>OY039070.1:9380200-11880200 GCA_955850985.1 Elophila nymphaeata
AAAACACCTACACAGACCGTTGTGAAGTGAGAGCTCGCTTTGCTCGCTCATGCTTCGCTACGCTCCGCATCACTTCACAACGGTCTGTGTAGGTGTTTTACTGCAAAACCGAATTAGAAGGCCCAATATCGTAATTTAAAACGTTCGGTGAATTAAAAAATGCAATGAAGTGAGTGAGAATGTCCAATGAACATTGATCGCTTAAGTGATAAAATTTTTGATTTAGCCCATAAACACTACCTTCAAGATTGTTGTCAGCTTAGCCTCTCTATTACGGTTGTGTTATGAATATAAAACCAGATTTTTATAAATATATTATCATTCTCAATTCATCAATCTGCACAGTTACTACCTACAATGAAATTTATCAAACAACCTCAAACCTTACAACTCTAAAATATTTGCTCAGATGAAGTAGTGACTGTTCAACGACATGGAAAATTGTTACCTAATATGATTAGATGTCTTGTTTGTGGGCCGTCAAACTGTGGGAAAACAAACTTACTTATTGGCCTCCTACTACATGAAAACGGACTACGGTTTAAAAATGTATATCTTTACTCTAAGACTCTATATCAACCCAAATACGTATACCTAGAAAATGTATTGAATTTAGTGCGAGAGGTATCATTCGCCAAATATCGGGATAATGACTTGATCGTGAGTCCACACGAGGCTAAACCATATTCAGTTATAATTTTCGATGATGTTGCATGTGAAAATCAATCCAACATGCGTGATTATTTCGCAATGGGTAGGCATAAATTTATTGACTGTTTTTACTTAAATCAAACTTACAGTAAAGTTCCTAAACAATTGGTAAGAGATAATGCTAACCTAATAATATTATTCAAACAAGACGATATCAACTTACGTCATGTATATGATGAACACGTTAGTACTGATATGACGTGGTCAGAGTTTAGAGAAATGTGTTCGAAAATTTGGAAACTTCCGTATAATTATTTAGTAATTAATAAGGATTGTCCGAAAAACAAAGGTGGTTACAGGTTGAATTTTGATACTTTTGTTAAATTTGATTAATAAATAAAATAAGATTATTAACAGTACAGATTCATTTCGCCTAAACAAATACTAGACATAGCACGTGAGCACTCACAGCTTAATAAATGGAACAGAAAATAAAAAATCAAGTTGTTGAAGCTGCAGAAGCTGTCAAAAGGAAAGTAAAAGAAATGCGTTTATTGGAAAGTGAAAATGACAAAATGTTAGATACAGTTTTTAAACCTGTTACGACTTCGCTCAATCAAATTATACAACATAAAAAACATTTACAGACATCAAAACACTCTATAAATGATTCAGTGAGAGATTCCTTTCTTATGAAAGATGAGAATCTTTCTCTTGACTCTCAGGACTTTGAGAAAACCTTTAAGAATAAAAATAGCAATTGTAGTTCTCAAGACTCCGATGAAATAGATCAAAACTTAGATGAAAATGATTTTAACGAGTCTGATCCCAATAATACAAGTAATCTTTCGTTTAGAACAATAGACTCAATACCTAGTTTAGATGGAACTTCTTGGTCAATGTCTTCTGAAGTATTTAAGGATGTTCCGTTTGGTGTTAGAAGAGAACGAAATAAATTAATGATGGGCACGTCTCGTGTAGAAATGAATGATAAAAAAATATCAATAGCAGGCCATGAGTACAGAAAAACTCCCGGTTTATGTGAGCTTTTATTTAAGAAAGTACCCAATTTAGAGTTGATAACGGAAAGCGATGGACAAGTGTATAAAGCAATACTGATAGAAACCAATGCTCATCGTCGAGATTATGACCCGAAGAAGCCAATTAAGTCTAATAAAGGTAGAAAATATTTAAATATTATAAGACCACTATTTAAGTTACGTAAACCTTCAACGTCATCTGTTTCATCGAGTGTAAGTAATGTTAACTACGTTAGTGAGGGTGAAGGACTACGTGTTAAGAAAAAGTTCAAAAAAGATACTGATTATGTTTATTGGGATGATCCTAACGAGCTTGTAGAAAGATTGAGACTACTAATTGCCTCTAAAGATGCTGGAAATACTGGACTAGATAATGAAATTATATCCATAATCGAGGAATTACGTGAAAGTGGTATTATAAATTAGATATTATAATTTGTTTAGTCTATTATCACTCCACCATTTGCTTTGACTACTTCTCTGGACGAAAATGAACATTGATAAATTCGGACATTCTGTTCATAAAAGATTGCGCTTCTCAGAAATATTAGATTTAACGGATAATTCTTTAGTAAAATCAGAAAGTGGTCATTATGATGCTAAATCATCGCGCTTAACTGGAATTAAAGAACCATTGACACCTGATGACGCAGTAAACAAAAAGTATGTTGATGAAAAAGTTTCCGAGTTATGTACAAAAAAAGAAATTTCCACTTTTGTGTTAACAATAAAAGAGGAAATCGCATCAAGCTTAAAGCAGTTTCAGAAAACATTTTGCACAAAAGACTACGCTGAAAAGTTAATTGCCCAGCGAAATAATGATCAAGCAGCAAGTAGTAAACGAAATCCATAGCTCAGTGCGTAAAAATTTTTACAGAAGATCTGTTATTTTAAAAGGAATAGACGATTTGTGGCAAGCTGATTTAATTGATTTCCAGACCATAAAGAAGTATAATAAAGGTTTTGCTTATATTTTGATCGTCATTGATTGTTTCACTAAATACGCTTGGGCAATTCCTTTAAAAACTAAGACGAAAAGAGCTGTAGTTGACGCGTTTTCGGTTATTTTGACGAAAAGTGGTCGTTGTCCTCGTAACTTACAAACTGACATGGGAACAGAATTTTACAATGATTCCTTTAAATCACTTGTACAGTCACTGAAAATTAATCACTATTCCTCATATTCAACTAAAAAGGCTTCAATTGTTGAAAGACTAATTCGAACATTGAAAAATAAAATTCATATGTTTTTTAGCTATAACGGTAGTTATAAATGGATAGGAAAAACTTTGATTGACGTTTTAAGTACCTACAATAATAGTATACACAGGATTACTAAATTTAAACCAGTGGATGTGAATTCTGAAAACGAAGTTATGGTCAGGAATAACATTAAAAACTTTCAAGGCCGTCAAATTAAAAAGCAAAAGATCAAATTTAAAATAGGTGACTGTGTACGCATAAGTAAATATAAAAGTTGTTTTGATAAAGGGTATACCCCCAATTGGTCTACAGAGATTTTTGTAATTAAAAAGGTTAATACAACTACTCCAGTAACGTATCACATACAAGATCAGAGAAATCAACAAATATTAGGTTCCTTTTATCAAGAGGAATTACAGAAAACAAAATATCCTAATGTTTATTTAATTGAAAGGGTAATTAAAAAAAATGGACGGAAACTTCTTGTCAAGTGGTTAGGTCTTTCAGATACAGAAAATAGTTGGATTAATAGCAATTCAGTTGTACAATAATATAAGTGCTGCTTTATACATATCATTATCATTTTATAAAAAGAAATGCAAGGAGGAGGACTTATAAACAATTTGATTAATAACTTACCAGTCGAACTTCACTTACCGGGATACAATTATTGTGGACCAGGAACAAAATTAAAAAAAAGATTATCTAGAGGTGATAAAGGAATTAATCAGCTGGACGAAGCTTGTAAGCACCACGACATTGCATATGCAAATTATACGGATTTACCTAACCGACACAAAGCAGACCTACAACTGTTGGACATGGCTAAAAAACGCTTGCATTCAAAAGATGCTGGAAAAGGAGAAAAATTAGCTTCATGGTTGGTTAGCAAAGTTATGAAAGCTAAAGTAAAAACGGGTTCGGGAGTTAAAAAGTTTAAATCTGTGGTATCGAAAATTCGTTCAAAAATAAAAAAAATCAAACCGAAAAATCATACATCGTTAATCAACTATGCTTATAAAGCTGCTAAAAAAGTTGTTCCAAAATGTGGAAATTTTCGACTGCCACGTATCATACCGATTCCCAAAACTGGCGGGATATTGCCTTTGATACCTATTTTCGCGGGTTTGTCTGCTCTTGGTGCTTTAGCTGGAGGTGCAGCTGGCGTAGCTAAAACAGTGAACGAGTATAAATCAGCACAAAAGAACTTGAATGAGCTGGAGCGTCACAACAAAACTATGGAAGCAATTGCTATAGGAAAAGGTCTTTACATCAAACCATATAAAAAAGGCAGTGGTTTATTTATAAACATTAAAAAAAACTAGTCCGTAGGCTACCACAACGTGCTCTAACAAATATCGATATTATTAACCATTCTCATGATATACCATACTTCCGAGGAGTCTATATGAGAGATAGGATGCCCCATAAAGCAAAACCCATCGAGTGTGGTATTGTAAACTTAGATAGTTATGTGAATAATGGTAGCCATTGGGTAGCCTATGTAAAACTTAATAACTACTGTGAATATTTTGATAGTTTTGGTGATTTGAAGCCTCCTAAGGAAATTGTGCAGTATTTAGGTTTAAATAACATTTATTATAATTATGATCGGTATCAGAATTTTGAAAGTGTTAATTGTGGTCATTTATGTATAAAGTTTTTAAGGAATTTTTGGAATAAAACTAGTATATAAAGATTCATTCTTTGTTTCATTTCATCATTTCCACGATGTCTTTTACTTTGTCCATAACTGGTAAAAGTTCAATATTAACCACAAATCACTTACCAACTTTAGAACTGGATGGCGATTATGAGTGTTCTTTGTTACATTTTTCTACCTTCAATTCTATACCAAATATTACAAAGAATAACAATAAATTTTATTATGGTGACGGAGAGGTCATAGAAATTCCCGAAGGAACTTACGAGCTTAATGATATATATGACTTTATAAAGGCTAATATTAAAGGTTGTATGTTCAAATTATTTTGCAATAACAACACTCTCAAAACTACAATATACTGCACAAAGGATATTCATTTTGAAAGGCAAAATTCTCTTGGAGATTTATTAGGCTATGGTAAAGTACTTTTGAAAAGAAATAAATTACAGGAGTCTCCCTGTCCTGTAAACATTTTATCAACAACAGTGGTACGAATCGAATGTGACATTGTAAGCGGTTCATATATCAACGGAAAATCAAGTCACATAATACATGAATTTGTTCCGAATGTGCCACCTGGCTATAGAATAATAGAAATACCAAAGAACACTATATACTTTCCAGTTAATAGAAATTCTATTAATAGTATCAACATAAGGATTTTGGATAGCAATAATAATCCTATCGATCTTCGTGGTGAAGAAGTACAATTGTATTTGCATGTAAGAAAATATGATCGAGTACAATAAATACAGTATTCCACACATTCAAAAGATTAGTGGTTACCGTGCGATCCGGAAGAGAACACTTGCTTGTGGTAAAACACAGAAATTATCTGAAGAGAATAAACAATTTTTGAAATTGATTGGACTATTAAAATGAGTATCTTAAATATTACTAATCCACCGGCTTATGACAACTCGATAGAATGTATTGAAACTCATTCGTACAAGCCGTACATAACAAGCTTTAACAGAAACGATGAAATAAGAATTCCGATAAATCAGCAAGACTTATACATACTTCCAAGTGCAAGTACTTTGTATTTTGAAGGGATCGTTAATGTTTTCAAAAATGATAACAAGGAGAGAGCGCCGTTTTTTCATTTTACCAACAACTCTCTAATGTATCTGTTCCAAGATATACGCTATGAATTGAATGGCGTTGAAATAGATAAAGTTAAGAATGCAGGCATTACTACTACTATGAAATCTTTATTATCTATGAATGAAACCGAATCTAAAATATCTCAAGCATGGGGATGGGATATACAAGGCGTTAAAAATAACATTGGTGGCCATTTTTCAGCATCAATTCCGCTCAGTCATATATTAGGATTTGCTGAAGACTATAAAAAAGTAATAGTAAATTGTAAACATGAGCTCGTTTTATTGCGAAGTAATACAGACCTTAACGCCTTAAAACTAAATACCGGTGAAACTGTGCGAAGTATTGAAATACATAAAATAATTTGGCGCATGCCTCATATTAAAGTATCAGACAGAGAAAAGGTTAACTTACTTAAACTTCTTGAAAAAGATAGACCTATCCAATTAGCGTTCAGAAATTGGGATATGTATGAATACCCATTACTCCCGAAAACAACGAAACATACTTGGTCTATAAAAACTTCCACACAAATTGAGAAGCCTCGATATGTAATTTTTGGGCTACAAACTAACAGAAAAAATGACGTCTCTAAGGATATGTCGAGATTTGACCATTGCAATTTACGTGATGTTAAAGTTTATTTAAATTCTACGTATTATCCGTATGAAAGCTATAATACAGATTTCGCAAATCATACCTTTGCATTAATATACGAGCAGTTCGTAAATTTTCAACAGTCTTACTATGGTCGTAGATCTAGTTGCTTGCTAAGTGCTCAAGAATTTAAGGACATTGCTCCATTATTCGTTATAGATTGTTCTAGACAAAACGATAACATAAAAACTGGACCGGTAATTAACATTCGCCTGGAGCTGGAGAGTCATAAAGAAATACCAGATCAGACAGCAGCATATTGTTTAATATTGAACGATTGTATCGTAGAATATAAACCTTTGAGTAATATTGTTCGCAAAATATCATGAGTTCAACTGTTTTTGTTGACGTTCAAGGATTCAAAGACTACCATGATAATTTCATAATAAAGGAGCTAGCGATATCTACAGAGGAATTTACTCAAGTCTTTTTGATAAAACCCCCATATCCGTATTCAAAGTTATCACCAGAAGAAAAAAGAAGAGTTAGGTGGATTGAAAGAAACAGAAATATTTATTGGAGCGAAGGAAATATTGACTACAGGGAATTCAAAAGATTAATTATTCCTATTTTAAAAAATAAAACTATAATAATGAAGGGATTAGAAAAACAAAAATGGATAAGAGATTTGTGTGAAAACTGTGTTTTAATGGACATCGAAACTAAAGGTAGCCCTAATTTTGCAACATTGTATGAAAATTATTGTAAATGTATATCTAGTTTTAACTGCTTAAACCATAAAAATATCTGTGCTCTCAGAAATGTTATATGTATCAAAAAGTGGTATTTAAGTAACTGTAATTGCATATGACTGTAATTTTGGTCATGTTTTAATAAAAGTTTTCATCATCTTGTATTTTTATTGTTTTATTTATAAACTATTAAATGTAACTGGGTGAAAGAAAAGAGTTGATTAAAGAAACACATTTTCTTTTTAATTGAAATAATAGCTTACAATTAAATTTTAGGTATTTATAAATAATGATTTTCATGTATCTCTCTAAGCTTATACGTAACCAGGAAAGTAACGTATAAAGGATATTTGAGAAGTTTAATGTTCAAAAAAAAATTAAGATTATAGTTTCAAAAATGATAGCTATAACCACATAACTTTTTCGATATGTTGTTAATAATGGCTTCTGTTTGATCCATAATAGGGTCAAGGTCTTCTGAAACGACATATTGTGCTGATAGTGCCGAGTTGTTCGATGTAGGATCGGCTTCTTGCTCAAAATCAATAATTTCGATTTTAATCAGTCGTTTTCCTTTCGTTGGCACACTTTTTAGTACAAACGACTGATGCAGACCGTGTTGATGTTTAAGGAACGTCCTTTTCTTTTGCTCCTTCTTTTGAATGCCGTTTCTTGAATTATTGGCATGCAATATTTTTTTCTGTAATGGCGATCTGTACAGCTCTTCATCCCAAGGAAATCCCTCCAGTGGATCCTGCGCATCTTGGAAGACTACAGAAGGTGATCTGTGGTGTTCTTCGTGTAGAGCAGTAGTGTTTTGCGTACTCTGAAAAAAATAAAAAAAAACATTAATTATTTAAATTTGAATAGGTTTGAATGCTGCACTACCATAATATTTAGCTTTAATTATGCGATGCAGCCAGTCAAATATCCTGAGAAGTCAATTTATATTATTAGTGGTTATAGATAAATAAACTTACCATATTGATTTTTTGCTAAAGTATGAAGATAACACTTTTCTTTGTTGTACCTGATTGGAACTAAATTATTGTTTTCGAGTACGATGAATATATACCTGTCGTATTTGATTTGTAATTGTGTTGGTTTATGTAAAATTATAGCTGACAAAACAGCTTGATTAATATGTTTGTAACTGTTATAAACGTGTTATAACGTGTTATAAAATGTAAGCGATTTTGTGACCTACTTATTTATTGCAGTTTTGGTTTAAATTTATAGCTATCAGGTATCATATCATATTTCTGTAGGAAAGTTAGGTACTCAATATCATGAAATGAAAATTCATATATACACTTTATTTAACTATTTATTTTATTAAATACATAGTAGATTATACACAAATACATAGTAGGTACAATATAATGGCAGACTTAAATTTAGGTACATAATGAACAAGAACGTTTGCTTTATAGATATATAGATACCCTTAAAGCCAAAAATACATAATTCACAAAACATATCTAAAATACATAGTTATTAATAGGTGTTAGTCTATCTATACCGTAAACTATTTCATCAGCCATATTATAACCTCACGAAAAAATGAGTCCCTAATATTAAATTAAAGTATACTATCCCTATGACCCCAAGACAAAGTACAAATTTTGTTTTTTAATATTATACGTTTATCATCATTACCAGATAAAGCAATCTTGTTCTGTTCTTGGGTAAATATTTCATGCTTAAGTGATTTAAATATTATATTTTTTTTCTGTATAAAAATATTTTCATTCAGTACCTTGTGGTAATCTTTAAAATGTACACTTTTTAAAACCTGCTTCTGTACGCCTTTTGCTTTTTTTATTTCATCTTGAGCTGTTCTAATACAATATAATTTTGACCTTAAACCTACAAATTCTGATATCAATTTTCCGCCAAGCTCATCTTTAAAAAGACCAGGTACTTTTTTGTTCAGGTTTGGAATATCATAGCAATTATTTACAGGATAATTACTAGTATCAAAATATGGGAGAAAATTGGACTTTAAGTCTGCGTAGAAGTCCTTGCTTTCAATTGAATAAAGAAAACTATCAGTATCTGTATAGCAAAGTTTTAACTTTTCCTTGTAAAAAGATTTCATTACAGAATAATGAAAGTCAAACATGTGACTTTTAGAAATTTCCAAAACGGAAAACCCAATGTATATAGGTTTGTCCAATGTAATTGATTCAGGATTCATTTGAACAGCAACAAAGTTTTCTGTAAAAATAGTAGCGCTATGAAAATTTGGTCGAGCTAATAATTGTTCAGCACAAAAATATTTCTTTGTTTTATTCCTATCATCGCTCCACTTATTTACCAATTTTACATTGACCCTTTTCTCGGTATCTTCTAAAGTCTTTCCAAATATGCTATTATTTAAAAGTTTGAAGAAATCTTGTTCAAAAGTTGATTTGGCTTGTTTTCTCAATTCAGTATTCATGTCAATATACTGTTTTAAATATGGACTCTGTTGGAATTGTATAACTCTGTGTATTTTTTTCAACAATAATCCATGTTTAAGGCATGTCTTTAGATGAGCAAAATGAATAACATAATAATATTTATCGTACAAATTTGGGACCAATTTCGAAGTCTTAGAACCTGGTGGAGTAAATTTTTGTGGACAAAATGGAAAATCATTATGTATGTCATGCAAATTTTCTGGGTACTCCAAGTCTACTTCCAATATAAACCCAGTATCACCGTCAGTTGACACGTTCTCAAAATCGATTCTAGCAATTTCTAATTCACTCAACAACTTAAAATTGGAATGAGGTAAATAGGCGCACATTGCATAACCATATAGGTTATTGCAGTCAATGTAAACTAAAAAATTATTATTTATTTTTGGGTCATAAGTTTGCAAGTACTTGTTGTTCCCTTTAGAATATCTCAAAGAACATAAACATATTCCACCGCGAATACCCTTTTGAATCATCCTTAATATTTCTAAGTCATTTATTAATTCTAATTTTACGCCTGTTTTTAATAACATAGCATCGAAACTAAGACTAGGTGCTGTAAGGTAAAAAGCTGGATCTAGTTTATAATTCCTTTTACAAGTTTGTCTAAAACTTTCGAATACGTCCGCTAGTAAAAGTACGTCTGATTTAAGATATAAATCAGTGTACTCTCCAAGATTTGACAAATTAAAAGTTTTCCAAACAGTTTTAGCATGAACGTAGTCTTCATCTGATATATGACTATTCTGTAATTTACTAAAAAAACATTCCTGAGGAGGAAGTTCTTCCTCTTCATACGAACTCCAGTTTGTGATATATTCGTACGGATAGATTCCTTTACGTCTTAATAATTCAAAATGCTCGTGGAAAGGGAAAAATCGTGCCAAATGTTTAAAATCATTATCATTTAAGTTTGCAACTAGCTTCTCCAGGCTTGTAGCTAAAAATTTAAAAGAATCAACAAAACGAACGGGCATGAAATCCTGTTCATTAATTGGGAAACATTTTGTAAATGATATATAATTTTCTTTATTTTTTGCTATAACTTGAAGTCTACCTGATATTTCCCCTAACTGTCGTATAAAAAGGTGACTATCATAACCAGCTAAGTTATGAAAAAATACAGGTATAAATTTAGGTAAATTAAACTTTAAATTGCAATAAGAATGAGCTGCACCGCGGTAACGCCCGGTGAGATGGCAGTGATCTCTTACCTTATCGTCGAATAATATTTTATCACAAAGAAAACAATTTTTAGCTTGAGCAAAGTTTACTCTGTCTTCGTCTGTTAAAGACATTGGCACTGTCAACTGCATAATATTATAAATATCTGTTATATCAGACATTAGACATTTTAAGAATTTTTCTTCGCAGGCGGGACCTCTGTATGATACATATTTATTGCGCGTGCTATCATAGGAACATACAATATAGTAAGCAAATGCAGATGCTACGTGTTTTTGCAATGATGTTGTACAACTTGTTCCAGAGTTGCATTCGACGGGCATTAACAATGATTCAAAATCAGCATACATGACGAATGGCATATCTTGCATTCTTTCATAATGTTCAAACTGTATATGAGTCCCTTCGTTGGGTAAAATTGTTGCTACACCGCTGCAAACATGAGCGTTCATTTTATTCTTGCTATTGAAGAATATTTTTGAATGATGTTTAGTTAATTGCGTTCGAAGTAATTTAGATAAATCTTTAATGAGGCAATAATGTGTGCGTTTTCCACTTTCTAGGAAAAGCATATTGATATGATGCTCTTTTCGAAATTCGCTTTTATACAGAGGTCCAACGATGTTTAAATTATTTTTAAGACCATAAATATTAATACTTATACTAGAATTATTCTTTTCAAAAACTTTGATATCAGAAAATCCTACTGGAAATGACATGTTTTTAATATTTAGAATATTCTCAAAGTGGGGATAGGCTGAAGTTCGATGTGGATTACGCTTTGCGGGAAAAAGTGCTGCCATGACACACCATAAAAAGCAATAATTATCCGAATTGTGAATGTTTATGCAAGCACGTTTATATTTTATTTCGTTCGGTAAATCTATGTAACTCGACCCTCTCAAAGGATTGTATTTGTTTATATTTACTTCTAAATACAAGCTCCTTAAATAGGCCCAACCGCTATCTCTTTCTTCAAATTCTTCAATTTTTTTACAAAGTAAATGGCTAACATTTGCAAAAATATCTTCAAAAATATAATTTTGATGCAATATTATATTTTCTGTTGCAAAAGACTTTATGGAAAAAGTATCACTTTTATGCAGAAAAAATTCAGAAAACAATTCAAAATTAACTTTAAGATTAGTATAAGTTTGAATTCGTGCTGAGAGCAAAAGACGTACGCGTGTGCGCAAGTGATATAAAAATTCAGCGGGAGTATACACATGCTCGCCTTCCTGGCATCGAACGCGATACGATGCTATACGATTGCGAAAAGCACTATGAATTTTCTCAATGCCTTCGCTCTCTACAACTGAACTGTTATTTTTGTGTAAAATACTTTTCAAATGAGCAGAGAAAACTTTATTGCCAACAGATATGCCGCAAACTGAACAAAAAGTAGTTTTAGACATTTTAAGTTTGTTTCTACGTTTACTGATCTAATTATTAATGAAATGGCTTCAGAAATGTATGTACGTGTAGTACCTATTTACTTATTAACTACGAAACATAATATAAGAAAATATATAAACAGATAACAATACCTACTACACCTATAACATAACTATAATAGCTGTAACATAATTTTCCGGAGAGAGTGAAATTAAATTTACGAACTTTACGAATTTAAAGAATACTTACAAAAAATAAATAAAGAATTAACTTAGGAAATGACCACCTAGAACCAGATCGCTATAAACTATTTTATTTTTTCTTTTTGTTGGAATAGAAAACACCCTCTTCGGAAAACTTTGCTTTAGCTATTTTTACAAATTTTTTTAGTGCATTAAATTCAGGGGACTCTGCGTCGCCTTGCAGCCGAACCCAAACTATAGCCTTCTCACACCTGTCCAGGCCAACAAGATCACGCACCTCTTCAGTGTTGTAGAGCCGCAGCTCTGCCAGCAAGTCACCGTCGAGCTGCGCAGTTCGCCTCGTTACACCACCAGGGACTCGACGCGTCAGCACGCTAGCACCTTGACTTGGCTTGCGTGCCGGTATTGCCACGTCGGTTTCCGAGTCGAACAGCCACTCGGATGCGTCTGATGGTGTAGTTATGGAGCTCTCTGACGACTTTTTGGTTTTCTTAGAGCTGAAAAAAAAATTATAATGTGAACATCTGATATTGACTGAAATTTTCATGTTTCGTTTGGCAGCAAATATAATATCAATTACCTTGTGTATTCCTCGTCCGATTCAAAGAAAAGGTGTGAGGAAGAGTCGGAGCTCTTCTTTGCTGTCCTCTTATTCTGCTTGATTCCAGACCTACACATAATAAATTTTACATCAATAGTAAATAACTTTTTAAAAAAATAAATATGTTATAAAAGTTATGAAACTCACGGACATTATTAGAGCAGATCTTGATTATGCTGGTTGTAAGTACGAGCAGTTGATGACGATGTGAACAGGTTCTGAAGGCTGGTAGTGAAGTCTTGAAGGCTACTTGTAGTCGATTTGTTCTTGATGTCACGGAGGAGTACTGATACGCTGGTTACCATTTTACCGCTCTTTATAAGAAGTAAAGTGCAAAATAAGCTCTAATTTAACAGGGGTGACCAACCTTAGTTATTCCGTAAATAGAATATGAAAATATAATGTTATAAAATAATTGTCTATTAAAAATGTTTAAGGAAAGCCTGTGTATACTATTAATAGTACGTAGATCTTTTTATCGTTCTTGGTAACGATCACGAAAGTTAAGCCACCAAGCGCGAAGTAGGTTGGGTGTCCGAAAATTCTTCAAATGGATTTTACTCCGTGATTTACTAGACACGTTAAACTGGTGATCCAGGCTGCTGTCGAAACATAGAAGTTGTTTCCAAAGAGGGTTGTTGTAGGGGAGGAGCGTTGGTGTAGGGCAGACAGCTGCTCATAAAAATCCAATACCATATCCATTACCGTCTTGTTGATATCAAGACATACCTGCGCCGACATAATATAAATTGGAGGTAGGGTAGGAAAATTAATGATTGAAGCAAATATTAGTGTAAGTTGGTCTCCCGAGTTCTTGTTGTAAAAACACTTGTGAAAGAGACTCCATTTTTAACCTCAATCAACCGTACAATTTTTGTTACTTTAGTTACATTTTCACTTGACATTGGCAAAATGCTAAAAACGCGTAATGCGACGCGGCGCCATTAATTAAGAATATTATAGTATAGAATAGTTAGGCTTGCCATACGTCCGGACTTTCGTCCAGACTTGTTGCGTCCGGATTTTTGGATTTTTATTATTGTCGAAACCAGATCGCAGTCGCATACGGGTCCGGTCCAAGTAGTAGCAGTAGTGTAAGTTAATCGTTATATTTTCTATATTCGTATTCGTATTGAAACTCAACATAGAATACAAATATATACATTGGCGATAAGTAATAATTAAGATAATAACAAAGTATAAAACTTTTGTAAAGGTTGACGACTACTGTTTTTTACGATATTCAGCAAAATAATTTGTTTTAAAATTAAATATAATAAATTATATTTATGTGTATCCGTTAAAATTGCTGACAAAAGACGTCAATTAGCACTTATAATATTACAATATATCAGCAATTTAGTTTTGTTTAATTAATTATTACAAATGACACCAAATGTCGATGTATGCATTTTTCTAATTGCTGGCTCTAAGCATTATGTGCAATATAAAGGCTATTACCTAAGAATGAAAATTATCCAATACTAGTTTCTGCGCGCGACTTCGTCTGCGCAGGACTAGTAGAATAGCCTTTATGTTATTCTGATGTATGAGCTATCAGATTAAAATCCATTCGGTAGTTTTTGCGTGAATGACCAACAAACATACAAACTTTCTCGTTTACATTTCAATCTTCTGCTGGGACACACTGTCTCTCCTTGTCGACGAAAAGCGTTTTTAGGATTGTAGTCCTCCAAGCTGCTTGCCCCATGCGGATTGGTAGACGGAGTATAAGGTGATCAATACTCCTTTTTAGTATATTCATCAAAGCATACTAGCAGTAGATATGGATATCAGCGATTAATTAGATAAATTAATCATAAGTATTTAAAAGTTACAACCAATTCATAGGTTTGTTGAATGGGAAGATTACGGTATCAACCATGTTTGTATAACTAAATGATGATTAGCTAAACATAAACTATGAGTTTATTTTCAATATCTTAGAAGTATCAGAACATTATAATTATGTGTATACATATAACAATATTTTTATTAGAACGTGAGTAAGAAGCCTTATTATTTTAATCGAAATCGTAACCTGAGACCTGAACAATATATTTAAATTTAATATAATTCGTTTCATATTTGTTATTGCTGACGAGGAAAATTTCATGGGAATGCTTCGAAAAGTGTATAAACAAATACTATATAAAAACTGGGTTTATTTATCAGTAATTCAGTGCATGTATTGGTGGTGATCGAAAAACACAAGAGTTTTCCTCTGGCTCGAGGGTTCACGTTTGACGAAGTTAGAGTGTATATTGGCACAGATACTTATCCGGGGATCCAGTCCTGGAAGTCAGGAAGCCCCATGTTTGTTAAGTTCTGTGATCATTATTGCACTGCTATACCTAGTTAAATGCCTCTATAGCCTGAGATAGAAAACCTTGAAAATGTGTTTAGTAGATTGCAATCAAACATGTTAACGTATACCGCTTACAGTCAAACCACACATGTGTTTTCCTTTGGGTTGAGGGATAAATTTTGGTTGGGTTAGTGTAATTAATTTACACAGATACTTATCCGGGGATCCAGTCCTGGAAGCCAGGAAGCCCCATGTTTGTTAAGTTCTGTGTATATTACTACGCTCTTCCCTTGCTAAAATCCTCAATAGCCTAAGGTTGAAAACCATGAAAACGTGTTTAGTAGACTGAAATCGAGTATGCTAACTTACGACGTCTTGCGATCGAACCACACAAGTGTTTTCCTCTGGCTCGAGGGTTCACGTTTGACGAGGTTAGAGTGTATATTGGCACAGATACTTATCCGGGGATCCAGTCCTGGAAGCCAGGAAGCCCCATGTTTGTTAAGTTCTGTGATCATTATTGCACTGCTATACCTAGTTAAATGCCTCTATAGCCTGAGATAGAAAACCTTGAAAATGTGTTTAGTAGATTGCAATCAAACATGTTAACGTATACCGCTTACAGTCAAACCACACATGTGTTTTCCTTTGGGTTGAGGGATAAATTTTGGTTGGGTTAGTGTAATTAATTTACACAGATACTTATCCGGGGATCCAGTCCTGGAAGCCAGGAAGCCCCATGTTTGTTAAGTTCTGTGTATATTACTACGCTCTTCCCTTGCTAAAATCCTCAATAGCCTAAGGTTGAAAACCATGAAAACGTGTTTAGTAGACTGAAATCGAGTATGCTAACTTACGACGTCTTGCGATCGAACCACACAAGTGTTTTCCTCTGGCTCGAGGGTTCACGTTTGACGAGGTTAGAGTGTATATTGGCACAGATACTTATCCGGGGATCCAGTCCTGGAAGCCAGGAAGCCCCATGTTTGTTAAGTTCTGTGATCATTATTGCACTGCTATACCTAGTTAAATGCCTCTATAGCCTGAGATAGAAAACCTTGAAAATGTGTTTAGTAGATTGCAATCAAACATGTTAACGTATACCGCTTACAGTCAAACCACACATGTGTTTTCCTTTGGGTTGAGGGATAAATTTTGGTTGGGTTAGTGTAATTAATTTACACAGATACTTATCCGGGGATCCAGTCCTGGAAGCCAGGAAGCCCCATGTTTGTTAAGTCCTGTGTATGTTACTACGCTCTGCCCTTGCTAAAATCCTCAATAGCCCGAGGTTGAAGACCATGAAAACGTGTTTAGTAGACTGAAGTCGAGTATGCTAACTTATGACGTCTTGCGATCGAACCACACAAGTGTTTGCCTCTGGCTCGAGGGTTCACGTTTGACGAGGTTAGAGTGTATATTGGCACAGATACTTATCCGGGGATCCAGTCCTGGAAGCCAGGAAGCCCCATGTTTGTTAAGTTCTGTGATCATTATTGCACTGCTACACCTAGATAAATGTCTCTATAGCCTGAGATAGAAAATCTTGAAAATGTGTTTAGTAGATTGCAATCCAACATATTTTCCTTTGGGTTGAGAGATAATTTTGGTTGGGTTAGTGTATTTTGTTTACACAGATATTTATCCGGGGATCCAGTCCTGGAAGCCAGGAAGCCCCATGTTTGTTAAGTTCTGTGTATATTACTACGCTCTTCCCTTTGCTAAAATCCTCAATAGCCTGAGGGCCATAAAAACGTGTTCAGTAAAATGAATCTGAGTATGCTTATTTATGAAGTTTGCGATTGAACCAGATATGTGTTTTTATTTAGCATAATATTTTCGTTTCGACAAACATATTGTGTTTAGTTTACACAGAAACCAGTTTAATTACTGTAATTTTTCACTCATTAACGTTTTCACTCACGTCATTAGATTTTTTAATTCACCGCAAGTTTTAAATCACGTAATTGGGCATTCTAATTCGGTTTTGCAGCAAAACACCTACACAGACCGTTGTGAAGTGATGCGGAGCGTAGCGAAGCATGAGCGAGCAAAGCGAGCTCTCACTTCACAACGGTCTGTGTAGGTGTTTTACTGCAAAAGTGAATTAGAATGCCCAATAACCACCTACTCTTACGGTATCGCGACGCCATTAATTATGAATAGAACAGAAATTATATAAAATACATTTTTTTTAATCATGTTGTTTATTACCTTAACTATTTATGATTTTTACTTGTGCCAATCATCTGGGGGCACAGCAGTGCCCCCGCCAAGTCGAGCGTGAAGCAAACACTGCCGTACCATCCTTTACTGGAACCATTTCGCCGCATTTTCAGGCCCCTATTTGAGAACCTCTAGATAAGAACAAAACGCAGAAATTTTCGTAATCCAGTAATCACATACCTAAAATCCAAAATTTCAAGCCTGGTCATTTAGTTCCGAAGTTAAGCGAAAGCAAAGTTTCGCATATATGACACTCACTCATGATCATCAGAATAAACTCAGAGAGCTGAAATTTGCTACAGAGTTAGGGTTTAATGGCCACATAAAGGGAAAACTATAAAACTAGGATAATCGAAGATCTGGAGTACCTGGTGACCCTGATTAGAAAACACAAGAGCCCAAGCAAACTATTAGAGAATCTAATAAAATAAATCAATATGCCCACGTTTCTACAAAAAGAAGTGAAATCCCACCAAAAACATTCTGTAAAAAACTAGCCAAGTCTCGATGGAGCTGCTTGTTTATCTCTAAAAGTAATGAAATGTAGACAAAGTCGTGCCAAGTCTATGGTTCCTTACTGCGATTTCTTTATTATTATAGTCAATATTGTATGACTTGGCCGTTGAAGGGTACACCAGCTCCATCGAGACTCGGCTAGTTTTTTATAGAATGTTTTTGGTGGGATATATCTTACGTCTTAACATCAATTTATAAAATTCATATGCCTAAAATGAATTTAGTTTACTTGTAAAGGCAACTTTGCTCACAAACACAAACTATGCACACACTGAGTACAGAGTATTGCTATAGTATCGCAAACAGGATCCAGTTACGTAATGGGATTCTAGTGCGCTTTAAGAAGATCTTCAGATGACTACACAATGAGGTACTTAAGGTACGATTTCAAAGCATTGCATCCATTGTACTACTGGAAACTCGTAAGGTCCTTTTACGATATGGATATTGGTTTTTATTTATTTGTGTGCAAATTTATTTTTACTATATAGTCGAGAAAAAACAAGATATCATAATGGTATCAGATTTTAAGTAATTTTTATAGGAATACTCCTCTGTCCATCTGCCAGGACTTTTTTTTCTCGGAATTAATTAAAATTTTCTTTTTCCTTGGATCTGTAAAGAAATCAACTTTTTGTAACCGCAGCCTAAAACCAAGGATTGATATGCTGCTTATTTTGACATTTGAGGTAATTGGATATTATTATTATTATTATGAAAAACTAGTTAATGAAGAAGTCATTTTTTTCAAGCAATAATAATCGCAGTCAAGAGCGTATTAGGTACTAAAATGGTAATATCTTATCCACGTAACGTTGTATCTTTCACTGGTAGGAATTATTTAGTAGTTTACGATGAACTTGATCGGACGTCTTGATCTAAGTTGTACAACTTGTCAATTCACATTTGTGTGATTTCGGTCTGTCAAATTTAATCTATTGTCTTGAACAAATAGTTAGGGTTCGTAGTAGCTTATTTAAATAACTTATTGCAAGTCAGCAGAGTCAACCAGAGTATTTTTTATGAATGAATTTTGTAGTACGAACTACGGTCGTA
Source organism: Elophila nymphaeata (assembly GCA_955850985.1). Lineage (NCBI taxonomy): Eukaryota > Metazoa > Arthropoda > Insecta > Lepidoptera > Crambidae > Elophila > Elophila nymphaeata. Next base: position 9,399,172 of record OY039070.1, read on the forward strand.
CTACAAAATGCAGAATCCGATTTAGTGATAACAGTATTTCGAATACATTCATTCACACAAGCTCGGAGCAAGCATCCTGCAAAAAAAGATCCGGTGAGTCAGGCGGGTCCATCGCAAGAGATGTGCACTTTCTCGCAAAAAAAACGGATAATGTGTCCACACGGAGTTCGGTTTTACAGGACCGTAGGATTCTACAAAACTGGGCAACCATGTGAACACACTATCCGGTTTTGCAGGATCCGATAAAAAGTAAACCCGACAAAACTTGACGAAATATTTTTGCAAACATTGGATGTCCGTTACAATGAAACTATCTTATATTATGGATTTATTTTTGCGTTCCTGGACAAGTTGAATTTTTAATGTATATTTTCAATTTTACGAAAAAAAATTGTTAACGTAAAAACCTTAAATCCATAGTATAAAAACTATTAAGCTTAATAATATAATTTTATATTTTTTACTTGTTTAATAGGCTTCTACTAACACTGTTTGGAGAGATTAGTATCGACAATCACAAAAAAATTCGCCGTGTAATATAGAAAAAACTATATGTATACAAAGTAGAGTAAGTAGTTATGTGCTACGAATGTGTCGTGTCAGTTTATTAACGTCTCCGCAGATACTAATAATACTATTTCAGAGGTTACGTCTTCTTCGCATGGTCCCTAATGTGATATAAGTTTATGGCCTTGAGACTTATTAAGTGGAATATCGTATTAGTACACGACACTCATAATACATAAATTATATGGATAGTACACAACCAAATTCAAATTTTAATTGGGTTTAATGTTAGGTGTCGAATTCTTTTTGAAAGTTCAATTTCGGTTGATCGTCGTAGGTAATTTGGTTTTAATAATCGACAACAGCTCGCTACCCGTATTGCCTTATAATTAATATTAATCTGTCTGTGGTATACCGCCCACTAGTATCCGATTCAGGGGTCCCAGATTAGAGTATAATTATTTGGTTGGTTTTGGAATTGTTTTAAATTTGCTTGGCTAGTTACACGCACACATTTGTTTTTACTAAACAGAACTTCATAGAACATTACTGCAGCGGCCAGCAAAAGAGGCATTGATGGACGAACGTGTAAATACGTAAGTCCGTCGATGTCTTGTTAAGGCCAAGGTTTGTGTAGTACTTTTCTCAAATAAGCGGAAATTAAATACAACGACAAGCAACGTACAATATCTAAGTAATCTTTTCACGCGCCAAAGTCGTCCATTTGTTTTTTTCAATAAACAGCTTTTATTTGCAAGCCATTGCGAAATTTAAATGAAACCTTTGATTAATTACCTCCTTGGGTGCCATGTTTCGAAATAAAATATCGTTCTATTTTAAATTAAACGGCAGATATAAGTTTATTTAGTAATTTCTTTGACCGCTTAAACACAACAGATATTGATTTTCATAGACATTTTGCAGGCCGCTGCTCGCAATTTCGATTCATCTCGAAGAAGGTTGTCAAAATAATGCTCAAATTTCCAAGCATGTTTGAGAAAATCACTTTTTCTATCATGTGGTGAAAGTTTTTTTTACTATGGGAATGGTAATACTATGGTAATTGAATCCGTAAATCGTTCGTTAAATTACTAGCTTACATGCTACCTGTCAGTTTTGAGGTACTGCATGCATAACCCACTTACCAGATGTGGCTTTGTTTGTAGCCAAATGTTACCTTAAGCTCTGCTCAACCCTTTTAATTGTATGAGAGTGATACTATATGTATATGTACTATATGTACAGTCGACAAAATTGAATCATGACCCACCTTAAGATCATTTTCCTACAGTCACTCTATACAAAGTAGGATAAAATTCGCTTGAACGTACATTTCTAAGTAACGAACCTGTTATCAATTTGTTAGACACTGACAGTGTCTAATAAATCTTTTTAAAATTTGTTCAGACTACTACTTGACATCTGACACATAACGTCATTTTATTTTTAAAAATATAATAGTTATTCCATTTTATCAGTAGTTAAAAGAGTTTAGATTATGAACGACATCTTATTTAAAATTCTAATAGAGACTTTAGTGCAGTGATAAGAAAGATTAATATTGCATAGATCTCTGACCCGTAATAACGCATTTTTATTCATATTTAAAACGTACTAAGTGCAACACGCATGATAGCGAAGAAAACCTAACTAAATTTATGATTCTAAAGGAATGATCGGCCAAGTGGGTCATGATTCAGTTGGTTCGACTGTACATGCAACTAAGGGATCAACAAAAACAAAATCGAGCAGAGCGTCATAGAAAGGGATTAAACTTGGTTCGATGTGAAAATTCGCTTTCAATTTTTTGCGCTACGCCGCCGTTCACAGAATTTTTATGTAAATAAATAAGAGTGACAAAGGACGAAAGTATCTGAACAAAGCCGTATGACAAAACCGTTCTGTTAGACCAATTTGCTTTTAAATTGCGATCATTACCTTTCATGCCCGTCGTATTTCTTTATTGCCGTATTAATTACGTTTTTGTGTTTATTTGTTTAGCAGTGAATTTAATTATGTAATCAAGGCCGGCTGGAGGCGAGGTCAACCTTCCCTTCCTCAGGTTGTTTCTTAATTTAGTGTCGAGACGGTTGCGTGTTATTGAATTGATTAATAAATATTCTGATAATTTAACTGCGTAGAACTATTGTTCGGATAGTTGATGACATTAATTAATTACCAAGCTTATATGAAATATTTGCAACTTTAACACTAATACTCATGTGTCTACACTCAGCAAGATTTGTTGTAATGATCCAGTGTATCCTTTGATCGTTATAATATGAGGTAAATGGGGTAAGAGCAATTCTTAATTTGTTTTTCACCTCTCCAGCACCAAAAGACCTCTTTTGCTTGGTAAAATATTGAAGGAAAAACGCTTTTTGCTATCGTAGCTCTGAACAAGACGTTACGTTCAATTTAAATTTTAGTAATCTAAAACTTTTAATTTTCCATAATTGTTTTTAAGATAATAAACGTGTATTAAAGTATTGCCTTGTTGTTTTCACCTATAACAATTATCTCGCTAAAATACTACTTCGCTGGTTCGTGATTTAATATCGGCACTCGCAGCAAAAAATAACTTTGCTCACTTGTTGAACAAATAACTATTATCGAATTCTTTTGAAAAACGAATTTGTTTCGCAATGAACTATTGGGCAATCAACATTAAATTGGTCTTAATTGAATTGAGTGAACATTTTGTTTACAATATATGATTGTTCATATATTTAAATTATAAAAATATCATGTATATTAATTGATCTTTGATATTATGTATATTTCAGCGTTCTTAATGGGTTTTGGGCGAGAGTGAGGAAATACGTATGTAATGTTATAGCGTGCGGATACGACTGAATTTATGTCGAGTAGTCACACTTATGCATTTAATACGAACCTATGGCTATTGGTGCGGTTCCGGATTATGGGCAGCAACATATCACCTGTAGGACAATTTATGGCTTCATATTTTGGTCCCACTACAACGCTTTCTGTGCTGCATCGCAATGTAGTTGACATGATCTATTTGTAGCAGAATGAACGGCCATAGTGGCTGTTCTCAGATACTGCTAGTGTTAAATATTGCATCGCTGCGACACACAATTTAAGTAAAAATGTTTTTATTTGAAATTGTATTGTAGGTCTGTATTTGATTTTTATAGATCATTTGTTAATTAGGGTTCCGTACCTCAAAAGGAAAAAACGGAACCCTTATAGGATCACTTTGTTGTCCGTCTGTCTGTCTGTCTGTCAAGACCCTTTATCTCAAGAACGCGTTCACGTATCAAGCTGAAATTCACATGAAATACTCAGGTCTATTGTCCCTTTAAGCTGTGAAAATATCAAACTTCTAAGCCAGGCCAATCATAAGATACAGCCGATTATGTCGATATTTTCAACAAATTTCCGACACTCGCAAAGGAATCAAAACCTACAGGATACTTCCCGTAAACTCAGAATCTTGAAATTTGGCATGAAGCATTGTCTTATAATGCAAATATAGGAAAAATTGCGAAAATCACATTTTTTTAGTTATATAATATAATAAAAATATTTTAATAAAATGAAACTTACTACCTTATTTCTCACGAACGAATAAAGGTATCTCATTGAAATTTATACCCAATACCTAAGTCTATTGTCCCTTTAAGCAGTGAAAAAATCAAACTTCTAAGTTAACGCGATCAAAAGATACAGCAGTTTATACCGAGGAACCCTCGGTGTGCGAGTCCGACTCGCACTTGGCCGGTTTTTTTTTTAAGTTTTAATGTGTGTGTATGATGATGCAAATAAATTGTCTATCTATCTATCTATCTATCTAAATATGAGTTCGCTTTGTTAACTTCGAAAAGAGATTGTTGGTGATACATGAGATCCCTACGTCATCAAATAAATATTAGGTACATGGAAGTAAGGGCCGGTGTTCTGATTTTCATCTAACCGTTAAATTGACAGTTTTGTGAAGCTGCGTTTCCATTATGCAAGTGCTCGCATACATGTATGACGTCACACTTGAGTGCAAGTGACTTGAATTGGAAACACGATTTTGTTCAACTTGCAGCTTGCATGCAAGATTATAGTGGCATACAAGTTAGTTCTCATAATTGTACAGTAATTCTGGAAACTTCCCTCTATACAGCTGTATTGGAAGGATCGTTCAAATCTTAAAACATAGTTAATGAATTACTCCTGCTTGTGACATAGTAAAAACTGTCGTTCGGATCAAGTTCCATTGCATCATGAAAAGTTTTTTTCTAGTTTCTTAGTATCATAATTTTGAAATTTGTTAGGTTCGTTTTTAATATTCTGACTTTGATTTTATTTTATTTTACGATTTGGAAAATCTTGGATTTCATATCAAACCATCATCGCTAAGTTTATGTTGTTTTATTTCAAGCTGTATTTACCCATAAGTGTTTGTTGCACTTAGTTTTTTTGTGCTTAGCATTCTTTTTTAAATTGTACTAGTGTATGCTTAAGATGAAAATGCACTTCACTTGGAATCCATATGACTACACTTGCACACAATAATTTGTTTTGTTATAAAGTTGACCGACTTAAATAACTGTGTATGATAGTAGTATCTAGACAGGTGGATTAACACAGAACTTGTGTGGTAGAGCTACCATCTATTTTGTTGACGGGGAGGTCAACGGCATTTACGTATCATCCCTGCGGGGTGGTGCCAACCGCAGGGAATATGTGGAACTCGAGGTAAAGGCGTTCCCTCCATACCCACTAAATATCCTCCCCGGCCTGACCTTCAGTGCGCAACTACGGGACGGCTCGGGATCTGCGCACGTCAGCGCAACTACACCGAGACCGTCCCAACGCTGCCCGTCTAGGCACTTGTTGCACCAATTGGTGGCCAGCAGCCACTCCTCCACCGACGGCTGCTCGACCTGGCGCGTCCTCCTGACAAGGACACCGGGAGCAGCCATCGGACCGCACCCGAGGGACTTCGGGCCCGGTCGTGACCCTGAAAAGGTCCGTCCGAAACTAGCCGTGGTGGGAAAACAAAAACAACTCGACAGTGGTATGTGACTTCGAATGCCACGGGGACCCACTTGCCATCAAAAGCCACACCCCCGCCGAGGAAGTTTCCCCGTTCCACGTTACCAGGGTCCGCCAAGAGGAGGCTTCCGAACGTGGACCCCACCATCTACCATCCCATGGACTTCTGTGTCTGACACCGGTGTGTTACGGCAGGGATGACTAGACCGCAGAGGTGGATAGGGCTTACTATTCGGACTTTTTGTGGTAGTCACCCACAAAATATACGACAGTGCTACAAACCAACCAAGAGGTGTGTATGTATGCGTTGCACAATCATTTTTTTTTTTTTTTTTTTTCTCTTTATTTAGGGACTTTTATACATATGTACATGCCAGTCCTATAATAATCTTACCATATAACTATACATTATAATGTTAAAGCACTTATCTAAAAATTACATAATTTCTTATACCCTAGACCTTAACTTAATACTATTTATAACAAAATCAAGTAGAACCCTCGCCGATTCGGAAGTCGGTTCCGCTAGAATCTGATGAAATAGGCCTACGTCATACTGATTCAACCCTAGTTTAATTACGAGATTTTGCCTATTTTGCCTGTATTGAACACATTCCATCAAAAGATGTTGTACGTCTTCTATACGATTACATACTTCACAGTTCGGTGAGACTACTTTTTTCATTAGGTATGCAAACTTATTTAATGGAATGTGTCCAGATCTCAGTCGTAGAGCAGTAACAACATGAGTTCGTTTCATTTTTGAATTAGCAAACCAAGGTATACGAGGAGGCTGACTCTGCATTGTTTTATACCAAATTCCCTTATCAAGTGAACGTTTGTCAAAGTGCTCTTTCCATAGGTCGTAAATTCTACGTTTGAATTTTGGTAAGATTTCCGAATGATTTGGCTTTATTCTCACGGTAGAACCGTCGCTAGCTGCTGCTCTAGCCAATCGATCAGCCTCCTCGTTACCAAACAGCCCAATATGCGAAGGTATCCACTGGATCTTTAGAACAATGTTATTTTGGTGACATTCATACATTTTCCTTAAAATGGAATATGCTAAAGATGTGCCTTTGTCACCAGAAGCACTCTTAGCAATATGATGAATGGCACACTTACTATCGCTAAAAATAACAACATTATTATTAGGTATATTGGATAAGATATAATTTAAGGCTTCTAATATCGCTAACAATTCAACAGACATTATACATATACGCCCTTCTACTTTGTAACGATTGCCACAATATCTGCTAGGGACAAAGAAAGCGGCTCCTAGCCCTCCCGCGCTCTTGGATCCGTCAGTATAAATTTTAAACCAATTGTTATATTTTTCACAAATTTCTTCTATTATATTTAATTTTAAAATATTAGGATTATAATTTTTTTTTGCTGTTAATACACTCTTAAGATTACTTTCTAAAATATCAAAACTGTTTATTTTTGTTGGCCAAACATCCAATGTATACATTTCCAGAATCTCTGTAGAATGCACCATTTCTTCTTTAGTTTCTTCGTAAACCGTCATTAAAAGTGGTTTTTTCTTATTAATCCAGTAACGCTCATAGCAGAAATTTGTCATGTCTGATAACAAGTCAATAATTGCATTATTTGTTTGAGATTTAACTTTAAGGATATATTTGTAGGCAAGATATTTCCTTCTGGCGTATAAAGGGGGAGTACATATCTCACTTTCCATCACATGTATTGGTGATGATCTTATAAAACCACCAACTGTTCTTAATGCCTGATTCTGTATTTTATCTAATTTGGCTAGGTGAGTCTTTGCACTGACATCATACAAGAAGCTGCCGTAATCGATTCTGCTTCTTATTAAAGATATATATAGCCTTCGTAGGTGTATTGGATGAACCCCCCAAGAAGGGCCTGCCAAAACTCTTAACAGATTTAAGTATCTTCTGATTTTATCGCTAATTTCATTGATGTGTCTAGACCATCGCAAAGACTTATCTAGCCACATGCCTAGGTATTTGACATTATCTACAATTAGCAGATCAGAGTTATAAACTTTTAATGCCACTTGATGTCGTCTATATCCTCTAGTAAAAATGCACATATTAGATTTGTTAGGCTGTAGTTCCAGTCCTAGTGTTTCTAGTGTGACAGTTAAGTTGTTTAAGGCAGGCTGCATTTTATTCACACTGTCTTGAATGCTTTTATTAGAAGTATACAGGACAAAGTCATCAGCATATTGCGATATTTCTACTGTATTTATTTGTTTACATATATCTAAGGTGACAATATTAAATAATAGAGGTGCCAAAGGATCCCCTTGTGCCAAGCCCCTGTTAGTCCATCTAGTACAGATTATTTTCTGGTCCTCATCTAAGGCGATTTTCAAGTGCCTTTCGCTTAAAAATGACCATAAATATTTGCATATTTTCTGGCCAATATTGATATTATCCAATATAGAGACTACTTTTTCAATTAAAACGTTATTGTATGCACTATCAATATCTAAGAAGCAGGCTAAGGTAGGTGCACCCTGCGAAAAACCTATCTGTATTTGCGTCACTAACTTTGTAAGACTATCTAAAGTAGATTGACCTCTTCTGAAACCTGTCGTATTATTAGATAAAAATTTGTTAGATTCAACAAACCATTCAATACGCTTTGCAATCATTAAGTGAAACAATTTACAAATACAAGAAATAAGTGAAATAGGTCTAAGTTTTGTTCCTAGATTTGTGTTAGGTTTAGGTATAGGGATGATACGGATATCGCGCCATTGATTAGGTATATAACCAGAAGACAAAATATTGTTAAATAGATTTAAAAGGTATAATTTCCCGTCTTTAGGTAAATTGAATATCATTGAATAAGTAATGTTGTCATCACCCGGCGCAGTATCTTTTTTTTTAAGGCAACTTATTAATTCTTGAAGCGTGAAGTTGCTTTCTATTAATGGATTATTTGAAACAAAATAGGGTTGCCAGATAGGAGCATAATCTGGTGCAAGCAGATGTAATAATTCTTCTTTTTTATCTGCTGGGATTGAAAAACTAGTTTGATTTACACCTTTAAACCATCGCATTCGACGCCACATGTCAGATGTAGAAGTAGCCTCGTCGACCGAGTTACAGAACTGATGCCAACTTTTGAATTTAGCTTCTCTTATAAGGCGTTTAGCAGTCGAAATCTTCTGTTGTAAATTATTTAAGTTCAATGGTGTAGGGTTTCTTCGAAAGTCTTTCAAGGCTAATCTGCGTGCAGCTACTGCTTGAGAAATTTGTGAGGACCAATAGGGTTTCGGCTTAAACTTTCTCACAGGGTCGTTACAAATTTTGTATTGAGGAATATAAGTATCCGCCGCAGTATTGAGACAATTAATAAATCCATCGTAACCCAATTGAACATCGTATTCTAGGGGTGAGTTAAAATTTGTCATATTTAAATGATTTCCTATGAAGTCCCGATATCCTAACCAGTTTGCTTTTTTGAAATTGCGTTTATGTAAGAAAGTACGTCTATCTATATCATTAAGACTAAATTTAATTATTAAATGATCGCTACCTAAACTTTCGCGCATAACCTGCCATTTAAACTTAATTGCGATATCCGAAGAAACAAAAGTAACGTCGGGGGATGATTCTTGAATTAAATTATTAACTAGTTTAATTCTAGTGGCCGCACCGTTATTGATAGGTATATAACCATTCTCCAAGCTAGAATCTGATAGCTGATTACCTCTGCTGTCATTCTTATATGACCAATTAGAGTGATGACCATTGAAATCACCAGCAATAATAGTTTTCTTTGAGAATTTAGAGAATAAACAATCCCAGTCTAGTTGTGTTGTGTGTACTGAAGAGGGGCAGTATATTGATATAATATTTTCAATATCATGACAGTTTGATAACCTAATATGAACTATTTCTATTCCTGAATTGCTAATATAAAATTGACAAGGTTGAACTTTAATTGATTTATGGGTAATGATGGCGACTCCACCATAACCGTCATCTCTATCCATTCTGTGTATATTGTACTCACTAATCTTTAACGATGATTCAGGATCCAACCAGGTTTCACTTATAATACCTATGTGAAATTTCTCTTGGTATAGAAGACAAGAAAACTCGTTCAGTTTTGGTCGTAAGCTTTGTGAGTTCCACTGACATAAGTTCAGCGTAGGAGTAATTTTGGGCGTACTATCCATAAACAAATGATATTAAATTGTTACAAATATTTCCTTTTCCTACTAGTTCTACAATAAATTTTGAAAATTCTTCAATTATTGCACTTATTATTAATTTAACTTTATCTTGAAAATCTTTTTCGCTGAATGCAATGTCTTTCACTCTTGTAAATACTCTTTTAAGTATGGATTCTTTGTTCTTCTCCGCCTGTTCAGTAGATTTCATTTCATTTTGTTGATCTTCCTTTTTGTTTATTTTTTCTCCTAATGATTCATCTTCTTTTGCCTCCTGTTGAATTTTCTTTTTTTTCTTTCCATTCTTATTCTTTTTCTGTTTTTCCTGGTCTATTTTCCATGTATTTGACGATGGATTTTCCTTATGTATTATTGCTTCGGTAACAACTATATCCCTATAAGTTGGTCTTGTGTTAGTTACCGTAGAATTACTTTCATTATCACTGCATACGTTCATACAATCATTAGTATATGGGCGTAACTTTTCTTGAAATTTCTCAAAAGCTCTTCGGTATGAACAACTTTCAGAACTCATAATTTTCCTTATTTCTTTTTCTTTTGTAAATACAGGGCAAGATTTGTCAAGCGCCATATGATTTCCTTTGCAGTTCAGGCACGTATATTTTGTGGTCTCACAATTAACGTGGTCTTTGCCACATTTTGGGCACATCACTTTCCTAGTTGGGCAGAAACGTAGCAAATGCCCGTATTTCCAGCACCCAGAACATTGTGTGACCGGAAACGTATAGGGTTCAACCTTAAACCTACATCCGTATCCATGGATATACGGGGGTAAGGAAGAACTTTTAAAGCACATACGTATTGTTTCAGAATCTACCCACTGTCCTTCACTTGTCAGTCTCTTCAATCTTTTTATTGATACTATCTTTTCTGAACACTGAAATATTTCCCGCATTTCCTCTTCTTTCAAATCAATATCTATTTGTTTTATTATTCCATATGAAAAACTCATTTCATTCGCCATTTGACAGTTACATCCCATTTCATTAATTTTTTTACTATTTATTAATTTATCTGCTTCTTCTTTGTTTTCAAATTGCACTAAAACTTTATAAATACCCTTGTATTTAATTCTCAATACATCTGAGATATTTTCAGCACTCAGTATTTTCGCAAATGCAATTTGTTTAGGCAAAGGTTGTGTTGATGTGATACAAACTTCGAAGGTGGTAATATTATAGCTCATATTTCTTGGGTTTTCATTATTTTTATCACTGTTTTTAGAGTAACTTCTAGCCAACCTTTTACCATTTCTCTTCACTGTAATAAAATCATCATCTTCTACATATTCTTCGCTATTATTCCTCTGTCTCTTCTCTGCTAATCTATGTTCTTGTTTTTCACTCTGTCGTAATTCTGTTCCGCTATTATCCCATTCAAAGTCAATACTATCGGTAACTTGTTGCTCATTTCGTTCTTCGTCATCACTACTTAGTAAGCGGAAAGAATTGCCTTTGCTTATTTCACTCATTGTAAATGAGGGTAGATGTGAAAAAAAAACACATCACTCTTAACAGGCCGATCTCACGATAGCACGAGCGCTCACTGAGACGTGCGGCGCGCAACTGGTTGCACAATCATGTAACGTATGAAGTTGTTATCTTCTATACTCTCTTTATTTTGTGCTAAAGTTTTGTTATTTATATCCAAATTCTTATTTAATTTGGTTAAGTACTTTACTCTAGATTTATGAGTAAACAATTGCGCATCAAAAAATAATGATATAATATTAATTTCAAATTGGAGTGTAAAAGTAAATCCAAGGGTATAAAAATAAAAGAATGAGCTTTTAAAAACCGCCTACAAAAATTATACTTATATCATATTTAAAAAAACATCGTGGTGTTTGGAATAAACGAAAAATAATAACGACTTAATTTGCATTCCGAATGATTGAGCAAACAAAGCTCGCACTTATCACTAGGTTTACTAAGTTTAAATTAAACAAATTGCTTTATTGGTAATCCTTCTTTAAAATAAAATTAAAGTAAACGTGACTACTGTAAATTTATTCAGTTGCGAAGTCTTTCCAAGCTTGGTTTTTAATGACGAATTCGTTTTTTAAGATAAAACGGTTTGAATATTCCCTAGACGATGAAAGTTTTCGTTTTAGTGGTTCACAGAGACTTTAACTGTCACTGCAGGAGACGAGGGTTTAAAAAGAAAACGGTTGTGGATTGAGAAGTTAAGCTTTTTAGTTATTAATCGTTTGTATCTTCGTTGTGTATGATCAGACGTTCTCATCTCTCTCTCATCAGGTGTTTGTAAATGGAAGTACATGCAAATTATCGTTGTGTGTGTCACTGCGACAGTATTCTTAGACCAGTGCAAATGCTCTGGCAGCACCGCCAGCTCATCGTTTTACTTCTATTGATGGCACACCCTACATGGCACGGTGCCGCGGTACGAAGTCGGTCGTGGCGTTTCACGGTAATGGCGCCGTGGTGCACACCTCAAACATGATAGTTTGATCATTCTTATGTCATAATTGGAGAGGTTTACAACATTAGTCCTTCATATGAAATTAATTAAAAATTCTAATTCTTACGAATTTCATAAAATAAAATACTTCACAATCAAAACTGTTGTAGACAGTATTGATTGCAATATTTTCATGTTTCGAATTAATACGTACGAACAATATGTGTACACATTTTATGCTTTCATATGTATCAGCAGGCTAAGTTTTCTTTAAGTACGTATTTGTAGACGATAACCATTATTAGGACAAGCTTTAGTATTTATTCAACAATTTTATTATGGTTATCGTCTACTTAGAAAAAATAAAAGTTAAGTGTTTATGAAAGCAATACCACGGTAATATTATCTATGCAGTATTGTGACTCGGCCCTGTCCTTGGAATAACTGGCTACGGCCGAGCGGGGCGTCAACATGCGGTAGGGCTACCCGCCTACAATATTTTAATTTAGTCTACATACCTAATTGAGTTTCTTTCTAGTTTTGTGAATATGTATAGGTATTTTTTTTGTATGTAAAAAAAATTGTTGTGAATGAAATAGGAAGTGTTCAATAAAATACATGATATTTTTAGGTAATATTTAATAAAAAAATTATAGATTTGAGACAAAAATATTCACGCCTCGACTGAGACGTACTATATTGTCACTGAAACACTTTTATTTTCAGGAAATTACATATTATTATAAACAAACAAACTACTGTTTTTTAAACTCCGCACAAATCTCCCTATTTTATAATTTTCCATTTATCAATTCCTGTCAACAATCCGTCTCTTTTCCAAATTACCTAATAACCTGCCAGTATACACCAAAAAGATCCGATCACTACAATACCTACCATTTATTACTGTCATAAATTATTTCATAATGATATTTCATCTATAATAATTCAATAATGTATGTAGTTAAGTTATATATGTACCAACATATTAACAGTAAGTAGACAGCCTAGTCTAGGAAACTACCTACCAACTATTATGTAGTTTTGTTTTTAACGCGAGCGTAGGTAGATTACTCGTTTGTCTCTTTTTTTCACTCTATCCACTTATTTATACATTATTCCAGATATTTTGCCCGATGGAAAAATCGAAATACCTAAATATTAAAAACAAATTAGGTACTAGTAAATAGGTATGTACAAAAATATTCTATAGTTTTACCTTTCCAATATTCTAAGTAATTTAAAAAATGATGTCTCTGGGTGCGTTATTGAAGAGTTCAAGCAACCAAAAACAGCACAATATCGATTATTGCTCTTTGCCATATTAAATTATGTAGGTATCTACTTAATTCAATCAAATATTCACAATACAAATCGCACGTTTAAGCACGGCTAACTGCTCACACCATTCGGTCGTCGCTGCGGCGCATTCGCGACTGGATGCCCACCGGGTGCCGCGCGAACTCGAGGCGCGTAGTATGACACGCTTTCCGACCGTTTGTATGAAGATAGAATACTGTATAGATAATATTACCGTGGCAATACGATGATAGACATTATAGACACACAATACGATGATAGAATTATGAAAATGTCTATCACATTTTTATAATTTTTTTCGTTGGTCTTGCTATAAAAATATACATACTTAGTTTCAATTAAAGTGCTGAAGAGTTTTCCCCGATATAAGCTCTTAATGCGGATTCAAATATGAAATATTCAAACCCATTTCTCTCATAGTTTTTGTTTGGACAACTTTAGTTAAGGTTTTAAAAATACTTTCAAAGAAGGTTCTCCCAAGAGTAAATTATTATGTACCTAATCTTAGGACGCACTCTTCAGAAGGAGTGGAAAGTTTTTTTTATAGTGTCTCGTCTATATAAAAGGCGATAATCTTGGTGCTGTCGCTAACGATTACCATCAAAAAGTTTTGCTTTTTGTTATTTTTGTTATTTTTGTGGTGTTACCTACACCACAAGTGAATGTAGACATACAAGTTTTATCTTTCCTGAAAATATTAATGTGTGCAGTCGCAAAAAATACTTGTCAACAACCTTATCGTATCCATCACACCGTTTCGTTAATAAAACCAAGTAAGATCACATTAAAATTCAAATAACTAAGTTAACAGTTAAGTTTTAATTGAAGCTTGCTTTGCCTTATCATAACTTACTATTTGGTGAGATGAAGGCCAAGGGCTGTCAAAATTATAAAAATAGTACATTTACTAACTAGGGTGGTAAAACAAAGAATGTCACTTTCTGGTCAAGCATAATATACGTAGAGCATTCAATAAAAAGTGAGAATGAGGTACAAACCCCTTGAAACCGTAAAAAGTTAACGTTAACGTAAACTTAACGTTAACACGTAAGCCAAATCGGATCAGCAGCGATTCGACTACGACGTAGCCTTTGAAATTCAATAAAACTCACACGCAACACGACTATCAGTTGCCTTGTGATGAATGCACGTTCGGCAACAGTAGTGTGCTGCAAGCAGGCGTAAGGGGCGAAAGGGGCATGCGTGGACGAAGAGACGTAGTCTTGCGTACGGAGAGACGTTAGCGCGGCTCTGGATAAACACACCACCTTCCCATGTCCTGACGCAATCTTACGGTTATACAGGCTGAATTACGGGAGAGTGCACTGCTAATTACCGGAGGCTCTCTCCTACAAGTTATTCCTTATCTGTCTCCTTGTCTCTATGGCCCTTCTCCCTTTTCTCGGGTGGACAACACTCGAACACCTTCGGTGCCTTCCAGGTCGTTCGAGCCCACTCGAAGCGGCTCAGGACAGACGTAAGCGCGTGGATGACGAGCCGTAAGCGCGGGAATTTCCAGTTGACCACTCACCGCACCGCCTTCGTGAGTCAGTCCTAAGGCGAAGCGATGACGTTCGTTACTGATAAGTGTGCGTTACAGTATGGAATTTCATAAAAGTAATACTAAACGGCTCGAGTTAAAGCGATGCTGATTCGTTTTCCGAGTTGATAAGTGCGTTACTTCCTTAATACTGTACTTCTTCCTTCTACCCTGCTTTTAATTTATTGGTATGTCTTGTAATCGACATTTATACGAGTACCTACTAATAAACTTAAGATACCAGTAAAATTGAAGAAAAGCAGAAATGGTACAAACTATCTACATTGTAGGAATTGAATATAGAATATGTTTTCACAAGTTAAATTAGAACAGTAAAGAAAAAAAAGGTATCTGAGAATGACAAAACTCTGATGCCGTGGCGTAAAAAGTTGGGTACGAAACGTATTTCAAAATAAATTATATCACGTAAGCACGAATGAAAGCATGTAGCCAGTTATGTCTCGTTTTATATGGCTAAGAGCTATTTTAATCTGCTTGATCGTACCCAGAGGTACGATTTGCGTGTTTTCCTGTCTTTTACGATCCGGCGCAAGTTAAATTGTGTTCTTTGAATTTCATATTGACGACCCGGTCCTTATGGCCGATTTTCGTTCAGCAGATATTGTTTTTATAATATGTAGCATTTTTTTTTGGACTGGCCATTGCTGTATTACTTTAGTGTCATCGGGTTTTTTGGAAGGCCTTCGAAATGTAGCGCTCATATTTCCTATGCTTTCATGAACTGTTGTTGTTGTTTTATATACATTTTTTTGACTAGTTTTATAAAAAGACTTGCTTCCGCCCGCGACTTCGTCCACGTGGTAATTTTACCCCCTTAGGGGTGGAATTTCCAAAAATCCTTTCTTAGCGGATGCCTACGTCATAACATCTACCTGCATGCCAAATTTCAGCCCGATCCGTCCAGTGTTTTGGGCTG
Organism: Elophila nymphaeata; assembly: GCA_955850985.1. Lineage (NCBI taxonomy): Eukaryota > Metazoa > Arthropoda > Insecta > Lepidoptera > Crambidae > Elophila > Elophila nymphaeata. The sequence goes on from OY039070.1 coordinate 9,415,111, forward strand.
TGCGTTGATAGATCACTATGTCAGTCAGTCAGTCGCCTTTGAGTTATATATATTAAGATTTAGCAAATGACTCTATACCACCTGATGGTAAGTGGAAGTGGAGTTCAGATGCAAAGATAGCTAGTGCAAGAGATAAAAACCGCCGCGCCACGGTAATAGCCGCCCTCGTCTTGCCGACCTGTAAGGTGCTTCTTCACGCCTCTTTTGAATGCCCCAGGATTGTGGGATGATGATAATCATACGCATATTAATATTACATTAAGAAGTCGCGTCCACCATCATGGATCAAAACGGAGACGAAAGCTCTCAGCATCCCATGGATTCACTGTGCGGGTGCCGGGTCCATCGCGTTGTAGGGGTGCCAGAAGCAGTGCCTGGAACTTATGACCCAGGTGTGAGGCTTTAAGGCCTGCTTGTAGTGCACGGGCACTCTTTATAAAATAGGCATGTAAATACAGTAATTTAAAAAATACGCTTATTAGAGGAATTCTAATAAGGGCAGGTGGATTAATTACTAAGGACTGGAAACAGTCCGGCTGAAGGACCAGAAATGTATCCGGCTCGAAGGACCAGTATCTCTAACTAGTCTGTAGCCGCTACGGCACAACATATTGCTAGTAGCTAACAATGTTAATTTACTTTTATTTTTGTGTTCAATAATTAATTCTTTATTCATTTAGGTAAGCTTACAGCCAAACACATACAACCAAGTTACATACATTTCGAATTATGATCGTACTTAATTATGCGCTGTTTTTTTATGGGCTTACACAGCATTCTTAACTCTGAATTAATCTAGGTTTTAGTATTTATATTATTTTAACTACTAACTGAAAAGCACAAATTTGAATTAGTTTTTCAACATACCTACCTGTTGTCTTGTTTACATACATATAGTCTTGTTTAATATTGCACAGAAGCAAATTAAAGATTATAATAGTAATGTTAAAATAATAAAAACCGAACAAAAAAATGAGACATAAATACTTTTATCTACTAATGAAGTAATTAAAATTTCAAACGAGCTAGAACTTATTTCTTTGTTTTTATTACAGAGTGTACTTTGGTGATTAGAAAAGTTCTGTAACAATTGTAGCGACGAGTTTGAAATGTGGATGGCAGATTTTATTGGTAATTAAGGTTAAAATGTACGCGGTGCTCGGGGATTAAGGTTTAAATTTGATGTAGATAAAACTTGCCCTATTCCATTGTGGGTGACGCGATTTTCGTACTCTTAAATGAAACCACTAATTATGTATTATAAATTAAATGAAGCTCTTTGGTATTTTTTGTGTAAATTCGTTTTATTAGGGGAACAACATTTCTGCTAATCTCGAGTTTTGTTATTTTCCCGGTGTCGCTCAAATTCTTGATGTTTGCATTAAAATATTGGCGTCACACGTTTTAATGCATCTAGGGAGTGCTTGGAAAGAAATGCATGGCAACAGGCGACAAAACCTTTATTTTAATGATTTCTCTCTGATCGTCAACACGGATGCTTATGCAACGAAACGACACCGCTTTCACTGCACAAAATTTACTCCGCAACAATTTTGAATTATCGAAACAAAATCGACATCCAGACGCCATGGTTTCCCGCCAAACACTCAAATACCCGTTTAGACTCATTATGTTACAGTTATTTTTCTTAAAAAATAACAAAACGGGAAGGCAAAGGGATTTCGATTGGATAGTTCTAGCGGAGCGCTTGGCGATTGGTAAAAATGCACGGATCTGTTTGTCAATACGGCGTAAACAAGCATTCAAGATATTCAAGATATTCAAATGGGAAATTGATAAAAAAGTACTTGTTTTGGAAACCTTTATTGGTAGTTTTTTAATAAAGGCTAAAGACTAATAAAAGCCTTTTGTTGTTTTCAACTTTTCAACAAACTCATTGTTGAAACCCACCATTGGACGAGCACGACTCCCATGCAACACCCGGGAATTGCAGAAGTCTCCGCGTGCAGTTCATCGTTGAGTACTGCACGACTACACGATTCTTTTTGTTTGACAATCTTTCTCAAATCTGGCTTGCATTTCGGACTTGTTGTTATGCAACTTGGTGACCTGTGCTCGTTTTTCTCTGAATTGTAGAGGTGAGTGTTTGTAAAACAAATATTGTTTGTTTTACAAGCACTCGCCTTTCAAACGATACTAGTTTCATTGATGGCCGTTGATAGACCAGAATGCCCATTGTCCTATAGATTGAATAATATTTTCATGAGGTATGTTAAATTAAAACAAAATTCAATCTACCTACCTTAGATACGTATAACACGTCGCGCAGGACCGAGCTTTTCGGAGATCCTTGGGGGAGGCCTATGTCCAACAGTGGGAGTCATCGGCTAAAGTGATGATACGTATAATTTAATTACGAATGATATTAAATAACATTCCGTCGTGGTGGAGTGGTCAGTATAGCTGGCTACACATCAAGCGGTCCGGGTTCGAATCCTGGTAGCGGCAAATGTTTGTGTGACGAACACGAATGTTTGTTTGCGAGTCATGGTTGTTTAAATATTTATTTATGTTTATTTATAAAAATATCTAAAATTATTATGTATATTAAAAAAAATGTCCGTTATCTAGTATCCGTAACACAAGTTCTTAATGATACTTACTTCGGGCTAGATAATTGGTGTGAGCGTGAAAATATATTATATATTATATTAATTTTTCAAAGGTTTTTTTAAGGTTTAGATGGGAAAACAGTAAAAAAAATTATAGGTACAGACCCGGACAAAATAAAAATCTGACTAACATTAAACTGCAGCGAACTCAACAGGGCTAAAGACTTTTAAGTAAATGATCCTTATAACTATGGTCACAATGCAGTCCGCAACAGAAATGTTATTTATCGGAAAACATTATAGTTAGTAACGATATAAAGCACGTATCAAACGCACGAAAATTTGGCAACTCCTAAGCTCTCTTTGCTCACTAATTTCTTTACTTTACTTTCATTTGAGTTGGTATTTAGCTATTAATTGGCGTTATTTGTACTCCCAATGAGTATGTTTGAGTTACAAGTACTCTTTTTGCAATGATTAAACATTTGTTAGCGGAGTGGAACTCCCAAACAACTAACAATTAAACAAACTTGAAGAGTTTAGGGAAGTCCCGGAACTTTTCGTGACCACCAAATTCACAAAAGAGTTTGGCAAAGCAAAACAAAATAATTCGGATAAAGGGCTTCGCTAATTTTATACAAATATAATTTCGCCTATAACATCCATTCAGAATCCTCAACGCCAGTGGTGGATTTACCAGTAGGCTGGAGTCTATGGCGGCAGATTTTAAGGGGCGGCAAATTTGGCCCAATTTTTTTGTTATGTACCTACAATGACCTCAATGACCTACATACACAGAAAGCGATCCCCGAAAATATGATTTTTTTAATAAAGGGAAAAATGGGGAAGATAAAGTTCCGATGGAACTAAGGTATCGAATACTTACCCTGTGAGATGAAAGCCAAATTCTTTTTCTACAGAGAACTAACATAGGACAACTATGTTTAAAAATAATTACAAACATCCCTACTAATATTATAAATGAGTAAGCAACTCTGTCTGTCTGTCTGTTAATCTTTCATGCCTAAACCACTTAAGCGATGTTAATGAAATTTGGTACAAGTATTGAATAGATGTTGGGAAAGGACATAGGCTACTTTTTATTGCGAAAAAAGGCTTGAAGGGGTTGAAATATGGGATGAAAGTTTTATGGGAGTTAGTCATTTTATACCTTAAATTAAACTTTGAATTTATGCACCTGTTAAGTTACAAATAAGTATTTGTTCAAGCGTTTTTGACATTTTGACCCGCGTGGGAATGAAATAGAGGATGAAAAGTTGTATGGAAATCCAAACAAAACGCCTCCGGTTTTTGATGAATTTTGGTACAAATATTGCCTAGACGTTGGGAAAGGACATAGGCTAACTTTTCTCGTGTAAAAAAAACTAGAAGGGATTGAAATAAGGGATGAAAGTTTGTATGGGAGTTCTAATTATCAAATAAAGAACCATCAAACTTTGAATTTAGGCACTTGATATTGATGTGTGATGATTGATGAAATAAACGTTTGTTGTGGCCCTTTTGAAATTTTAACTTGCGTCATGAAATAGGGAATGAAAGGTCATCTGTAAATCCTAACAATATTCCACGCGGACGAAGTCGCGGGCAAAAGCTAGTATTTAATTATAAAACCGAATGGTTTCTAAGGATGACCGCATCGTAGGCCCGCGTAGCACAAACAAATGGCTCGCGTAGACACACGAGCGTGCCCCGACGCCCGCGCTGCTGACTCGGCTGCACCGCGTGTATGGGGTACCCCACAGAACGGATAAAAGAGGTTAGAAGTCGTATCAAGCGATGTTAATACCAGAGCCGGTGTCGCCACACGCAACATAATATTTATTCAATTTAACAGTATATTTGTACTTACCGGTGAAAAGAAATGTCTCCATTAGTAAGATTATGAGTCTTACTTTGCTTCCTGCCAGTTAAAATAGCACAAAACGGTGTTTAAGATTTTTTTTTTCCTCTTAGAAAAGGATCGAATATATGAGTGTTTACTCATAACATGCGGCGCGCCCACTTACGACTTCTAACCTCTTTTAGTTGTTCTGTGGGGTACCCGTTTCATTCACCAGCGCTGCTCTATGAATTTGCAGCATACGCCACGCGGGAGCCCGGCGCGCGTACCCGCATAACGGTACTGAAGCCATACATACCTACTTGTAATTTACAAGATTGGTTAAATTTTGATTAATGTCTTAAGTTAAAATCAACCAAGATTATAGAGGTTATGCTTGTAACCTTTCTTCTGAGGCTGTTAAATTATAGGTCTGAGAGGAGCACATTCGTCACGCATAGTGACATGGGATCCCAAGGCATCTCTTTGTTCCAACCTCTATTTATCATATTGTACGTAGGTACTTGTGGGGTACCTTCGTCTGACCAGCTTTATATATTTTGTTGATATTCTGTTTTTATATTTTTATGTTTTATAGGAAAGTTTTGAAACGTTAAAAATGGCAATATGACATTTTAAATTCACAGGAATTGATATTTCTGTATTTATATGAGTAGATTATATTGAACTGTAAGTATTTTACATACCTCAATAATTTAATAATATAGTTTTTTGTACCATTTACATCATATTATTAAACTAGTGATCGCCCGCGGCTTCGCTCGCGTCAATGCCGGTTAAAGTATATGTTATTCTGATGTATGACTATATCATTGTAAAGTTTCATTAAAATCTATTCAGTAGCTTTTGCGAGAAAGAGTAACAAATATACATCCATACAAACTTTCACGTTTTTAATATAGGATAGTTTCGAAGATACCACAGATTTTAATGCACAAAAATATAATAGTTGGTTGTAATGCGTAACGAGCTAAGCATACGAAGTTTACTTGATAGACTGACTGATATATTAATAATTATTATAAAATGTAAGACATTTTTGCTTAGGATTTCTTTATTCAATTTTATTGCACCCGAGCATGAGTTCTTCGCTTGTAGCGCCAATTCCATAGTGCAGAAACTTTTAAGTGTGTCCTTTTTAGCAGGCTCAGTAATATTAAAGTCTAGCTATTAATAAATTTGGTTTAGTTAGTTCAACTGGACTCGACTGTAACAGAACTCAGCTTACAACAGAATTGCAAACACTACAAAAATAATATCCGAATGTAGCCCTTAATTCTCTGTAATAACTTCGATTCAATAAAGATTATGTAAATAGGTAACTACCGAAGTTTGTTTCTTTACTTTTTTATATAAATCGTCATTTTGAATACTTATTTTAGCCATAAGAGAAATTCTTTAGATATCTAAAGCTAGGAACACCATCGTTAGTCAAGTCAGTTATTATCGGAGTATATAAAAAAAATCGAAGGGTTCAAAGTTTTTTAAAACGATGGAATGTTAATCAATCACGCGTAAACCGTTAGACGTGTTATTGAAACTTGGAACGGAGAAGCCTGTTTTATAAATTTTTACTCCGGTAATGTGTTCCCATGGGATAGCTTGAAGCAATCAACTTTAGGCAGTTGCATTCGCGGGCTTAAGATATAAACAGAATATTTGGTAAACTTACATGGCACAATCTTTAATTTTAAAGACCATGTAAGTTTACCAATTATGATGATAATAGAACAATTCAAAATTGTAAATTAATTTTTACTTTCACCATACTGATAGTTTGGTCAGTAAAACAAAATGTATGGGATATTCCAAAATAAATTTTGGGATCAATAGGCTTTCAGGTGGATTGGTCCTCGAATGGCAGTCTGGTAGACGGGTTGGAAGGCGATCTGACGATCTGGTAAAAATCGCGGTAAGCCGCTGGATGAGGGCAGATCAGGACTGGTTTGGAGATCTTTAGAGGCGGCTTATGTCCAACAGTCTCGGCTGAATGTGACGATGATACTTCGAGCCAGTTCTATATTGACATACTTTTGAGATATTTTGCTAAAAAAATTCAGAAAATTTCCTAAAAAATAAGCTTCTTTGTTACTAAAGAGAATCCAATCCTTACGGACATTCTTTAGTAAAGGATAAGCAAGTGAATAACGCTGCAATTTACACTGTTAAAAAGTAGCTACTTACTTACTTTTTTGACAACTATCATTGCTGGACCCAGATGGCATTTACAACATCAAAACGTCCTTCGGGCTCTTCTAGCCTGTGAGTACCGACTCGTTCTGCTTAGAAGAATTTATACAACATGTAAATTAAATAACCAACACCCTGAATAGGTATAGGTGGTTTGGGATCGGCTTCTGAGTTGATTTTAATATTGTAGAACATTTTCTAAGTAATATTTGTTTTATTTTTTATTAAAAAATCGTTTTTTTTTTTAAATTATTAAAATCAACTCAGAAGCCGATCCCAAACCACCTATATTCAGGGTGTTGGTTATTTAATTTACATGTTGTACAGTTAAGACTCTGGACACGCGGACTGCAGGCTAGTTGCATGATCAATGTGTAGTCCTAATGCAGTTGGTACAACTGCATCTGAACTGCATTCGATCTTTAAGATAATTTCAAGATACAGTATTCTTTGTATCGTAGGATAGGAAGAAAACTGTGCTTGAGTCTCTAAATATGGACTGTTTTGTCGGAGTTTTTACTTCCTAGCTGTGCTCGTAAAATATTGTGATGCAGTTCTATTCCAGTTCAGATGCAGTTGGTCCAAATGTATTAGGACTGCACGTCGGCTACACATCGAACGTTCAGTTAGCTTGTAGTCGGCGTGCGTCTAAATGCAGTTCGTCGGTCTTCTGCCTAAGGTACATACCACAGTCCTCTCCGTTCTTCAAAAATGGTTTTTGAACGCAGAAAGGTCATTTTTTATTTTGCATGCCCGTTAACGAATAGCTTTTTCCTGTTACGGTTCGTGGTTGGTGATAAATGTTTACCTATATTTTGTTCAGATATTTCTTATTTGTCACAGCTAAATTATTGTTCTCTCTGCCTTTATTGCGACTTTTCTGATTGCCCAAATGGTTCTAAAATTATTAATAATAAATTTTTTTCTTTTACCCAGTTCACAAATATGCTGATAAAATATCAATTGTCAATGATGACTTTCTATTTTTAGAAGACCTTCATACATAAATTAAAAAATTACATAATTATTACTGCGTACTGCGTATGGACAGGGCCAAAACGGTTAGAGCGTAATTATAACGGAATTTATGACTGTAATTATGAAAAGCTTTAGTATTCAAAATTTTAATTACTTTTATAATGATGATGAAATGAAAATACCGCTTTGAAATGATTATAATAATTTCTAAATAAAATATTCAGAATTCTGCGAAAATAAAATCTATGATTATAATCATTATCATAAAAAGACCACAGCGGCTTAGTCGCTCAGAATTCGAGAGTGTTTATACTGGTTGTTGGCGACAGGCAACGACATCTGGGTCCTCAAACTTGAAAGATGAATTTCCCAAGAGGATGTCTGGTTGGCGAGCCTCTCTTGGAATCTGGCTTTCGTGCTGAAATGGTTTGAGTGTCTGACTAGATGAAGTACCTTAATCTTACAGAAAACCGCTATCAAATATCACCTTGTAGTGTTGTTGTTTCAGCTGATTGGCTTTCAGAACAGTAAAGAGAAGAGTCTTCGTGAATTTCTAGAAGTGTCATTGGTTACAGTAGCTTTTAGGCTTAGCACCTCTTGTGTAGAAAGCATCTAGAGACAACTGCCTTGCGTAGATATCTTTTTGCCACCTTTGTAGTACAAAAAGTCAGAAATTATTTCTATCGAAAGATACAAGACAACAAACAGACATTTGACAAATTTTGGTTTAACACACAATATTTCATTAATTTCCATGCAATTTCCTGTGCCTAATGTCGCGGAGAGGCGGTACAATTTTTCCACGCTGTAACGGACAAGCCTCTATGAGTAGTTATAATCATATTAATAGTAGGTATAATCAAATTAATCAATTAGACAATACTGTATGCATATAAAAATCATAATATTAAGTAATTTAACAAGTATAAGGAAAATAATATTTTAAATTCATTTCGATAGTGTAGTAGGCTACAGAATAATATCTGGAAGATTCCACAAAAAAAAACGGACAATAGAATAGATCGCAGTTTATGGCTCTGTTCCCATGGAATTCAGTCTCAGGCCAGATTAAATAGAAATGAACCTTAAATTGTTGAACGTAAGGAACGAATGTTCAATGGTTAATATTTTTTTGGGAAAAACCCCGCGTGGTAATTTTTTGTGTGTTTGTTTGAGGTAAGTAGGAATGTGATTAGCAAATTTCTCTCGTTTTAACAAGCATTAAGGTTTATAATTGTAGATCATGATGTATGCATACGCTCATAAATGAGGCAAGGGGTGAGGGGGGTTAGGACGATGTGAAAGCGAGAGCCGCGTGCGCTGGTACAGTCTTGGAAGAAATTTTGAGTGTAGTGGTCGGTGTCAAGGCGGCCAGCATCGGTAAGTCATTTTTTTTACTTTTCACTTTTCTGTTTGTTTCTTGCATAAATTATTAAATGTGTTTTTATTTTGCGGAGAATTAAATATCTTGGTTTCTTTAGTATATTTTAATGTAGAGTAAAATTTCTTGCAATTAATGATTAACTTAAATTTAATTTATTTAAATAGTTCATTAGAAAATTAAGAGAATTACTTTAATTTGATACAAACACGGTTTTTTAAAATTATAGTTTTCATAGAATTAAAATATACTTTTATAAATTCTTTTCAGTTAAATAATATATCTCGTTTAAATAATTTATCACAAATTTTAGAGGATTATTTTAAAGGTTTTATTCGCACATCAGTAACTTTTTTAAAAATAGTTTTCTTCAAATTTAAATATTCTTTTATTAATTCTTTTTCAATTAAATATTTTTATATATTTTTTTTTTATTTTTTGTTTGTTTTTTTTAATATTTGCTTGTTAGTGACTGATCTATTTTCAATTTGGTTACGAAATTCAACTAAATTTGAAATGGATCAATTATTGACATTTTATTTCAATTTTTCTTTCTTTTCTTGTATTTGTTGTTTTTTGTGTTTTATGTTCTGTGTTATTCCAAATATAATACTCATTTATCATTGGGCTTAGATTTAAGGGTGGCGGTATATTTGTTCAGTCCGCGAAATTACTTTGCCTATTCTTTTATTTCAAAGCCACCACGGTTCAAATCTCGTGGAAATTAATATTATTTTGTTTTGTTAGGTTTTATTAGCAAGTCATTTGACATAAATTATTTTATTGTAATTATTTTTACTTAAATTGTGTAAGAGTAGTGGATTGAACTACGTATATTTTATAGATATTAAGGCTAGGTATAAATTAATGATTTATTACTCTAAAAGAGGATAACGTAAATCATTACACCAAGGAAAGAACCCATTAGTTATAGTTAAATAGATATTAAGTTATATTATATATATATTGGGGTATATAACACATACATGACACTGTAAATTTTGTAGCATTTGGATTTATTCAATAGTTCCGAGATGAAATTGTAGAGTAATCTCAAGATTTTAGTTTTAAGTGTTAGGAGAATCTATCCAAATAGCTGAGGTTTTAACCTCTTAGTCACCTTTGCAAAACACATAGGCAACACATTAGTATTAAGATAAAAATGAGTATTATATTGGAAATAAGTTAGTTAAAATTGGGAACACTCAAAAATTAGGTGCTGTACTTTGAAGCGTAGTTTAATTTAAAAAAATATATATATTAAATAGTAATAATAATAAAACTGTAAAAAAAAAAACATTGCAAGTTACAAAAATGTAACTATGGGCTAACAGAGACAGGATTATAAATTTATAAAATAATACTATCTCTGCAAGAAAGATGGCACTTCTTAAATGTTAAGGCTGTTTTTTGTGTTGGAAGCCTATTTTAGTATTTATTTCATTTTATTAAACTTTTCTTTGAAAAGTACAGTTCGCGATTTGCCATTTTGGTTTATTTCGATTTTAAAATTTTGCTCGAAACTATTAAAACACATTTAATGAAGGCTACTTTAGTTTAGCGAAAGGCAAAACTCAAGGGGAATTGAGGGATAGTCTATTTTAAAATATATATGTATATACCGTCAAGTAGCGGCTAAGTAGTCCTTTATTTAATTGTGTGAATAAAAATGGTATGGACAAAAAAAGATAAATCAATTGTGGTTGGGATAGCGTGCCGAGGATAGTTTGGTGTAGATTTAAGTACTAAAAAAAAACTAATTTCATTTTCTTTCAGCTCTACGTGTAATTTTAAATATTAACTTAGGATAAGGAAAATTTAGTAATTAGAAGCACCATTCATTAGTGATCCGGTAATCCTTAATACCACTTCATACCATTTCGCGATTAGACTTAGTTATAAGTAAATTTAATCGTAAACGTTAGGAAAGGTGGTGGGGAATAATTATGCTTCTTACAGATTCAAGGAAATGTTCCCGGTGATCCAGATAGATCTGGGGTCTCCATGCTTATGGGTTATTAGGTAGTTAATTTGGGGGGGTGTATTTATCTAGCTATTTTCTTTCAGACATAGCTGGAGACCCAAGATCGAGAAGACTACGTAGGTTTGTGCCTTTTATTTAGACTAGCTTGGACTGAAACATTGCAGTTCTATTATTTCATAATTATATTGACAATTTTGTTTGTCATATGAAAATATACATTAATAAAAATATATATTCGGAACCAAGCAAGTCAGGTCATTTCAAAATTGAGTGATTTTGAGTTTTGTTTTATGACATAGTAAATATATAATTACTCAATTTAAAATGACTATTTGTTTTATTTTTCTTTTTACTTTAATTGCTTTTCTTTGCTTTGTTTGTTTCGACGTGTCTTTTTCTTTTATGTATTATGTGTTTCTTTTTCGTCTTGTTAGTCCGGATTATTCGATAAATTTCGTAATATGTGATGTTTTGTAGTTTTATGGGCGTATGTGTACCGTCGTGATAAACCAACAAAAGGTTATTCGGTTCAGTTGGTTCACGTTTTGAGTTTATTTCATACCGAACTTTAATATTAATATTTGATTTGGTTTAGGGTGTAGGTAGATAGTATTCGTTACGCGTAAAAGGACAATATGGTTAGGATAAATCTTAACGACATTAAATATAATAAGATATTAATTGTGAATACATTAACCCTGTAATAAAACAAAGTAGAACTTATTAACTTGAATTTTCACCAAAACTTATACTATTTTAATATAGAAATAATCTAAACAAATAATCTGGGATTCACCTACTGTGAATCCCAGATTATTCTAAAACCTATACTTCAACCTTTATAACTCAATTTACCTACTGTGAATTCCAGATTATTCTAAAAACTATACTCAAACTATTATAAACCAATTTATCTACTATGAATTTCAGATCATTCGAGAATTTGTTTTACGACTGTGCTTCACGATATTTAGTTATAAATTCTTTAATATTCTCATGAAGAGCAACATTCAAATAAACTCATATTTCAAGAAATTATAACTGACGAAATTAAACTATGTAATTTTATATTTTCTTTAATAACATTGTAAGTATGGGACAGTTTGGAGACATTTCGTTATGGATATACACCTGGTTTTAGTTTGGGCATAGGTTAAATAAGTCAGTTTAAATGAACGACTTTGCGTACCAAAATAAAACCAATACTCTACACGCAGCTGAGACTATGACTAAATACACTCCACATGCTCCAAAATTAAGCGAGTGATTGTTTTGTGCGAGTTCTCTGAACGATACATTACGGTGATCGCGACACGATCAGAATGGATCTAATTCAAACAAAAAAACGGAACTATTTAGATTAAGGAAGGGATGTATTGCAACACAAACAATACATTGCGAATAGCGCTGACTGAATTCACAACTCAGTTCCTTTTCAGAATTTAAATATTCTTGGTTGGAATAATTTTCATTCAAACTTAGGATGTCAGAAGTTTGGTGAACTCAATCTTAATCAATTGCAACCTTACATTTTGGTTTAAAATCACACCACATTCACAATCCATGGCAAAGTGTTGGCAAGCGTTTCTATATTTATAATTTAGGTTTTCTTAATGAGGAACTTCCTGTGGTTTTGGAAGGGGGGAGTGGATTGACATTGGCCTTGTCACTCACCGATTGAAGCGATGGTGGAGCTTCAACTTCCTTATTTATTTTTTTATGCAATTACTAAAGAACGTTATTAAATTTCGACGTTATAAGTTCTCTTATGCTGTCCATATTTCATTCTCTATATTCTAAAAGAATTTTGGTTACTACTTCACAACATGGGTACTAGACGATATTGGCCTTAGGAAATTCTTAATTCCTGAAACAAATTACTTATATTCTGTCTTGTATAATTTATATGAGAATTCATATATTCATATAGTAAAATATATTGTTTGAAAGGGGGGTTCAGTTACAATTTGGTGCCGTAGTGACCAGGATGAATATAATGAAAAAAAAAATAGTAAAGACAGAATATAATAATATATTAACACAGTAGGCTTGAATGGCCTACAATTTGTTGTCCGTGAAATGGAGAGAATTTGGGAGAATGAATTTAATTGGGCGGCTAAGAGAATCGGGGGTGAGGTTTATGATTAAATTAGTAGAAAAAAATGAGTGATAGGAAGTTCTAAAATTCTGAAATATGTTCTTTTAACTTACTAAATACATATTTTTATAATAAAATAAAGTTGAATTGTCATTGTCAGTAAAACGACTTTTACAGATTTAACTCGCGTGTTTGACATATTGTTATTTTTGCTCAACGTTGCAATCGAAATGATCGAATCATCATATTCAGTATTATATTTGTCATGTCTCCTTGGAGGTGGGCAGCTGTTTAGGAAAAAAAACAAATAACGTTAATTCATATAAAATGTAGTAATTAGTAATTAGGTTCGCTGTGAGTTTAAGAATACTTTGTATTCTATATAGTTTATTCAAATTTTTCCATGGCATGTATAAGTGAACGATGATATATTTTCTTTCTTAACATATATATTCTTGAATCAGTAAGACCATTATTTTCTTTTACTGTTATATTTTACTTGTAACGATGTATATAAGGAAAAATTTTATTTGGCTGAAATCATTCGCTTTCACCAAACAAAAATTTTGGGGGTGATTGTAACGGACAAGCCTCTATGAGTAGTTATAATCATATTAATAGTAGGTATAATCAAATTAATCAATTAGACAATACTGTATGCATATAAAAATCATAATATTAAGTAATTTAACAAGTATAAGGAAAATAATATTTTAAATTCATTTCGATAGTGTAGTAGGCTACAGAATAATATCTGGAAGATTCCACAAAAAAAAACGGACAATAGAATAGATCGCAGTTTATGGCTCTGTTCCCATGGAATTCAGTCTCAGGCCAGATTAAATAGAAATGAACCTTAAATTGTTGAACGTAAGGAACGAATGTTCAATGGTTAATATTTTTTTGGGAAAAACCCCGCGTGGTAATTTTTTGTGTGTTTGTTTGAGGTAAGTAGGAATGTGATTAGCAAATTTCTCTCGTTTTAACAAGCATTAAGGTTTATAATTGTAGATCATGATGTATGCATACGCTCATAAATGAGGCAAGGGGTGAGGGGGGTTAGGACGATGTGAAAGCGAGAGCCGCGTGCGCTGGTACAGTCTTGGAAGAAATTTTGAGTGTAGTGGTCGGTGTCAAGGCGGCCAGCATCGGTAAGTCATTTTTTTTACTTTTCACTTTTCTGTTTGTTTCTTGCATAAATTATTAAATGTGTTTTTATTTTGCGGAGAATTAAATATCTTGGTTTCTTTAGTATATTTTAATGTAGAGTAAAATTTCTTGCAATTAATGATTAACTTAAATTTAATTTATTTAAATAGTTCATTAGAAAATTAAGAGAATTACTTTAATTTGATACAAACACGGTTTTTTAAAATTATAGTTTTCATAGAATTAAAATATACTTTTATAAATTCTTTTCAGTTAAATAATATATCTCGTTTAAATAATTTATCACAAATTTTAGAGGATTATTTTAAAGGTTTTATTCGCACATCAGTAACTTTTTTAAAAATAGTTTTCTTCAAATTTAAATATTCTTTTATTAATTCTTTTTCAATTAAATATTTTTATATATTTTTTTTTTATTTTTTGTTTGTTTTTTTTAATATTTGCTTGTTAGTGACTGATCTATTTTCAATTTGGTTACGAAATTCAACTAAATTTGAAATGGATCAATTATTGACATTTTATTTCAATTTTTCTTTCTTTTCTTGTATTTGTTGTTTTTTGTGTTTTATGTTCTGTGTTATTCCAAATATAATACTCATTTATCATTGGGCTTAGATTTAAGGGTGGCGGTATATTTGTTCAGTCCGCGAAATTACTTTGCCTATTCTTTTATTTCAAAGCCACCACGGTTCAAATCTCGTGGAAATTAATATTATTTTGTTTTGTTAGGTTTTATTAGCAAGTCATTTGACATAAATTATTTTATTGTAATTATTTTTACTTAAATTGTGTAAGAGTAGTGGATTGAACTACGTATATTTTATAGATATTAAGGCTAGGTATAAATTAATGATTTATTACTCTAAAAGAGGATAACGTAAATCATTACACCAAGGAAAGAACCCATTAGTTATAGTTAAATAGATATTAAGTTATATTATATATATATTGGGGTATATAACACATACATGACACTGTAAATTTTGTAGCATTTGGATTTATTCAATAGTTCCGAGATGAAATTGTAGAGTAATCTCAAGATTTTAGTTTTAAGTGTTAGGAGAATCTATCCAAATAGCTGAGGTTTTAACCTCTTAGTCACCTTTGCAAAACACATAGGCAACACATTAGTATTAAGATAAAAATGAGTATTATATTGGAAATAAGTTAGTTAAAATTGGGAACACTCAAAAATTAGGTGCTGTACTTTGAAGCGTAGTTTAATTTAAAAAAATATATATATTAAATAGTAATAATAATAAAACTGTAAAAAAAAAAACATTGCAAGTTACAAAAATGTAACTATGGGCTAACAGAGACAGGATTATAAATTTATAAAATAATACTATCTCTGCAAGAAAGATGGCACTTCTTAAATGTTAAGGCTGTTTTTTGTGTTGGAAGCCTATTTTAGTATTTATTTCATTTTATTAAACTTTTCTTTGAAAAGTACAGTTCGCGATTTGCCATTTTGGTTTATTTCGATTTTAAAATTTTGCTCGAAACTATTAAAACACATTTAATGAAGGCTACTTTAGTTTAGCGAAAGGCAAAACTCAAGGGGAATTGAGGGATAGTCTATTTTAAAATATATATGTATATACCGTCAAGTAGCGGCTAAGTAGTCCTTTATTTAATTGTGTGAATAAAAATGGTATGGACAAAAAAAGATAAATCAATTGTGGTTGGGATAGCGTGCCGAGGATAGTTTGGTGTAGATTTAAGTACTAAAAAAAAACTAATTTCATTTTCTTTCAGCTCTACGTGTAATTTTAAATATTAACTTAGGATAAGGAAAATTTAGTAATTAGAAGCACCATTCATTAGTGATCCGGTAATCCTTAATACCACTTCATACCATTTCGCGATTAGACTTAGTTATAAGTAAATTTAATCGTAAACGTTAGGAAAGGTGGTGGGGAATAATTATGCTTCTTACAGATTCAAGGAAATGTTCCCGGTGATCCAGATAGATCTGGGGTCTCCATGCTTATGGGTTATTAGGTAGTTAATTTGGGGGGGTGTATTTATCTAGCTATTTTCTTTCAGACATAGCTGGAGACCCAAGATCGAGAAGACTACGTAGGTTTGTGCCTTTTATTTAGACTAGCTTGGACTGAAACATTGCAGTTCTATTATTTCATAATTATATTGACAATTTTGTTTGTCATATGAAAATATACATTAATAAAAATATATATTCGGAACCAAGCAAGTCAGGTCATTTCAAAATTGAGTGATTTTGAGTTTTGTTTTATGACATAGTAAATATATAATTACTCAATTTAAAATGACTATTTGTTTTATTTTTCTTTTTACTTTAATTGCTTTTCTTTGCTTTGTTTGTTTCGACGTGTCTTTTTCTTTTATGTATTATGTGTTTCTTTTTCGTCTTGTTAGTCCGGATTATTCGATAAATTTCGTAATATGTGATGTTTTGTAGTTTTATGGGCGTATGTGTACCGTCGTGATAAACCAACAAAAGGTTATTCGGTTCAGTTGGTTCACGTTTTGAGTTTATTTCATACCGAACTTTAATATTAATATTTGATTTGGTTTAGGGTGTAGGTAGATAGTATTCGTTACGCGTAAAAGGACAATATGGTTAGGATAAATCTTAACGACATTAAATATAATAAGATATTAATTGTGAATACATTAACCCTGTAATAAAACAAAGTAGAACTTATTAACTTGAATTTTCACCAAAACTTATACTATTTTAATATAGAAATAATCTAAACAAATAATCTGGGATTCACCTACTGTGAATCCCAGATTATTCTAAAACCTATACTTCAACCTTTATAACTCAATTTACCTACTGTGAATTCCAGATTATTCTAAAAACTATACTCAAACTATTATAAACCAATTTATCTACTATGAATTTCAGATCATTCGAGAATTTGTTTTACGACTGTGCTTCACGATATTTAGTTATAAATTCTTTAATATTCTCATGAAGAGCAACATTCAAATAAACTCATATTTCAAGAAATTATAACTGACGAAATTAAACTATGTAATTTTATATTTTCTTTAATAACATTGTAAGTATGGGACAGTTTGGAGACATTTCGTTATGGATATACACCTGGTTTTAGTTTGGGCATAGGTTAAATAAGTCAGTTTAAATGAACGACTTTGCGTACCAAAATAAAACCAATACTCTACACGCAGCTGAGACTATGACTAAATACACTCCACATGCTCCAAAATTAAGCGAGTGATTGTTTTGTGCGAGTTCTCTGAACGATACATTACGGTGATCGCGACACGATCAGAATGGATCTAATTCAAACAAAAAAACGGAACTATTTAGATTAAGGAAGGGATGTATTGCAACACAAACAATACATTGCGAATAGCGCTGACTGAATTCACAACTCAGTTCCTTTTCAGAATTTAAATATTCTTGGTTGGAATAATTTTCATTCAAACTTAGGACGTCAGAAGTTTGGTGAACTCAATCTTAATCAATTGCAACCTTACATTTTGGTTTAAAATCACACCACATTCACAATCCATGGCAAAGTGTTGGCAAGCGTTTCTATATTTATAATTTAGGTTTTCTTAATGAGGAACTTCCTGTGGTTTTGGAAGGGGGGAGTGGATTGACATTGGCCTTGTCACTCACCGATTGAAGCGATGGTGGAGCTTCAACTTCCTTATTTATTTTTTTATGCAATTACTAAAGAACGTTATTAAATTTCGACGTTATAAGTTCTCTTATGCTGTCCATATTTCATTCTCTATATTCTAAAAGAATTTTGGTTACTACTTCACAACATGGGTACTAGACGATATTGGCCTTAGGAAATTCTTAATTCCTGAAACAAATTACTTATATTCTGTCTTGTATAATTTATATGAGAATTCATATATTCATATAGTAAAATATATTGTTTGAAAGGGGGGTTCAGTTACAACGCTATTTATCTTGTCACTTCTACAGCTAGAGGTATATAAACGCATAGATTTCGGTTGCAAAATAACTATTATTAAGGTGGCATAAATTTCCGCAGTATGAAGCGTAGTCTTGCCTGTAAAATGTTTATTTTCTACCACGTTATCTCATGGAAGTAGAATGAGGACTTGTTATGTTCTGTAGTAATGTTTTATGTCATAATAACAGTAGCTATAAACCTATATAGCGCTATGGTTTTAATCTTTACAACTTCATAAAACATATTATAAATTATGTCAGCGAAAGTACTCGCTCAAATATGTTACTTCACAGCCTCAGGAATAAAACTTTGCGTATCGTCAACGTGAATATGTATTTCGTTTTGTATAATACGTGAAAAATAATGTAGCTTGAAAACTGTTTGAATACTGGCAATATGAAATATTATATTACACCTTCATTCAGTAGATTTTCAATTTAATATTAGTGAATCTTTTTGAATATGTGCGTCGATGGTCCAATCAGAATATAAATTAAATTGTTTCGTCGATTTAGGGTAGGTATATATTAAAAATACGCCGTCTCTTTCGTCACCATAATATGGTGGTGCAACATGGGATTACGAACACAGAATTTTTCGACTCCCTAATAGGTACTCAGAACAATAATTTCTCTTGTTCTCTGACAGGATATGACTACTTAACTTTTTATACCTCCCTATACAAATGATGTGCATTAAATTATAAGTAACTAATAACATTTTTCGCACAAGCGCGTTTCAAACAATCAAATTATTGTGTCAACCCCTTTTTCATTACATTATTTCTCCAATATGACGAAGCTACGTACCACCCTCAAGGTACCACCTGTCTCATCATTCATAATGGATGTGTGAGAGCCGTCTCTTCTGTTTGAGTATTTGAACACTCTGTGTTACGGAGCCCCTTTACACTTAATGGGTGGTTTCATTATACTGACTCTCAGAATAACAATGCTAATCTATGGCTGATGTCTTTTGTTTAGTCTGTGTAGCACGATACAATGGTGATAATATGTGTTTTGGTACACGTAATGTGCTTAACGGGGTTTCAGCAAAAGTGACTCGAGTTCGGGAAAAAGTTATAAAATAAAATAAAATTAACATCAAGTTATTAGATTTTATTAATTATACACTTTTCAGTTTCTTGTATCTTTCTCTTACCCTGCACCTATCTTATCTTATCTTATGATGGGACCGTGAGTTCGACCCAACGGGATCTTTTGTGTATTCCTTTCCCTTAACACTTGTCGTTTACCCTGCACCTAAGTATATTATTTGTGGTAAGTGAAGTGTGTCTTGATTTCGACAATACGGCTACAGTCTTTTTTTTATAATGAGGTCGAAGTAATGACTCAGGCCGACCGGCTGCCTGTCTTACACCAACCCTCCTTGGAAACGACCACCAGTTTAACGAGCCTTCCTTCACGAAGGTAAATCGAATTGAAAAAATCGGGAGTCGTCTCCCCTTTACTTTCTCGTATACCGAAAACGACTCAAAAGTTGATAAAAACCTTACATTTTGATGTCATACATGCATGTTAAATTTTGTTGCAATAAGTCAAAGCATACTCGAGTTATCCTGCTAACGCACAGACACACAGACATACAGACACAAAGACATACAGACACACAGACATACAGACACACAGACATACAGACACACAGACATACAGACACACAGACATACAGACACACAGACATACAGACACACAGACATAATTCTAAAAACGGTGTTTTTGGACTCAGGGAGGTCCAAAACGTGTAAATCTAATCTAAAAATTTTTTGAAGATTACAAGTCTTCCTCTGTACTATGTATACGAGAAAGTTAAAAATTCAGTCACCTATCAGAGTAAGTACCGTGTTCGTGATCGTTGTGAAGTATTTTTAGTAACCCTGCTATAGTAATTATTCATAAAATGTTTGACAAGAAATTAATCCTATCATGATAAAGCCTGAGACGTAACACGAATCCGCACCCCGCGAAAATACAATAAAATAATAGCGGCAACTATTGCCGTATAAGCGTTGTTGATTATGGTACTAGCACAGATAATATAATACTATACTATAGTGTTAATATACATATAAAGTCGAACTCCTTGAGCTGGAGAAACATTAAAAAAGTCTTATCTAAGTTTATTTTGTTTTGGTTCAACAATACAATAAACAAATCCAATTCCCGTTTTCGTTTTTTTCTAGTAAATTAAAAAAGAACAATTAATTATTTTTAAGATTCATTCAATCAAAAAGTAAACTAACTTTCTCTTGTATAAATTGTTTAAGTATCAGGGTTTATCAGGGTCTAAATCATAAAAGGGGTTCAAAAGCCCTAAGTGATTTGATGAAAATAAATCCTTCGCCTAACTTTGTTTTAATAAAAACAAATCTCTCGCCCTAATTTACATTTAAAACTTCTGGAACCCTAATTTCTGTGCCCTGCCACAAAGGTGTGTCGCAAAAGTTTGAAAATTTCGAGCACGTTCGGACGCATTGCTATGAACGTAAGCATGTACTGAAACGACCGGCCGACCGTGTAGGTCGTAAGATAAACTGGAGGTGGGCGGCGTAAATCTGACAAGATTGATGATGGTCGCCCGCCCTCCCGCGATTAGCATACACGCGTGTATTTAATATCTCGAACGCCCAACTTCGAAGGTGTACCCTTTATTGGATTTAACTATGTGGAATATTTGTCTCACAAAATATATATGACGTGAGCCGGGTCCACGCGTGTCGAAAATATTTAAACGATGTCGCTTTCATTTTCAGTTTCAGTAGTAACTCGATAGTAAATAAGAAAACTTACATTATTATGCCTCGTAGTTTCCATGCACTGTGATTTGTCGTACTACGACTTTCCTTTTTTTGTTCATAGAAAGCCTATTAAATTATTAGTTCCGAAGACCTTATTCCCATGAGGTACTTTCGAGGCAGTTTAGTCATAGAGCAGGTATTTGAATGATTTCCACGCAGCACATATTCTGCAGTTGGGTTTTGTTGAAATGAAGGATTTCCATACCTGGAGTGCCCATGGAATCAGAACCTGTTAGAATCGAAGACTTTTACTGACGTGTTGCTGTAAATACAAACTTTGAATAATATGCAGAAACATACACACGACAGGCGACAGGCTGGCAAACTACTTTTGAAGCACTTCATGGCCCATACCATGGGTTTAAGTCATCCCGAAACGGTGGGTTTTTGACGATTAAAAAGTATTTAGCAAAGTTCATTTAAATAGTGTTAGCTATGTTTATTAGAGTTGCCCCATGAGGCTGCCATAGTCACGTAGAATATGAGGTATTATTATTATTACTAACTATTGTATTTTGTATTTGTTTCTTTTTTTTTCTGTTTTCAGTTATAAATTTAACTATTGTACATCTACCTCACGACTTTGACTGTCACACGTACAAAGTGAGAATCTGTAACTGGCATTAAGTTTTAAATGTAAATTGCAAAAACTGTCATAAAGTGCTGTACATTCTATGTTCAATAAATTGAAAAAAATAAAGAAGATAAAAAAGTCCATTTAAGATTTCATGTATGTATCTACAGAAAAAATAACAAATAAACATTGTATGCATATAAAATAAATTAAAATGAAATATTTGGAGTGTGATTATTGACTAGAGTGGGTATAAATTGTAAAATCTAAATCAGAAAGTGATCCAAAACGTCTTTGAATGACGATTATTGTTTGTTAATTAATTAATTAATGTGCAAGTTTTCGTCTCAGAAACAACCAACACTTCTATTCCAAATTCTCTGTGTTGTGAAATTACGTGTATTAGGAGAACCTGGGAAATTTCTCTCAATCCAGACGGAGCGTGGGTGCTCGCCCACGCAACGCCGGTTACGAGCGACGTACTTCGGGGGCCAGTGATTATAGGATATAGACCACAGAACAATAATCAGGGCACACCACCTTCAGGGTTTCACACATAGACATCAAAACCCTGTTATGTAGACATTTAGGTAAACAGTCATATAATTTTTTTTTAAATATTCCAATGGAGATTGGACGCAGCGGATTAGCTTAAGGAAGCACAGAAATAATAGGTATTAATCATTATTGCTAAGTGTTGTTTTTCTTTTAGCAAGTGATGTGGTAAGAGTCAGGTACTAAAACTGTTTCCTAAATAAAATTAAACGAACCGAATAGTAAACATCTTAATTTTAGTACAGTTTTTCCTAGAGTTAATGTTCAGAATTTTCCTCTTCCTATACGTAATCCAAATCGCAACAGAAACTTCGTAATCATATATTAAAAGTTCTCTCATTATTACTTTTTACTGAAAATAAGAAGCAATCAATTCAAACCGGAAATCCTCATGTTTACCATCCATACACATATCTGTGTAGGGACATCATTTGCCCCATCTGAAAGGGTACTTACATAAATTTATTTAAATTAATAACAATCACGTAGACATTCCTAATACCGTAACTGCTTACCAATAGATGTGCCGTATATTCGTCTTGTCTACCACCGCAAAAGCGCCTATCGCTGCGGTGACAGTTTTTAGGACAATGTCCCTCAGACTAAAATATTGTAGTAACCTCGGTTTCGTAGCACAGCGTATGCTGGTACTATAGTGGGCAGTACGTAGGCGTTGTACGGGCCCCAGCTACGGTGGAGCGTGGGTGGTCATTCATCCGGTGTCGGTGACGTCATCCAGATATCTCGCTAGCTTTGTTTGAGTAGTCCTGAGACAGATTGAGCTGTGTATAATTTGCCTTATAGAGCTAACGTGGATATGGCTTGTATCCGACTGAGTGCTTTGCTTATCGTTTACTGCAATTACGGATATTACTGGATAGTTATTGTAATTAATGTAGTGAGAATATTGCCAAGATAGAATTTATATTTAGAAGATAATCATTTATTTACTTGAAAAGATTTAAGAAAGTAGACCTTATTAACCTTCATATCACCGGATGTTAATTAAGGCCGAAGACAGAAGAGAGATTCAATCGGAAACTTCTTTTTATATACGACTTGATGGCAAACAAACTTGCGGCCCACCTGGTGTTAAGTTCAGGATCAATCAGCTATCATTCATTAAATATCGGAAAACAAGAAAGTGTTAACACTATTTGTTAACGAGAAACATGTGGTAGGGACTATAAATAGCTATCGTCTTATAAATATGATTAGACGGTAATTATGTTCTTTGTCAAATCTAATCGTTTCTAAGTCGGTATAACTTAAAGTAGGTAAGTGTAATGAAACAGTGGAATGTTTTATATTATTAACTGTAATTTCATGAATAATAAATGTTTAATTCATTAGGTACTTACTTACCTCTATTGGGAATAGGTATGTAATTATCTTGAAAGCCTTTATGAAGCGTGATTCATGTAACTTATTATTTATAACTGAAGTAGCAATTTCAAACGTTACTAGCGCCGTTTAAACCCTTTTAAACTTTCTTAACATTTTAATCCGAAATGGGATTGCTTTGTTATTTTATGTAAGTTTTAATAAGTATATTAAAAATTAAACATAATATTTAATGTTTAATTTTTTAGTTATTCTTTAAATATCTAATCTATATTTTTAATCAGAACAAGGAATAGTCTACCAAAGGGAAAAATCTCTTTTTACTTTCTCGTATACGTATAGGAAGTCTTGTAATTGGCAAAAAATTCGATCTCGAAATTTTGACGGATTTACAGGTTTTGGACCTCCCCGGTCCAAAAACCCCATTTTTGGAATTATGTTTGTGTCTGTGCGTTAGCACGATAACTCGAGTATGCTTTAACTTATTGCAACCAAATTTAACATGCATGTATAACATCAAAATATAAGGTTTCTATCAACTTTTGGGTTGTCGATCTTTACTCGGATGGGTGACCAAAATTTAACGTGCATGTAATCAAAATATAAGGTTTCTATCAACTTTTGAGTCGTTTCCGGTATACGAGAAAGTCAAGGGGAGACCACTCCCGATTTTTTATATTTTTTTTAATTTGTAATTTAAAGATGTATTTGTGCAGAACGTATGAAATATACTTGAAGTTTCACGTGATACCACCTCGTGAACCTTTTTATTTTTATTACTTGAGACTAACTCTTAACATTCCATGGATTTACCGGTGCTGGTGGCGGGTCCATAGTATTGCAGAGAGGAGCTAAGAGTAATGCAGGTGTAGATATAAAGTCGCCTTATTTATAATAATGAAATAATAAACATTCTATCTCTTAGACTATGAAATTGCGTAATTTGTATGATTCGTACGTGGGCGGTTGGCGTTTGCCCCGAGCGACACTATTTGCTGTTACCGATTTATCTGATTAACGATTCAAAATTAACTTGGAAAATATAGCTGTTTTTAATAAGGCTTCATAACATTTCTATGGAGTGTATTCAGAAAGTTTCGCAGTAATGTTGAAGAGCTTTGAGCTGTAATTACGGTACTTGCTTTGAAAGATAAAGGATTTTGATAACTTTTCTTTTCAAGATATTTTAATAAGATCATTATAATAATTGCTGCGCTCGTGCTGAGGCAGTTTCCATCTAGAAGATAGTTGTAGTACTTTTGGACTGGCTTTTCTTTTTTATAATGCAAAAAAAAATTCGTTCACGTTCACTTGAAAAACACGAAATGTTTTGTGATATTTTACATTTATTTTAGTTTTTACCGACCGGTTTGGAGATCCTTGGGTGACTCCTCGTGGCTTACCGCGACCTTTTCCCTCCTCAACCGTTTGGAATTATTCGCGTGATAGTAAGTAGTATGCAAGTAAAAATATGTAGTAAATTTTGTTTTACGACGACGTATGAATAATAGAACCAGAGACGTAATGTGCAGTTCTTTGAATAATTTAGAAGACACATCTTGTTATGGAAACACAATTAGATAGTGGATGATAGTGTGAGTTACCTAATAATTAAACGCATAGTCGTTATGGGAGCGGCTGACGTCACCAATATCGATTCAGCTATTAGAAGGGGAGCCCAAAGTTTCAAATTGTAATCTACAATCTTACGAACAAAATATAGATTGGCTACCTATTGATTCTCATTAAGTAGGTAGTCACTAACTTATGTGGTTTTTTGTCGAGTACGTAAATTGCAAGAAGGGACGATGTAAGTATAGAACGCTCGTGAATTATGATGGTGATGAGTTGTGAGTGCCCAGCTCGGCGGCTTAAACCATCGGCCTGACCACAAGCAAAGTCGTTACAGCCGCCGGCTCATTTGGGAGATAAAAAACCTTCTACCAAAAATAGAAATTGTGGAGCACATCTCTTTTATTCGCGTAGCTACGCGGTATATTCTCGGTCCGTCTACCGCAGTATCTGGTAGTGGGCAGGGCACATTGCGAGGAGGACTGACGGCCGTTGGGGTGGCCGTCAGTCGTTAGGGCGGCCGTCAAATGTTCTAGAGTGGCGACCGAGTAGGTACTGGGAGACGCTGCGTTTGTAGTGTAGGTTCCCCACTAGATGGACCGATGATTTGGTGAAGGTCGTGGTAACCCTTTGATCTTTGGGGATGGCCTATGTCCAACAGTAGACGTCTCTAGGCTGAACTAATGATAATGATGCACAACTTTTGTGATGTTTTTCTTGACGTCACAAGCGTTGGTTTAATCACACTTCTTATGTTCAAACAAAAATTTTATTTGCTATTCACATGTTTCAAATAATCGCAGAGTCGATGCGCTGTCGTTAATATCGCTCGGATAAGTATAGGGTGGGAGACGTCTCCTCGACGGGGGCTATCCCGCCCTTCTAATTAAACTGTCGTCTACCTCTTTACTGAGCTCCGATAGAGTTCATTGATATATTTCTTGCTAATTCGCTAATGCGATAACGATTAAAGAGTGCTAAAGTCTTGTTTTATTTTTTAATCAGTCCATAGCCTTTCAATTAACACCTTCAAGTCGGTGTAGAATCATGCTCTTATTTCCTTACGGTACTAATACCACACCTTAAGACCCTAAGGTTAATGTAAATGGTTTAAATGTGTAACAACTATATATTCATTACAAGCTGCATGCCAGGTTTTTTTAAGTACCTATTCGTCTTTTGTTAAATTCAAACTTTGATCTTCGGAGGGAAAATTCGTATTTTTTTCTAGTGGTAGGTACCCAATGTTATTGTATTCTTTTTAGTTTCTTTATGTCAACCTGTGTTTTTATAGTTAGTAACGACTTGAAGATTGTGTTTTTTTTTACCATTTTCCCTTAATATTTCATTTTAAACAAAAATACAGTCTCTTTCTCATTGACTCTTTCCTACGTTCAGTTCAGTGGCCCTATTTTTGTAAAAATAAAAGCGCGTGCCGACGTACGCGTTTGAGGCGCGCGCGGGTCCTATGCCGGTTACTTAATGGTACAGACAACAGCACGTTGGGTTACCACAAGCTGTCAAATTTTCCCAATCGATTATGCACTTTATATTCAATAGCCTTAGGTTGAAAATCGTTTGGAGAAATTTGACAGTTTTGTATAGCCCGACGTGCTGTTGACTGTACATTACAAATCAAGTGAGCTAAGTTTCTATTTTATTTTATCTGCGTCATTCGGCGCGCAAATAAAAGTGACAACGACTGCTGGGTTCACCCTTGTTTAGTATAACAACGTTTAGTCGAAAATCACTCCTTCGAACAACGTTTAAGAAAATAATCACTTTGTATTATAATATCGATTAACATAATTTTCATTTTATCGAATGTTTATTTGCGATAACAACTTTTGCGCTACTGATCAAAAAGTATAATGTTCAATTGATGTATTGTTCAGGTGGAATAATTTTCATTTCATCGAATGTTCAATTGAACAATAGGTTAGTGAGGAGCGAAGCGACGAGAGAGTTAGAATGACATGAACACAGCGCACGAGCCGAGCGAGCGAAGCGAGCGTGCCGCGGCAGTGGCCGGCGAGTGCCAGAAGTGACTTTAGGGCGGTTTCACTGAATTATTACTGAACTGAATATTCGATACGATATTTCGACCAAATCATTATTCGCTTAGTTAAACATTAGGTTAAATAAAATTAGTTCATTCGGTGAAATGACATTATGTCAAAGAAATAATTACTTATGCTAAATAAAATTCTACCAATGAAATATTCGGTCAAATTAATAATTATGCGAAATGACTTTATTGTAACTAAAATTAGCCGAAACGATTTTCGACTAAACGTTGTTATACCAAACAAGGTTAAACCCGACTGCTGGCCAAACAGCCAGGTTTCAAAAATATTTAAATAAAATATTTACTATGTTTAATAGATATTGTAAAATTTGCTAAAAAGTTAATATTTAATTGTAGCTAATAGTATTGATATGTAATTAACAAACAAGTTGGATTTATTTCTCCAAAAATAAGAAACTTACTTCATAGAATGATTTCTTCTTGCTAAAACTTAAATAAAAAGTGCTTGGTGCGCTGTGACAGCATTAGGAGTGTGTGGATAATGTATGAGAATCACATTTAATGCAAACTGAAAGAAGAAAATATTGAACGCATGGCTGTGTGGGCTAGATCCTTTTACCCCCCTATAATAGGAAGAATCTAATTTAAAAAATATTTATAATCGCACTAGCACGTAATTATGAAACTGAATATGGTGTAGTAATAGCGGTTTTATAAGCAAGTGTATTGAAAAGTTTATTTTCTAATGCTTATACAAAAAATGCGTTCGCGCAGGTATACTGAGCAGCTACCGCGCAGTCAAATACAATGAGTAACATTTATTGTATTTCTCTGCGCGCCCAGAACACGTGCGTTGGTACGCGAACTAGAGGCATGATAGACATTTCCGCTGAAATACGCCTCAATATTCCAACAACCTTACCTCAACATACTTGTACTTAACTCGTAACGTCAAGTGAGATGGACACAAAGTGCTTGTCCGTTGTAGAGTAAATAAATCCTGGGTCTCTCACAAAGTGTGTCTGTGCGTGGGTCTGTCACAAAGCCGTGTAAAAGCATTGCAGGTCGGCAAGGCAAGGAGGCTAGTGCCATGCCGCGCACATTGGGCTCTCACGTCTTTGCTATTTAAACTCCACTTCAAATTACCAGGTGGAATCTAATCTAATCTAATCAGTCTAGAACTAATTATAAAAAAGATAATTATTTTTTGTTTTAAAGTCAACGTTTTTAAAGTACAAAATATCTCTGATATTACAATATTCATTGTAAGCGATTGTTTCTTAATTATACTTGAACATGAACCGCTGAGGGCTACAGCATTATTATTCAAGGCTTTTTAAAATATCTCGAGACGCGTTTGCTCTTTTTAACGAAATAAACAGAAACAACTTTTTTATTTAAAATGTTTTTGTAAATTCCATCTTGTTGGTTTGTTGTTCTTTAATTTGTTTGGAAGAATAAGCTTTTGTTCTATCTTTCTTGGCGTGCATTTTAATTAAATATAAAGGAAGTTATTAAAATAGGTAAATATACAGTCTCGAAGCTACTTTCGAGCCTCGGGACAAATCAATAAAGGACAGAAGTGCCCGCGATAAAATATAGAGATAATGCGGGAATTTTGGAATTCTGTATCTAGTTTGGATTCTATCTGCATTGTTTGTCGCTTAAGAAGTTGTATTTTCTTTTAGAAACTTTCCTGTTCAATGCGGAGTTGTTCGTACTTTGTGAGTTTGAAGATAGTTTTTCTGAGTGGGAAACCGTACACTTTTTAAACCGTTTTTTTTCAGTTTTAGTAGCTAGGTTATAGCTGCGATTTATCAACGTATAGCTACGTCATTCACTTTACTATGCGTCAAATTATCGTCGTGTTTAATCAGTTAAGACCGCGGTATTGCATTTTTATTGGACTGAAATTATGTGCAACCCATAGAAATAATAATAAGTGACACTCACACTTTTTACTCGGATGTGTGACCGAAAAATTTTCCACCCTATTTTTCTTCATGCTTCTGAAGGCACGTTAAGCTGGTGGTACCGGGTGCGGTGGAAAAATAGGAGTCATTCTCAGGGAGGGTAGATCAAAACCTATAGCAGTTCGTGTCGATACCAAGACGTACTGCACCGACCCCAAATAAATTGGGTGCGGGGTATAAAAAAAAAAGAAGATATCCATTAATTTTTTTTTATTACATAGAGTAAGAAAGTACATTTTCACCTCTTCAGCACCAAAAGACCTCTTTTGCTTCGTAAAATCTCGAAGCAAAAACTCTTTTTGCTGCGAGCTCCGATCAGGACTGTACCGTTCAACCTACATAATGGCAGTAATTTTACTTTTATTTTTGATACTAAGTTTTGGTGTAATAAACAAGTATTTAAACATTTTCTTGTTTTCTCACCTATAACAATTTTCTCGCTGGAGAGGTGAAAATTTGTATGCTTTACACGAGGGCAACTTTGTTTTGTCTCATGCCTTCACGACTGTGCTCAGTAATCTGTTTATGACTGATCAATTCTAGACTACTTCGTGATTTAATATCGGCACTCGCAGCAAATAACAACTTTGCTCACTTGTTCAACAAGTTCGTTGACTCGTGAACTAGACGCTCAAATTTGACGCAACCTGAACAGGGGCAGTAGGTGGTCTGTGTTGAAGTGTAGGGGTTTGTGATGACGTGAAGCGAGGTGGTGGGGTGAGACTGAAGAAAATATTGTTACGAATTCGTAAATTGTCGTAGAAATCACGAGAAAGCAATAGAATGTTCGACGTACGTAATGTACCTCGACCTCACAGAAACCACAGGCAAATAACACAACATTTTTATGGTGTTGTGTTTCTGCTGGTGAGTAGCTTGTCTGCCAACCATGTAACAAAAAAAAATCATTCCAACGGAGAATGCACCGTATTAAAAAAATAATTACTGCTTAGAAGTTTTTTATTATTATTATATTCCAACGTATATATTACAAGATTAATCAGCAGTGTCACAAAGGAGTGGGCTTCTACGAAGATAACATATTTAAGTAAGTCAGAGTTAAAGTAGAAGCTAAAAATAGTATCTATATTTATTATGATCGGTCGGTCTTATTACAATATGAATTATTTATTGGCGTGTTATATTAGCTCACCAGTATTGCTTGTTGTATATTTTATGTGTTTGAAGAAATATTTATATGACAATTACTACGCATTTATAGTAAGTTATCTAATACTATTTGGCCCGCCACACATTGTTGTGGTTGATTAGAAAAAAAATCAAAACTGTAAAATTAGTACCTACATCATCTCAATCCTCAATCCCAAAGTTAGTTACATTTTGTGTTGAGGATTTGTATGCGTTCTCGTTACATAGCAATGGTTGTTTGTGTCACTTATCAGTAAATTTTCGCCAGTGAACGCATATAAAACATTTTCGCTTTGTAATACTTTCAGTAAATTTTCTTATTATCATCCAATTTTGTGCGCTATTTTCTTAATTTTTCTTTCCGTAAGAACCACAGATATATCAATCGAAGTAGATCGGTCAAATCGCTGAGTTTATTGGAAGACCGAGTTTCGCGATCACGCGGCCGTACTACATAACATGGTTCTAGTTGAGCATGCCGTAATATAGACTATTCATTGCGCGCGTCTTAAGTACTGCGAAGCAATGAAAGTTAAGCACAGCCGCAATGTAATACAATTTGTAATACAAATAGTAACGCATAATTTTAAGCGATTATGTTCTTATGAATAAAAAAACTATTTGTTTAAATATTGTTTTTTTAATATAAATCGGTACTCACTGCAATGATTGCATGTTACAGTTGAACAGGACGGCATTTTGAATGAAAAACGGATATTTCTTTCTGACATACGTACGTATTAACTCGACTTTATCGGAAGGCGAACTGGCGGCAATGTATGCCCGCTTTGCATACACTTGTCACAAGTTAAACGCCGGCTTGGCCTATCCCCTTGTAATACCAAATCTGTGGTAAGAACCTTCTACAAAGTATTAGGCAACTTAAAACAAAGATGAATGTTATATGTAATGTCGTTCTGAAGTTATGGCGTGACCTTTGCGTGACCAAGGAAAACCGGGATTCATTTATATACTTGGATGATTATTAATTAAAAGTCTGAAATCCTTCTGTGAATATGTTATAGTAAAGTTAAGAAAACTGGCATTCTATAAACCTCCCAAGAAATCTATAGAAATCCTAAAAATAGCCGTAAAAGTACGAAATAATTTGTTAGTAGATATATGGTTATTTTTTATGACCAGGCGAAGAGGAAATTCACTGGAGAGCTTAATGAAAAAATCGCCCAGTAAAGGGGTTTTTTAATAATAGAAATACATTAATAACTGTTTGTTTGTACCGTTTCTTGTATAAAATAATGCTAGAATCCAAGATGCTAGAATTTTATTTGCGTTAACGAACGCGCAAATATTTTTTAAAATGAGAATATACACTGAAAAAAATCGACTGTCCAGAGCACCAAAGTACACTACCAAACCAGTATACGGCCCGCCTAATGTTAAGCGGTCTCCTCAGACTTAAGACATTTGCAATATATATCAGGGGTATCACATGTGCGTTGCCGACCTAGCAGTAGCTTTCTCACGCCTTAAAAGTTTTCTGAGATTTCTTATAATACAAATAAATTATACAATCTCGCTAAAAAACTTCTATTCTATCCTTAATTAATGGCGTCGCGGTACATAAACGTTACACATTTTGCCAATATCAAGTGAAAATGTAATTAAAGTAACAAAAAAATGTACGGTAGATTTGAGTTATAAGTGAAGTCTCTCAACACGTGTTTTTACAACAAGAACCCGGGAGAAACTCCAAGAAACTTAAAAAATAACACAGTTTTTTTATTGGATAACTATCAAGTAACACAAGTGACAGTGACCTCTAGTTCTAAAGCTTCATAAGTATATCACAAAATTTAGTATTTTTTGCCCAAGTATGTTCTCTCAAAATGAGCACTGTAATGAGGAGGTTGTTTGCGCCCCATCTGCGTAATCCGACTTTAGTACTCTCCTCATCCTGTGCTGCCATATTTCATGCGTGTTATATTTACTAAATGAATAGGAGATTTTTCGATTTAATGAAATAGGTTCTTAGGTACGAATGTTTTATTGTTATAGTTGCCTTCTCATATATTTAATGTTTTC
The DNA here is from genome assembly GCA_955850985.1 of Elophila nymphaeata. NCBI lineage: Eukaryota > Metazoa > Arthropoda > Insecta > Lepidoptera > Crambidae > Elophila > Elophila nymphaeata. Next base: position 9,447,350 of record OY039070.1, read on the forward strand.
CATTTCAAGTAAGTGTATAACACTCGTTACAAATTTGGGCATTCAATTTTCTTTGTGATTCTGTCAGTGAGTGGGGTTGCCAGAGCATGGTACGTGGTGGGGTTAAGGGTGGCACCTAGTGACATCGATCAAGCTGGAGTCGTGTGCTTGTCAATTTCTGAATTTTTCACAAAATTTAAACCAAAATAAGAAATTGACTATTCTACTCTTCTTGACTATCACAGAATAACAGAAACAAGCATAAAGTGTAAAACACTAACTCGAATAGGAAAAAATATAAATGAATGAATTGGGATAAAATCGAGGTTTACAAGGTAATATCGACTCCTCCTTTTGTCAAAGTCAGTTAAAATGTAGCCTTTGTTACGCGGATCATAATAAAAAATCGATTGTCACCTTATTTAACAAATTCAGATCAATAGTTGAGGCGCTACGGAGTAACATACGTAAAAACAAACATACATTCATACATTACATATAATATAATTATACTGGGTGTAAAAGACATGAACAGTCAAACGAGAACCATGCATTCTATACATCAAAATAAGACATATTTCAAAAAAATTTTTGCTGGGAAATTATTTTTATTTTTTGGTGTTAAATAAAATTGAAAATTGTACCGCGCAATGTAAAGGGCTCAACTCACACGCATCTCGCAAAAGCGCGATAATTTTGACAGACGGCGGCCCCGTTCGTTATTGTCCGTGCGCATCGAGTGAGCTACATTGAACGCTAACGTTTTGAAGCCATTTTTTGTTATGAAATACTAAAAAAAATTACAATGTTTCTTTGGACAATAATTAAGAAATAACTACTATAGTATAGAATACGTTTTCATAAAAAAATGAAAAAAAAAAATTATGACTTTGACCTTCAATAAAATCGTAACTATCAATTTCCCAGGTATAGTTTAAAGGAAGAAAAATGTTATGATGGTGAGCAGAATACATGGTTCTCGTTTGACTGTTCATGTCTTTTACACCCTGTATAGACTGCTAATATCATAACCCTTCCTTTTGGCTTTGCCGTAGTTGGGTAGAGAACAAGTAATACTTGATTCTCATACAATTCTTTTCTCACTAACATACAGTTAAAGAACAAACTCTTGGAGTGTTTTAAGCCATAGTATATTAGATTTTTTCATTTGAGCTTGAGAAACTCGCAACTAAGCGACGGCGATCCTACAACTGACTGTCAGAACACATTAATGTATTATTAACATACATAATATTGTGATGGGTAGCTATCCAGAAGGACTTAAAACAAAGCCATGCCACTAACTGACTATAAATTTGAAGGGTGTCGAAGGAATTCGGAGGAATGCGTTTTTAAAATACCGTAGGCGAATCACTACATCAAAGGAGCAGTTAAAAATGTTAGTTTAAGTTTAATGAAGATATCTATCTATAAAATTGTATAGCAGTTTTTGGCGCCGGTTAATTCTCTTGTGTTTTATTTTCGCAAAACAATAGCTTAGCCGTAGGAGGTCGATGACGCCGCGGTCGTGCGATCTTAGTAACGATCATTTGAGCTACCAAGTGTGCGGTCGGTACTCGGATGAGTGACCGAATATGTTTTCAACTCGGTTTTCCTTCGTGCTTCGGAAGGTACGTTAAGCTGTGGTCCCGGGTGCTGTAGAAAGATAGCAGTCGTCCCCAAGGAGGGTTAGTGTCAGGCATGCCCACGACCGTAAAAATTTAATGCCAAATCCTTATGCTACCATCTTTGATATCAGGACATACTGCATCTACCCCCAAATAAATTGGGAGCAGGGCAGGAGAAAAAAGATTAGTTTAGCCAAGATCAATATTCATTAAAATCTGATAACCGGATTCAGCGCTTTCACCTTAAAAAAAAACATAAACCGAAATATTTTTAATTATCATCATCATCATCAGCCTGTCGCTCTCCACTACTGGATATAGGCCTCTCCAAATGTTCGCCACTACTATCGATTTTCGGCTTCTCGCATCCAGCTCTTTCCAGCCATCCTGCGCAAATCATCACTCCACCTGGCCTGAGAGCGTCCCACATTATGTTTGTCGAGACGCGGTCTCCACTCAAGAACTCGTTTACCCCAACGGTTGTCGGTTCTGCGCTATGGCCAGCACATTGTCACTTCAGCTTGCTAATTTGGTGGGCTATGTCGATAACTTTGGTTCTCTGCCGGATTACCTCATTTCCGATTTTATCCCTGAGAAACTCCGAACATAGCCCCAAATTTATAATTAAATTTATTTAAAATGAAATTACAATTAATTGACTTAAACTAACTGATCGATTCGCATGAAATCCGTTGATGAATGATGTCCGTTGTCTGCGATGAGGCGTGGACACGTTCCGTGGCGTCAGCTATTCCGTCGACTTGCGAAATAGTTATTGTTCATTATATGTAATTAAAATATTGCACTAATTAGGATATTGCAGTATCAGCATTCTTCATGGTGATAGCATACGTAATTAGTTTAAGTGTGAAAGTCTTAAAAAGAAACAAACAAACATAGTATTAATACCATAATTATATATTATCTGTGATATTAGTATGTTCGAATGTACGCTACGTTTGAAAAAACTTACACCAGAATAAAAATATTCCGCAATAGAATAAAACATTTAAGTGACTGCATAAATCAGGCTCTAAATTTATTAATGCGGTGCCAAGGATAAAGTGTGGTTGGTAGTACTCTGCGGACAGAGTTGCGCCGTTGTTCTTCATTCCCCCGGGATCCTCGCGCAATGTCCTGGACGCCATTTGACATATACAATGCTCTACGTACTACGCGACTGTAATGCGAAACACTGTCACCCGGGTAATATGAACGTTATATATTTGTGGATTGTGGTCCTTTAGTTGAGCTCATGGGAGTTACTAGTGCTATATATTGGAGGTGATTTTCCCTTATGATGGTTCCAGTAAGCAGTGTACGAGGTTTATGAATATTTCGTGCATTTCTTTGATAAACTAAGAACGTGTCTTGATAAAACGTAACTTTGGCAAAGTACCTACTAGGTTACTACCTACTGATTTTATTTACTAGTAATAAAAAAAAAATCTTACAACTTTTTTATTAGGAATATTGTCCACAACACTATATTATTTATTTAATAATTTTGAGAGCGATATTCGATATTTACAGCGCCTAAATTGACTATAAACCTAAAATTTTCAATATTTCGCTTCGCTCAGATATTTGCTTATAATTTACAAAACATTAAATAACAATATTAAATATTTTCTCTTAAAAATATTTGCACAAGAATATTATTTAGAAGTTTTTGTACTATTTACATTTGTAGGATAAGAGTTAATGAAAATTAAGAAGCTGAAAAGGGGCGATTTCAATAAAAACGCGTGAGCGCTCTTAACGGCATTCATTTTTTTTGACGGTCAGGACAGGGTTCAGAACGAAGCTCGTTTTCACCTAGTCCTACACATAACAAGAAGTAAGATGAAATCTGCGGCGATCACTTATCGCCGAGTGGGTTGTATGCTTGTTTCTCTTCTCTTTTCTCTTTCTCAACCAAATTTCACTCACTGCTGAGGCGATCTTCTGATTTGCACGACACTGTACTCGGTCGCTTGAAGCAGCCATTATCGATTGCTTCAAGCTGCAACTGCATAGCAAACTATACAGTCCACTCGAGCAGTTGGCAGCGTGGTTAAATTAGTTATCAATCGCAGATTCAAACAGTTGAATTTGTCTGAGCAGTCCATGTATGTTGATCACTGGCTAACTACTCGAGCAGTCCATGTATATCGTCAGTCCATCTGGTCGGGTGACATCCGATACACATACTTATTCTCCTTCAATTCAAGGTCTCATGCCATTTATACATCCTTTATTTTATGAAATGAGTACATTATTAAAAAAGACAAAAAAATATTATGGGCACAGACGGTTAACCAATGCAAGTGTAACTAATGTGACCCATTTTAATTAAATCCTTCGGTGCGGTTTGTATTGCTTGCGCTTGCATTGTATACATATGTAACTGAGCAATTAGTGGTCAGTGCATTGATTTCGCTATCCATTTGCTGCAGTAAAATAACATCTCCCGAGGACTAGCCTCACATTAATTATTTCAAAATAAATGACGTTATCATTGGCCCGTATTATATTATATATTCTTTATGTAGCAAAGTCTCATAAATGGTTAGTAACAAGGACTTACGAACTGTGATTATTCTGAAACCAAATTGTTGCTTTTACCCCATCAGTTCCTTTCAAAATCCATTCAAGACGATTCCCAACTAAGGGTGAGTCTCCGAAGGTTAAAAGGACCGTTACTGTGCAATGAGAACACATACAAATTATTCTCAACACAAATGTAACAATATTTGGGATTATGAGAGTGAAAATGATGTACTAAATAAAATAGTCTAAATAATCTTGTTTCCCCATACAAACTATCTTCTCCTATTTTACCCCCTTAGGGGTTGAATTTCGTAACGTCCGGTCCTATCTTTTCTCTTCACAACATTAAAAAACCTCTGCAAAATTTCAGCTATCTAGTCCAAAGGTATGGGCTGGGCCTTAATCGGTCAATCAGCCAGGAATTATGAACTTAATTAAGATTATAGCACACACTCCCCACTTCCGGACGCCAAAAATACGCGCCACTGTTTTATTAGCAACTGTAATCCTGCATTGTTATTTTATTTAGAACCAATTTCTGGACACTTAATAATATATTGCTGCTGTCACTAACCTATAGGAAAGTCCACACCCCAATACGGTATTGCAATTTCGTAACCCAAAATCAAAGCGGAAGGGCAACATTGGCTTAAGATAAAGTGGCTACAACGTAAATATTGCAGCAGTTCGAACCTTTCGACTTGCGAGGCCAAAGTTGAATAAGTTACAATTCGCTCTGTCTAATGAATATTGTAACTAGAAGAATTTTCCAAATAAATTCTTGTACGAAACACATCACTTTGTGATCTTTAATTGGGCTGTGAAAAGAGAGTGAAGTTTAAAGGTAGTTTTGAGGAAATTAAATCTAACTCCGTAACGGATCTTTTATTTTGACTGAGCGCTGCACTACGCGATTTTAATATACACATAAACATACATATAAGCATGCTTATAACCGCAATAGAAATTGAACAGACCCATAGCAGTGCAGTGCAGTAGCAGTGCCTCAAAATAGTGAGAGGTTGGCAGTCTGTCGCCCACATAAAAGGGCCACTAATCCAAAAAAGAATACCCAACAAGCCTTAAGTGAACCAATACACTTAAATCATTATCTCAGCAGTCCGGGTATTTTACTATACCTTCACAAAATAAAAAATAATAATTAAGTGTAATTAAAATCTGCAATTAATATATTCGGAAGAAGTTATTCCTTTCTTCTAATTAGCTTTTTACCCGGATTCGTGTACCTAAATTAGCGTTGCAAAAACGATTACGAGTAAGTATGCTTAAGTTTTTTGCATTTTTTTTAACTATTAAAATTATAATAATAATTCACCTAAATTGCTTAACAACCTGAATTGCTTGACCATAATTAAATTTTTGTAAAGACCAAAGAATGTATTAAACCATTTCAATTATTGTTATCGTCCTTTACCTCAAAGTTTCCTGGAAGAAATTGCTTATTAACAATAAGGCCTTATTGTGCCTACTTTGTGCTGTTTCTTCATGTTTGCTTTTCCTGTACCTACCTATATTATTTTATGTTTTGTGAGCAAAAAAATTGTTTTATTATTATTGTATTAAGTTTAAAAAACTAGTACAATCTTAACCTCTTTATTTTCTAAGAACCACGTTTATGTACTACAAGAATCATTTCGATGTAAGTTTTCTATTTAAACTACAGGTGAATTGGATGTCAAAATATAACTTTGTTACAAAATAAGCCAAGCCGTTTTGTAAATTAAATATCTATTAATAGTTCTGTTTCTCTTTAAGAGTTCCGATTAAGATGTATCGAACGTACGAGACGTGGGATGTTAAATTTAGAACTTTAACCAGGGTTTTGCAAAGCCGCCTTTGCCTGGCCCTGGTAAGAGAGAAACACCCAAGAGGCGCTGACTTGACGTTGAAGGGAAGGATATGCGTGACAAGGCTCTCACTAAGGGAATGCTGAAGATCGTGCTAAGTAGAGGAGAAAAGGTAGGAAATCCGACCCCGGTCGTCACTAGGCGTAACCGGGTTTAGCGCACGAATGATGATGATGAAATTAGGTACAGTTTCCAAATATTTCAAATAATGCAAATGGTTTATTTTTTTAGACCCATAACTATACAACATGTATTTTAAATAACCAACACCCTGAATACAGGTAGGTTGGGATCGGCATCTGAGTTGATTTAAAAAAAAACGTGTTTTTAAAAAAAAAAAACAAAAGGTACTCATAAAATATTTTAATATTTTCTGGCTACTTTTTTAAAAATATTAATATAAAAATATTAATAATCATACCAGAAGACGATCCCAACCCACCTGTATTCAGGATGTTGGTTATTTAAATTACATGCTGTATACAGCACTATTACTTCTATCCTGCCTATTTCGTTTTCATTAATCAACGTACAAAGTTTAGTTTAAGATTAAACCACAGTATACGGTTTAAATTAGCCCGCAGCTAGAATTCCTGAGCTCTTTTAGGTCCTGTGCAAGCCCGAATACATTGACTCATTAAGAAGAGTCCTGGCAATGAATATTGTATGCGGTCGGTTTGCATATTGTATCTTCTGACAGCAAACAACGGGCCATGGTTAGTTTGCACTTTTACGCTCCTTGCCTCGAATTCTAGTAATTCTGTGCAGTAAAATGGCGGTGCGAAACTCAAGGACGAAGAATTTTCAGTTGTTTCAATGTTACAACTAACGAGGTAGCTTTTGCAGGGGAAATTGTTACCGGGGCACCAGCTACGTTACTTCACAAGCTTCATGTTGTATCAGCGTAATTGGATTAACCTGGCGTTTATTAGTTTACTCTTTTATCCTTTTTACCCGACTGCAAGGAAAGGGTAGCAGTAATAAAATAGTAATAATTAATCACTACTCAGTTTTATTGTACGAGCAGTGGACTGTTGTGTAAGCTATCCCTGATTTGAGGTACTTACGCATAAAACGATTTTGAGACCACCGATGTCGTGAACTCTCAGCTTGTAAAAAAATCTTCGCTTATTGGGTTTTACTTCGGTTTGCATGTTAATATCACATTTAACCTTTATAAGTGCGTACCTTGACAGTAATATCACAGTATACCAAGAACAGTAGTTTATCTGCGGGCTGTCGGCAAGTTATTAGCCTACTCTGCGTTGACGCTAGCTATCGTAAATGTGCCGGCCGGGAACGAGCGGCGAGCGAATGTGCAATGACATAAAAACGCGCGAAAACACCAAGACGGCGAGACCACCTTATGCCCCCATATTTTTATGTCAATGTGTGCGTCACAGTGCGTGCGTACACGGCGCCGAGTACGCACGCACACATTCTAATGGATAGCGGCCAGTTTGTATGAAGACGTATTACTGTTCTTGGTATACTGTAATATCTTAATCTCATTGCTCTTAATGAAAATTATAGAATTAACAACATTATACACACATACAATCACGCTCACAAACCCAAAAAGGGTCGAGCAGAGCTTCAGGTAACACTCGGTTATACAAAACGCCACATCTGGCAGTATGGGTCATACAGTACTTCAAGTAACAACATTTTTGTTCCAGAAATTACACTTAAGTTACTAATAATATAAATAATATTATACATTCAGCTTGTATTACCACAAAACAGTGACATAATAATATCATCCCAGTTGCAAATTACTAAATTGTCACTGATCGAGTCAAATTGGGTCAGATTAAATGAACGGAGAAATTACCAATAATAACATTAATGACGAGGAAATTACTATTAATAAACATGCTGCTTTCAAAAAATAAAAAAGCATTATAGCCGATCCTAAAGCGTTATAAATCAAATAAAAATATTCGTTTATTCTTACTTTCTCGAATACGGAGTATAGAGGAAGTCTTGTAATCGTCAAAAAATTCGACCTCGCGACTTCCCTGAGTCCAAAAATACCGTTTTTGGAATTATGTCTGTGTGTGTGTGTGTGTGTTGTCTGTGTGTCTGAGTTAGCACGATAACTCCAGTATGCTTTAACTTATTGGAACAGGCGTATATGACATCAAAATATAAGGTTTTTATCAACTTTTGAGTTGTCGACCACGAAAGTTAAGCAACCAAGTGTGCGGTCGGTACTCGGATGGGTGACCAAAATTTAACATGCATGTATGTCATCAAAATATAAGGTTTCTATCAACTTTTGAGTCGTTTCCGGAATATGACAAAGTCAAGGGGAGACCACTCCCGATTTTTTAAGCTATGTTGTAGCAAGACCGGCTGTATCCGGCTACAATGGGGAGTTGGTAAATTATAAATTTCCAACACGAATTAAGAGGCAATTAAACGTGAAACAAAATAAGTACATATAAGCCGCCTTACCTTGTTGCCCCGGCGAGAAGAGCCTGATATGGGAAGGCTTCCGAATCAGGATCACACAGTAGAACTCACTAGATCACAGTTTAGGGCTTAGAAGTTCAAAAACACCATTCAAAATAAATGAATACTACAATAGTTCAAGGAGATATCTTTCCGCCATCACCGAAACGAAACGAACAACCGAATGCTAGCCAGTAGTGCTGTGCGCTTGCGCATTGATCCTCATATCGAGCGTTTTCAGTCGAGAATATCGATTCCCTAATTAACCACCCCAGGTCGACGGCTTGTGTGTTGTATTTTACACACTAGTACAATTATTTTATTACATGAATAATCGCCAATCAAAAACGGTTGGGAATTCAACAATGGTGTGAATTTACGAAGGATACGCAAGTACGATACATACCGCCCACCAAAATACACAAAGTTGTATTTTAAAGAAAACGGCTACGGCGAAAATAACGTTAACATGCAGAAGGCATTACTAACGGTAACAAATTGAAAACGATACGTAAGCAAGCTTAATTAGTTTATTTATGTGACAAGATATTACGAACAACAATACGATATAACCTAATGTAATGTATTTTTAAACTATACAACTAACTTAACTAGTGAGGAAATTAACGTTTTAAAATACTCTAGTCCGTTTGGTTTGGCAAAGGACAAACCTTTGTCAACGGTCGTGTTAAAAAGGAACCATTTGGTAAACGTAATTTTACGACGCGTATCACTCCATCGGGCCCACTATGTAAATCTTCTACTCGAGCTATAGGCCAGTGAAGAGGCGGGGATTCGGATTTGATAACAACCACGGAACCAATTTCCAGTGGTTTCGTATGTTTTGTCCATTTGGCGCGTTGAATTAATGACTGGAGATATTCATTTTTCCAACGCTTCCAAAAATCTTGCTGGAATCTTTGAATAAGTTTCCACCGGCTGAGGCGTGTTATATTTACGGAAGTAAGATCCTCATCAGGCACTGCTGTTAGAGGTTCTAATGTTAAAAAATGCCCAGGTGTGAGCACAGACATATCATCTGGACACGAACTAATATTGTAAAGAGGCCGCGAATTAAGCATAGCTTCAATCTGGACGAATAAGGTAAACAGTTCATCCAATGTTAAAGCTTGATTATTAATTATGCGATAAAGAGTAGATTTTGTAGCTTTTATTTGAATTTCCCAGACACCTCCGAAGCTGGGGCTGGCGGGCGGATTCCGCTTAAAGTCTATGTTCTCACTATGACATGCCGTCTGCATATATGAGACAAGTTCTCGCTGTGCACCAACGAAGTTAGTGCCATGATCTGAATAAATCGTTTGAACTCGCCCGCGACGACCCACAAAACGTCTGAGGGCAGCTATGAACGATTCGGATGTCATATCAGTAGCGACCTCGAGATGTACTGCTTTAGTCGCAAAGCATACGAAAAGACAGAGGTAAGCTTTAGTAATTTTAGCGCCGCGATGTTTACCCGATTTAATTCGAAAAGGACCTGCATAATCCACGCCTACGATACTAAATGGTTTTACTTGATTCACACGAACTACAGGTAAATCGCTCATAAACGTTTCAAGGGGCGTAGGGTTCGTCTTGAAACATTGCAAGCATTTAGAAACGCGATGTCGAATGGCACGCTTTGCGGACAAAATCCAAAATTGTTGCGTTACCAAATAATGCAACGTGTTAATTCCGGGGTGACAACTTTCACGGTGAATAGCGTCTATAATCATATAAGTTACTTGAGCCTTTTGAGGTAACAAGGCTGGATGCTTATGGCTGTATTCTAGCCCGGATCGAGAAAGCCTACCGCCCACCCTGAGAACACCTAAACTGTCAATGAAAGGGGACAGTTTTCGCATGGGTTTTGAAAGAAGCTTGCCTTCTTTCAGCCGCTTGATGTCTTCGATAAAATACAGAGATTGAGTATGTTTCACTATCATCAATAACGCATTGTGAAGTTCTGTGCGATTAAGAGGAAGATCAGAACGACGATTCTGCTTACAACGCAAATTATTGATGTAGCGAAGCCATAATCCTACGATACGTTGAATTTTACGAATGGATGAATATCTAGACAATAAATAATCTATAGGATGTACGGTAATATCACTTCCAACAAGAGCCTGTACCTTTTCTTCCGCGCGAATCTCTTCCGCAGAAGGGTCTGAAATTGAACGAGGCCAAAGCTGCTCATCCTGAGAAAGCCAACCAGGCCCCGCCCACCATAACGAATTATTGACAAGTTCCGCAGGAGTCTGGCCTCGCGAAGCTACATCTGCCGAGTTGTCTTGTGACATCACGTGGCGCCAATGTGCGCCCGGAACTGCATCCTGAATATGGCTGACACGGTTTGCTATGAACGTTTTCCAACGCGAAGAAGATGAACGGATCCAGGAAAGCGCGACTGTTGAATCCGACCACGCATATATGGCAGAGATAGGTAAAAGAGATTTATAAATCTCACTAACAAATTTAAGTAAATCTGCAAGAAGCACACAACCACACAACTCGAGTCTTGGTAGGGACACAATCTTGATAGGCGCAACCCTCGCCTTGGACAATACAAACGAAACTTTGATGTTGCCATGAACGTCATGACTTCGGAGGAAGACAACACCAGCATAACCTCGTTGAGAACTGTCAGCGAAACCATGAAGTTCACACGATTGAAGATTCGTTATTGAAATATAACGCGGAATTTTAAGGTTTTGAAGACACTCCAGTTCTTCGGTATACCGACTCCAGTGATTTTTGATATCTTCTGGGGGTTCGTCATCCCAAGAAACGCCAAGAACCCACAACTTCTGCACCAAGAATTTTGCAAAGAATGTTATGGGAGCTAAAAAACCACATGGGTCGTAAATTCGTGCAAGTTCACTTAGAATTGTACGTTTAGTACAAACGAGTTCGATAGGCTTAACCTTGAATAGAAAATAATCTGATTCAGGCTCCCACCCTAAACCCAGAATTTTAAGGACATTCGATGGCTCGATATCCATTGAAACGTAATCGGTACGGCAGTCTTCAGGAGGCAGATCCGCAAGCACCCTCGGGTCGTTACTGGCCCACTTACGAAGCTCCATATGACCTCGTTTAAAAAGTTCGATGACTTCCAACTTGGTCTGAATAGCCTGATTAACATCAGAACATCCAGTTACGATATCATCTATATAAACATCAGTGTTTAAGACGGATCGACCGAGAGGAAGGTCGTAACCTTCGTCATCAGCGAGTTGTTTGATAGTACGACAAGCCTGGTAAGGAGATGAAGACACGCCATACGTCACGGTGTTTAATCTATATTCTACGATTGGTTGAGATGGATAAGACCTCCAAAAGATCCTTTGAAAATCCCTGTGCTCTTTATGTACTAAAATTTGACGGTACATTTTACATACATCAGCAGAGAACACAATAGAATGTATACGAAACCTAAGAAGTATTTCCAAAATATTTGCTTGTAACTTTGGACCGATTAATAAGGTATCGTTTAACGAGTTTCCTGTGACAGGATCAAGGTTTGACGCATCGAAGACGACGCGCAATTTTGTGCTGCTACTTTCTGGACGCAAAACACAAAAATGAGGAATGTAATACTTACCATTCGGCAAATCCTTGGTGGGTACAAGAGACATATGACCACACTGCAAATATTCATTCATAAACTTTGAATATTGCTCCGCAAGAATCGGGTTAGAAGACAGTCTACGTTCTAATGAATAAAAACGCCGAAGAGCTGATTCACGTGAACCTGGAAATGATTGTTCACTGTCTTCTTTGAAAGGCAAGGCGACACTGTAGCGTTTAGTTTCATCACGAGTAGTTGTTTGACGATAAATCTGCTCGCAACGTTCATCATCAGCGCTCACCTTAACAGTAGTCGGAGAATTGTCTAATTCCCAGAATTTCTTAACTTGCTGAAACAGAAGGTCGTCTGTAACGAAGAATGAATTGATCTTATGCTCAGCATGACTATCATCAGCACTTCCGATGAGAAGCCAGCCGAACACAGAATTCAATGCAGATGGTTGATTGGTTCCTCCACTAACGCTTCCAGGTAAAAGAAGAGAAGGGAAGATTTGAGCTCCCAAGAGGATATCGATAGGACCTGCTTTGTCACAGTCTGGATCAGCAAGATTAAGACCTCGAATATGAAGCCAAGAAGATTTGTCGAGCCTTACGCTAGGCATGTTCCCGCAAATGTTAGGAATAGTCAATGCCTCCACATTGAAGGCCAATTGACCCTTGATTCCTATCTGGAGATGAACAGCTCCAGAAATATGAGTTGATGATTGACCTACACCACGAACCTGGCGTGAAGTCACACGTTTATCAAGTCCAAGTATGTCCACTGCGCGTTCGGAAATGAAATGAGCTTGACTACCAGTGTCGATTACACAGCGAAATGGCTGGAAGGAGCCCGACGAATCACGGATATGTACAACGGCAGTAGACAAAAGAACAACTGAATTATCACCCACGCTAGCCAAAACACGAGCAGGTTCACTAGCTGTAGGCTTCTGCTCAGGAAGCTGTGGTACTTCTTCCTGATGTAGGAGAGTATGATGCCTTTGACGGCATTTCTGACATGAAAACATTGATTTACAATCGCGAACACCGTGCGAAGGTCTCAAACAGTTAAAGCACAATCGTTTGTCCTTCGCAATGTCACGTCGCTCTTGAATTGACTTTTCTGAAAATGCCTTACAATGTGAAATTGAGTGAAAATCTGAACAGATAGGGCACTTAGTACCTATCCCTGAACTAGGATTAGAAGACGCAGCTTTAATAACCGCTGGCCGGTTAGCTGTTTTCTCTGAATTTGATAACAACGATGATGTAATTTTCTTATTCTTGTTATTTGTCTTACAGTCTCTATTGTAACTAGTAGAATCAGTTTGAGCATCACGATTGCCCGAAAAATGAACATCTTGCACGAGTGCGTCACATTGCGACTCTAAAAATTCTTTCAGTTGAATATAACTGGGTAGTTCCGGCATAGGGTGTGCTTTCTCAAAAGCACAACGCGTTTTTGAATCTAATTTTGATAGCAAATGATAACATAGGATGAAGTCCCAATGTTCTGTAGGTAACTTAAGACTTTTTAATATAACGAGATTTTCTTTGAAAAGATCTAAAACACGTCTAAATTCAGACGCGGAGTTTACTTTTAAATTAATGTTCAACATCTCACGCCAGCACGTGAACGCGAGTTCTCGCTTGTCGCGATAACGAGCAACTAATGTGTTATATGCTTCATGGTAATATTCACCTTGACTTGGAAATGTTCGAATAAGGCCTAACGCGTCCCCAAATAAACTCGCTCGAAGGTATTGCATCCGATCCGAGTCCGATAATGACTGATTTAAATGAATCATTGAATTGAACGCATCGAAAAACATACTAAATTCCTTTATACATCCCGAAAAACGCGGTAGATCAACTTTGGGCAGTCTCATCGATGAGGCAGGTGAAATTGCAGGCGCAGCCAAAGGTTTCACGTCAGGGACAAGTTTCCGATGCTTAGCTAGTACTTGGAAATGAACATCATCAAAATCAGAACGAACTTTATCCTCCTTTTCAACGTCCGAGTCCTCAACAATGCTCAAAATGTCTAAGTGTGCATCCTCAAAATCATTCACAAGTTTAGGCATGGAAGAATAATGTACGATAAATTCATCTAAACGAGAAGCATCAAGATCAACCATTTGAGCGACTTCTAGAACTTTTCGCAATCGATTTAATGCAAGAGTACGTTTACGTCGTAAAACCGGCAAGTCTGCATATGTTAGACCAATAGGTTCAATAGATTTAGATTTACTCAATCGCTTGATTCGTTTCGTATTAAAAGCCATGTTTAAAAATCGATGTTAAAAAAAAAGATTCGAAAAACAAATTAAACAATTTGATTAATCGTCAAAGTAATCGATAACTCGAATGTCGATATTTTTACGGAACGATGCTGTGATACCTCAACACTAGAGAAGTGTCGCAACCGCACGGAACTTTATGTTCGCGGTACCCGCAAATACGGTTTATAAAATTTGTAAAGAATCAAGCAATGAATTTATTCTACGTAAGATTTATGTAGGCAGCTAGATTACGATTTTAAAGTTTTGTATTTACTTATTAATATAAGTTTAAAATATTACTACGTAATTAATTACAAATACAATAAGGTTTGCGGAAAGATTTCTTGAGTATTTACGTATACGACTTGTTTTTTAACAAGTTATTCACTACATGTAAATAACCAATTTGTTACCAAAAAAACATTAATTGTTGTGCCGATAATATGTACGTGCTATTACATGTACTGAACAAAACGATTAATTTACATGCAATAACATCGTACGAAACAACAATTCTGAATATATATAAAATTAAAGGTTTTAATTTTAGTAGAATCTGATTGAATGGGCGTTATAAAGTAATAAGCAAACAACGAAATGCATTACATAAGATAACTGTTCGGTTCGTAATTAATGACCGGTAAGTATGTAACATAAGCAAACGGACTTCGAATAAAATGTTTGTTATTTTCTTCACTAGAATTCTTTTTCGAATAAAACTAAACATGAAACACAAAGCGCAATAATGTTTTCTACCGTGTTGTTCGTATATTTTGCACAAATATTCAATGACTAAGGTGATTTAAATCGATTAAACATTTACACCATACGGTCAGCCATTAGAACACAAAGAATTTAACTATAAATAAATGTATGATTTATTCCCGAGTTTCGGCACCAAAAACAATGTAGCAAGACCGGCTGTATCCGGCTACAATGGGGAGTTGGTAAATTATAAATTTCCAACACGAATTAAGAGGCAATTAAACGTGAAACAAAATAAGTACATATAAGCCGCCTTACCTTGTTGCCCCGGCGAGAAGAGCCTGATATGGGAAGGCTTCCGAATCAGGATCACACAGTAGAACTCACTAGATCACAGTTTAGGGCTTAGAAGTTCAAAAACACCATTCAAAATAAATGAATACTACAATAGTTCAAGGAGATATCTTTCCGCCATCACCGAAACGAAACGAACAACCGACTGCTAGCCAGTAGTGCTGTGCGCTTGCGCATTGATCCTCATATCGAGCGTTTTCAGTCGAGAATATCGATTCCCTAATTAACCACCCCAGGTCGACGGCTTGTGTGTTGTATTTTACACACTAGTACAATTATTTTATTACATGAATAATCGCCAATCAAAAACGGTTGGGAATTCAACAATGGTGTGAATTTACGAAGGATACGCAAGTACGATACATATGTGGTTGCCTGTCTGATAGTAAATGGTTATCTCAGATGGTTACCGTAGCCTAAGGCTGATCCCAACATAGAGGTGTCACTACCGCGCTGCAAATTCTAGTTGGGTGTATCTCCAAATTATAAATTGTGGGACAAGCGTTATTTCCTGATTCATCATCATCAACAGCTCATATAATGTCCCCACCGAGGGGCTCGAGCCCACCCCACATTAGGGGCGATTAGGCCTTAGTTAACCACGCTGGCCAAGTGCGGGTTGGTCGACTTCACACAAAACCTAAGAATTTCTTCATAGGTGTGTTCAGGTGTCCTCACGATTTTTTCCTTCACCGTAAAAGCGTCGATTAAACGTACATATGAATTAAAAATTTGAAAACACGTTGGTACGTGGCGGGGATCGAACCAGTGCCTCCCGGGTGGGAGACGACGCTCTTACGCATTACGCCACCGACGCTGCTAATTATATTCTTTTATTTCTAAGCCATACAAGGGGTCAAAAACATTCTAAAATATCATAAAGATCGGGGCCCGTAGACAAAGCAACATCGTTTAGATAAACGACAACGAAGTTCGATAAGAACAAATGTATGGAATCGTTAAACCAGGTGGCCAATCGTCATCTCTACGTAAGTTGGTAGCGCAAGCTTTAGACGCTTTAAACCAAGCAATATGATGAATTTCGATATTGTTTCGTTATAAAACTATTGCTACTTGTCTAAGCCCCCAGATGAGAATTAGGTGTAGGAAACGTTTTCTCCATTTGTGTTTTTTTGTATGAAGACTGCTCGTGCATTTGACAACTAAAATTGAGTTTTAAAATAATAGTAGTAAAGTTTAGGTACCAACTTTACGAAAACATAAATCTAACGTGTGGATTATTGTTTCACTATCACACAACGACCTATTATAGATAAAATACAAATTAGTATTCATTATAAAGTTGATTAATTTGCTTCAGATTAGTAATAAACAACTTTTTGGGTTTGCGTTAATTCTGTTAAACGTTGTATAAATTATATTATTGTAATCCATATTTGACACCCAATTAATTGTAGTTAAATTCGTTATCGGCTGGATTTACATTATTATGTAAAGCGTTTGGACCAATACGTTGTTACATTTGCAAATGTGGGCCAACTGTTTGGTTTGACTGTTTAATTTGGATCCACGTTCCACGGCACTGATTGCTATGAATAGTTGTGTGCGCCGCTCTATCATGTTTGAATATTCGAAGTTAATTAAAATTATTGGATTGGCCTGTGATTGTGACAACAAAATAATATATTTAATTTGCGTACATAATGCAGTTCCAATCTGCGCAATTAGTTTGTTTGTAATTATTTCGTTGGTGGGACTTTCAGATTATATTACTTTTTTTTCTCGTGGGTAGTCGTAAAGTGAACACATATTACAAAGCAGCTCTGTATTTTTAAGAAATTAAAATACATAGAGATAATTATTTATCAGTATTAATGCAGTAATTGCTTTATAGTTCTTGCCTGCACTCACCACTTATATAATTATCACACTAATTCCACTAAATTTTGCCAAAATACACAATTTGATTTATAATGGACGCCAGTATTTACACTAGTATGGAAGAGTTTCACAAGATGTTTGAATCACGGATGCAGGAGCATGAGGCCAAGCTGCTTCAGGCCACCTCGGGCAGTGTTGCACCATCAAATGACATCGCATCCCTATCACGTGAGTTTGCTGAATTTAGGGAATTCATCTGGAAGGCTCTGGCGGGAATCAAAAACCAACTTGAACTCCTGGGCCTTGGCTTTGATAGGCATGAGACCGCCATGCGCCGTAAGGTATTGCTCTTTCATGGTATCCCTGAATGCAAAGACGAGCAATTGCAAAGTGTTGTGCTACAGATTTTAACCAACCATATGAAGTTGACAGATATAGCACAGTCAGATCTGCATGTTTGTCATCGGCTTGGGGTTGCAACCTCTAATAAAACTAGGCCTGTGTTGGTACGGTTTGGCTGTTTTGAGCATCGCTGTTTGGCATGGAATAATAAGACCTCCCTTAAAGGTTCCGGCATTACTGTGTCAGAATTCTTGACTAAAGCCAGACACAGTACTTTTCTCGCAGCTCGCAAGCACTTTGGTGTAGATAAATGCTGGACAATGCAGGGCAGTATCTATATAATTCTCCCCAACAACTCAAGAACAAAAGTGGAATCAATGGCTCAGTTGCTACCGTTGTTATCAAAGTTTCCAGCTGTGTCAACTGATGGTGTAGCCACAAGACCTGTAGCATCCCCAGTTGAAACGCTCGTCAAGAAGAGGGCGGTGAAAACATCGAGGGCGGTTGCGAAGGTCGCCACTAAGGCTTCTAAATAGAGCTTTCATGTGTATTTTTCATTTTATTGTCGAGTATCACAGTTGTCGTTAGCATAAAACTATGCATGTACCATCGGTAAACGTGTTGTGTAACTCTGTGACGCACATCCGTACACCCACAAACTATCATATCTAATTATTTTATTATTTCTACCCGTATCGTAACTTCATAAATTATATTTTGTTCCTTTCACATTCACAATTTCGTCTATTCGCCAGTCAATTCGTGTTAATGTCATGTCATGTCACTGTCAGTGACTTTTTTTTTTTTTTTTTTTTCTTTTACTTTGGATGAAAGCACTTTTGGCCGAGTTACAAATAGTGCATCTGTTTTTAGTAATAATTGTTTTTAGTTGGGTGTGTAACGGTCTACGTAATATTTTTTTTTGTCTTTTTATATTTAACATAGGTAATATGTGTGTTTTTTATGTTTGCTTAGAAATTAAGGTTTTAGCAGTCATTATGTATCTTTTTTTCTACCATTTGTAATAGATTTTATTTTGGTTATTTTTATTGTTTAAGAGTTAAATTATATTACTTTGTTATTCTTGAAAATCTAGACTCAATCTATCTGTGGTGGGTGCTGGCTTCAGAGATGAAGTATACATCTAGTGATTATTTATTTATTCTTATTATAAACATTTTATTTTAGTTTATTTGGTATATTATATATATCTATATATAGTATTTTAGTTTACTTAGGGTATATTTTTATGGATAATATTGATCATCTATTTAACGATAGTTTTCTCACGTGCTCTTCTTCCTCAGATAGTTTCCTGAGTGCTAGCAGTCATTCTTTGGATGATCCTTTGACACTGCATGAACAGTTAACGTTAGTTTTTTCTGCTTTTCCAAACTTTTTTAATGTTGTGCATATTAATGCGCAGAGCATCCCTTCCCATCATGCTGACTTATTGGCATCTTTTTCCTGTACTTGCATTGATGCTATACTAATTTCCGAATCTTTTCTAAAACCTACTCTTTTATCTACTTCTTACTCTATTCCTGGCTATGTCCTTATTCGTAACGACAGAATTGGTAAAGGTGGAGGTGGAGTGGCTATTTACTTGCGAGCAGATTTAAAGTATAAGATCATTATCTCCTCACCTAGCGCATACAGCGAATCTGCTGAATTCCTATTTATTGAAATTACTATAAACCATAAAAACCTACTGCTCGGAGTACTGTATAGTCCAAACCTTAATATAAATTATTTTCCCACTTTAGACAAACTTTTAAGTGATCTATGTCCTCTTTATTCAGATATTCTTCTTCTTGGTGACTTTAACACGTGTCTCCTTAAAAAAAACTCCCGTTCTCGTCTCCTTCAGGACATTGTTACTTCTTTTAACTTATGTATCCTTCCTTCTTCTGCTACACATTTTTCCCCTAATAGCGTTCCATCTCTCTTGGACCTGTCAATTGTCTCCTCTATGAACAAGGTAGCTACGCATGGTCAACTCACTGCTACTTTCTCCTATCATGACCTTATCTATTTGTCGTACAAAATCCGTCCACCTAAGCGGCGGACGCAGTATCGTGAGTATCGTAGTTTTGGTAGCATAGATATAGGTGCTCTAAAATACGACGCTTCTATAATAGATTGGACCGATGTTGTTAATAATGATAGCATGGATGGTAAAATTGCCATTTTTAACTCCAGCATCTTAAATCTATTTGACAAACATGCTCCGATGAAGCGTGTTAAAGTGAAACATCTTCCAGCACCTTGGCTTACGTCAGATATTAAGGTATTAATGGCTAAAAGAGATAAAGCTAAGAGTCGATTTAAACGCTTTTCTAGTGACATTAACTTAACACGCTTTAAACTATTGCGTAACCGCTGTAGTCGCCTCTGTAGGGATGCCAAGAGACGGTACTTCCATGACTCACTAAATGGAAAGTCTCCCTCGGAAGTGTGGAAGTTTCTAAAATCTGTCGGCATCGGCAAATCGCATGACCATAAATTTGACGTTGATAGTGACTCCCTGAATAGGCATTTCGCTTTCTCGTCCGCCCCCTTAGATGCAATCACTAAAGAAAACACCTTGTGTCATTTGTCGGATGTTCCTAAACCCTCCTGCAAACCTTTTCGCCTGACTCCAGTTTCCGTGGAAGATGTGAGAAAGTCCATTTTGGCGATTTCTTCTACTGCCTGTGGTAGTGATAGAATCTGTTCCAAGATGATCTCTCCTCTTCTTGCTGAACTTTCCCCTATCATCACCCATATCCTTAACTTCTCCATAGCTAGCAACTGTTTTCCTTCAGCTTGGAAACAAGCTCACATCATCCCTTTACCTAAAGTCACAAATCCTCACGCTCTGTCCGACTATCGACCGATCTCCATTTTACCCTTTCTCTCTAAAGTCCTCGAACACCTATCCCATAGCCAACTTTCCTTCTATTTGTCATCAAACAATCTACTCAGCCCTTTCCAATCCGGTTTCAGGCCAGGACACAGCACAGTCAGTGCTCTCATCAAGGTGACTGATGACATAAGGTTTGCTATGGAGAATAAACTGCTCACCTGTCTTTTGCTCCTTGACTTCAGTAATGCCTTTAATGCAGTTGATTTTGACGTACTCCTAGGGATCCTTGGTTCGCTCAATGTTTCCCCTGATGCTGTCTCCTGGTTTGATTCCTATCTCCGTGACCGTTCCCAATGCATTCGACTAAATGACAAACTTTCCAGCTGGTGTAATTTGTTAACGGGGGTTCCTCAGGGAGGGATACTGTCTCCCCTTCTTTTCTCTTGCTTTATAAACACAGTCGCCAACGTAATCTCTTCCAACTTCCATCTCTATGCCGACGACTTGCAGCTATATCGACACTTCTCCATCTCTGATATCGACGATGCGACTGCGGCACTAAACATGGATCTGGGGAGGGTCAGTGATTGGGCTAAATCTTTTGGAATTAGTATTAATCCATCGAAATCTAAAGTTTTACTCATTGGTAGTCAGTATTTAACAAGGCAACTGGATTTAAATGAGCTGTCACCTTTGACCTTAGATGGTGCTATAATACCATTCTGTACATCTGCCAGAAATCTGGGAGTCATTTTTGACAGCAATTTAAACTGGAAGGCCCACGTGAACGAAATCAGTCGCAAAATTTTTTGCTCTTTCCACACCCTGAAATCCCTCCAATACTTTTTACCTCTCGAGACCAGAATTTCCTTGGCACAATCACTGATACTCCCTATTTTGGATTACGCTGACGCTTGTTATCTTGATCTCACGGAGGAGCTTCTTAGCAAGCTCGAGCGACTGCAAAATTTGTGTATACGTTTCATTTTTGGGTTACGCAAATATGACCATGTCTCACAGTTTCGATCACAATTAAAATGGCTCCCTATCCGTCTTCGCCGACATTCGCGCATCCTTTTTCTTCTTTTCAATATTTTGTTTAACCCAACATATCCTATGTATCTTCGCGAGCGTTTTAATTTTGCGCATCCTCCCGAGGTAACTTGCAGATCGCACCTCCGTACCCTTCTCAAACTTCCTTCCAGTACCTTCCGAACTAACTTTTTTATTGACTCGTTTACTGTTCATGCGGTCAAATTATGGAATGCTCTGCCGCCGGCGATACGTGAAATTCGTTCACTCGGACTGTTTAAGAAGAAAGTAAAGGAGCACTATCTTTCCTTTTCATAAATATGTGTTCTCCTATTACTTTATATGTAGATATCCATACAATATAGTATATATTAGTATATAATAAAGTATATAATAGTGTATAATATAAAAGTATATATTTATAGTTTAAGTAATAATACTTATGTAAGTATATTAGTACATATATATTAGTACACGCGACATCCACGTTTCTAAAACGTGTTTCCTATCACAGGTGGGTTGGAAGAGATTTCTTTTAGAAATAAGCCACACCTTTTGTACCTTTTATAATCTAATGTGTTCCTTTTCTGTAATTCTCGTGTACAATAAACTATTAAATAAATAAAATAAAATAATTATTTGACGAAATTATTTGTGTGATAAATATTATGAGAATATGACTATGATTTTCGTTTTATCATTGTATAAATATTAAACTACTTATCTCAAATAAAAAATAATTATTAAACAAATAAATTATATTGAATAAAAATTGGTTGTCTGTAAAGTCGGTTTACTGACGATAGTTGAACCTGACAACGTCTTAAGAAAATACTGATGGAATGGTAGCATTTTTCAAAAGAAAAATTTAATTTATGGAATAATTTTATTTTTGCGTTTACAAACGCGTAAATATAATACTAGAAAAATGCACTGAAAAAAAAAAATCGACTTGCCTCAGGCGGGACTCGAACCCGCACCTTCCACAATCCGGGTGGACGCGTTGACCAATTTCGCCACCGAGGCACTGCTTTTCGCTTTTGAAATTTGTCAGTGCTTGGTGCTTATGTTTTTATGGTAAACATCGATTCATTTTATGGAATAATTTCGTTCGGGTCTTGGAAGTGCAAATTTCAAAGATTTGATGAAACGATGTTTACCATAAAAATATAAGCACC
The DNA here is from genome assembly GCA_955850985.1 of Elophila nymphaeata. Classification (NCBI taxonomy): domain Eukaryota; kingdom Metazoa; phylum Arthropoda; class Insecta; order Lepidoptera; family Crambidae; genus Elophila; species Elophila nymphaeata. The sequence continues at coordinate 9,469,973 of OY039070.1, forward strand.
AAGCACTGACAAATTTCGACAGCGAAAAGCAGTGCCTCGGTGGCGAAATTGGTCAACGCGTCCACCCGGATTGTGGAAGGTGCGGGTTCGAGTCCCGCCTGAGGCAAGTCGATTTTTTTTCAGTGCATTATTCTAAAATTTAATTTCATTTGTTTTGCCGGCCTTACACGAGGTAACGCCGCATGCGTCATGTTTTTTCGTGCGTGCAGCCGGCTCTATCGAATTATAAGACGTTGTCACGTCAAAAATATTTTTGTGGCTAACCAGGCTGCATGCAGGCCTCCGCTAGCTATACTGTAATGGCTATACGTAACACTTTGATCAGCACCTTCACAAAGATCAGATGACAAAATAATAGAATTGAACGAGAGGACAAATTTTAATGCTTGCCTGTTCTTTTAAAAATAAACTTTATGTAGACTATTAACTTCGCCAGCTGCACAGAGTGGATTAGACAATCTTATTTTAGCAAACCAATTAAACTTTTAATTGAAACAAACAATAGCGATTAATTGAAACTCCTACGCTTAGAAACGTCGGAAAAGTAACTACGTAGCCATTTGAATTTTAAATTGATTACGTTTGATATTTCGCCTTTCTAAGGACTGGTTTAAATTTGGCGAAGCGCAGCATAGCGTAATGTTTACACTGTATTCTGCACTAAGCGAAGAAAAGATACATACGATCATATAGCACACTTATCAGCTCAGAATCGTATCGCCTCTTTTTACTATGAAAAATAAGAGTTTAAAAAAAAACACGCTTTTGTGTTAAATCGGACTAAAAAGTGAAATTACTTTTTAGTATAGTAACTAAATGATGAACCAAAAGTATAATTATTATTCAGAGAAAAGCATGGGGTGCTCAATAACATTAGTTCTTGAAAGTATTTGATCGGTACAATTACATTGAGCACCCCAGATATACTCCCAAGTGAAAATTAATATTTATGGTAAATGATAGGTATGTATGTACAATGGGCGCATCTTGTTGCAAAACAATCTCTTGCAGGTAACCTTAGGATGGATTTTCAGTATCAAACTATTATCCGCCCCTGGCTTCTTTTCTTTCAAATTACTCAATTACTTTCACAACAGAGCGGTTGAGCGTTTGCTGGCCGCAATTCAGAGGTAAGTATAGCTAACAGCACACATTTATTTTAGTATGGAGTTTTCTATGAAACGAAAAAGCAAAGAAGAAAACTTTGAAAGAAATAAAACATCTAATTGAGAGAATCAATTACAATTACATATTATTATCATCAACAATTACACTTTGTAGCAGGGATGTTTACACCATTTACAAATAATGATTATCTAAGTGTTATATTCGTAAAACGTGGTGCCATTATAGGTCAGAAAATTTCCATTGCTTCAAAAGAAATTTGAATTTTAAAAATATGTATAATATAAAACTAAAACAACGCGCATTAAACTAGACAACTAGTCACTCAAATTGTAATTTAAACGCAATAATGCCACATAAACCAGATAACTATTTCTTATTTTCCTAAGTAGGACAAGGTACGCTTTTATGTGCAAAACTTGCAGAGCCCAAAGTTACGTAGACGGAGACAAATCTGCATAGTTGCGCTCAGGGGAGAGGGGAAACTTTTTCCGCTTTTTGGAATCGACCGCCATTTCCAAGTTCTTTGTAGTTGAATAAACTTTGCAGACTGAAAAAATTTTTTAGATTATTACACAATTTTACAAATGGTTGACTAGTTGTACTGTACATATTTTTGGGAGCTCGGTGGTCTACCGAGCTCCCGTTCTTACAAAGAATGCAGTAAGGAGTTTTCAACTGAAAGCAGTCATGTCTAACAATACTGATCTCTCCCAATTAATTACCTTATCAAAACGTCACGTACTCTGAGTTTATGGAGGTTAAACTAAGATATAGAGCTCGACTTAGCGTTTCCGAATCTATTATTTACGGCCACACTACGACCGTTAAATAGGTATTATAGAAATATTTTGCTGTTCCTTTCTGATCCAAATTGTGCGGTCTTTGAAAATATTGTATTAAAAATATCCTTACTGCATTCCTCAGGACGGCGGTGAGGTACTAATTTACATAAAACTTTTTGGGTTTACGGAGGTGATAGGTGTATTTAATGCGTATGTATTTAATGTTATTTATTATAGTAATAATTTTTTTTTTTTTCATGGAAAAGGGGACAAACTAGCAGACGGTTCACCTGATGGTAAGTGATCACCGCCGCCCATGGACACTTGCAACACCAGAGGCATCGCAAATGCGTTGCCGGCCTTTAAGGAAGGAATACGCTCTTTTTTTGAAGATGTCCAGGTCGTATCGGTTCGGGAACACCGCTGGCGAAAGTTGGTTCCACAGTCTTGTGGTCCGCGGTAGGAAATTGCGCGAAAAACGCACGGTTGTGGATAGCCAAGCATCAAGACTGTGGGGATGGATTTGTCGCCGCGAGGAACGATGGCGGAATGCAGCAGCTGGTATAAGTCCGAACAACTCCTCAGAACACTCCCCGTGATACAGACGATAAAAGATGCAGAGTGATGCCACATCTCTACGTAATGCCAAAGTATCAAGCCGATCAGAAAGGGCTGGTTCGTCAACAATTCGAGCTGCTCTCCTTTGTATGCGGTCTAAGAGAAGAAGTTGGTACTGGGGTGCGCCCGCCCACAGATGAGAGCAGTATTCCATGTGGGGCCGAATTTGCGCCTTATATAGTTGTAGGCGATGGGCCGGCATGAAATACCGCTTTGATCTGTTGAGCACACCAAGTTTTATGGAGGCCAACTTAGCTTTACTCTCCAAATGACCGCGGAACTGAACGTCACTCGATATGTTGACCCCAAGGATTCCGATACTGGCTGAGGCTATTAGGGGAGTGTTTTGAAACTGAGGGGACACGACAAAAGGTATTTTTTTTGCGGTAAACGCGCAAACTTGTGTCTTCGTTGGGTTAAACTGGACCAAATTAAGTCGACCCCAATCCGAAACTCTGCTAAGGCAGGCCTCAATTTCGGACACAAGTTTGTTTCGGCACTCGATGACGTTTTCCCGAGAAATACAGACACGACCGGAATATAAGGCATCACCCGTACTATCATCTGCATAGCAATGAATGTTGCTTACTTGCAACATATCATTGATGTGCAAAAGAAATAGCGTAGGGGATAGCACACAGCCTTGTGGGACACCAGAATCCACGGATTTGGAATCAGAGCATGCACCGTCAACTAAGACCTTGATGCTCCTATCCGTAAGAAAACTGGCGGTCCAATTGCACAATTTCTCGGGAAGCCCATACAGAGGTAGCTTTTTAAGTAGCGCTTTGTGCCATACCCGATCAAAGGCCTTCGCAATATCCAGACTGACCGCTAAAGCCTCACCCTTGGACTCAATTGCTTCTGCCCAACGGTGGGTCAGGTAGACCAGCAGGTCACCAGCCGATCGACCCCGACGGAATCCATACTGACGATGTACTGATGATGAAATGTTTTAAAATAGTAAACAATGAACGATAAAAATTGTGCCAAATAAAATGATAAGTAAATTCAATTATCTTTTTCTTTTGACAGGGAAATAAGCTCTTGGCTTTTATCGAGCCTGACAGTAAATGAGGAAAGCGGAAAGTAGCTTCACCCGGGACCCTCTACCACTGAACTGTCTGTCTTATTTTCCATCTTCTTTAATATCACAAAAAAGAAGTTACAAAATTTAAGTTGGCCATGGTAGTTTTTTAGGAATTCTTCTAATTTTTTTAGGTATTTTTTTAATGTTACGAGATGGCAAACAAGCTTGCGGCAATTCATCGATTTTATTTTGTTAGTCTTACTTGCTACAAATATGTTTTCAATTGATAGTTAGGTACTGCGAACACATATACCGTTAGGTAGGAATAATGAGCTATTCTATAGTGTTACTTTAGTAGCCACTGCTGGTAATTGAAATATTGTTATAAAAATATGTTTTGTTGCCATCGCGTGATAGTTTTCAATGTAACTAAAATTATAACGTACAGAACCGGTGTTTGTCACTTTCACTGTGTTGATTTTTATTACAATATGTTGGTAGTGGAGTAACAAGCTGTAATTGTACGTTTCGTCAGTATGTTCTAGCACGCTTTCGTAGGGCATACTTATAGGGTTAATTATTACCTTCTCTGTGGCATACTTGTGTTCCTGGTTGATCGTTGATATTCAAATATCGAATGTTGTGATTTAAAAAAAGGAGTTTCTCCCGAGTTCTTGTCGTAAAAACACATGTTGAGAGACTCCATTTTTAACCTCAATCAACCGAACAATTATTTTTGTTACTTTAGTTACATTTTCACTTGACATTGGCAAAATGCGTACGCTTAATGCGACGCGAGGCTATTAATTAAGAATAGAATAGATTTTAAAAAACATAAACATACTTAAAATATTTATAGTGTGACAGTTTTTTATTTTATTTTAAGGAAAGGCTAGTAGGTAGGCATGTACCTACATGTATACAGACATGCCTTTAGTTAATATTTGTATTAAATTATAATTTTTAATTTACCTACTAGAAGTGCTAGGCGAAAAGCCGCGTAACATTTTTTGTGTCATATTTGTGTACTGAAAAGATGTAGGTATGTCATTTTCTGTTTCACTTTAAGTTACAATAAAGTAGACAGATTTAGTATTAAATTAGAATTGTGCGATTTCGTATATCGGACCATTTACAATATGCCAAATAATAGAGATAATCAACTAAGTCAAACCTATATTGGCATCGTCTAAACAAGGTAATCGTTAAATTGGGATTGCGGCTACGAAACGACTAAATACCATAAAAAGGGCGATACGGTTGTGTCGTGTGTGCCTTTATATCTATCCTTTCATCTTCATCGGGTGAGATGATAACTAAGATCTTCGTTGAATGAATGAATAAAAACTATTTCCGATATGTGGTTAGGCTAGGAATACAGTATTTTTTATAGATAATGGAAGAGGGTAATTAAAATACAAGATATCTACTAACTTTTCTAATATCTATACCTGCGTACTTGTTTTGCGGTGTATGATATAATAACTTAATGTATATCCCTCAATCTTATTGTCACTATCGAACTTCCTCTACGGATGAATATAATTTTATCATAATTAATGTAACTTTGATATGCATAACGCCGCCACGTTTCATATCACCTCGCTTGTCAATTACCTAAAATGTTGGTTCTTGCTTAAATGAATGGTTCTGTTTTTACCAGTTCATTAGCTCACAAAGGACGGCTTCGCGCGAGAGGACGCCTGGCGTTATCCATTACATTGATAGGGCTTTCCATTGATTCACGCTAGAAATAATTCAATCTGCGCTAGTTCTAGTGCTGTGCAGAATTCTTAATTGAACAGACACTACGTCATTACGTTCAGGCTTACGTCACGTAATTGGGTATAGAAAACTTTCATCGCTACCTTATTCTTTTTTCAAACTTTCGAACCTGTTCTATTTTTGTATTTATCTAAGTTCTGATTGAAAATTCATAAATAAGGCGGCTAATCTATATCCGTTGTTTAATTTTTCTTTCGGTTTTGTGCGTAGTTTAAAGCCTGGTCGATATCTTTGATAAAAATGGCATTTTGACAGATTATTTTTCTTCTATAAGCAAAAGGCACGACAAAGTATAATCTTTGTTGAACTATATTATAATGGGGGTTCCTCCCGAGTTCTTGTTATAAAAACACGTGTTGAGAGACTCCATTTTAACTCAAATTTGCCGTACAATTTTTTGTTACCTATTTACATTTTCACTTGACATTAGCAAAATGCGTAACATTAATGTATCGCGACGCCATTAATTAAGAATAGAATAGAACTATTTTAACTCTATAACTGCAGTAAATCCTACAAAAAAGCCAATATATTAATACTTTTTATGAAATAGTTCCCGATTAGTTGGCAAAACGTGCCGAGAGTGTGTGATTTGGCACAAAATAAGACCTAAATGAGAAGAAGTGCAAATAAATAAAATTTATGTATAGTACATACATAAATTTTATTTATTTGCACTTCTTCTCATTTAGGTCTTATTTTGTGCCAAATCACACACTCTTCGATGCTTGCAAATGCTTTAAAATGGGTACAAAGTTTTTCATTCTTCCATTAAAGATCTCTTCGAACTTATCTCTTTTAGAGATAAGTTCGACCTTGCAAACTTTGTAATTGACAATTTATCCTATGTATTTTTAAATGCAATAAAGAGTATATATATTATATTAAATATTTTATTTTGGAGAGATATTGCTTTCTTAAATTTAATAGTGTAGTTCAATTTATTTTGAATCGACAACACTTTTATTACTCAATCATCCAACAAAAAAAAATCGAAAAAATAAACAACTTTGGCTTTATTTGAAGCTGATTTACTAAACAAAATGTATTAGTCACGTAACTCATACGTCATAAAAACAAGTCTATTACGAGTTAATGTGCAAGAGGTCAAACTGAATTTCGTAGGTCCATTCTGCAAAGAGGCTTTACTTAGTGTTATTTGTGTATATTATCGTTTGAAGTCACGAAAGTGTTCACGGTGTTGATTGTGCGGGAAGTATTCCGGGCACCGGGCCAAAAGCTAATTTGTCTCGTCCACACCCATCTACCAGCTGACTTTTGATAAACGTAACAATTATACCCGGCTCCTTGCTAAAAAACTGCCGAGCTAAACATTACTTCCTCTATTTCGTGATTACAGTTAAATTTTCGTGAACAGTAAAACAGTTAAAAAGTTTGTGAGAATATCTTACCGTCGTTTCGCGTACAAATTTAGTTACGCTGAGGAGATTTATTCCCTAATCTCCCTTTCTTTTAAGGACTACGTGTGCTGAGCAACGGTCATCATCATCATCATAACAGCCTTTATAGTTCGACCCACTGCTTGGACACAAGACCTCTAAGCTCCTTGTCATCGAAGAAGGTTTACGCAGTAGTCCAACACGCTTTCCCAATGCGGATTGTTGGACGGAGTGTAAGGTGATAAATACCCCTTTTGCTCATCCATTAGTCGCCTTCTATGACACCTATTGGAGCATATGGGGTGAAGCTGTTCTACTCTGCCAGCATCACACGGCTAGGGTGCCACCGACAAACCGTGCCTACTATTCCAACGCGAGTTAAGAAATTTGACAACTCTATGTCCCACAGTCAATAAATTGGTTTCACTGCCGGCACACGACTACTCTCCTTCTTATAATCCTGGGGCATTCAAAAGAGGCGTGAAGAAGCACTTTGTAGGTCAGCAAGGCAAGGTTTATTTCTTGCATTTAATTCCACTTCTGCTTACCATAAGGTGGAATGGATTCATTGCTTTATTTATTTAGGCACATCAACAATAAAAACACAAAAATTTCATAGTTTTGTACATTTATCTAAATCTAGTGCTCATATTAATTATAGATATGCACAACATTTTTAATTAGTAGTTAGAAAGTGTGGACTATAATAAGAGAACATAAAAAAAATAGAAGACAAGCAAATCAATCCACAATACAAGGAATAAGCGCCAATGGAACATTTTTTTTTTATAAATAGCAAGTTAGTTCTATTTTTTTTCTTAAATTTATTGGGATGGTCGTGGTAGATATTATGGTGAAGGATCCTGTGCCAAGAATTATAAGTATTATTATAAGTATTCGCTAATCTGTTTAATGGAGCATATTTTACAATAAAAGGTCTAGCCTTTTAATATAAATAAAACAGTTTTATTAAAGCATTTTCTTCTTGATAACATATGAAAATAGAGGAGTGTGACCAAATGAATGTGTCCGAAATTTATATCAGTTTTGTATTTCCTTCCAAACGACATTATTATTGTACGTCGAAAACATTATAAGTCTCTACCTATGTAGTGGTAATTACACTTAGCGAGAAACTGCTCCATCAAAAGAATACTTACTGAGTTTTCGTTATTTTTGTAGTTCTAGAACATTAGGGTTGTCTGCTACTAGTCCCATCACAAAATAAGCAGTACACAGAAGTTAAGGTTCGTAATTTATGTTTGTGAGGAACGCACACATAGACACCTTACGGACACGGAATTTCGGGACATCTCGACACAGTCCAAGCGCGAGGGCTACGTGCTGCGGTCTTCGGGTTATTGTTGATTTTATAAGAGATAGTTTAACCACCTTCGTGGTGTAGTGCTTCAGCTACCGATTCGTTTGATCCCCAGGGGAATAAAAAATGTGCTCGGTATGATTGTGCACTTGTTTGTTAACGGACTTTAAAAAAGGGGGAGGTTCTTAATTCGACTGTCTGCTTTTATTATGTGTGTTACCTCATAACTGTTTACTGGGTGTACCGATTTTGATGATTCTTTTTACATTTGCTTGTCATGGGTCGTTTAAATTTGAGTGACATCTGATGAGTAGTTATTGAGTTATCCCTAATAATGCCTATTTAATTGACTTCATCTTATTCGACATCATTTTATTAGTTGCTTGTCTAAAATATCTCGAAATAGTTTCCGGAATATTTCTATACTTACAACACGAAAAAGCAAAAACCAAATTATTTTTAAATAAAAAAAAACCGCCTTTAAAGCTAAAAACAGATAAAAATGGTAGCATTTTTAAAAATAAAAATTTAATTTAATTTGTTTTGCCGGCCTTACATGGAACGCCTCAGAGCGAGGTAACGCCGCATGCGTCATGTTTTTTCGTGCGTGCAGCCGGCTCTATCGAATTATAAGACGTTGCCACGTCAAAAAATCTTAAAAGAAACGTAGTTATTTGTCTTTGGGACTGACCTTAAATATAGTTTTCTTTGTCTTGCTATCGACATACTGTATAGGATTTTGGCATTTTAATTTTTACGGCCGGCCGCTTGCCTGACACCAACCCTCCTCGGAATCTTAACGTGCCTTCGGAAGCAAGTAGGAAAATCGAGTTGATAAACTTTTGGTCACTATTCGAGTGCCGACCGCGCACTTGTTGGCTTAGCTTTCGTGACTGTTACGAAGTACGAACCTTCGCGACGTCATCGATTTTCCGACAGCTAAAAACTTCTAGTTCACTCTGAAGTTGTTTCCGCTTCGTTCGCACAGCCGTACCACCTACCAGCAAGGTTCAATTTCGCAATGCTCAAGTAATCGCCTCATGTTCAGAGTGAACTAGAAATTTGGCGCGAGCTCTACCGTTGTGGTCAAGGGTTTCGGGTGAAACTTGCATCCACTTTCACCCCTATTTTGTCACTTACCATCAGGTGACAAATTGTCCAAGAGCTTCCCCGTTAAAAATTGTTGGGCTTAAGCAAGTCAGAGGTATTTACTACGATAGAACATAACTAATATACCTAGCAGCCTGAGGAACTGCTTTATTATAAAATTGTTAGTATTAAATACAACATTGTAAAACACGTGGCCTGCATATAGTCATGAGGTGTAGTCATTAGCCCTGAGACGCTTGCAGGCCACAGACACTAGACAACTATGTATTAGTTACTTAAGTCCAATAAAAAACAATAAAACCCAAAAGCAACACAACCTCAAAAAATACAATATAATATTTTGCTTTCGGTACTTCTATTATTTTGTGTCTCCACTTTCCTTGCGACGTTCCGAGTCGTTACATTCTATTTAGTCTGCTTCAAGCCAAATGGCGATTATTTCCGTTGATAGTTCATCGCCTTGCTCGAAATAAGCAGTAAGCGACCAAGAAAGAGATGGCAACATGTAAATTGAAAGAGCTTGTCGATGCAGAGTAATTAGTTTTTTATCTTATGATTGGGACAGTCAAAAATGTCTGATAGTTTCAGTGTATGTCAAGAAGACGGTAAATTCAAACTAGCGACATGTCCTTGGGCTAGTTATTGTATATAAATGTATTTTAATCTAGCTTGTGTCTAGTTTGTACAGAATGGTAGCCACGACGACAGGTCGTGGCTACCGCAAACTGTCAAATTTCTTTAATAGACTCTGAACTCTGTGATCGTAAAATAAGGTTGAAAATTTATTCAAAAATCGGGAGTGGTCTCCCCTTGACTTTCTCGTGTACCGGAAAGGACTCAAAAGTTGATAGAAACCTTATATTTTGATGTCGTACATGCATGTTAAATTTTGGTCACCCATCCGAGTACCGACTTGGTTGCTTAACTTTCGTGATCGATGGCTCAAAAGTTGTTAGAAACCTTATATTTTGATGTCGTACATGCATGTTAAATTTGGTTGCAATAAGTTAAAGTATACTCGAGTTATCGTGCTAACGTACAGACACACAGACACACACACAGACATAATTCCAAAAACTGTATTTTTGGACTAATCCAGGTCCAAAACGTGTAAATCCGTCAAAATCTCGAGGTCGTATTTTTTACGATTACAAGACTTCCCCTATAACTACGTATACGAGAAAGTAAAAAAGTCATTTTGTGAAGCCTGATTTACTGTCGTCTGTACCGGGACAAACCTGTTTCCACCTCTGTAATAGAGATATACTCACCGGTAGCAAATTCACCCGGTCCCGGTTGTTATCATTCACAGTTGGAACACAATGCGCAACTATAAATACAATATTAACGATAAATTAAAACATTCTTTTTAAGTCTCATGACCTCTAACGAAAATTCTTTTGATGTGACGTCACTACATTGTTTTGTATTTACAGCAATTTCAATAAAATACATTTGTAAAGTTTGTACATTTATCAAATCCCATTGCTTTTATTTTTTTATTTTATTGAAAAAGAATAACAACAGCCAACTTATTTCTAAATTATAAAAATTTTTATGCCCAAACTTGTAAGGCCAGATCCGTTATCCATAATATAACCAGATTAAGAAAATTATGACAACATAAATGCAATCTCATAAAAAAAAAAAAACCTATGAACAGTGCTTTAGGTACATCTACAGCAACAATTACACAATAGATAAATATGACATATATTTATTAATATACAATATACAAATATAGAAGTATAAATTGCATCATATTTTAATAATTTTTAATAAATAAATATTTGAATAATCATTATCATAATAAATAGTAAAATTAAAAAAAAAATTAACGTGTATTAGGTAGGATATATAAATCTAACTTAGGTGAATATCTTTAAGTTTTTTTAGGAATGTTTTTTTAGTACAAATAAATAAATCGATTTCACTAAACAATTTGTTATAAGTTGTAACTATACGGGTCATCACAGCGTTATGTGCATAGTTACTATTATGAGAAGAAACTGCGAAGAGTGGGGTGTGGCGAGTACGGCGCGATGGAGTACACAGCATCATCTTTTCTACAAGCTCTGGACAATCCAAACGATTGCGTACTATGTCGTGTAATAGACCCATATCCATTAACACGCGTCGCTGATCTAGCGTTAGCAACCCGAAAAGACGACATGTTTCCTCGTATGACGTGTCAATTCTATCTTTTGATTTAAACTTCAGATGTTTTATGAATTTTTTCTGAATATTTTCGATTCTGTTTTTATGAATAGCATATATAGGAGGATATGCTTAAAGCACAACCAAAAAATTATAAACCATGAAGATATTGACGTCATAATTTTAATGGTCAGCTGGTTAATCGTCGTTTTTGTGCCGAATTTGAATGTGAATTTAAGTAACATCACAATTTCTTATTTTTAACTTTTGCAGTTTGGGAAAAATACTTTTTGTGTAATGAAAAATATTTTTGCCGCAACACATTTTTATTCTGTTTTAATAGATTTTAAAATTTTGTCAATAATCCTATTAAAACAAGCCCTACTACAAAATAAGTCTAGTACATATTTAGCTGCAGATCGAAGTCTGGCCTCCAACTAATACTCCGCGAAAACGGTTAAAAGATACAGAATGGTCTAAATAGTGACGTCCAAAAAATAATTGTTGTCCAGTCCATCCTAAAATGCCCCATGTAGGCTCCGCAATTTTTCGTATAAAATGAAATATGTTATTATAAAATTAGAAGACGTAGTTAGACGTATTAATAGTTCTTAAGTGAATTAAGTTAAATCTAAGTATTTGTCGGTTTTAAAAAGTGCATGAAGCATTTACATAACCAAGTAAATGTGATCGACTCTATCATCAACAAAGTTTTACCCCTCCGGAAATATGCACAAACATAAAAATGTAAACGAAGCAAAGTTGTTCTAACGTTTCTTTTCTTGTTGTCATAATAAACTCGCCTCGTTACGTACAAGGAGAAATATATTTCAGCCATCAACCTCAACAGTTTTAAGCCTTTAACATTTCCCGCGAAGTTCGAGGGTCGCCGCCCCCGCCATTTTTCAAGAGGACTGATGGTAATCGCTCGTGAGTCACGGCCTTATTTGCCTCCGTTAACCGGGATGGAGATTGGCGCAGAGATTGATGCAATCGGGTCCTACGAGCTGTTTCCCATGGAAAGCTTTTTCTGTTTATTTCTTTATATTTTTGGGTTTATTTAACTTAAGTGCACTTATTTTTCGCTTTTATTTTCTTCTAGTACGTAGTGATAACATGGGAAATTTTGTAACCTTTAAGAAATTAGTCCCGTACTTATACATAGAATAATATTATATATCTAGATTTTAGTAGGTATTATTCTTTGTGTAAAACAGAGGTTATTTCGTTTCTTTACAAACTGTCATTGAATATTTATAAAAAGAACTTATTTTATGAGTTTAGGTTTAAAATGAAGTCGTTTGTGACTCTCACGCCACAAATTAACATGAAAGAAAATCTGCCCAATTTACTTTTTGCTTTTTTCGACCAATGATTTTTTATTTAATTTTATTAATAAAAATGGCGAAATAATCCACCTACTCACAAGAAAATAAGTTTGTTAAATATTCGACGCTAGTAAAACCACCACTGCCATCCATGTGAATGAAGTAAAGAAACTAACTTGCTTTGGTCACTGCATTCTAATTAAACAATTAACCTAAATACCGTTTTATCAGCCGCGTTACTTCCCGGGTATGGGATCTAACAACACTTAAGTCGTCATAACTTAAGAATCGTAAATTGGGTCACCGTAGTTTATATGCCATAGTTGTTCTATGTAAATTACCACGGCGACGTCATGAATTTAAATTTTATTTAATTAAGCACCTTATTTTGGTTACAGAGCCAAAATAATGCCCAACGCATATTGATAACGGGACGTTAATAAAATTGGCGTAATAATATTTCTCGTAATCCTGTCACGAATATCAGAGGAATAATAATCACTTTGAAGTGGTTATGCTATTTTGAATTCAAGTCTAAAACAGGTAAGAAAATTAAATAATTTATGTTCTGTCCAAGTCCAAACAATGGCAGAGGCTAGAAATGTTTACTTGTAAAACTCTGATGACGAATCCTAAGAAGGGGTTGGTGTCAAGCTTAGAGTTCTTAATCTAAGGTGTCAAGCAAGTGGTAGGTAGGCCATAAAATCTAATGCCATAACCCATATCGATAGGAAGTTAAGAATATCCCACCTACCTCAAATAACTTGGGAATAGAGTAGGATTAATATGTTCTATCTAATAAACTCCAGTATGTCACATCTGAACAACTGTGCGTTAAAGAAGCATTATGTTGTCATCTGATTATATAATTGGCCAGTTCATAAAAATCATTGGCATATCATGAAACGCTACCATTCCAGATGGCGGATCATCATCAACAGCTCATATAATGTCCCCTCCGAGGGGTTCGAGCCTACCCCACATTAGGGGCGATTAGGCCTTAGTCAACCACGCTGGCCAAGTGCGAGTTAGTCGACTTCACACACAACCTAAGAATTTCTTCATAGGCGTGTGACGATGTTTTCCTTCACCGTAAAAGCGTGGATTAAACGTACATATGAATTCAAGATATGAAAACACATTGGTACGTGGCGGGGATCGACCCAGTGCCTTCCGGGTGAGAGACGAAGCTCTTACGCACTACGCCACCGACGCTTTTACTACGCCACCGACGCTTTTGGCGGATATAGTATTTAAATCTCAGGAACGCGTGTAGCCATGGCTATCCTATGTGCCAGTTCAGTGCCGGCGCTGACGCACTCAGAGACTATGTGCATATAAAAGTTGGACCATAGATATACAATTACTTAATAGGTTGGGATTGAAACGAATCATGCGAGACCAGACACAAAATGCACCAATGTGCGTGTAATGCGCACGTATGTTTGAATAGTACATTGACTGGTGCGGTAATAGTACATTATAATACAAGTGAGTAATGTTGAAAATTACGTTCGAGGCTGACATTGAGCACGAGCGCAGCGAGTGCTTAATATTCAGCCGAGAACGTAATTATTTAACTGCTCACGAGTGTTATACGACGTTTTTCAACACCATTGCGAGTAATTAATACATAATGCAAAATATCTACTTGCAAAATTGTACTGAAAATTGAATAAAATATTTTTAGCAAAAAAATAGGACAACCGACTTCAATGCGTACAAATTTAAACTAAAAAGTAAGAAATAAATAATATTTTTATGAAGTAGTTGAAAAGAGCGTCATAGAAAACCAAGGAAAGTATTGATACACATTTATAATTCTTTATTATTATTAATAATTCATTCAAAATGAATGGTAAGTTAATGTACTATGAACCTAGTTTTTTAACTTAAGTTCATAAAATAATTTGTCATAGTTTATGTGTTGACTATTGGACCTGCTAACCAAAATTTCACTATTGCATATTAGGTAATGGCAAGTTCAAAAAAAAATTGTCATTATTTTTGTGTTCGTGGACGATATCATTATTTCATCCCCAATGATTTTATCATTTCAACAAAAAAGTACTGAACCAATTTTAGTAAAATTTATACGGGACCACCTTTGAATTATGACCTTTCTAACGAAAAAAGAATCATCAAAATCATAATTGACGGAGTAATAGCTGAACATACATACAAAAAAAAAACATACAGTCGAATAGAGAACCTCCTCCTTTTTTAAAGTCGGTTGAAAAAGGCGCGCTTTTCCTTTTTCATTGACGGCTTTGTGCGCGAAAGACTAAGGTAGGTACCGACGCTGTCCGTGGCTTAAGAGACATCAAACTTCGCTTCTCTAATAGATGGTATAAATAACTTAGCACGAGATAAGCCCTGTCACGGAATTATTTTGTGTGGTGCAAACGTGAGCGTGGCAACCTGAGGTGGCAACTGAGGCGAGGGCCGGTCGAAGAGGGATATTGTGGGCAGGGAGAAGGATCGGAAGGAACCCTTACATATGTAAATAACTTTGGTTGGATTCAGTTCAATCCTCCATTTACGGAACTATTCACTTCGGGTGTAGGCGCAACATAGTCGTGCTCACGGTAACAGCCTGGTCACGGGACATTCGCCATAGCGAATATTCGAGCGGTGCGAACGACGAATCGTCTAACGACTGAAAGAAACGCACAGAAATGTACTTATCAAGCCCCGCGCAGCGGCAAATGGCGAAATGTACCGAGCTGACGGCGCGGGCGACTGCCGGCGCGGCTGGCGAGCGAAACAAAGGCACGAATCAATACCATAGTATTACCTATACCAAGAACAGTAATACGGCTTCATACAAACTGGCCGCTATCAATTAGAATGAGTGCGTGCTTACTCGGCGCCGTGTACGCACGCACTGTGACGCACATCGCGCGTTTTTATGTCATTGCACATTCGCTCGTTCCCGCCCGGCCCGCAGATAAACTACTGTTCTTGGTATACTGTGTCAATGCGGTGCGAGCCACGGAGTCGAGCGGCAGTTGCGGCGATTAGTGCAGTGATCAAACGACATTAGTTGTTTGCGCCACGATTAATGAACACCGAGACTTTTATTGCTAAAATACCTACTACCTTTTTCTTTCAAAAACAAATTTTCAGCGGCATATAACATTCTATCTACATTGAGTTCTTTCTCCAATTCTGGTTGAATGTTAATAAGAATATATTCGAAGGTTTCGACACACATTCTGGTGTACTCGAAAAAATAACCATGCTCTTTTTATTTCATTGCATACATTTCCGACCTTTCCATTTCTCACCGACAATCGGATCGGTCGGGATGCACCGATTTCATTTCTCATCGACTTTTTGTAGGACGATTTGTAGGACGGACGCCTACGTTTACGTTTCACTATTGTAATCAATTTTCGGTGACAAAAAATCGGTCACCGACTCTCGGTCATGGCCGGGCAGCCTTGCTAGCTTCACACGGTCCGTGATATCGCGGACGGACGCGGACCAGCTCGCACAACAGATCGTGGGACGGGTGTTGTCCGTTTGTCCGTGGTAGCACAGGACGTTTGTGGCGGTGCGCCGGTATCCGTCACGAGGCGGTAACTTCAAAGTTGCGCTATGAAAGTGTAGGCATGTATCCATCGCGAGTCGGCACGTCCGCAGAATGACGCACCGTTGGAAGAGCCTTGGTGCGCGGTGCGTGGCTGTCCGTAGTCGTCGGCTGTGCGTGTAGAATAATCTTTTGATGTAGAATACCGTACCAAACACACGGCAATGAAGTCCCTAATTCAACGCCGAACTGGCGTCCGATGAGGGCCGTAAAATTTGTTCAATTATGACCTTATTGCCGTGTGCTTAGTACGGTTTTTGAATGATGTCCGCGCCGCATTCTTGTCCGACGCCAGATTCCAGTGCATTGCGCCTTAAGTGGATTCCCACGGTGCGTGATTCTGCGGATTTACACGCACTGCCGACGACTACGGACAGCCACGCACCGCGCACCAAGGCTCTTCCAACGGTGCGTCTTTCTGCGGACGTGGCGACTCGCGGTGGATACAGCGCAACGCTCTGTTTCGGACATGCCTACGCTTTCATACCGCACCTTTTAAGTTACCGCCTCGCGACGAATACCGGCGCACCGCAACAGACGTCCTGTGCTCCCACGGACGAGACTCTTCCCACGATGTGTCGTGCGAGCTGGTCCGCGTCCGTCCGCGATATCGGCGACAGTGCGAAGGTAGTCGAAAGTGAAATAAAACAAAATTTTCTTCATTCTGATATTTTATTGAAGATGTAGGTACAATTAACTTAGTTGAAAGAAATTTTAGAAGATATTTACAAGGAATTTGTAGGTAACATTAAGATTTAGGTAATACTTTTAAAATTGTTTAATTTAAATATATTTCACGAAGAAAAACAAGTTAACACAATATATCTTTATCTATTAAAGATAAAACTCACTCATAGTCAATGAAACATATCACAAGACTATGAAAAGCGTTCTACAAGAAAAAAATATATAGATAATTTAAAAACTTCACAATTGATATTAAATTAAGTATAATTTCTATAAAATTATTGCCCTAATAAAAATATCTACGCTTTATGAACGTGCACAACATTTAACAGTGATTAAAATTATCTAATATCTATGGAATTAGTTCTAAACAAATTAATATCTTAATTACAAATGGTAACTTAATAGAACACTTAATTTAAAACTTAACTACCTATAATTGAAAAACTTTGATATGCTTGATATTCTTGATAACTCGTAAAGTTGTTGAAATAATGTGGTTCGGAATAATAAATAAAATACTTTACTTTTCCCCCGTTAGTAGAAGATAAAGGCACAAATTGTAATAAATATTTTTTCTCTGATATTTAATTGGAGCTATACAATACGCTTTACAATAAAAGTATAAAAATTGCACTAATATAAAAATATATGCGTACTTGTACAGTAAAAAATAAAAAATACAAATCCTAAGAAAAAATCAAATCCCTTTATGAAATACTAAATAACTTTAGATGTAAGTTACATTAAAATAATTTAATAATGGAAAAAACTCAATAACGATATTCTGTTACGAAATCAAATTACGTTGAATTCTGTCGAACGCTATAACGCGTTCGACAGAATTCAACGATCGAATTTCGCATTATAATTCAAAATTTAAAATGAATTGAGTTTCGAAGTGAAATCTAATTTTTATGGAGCTCCATAGAGGGGACTTGGGGAGACTGATCGTAGATGTTATTGACGCCTTTATTTGGCATAGCTCGGTAGTAACTCTATGTTCCGCGACCTATCTAAGTAGGTGCTCAGTAGACTATTTTATTGTAACTCTATACCTAGTTGTTACTGTCCTCATTTTAGTTTCATAGAGCTGCTAAAGCGTAGTTTCAAGTGCACTTTACGGAGTCTCTCCTAGAATCGAGTTTCTTTTACGCTAACTCAAGTCTTAAGTGACTATTCCTTGTGTCTAAATATTATGAAAATTTTATATTTATGTTTAAAATCGAGCATAAAAACTATTCATAAGTTATAATTTAATAATAAGGTTAGAGTTTTCCTTGCATCATTTTAATAATTCGGTGATTAATATTTCGAATGCCACATTTGTTTCAACAACTTCACACCGAGATAAAATGCGCGTGCTCACAATATTCATTAATTCATTTTTTCCTAATACGATAATACATTAAAGGGAATATCATAGTAACATGTCACGTGTTCGTGCCTAATAAAACGGGTCTATAAAACATACAAATATTCGTTGATCGAAAATTGGGTGTAAGCAAATGTCGTAATAGTGTTTGCTTGTGACACACTGTACGGAATCCGAAATATTGATGATTCGTTCTAATTTCCAACGTAAAACCTAGTGATTATTTGAAGAAACACTTTTCATTTAAATAATAATAAAGCAATCGGGATTTGTCTGTTAAGTCAATTGAGATATTTTTATTAGTTGTCAAAACTATTTGTCTTCTTTAGATTTCGTACGCCATTAAAACTTGGCACGCCTTTATTAAGGCATAACAAAAATATATTGTATTATTTAATAAAAACTCATATGTAACAATAATTAATTATTGTGTAACCCATAATAATCATACAAATTATTACCCTGGTGGTATTACATATACCATTATCCACCTAATATACTTATATTAGGTGGATCATGGTATATATTGTCAACTGACTGAATATAAATGATTTTGGTTCCTTTAAATCTATTTCCAGAGATAATATAAAACGAAAGACATTTTCTGACTTAACATCTCGTCCTTTACGCATTTTATAAAACTTTGTAATTGTTTGTGAATGACGGCAATATCCCTATTGTAGTTACTTCATTTGGGTAAATTTCAATAGGGAAAACGGTTATGATTATACAGTTAAAAAAAAATCCAGTTTTATAATACCTAAAATCACCTTATAATTCCTTCTGATTACGTCCAATGTGTCTTAATGTTTAGCTCGAGTTAAAAGTGCTCCTCTTCCTAACTAAAACCTGGTGTTAGGGTGTTCAGGGCAAGCGATCATGGCCTCTGTCTTACGTATTACCTATGGACATTTTATGCTAAATAGGTATTACTTAGACTTAACTAACTCTTCAGTCTTGGACGTTACGTTACTTAATTAGAATACTCCTAGAACCCGCGTCGAATTTACTCATAAATCTCTCCATATTTAAAAATTAAAAATGTTCTCTTATTATCAGCTCATAAACATATAACATTTAACATCACACACTATAAATAATCACAAAACAACGTTGTGGGAGAAATCTGAAAGATACACATAGACATAAATTTTGCTTGTAATACGATAGTTTCATAAATTTGGATCTATAAATAATGTAAATTCAACGATATTTAAGCTAAGACTTTAAAGGTCAATTTATAGTTTCGAATTTGAAAAATATGATTTAAATATCTAATACAGGGAAAATTTATCTCACTAACAAAGTAAACACATAGAGAGGACACACTGCACGACCAAAACACGACATCTAAAAAGAGAAAGCGAAATTTACAACACTCATTCGTCATTAAATACACTTACATTTACTATTACCTAAAATTTATTAACCCTAAAAAGAAACGCTCACACACAGTTAAAACATTAAATCTGTATAATAAATGTTGTATAAAGGTTGCACATGATACTTAATTATATATATAAAAATATATTGCTCAGGGTTCCAGTGGGTCGGTTTTAGAATCAGTGATAAATTCACCGATAAAATAAGTTGTGATCGCGACGTAATTAAAATAACCTACCTCGACATTTGATATGTGCTTTAACTTTGTTGTTCCCTCGTCACTTTTGTGTAGGTAGGCAACACAAAATGACATTGAATTCATAAAAGTAAATATAATTTTCTCTATATGTTTATATAGAAATCAATTCTCTAGGTACGTACTCCATATATTTAAAAAGTAAATAAAATATTTATGTTTTACTTCAGATGTCTTAGTCTATGATATCCTATATCCTAAATGTATACATAAACGATTTAAAAAAACTTACTAGCTAACGATATTTTATTGATATGTATAAGTTACTTTGATATGTATTTCATCACAACGACCTGGTGCGTCAATCACGGTTTGTTATTTTATGATAATGGAAAACCTTTCTTTTCACTATAACCTTGGCTTTCAATTTTATTGTAAATAGATCAAGACTTGAATAATTTTTCGAACATCGGTTTTGCATTACCAACAAAACAACTAAGTTTGACTAAAATTTTCAAGATGTTAATCTTCTGGCCATCCAAGATCCTCGCCGACTAAATCATAGAATCTCTGGTTGTGTTGTATGAAGAATTTCCTCAGCTTAGTAACGACCGCCGGGTCCACCCGGGGGTGCTTCCTCCCCTTGGTCTCTCGGAGACACTTGTCCGTGGTATCATTGCGCAAACAATAGAAGCCTTTCGTTTCGTTGAAGTAGAAGTTTTTTCTTCCTGTTGTAACGGTATAAGTGTTTAGCATAGTTTACCTAAAGTCAAAATTGGGTTTTACATATAAAATGCAACATATAATAAATTATAAACCAAATAAATAATAATAATATAATAAGTTAAAGTTTGTAATTCTTTAAAATAATTTATCAATTTTGAAATATGGTAATGCCGGCCTAGCATGACCACCGAAACGCGATATGATCTAGCCATTTATCGCGTTGAACTGTAAAAAATTATTAGTTAAAACCGCAATCTTGAAAATTTATCGAAACTGCGAACATGTATAAGCCTTAAACACGTTCGCAGTTTCGATAAAATTTCAAGCTGGCGGTTATATCCAATGATTTTTGATAGTTCAACGCGATAAATGGCTATATCATATCGTGTTTCAGTGGTCATGCTAGGCGGGCTGAAACCTCTAAAAAACGATCACTTACTTGTTGGGTTGGCTTAGCAAATTAATTTAAATTTATCTAAGTAGTTTATGAATAAAATTGTAACGTGAGTGAGTTATTTACATCAATGTTTTTATAGGCTGCTCAGTGTACCATTAAATGGAAACAATATAATTAAGTAAGTAGTTTGGTAGGTATGTATATGTAAGTATATTGATTATTTACCAATTTTGTGCTCGAGTCCGAGAAACTTCTCAATGCGCCTCAACTGCGGTACAGGGTCTTCTATGAGGAGGTCCCCGTTGACAACCAGAATCTGTTCTCGAGGAAACACCTCTAGCCAGCGATGTAGGTAAGCGTGGTACAACGATATTGCTATTGGCCTGAAAAAAATAACGAGTCTGAAGGACAGTGCTAAAAATAAAATCGTATTACAAAAAATAACCGTGTCGTTGGAAGGGTTAAATTGTTAACAGGTTACCGTTTCTAAATTTAACTGAATAAAAGTGTAAGTGCATAGTATGTGCAAATGAGGCACATTATGTGACAAATCCTAAAATATTCGTATTAAAATATATCGTTAATCTTAAATAACGTGTTTCGATGAAACGACCAAATGTATGGAGATAGTAATGAAAAGTCGATAGAAGAAAAAATGTTCGACGAATCGCCTTGTATGAAGTGTTATTAGGTGTAACGTGTTTCGAAGTGGCGTTGTGAATCCGCGGCGTTCCTTACTTGTCCTTGTACGGGTAAAATGTTCCATCACCACATACATTTATTAATGAAAATATTGTCGATCTAAATACATGGAAAACATCTTGATACCAAAACGGGACACTCACCTGTACGCTACGTTAATAGATCCGTCGGGAGAAATGGCTAGATGTTCAAAAGGCTTAGCAGCGTCTGGGACCGCGTGTCCAGGCAGCTGAGGTTGCGCAGGCGCAGATGGTGTGGCGCGGCTGCGGAGCTGCGTGTAGTCCGAGATGGCTCGCGTCACGGGCTCACGGACGATAAGCAACAAACGCACTGATGAGTTCATAGCCCGTACCCGTTCTGGCACCTGCAGCATCAAGTTATTAGACAGAAATCCCGACTAAACTAATTTTGTCGAAATGAGAAGGAACTGGATTTTGTACCATAAGTTTATTTTATTTCAGAATCCTAAAAGATACAGACAATTATATATCTGGTTGAAATCGCGTTATGATCGTCCTCATATTCAATTTTACAACAAGTTTTTGGCCTACATGGTAGAAGCTCACTTGATCCTGAATCTTTGACAGTCTGAGGAACTGACCATTAATTTGACATGACTTTGAGATACCAGCTCACAACAATCAGACTTGTCGTTAAGCGACAATCTTCGGTAAGATGGTTAGAAGTTAGCAGACTTGACCAACCGGAATTAATTAATTGTATTACAAAAGTAGCTAACGGTAGCTAAAGAACAAAAGGTCATTTTACCGAAGCGGGATAAGTAGACGAATTAGAAAACCTTGAAATGCTTATCAAGGTAATAACAGTTACCGCCATGTCAATATATTTTAAGCTACCAGCTACAACTCTACTGCTGCGTCAACGTCTTTTAATTTAAGTTGATATAAATGTTTCCCATTATCATGAATATTAGTTCTCAAGTCTGTTGGGAGTATAAATTAATATTTGCCTATTGCGTGTTAATTTCGGCAAAAGTAAAGTGCGTAGAAAATTGCGAGCGATGTTGCATGAAAGTTTTTTTATTTATGTATTATTTCCAGTTCATTTTTAAGCGGGTCTGAGTAGTTTTGATTTCGAAGGCTGTATCAATGTCAACTTTAGAGATAAAGAAATATTTATCGCTTCATTTAGAAAATTAACAGAAATATATATTGGCTTTGGAAATACTTTAACTATTGAGATATCTGCCTACACCTGCCAAGCAAATTTGTATTTCATCATCATCAACAGCTCATATAATGTCCCCACCGAGGGGCTCGAGCCTATTATATAATTTGAATTTAAGTCTACCTAAATAAAAAGTGAAAATTAATAAAAATTGAGGTAGACGTTTTATAACTCTTATCATCATCATCAACAACAGCTCATATAATCTCCCCCCACCGAGGGGCTCGGGCCTACCCCACATTAGGGGCGATTAGGCCTTATAGTCAACCATGCTGGCCAAGTGCGGGATGGTCGACTTCACACACACCCTAAGAATTTCTTCATAGGTGTGTGCAGGTTTCCTCACGATGTTTTCCTTCATCGTAAAAGCGTCGATTTAACGTACATACGAATTCATAATTTGAAAACACATTGGTACGTGGCGGGGTTCGATCTGGTGTCTCCCGAGTGGAAGACCACGCCCTTACGCACTACGCACCGACGCTTCCTCGACACTCCCCCTAAATTCCTCCTTTACAACTCTTGTATTTTGCTTCAAATACATATAAGGATGCAATTAAAGAGTTGTTCGTTTTTATTCAATTTATGGATTCTAAAAAAAATTAATATGAGATTAATAGATCTTGACTTACCTCAGGAGTAACGAAGTAACTGGGACTCTTTTCGATAGTAATCTGCCCTTTGAAGGACAACGGCATTTTACCCCTGTACCATTCGAGGCCAAGAGCATAGTTCTCATCACGGTCGAAGAAATGGACTTCCCCGGACGCCTTCTGCACCATCGGATGGAGGTACAACATCTCTAGCAGGGCTCTTGTTCCGCATTTCCGAACGCCAATTATTAAAGCCTTGAGAAAAAGAAAATTTAATTTGTAAAGGTTATATTATTTTATTATCTTTGCAAAATACTGTAGCATAATGTTAAACAAAGTATTAATGATATAGAATAAATTCCGTGAGGTTATCAAAAAGGAAGAAGTAAAAAAGTGCATGTTATTTTGGACAATAAGAATCTGCACGCATTTCGACAAATGCGCAATCGACTTCAGCTTGTCAGAAAATCCTTAATATGTATGAGAAGTAAGGGTATTACTAATGCCATCAGCATCAGCGCGGCTCGGCCGACGGCCAAACTAGCTAGTTTCCGTTTAGCCTACAAAAGCCTTATGGGATATTCGTCTAAAGTTTACCTGTGGCAATCTCCGCGCGGGCCGTGGCTGCTTTGGTGGTCGTATTCTTTTACGCAGCGCCATCGGGTGGTTGATGGTCCGGCTATTGGTCTCCTGACTCTGGAGCAGCTTACGGTTCTCGCTTGCCGCTGATACCATACTCGCCGCCTGCGGACAAAGTGACAAGACTAAGGACTTTTTGACTGTTGCACGATTTACCGCGAAAGTAAGATTCAGAAAATTTTAAGGATTGTCTCTGAAAATTAATAGCTGTAAATCCCAAGTTAGTGTCATATATATGAATTTTATATCATCAGCCTGTATACTGTGAACATGCCTTCCTACATGCTAGTCTAGAAATAAATGAGGCAAGGTACTAACATCATGCTGGCTTTATGTAGAACTTTGGGTGGGAATAGTTGCAGTAACAAACAGGAAGAACGAGTTTACTATCCTTCTGAAGCAACGTGGAGCTTTCTAGATAGATGCCTGAGGTGAAGAGGGGCTTTATTTTAGTTAGTGTCTGTCTAAAACCTAACCTAAAGTAAACTTTCATTGAACTGTAGAGTATATAACCAGGATTTAATGGAATATTTGCTATATGACTACAAATCTCTAGCCAGGTCTTGAATGAGTATACTGTATATCCGTCCTTAGCCATTCCTTGTCTAAAAATTACTTGCTACTGAGAGAAAAATATCTGACACAAAACATACATATGTATATTTCATTTTGTTGTTGTATATGTATGTATGCTCATAGAAGTTTTATCGGAATAAATGACAAAAAATAACCATAACATTTATTTAGGGAAAACGCAACGTAAAACGGTAAAGTTTTATTTTGCCAATAGTAAATAAAGTTATACATTTTTGCGTATCTGAGACCGCTCTCCATATTTGCTGTGGGAAATATACGAGTTTGTATTTTCTGTGAAATTCGTGAAGTAACATTTCCTTCGAGCGATTTGCATGCAAAACTCTTTTAGGAATGTATTTTTCCAAAGCCTTTAGATTTAAATAGTATGTTATCACAAAATGTGGATCTACACACAAATTTGTACCTATGTCTGTCATTTGACCTAGGTATTAACCTAGATGATGCGATTAGCAGCAAGCTTATTGAAGCTTTCTGTTAATAGCATTATTGGCGATGTAGAGGTGACCAACAAAATTAGCCTATACAGTACAAGAAGAATAAATCATCGCGAGTTTGCATCATGGACCGCCCTAATCCCTCCTATCCCATTCGAAGTTTTTTAGACGTCTCCGAGGCATTTAGACCTAGTATTTGATATAAAATTATTCTAAAAATAAAGTCATGATAGACAAACAGATTGACAACGCAGTGATCTAAAGGGAAAAATAAGTTGTGACCTTTTGAGAAAAATAAGTTGTGACCTGAGAGTTGACTAACAAGCCCTCAAGCGTCAGAGCTTTGTGATACTTACATTAGGAGAAGGAATAAAACATTTTATAAACCTTAATTTTCTTATAAAAAAGTATCTCTTTCATTCTTGTACTATCTATTCAATATTTTCTAATATAAAACCCAATTTAGCTAACAAAGATGTTTCCTTATAAATTTCCTTATAAATTTAAATTTAGATTCCTTATAAATTGGTAGTAATAAAAAACATATCTTATTATTACATTTCCAATTTGGAACGGAATATTAATTTATTATACCTTCGTATATTAATTACGATAACGGAAAGCTAACGAGCACAGTATATCTTTCACTTTTTTCCGCGATATACATTCGATTTGCGAATTTCATTCAACGAGAAAATTTTAAATTGGAATTCCACATTTTCACCGAACAACAGATTGAAGGTCACGTCTGTACCCGGATATTTATTCTCCAATAAAACTTTAGTTTTAAAGCTTTTCGATCGAACATTATTGTGTGAGAGGGGAATTTTAATGAAGCCACTATACTGGTGAATTCTTTTTCTATTCTTCAGTGTTATATGAAAGTATTAGTGCTGTAAGAGAAGTAATGTAGTAAGGAAATACTTACATATAAAAAAGCTTGTTTATTTATTTGAAAATATTAAATTGACATTAAAATAAATTATACTAACTGTATGTAAAAAGTTATTACAGTTTTCTACGTATTCCTTATGATTTTATTATGGAGCGCCTGGATAAATACGCTTCGAGAAGACCATAATCAAATGACACTATGTTAAGTCTTGTGTTTAAGATTTCTTGTTATTACTGGGGTAGAAGATAGATATAGGGTTGGGAGCTTGCATTTTGCCATTCTTATTCCGTTCACCGTCCAGGGTCAAAGCACACTGACGAGCATTTTGCGCATCCTTCGAATTCTCATTTTTATTATCTAAATAGAAATGTGTGCATTACGTTGTGGAAATAAGGGTCAATTTGTTATGTAAATCTTCAAATTTAAGTTCCATTCTGCTTCAGTGTCCTTGTCTATTACCTATTTTTAAGAAAAAGTTTAGTATGCATGTGTAGAAACCGGTCCAATTAAATCGAAGGTTGAATTTTTATATTCATACTATGAAAAGATACTTTAATCTTGTTTAAAAATTTTATTATTACATGGTATCTGTACTAGGTATAGGTGTACTAGATACAGGGTACCCTAGTACATACACCAGTCTTTCACATAGTCTACATTAACTGTTGTATTTTTTACTGTAAGAAAATCAATGTAATGATTACTGTGTGATAGTAGTTATTAATATATATTACAGTAATCATTACATAGTTTCTTATAGTAAAAAATACAACAGTTAATGTAGACTATGTGAAAGACTGGTGTATGTACTAGAGTACTCTGTATCTAGTACGCCTATTATATATATATCTATACCTAGTACAGATACCACATAATAATTGTTAAATAAGAGAAAGAGTTATTATTATTATGACGTCGTAACAATGAACGCGATACGGTGGATTTTCGTGAAATTAAACCGTATGATTCATGATTGGTAAATCAATCAAGTTTGACAAGGCAGAATACGGTAAGTATTCTGGAGATACGAAAATATTTGCTAGAGGATCATAGTATGCTTCACCAAAAAGTCTTTACTCTCTTTTACAAATATCTGTTATAAAGACTCCACTCCACTTGGTCATAAAAAGTAATCTCCTTTCGATAACTTACACTAATAATGATAGAACCGATTATGGATTTTTCTGCAAGACGTTCATCGGGGAACGACAGTTTGGTTAACGTTAAGGCGATCATAATTGCTGGTGACCTTGCTCATAGCTCATCCCATGCCTGCATAGTACACTCTGAAAATCGTTATCTGGTATCTACAAGTCCTAATGATACCTATTTTGGGTTAGATACATAATTATTGTGAGGAATATGTAAAAAAAATTATAAGCCTCCTACATACTTCGCTGGTACATTAGCAAAACATTGCAGTCTCCTGCTAGGCACGTGTCACAACACGAATGAGCTACATTCAGTATAATTTCTAGGCGCGTGGGAATATGATCAGAATATATATTTTCATTAAATCGGTCTCCCGACGCGTGCAATTGTAATTAATCATAAAATATGTTTGTTACGGTAGATTCGGGATTCCGAATTGTGATTTGTGAGATCTTGTATATAATTCGACCCACTTCCGTCGGAAACAATGAAGTATGAATGGGTTAAAGCTGCTAAGATTAATCGGTGGTAGACAAAATTAAAAATTTCATAAATATGAATTTCAGTTTTTTCAAGAGAACGCAAACCTTTTTTGATATGCGTATGTTCAACCTTTTTAAAGTTTTACAATCAAGGCGGGAAGTACGAACATTTGAGCCATTTAGATCTCATCGATAAAACGGCGCTGATAAAATTGTACTGATTGTTAGGAAAGATAACATGTAGAAATTTCTGTCGAAAACCACGGTACAAAATAATGTCCATCGTCATCATTAGTCAGTTGTTTCCCCACTGGTCACAACCCATCGTAAAACGGCCTTAACTCTCTGAGACAACAAGGGTGTAATAAATTAGGAAGTGTTGTCGTGTGGTGTGTACAGTTGGACATTAATTGGTATTATGGTCTATGTATCTTGGTTAAGAGCATATAATTTTGTACTTCACGTAATTCCCGTTACATTAGTGCGAAGGGATGGACCATATATATGTGATTTATTGTAATTCGTTCCGTAAAATATTGTATGAGTAAGCGACGATGCCTCGTTGCTATTACGATATAATTTATAAACTAATGCCTTTATACAGATTTTTAACAAAACAAAAATGGTGTTCGTGAGTTACCTGATGAGGAAGTTCTCTAGTGAACTAGAATTTATACTCTCTCCCGCGAGACTCCGAGTAGAGATTCGAGATAAACTCTAGTCGACAGAGACTTCTCTTGACTAGAGTTTATCTCTAGTCTAGAGTCGATCGCCATTGAGTCTCTAGTCACCAGACTCCCTCGTAGGCAAGACTAGAACTATTTACTAAAAGAGATTAAGAAGGCTAGTACGAAAATAGTTTTGGAGATCGATTATGAGGTTACGTTTCAAATAGAAATTTTCCCTCCTCGCTTTTAATATTTTTTACTTTAAGTTGAAAAAATATAACGCTATACTTTTACATTGAATATTTTTATAAAATTTACGTTATTCAAGATTTTTCATTCAATGTTAAGGAACACTACTTATTATACATTTTTGCTTTATGCTAAGATTACTGTTTGTTATAACATTGTACATTATAGGTCTCTGAATGTGGAAACCACTAGGTAAAGTTTTGTGTTAAGTATACTAGACCAATAAAACTACATAATAAAATACACATTTAAACACATTTAATGTAAAAGATTTTAACAACATTCATGAATTGGAACTTTTGCAGATTTTATGGTCACTAAACCAAAAATATTCCCGTGCTGCTATCGTTATTTTGTATGATATGATTTTAAATTATAACAGTAAATTCGTTATTAAAATACTTTTATCCATTAAACATTTTTAAGTTAGAGGAAACACTTTTAAGTTGAGAAGGCTTTGCACAAAGTACGTCAAAGCAAACTTACGTCGTCGTTTACGTCTTTGTGAGAATATAAAAGATAGGTACAGTTTTAGAGAGTATTATTATTAACACAATTAAAGTCTAACATTCCACTTTATGCGTTACGAATGTACCCTTATCATTTAATTGTTTTACATTACATGCGGTATGACGTGAATTGCGTGTTTGAATCTGAATAAATTATCTCCTCCCTGTGACAATAGCGAATACGATGTTGTTACCTGTGTATTTCTTATCGGTAAGACTAAAATAAAGTCACGGTATTTAATTAAGTGTATTTTAAGTGCTACGTATGCCCAGACTATGTATATTACTCATAGGTCCGTAGCACAGAACACAGAAGTCCTTAGTAATGCATCATCATCATCAACAGCTCAAATAACGTCCCCACCGAGGGGTTCGAGCCCTCTCCACATTAGGGGCGATTAGGCCTTAGTCAACCACGCTGGCCAAGTGCGGGTTGGTCGACTTCACACTCAACCTAAGAATTTTTCATAGATGTGTGCAGGTTTCCTCACGATGTTTTCCTTCACCGTAAAAGCGTCGAATAAACGTACATATGAATTCAAAATTTCGAAACATATTGGTACGTGGCGAGGTTCGAACCGGTGCCTCCCGGGTGGGAGACAACGCCCTTACGCACTGAGCCACCGACGCCGTAGTAATGCAGAATTATACAAAATATTTAACAGACAAGTATTATATTTAATGCATTTCCCTTCCAAATCTTTTTTATTACAATCCAAAGCGAACATCCATAATTATTTTAAACGATATTGAAGTCATTGGGTATTTCTGAAAATAGCACTAGCAGCATGAGGTAAGTTCTGTTATAAAAGAGTTTTATTACACTATATAACTAGGCGTTTCATTAACACTAGATCATGCCTATATTCACTCACTGTCGCAATAAATACACGGGCCTATTATAAAGGCAGAAAAGTATTAAATATAGTAGCATCGCATATCTATATAAAACATTTTTCGAATTTCAAAAGTGCACATTGATAAGATATGAATTTGATATAATTTGCGTTTACGAAGTTTGTGATGATAGATATCGGAATTGACTTTTCATAAAGTTTGCACACCAAACTTTTCGAAATATTAAAGTAATTTATTTAAAGGGTAGATTGGGTGAAATTGAGAACGTAATACCCTATTGAAGAATTCTAAATATCTCCGTTTTGTATTGAATTTAATCACGAGGCTACGGACAGTTTTATGTGTGTAGTTATTATTATATTTAATCATATATTTCAATAATAAGTACTAACATTACTAGCGGATTTGTAATCATAAGGAACATGGGGTTGACATATCCATTAGGATAAAGCCCCTTTCAAAATAAAGATAAAAAACATTAAATAGGAGCTAGAAAATTTGGATTATGTGTTCTAAATACATACATATAATCACGCTCACAATTCCAGAAGACGTCAAGCAGAGCTTCAGGTAAGTTACATTCGGTTACATACAAAGCCATATCTGGCAGTATGAGCCATACGTAGCCTTTTTTTTGTTGACGGAGAGGTCAAATGCATTTACGCATCGTCCCTGCGGGGTGGTGCCAACCGCAGGCGATATGTGGGACTCGAGGTAAAGGCGTTCCCTCCATACCAACTAAACATCCTCCCGGCCTGACCTTCAGGGCGCTATTACGGGACGGCTCGGGATCTGCGCACGTGAGCGCATCTACACCGAAACAAAAAATTGCGCATTTTGCTAGATTTGAACTCCATGGACTGTGGATTGTAAGTCGAGTCGAGACTCGTAACTTTTAGCCGCTCGGCCAGGACGTGCTTAAGCCATACAGTACCACGAAATACTGACACGTTGCCAGCCTGTCGCCTGCATAAAAGGAGTACGAAGCCCAAAAATTAACAATCCTTCAGTAAACAAAGCAACTGAAGTCGTTCCCTCCCTCCCTCCCTACCAGGACAGATGTTACACTCAAAATCATCTCAGCGGTCCGGGTCTTTCTGTGTTCTAACTGTCAGTAATTTATAGTGTAGTGGCAGACGTATGTATTACACTAGACGTATGTATATGTATTACACTGAAATTAGGCGTGGCTGTTTTTATGGAAAAGGCCATTACTGTTGGCTGTCCATCAAAATCGTAAGTTCTGTGGAAATCGTAATTATTTCTGTGGCACACTGTCTGTTGCAGCCTACAAATGTCATGTAAAATCAGAAGCTTAACGGTCAGCGAAGAAAGTCTGTTTCCAAAAAAAAAAATTAAACGTTTTTTATTGAATTTTACGAAGTAGTTTTAAATCCCAACGTACTATTTTACGTAAATGGTAGACGCGACTAAGTGATAAAACGTGTTGTAATACGACAACGGGGGACATGTAGTTTAAGTTTTTTAGTTTACAAAACGTTACTACTTTAGTTGCGTTTACAGTTAATTTGTATGAGAAACGCATTTTTCCGATAGGGGCACTATTCACGTTTCCCGTATAAATTGAGACCTTAACGTAACTAAAATAGTTACGTTCTTTATACTAAAAAAAAACTTACACTATCTCTGAAAGTGGTTAAACATATTATGACATATGAATGTTACCTCCATAATTTGTTTTTATTGTATTATTTGTACATGCAAAATGACACGATTAATATGTAAATAAAATAAATAAAAATAAAAAATGTTTATTTATCGGACAACAAAAATCCATATTGGGTTAGTAACATTAAATCTTAATTACTAATGTTAGTACTTAATAACTAGAAGTCATCTAATTACCCTGCATAGATGCTCGACAAGTGGACAGTCCTCACTATCGGCTATGGCCTTCAGAACCCTACAGCTGCCGCGCAGACGCCGTAAAAGTGAGCCGGCTTTTTACGCAGTATGGCCGGGAAACTGTCGACCACCGCGTGCGCGAACATGCGAACATTAATACCTTTTAGTAATTTAAGCATATATAAGTAATACTCAACATCACAATCGCAGAGAATTTAATGTTAAATTATACTGTTATTAATATTGTTGGACAAACCTTTCTTGATGTCTAGGCGAATACAAACATCGTCCTTTCGTGGTTTCATTAATTTTATCGCTTAAATTGACATCCAATTGTATCTACATCTTACGTAGGTACTTACATAAATTGAAATATTAAATAGGTTTAACTTTGAGTAGTTATTCCCATACTTAGCTACAAAGCCAAGTAGACTACGCACTTGCGTAGAAACTACGCAAACATTAGTCGCAAATTTTAGTCATTCTCCTTAAGCTACGAGTTTAAGTGACATAGTTACTTCGATTCGAAACCATTACTTATTTATTTACTCCCCATTCCTTTGGTTTTAATATGGACTGCAAAGAAACAAGCAAAAAGTTTAAAAAGCTGTAACCCGACTATGAAAAAATAAAGGAATGAAATCGATTAAAATCGAGGTTTACAAGGTAAAATCAACTCCTCCTATTGTTAAAGTTAGTTAAAATTTAACCTACGTTACTAGGACTAAAATGGAAAATCGATTGACACTGCATCCATCAAAATCGGATCAATAGTTTAGGTGCTACAGAGGAACATACATCAATACAAACCTACATACGACACAGACTAAAATCATAACCCTTCGCCTAGGCCGGTAGAATAAAAAAGTTAATGACAAACATTTGTCTCCGTGAACACGTCTAGGGTTTTCTTAATATATTATTAAAGATAGTAAAATTTATAATATATAAGAAAACCCGCATTTAAAATTGTAATTTATTCACATTTATATATCTATTGACTGTAATGATGTTTTGAAATCATTACGCAATTGTAAGCTGTGGAGTTTCATTCGCCATTTCTTCTCCATCTCAGCATAATAATAATGAATAAAGTAAAATAATTGTTTCCTCCCGAGATGGTGGTAGATCTTTTGACGATTTAAAAGTACTTAGCAAAGTC
The DNA here is from genome assembly GCA_955850985.1 of Elophila nymphaeata. NCBI lineage: Eukaryota > Metazoa > Arthropoda > Insecta > Lepidoptera > Crambidae > Elophila > Elophila nymphaeata. Next base: position 9,502,985 of record OY039070.1, read on the forward strand.
CATTTAAATAAAGATTTATTTAATTTCATAGTTAAGAGTAATAAACACTTATATTTCACACGAAGCAGAAAAACACATATGGCAAAGCAATTTTTCCAGGTAATCCTGGAAGAAAGAAGAAAAACGGATAGATAAACAGTGTATGGCAGCAGAAGGAGTTAAAACGAAAACTATAATTATAAGTATGTGTATCCACTGCCTAGCACCCACAGAGCAATAGTTTCCGACTGTGCTAGCACCCATGTTTGACATTTTCTGACTTATTAATTCCTATTAGAAACAGGTCACATGAATCATAATAATCATGGTATATATATGAAATTACATATTATTTTAGTAAATTACAAAAAAGCAATAATACTCGTACTGTAGTTTGAAAACTTATATAGATGGTAATCGTGGGTTTTATTTGCTAACTATACAGAAGTATAATTTGTGCTCGAGGAATTCTGCTGCGTGTGGAAATCTAATTTGATTATATTGACTTCCAAATTGTAAGAAATATAATTATATATTGTTATATTATAGATGCCACAACTCCGTCAAATACGCGATATTATTTATTTATTCAATATTTATTCAATAATTACACTTGTAAACTTACAGATTAAAATCCAAGTCGCCTACAAGCTTAGTCAATAGCGAAATAATTACACTTTATTAAAATCATGTCAAATTATGAAAACAATAAAATTAAGAAAATAACATAACACAAATTTGGACACGAGGTTAGAGTTAAATAGAAATAGACACTTAACGACAGGTTGAAATCAAATAAATATAGAGAAAAACTAGATAGACATTTGTTTTTTAAGGAATCTTTAACTCTCTATCGGCCAGTTGCACTAAGTTCTGCGTTTTACAATTTTACAAAAAGTAACATACAACTGACTTGTTATTATAACCCTTTATTCCCTAAAATATATTAGGCTTAGAAACAGAATGCAAATCAAGCTAAACAAAGATCCTCATAACACTATTTTAATACAACAACAAGTTATCTTAATTCATAGGACCCATGCCTACGAATTAAGTTAACTTGTTCCATTTTTAAATTAATGCAATTTTTTTACGGAATTGTAGCATAACTTGGTGCAACCGATCGTTATCAGGAAAGCAAAGGGATATAGCCTATTCAATCATGTCCTCAGTCATTTACTTCTTTCTTGAGGTTAACGTAAAAATACGGGTGTCACGCATTTTAATGCATTATAATGGCGACTGATGAGGTATTGCAAACGTCTATAAAACTCCTATATACACAATAATACCTTCAAATTCTCTTCTCTCTGCTACCTATCCTGCTGTTCATTTATTTGAGTATATCTTGATATCGACAATACTGCTATAGGTTTAATCATTGGAATTTTCCCACCCACCGCCTACCTGACATTGATACGTTAAAGAATTTTCAGTTACCCGTCTGAGTACCGTCCAAGTACTTGGGGGGATGAAGTTTATAAAACAAGCTAGAACACAAATGAGGACCTAAAAGCAGCCATAGAGTAAATTTTAATGCAAATTCACCGCCTAAGGATAAAAACGCAATAGTAAAATCTTTACATAAACGTGTTTATTGTGACATTGAAACAAATGGCCGTCATTTCGAACATCTACTTAATTAAATAAAAAAATATTAAATACAATCCATTTTATTCATTTCAGATGTCATGTTTTAATTTCTTAGTAACATTTACTTTTTATTACACAATCGATATCAAAAAAAAAATAATGTAAGTTTTATCTTTCAATAGGACCACGTTCGATCCTTGTATTCTGTTTTTCTTGTCACTAAAATCGATGACGGTTTATAAGAACAAATCTTGTATGTCTTATAGTTACAGACTTGGCCATACTAATCGATTTAAACGTACCATTCTGTATAACTTCTGAATAGTTTATATTCAATGAAGTAGGATTTTTTTTTATATAATTATCTACCACTTATCTAAAATAATTTAATATTTCTTACACTTAGCCTCTTAGATCCAGTTAAACATTGATATACATATCAATGTAGTTGAAGTTTATTTTCAAGCGTAGTAAAAGAAGATATTGTCCAAAACATGAAAAGCAATCATGTATTTTTATGACACTGATAAAAAAGGGATTAAAAGGATCAAAAGATATGAAAGAGTGAATAGACAGCGATTCTTCCTTATTATCTCAAACCAAAGGAAACCTCAATATCATATTATTCTTCAACGGATTATATGAAAACCGTTTGAATTTACAGAAAAATGTAATCACGGATTTATTTAACAGTTGAAAGGAAAAAGATTTTCCTTAAAACCTCATTTTGTTAAAAGCAGTCGAAGCTTCCTTAGATACAAGGTTCATTTGAAAAAAGTTGAGAACTCAGCCAGTTCAAGGACCCCGTATCTAACAATGATTTTTCCTCAGTAATGGCCTTTTAAATTTATATCACTTATTTTTCGCGCGACCAGACCATGTTTTCTACCACTTGTTTCTTTATAGCCAATTATTTATTACTCCAGCAAAAACGACTAAATAGGGAGGTGTCTCTGTATTTTAAATAAGGTTTGAGATCGATAAACTAGATTAACTGCTTGAATATCCTGCTCAAATTAAGTTAAGGTGAAGCAATAAATTTTGTTTTACATACATTTCTATCAAGCCCTTACTATCGATCGTTTAATGATTCCTATCCGTGATGTGACGTTTATATCAAACTAAATTGCGGCGTTATTGGAAAGAAAAATAGTCTTTCTATTTTCATAAAATTTAACAGTCGTTATTTTGTGAACTATTCGTATATGGGAGTAATACATGGACAAGTTGGTTTTTAGGCTATACATCACTGATACGGGATATGTTACTGATTACACATTCTTTTATTTTTTATTAAATTCTTAACCATGTGATGTCGGCAGAGTAGAATAGCATCACCCAATGGGTGTCGTAGAAGGCGACTAATGGATCAGAAAAGGGGTATTAATCTTGATCGCCTTATAATCCGTCCACCAATCCGCATCAGGAAAGCGTGGTGGACTACTGTCTATACCTCCTTCGATGACAAGGAGAAGCCTCGTGTCCAAGCAGTGGGTCGAATTATAAAAGCTGTTATGATGAGCATGAAATTCTTATCTAAGTGAAGTGCAAGGGAAGTATCTCTTGTGTTGTAAGATTGATACAAAAAAAATGGTTTGTATGTGTTTAATTATGAGGAGCTTTGGCTAAATTATCAGTTGCCGTGCAGCACAATGAGTTTACGACCCTGAGTTTAAATGCAAACAAAAGACTCTTCTGCATCTCTGCTAAGAGAACCGCTTTTGGTATTCACGCAGATCTTTGTATACCTTATTCATGTTTTTGTATAACGTGCAACACTGAGATTCTAATGTTTTAATACAAAACCCTAAAAACTACTACCATCGCAACATTCATTGCAGTGTTTTGTTATGTGTACTGAGTATTTTCTGTACCAAATCTATCACAAAATCACCAGCTCCGTGGTATCTCCAAGAACCACTCTGAGCGCTCCCGAAAAAGACGCACATAGAGAAATGTAAACTTTTACGGTCGTGGCTCAACCGCGTTGGTGAGATAAATCAAAATACCTGTTAGATAACAATGCTATACATCAAATTACCTATTAGGTAACAATACTATTTAACAAATTAACCTATCAGATAACAATACAATACATCAAATTACCCGGACTGCTAAGATGATTTTGAGTGTATTACTTGTCCTGGTTGTTGACTATGGTTTGTTTGTTTACTGAAGGATTGTTACTTTTTGGGTTTGGCGCCCGTTTTATGTAAGAGAAAGGCTGGCAAACCATTTGGAGGCTATTCATGTCATGACCTACCAGATGTAGCTTTATGTGTAACGAAATGTTACCTAAAACTCTGCTCAACGCTTCGTGAGACTATGATCGTGTTCGTATGTATGTAAATTACCTGTATGCTGTAAAGGGCACTGTCATAGAGCACGTGGAAGGTGAGGAAGAGGGACAGCAGCGTGACGGATAGGAGGGCCGCGGCGAGCTTCGGCCGCGACACCCCTACCACCAGCACGCAGTCCGCCAACTCGCCCTCTGCTGGCCGGAATGAGGAACGAGGCAACCATCTACCAAGGAAATAATCAAATTAGCCCCTAAGTGGCAGGCAGACATAATATGTCTGATAGTTTATATCGCGCGTGTGGCACGCAGACATATTATGTCTGCTTGTTAGTTGCATTTTTCATACTACCCTCGGAGGGGCCTGCCACTAAACGCCATTTTTGTGCCACTTGTCTGATTAGTCTACTTAGACAAAACAGGAAAACTAACAAAGGATATAGGTGATAATTGAAACATGTTATTACTAGTGTGATTGGAAGTATGTACATTTTGTACATCCATCCATACGCATCCATTTTTATCATGGTACAGAACTTTTAGTCCTGACCATGAATATAAAAACAATCATAAATTAAAAGATTTTTTGCTGGCGGTTCTTTTGAGCAAAAATATTTTAATCGCTTTTATCAATAAAGTTGAAAATCGGAGTCCTCCGGGAAGGGGCCCTGCGGGAACAGGCCTTCAGAGAAGAACCCATTGGCTGATATTAAAAAAGTGATAAAGTTGCGAAAATGGATAAGTGGCTAATTTGATATTATTCTGTACTAAGTATAGGAAGTAACTATTCTCTCAGATCTACCACTCTACGTGCATGTAACATTTTATTCAGACGTGGTACGTTCTTAGTAAGTTTTAGTATTTTTATCGCACTGGTGATGGTGGTAGAATTGTTTATTAGTTAATTTAGGTGACTTTAATGAAAGTGAAGAGAAGGCTACAGGCCTTCTTATAAGCAGGATTTGCTTGTGCCAGGAGGCTTCGCTCTTTCTTCTGGCCTGTTTATCGTTAAATGTTAAGCTCTGCTCAACTCCTATTGGAATTATGAGCGTGGTTGTACGTATATTAAAAGGTCAGGTACTCACAGAATATCAAGCGGCAAAGACTGCGAACAGCTCCTATAGGTGGCCTCGGGCCGGTGTTTTCCGGGCGGGGTGTGACTCATCTGCGCACGCGTCTCCATCCAGCTGCCATCTACGTTCGCTAGCGTATCGACATCACTCTCATTGCTTACGTACGGTGTAATGAATGATTTTCTTTTGTTACTCTCCTTCTTTCAATCTGCAAAGGAAACTAAACACTGAAAGAACTTTTCGTGTAGTGTCATTGTGATGGATCCTAACTAATAGGGATTACGCAGTTCCTTTTAATTTTTATCATATCAAAACTTTTAGCAGAAAAATAATCATGATCTAATGTTGTAATTAAGTGTATGATTTTCGGAAAGTTTCTATACATATATTAATTAAAAAGAAAATAGTACTGTCCCTTATTTTAAGACAAGAAGTATTTCGTTAAAATAGCAATCTAGTTGTACCGTACAAAATCATTTGATATGCATATCGTTTGGAAAGCTCTTTGCAAGCATGTTTCAAATTCCATATTCCAATTCCATTTTCCCTAACGATAACGATAAAAATATCAAAAAGGAATGGTTTAATTTTTACGTTAAAAAATATATAACATAAAGCTTTAATATCACCACTACTTATAATAAATATTCCTAGATTTTAATAATATATTTCCTTAATGTTATCGTCATCATCGCTTCAGCCGAGAGACGCCTACTGTTGCACATAGGCCTCCCCCAAGGATCTCCAAACCTGTCGGTCCTGCTCTGCCCGCATCCAGCGGCTTCCCGCGACCTTTACCAGATTGTCAGACTGTCAGTCCTTTAATGTAAGTATAACCATTATTTTATAGAATAAAAACAGATTTCTTGGTTGACAGTTGACTCAAATAGAATTAAAAACTGTTACTTAAATATTTTTATTGAATCAAGTTTATACCATATTATATCCCCTCCTGAACTTCTCCTGCACCTGCAAAGAAGGAAACAAAGTTTTAGAAATTTGATTTGCATACGGCGTGTAAAAACTTTAAATGGGCCTACAGGGCATGGTCTATGGAGCAGGTTAGGACTGGCAACAGACACATATCATAAATTCTCATACTCTGTAAAGCTATTAAAAAAAGACCCATCGTACTCTCTGATTTATTAGCTATGGACATAGATATATTCAGTAATAATAAATCTATGGCTAGGGAGCTGTAAGGCTCAGTGTCTATACTCACACAACTGATTCCAAACATTATTCTTGTCATTGGGATTAGTCTTGGAAAAATAGCAAGATTAACTTTACGTTTTATTACTTAAAGATATCTTATTATTTTTCTTGATATGAAATATATGGACCAATAACCAATGCCTCAAATAAGATTATTACCTATATATTAATATTATACGATATCAGTCTTAATGCTTACTTATATTTCAAGGCTACAAACTGATTATTGTACTAGCAGCTATACTATCATAGTCGAGTCTTTGAGTTCAATTTATAAAGCAGAAAAATCTGCGTTTTGCCAGCACTTGTAAAATAAGAGATATTTTGTAGGCATATTCACAATAAGTGGTTGAAAGCACGCTTAAAAACTCGGTTGTACGTGAAAAATTATGGTTGTATAAAAACTTGAGGGAAAATCACTACAGGCCCCAAATTCACTGTGGAACCAAAAAACGCTGTCTCGTATTTTACTACGTTTTACGACTTTGTGGTGAAATAAGTTCACTTTGCTCGTTTTCGCCTTTGTTCAGGTGCTATACAGGTCACACTCGGACCTAGTTGCTTCGGTATAAAGACGAGGTCGCAAACTCCACTTATGGCTCAACTTGTATCGGTTACCCTCAAAGTAATTTAAGATCCGAACTTGTGTGGAATCTACGACTTTACTTGGTCTCGTTTAAAGGGTTTCAATGGTATTTTCAGTGGAAAAATAACCAGGTAAGTACCACCGCCTTTCTTTTTCTGTCGTGAAGCAGTTCGCTGTGTTTCGGATTGAAGGGAAAGGTAGCCAGTGTAATTACTGGGCATCGAAGGCATATCATCTTAGTCCCCAGGATGGCAACGCACTTGCAGTGTTTAGTGATTTACCCTTAATATTGCAAGTGTCTATAGGCGACGGTAAACACTTAACACCAGGTGTGCCGCAAGCTTGTTTGCCATTTCGTAGTATAAAAAAAACCTATACATCCCGGAATTTTTCCAGCCGTTGCCTTGTTATATTGTTTAGACGAGGTCCACTAGTACGAAGTTGTTCGAAAGTAGACCCTTAAAGATGTTTAAAATACAGAGCGTCCCAAGGAAGGTTGGTGTCTGACGTGGCTGGCCGTTAAATCTAATATCAAAGCCTATAGCAGAATGTCGATAGGAAGGCAATAAAAAAAAATGTAGGCAGGGTAAGTGAAAGAAGATCACAGTGACGTATGTCACAGCGGCACACGTGTACCTGTAACCCTGCGTGGTACGTCAGCATACCTCCTCGGTTGTCAAACTAGGTGACTAAAAAAGTTAAATCAAGCGTCTGCATCATATCGAATCTAATAAACAAATAGCTTCAAATATTTACATGCTCGTGTAATGTCATTATAATTTCATAGCCTTCCCCGATAAATGAACTATCCAACACAAAAATAATTATTCAATTTGATTTTGTAGTTCCTGAGATTAGCGCGTTCAACTAAAGAAACAAACTCTTCAGCTTTATAATATTAGTATAGATTATTAAGATGACAACAATAATAAAAAAAAAAACACTAAAAAGTAAATGTAACAAAAATAACGAAAATTTCAATTATAGTTCAAAATTTAAATGAATTTTCAAAATGGTCCGCTTAATAGCCGGAAAACCTTCAGATAGCCACAAGGTAAATTTTCTTTTATATATAAAAATAGCAGGTTTGTATGGTAATTTTTATGGTTTGTATGGTATATAACGGCTGGCTTAGCCCCACTACATCCGAGCCAGGTCTGTGGCTCTGTGTTAAGGTATTATAGGAGAGTTATATAACAGGTTTTCAGCCTGCCTCAAGTACCTACACAATTATGTCTCGCAGCTCTCGGAATATAATGTTGTTTCGTGGTTGATTACACAAGAAGAAATATAAACGACCCATTTGAAATTAGTCGCGAAGTTGTTTTCAGTAACTGTGCTTTCGAGCGCTCGAGAAACAGCGTGTGCGCTATACTTTTATTTATACCGGCTTAGTAAAACAATAAATAAAACTAAGGAAATAATGTAGCACCGGGAGCGCAAGAGAGAGCGATCACGCGCTGGCCGAGGATTACCGAGCGGTTTGAGGCGCTTAGCGATACCCTGAGCGAGATTTGTGTTTCTTTTTTTAGCCTAATAAATACTGTACATAAAGCAATACAGTTTATTGTCGTAAAAACAAATATTTAAATTTCGCGCAAAGTTATTCCTCAAAAGATGTGGCGTTGAAATTTCGCCATATAGATTTCAATTCTGGCTCTGTCTATGCACGCCTCGCTTAGGTTGCCTGAAACCACCTTTATAGAATATATATTCTGTCCGCGACTTCGTCTGAACAAGATTAGTATTATAGCCTATATATTATTTAATTGTTTAAGCTATATTATTGTAAAGTTTCGTTAAAATCTATTCAGTTTTTGCGTAAAAGAGTACCTAACAAACATTCAGACATAAGTATATCCATACAAACTTTCGCGTTAGTAATAATAATAAGACAATATTAAATTTCGTCACATTATCTTGTAATGGGAAAATTTGTATAAAAGAACATTTTTAAAAACAAGATGTTAATTAAATATGCCTACAAGAAAAAAAATGCATAAACTTTTCAATTTAAAATGTTATAAAAGTTTGTCGCGAGATTTATTGCTAATTTACTAGTTACGCTTAAAATTTAGCATTACATTTTTACGGCCGGCCTGCTTGATACCAGCCCTCCTTGGGAACGAGTGCTACCTTTCAACAGCACCCGGGACCACCAGCTTAACGTACCTTCTGAAGCACGGAGCAAAATCGTTTCGAAAAATTGTCGGTCACCCATCCGGGTACCGACCGCGCACTTGGTTGCTTAACTTTCGTGAGCGTTACTAAGAACGCGCGATTGCGGCGCCATCGACCTGAATTAAAATGTATATTTTCTACAATAGAATGCATATTTGTAAAACGTGCAGTTTAGATACAGTTACGAGCATTATGTATCCACTTTTGACAGTTCGTAACTCTTAATGTGTAGGAACACATGGAAATAATGATACTCAAATTGGATACACATTTTTACTCGTGACTGTACGCTTGATGATAATGTTGTGACCAAAGCTATTAATTTAAATCATTCTTAACCCCCCCCCCCACCCCTGCAAAAAGAGGGGTGTTATAAGTTTGAACTATCTGTGTGTCTGTAGGTATGTCTGTGTGTCTTTCTGTGGCATCGTAGCTCCTAAACGAATGGACCAATTTTGATGCGGTTTTTTTTGTTTGAAAGCTGACGTGATCGAGATGATTCTTAGCTATAATTTTATGTCGAGCGTTACATAAAATTTTCAATTTTGTAGTTTTTTCAATATAAAAGTAGAAACTAGGTTTCAGATGATTCTCAGTCTCTCTTCCCCAGCACTTCGAGATAGATAGGAGATAATGTTGTTTAATTTCAGTATTCTATAAGGAAATACTTTCTCAATCAAGCTTTCGTGTAACTACTATTATTAAGGTAGCACTTAGCAATTTATTTAATGTTTGAAAATACATTAAATAAATTAGTAGTAGTGTTAATGTATAATTCGTTGGTGTTAGTAAATACTGAAATAAATTAAAGTCGCTTAAAAATTTCGCTAAAGAATTTATAGGTTTATTGAAGGACAGAATGACAACTATAGAGAGCGAACCCAAACAATGGGTACTGTTTCAATACAAGCAATATAATTAAGTCAAGAAGTGATGTCAAAATCGCTATTTCATGGATCAAAGTAACAAAGTAACGACAATCCCCTGAGATCCGGGGAAATTTGAACAAGCGCTTTTTCGTATAATTTCATCTGAATATTTCATAATAAGTATTTGCAATTACAATAAGAATTCTTATAAGTACAGAAGAGCTGTATGACGTTTAGCATTGCTTTTGTACACCTATAACAAAGGCAATTCGATTTTGTTTGTGATATAAATAAGTAGCCACCCTTAAACAGTTCTAACAACTGTGTGAAATTTGTATTGTCAGTTTTAGACAGTGGTAAGGAGGAGTTATGTTCTTCTTATAGTGAGGTTAACCTAGTACAAGTTCAACATGAGGGGTTATAAGTCTCCATTTTTGGTCTCTTATGTGACTTATTTTTACGACTCAGTCTTCGACGGCCGGTTCACAAGTTCCAAAGGCTGCGCTTGGCTCCCCTCTCTCTAATACTAATGGAACCGGAACCCGTACGTTGCATGAAATGCTAAGATACTTCGTCACTCTAAAACAAATGTATTATGGGATAATTTTTGCGTTTGCAAATATTTTTAAAACTAGAAAACATATCCTAATGGATTTCACTTTAAAAATGACGGATTTCCATACAAATTTTGCACTCCCTTTTCACCATTTTAGAAGGTGAATTTCCAAAAATCCTTTCTTAGTGCACCCCTGGAACCTACGTAACAATTTTTGAAATCTCTAGACTCAGCGGCTTGGGCTGTGTGTTTATATGTCAGTCAGTCAGTCAGTATTCATTATGTAACGTCCCCTTTGCAAGATCTTCCTCAAGCGAGCGCTTTAATTCCATAGAAATTAACGTTGCCCTACTTCTCAAAATAGGTATTCATAAAATTTTTTATAATTAGCATGTAATGTTAATGTATAGAAAATTTTAGGAAATTCGGTACCTAGTCGTCTGTACAAGCGAAAGAACAGCCCAGGAAGGTACTACCGTTATTACAGTCTTCTAATCTCAAGAGGCTTAGCGCCTCGGAGAGTTTAACGAAGGCTTTCTAACTAAATTAAACATTCTAGATTTGCATTGCGGCATAAAAAGAAACTTGCGGCCTCCACTTAAAGTGGTTTTTACGACGCCGTATAAAAACATCTTGGGTGGAAAACACCTCTATTACTCTCCAGTGACCCCACTGACTGAAATGATTGAGGTAAACTAGTACTGGGCTGAATTTATGTTCTTAATAACGGAGAAAAAGATAGTTCGGTACACATTGCTTGCTTCGGTAAAAATACTGTGTAAAATATTGGTATACCAATCTCGTGGTTAGTAAATCGAGAATTCGAATCCCAAAGGAACTCGAATATTTTTACGACTCATTGCTATTTGTATGCATTTTATTCACATTTGTTTTATTCACTTTTGACAGTTTTTGTGCGGTTCACGCGTGAAAAATTTGAATATCACACTTTTATACATAAGTCACAAATAGTTGCTCGTCGCACTTGTCGCATAGATGCGTATTTCTGCATCGATTGAGGTGAATCGTGTGTCGAGATTTTAAGGTCTGTGCGGACGAGAGAAAGCCCTCGGGACAGTTTATTAGCCGTTGAAATAAAGCGCAAATATTCATAGCATAACAACAAGGGACCAAAGCACTGCGTCCAAAGAGACTTCCAAATCACCACATACTTCAAGTACACATAAATTACAGCACAAAGTAATCGTGAAATAATATTTCGGCTAACATAATCTCATACACTGTGAACGTTGAGTCGACGATAAAGTTTTTCTACTCTTCAAGGAATCCTGTGGTTTTATGTTTTATGCTTGGGAAACGGCAAAAAGCAGTCACACGTTTGCTGTATTGAATTGTCAACCGTAACTCCATCTTATATCCCGTGGATTCGGGTTGTCTTCAGTCACCGACGGAAAACTGTCACACCTCACCCTGACCCGACTTTACACAGGGACAGTGATAAGATTTTATAAATTTCTAAAGAACGGGAAAAGAAACTAACTATTTAAACCCTACCTAATATGTACAGTCAAAGAAATAAAACAAAGGACACACAGGGCATCTACATAAATTTACTTACGAGAGACTAACTTAATGTTCTCTTACATTTGCGCAAACACTACACATTATAAATAAAATAACTTTTACGGTTTTAACTCGCGTGTAATTAGATTTTACATGTTGTTATTACTGCCCGACGTTTCGTAACACTTTCCAGCGTTCGTGGTCATCCCGTGACCACGAGCGCTGAAGAGTGTTACGAAACGTAAAAGTAGTTTTATTTATAATGATAGACTAACTTACCGATTAGGTAATATGACATTAATTGAAATAATAAAAAATATTTCAAAGAGATTATTTACAAGTCGGTACATTCTCATTCATTTCTTTGCTCTTTTATATGGTCACGTTTAAACAAAAAAAACTAAAAGTACAATTAAAGAACTTCTTACTTCAGTCTGGACGGCAAAATAGAGAAACGTTTATGCCTCAGTCCGCTTCCAGCCTGTTCACCCCAACGCCAAAATCCGTACAGTGTCTCATAAAATCTCTTCTTATGTGATAAGTATCATAGTTGAGAGTGTAGGCAAGTATAAATAATCAGTATCGTAAAAGAATCGATAATGTCGCTGGGTATGTATCCCTCCACAGCCCTCCTAAAATAATTGCTATGAGGAACAGAGTTACTAATAGAAAAAGCAAAAATAAAAGGTAACAAATATTTTTCACAATACGTACCCGTTGTAAAATATGATGAAACTTTAGCTATTTACAGTGATGAATATCGTATATACAAAGTGTTGTAACTGTACCATGAGCTGTAATAATAAAAACCAATGATAAATAATTTAAATACATACTTATTTTATAAATGGTTATAAAATATATTATGAACTTACAAAAAATCGTAAGTAAATTTTCAATGAAAATACTTTTATTATAATGTCTTTTAAAATCAATTTGAGCCTTAAAAAACTAGGCAATCTCTGAATTAAAATTAAAATGTTAAGAGCTCACAACATGAGTCTCAGCTCTCAGCAAAAATGGTTCCCGCCAGATGGAAAATTTTCAACTTCCCGATCTACGCATGCGCGGAAAACTCGCGCATGCGCGGTACTGCGTTTTTGCGCGGGAAGATGAAAATATTGGCGCGCAATAGAAAAAAAGGAAGAAGGATATATAAAATATGCTTATGGATGAATGAAATAGACTATTTTATTTTTTATTAATGGGCGTGGTTTACACACAGAAAATAAATACATTAATAAAGTTTATAAAAATTAATAAAAGAGGTTGAGTATGGAGTATAAAATAAACTTACATAGATTTATTTACATAAACAAATGGTTATTTTAAGTACGTAATTGATATATTTTTTTTAAAGTTAAAATTATCCTGCTGCACCGTTATGTATACTTTGATGCTAGCGTGGTCGACTGATGTCATAACACTAACGTAGAGTTGCTGGCGCCATCTCGCGTGATCTATTTCTACTTACTTTTGAAGAATGACTTGCACTTTAGTCCGTCGTATTTTATGAGCTGAAATTATTTTTTCATCCCACCACCTCGGAAAGTGTAATTTCGCGCTTCGAAATCTGGCTGGAAAATTCTATTTTATTCGCTTGAGTGGCAAAGTAGATTTGAATTTAGAACATCACATATAATGAGTACTCAATATAATTGTAAATTCAAAACGTCATTAAACCTATTTAATGTAACCTCTATGGTGCCAAATTTATGATTAGAACTTTTTAAATTGTGAAAAAATTCTTTTTCATTTTGTCATTTCCTCGCTGAGGTGGGATGAAAAGTTACGTATTGCACTCGAGTGGAAAGATTTTTCACCTTGTTCTCGTTTGTTTCCCTCGCTGACGCTCAGGATTCTAATTTAGAATCACTCGCTGCGCTCGTGATTCAACTTTAGAATCCTTCGCTTGCTCGGTCATCCAAATCGAGCACGCGGTTAAAAAGGAACTTTCCACTCTTGTATAATAAATAACTATTATAAAGCCCATGCAATTTTTAATTTTAATATGCAAGTATCAAACAAATTTTCACCAAAATTAATATGTAGGTATAAGTAAAGTAGCAATAATCGCTTGCTTTAATTAAACAATTTTACAATAGCTGTCACTGCTATGGATTAGACTTGATTAGAGGATGTTGTGTATGGTGTATGTTAATTACGTTTTGTGTTTATTTATTGAATTACATCAACCCTACTTCCTACTATGAAAGGAGAGCAACGATATATTTTTTAAAAAGCCGCTTTTCACTGCGGATGTATTTTAATTTGCTCGCATTACATATTACTGAATGCCACGAGAAACATGGAGTTTTATTTATGCCCTTATTAACGCTGAAATTTCAGGATGTAGGTACGCTAAGCAATTTATCTGACGGAAAACTTTTGAGGGTAATTTACTTTGTTCTCCTTTAAACATTGCTCTAGAGTTTTTTTTATACTTTTTACGGGATACAGAATACGCTGTAATCTGTGGAGTTACAAAGCGTGAAATAAAGTGCGGAAGGATGTTAGATAATGATATAAGCACTACGTGGTTTAAAATTGAATAAACGGACTTTTTTCATTTCATGACCAACACAAAACTAAGTAGTTATTTGATAACATTAACTGGTACAGACGTTGTTTACATATATAATATGTTTACTTACATAAACGTAGTTTTACACTTCAGTAGGTACCTTATTAGAGGACGAGGGAAACGAAACAGCGTATGTTTCCTTTTTAAAACGTGAAGTGGTAATGCAACCCACATTAATATATAAAGGTAGAAAAACGTTATTTCGGCAATTTTAGGATTGACACTGTCATAAGGCGTTTACACGGTTTCGTTTGCGGTGGTGTAGCTTTTCTCAAAAAGTTAAAGACCTTTTGTATATCCCTGATAAACTTTTCATTTCGAATTCAAGGAAATTAAAAAGTAGTTTTTTCTAAAATATTTATTGATAAAAATACCTGAAAAATACTCGTAAAAATTAGTCTTTTTCACAGATTAGAGAGAGTAGGTATGTTTAAAGAATCTTTTTAAATTTGGAACACATCTAGTCGGTCACGGCTGCTGACCTGGGGTGTTGCTGTCAAGTCAGTTAAGCTCTTTGAGCTACTTTTGTTAGCTGGCAAAACAATATTTTTCCATAGATTTTGTATGTCATTACGAATTTGTGATGCCATAAATTCTTATAGTCAACTGATGACTCTCGACTGAATATTAAATGTTTTTGTTACATTTAAAAATCAAATTCTAGAGATAATTTTTGATACCATGGAGATTTTCGGCCATAAAATGACATCACCTTTTCCCAATTTAACACCTTGTAATTATTTGTGGTGTCATTTTTAAATTTAGAACACACCGCGTTTCCGCCGCTAACCATCCGTTGAATTTGAGAGTATACATATACCAATTTGATACAGTTTTATTTTTAAAAATCATTCCCGGTCTAGAGAAAGAAGCAATTACTAAGAGTTTTTTCCGGCCCCTGGTGGGACTTAGCGTATTCCACCCAATACTCAGGTCCTACAAAAGCAACTTCCCGATTTGAAGAAATGAAAAAATTTTTGATGGTTGAGTACCTATTTCAATCGTGAAAGCGTAACAAACAAACGAACTCATTCGCATTTATAATATTAGTTAGCATTATTATACTGCATAACATTATAAGCTAGGAAATGTTCGGTTTCATTCGTTCTGAGATCATAATAAGTCGTAAAATGAATAATGGTTTAATAAAATATAATAACAAATTTTCGAGAGCCAAAGCTAACATGAAGATGTTATTTTACGATGATTAAAGCAGTTATTAAGATGTTAGCTTTGTTGTTGTCTAGGTAAAATCACAAGGTTGTCTTTTCCTTAGGATCCATAATTAAGTATAGAGGCAGAGATTTTGTACCTAAAACTTTGAGTTTTTTCACATATCATATACAATTACATTACAGACAATAATGCTCATAAGAGTTGAGCCGAGTGTTAGAAAATATTTTTCTTAAGAGCTGGCTATCAATAAGTTAGACTAATATGTTTTAGTCCTTCATTGAGAAAAAAAAATCTCTGAAAAAACTGGAATATAATAAATAATGCCAGCTTGTTGCCTACATAAAAGAGGCTTCACACCCAAAAAGTAACTATTGCTTACTTATTTCAACATCCCAGGTATATTTACCAGGGATGTACGTTCTTACGCAAGCTTAAGAGACTTTTTCACAAAGTTCTGATTAGGAGATACTTGACAGTTAAAATGGCAGTTTTGTATGGCTACACACACACACACACACACACACACACACACACACACACACACACACACACACACACACACACACACACACACACACACACACACACACACACACACACACACACACACACACACACACGCGCGCGCGCGCGCGCGCGTGCGCACGCACATACACGCAAACCACATACGCGCGCGCTAATTATAAAAAAAAAGTTATATTTTATTGTAAAAGCGCATAAATGTATACCTACTAGTAAACATTAAACTTTAATTGTAAAATATAGAGAGTGAGTGGGCACTGACAGGTTTGTACACCTATCACAGGGGTTTCACTATTTTATTTTGTAAGTGTTTTATGTCAATAAAGATTATTATTATTATTATTAATGAGAACTTGAAACTTGTGAAACAGACCCTAAGCGAAACATTTGCTTTTAATTATTTTGTTTCGTTTTTAGAATACTTGCGATGTTTCAAAGATTATTTCACAATTCACGAAGTCTTAAGATCAGAGTTAATTTATCCGTATTTTCCTTATGTTTTCATATTAAAGAGAGGAAGGCCATATTTGTTTTTCCACGCCAATTTTATGCGCTCGACTGAGGAAGGGCTCAGGTGGCAACTCGGCCATATAAAATTCGGCCGCAAATTTGGATTAATATGATTGGTCGCAGTTTTTATGGAAATGATCTTAGAGTACCTACAAGGAATTATTTAGGTTAAGTAGAATCTGGAACGAGAAACTATAGACAAGAATAATACCAAAGAGTGTATATTATCATGTGAAAGCCGATGTATTTAATGGGATTAATCTTAGGACAATTTTTTTTTTCAATACAATATATCCCAAAGTAATAGCATTACTTATATTATCAATAAGTTCTCGTAAAGACCTATCTAGTCTCCTGCGAGAGATTGTATTGATAAAGTAAGAGTAAATCCTACTAATATTATAAACGCGAAAGTTTGTATAGATTTCTGGATGTATGTGCGTTTGTTACTCTTTTATGCAAAGGTGCTGAATGGATTTTAATAAACAATAATATAGCTCATACATCAGAATAACATATATGCTATAATTTATCACACTAATCCTGCGCAGACGAAGTCGCATACAGAAGCAAGTTTTTTTATATAATCTAGCTAAAAATTGTAAACTGAATTGTACCTATATAGAGTGATTTACTAGAGAGAACATTTTTGTCAATTCGCCATCTGAATCACACGAAAATGTTATAAAACTATATTTTATAAAACCTTCATTTTATTATTGCAGTCATGAAATATTTAGACGTAGGTATAAATTTTACATGTTACTTAAACGTCTTAAATGTATAAGGTATTCTAAAAAAACAAAACAGAATGTTACTACGTCAACAGCACGGAAGCTCAACTTTACTCTCTGTGGGAGACAGAGATAACCAACAAAATGCAAAATAGTGGTATTCTTAGTAGAATTTTAATATCTCGCGGGCGCACATGAGCCATGGTCGTGTATGTGTATATATGCTAATATTATAAAGAGGAAAGATTTGATTGTTTGTTTGCATTGAATAGGCTTGGAAACTACATACGATTTTGATGAAATCTGGTATTTAGATATTTTGAGACCCTGGGAAGACATATGATACTTTTTGGCGAATTGACCGACATTAACGCGAGTGACTCCGTGACAGCTAGTACATGATAAAGATAATTTTAATGGTCAGAAACATAATTTAATAAATGCTAAGTTTGACAAGCGTATCTACATGGCGTCTTATCTCGGAAGGTGTGCAAAAGTTTTATTAATTAAAAAAAAAAATCATAAAAATCATAGGCAAGTTAAATACAAAATAAGTCAAACAATACAAATACTTCATAATTTATATTCAGGTCTTCAAAAGAATTTAAAACTTTACTAAACATGCACGCACATTGTATAAGACTGTGTGTATCAGTGCGGGAACGCTAGGTAACGGCATTGATGCATACAGACAGAAACAATATTCATGTAGGACTAGGTACTCGTTATCTATATTCGTATAATTAGGTAGACTCAAACAAACGTGACTCACACACATTTATGAGATAAAATACTATAGTAATTGTTGTGTTGGCTGTAGAGTACGTAGAAGAAGCACGACATTTTACTGCATGGCCTCATAAAATAAACTATTCAGCAAACGAATTGTCAAGTCGATTCACTAACCGTAAGTAATATAATTTTATGGACAATTCCCCAGACAAGTGAATTTCGTTTTACAACTGCAGTTCTATTAAGCCGCGACCTTGTAAGTAAACGTTTGAATATTTAACCGCCAACTCCGGTTAAGGTCACTACATGGAAAATTTTATTCTTAATCCTCTACAAATTGCACTCCATTATATTAAATGCCTTATGGCGGTAGTTGGAACAAAAACTGCACATTTCCAACCGAAGTGACCTTGTCAGAGCGTTTGCGCCAATTCTTTGTGTTATCCTTTGTTGCGAAAGTAATTAATGTATTGCAGCTGCAATTATGGCTTATGTGTGTAAAAAGTTGTAAAATACGTATTAAGTTTGGATATTTTACTTTTTGATTTTTTAAATAAATTTTTAGCTCGCCGGTATCGTCCAGCTTGTGTAGGCGCAGGGTATACGAGACTAGGACCACTGAAAACCAGCGTCGCAGCTTACCCTGTGACATAAAGCTGAGTGGTAGTCCGTTTCGGCGCTAGGTAACTACCTATATGTATAATATTTTATGTACCTATATTTTATAAGCCGAATAAAGATTTCTTTCTTTCTTTCTTTCTTTCCTTCTTTCCTTCTTTCTTTCTTTCTTTCTTTCTTTCTTTCTTTCTTTCTAGAGTTTGGTTTAGATCGAGAGACTTTTATCTCTCATCTAATATCTAATATTATAATAAAGACGTCTATGACGAGCACAGCTTGATAGTGCGAATTATTCTGTACCAAAGACTGGGCCGAATTTTTTCGGCAGCTTGAGAAATAGTAGACAAATATCGGTATCAACTGTTAAACGTAGAAAAAGACACTTGATCATCATCCCGAGCACAATTTGAGACATTGCTGACTCTGTTTTACCCGATTACGGCGAAAACAAAGGAAGAGTTATGATTTTACCAGTATTTGCATAAATGTATTTTGTTTGTTTTTGTTCCTTCGTAGCTCCTAAACTATTCATCTGATTTTCATGAATAAGGTTTAAATCGATTGTTTTCTTCGTCCCAATAACAAAGTCTATATTTTAACTTAATTTAATATTAGGAGTTGATTTTACCTTGTACATAAATCTTGAATTTATTATTTTCTCTAAAACCCTGTAACAGTGTTTTAAACATTTTGCTTCTTATGTCATTTGGTTGGCAGACAAGACTGCCTGGTGCGGTGGTAAGCAGTCTAGGCAGCCTATAGACGCTTGCAACACTAAGACCTTGTCGAGAAGAGCGAATTCACCGCGTATCATCGCTCAACGCGCGAATTTGAAACTCGCGCGAAGCTTGTAGACGCAATGTATTGAGCCCCAGTACCTCGCGCCAACGCGCGTTGTTTTTTCGTGCGTAGAGATTCGCGGCGGATTCGCTCTTCTGGACAAGGTCTTACGGTTGACTCTTGATATGAAGATTTTTTTGTCGAAGTTATCATTCTTGCATGAACATTTTCTTGATTTTAACCGAGAAAAATTACATTATGACATGGACAAAACTATTCTTGAGGTCCTATGCTACATGTGCTGGAGAAGTTTATTCCTCTTTCAAGGTTTACTGCGTACCATAAGGGCAACGATGAGATTAGGATTGAAAGTCCACGTGTGGTGAGAGTCAGAATTTTGATACTTTTTAAAAATGGAGCTTGATGACGTAGCATTAGTAAATAAAACTACCTCCGTATTTTAATAGGGTACGTTATAGCACAATTTCTTTTTTTAGCACTATGAACTTTTGTGAATAATATGTAAAGTATAACCTAGGAAATATCCCAAACAGAAGCTACATTCTCGTGCGTTCCGCGAAGATACACTATCTTTTCGCTTAGCTCCTATGGAGCCTGATAAAGAATATGTAAAGAAACCGCTGTCAGTTTTGTGTGACTGGTGATGAAGGTAGTGAGTAAAAGGGACAAACCTATACATAGGTACAAAATGACTTTTGGTTTGTTTACATGTTTTCTTTATCGACAAAGTTTATACTTTACGCAATCAACGTAAAGAGCCGCAATGTCACAAAAGATCGTTTCGATTCCGTTACGCCGCAATAAACATTCAGCCTGGACAACTTAATAGAGACCATTTGACTTACACATTACAGCGACTAAAATCAATAAATTATTTCGAGCAGCGCCGTAGTATTTGATTCGCTTAGCGCGATAGTAAAACTTTTATCCGGAAGACGGCCGTTTGAACTTGGGCTTTTAATATCAGCCGCTAGCCACAGGGCCCGAGCTAAGGCCAGGTCAAGGCCTAATGCACCGGCTAATATTAATACGTGTGGACCGTGGACATAGTCACGTGACTATTTGTACTCGAAGGCCGCCTGGCCCGCCACTAAATTTATTAAAACTGTCGATAGTGTGTGGCCTATTTTTGCTAGTGCTGATAACGTTACAAGGTTTTAGGTTAGCTATTAGGTAAAATTGGAGTACTCTTTGAAGTAAAAATGAGTTTTCGAACAAAAATGGTTTCCTTTTACTTTGTTCACACGTGAAGGTCGTTCGTGTTTGAAACATTTTTGAAAAGAACAGAAACTTTATGACCATAATAGCTAAAGAAACATGATTACCAGTAACTTGCACAAAGAGAGGCCTTATCGCTAAGGATTATCTTTTCCAGGCAACCTTAGAATGGACAGACTTTATTGAACAAAACTAATAAAAGAAGATGGCTGTGAAGGAATTATATATACATGAAACATAAACAATATAACCATTAGTACGATTCATCCATTTATGAATAATCTTATAGCGAAGCTATTGTGATGATGGATTACGACTACGAACCCTTCATGGTTATTTAATGATTCTGCAATTTGTTTTGTGAATCTTTCATACTCCCAAAAAGGGATGAGCAGAACTTGAGCTAACGTTTGGGTACATAATCTAAACTGCCATATTTTTTTTGTCCTAATCATCATTTATCCGAATGATAACTCGCCCGAAATTCATGTCACATAATATCACTCGCCATAAAATAAAAATCCCCAAATACAATATACCCTAAATATTACTATCAATAATATACAAAAGATTTAAAACCATTTTCAATAAAAGTTATAAGTCCTAAATTAAAATTAAATGTACAAAAATTACGATCACAAATAAACTAATGTATCTACTTTGAAATAACATTTTTTTGTAATCAAATATTATTCGATTTTTATTACAATTGTTTTTTTTTATTGTCACTCCATAAAACAATTGATTGTGTACATGTGGTTTTTATTTCCCTGTAAGAAGTATGCAAGCAAGAAAACGGATTTTTTAAAATATAGATCATAATTTTAGATATTTATTTATAAACTTACATAAATTTTAATATGATATATAAACAACTATGACTCGTCAAGAAATATTCGTGTTCGTCACACAAATATTTGCGGCTACCAGGATTTGAACCCGGACCGCTTGATGTGTAGGCATCTATACTGACCACTCCACCACGACAGCGTCTAAAAACCGGCATTTTAAAAGTCACCAAAGTTTTTAATCGACTTAAATAAAGTTTTTTTTTAATTTTAATGACCTTGCGGTGGAAAATTCTGCATTCAGTCAATTTATTTTGTAATTAGTCGCGGTTCCGTCTTTCACGAATTGTTTTTATACAAAGTTGAAGAAATTACTAAACCCACTTGCAATCAGAAAAACCTTTTTCTGGTTGCAACACTATCGAGCCGGCTCCCGAACGGTGAATCCAGGATTCCTTAGACTTTTCGTCTATAATGATTTTTCAATCTAGAAATGATTAGATATGGTAAGCAATATTCAAGCAAGTATTAGATTAAATTATATTGTAACTCTACCATCCCATACGGGTTTTCGTCATCATTATTTCAGCCGAGAGACATAGGGTTTATTTGCTGTCCTTAGCGAGCACATATTATCAGCGGCAGAAGCACTATAAAATATTACTTTTAAAGTCAAAACATAAAGTGGCCTATTCACATTGTCCGGATTCCTATTGTATAATATTTATCACGGCGCAATTTCGTCAACTTTGTATAAAAACAATTCGTGAACCGCGACTAATTAAAGAACAAATTTGGCGCCCGGATCTTTTTACGGCCAATCATAAAAGAGGCTTTAAAGCACATCATAAAGTTGGGTACCTAGAATTTTTATGTGAGGCAGACGTTTTATACCGAAATTAAATTGTACAACTCGCGGATTTTACATGTAATGCTCTACCTATTTTTGTATTGGTAAATTTTTTATTGCTCCCCAAATGTTTTATGACGAATCTTTCTAACCAACAACAAACATTTTTATGACAACGCGTTCCAATTTCAAAACTTTTTGATGATGCGTGTTGGCGGAGATCAGAATCGCGACATAAAAATATTTTATTAAAACCTCAAAACTCAATTAGGTTTTTGTGTGATGGCTTATAAATAGACTAGAATTTGAAACAATAGACATAAGGCTGCTACTAAAACAATGACACTGTCGTGGTGGAGTGGGCTGTAACGCTGCCACATCGGGCGGTCCGGGTTCAAATCCTGGTAGTGGCAAATATTTGTGTGATGAATACGAACATTTGTACACAAGTTATGGTTATTTATATATCTATGAAGTTTATAAAAAAATATCTAGTTAATTATGTGTATTTGTCTCTTATCTAGTATCCATAACACAAGTTCTTAATTATACTTTATTTAGGTTAAACATTTACAGACGTTTTCATTCAATCCAACACATCTATTGCAAATTCTACAGAGTCTTTAAGGTAATCTTCTTCAATATTGGTCAATTTATTAAATTGCTTCAGCAAGTGATAAACGCTTACCCTCTTAAATAAGTAGCGTGTAATTTGTGTAAGAGCTCCACCATTTTTGTCCCGCTTCTTATGGCAACTAAGGGCTGGCACTCACTAACGGCATGACATGGCACGGCGCAAGCGTGGCAAATGATTTTAAAACTTATTTCAATTAATTTTTTATTGATGTTTGGTAGGCAGACAAGACAGACACTGCCTGATGGTAAGTAGTCATCCTAAGCAGACGCTCGCCAACAATCGCAACACCGACGTGACACTCGCGCTTGCCAATCCTAGTCCTCTTTCTTAGTTCTTTATAATTGAGAGCTGACATTCTTTTATTTTAAAACGAATAGGTCAAAACGATTCGCGCGTGATCCCCCGGGATGCCACGACACGCCAATGCTACTCTTGAGACGCATAGGTTACTTCGCATTGTTAAAAGAAAATGAGTCATTTGCCTGCCCTGCTCCCAAATTTACTTGGGGTCGGCGTAGTGTTTCTTTCTTCCTTTCTCCTCGATAAGCTGCCATCTCAACATTAACACCATTCTTTGACATATCATCTTTCACACAGTCTATCCATATAGTCTTCCTCTCCCTTTATACCCACACTCACTCTCACGTTAAACAAAAGTGAGTACTAAGTTTATATAATAAATAAAGTCGTTTTTTATTGTTTATGGAGAAAACTGGCATACGAATTACCCGGTGTTATCCAAAATTGCCCATGATGGGCCACGATTGCCCACAACATTATCAACTGCAGTAGCGTTGTCTGGCAGGCAACGGAATAGGCTCTTTTCTTTCGGCCACACCACTTCAGAAAGACTTTTAGTACAAGCCGATTCCAAAACTTGGTCGTGCGGAGCAGAACGCATTTTATTGATATCTATCTATCATACCGCGGATCCTTCAATATGCCGCGGCATGCCACAGGATGGTTCGGCATGCCGAAGTATGCCGTGCCATGCCGCCAGTAGGTGCTGGCCCTAATTCAATTTTCAAGGAAATTTCAGCTATGTGGTTTTGTTGATAACGACTAGCATCGCTTACGTGCGAATGGGAAGTAAAATGCATAAAATGTAATGTCGGCATTGGCTTGCAATTTCGTGGAAGGCCAAGTCATAATAAATTGTGTTTTATTGTTATCCAAGCTGTATTTTGTATGTGGTTTGCTTTAATATAACATACGTACCATTTTATAGGAGGTAAAATTGCCTTGTGCTTTATATTTAAGTAAATTTTAAAACATTTTTTCGAGATGGGAAACAAGCTTGCAGCCCACCTGGTGTTAAGTGGTTACCGTCGCCTATAGAGATTTGCAATATTAAGGGTAAATCACTTAACACTGTTGCCATCCTGTGTATTAAGATGATATGCCTTCCATGCCCAATAATTATACTGGCTACCTTTGCCTTCATTCCGAAACACAGCTAACTGCTTCATGGCAGAAATAAGAATGGCGGTGGTACTTACCCAGACTTTTCGGTTCAGTTTATCTTAAGTACCTTAATAACTTTTGACGTTCATCTCACCTGCAAGAGTTGTCAAACAAATAGTAACGCCAACTCTGACATTTGACGCGATGGTCACCATGGTGTTTCCTCAGTAATACCTAAGTCAGTTTCATACATTCATAAATATTGTTTCCTTTGAGTATTCGGTGGAATTGATGGCCACTTGAAGATCGAGGTGGGCTTCACTCTGAACTGTGTAATACTAGAGACCGGCTATCTTATCAATAACCATTTGTTTCTTTATAGTAACCGGTTACTTCGGCATTATATATTTTTTATTATATACGTAACAACAAAACGCATGTTTTGAACATCAAAGCTATTCTATTTTACATTATTGCTACTACTTACTTTTGGTACTTTTTGTAACTACTAGTACTTTTTGTAAAGAAATTATGTAAAGATTGTTATTATTGTTATGCACTGATCGAGAATGTAAATGAAACGCCTCAGGATGTTTCTTATGTTAAGAATTTATAATTTAACTCAAACTTTAACCTTAACTTAAAATTGATTTTGAGTAAATTCATTACCTTAAATTACTGGTACCTTGCATTAACCAGAACAAATGATTTGATTGATTCAGGGTCTGAAATTGAAATTTATATCGCTACAATTACTTATGGATAACGTTTCATATCCTACGTCTTCGTTGTATTTTATAAATATATAATGCGAATATTAAGTGGTTGAGAACAAATAAGGAACAAGCCTTCCTATTTATTGCCACTAATGCAAATCCAATACCAATGTAGAAAATATTTACTAAATATTTTCAACCACATGATACGAAAAAGCGTTTTATTTCGAAGTCTAACCCAGGCAATTTTCGAGATGACAAAAAACTATTTGTGTTGTAAGAGCGAGTGAAAAAGGCAATGCGCCATTGTTAAGGTGTCTCAGCCCTCAATAGAGATACAAGGGCGACCTTTCGAGCCCTTGTAAATAACTTGCCCTTTCTCCACAATGACGAGGAGCTGGATCTCGTCAAGAGTGTTCGAGTTATAAGTGACGTTACTTTGATATTTTCTCAAGTTACAAATTGGAGAAATCTGACGAAGTTCCTAAGCTTCAACGCAATGGAAAATATTGGAAAATCTATTTGCTTGTAAAATCGAACACAGAGTTAAAAGATTGAGGTACAAAATTAGTGAGAAAAGAGGTGAGTGAACTGCACAGCCTTTAGTTTCACTGAGGCTTTCAGCCAAATTATATCTAAATTAAGTGCGTAATTAATTGGATTCGAAAGTACTGTATGTTTTCGTGTGTAAATGACATTGTAGATTACGTTTATTAATTCCAACGAAAGTGGTTTATTTTCGTCTGTTAATGGAAAAAATGTTGCTTTCCATTTTTTAATTGAAGGGTTGAAAACAAATACGACAAAATATAATTATTTTGTCGTATTTGTTTACATACAGTACATACATACTATCAAGTATACATACATACTATCAAGACCATAACCCCAAAAGGGGTTGAGAAGAGATTTAGGTAACATTTGGTTACAAATAAAGCCCACAATTTCTCTGCGTGACCTCCTGCGGACCTCATCATTTCTGATATAATGATGAGGTCCGCAGGAGAACCAAGGTCACCGACATAGGCCAAAGAATTGCGAACCTTAAGTGGCTGTGGGCAGGGCACATTGCGAGGAGGACTGACGGCCGTTCGAGCTCGAGTGGCGACCACGTACCGGGAAACGCAGCGTTGGTAGGCCCCCCACAAGGTAGACTGACGATCTAGTAAAGGTCGCGGGAAGCCGCTGGATGTGGGCAGCGCAGGACCGACCGGTTTGGAGATCCTTAGGGGAGGTCTATGTCCAACAGTGGGCGTTCTCGGCTGAAATGACGATGATAAAAGCCCACAAAAAAGAACAAAACTTTCCTACCATGGTTACAATTTATTTGAGATCAGTGCAATATGTTACTCCACTGCTATAGCTTTTGGTATAGTTTACTGGCCGGTCGCCGTCCTGACACCAAACCCTCCTTAGGAAAACTGTTCTGTGTTGCTTACTCACACGCTCAAGTAACTCGTAATGCGTTGTTCTGCACGGTGTTCAGAAACAGTCTCAGTGGGTTATGACGATCCTACGCAATAAATGTTATATAAGTAATATCGCTTAGAGTTTTTTTTATATTATTATTAAAATAAGGTGGTTACCTTGCCATTTAAAAGTTCATAGCTATCATAAAATGACGAATTTTAGGGTGCATACAAAGAAAACAATGTGGTTTTTATTGAAGGACATTTCAAAATTTATTTATGGTCGGTTTCACCGGTCTCTCATTTGCAAATGATTGCAATAATGTACAGTAACATTTTTGATTTGATAATAACTCTGTCAATTTGGTACTAAATGAAAATAGAAATTCGCATGCTTAAACATCAAGATTTATATTTATTTGTCTGTTCATAAAATTGAAAATGTTTTCTCTCTACGACGTCGTCACAGCGTTATAATAGTAGCTTTATAGCCTTTTATGTATTTTTTTAGATAACACATTAAATAAATATAATTTACAACGTTCTCGAAGGAAGGAGCGTGTAATCTGAGCATAATGTAGACACGCCCTTGGGGTTTGCTGCCATTACCATAAAATACGGAAACCGTAAAGCGAAACGCCGCAAATTTTGGTTACAGGCACATCGATGGCTTAATATTACGTCGGCAAATATGAACCGTACCATAACTAAGCATGAAAATGTATCCTATAATTAATCACCGACATGTTACCTGAAAATTCTCGTTGGCTTTGCTTAATTAAACTTAATTCGTTATCATAATTAAGGCCCACATTTGAGTGGACAGTAACTTTGACCATTAACCAGTGACGCGGCAGACTGATGGATATGTTGATTAAAAATTATTTGCTTTTTTGTTAAAATATTTCACAATCTAGCATAAAGCTGTTACGAGAGAGCTGTTTTTACAAAAAAAATCGGGATTGGTCTCCCCTTGACTTTCTCGTATACCGGAAACGACTCAAAAGTTGATAGAAACCTTATATTTTGATGTCATACATGCATGTATGTTAAATTTTGGTCACCCATCCGAGTACCAACCGCACACTTGGTTGCTTAATTTTCATGATCGACGACTCAAAAGTTGATAAGAACCTTAAATTTGGTTGCAATAAGTTAAAGCATACTCGAGTTATCGTGCTAACGCACAGACACACACACAGACATAATTCCAAAAACGGTATTTCTGGACTCAGGGAGGTTCAAAACGTGTAAATCCGTCAAAATCTCGAGGTTGAATTTTTTGACAATTACAAGACTTCCTCTATACTACGTATACGAGAAAGTAAAAATATACTTACTGCTATGGCAGTATTTGAATACGTACCGTAGTTTTAATAATTAATACATTTGACATAGTTTTCCGACGATTAACCCAGCATATTTGTCAATATAGCACCTGCAAAGTTTGTGGCTAAAACAAATACGTCAAGTGTACTCTGTGCCAAGTTTACATAGAGATTTATAATTAAGACTTAATTAAAAATTATCGATATGATAGTAACCGAGCCAAAAAGGTCCTTTGTTAATGCAATGTTATTTCAGTGTACCATCTAAAATCTACATGCATACTTGTTGGAAACAAAAGGGTCTGCGCGTACGCATAAGCGTGCGCGCCCCCAGCCGGTCCATCTTGAGCTAGCGAGAGGATCGGGTCAGTGACAAAGTGCACGAAGGTTTTCGGTGTTCCCGCCCTAGCACGTGGCTATAGTAGATACTAAACTTTAAATCAGGTGTTTCTTGGTAGCCTATTAGGGCCCCTGTGTATGTGGTTATTTAGTGTGGTAGTATGTGTAAGTGTTCCCAAAAACCCAGGAGAACCAAAGCTAAATTGGTTGTCTTTGACCGGCGTGGTCTACATAAGGGGAGCGCTCCTCCCGTCGCCGTGGTCCAGGAACTGCTGATGGGACACTTACCAGTAAGTCTTTAGACTTCATATTTTCAGTAGGCTTAGGCATATTCAACGTGCCTTCCTAAAAGCCGTGTAAACGCGGACCTAAGTACGCCCCGGCGTGTTTGCTTGAGATTAGGGCAACGTGGTTTCTGCCCTACATGCGACCGGCTGCGTACTGAACACTACTAATACCACATACCTAACTCATGAAATTGAAATGTCATGTGACGTTTCAATTCGACCCGCTTTTGTACACTTTTTACTGAAGAGTGCATGAAATCACAAGCTTTCACTTCTGAACTTAGATGTGACTTAGAATAGAATAGTATAATCTATATTGCACACCAGTAAAAAAAAGATTACTTAGATGCTCTTTATCTTTTTAAATGTTGACTTATTTGTTGTAGTAAGAAATAAGTGTCAAATGTTCTTAGTAACCTATTTGACAGTTATATTTTTACACAGTCATCCTCCCTATTCCCCAAAATAGTGACCGGTTACAGCCTGTCGCTTATCTAAAAGGAACATGAATAAAAAATATTGATGGAATATTTTTTGCGTTTTAAAACAAACGCGTAAATATTTTTAAAACTAGAAAAAATACTGAAATAAAGCTACATGCCCCAGGCGGGGATCGAACACAGCATCCTTCGCAATCCGGGCGGCTGCGTTAACCACTACGCTACCACGGCACTGCTTTCGCCGTCGAAGATTGTCAGTGCTTGGTGCTTATGTTTTTATGGTAAACATTGTTTCATCAAATCTTTTAAGTTTTCACTTCTAAGATCCGAACGAAATATTTTTTTTGAAAATATTTAACGCCCAGTTAAGATAAAATGACTTATATTATGGAATATTTTTAAAATTGTGTAAATATTAAAACTCATAATGTCCCCACCGAGGGGCTCCAGCCTACTCCACATTAGGGGCGATTGGGCTTTAATCAACCACGCTGACCAAGTGGGGGTTGGTCGACTTCACTCACAACCTAAGAATTTCTTCATAGTTGTATGCATTGTGCAGGTTTCCTCACGACGTTTTTCTTCACCGTTTATTTTCATACCAATTGTGTAAATATAGAGTACCTGAAAAAAGCGACTAATGGACCAGCAAAAGTGGTATTGTTCACCTTATACTCCGTCCACCAATATGCATAACAAAAAATATTTTTTGCTATACAACTTATTGTTTTTTTAGATATACGTGGACAAATATACAAACACACACTCATACATAAACTCATGAAATTTGGCAGCCAAACTGCAATTCTGACAGTATTACAACAAACAGGTCGAATTGTTTACATTTTTTGATTTTGATGTCAGTTAAAAAAAAATTGTGTGTGTCAGCTCCGACGCACGACTGGAGTTTACTCCGAGACAGGTGAGATGGCGCACCTGCTGTCATCCGTGTTTTGACAATTAGAAAGTTGCGCGATATAGGATGCGCACCAATTATGACTTTGACCTTCAAAAACGTAACGAGGTCATTCATCGATAGATGTTACTCCTCACATTTTTCTCATACCGGGCCCCTTATATATGCAAATCGATTCTTAAGGAGTAAACTCCAACAAATAATAACTAAAATTTCCGCGTACCAACAACCAAAAGAAACTAGAACAGACGTTACGGGCTAAAAGATCACAGAGATGGGAGTCGAACCCGGGTTCTACACTGGACAAACCACTAAACCATAGAGACAGTTGAATCACTTCTTGCACACATCTTTCATCTATTTTAAATCTATACTCAGACGAAAAAAAGTTCAGACGGAGAGCTGCGGAGAAAAAACTGAAGTCAGTTTAAATCTGTGTAGTACCTACGTAAGCCGCAGTTTTACTATAAGGTTACTTTCTCAGTGTGTCGTGTGTACGTTACATGGGCGATCGGATAGGCGTAGTATTTATTTAACTGGCTTCTCTTTTTTTTGTCGCATCGCTCCGTTTGTACCTACGTTTTTATTTGGTCTGAGAATCTATTATGTTAAAAAGTCAGGTAACAAGGTATTAAATTTTGGAAATTAGAAATAAAGAATCTAAGTCAGAGATAAGTCGCGAAAAGATTTTCTTATGAAAATTTCGTTATTTCTGCTGAAACAGGAAGATTGTTAACAGGAAAACGCGCATTGGATTCCCAAAAAAGATGTAATAAGAAATTCCACCAATGAACCTTAAGTGGTTTCAGATTGCGTTCGAGACGTGTCATCGGAGACTGTTGACATTTTCAAAAGATTCTTTTATATTATGTTAGTTTGTAATATGGAACAGATTTCCTGTTTTTATCTTACAAAAAAAGAAAACTGTTTGTTATCATTTATCTATTTTTCTAACATTTGGAAAGTCAATCAATTCAATCTCAGTTGATAGATCTCTAAATTGCCTCCCGACTTGACAAATAGTACATTTATTAACTAGGGCGGTAAAACAAAGAATGTCTCAGATCGAAGGTATTTGACTTTATTTGCGATTTGAGGGTTTCTTTTTTCCACCCGAGGTAAGTACAAAATTTTATGTTACCCCTGACCATGAACTGGAATTTTACCGTAGGCATAGCGTGCGGATAATGCTAAGAGCATTTATCCTAATGCTCTAAGGGATAATGCCACTTTCTGGCCAGGTGTGGCATAAAGATATAAAAATACCTGTAAAATCGAAGTTAATTACAAAAGCGCCAACAACAATATGCTTAGTTTGTACTTGCTCAAGTACGCGCGGTCTTAAGTCATGTTACCACAATCTGTAAAATTTTCCCACTGGATTATGCATTACACATCATAGAAAATTTTGGGTAGTCTGGTCTGCTGTAGTCCGTACAATAAACAATCTAATATCGAGATGTCTAGAAATCATGTCAATCAAATATGTTTTTTGGAATTTTCTTTTTACAGTTTGTATACTAACAAAGAATTTTTGAAAAGAAGAATATATCGTAATTGTGTGGCTTCACTAAACAAAATTTTTAATACGGTTTTCAACACAAAATTAAAAACAATGTTAATACACTTTTAAAATTTTAATGATTACAAAATCGAATCTTTGAAAAGTACATTAATAAATTTTTCTTTGAAGTTTTGCTTTTGCTTAGAAGCGAGGGCTGGGCTTATTATGTACGAAGGGAAGGTAGATTTTGAAGGACAATTGACAACAATTGAAAAATTCGAGAGCAATGCTGGAATATCTGCGAGTCTTTTGTCTGTATACAGGTACGTTTAAACGTGTATTTCTATGTTTATTGTTACAACAAAGAATCCATGTTACGTATTTGAAATGGTATTGTTATAAAAGGAGTCGAGTACCTCGATGAGTTCGTTAATTATGATTTTATATTAATATTTCAGTCAAATCTAGAAGCACGATACACGCGGGTATACAAAATTTTGTTGTTTGTTTATTATAAAGCTAGCTATCACCATAACAAGGTTTTTCGCCATAATAAGAGTTTTAACAGCATAGTCATATTTTAACCGTTAGTCATAAGATAGCATACATATAGGAAACTGTAGATCGGTAATGTAAAAGAGAAAGAGCACACTAACGCGTATATTAGAGCGAGATAGATAGACGAGAACATTTCACGTACACGGAGGCGGTCTAAATAGGCCTGTCATTCACTTAGAAAAGACAGCAACTGTCAGACGGCATTACTATTATCCACGCACACACGCGCATCACTCATACATTATAAATAAAATAAATAAATAAATCTTTATTTTGAAACCTTTAACATTATTAAATTACGGTACAGTTAAACGTTAACGACTGCTGTAGTCAGGGACTGTGTCGCAGCTGTTAGCGCCCACCTCCATATTGACAGGCGTTTCAGATAAATACATTAATCTTATACATAAATGAGAAAAGAAAAAAAAAAAACAACTATTTAAAAAGTATTAAAAAGTGCCTAATATATGGATGTGTGTGTATGTATGTGTGTTTGCTTTATTTCAATATCATTTCAACTCTCATTTTTTTGGTCTCGCCCTTGTCGATTCATGGCCAATCTATAAAAATCAGTAATTATAAATCTATGTAAGATAACCAGTTCTTCAATGCTTGAGTGTTACGGGTAAAGCCACCGTTGTGGTGGAGTGGCTAGTGTAGCTGCCTCCACATCAAGCGGTCCGGGTTCGAATCCTGGTAGCGGCAAATATTTGTGTGACGAACACGAATATTTGTTTGCGAGTCATGATTGTTTAAATATTTATTTAAGTTTTTTTACAAAAATATCTAAAATTATTATGTACAGGTATTAAAAATGTCCGTTATCCATAATACAAATTCTTCATGATAATAGGTTGGGGAAAAAGTTTCTTCGCATTTTTTAAGAAAATTCAAAACATTTTTTAATATAGTTTATTTACATTTAACTAAAGTATGTAGGTACCATTTTGTTCGATAACTTTTTGCCATCTTGTAGGTAGGGACATGATCCCATTGCTATAGAAATTTTGGGACTTCTGGTCAAAATACCGCGACAAGTGGTTTTGGCAGTCCTCTCGTGATGTTAACCTGACACTGTCTAAAGAATTCTGAAGAGACCGAAACAGGTGGAAATCTGAAGGTCCAAGGTCAGGACTATACGGCGGATGCATTAACACCTCCCAGCCAAACTCTCTTAATTTTTGCTGAGTGGCTAAAGATGTGTGAGGTCTAGCGTTATCATGATGAAAAACCACACCCCTTCTGTTGATTAATTCCGGCCGCTTTCTCTCAACTTCTTGCTTTAATCTCATCAGTTGTTCGCAGTAGAGTTCAGAATCGATGGTCCTGCCTGGTGGTAACAGCTCAAATTGAATAATGCCCTTCCAATCCCACCACACACACAGCATCACCTTGTTGCGAGTTAACCCGGGTTTCGGCACAGTCTGTGAAGCCTGACCGGCCTTTGACCACGACCTTTTTGTCGTACGTGATCCACTTTTCATCACAGTTATCAGCTTCTTCAAAAATGGTTCGGTTTCATTACGTCGTAATAAAGAATCACAAATGAGTACACGGTTCATTAGGTTTCTTTCAGTGAGCTCGTGAAGTCCCCAAATGTCAAGCATTTTGTGTACCCAGTTTTTTTCAAATGCGCCAAAACTGTTTTGTGGTCAATTCCCAGTTCTTCAGCTACGTCGTAACTACTGAAATGCCGATCTTGCTCCACTTTTTCAAAAATGGCATCCATTTTATCTGTAATAGGGCGACCAGAGCGACGTGCATCTTTGACATCAAAATTTCCGGATTGAAAACGCTTAAACCAAATTTGTGCTACTCTCACAGACACTGCACTAGGTCCATAAACATCGCAAATTTTTTTCGCGGCTTGCGTTGCATTTTTACCTTTTTTGTAGTAAAATTTTAAAATGTATCGAATTTCTTCATTAGATTCACTCATCTTGGCGGTACGAAAAACAAATGAAAATCACACATTTTCCTAATTTGAATTTGGAATTATGTTCTTTAAAATTTAAACTTTCAATGATACCAAAACCAGCCAGATACAAATAGTATAGCCAAGGAGATTTTATTACAAGTTTATACATACTATAATGCGAAAAGACTTTTTCCCCAACCTAATACTTACTTTGGGCTAGATAATTGTTGTAAGCGTGGAAAAAAACTCACTTTTACCTTTACCCGTAATAAACCACTTACTACAGCGACGTCATCGTGGTGGAATGGTCAGCAACACCGTCAAAACAACAAATGATGACAAATGTTTGTATGATGAACGAATATTTGTTCAAGGACCAGGTTAAAAGTATTCGCAATTTTACTGCCGAGCATGATGCCTATGATGAGATTAACTGAAGGAGGTGAGAAGGCGTAACAGGCAATTTAAAAATAGCCGTAATTTTGAATAAAAATTACTTTTGAAACAAGACTACATAAGACATTTCTCAGTACGTGCCATATGGCAAGGATTTTGAAGTCTCATAGTGCGCGTGGACGCACAGGGTCGTAAAAACCTATTCACAAACAATACTTAAGTGGGGATCGGAACTATGCGTACTTTAAAATGAACGCACTTAGGTAGCTTGCGAGCAGTAAAATATAAGCGTCTTGGTTTGAAGGAGGTTTGAAGTAATAAAACCTCAGTACATTCAACGACGTGAACTAGGCAGCAGAATCGAACCAATCACAGAGCTCTATTCAATGCAATGCGTTTATTATAATAATAATAAAGTTTCTTTATTTTTCTCCACAATCTTAAATCTTAAAACTATACAATTATGAAATGGATTTATACCAAGGTTCAGATAAGATTGTGAGAGACTGGCGTCTGAGCTAGGCTAAGAGCCTGTGTTACAGAGCACCAGCACTCTCCTCACTGGATGGGGCAATTGGGTTAGAAATAATATTGTTAAGCTAGTAACAAAAAAAAGAGAAAAAAAAACATTAAAGAAATACCAACAACGTGTAAGTGTGTTTGTAACCGTGAGTGTGAGACGAAGGGTTATGTGTGTGAGCTACCTATAGGGAAAAAGAAGTGATTCGGTCTCCACATAGTTCTTGGTTAGTAAATAATTGGAGACTTTAGATTTGCAGGAAAATTTGGTAAAGTGGTCCAAGAGTCGAGAAACCTCATAGTAATGTTTGTGAATACGGGTGTTAGTGACTTACACTAAAATAATGTTTGAAAACATTTAAAAATTTGTACATTTTAGTGTGTCAGTCTTGAAAATTGATCTACTTAATAAGAAAAGTGACATAGCTCAGAAACTACTGAAGTTACTTTCATAAAACGTTATTATTTTCACAAAACTTTATTAAAAGTAACATCTTATTAAGAAAAATCAATAGGTTTTCGTGTTCTGTGTATTTTCTGAGTATGATTAGGAAGCTCGAGATGCTTTACTCAGTCTGGCCAATGTCGTAAGCATTTATTGTCACATTTATGAAGCGAAAGACTTTTAAAGAACGTAGCAAGAGGAAAGAAGCGATTTCTACCTACCCCTATGTGAGAAAGGATTTATGTATGTCTAATTGTCACAGTCTATACCGTCTTCCAATATACTTACGTTGATTTTTAATAGTATTCATATAAAACAAATCATCACATAAATATCAACCGTAATAATTAAATATTCTATACTAATATTAACTTTCACTTGTTTTAATCACTTTTTAATACAAATATCTGACAATTTAATGGAAACACATCAATTGTTCTTCTTCTGCTTTTAATTGGATGGCGTTCGCGACACATAAAGATTACGCATTTTACCAATGTCAAGTGAAAATTTAGATAAAGTAACAGTAAAATTGTACTTCATTGCAGTATATACATATATTATGCCACGCTCTGGGCGTGCTGCCCACGGCCAGAATATATACCACAATGAAGCTATAAGTATGGATTAATTATATCAGTTAAACCAATCAGTGTGGACGTCATAATTAACGCGTTAACTTGTTTCTACGTAATGATATATTGATTTCTGGTGGAAAGCAGCTAATTATTCCCCTTGTTTATTGAATTAACTGAAATGTTTATGATATAAAATGTGCAATAACATTTCTGTTTTTCCCGTTGTAGTGTAATTAGCGAGTGAGCTTATCAGCATCGAATCAATATTTGAAACGTTAGTTAAAATAGTACGGAGCTATTAAATAATTAGTTGGTAGTTACGTTTGGTAGGAACTACGGGGAAAAATAATTAACGTTGGTTTGTTTTTCATTCTGCGATACAATGTTCATGTTAGCTACTATATGGACGGTTTATTAGAATAATGTAGGTAGTTTTCTGTTTCAGAATTTTATATTAAGACGTGCAGGTGAAACAATAATATAAACAAGAATAAAAAATCATGACGCTTGAACAATATTCATGATCATCTTCATCTCTTATTTACGTTCATTACCCAAACATAGTTTTATGAACACAAATATTTTCAGCCAACCTCACCATCTCCACGGCGCGGCGCCTTATTTATTAAATGCTCATTTAAAGTTTTAAATTTTATACACAATGATTTTATAAAATAATGAAGTCAAGTTCGATCTTGTGTGGAATATTATTGACCCATGTGGGATGGTTCATGTTGCACCTTCTGAAGTGGTTCATGATCCCATCTTCATCATACATAAATAGCTGAGTAGCGAGACATGAAGCGTATTCTACCAATAGTGTCACTAATAACGGTTGTTACCTCTTCAAACGTTCAATAATTCAAAGTTATTTTATTTTACCTTTGATAAAGTAAAAGGTTGGGAAGTTTGGAAAAGGTTGACAACGCACTATTAAACAATACTCAAACTTCTTCCAGTTTGTTTAAATTTCGGCAAAACCCGATCCGGACGCTGAAAGTGGGCCTTTGATCTGTGACGCTAGACATTATACTACTACTAATACTAATGGTTTCAGTAGTATTTTTTATTAATAAATTATCCCAATTCAAATAAAATTGGTAAACTAATAGCGACTATTCAACTGAGAGAAAAATATAATATTAAAAAGTGATAATATTAAGACGAGTTTACATTATACTAGCGGTCCGTCCCGGCTTCGCACGGGTGCCCATTTATTTTCTAAACATTTTGGGATAATCGTATAGTTAGAGCAAGGGCGCACTGGTGACTTTTTTCACTATGACTTTTTCCTCTCTCTTATCAAACCTATGGATATGTATGGAGATACACACGTTATGACGTGACAAGTGGGTAAGATTTGTTGCATCTCCATACATTCTACGAGAGTGACAAAAGTCACCAGTGCGAGCCTGCCGTAGAGGTATCATATATGCAGGACCTAAATAGTTACTTTATTCATATTACTACATATTTATATTTTACATAAAAAATATTTTTATCTATAGTAATCATATAACTAAATCACAAATCACCTTGGCCAAAGGTGATTGGTGATTTAGTTTACTTTGGGGACTAGTACTTTTGGGGGGGGACTAGTTACTTTGGGGAGGATTTTTTGGACTAAGTTTAAACTTCCATACAACCTTTCAACCCCACAGGCACTAACCAACAATATAATATAAAATATGTCATACAAATATCATAAAAAGAATACAAATAGAATATCAAAAAGAGTTGCCGGTGGCCAGTGTCTGTCGCCAACAATAAGTATAACTTCCTTTAAGTTGAGAAAAGTATGTATTTTCTCGGCAGCTCAAGGAGTAGTAGATAAATATGTCAATTCAAAGATTGCTGACATTACTTCAATAAGTAGTTTTTTGTCAAGGTTGTCATTTTTGTATCAATATATCCAAGGAGCTTATATTTTACCATATATCTCAATCTTTAGGAAAGAAAACTGACAGCATGAATAGACTAAACTTTTTCTCCAGATCCTGATGATACGTCGCGGAGCGATAAGCCTTATTCGCCAACACACTACTAACACACTCAGTTCCAACAAACACGGTTTCTCTGTAGCATTTCACCTGTCACGATATTTCAAACTTTGTTACATCTGGCCTTGACCTTATTCCGCCTAATTAACACAGTGGAAACCCCGACAGTCAGTCTACGCCCTAGGGCCTAACAAGGTCTAGTCCGAAGTAGAATTAGTAATTCAACATACACTTTTAGTGTTATGCCCTCGACTTTTGAAATAATGAAAATATTAGTGGGCAGTTTACCCTGAAACTTTGTGAATCACTTTCACAGGAACATTTAATATCCTTAGGGAAGTGTGAATTTGAACGATCTTAGAAGTTGAGATGGTTAGTTGAGATTAGGTTAGCTGGAGTAGGGTTATATACAGGTAAAAAAACACGAACAGTGAAACGAGAACCATGAATTCTCTACATCAAAATAAGAAACATTTCAAAAAATAATTGCTGGGCAATTATTTTTATTTTTTGGTGTTTATACTTGGTAATAGCCTTAAATGACTGATAGGTTCCTATGGGTTGAATTTACTGCTTTATGGAAAAACGACATCCATGCCGGCGAAGTCACAGGCTAAAGCTCATAGAATAGAGAACTAAAGCTAGTCACTTCAATATAAATTACGTAACGGGTTTTCAATTATGCCAAAATACAATTGAAAAACTTAAAATAAGGTACAGAGACAAGACGACAAGACAGTCGTCAAGCTCATGTCTTTTGTATTTAAGGAGCACAGCGCATCGCAAGAGGGGACCGCAGCTGGTGAATTTTGTATGCATGTATGCACTACACATTAAACGCTGTGCAGTGCGGTTGCCGGGCGCATCGGTAGTACCTACTAACATCAAGGAAGTGTCGCACCGACCTCCACTACCCCGGCTTCTCTCTTCACTTAGCTACTTATATTTGTTAAAATTCTTGGCGAGTCGCTTTAGATTCGCGATCCAGCTTACAACTTACGATATTTATAGACAAGCCGAAGTCTTAAATTTTATCCCAAATAATATTTAGGTTACCCAAATTCTTTGATTCACTCACATCACACAATCATGTTACATAAAGTAGAAAGGTCAAGCCTGGTTTTCTATACTTACCTACCTCCGTTGTCGTTATCTGTTTGTGCTTATAAATTGAAAACGGTACGGTCACATGTCACATTCAAGTCGCTTTGATCAAAACTGGACCTTTTTTTGTCAAAAGAACAAACTCATGTTGTGGTCACTCATCCACGGATATTTTGTTATTGGTAACTTGTTCCGAGCATGTTCATTTGATACCTTGGGATTGGGAACCCAGCTAATATTATGTGAATGTGAGTTTGTTGCTTTTCAGGAAAATATTTCATGGTGTAGTTAAAATTTCAAACTAATTATTGAGTAGTTTACTAATTAATGAAATAATTTTTGCGTTTACAAACGCATGAATAGTTTTAAAACTAGAATAAGTACACTGAAAAACATCGACCTGCACAGGCGGGAATCGAATCCAGCATTGTCCGCAATCCAGGCGGCTGCGTTACTGGGGCACTGCTTTTACTATCGAAATTTGTCAGTGCTTTGTGCTTATGTTTTTATGGTAAACATTGTTTCATAAAATCTTTGAAATTTGCACTTCTTTGCACAAATTTAGTCACTATTATCAATCTAAACCATTCCCGAATCCACGTAAACACATAAAAAATTTCATCAGAAAAGTTCCTATCGGTTAGGAGAAGATAAGTACACATGAACAGAAGAGTTATATTATATACAAGACACAAAACCTCAAAACATTAATAACAATATGAAGCTTTCAATATTTTTCTCAAAATGTCACAGAACATAAACATCTAAGCAATTGCGTATCTTAACTTTGTAAACCAATTTATTTTGATAATTGAATTGTGGGGCTTCCCTTCGTTTTCCTAGGGGTGGTTTCTTCAGTAATTTGATCCTAAGTCGTAACATAATAAATTCATAAAATAATACAGGCCATTATTAACATTATTTCGTTTGGATTTCAATATTGAGTTTAAAAATGTTGTTGTCCTGGGCTTTCAACTGCTTAACGTATTAAAAACCTAAAGTCAACTATATTATCACCCACGCTACATAGCCTTCTGTCACAAGTATTTATATGCTTAAAAGGAGACTCTGGCCACTAGCTAATATGTAATGATATTTGAATGTAAATAAAATATTTTGATTTGATTTTTTTTGATTGATCTCATACAAATCAACCTTTATAATTCGACCCACCGCTGGGATACAAGGCCTTTCCTTATCATCTAAGGAGGTTTAAGCTGAGTTTCTCCCATTTTCTTGTTGTAAAAACACGTGTTAGGAGACTACTTTTTTTAACTCAATCTACCGTACAATTGTCTGTTACTATAAGTACATTTTCACATTGGCGATTGCGTAATCTTTATGTGTCATGAACGCCATTAATTTAAGAGAAGAAGAGGGTTTAAGCAGTAGTCATTAACGCTTGCCCAATGCGGATTGATGGACGGAGTATGAGGCGATCATAACCCCTTTGTTGATCCATTACTCGCCTTTTAAGACTACTTTACAAGATGGTAGACCCATATGGTAGGGTCGTCTAGATAGGTACCACCGTCTTTCTTATTTCTGCCGTGAAGCAGTTCGCTGTGTTTCGGATTGAAAGGAAAGGTAGCCAGTGTAATTACTGGGCATGGAAGGAAGGCATATCATCTTAGTCCCCAGGAATAGCAACGCACTTACAGTGTTAAGTGATATACCCTTAATATTGCAAGTGTCTATAGGTCACGGTAACCACTTAACACCAGGTGGGCTGCAAGCTTGATTGCCATCTCGTAATATAAATAAAAACCTACACATACGCTCGCTTAATAAACACTCAAAACTTCATTTAAGTTGTTCAATTTTTAATAAAAGAATCTTTCTTTGTTAATCATAATCATTGTATTTACCTAATTAATATTTAAAATCCTGTTATTGTATGTACGTAACGAAGAATTATAATATTGTGAACTTTTTTTAAGTTTTTCTTTTCACATTTAATTTGGTATCAATTTCAACCATAATTGTGAACTTTATTGGGAAGGAACTAGCTCCTTAAATACAGGTTTAGTAGTTAGCCGGCCTAGACAAGTGGCAATGGTTTCATATCGTAATTCGCCATCATAGATCATATTGCTTTGTTATCAACAGCGTTTTAACTTTCGATACCAACTTACTTAGAGCTACGATTGGTCACGTGATTTAACGACGGCTTAAGTCAATCCTATACATTTTGATCTTATCAAACTTCGTTATCGTTTTAATTCGTTACTTTGGCTACAATTTAATTTTGTGACTTGTTCTTGGTAGGTACAATTAAGATTTATTTAATTTTTTGCTTTAACAGCTGATATGTCTGAGTGTAACAACTGTCCTTCCTGGATAGTTAACTTTTTTTGTTGATTAAGGCGAAGATAAGTGCTGACGACTTTCCTCATTACTATGAGGAAAGTCGTCAGCGCATCAGTCAGTTATCTAAGCGTTATCTCTGCTTACTATCAGAGATAATGCTCAGATAACACACTGAAAACGAGAAAAACAGGTTTTGTTCTTATTTTCTTAGCAATATGGTAGGTATCTTGCTAAGAAAAAATCAATCTTTTTCTGTATTATAATTTTCATTATCCTCTCTCATAATTAATTATTCAATATTTAAACAATCGGCGTCGGTGGCGTAGTGCGTAAGAGCGTCCCCCCCCCCACCCGGGATGCACTGGTTCGATCCCCGCCACGTACCAATGTGTTTTAAATTTTGAATTCATAATTATGTACGTTTAATCGACGCTTTTACGGTGTAGGAAAACATCGTGAGGAAACCTGCACACACCTATGAAGAAAGAAAGAAAGCGCCCGAGTGTCACGTCTCTGTTGCAAGCGTCTATAGACTACGGTGGGTTTTCTCCCGAGTTCTTGTTGCAAAAACACGTGTTGACACTCAATCTACCGTACAATTGTCGGTTACTTTAAGTATTTACATTTGCATTTGATATTGGCGCAATGCGTATTCTTTATGTTTCGCGATTGCCATTAGCGTAAAAGAAGAAGAAGAAGACTGTGGTGACTGCTTTCCACGAGGAAGGCTGTATGCTTGTCTGCCAACCAAATAACATAAAAAGTCAATTCGGGTTGATCAAATTTTATGAAAATATCTTCAGTTCTCTCACAGTTCTCCACACTTATCTAAAACTAGATTAGTAAAGACAACTAGGTGGTAGACCCATATGTAGGGTCGTCTGGGTAGGTACCACCTTTCTTATTTCTGCCGTGAAGCAGTTCTCATTGTTTCGGATTGAAGGGAAAGGTAGCCAGTGTAATTGCTGGGCATGGAGGGCATATCATCTTAGTCCCCAGGATGGGATTAACACTTAATATTGCAAGTGTCTATAGGCGGCGGTGACCACTTCACATCAGGTGGACCGCAAGCTTGTTTGCCATCTCGTAACATAACAAAAAAAAAAAACTTATGAAAATTTTATCATTGACAGGAGCTGTGAGGCAAAGTACAGCGGATTAGCTTTGCGTCGCTCTTAAGGTTGCATCCGATCCATTTGGCACTCTGTCGATCCAAAAATCTAAGAATGTGACTGCACTGTTGATCCAAATGATTTGGTTCGGCACGATGGAATTACTACCGCGCCAAGATCCATCGCGCCGAGTCAATTGGCGCGGCGCGTGAATAAGAAAAACCAACGGGTTGGCTTACTTTCGTCACGTGAAGGAACGATTAGAAACAGCACGGTAGTACTCCTTTTCTGTTGATTTTAAAATTCCCCAAAGAAGGCAGATATTTATGACCGTTGAAAAAGCACACGAATGAGCCAAATATAAAAGGAAACCTAAAACCACGCCAACATACGAGAATGGAGGCAGAAACAACATTTGAATTCATTTACATACTTCGAACAATATTCGGCTTAATTTGTCGTGTTAGGAGAGAAGTAGTGACCTAGTTTTGAAGCCCAACTCTAAGGGTTATTTTCGTGGATCCACTTTTTTTGTTTTTAACCCCCGACGCAAAAGAGGGTTATAAGTTTGACGTGTCTGTTTCTGTAGGTCTGTGTGTCTGTCTGTGGCATCGTAGCTCCTAAACGAGTGGACCGATTTAGATGCGTTTTTTTTAGTTCGAAAGCTGACGTAATCGAAATGGTTTTTAGCTACAATTTACGAAAATCTGTTCAAGAGTTTCAAGGTCATTAGCTGGCTCTTGAATAATATAGAAGAAAAAAGTAATTTTAAGCTATCTATCGGAATTAGGGCCCGCGAGTAATTTAAAATAGAAAAAATTCTCTCGACCTTTTAACTTCATTAAAAGAGCCTATTAATATTTTTAAGATTAACATCGCTGCGTGCGGACCAAAAATTAAGTAATAAAAAGGAAACCAAAATTCATATAAAAATAATATTGATAATGCTAAAGTACGGATTAGCGGTCCCCGACGCGGCGACTTTCATCTTAAAAATATTAGTAGGTTCTTTTAATGAAGTTAAGGCCGAGAAAAAAAAATATTGTTTTCTTTTTAGTTTCTCTTTGTGTCGGGTGTCTTGAATTTGTTAATATTTAATTCAATTGTTTTCAAAAGCAAAGTCTAACTTAGCTGCTCGACGGTAGTCAATTAGGAATATCATTCATAATTCGTTGCAGTAGTTGTAAAAATATCTCATCGGTATTTTGAAGATGTAGTGTCTTCGACATTGTTAGGCATACGTCAGCTACTGACGCAATCAAAACGAAAGGCTTAAAATAAATTCATCGCGATACATCAGTCCCGTGTAGATCAGAGGATAGACCATTCGCCCAGCGACCTTTCGCGGGTCGCGGGTTACACCCGTATTCACAAATATTACTATGAGGTTTCTAGGCTCTTGGATAAGTAAACGCATTGCATTCAATAGAACTCTGTGATTGGTTCGTTTCTGTGGCCTAGTTCACATCGTTGAATGCACTGACGTTTTATTACTTCAAACAAGCTTCAAACTTTTGACATCTGGACGTTGCTTTTGACATGTCGACCTGTGCGTTGCGTACTAGCTACCTAAGCTGTGCGTTCATTTTAAAGTACGCATAGTCCCGATCCCCACTTAAGTATTGTCCATGAATAAGTTTTTACGACCCTGTGAGTCCACGCGCACTATGAGACCCCAAAAGCCTTGCCATATGGCACGTACTGCGAAATGCCTGATTTTGCATAGCATTGTTTTTTACTAAAATAAGTATTGTTTGTGAATACGGGCGTCTAGTCCCGTCTCAAGCTTTATCTTGATAGGATTTTTTCTTGTCTTTCGATTTTTATTTAGTACCCGACTACGGCGAAGTGAAAGGAAGGGTAATGATTTTAGCAGTCTATATAACATGTATGTATGTATGTATATATGTATTTACGTATGTTCCACCGTAGCGCCTAAACTATTCATCTGATTGTGATGAATGAGGTGTCAATCAATTCGTTATTATAATTCAGACAACATAGCTTACATTTTAACCGACTTTAACAAAAGGAGTTTGAAAAATTTTCCCTATGACCGATTTTAATTAATCCCTCTGAATTTTGTACACAAAATTTTGCTGTGGTTGCTTAGCAATGTGAAATGTAGGTGAAAAGGCCAAAAATAGAATCACGACTGTCATGCCAAAATGGTGTTTGATTGCCGATGTCTATTGCAATCAATTGCAATCCAGTGCAGTTGATTTTACCTTGTGAGCCCCGATTTTAACCAATTTCATTCCATTCTTTTTTGCCGTAGTCAGGTTATAGTGTTTTACATTTTTTGCTTGTTTTGGTATAAAATTTAAACATTTTAACACGTTGACAGTCCGTCAATCACAATCAGTCCTATGACCACATGGGCTCATATAGGAAAATCGAGGAAAATGGGAAAATATTATGACAAAAAGTTATTTGCCTGGTAAAATGATTAAAAAATATAGTTACCTATTAATTGC
The DNA here is from genome assembly GCA_955850985.1 of Elophila nymphaeata. NCBI lineage: Eukaryota > Metazoa > Arthropoda > Insecta > Lepidoptera > Crambidae > Elophila > Elophila nymphaeata. The sequence goes on from OY039070.1 coordinate 9,547,787, forward strand.
TTTGGAATTATCGGGTGGTCAGATCATTTTGTATGGGGACTGTTAACGTGTTAAATCATGTAAAAAAATAAAAAAATAAATCCAGTATGATACTTTATAATACAGTCAAGTACCTAACCAGACTAAGCAATGTAAAAAAGTAAACTACTATCGAATTTAATCAATGTACCAAATTGATATTGAAAGAGAAGATCCACTTCAGAGTAATTGCTATCAAAGTTGTGTTTTTTTCTATTAAATGAACGAGGCAAGACTCCAGAATCGCAAACTATTTTCTTTCAGCTGAATTAAAATGCATACGAGTTATTTTAGCTTTGAATAAAACCACGCACGTTCAAAGTTCTTGAAGTTCGTTATATCTTTCCCATCTTTTTCACATAGCAGTGTTCAGATTTAATTATGAGCTCCTTCTGAATATTGCATTATTCTTCAAACTTACTCGGATCGTAATGAAGTTAGCCTTAAATAGTATTAGTGTTACAAGTACTGAGAGCTTTGTGAAGGAAACAGGATTACCAAAATCATATTGCTGTAAAACTTAGTAAAATGTGAAAACTGCTTAACCCGCCATTCTTATGTAAGCCTGTACCATATTTATTTAATCGGACTTAAATTTGAGTTTAGAAGCTGCTCATTACATCAAAGCTACGGGTTGCAGGAAGAGCTGAAGGCGAGTGCGTAACTCAGCACTACAGCATGTACAGTCGAACCAACTGAATCATGACCCACTTGGCCGATCATTCCTTTAAAATCATAAATTTTGTTAGGTTTTCTTCGCTATCATGCGTGTTGCACTTAGTACGTTTAAAATATGAATAAAAATGTGTAATTACGGGTCAGAGATCTATGCAATTTTACTCTTTGTTATCACTGCACTAAAGTCTCAATTGGAATTTCAAATAAGATGCCGTTCATAATCTAAACTCTTTTCCCTACTGAGAAAAACGAATAACTACTATATTTTTAAAAATATAATTACGTTATGTGTCAGATGTCAAGTAGTAGTTGAAAAAATTTTAAGAGGCCATATTTATTAGACACTGTCAGTGTCTAATAAATTGATAACAGGTTTGTTACTTAAGAAATGTTTGTTCAAGCGAATTTCAACCTACTTTGTATTGTATGACTGTAGGAAAATGATCTTAAGGTGGGTCATGATTCAATTTGGTCGACTGTACGTACGTATCTTCATCTTTGAAACTTATAAAACAAGAAACTAACTTACTGACATATCAACGAACAGCTCAAACCGCTGGATCTAGAGATTCCAAATTTGGTTCCTTAAGAGGTCTAGGGGTGCACTTATAAATAATTGTTGTTACATTGTAACCCTGTTATTAAATATTTTTACAATGCGGTGTGCTAAGAAAATCAAATCAAATTTTCTTAACACATCACATTTTCACTTTCGCAATAAAAACAGCGCAAAATTAGTTAGTTGAGTGCTCAGCAGTTCAATCTGAATGATCATACAAAAGGCGGCAAGCTTTATTTATCCAGTATCTGCTTTGATGTCGAACAAAAGGAAGCCAATGAAATGAAAAGAAGACAAACCGCTCCTTCAGGGTTTTGCTTTTTAATTGAAACAGCATTTTTACTTAACAGTTAGTGTTCGATTGGAAAGCACTTCATTGTTGGGAGAACAGAAGAGGGTAAATAACACTTTATAGCTATTCAAAATAGTATCTTCTTTTAGATGTCCTTTTCTATTACTTCATTTAGGTCAATATTTTGCTGTTTCTTACAATAGATCGAATGCCAATGATGAAATTATCAAAAATTGTATTATCTCTGACACAGGTGCTTATTGTGTACCTAATAGAGAAGGCAGATAGTAACTAATTGAGAACGAATGACATGGAAATGAATAAACATTTATTTTCATTGAGATATAGTGTAGATACTTTATTTTATTTTTTATTTTCCGCCACATTTTGTATACACAATATTTCTAACCTTCGAAATAAAAATTAATCAAATTATTATTAATTTCATACCATAAAAGTCAGCCATCCCTCTAGAATAATTCAGCAATGGAAATGCAATTGGAATGTCGAGAAATGTTGAAATAATTTTGAGTGCGATTTCCTTACTGAAGGATGACTACTTATTGGGTTTGGTGCCCTGATTTTGTAGGTGACAGGTTGCCAACCTATTACTATTTGCAGGCACTGCATGGCCCATACTGCCAGACGTGGCTATACGTGTCACTAACTAAATATTACCTAAGACTGGTCGCCCCTCTCATTACGAGCGTGATTATTATGTATGTATTACTTTAAAAATGAATCACACTAAAACGAACGCATAGAATGTTGAAATACTGAAACTGTTTCCTTAGTTAAATGTAGTCAAAATTTCATATAAAACCTTGAAATAGCTTATAAAACCTACTATAAATATCTTATTGTCCATATTAATATAATACTTTCCACTCCATTGCGTTGTTATTCTCAGTTAGCGTAATACGCGGTTGGGTTTTTTATGAGCTTTTCTACCTCACTTTAGAAGTTTCTCTCTCGAAAGTTGAGATCGAGATTATAAAGTTAGATATCTTGCGGCGAGCCAAAACTCGGGCATTACTCGGCGTTATCGAGATAACACATTCTTTTAGATCTTCTTGTGGTCGAGCGCGTGTATTAGAATTGAGAACAATTATTTTTCTGAGAATCCACACAACTGCTGGATTGCTGTTTGTAATATTTTAAGAAGAATTTTTTTTTTTTTTATTTATTTAAAAACTTTATTGCACAAAAGAAAGTACAAATGGCGGACTTAATGCTAGACAGCATTCTCTACCAGTCAACCAGTAAGGTGCGTGAGAAAGAGTGTTGAAGGCAGGATATTTAATAAAAATGTGAATAAATATTTAGATAAATTGTTGTTAAGAAGAATATTATTAATTATTAATAATTTTATTATATGAAATCCGCATTTGCTTCGTTTCAAAAACGATATCGAGCTTAAAACTTGTTTACGATGGTCATCGTTTGACGACGTAATGCACAGCAGGCGCTTGAATCTCGAGCATTTCTAACTGGGGTAACTCAACGTTACAGAAGATTAACACTACATTTTTACATTCTTTTAACAGTCAAATAACACTACATTTTTGTGGCGTTGAGTTTCTGTTGGTGAGTAAGGTCGCCAGAGCTCTACGGGGTATGTAAGGGGACTAGGGTTGGCAGCGCGCGAGTGTCACGTCAGTAATACAAGCGTCTATAGGCTACGGTGCCTGCTTACCAATAACCATTTGACATAAACAATTTACGGATCTCGCATCCCTATGTGACGAAAACATCAAAACAATAGGGGTTTAAAATAGTTGGTTTGTGACGTAGTGTGCGACTTTATTCCATATACTAGTAAAGTTACACTCCGTTTTAATTCATTTAAGAACTACAATGACAATTCGGTGTTGGGGCGGAGGTGGTGCTAGTACTCGCCAAAAGAATAGAAACATACAGGTGAAGTTAATGTAAGCGTGTTGAAAAAACATATGTTTTTTACTCTTCACTTAACTGATTTATACGTCTCTTGCACAAGGAGTACGAAATTTTCAGCTTTGGTACTGTGGCGGGCTCTTTATGAACTATTTTCGAAGCCTGAAAGAATAGAATTTGAAGCATTACATGCACGACCATTGCACTGGACTATTCTACTAATATTATAAACGCGAATGTTTGTATGGATGTATAGATGTATGGATGGATGTCTGAGTGTGTGTTTGTTACTCTTTAACGCAAAAATTACTGAATGGTTTTTAATCAAACTTTACAATAACATAGCTCATATATCAGCTTTGCGATAAAGAATATAGAGTAAATGACTAGTTCAGTCAAAGGAAGCGTCGGTGGCGTAGTGCGTAAGAGCGTCGTCTCCCACCCGGGAGGCACTGGTTCGATCCCCGCCACGTACCAATGTGTTTTAAAATTTTTAATTAATATGTACGTTTAATCGACGCTTTTACGGTGACGGAAAACATCGTAGGGAAACCTGCACACACCTATGAAGAAATTCTTAGTTTGTGTGTGAAGTCGACCAACCCGCACTTGGCCAGCGTGGTTGACTAAGGCCTAATCGCCCCTAATGTAGGGTAGGCTCGAGCCCCTCGCTGGGGACATTATATGAGTTTTTGTTGATGATGATGATGATGAATAGTTCAGTACATCAATAAGCCCTAGCTAGACGGTCCTAGCGGTTGTTGCATGGTAGAGGCTCGTGATCATCCAGGGTGATTCCGGTGATCGTCAAAGGAATTACCATCTCAGAGGTAAAGATAAGCTTCCAACAAACAAAGAACTGTTAAAAAGGAAAAAGGAAGCGTCTAGTCAAGTTGTTTATCAAGACAATAAGCTGACTGTTGTAAAGTGGCAGGAGAACAAAGTCGTTTGGTTGGCGAGCGTCTCATACTCGCCCCGTGGAATCAATAAAACGATATTGCAATTGGAAAAAGTGCAAGTCACTGTATTTTATAAACAGATTGTAAAACAGTTCAATACTCAATAAGGTATTAGCTCATATGAGCATTGTATAGCCAACACCTTCCTTACTTGGGAAAGCTTGATGATTTTATACCGGTCAAACTCAAAGACTCGCAATGTGCGATATTTTCACAAGTTGCATTGCAAATGCATCTTTAATTGGAAAATATCATAATTATAAGCTTCTATTATAAAGGAGAAAGATGTGTATGTTTGTAACGAATAAACTCAAAAACTACCACACTTATTTACTTGGTTTAATTTTATTAAAAAAAAACTCCATGCGGAAGAAGCGGTACAAGCGCTGGTAATATAGGTAAATGAATGATGATCAGCGCAGGACCGACTGGCTTGAAAAAATTCTTGGGCTAGGCATATGTCCAACAGTGGACGTTCCTCGGCAGATATGATGATGATGATGATAAAAAATGATATAATAAATATTAAATATATCAGATTATTAGGAAAAAAGTCGACGAGAATGCCCTATAGAATGCTAATGATAATTAATTTAAGTAACACAACATAACTAAGCATAATTTAGGATTACTTGCTCCGTTGTATTTTTATAAGGTTTCTCAAAGCAATATTTTTTTGTAAACTTGTGTAAGAATTTATTAAGGTTTCTCAATGTTTTTTTTTTGTATAGTAGTGTAAGAAATTTATTATTAAGTACAACATTGTTACCTGTGGAGGCATGTTATTGGCTCTCTGATATCTATTGTAAAATATAAGTCCTTCTGTATGTAAGCTGTAAGCCCTCCAGTAAGTAAAATATAAATAAGAAATTAAAACTATATAAGATTTATTACAGCGCTGTTACTACTTGTATTGGGCGTCACTGTACTTCGCCATAAGATTGTTAAGTTGTCATTTCATGTGACTCACTAGTTCCATTGAGCATGCGTTCTAATTTCTGGCAGCCATTTTAATTCCAAAATGTGGAAACAAGCAATTTCAAAAGGTCCATTGTCTAACTAAACCTGTATCGCCTACTGAGCGTATACTTAACACAACTATTAGCATTTATTTGCGGCAGTTTGTTTAGTCACTGGTAGTTTGTTGGGGCCAAGAATCATTAGTCAACGTTTCAATGGGTCCGACGCTATTACCTTCAGACCCAACCAACTTGTTTTCAAAGGAATCACTAAACGTACTTTATCGCAATATCCGATTTTAGATTTAGGTTTATTGATTTAAAAACTTGTAACTTATTGAAAATAGTTGTAAAAGCCAAGTAATAGGTTTTTTTCTTACTCGATGTCTAACATGTTAGAAAACATAGCTGTTAAAATAAAATATGCTAAAATATGTGAACTAAAAGAAAAAAAGGTAAGGAAAAAAAAGTTGGAAAAAGGAAAACGAAAGAAAATTCGAAGGTTTCCTTAAATCCTGGGTGGCTTGTGGCCGTTTATGGGTTCCGATAATAATAATGAGTTAATCTTATTTCTCAGTAATTAAGATAGTACACAAATACATTACTTAAACCTAACACTTTTTTGCTACCGCCCGCGACTTTGTCCGCGTGGACAATCGAGAAAATCCTTAGGGAACCAATAACCAGTATAAAAAGAATTCTATGTTTTAATTTCATCAAAATCCGGACAGCCGTTTTACGTGATTAGGCGGGTCCTCCCTCACCAAGCGCGCTGCCTCGTTACGACTTTCCAGAAACAACATTTCATCCCCCTTTTTGACTGAAGGGGTCTTCGGGTGTGGAATTGTCAAAAACGCTGACACATGTAAATATTATTTTTCAATTGTCAGCCTAAATACAAAAGTTGAAGATCCTAACCTCAAAACTGACGGACTTTCATCCAAAAATCCTCCCCTATTTTACCCCCACAAGGGTGGAATTTCCAAAAATCTTTTCTTAGTGGATGCCTACAATGTATAAGGTTTTAAATGTTTAAAATCTCAAGTCTCTAGGATCAGCGGTTTGGGCTGTGCGTTTTGATATCTCAGTCAATTAGTCAGGACTTTGAATTTTATATTTAAAGACTAGCCACGGGCCACGCGTTGCTGTGGTAATTTCATACTACTGATCTGTAACATTGTATCTGCAGTAAAAAAAAAATGACTACTTATCAAGATAAAAACTATCCTATCTCTCAAGTTGGATCAAACTGCACACGGTGTACAAATTTGATTGAAATCGGTTATGTGGTTTAGGAGTCCATTGAGGACAAACATTGTGACACGAGATTTATATATATTATAATATAAGATGTTTTACGCAATAGCATTAATTAATTTACAATAATTGTGAAGTGATAATATTGCTGGTGTGTTAAATTAATATAAGGCTTGCTTTTAATTTAAAACCTGTTAAAATACTTTTTACTTACATTTTCATATAAAGTAACTAAGTACAACAAAAAAGAAATTTAGAACATTTCAACGAGATTTCAATCGGGAGCACCTGAGATAAATATTACCTAATGTAATCATTTACAATCTTGAAAGACCTCTCCGCTCGACGAACCATAATGAAGACAAAACAGGCATATCATCATCGTAGGCCGCGAGCGCTTTAGGACAGATGTTTCTAAAACTTGCTTTATATTTTGTAGCATTTCAACCCGTATTATAAGTGAATACAGTCTAAGAATATTCTTAAATACACAAAGTCACGCGTCTCTCCCATAGGCGAAGGCAGAGATCGCTCGTTTCCACTCATCCACTTGAGTCAGGTTAGGAGATTTCAAGTTTTGACCTTTTTCTAAAATGTTTACGATTTTCGTTCGTTCTAGGTCTTCCCTGTTACGCATCTCCCTTCACTTGCGAAAGTAGGATGAAATAAGATTGACGAAAAGGATACATGCATTTTCGTCAACCTGCTTTCACTCATTCGTTCTACATGACCCGACCATTTGAGTATTCCAAGGATTCAAGGGGTATTCGGTATTCCTTTCTCAATTTTTGTTACTATGACTTCTTTGAAACCACTCTTATCGCTTCATCTCATTCACTAAATTTTACTTTATTCAGCCATGATTTTCAAGCTTGGTTTTCAAGGCTCAATTTTTAACGCACGCAGTTATATGTCTATACAGTAAAATATGAGCTTCTTATTCTAACCTCAGGGTCTACGCATTTATTGCGTGTTCATACCCCCTCTTTTACCATTTCCAGCATTCAATTATCACTGTCACATTTTCCTTATGTCCAAGAAATTTATAGATAAAACTGGAAGGAACGCTACCAATAAAAAAGTGAAGTCAAAAAAATTGTCCTTGGAACCGCTTACTTCCTATTTGTACATTCTAGCCTCTACCGTCTAATACGTGTACTCTATAGGTTAGAAAGGGAGTTTCTCCCGAGTTCTTGTTGAAAAACACGTGTTGAGAGACTCCATTTTTAACCAAAATCTACCGTACAATTTTCTTCTAACTATAATTGAGTCCTCACTTGACATTGGCAAAATGCATAATCATTAAGATTTGCGAAGGCCATTAATTATGAATAGAATAGGTTAGAAAGGGATAAATATTCCTATTTATAAAGTAAACGGTTTCAAGGACAATTTTTTTGACTTCTCTTCTTTATTCGTAGTGCTCCTTCCAGTTTTACCTATAAATTTCTTCCTTCTGTCATAAATTTGTATTTCAAGAATACATTCAAAAGCAATACCTATTTGATTATTTAAGAAAAAAATTAACAGTATTACGATCATTAGAATACAATAAATAATAAACTGAAAATACTCTTTGATATCGCCTTTAGGGAATATTTGCGCTTAAGTAAATCTTTAGTAATCTGTGTTCTCAACAGATCTTGGGTGGTTTCTAAACTTAGATTAGCACTTAGTTTTAATATATGTACTCTAACCTACTCTAACTGTATACTTCTACTGAGTAGAAAGGTTTTTATGCCTAAACAAGTACAATGTGTGTAAGGAGAACTAACGCTATAAAAAGATCCTCTTGGATGATATGATGATAAATAATTGTGATGATGATAAGGAGCTACTTCTTATGCTACGTCTTAAAAAACTAATAATTTAAATTATTTTTTGTATATATCTCACTATTACATTACTTATAATAGCGCTAAATAAGGATACATTGGCTTGGACACATATATCCGTGTTATGTAAATTATTAACGTTACTGAAGGAATCTTACAAAACTCACATATCACTGATTTACCTGATCGAAATATAAAGAAGATTGATTGTAACTTATTCAGGAATACACGCGTAATACTTTTAATACTCATTCAATAGGTACTTATAAGTTTGTTCAAGTTGCGAAGGTTGTAAATACATACTGAAGTATATAAAATACGGGGATTGTAAGACTATCATTCGGCAAGTGATTCTATGGTAAAATAAAAATTTACAAATAAAATAACAAATAAGTAAGTTTTCTTTATATAAGTAGATAGTTATTTATAAAATAAGATATATTTTTTCATGTCAATTGTTTTAATTTCCCGACAGATTTAAAAAAAAAAAACAACTTTAAATCCCACAATTAAAAGCAGTCCTAGATATGCTATGTGAACCTGGGGGTTCACATAGCATATCTAGGACTGTTATAGGTAACACGTTCATTAACTACTTCGAAAAAAAAAATCAAAATTGTAATAATATCAATTGAAGATGTCACTAGAAACAACTTGAGGACAAGGCTCAATATCGTAGAACCAACGTAGAACCTTCTAAACACACTCAAACGCATAAGCTTACAAGTTTTAATGTTAAAAGCTTGACAGACAGGGGTACGGTCTACCTGGTGGTAAGTATATGCCGAAGATCTTCTTCTAATGGCACATAACAAGAACCTAGAACAGTTAAAGACAATTCCTCTATCAATAGAAAAGTGTAACGGGGAAACCAAAATCTAAACAAAACCTATTTAAAAACAAAAACCCTGCATTGTCAGCTTAGTCCGAAAGCACTGACATACATTGCCACGAGCTGCTTCACAAAGAAAAAACCCAAGATTTTGAAATCCTATCATGCCCTGGGAACAACCCAACAAAAGATAGTGAATAAAAAATACGTACTTGCAATATTATGTATGTAAACATACAATTATATTGCCCATATGTTGTGTTTATGTGACAAGTCACTTTGACTACTTTTTATTTAATAAATCTTATACATATAATTTAATTAAAATAGCGATTTTATGAGTGCTTTCAAAATAAACATTTTGATGGATGAACATTTATAATGTTTGAAAAATGTGCAAAATTAGATAGCAACTGAAAAAAGATAATAATCTTCTCATAACGAATCGAATACACAACGCTATGAGTCTTATCTCAGAACCACAGTGCAGAATGCTGCAGAGTACAATGTGCAAGTGGCATGTGTGGCAAATGCTACAAAGCGTTTATGCGAATAACGACGCCAACACAACGACAGTCACTATGGTATTTTCTCACTAATAAGTAAGTTTCATACATTAAAGGTATTCTTTTTGTTAAGCGTTCGATGGAACCGATTGGCTATTAAGCACATTTTTTCAAATCTTTTAAAGCATGCCAAATTAAAAATGTAAACAAAGTCAACGAATAATAATTAAATATGTGTCCTATTTACAGAAACAGTTTGTAATATCGAGCAAAAGTCATGGGCACGCTAGCACTAACAGGTTAGCGACATCACAAGGATCTTGTGATTAAGGCGCTCTAAGCTGGTTGCAAATGGCTAAAGCGTTTGGCGGGTTTATTAATTAAATAGGGGTTGCCTGTATCCGCATGATTTATGCATTGAGCCCCAAGGCCGGGGAGGGGCGGCGAAGGCACGCTTGTCACAGACAATATCCGATTTTCATAACGTCAACGTAATGTACGGATCGCATGCTTCTGTAATACATAACATCCGAAACTGCGCAATAGTGTGATACAGAAGATTTCGTCATTGAAAAGCTTTAAGGAATATCACTAATTTACCACGAATTATACTTATCTCACACTTGCTATCTTGTTTCGTAATAATTGAAAAGAACTAATAAGTATGGTTTTAGTTTTCTGGGAAAAGGATATATTATATTATTTACGATAACAAACAAACCTTTAAAAATTTTCTTAAAATAAATAAGTAAAACTTTACAAATTTCTCAAAAATAATATAATATTTTGCTAACAGTCTTTAATCGTCATAAAGATATTATGGCACATATTTACGTAGATCACAACAATTAAGCTTACTTTCATTGGGAGAGCAGGGTACCTATTTTCGTTCAGCTTAAGACTGCTAATTTCGCAAAGCAAAGAACTCTATTATCAGGATCTTAGAGTTCATACTGCAGTAAAAACATTTACTGAATGGAAATAAAAGTTCAGAAAATACACCTGTTATAATAATGCCATTACCATATCCACTGACTTGCGCAAATTTGAACTTTCCACAATGGTTATAAGGTTGTCTATTCTCTAAAGAAACATAGAGCTTAAGATATGAGAGTTTATGTGTCACACACACTGTATTTTGGGTCGTTTCGGGGATTTCTTGGGATGTATATAAAATGTGAATATGAAGAATTGGTGAAAATACTACGGCTATTTCACTGAGCTGTTATGGTTATTCTCTACTCTATTTATGGGGTTGATTTTCTTCAAATGTTAGTTATTCAAATACTACGTATGTCTTGTGTTAAAGTTTTCCCATCTGTAGCCATGACTCACACTACCACTTACTTCTTTAGGCGCGTTATGAAAAAATCGGTAGTGGTCTCCCCTTGACTTTCTCGTATACCGGAAAAAGCTCAAAAATAGATAAAACCTTATATTTTGATGTCGTACATGTTACATTTTGGTCACCCATCCGAGTACCGACCGCGCACTTGGTTGCTTAACTTTCGTGATCGACGGCTTAAAATTTGATAGAAACCTTATATGTAGATGTCATACACGCACGTCAAATTTGGTTGCAATAAGTTAAAGCATGCTCAAGTTATCGTGCTATTAACGCACAGACACATATATAATTCCAAAAACGGTATTTTTGGACTCGGGGAGGTTGAAAACATGAAATTCCTCCAAAATCTCGAGGTCTAAATTTTTGACGATTACAAGACTTCCTTTATACTACGCTTAGCTCCCGCTTAGATATACTATGTATACGAGTAAATAAAAATTATGAGAGTGAAATTTTAAGATGCGCGCGCATCTCTGTAACACAAAAGTCACAGGTTGGAGTCAAAGTCTCGAAATCTCCAAATAAATATTTATGACGTAATTTGTTCTTATTATTATAAGATTCTTAATTTTAAATTTTTATTATTTAATATTTAAAAAAAAATATAAAAGTAAAAAAAGATCAAATGAAATTTCTTTGATGTGTGCAAAGATGTATAACTTCTCACGCGCGTACATAAGTACACGCACCCATTTTTAATATTAACTGGTTGCCAGACAAACATACAGATTGCCTGGTTGTAAGCACCTTAGACAACGCTTGCAGCACTGATGTGACTTTCCACCGCCAAGCCTAGTCCCCTTTCCTACCCTGTGGAGCTGTGGCGACGTTACTCACCAACATTTATTTATTTATAAGCAATAATTAACAGCATATCATTTTACATTAGAATCTTAATATATATAAATCTTAAACAGCCAATTACAAAGTTTGTCAAATTAGATTACAAATTTTGTTGACGTAGATATTGAAAAAGACATGCAGAATTTCGGTTCGCTATTAATACAATTCAATAAAAAGGGAATAAAGTATGTGTGTGTTAATGTGAGTGTGTGTGGAGGGTGAGTGTGAGTTGTGTCTCTCTGTGGTGTGTCTGTGTGTTGTAGTTCTGTTTATTGGGTTCGTGTCCTGATATATCGGCAATTGACTAAAGACGTCCCTTATAAAAAGATTGCGATTCGAAAAGAAAATATCAAATTTATGATAACGCTCCTTATATATCCTTTATTGTACACATAAAAAATGATTACAAAAGTAGCTACACAGAAAGATATATACAAAGGTGAGCTTATCTCTAACAGAGATCTCTTCCAGCCAACCCTAGCTTTAGTGAGTCGATTATAAGCGGGAATAACGTGTACTAACACAAATAGATAAAGACAAAATATACAGTTATTGACAACTAATACATATACATACAAATATATAAATAATATATCTACTATATATACATATAAATACTTAACACAATTTAGAGAGGTAGTGCTCTTTCAACCGATGTTTAAAAGAAGTGACCGTTGAACTCTCTCTAATCTCTACTGGCAGTTTATTCCATAACTGTGTAGCAGTCACTGTAAATGATCGGGCAAAAAACTTGGATTTGGAAGCAGGACTCCTTAAAGGTGTGTACAATTCTGTGCAAAACAGAATGGTATAATTGGAACGTACCCAGCCAGTATGGAACGCCTTCGAGCGCCTAATGCGGACTGTAGAGGCACACAAACCGATGCGCTCAGTCAGCTCCGAGCAGTCCAGCGCCGCATTCACTACATCGTATAAAAACTTCATATCAGCTACCATCCGTCTGTTCCATATACTGTTCCATCAACATAGACACAACACCGCAAAAATGTATTGTTATTTGACTGTGGTCTTCTGAAAGGTGGAGGTACCTACCCCAGTTCGGGCTGCTCCAAATTCGGCGGCTAGTCCACTGTGCCCTACTTAGACTGAAATGATCTGGTGGGTGTTGTAAAAGCCGAGTGAAGGAGATTCTGAACCCTGTGCAGACCATTACACCAAGGGGTTACTCGAGCAGTGGCGAGTATACCACTGTCTTCGCCACAGTACAAACATTCAAGCATAATTCATTCGGCTCATACATTCCCAATCATTTAAAACGTCATTCCGAACAATGTTATCGCTCTTTTATGTAACAATGTTTAATTAAACCTAATTTGTAAAACTACGTTACTTCTGACATTTTGTTCTTCGTGAACAACCACCCACAACAACATTCCTAATGTATTATAGTGTGCGGCCGCGCTAAAGATTCCAAGCTAACAAAAAAATCCTTGCTATTTGTTTTAAATTCTCCTTAGACAAAAGAGAAGTTCTCCCTTTTTAGTGAAGGCAAAGGGATCTGACCCATCCACCCAAAAAAGCTATTTTTGTTTGAAGTTTAAGTATACATATATGCAAAAGTTCTCTTTGGTTTGAAGCGAAGCAAACAATTACTTTATAAATTTTGATGACGAAACACATTTTAGGAAAAGGATCACCACGCTACAGCCATAACCATCTACGTAATTGACGATGTTAATTAAATACGATTTTATATTATAGTCTATATTTATAAAATATTATTTTAGTTGTTTGTATAAAATTTTATTATTATTTTTATTAATATAATTAATTGCATTATTATTTTGTTATAACTATATACCGTACATCACAGTGAAAACGTCCTGCCGAATAACAGCGCTCCTGCAGCACTATGCCGCAGAACCCATGCTGAGGCAGGGTCTTACTGGTCTCGCATAGGACTTCACAAATTATTTGTTATAATAGGGGTTAAAGTATGAAATTGCCGATTTTTTCCTCATGATTCATTAGTGTATAATTCCTTTAATACAAAAGCTAGGTCCATTATTCTTTTTTTATTTTAAACTTCATTACAAGGGCTTATATTTATGTATAAAATTGTATTCCTATTTATATTTTTTTCACTAGAAATACATCTTCAAAAACAGCTCGTCCTAAGAGGTGTCCGTCTCCGTTATAAAAATATGAATATTTTTTTACAGGTATCAATTCTCAAATTTTTTCTCTAAGTATCCTTTAGCTTAATGTTGTCTAAACATATCCACAAAATTACACAAAATTTAGATTTGTAGTTCCTTAAAAAATCGCAAATATATTTGTATGAAAAATTTATTTTCGTTAAATTCTCCATACAAAACGGCAATTTCATACTTAAACCCCTAATATTAATGTAGTTTCTCTCCCTTTATGTTCTGTGGGTACCAATAAATGGTTTTTTCTTTCTTTCAATGTAGGTTCGTGTCGGGCAGGTAGTCGTTTATAAAATCAAGAAAAGAAGTCGCACTCACTGTGCCCTTGCTTGAAGTGGTGAGGGGTATTACACAACCCGAAGCTGTTAGAGATGGTGCAGTTTAGTGCACCAAGCAAGCATCGCTCATGCGTGCGCCGAGTGTTCTCAACACTACAGCTAGAGAAAACGGATTTATTTTTGTGAGATGACTAGTTTCGCTTCTGGTACAGTATGTGTAACTACACCCTCGCAATAGGTATTTAATTGTAATGATTGTGTAAGTTTGTGTATTAAATAATTAAAACTATGCCAAAATATAAAGCTGTATTGTGAAATACGAAGAAGAATATCGATTTATAATTATTACATAGTATTTGTAATTTAAAAGGTGTTTTAAATGGCTAACCAATAGAAAAATCTTATAAAGAACGCTAACTTTGCGTATAAAAAATACTACTTTCGTTCAAATAAAAACAAGCGTAAAAGTACTTTTGAAGAAATTACACATTAATGACTACGTATCGTGACGCGAGTCTTCATAGATAGGTATACAACAGTTTCGTGACTTTGGTATAATATTAAAAGAAAGGTCAAATTTGAATCTACGTTTCGTAGACAATTAAGTTTACGTCAGAAAGGTAGACCGATATCAACATTTATCATTATTTCCAATCAACTCGCCTTTAACTATGAGTTTATGTTAGATTAACTCGATTTATATCTATGATAAAAAAAAATAATGTTCATGAAATAAAAATAATAAGTTACTCGTAACTATTTGAATTTGTTACATAATATTTCCCTCTGTCCAAATGTAGATATTACAATAAAAAAACATTAAAAGAAAAACGACGACAATATTGCTTTCTGAAACACGGAAACAATATGAGTTATGTTTGGTTAGGAGCAATGAAATGTCAGCACAATTCTTATACTTTATTATTGCTTTTGTTGTTCTGCTATTTTGAACTCTAATGAAAGTATTACATTATAAGGAAAGATTTAATGCGGTATCTTTCAACAGAATTTCAATGAAGTGAAATAAAATACAACCACCTTGCAATAGCATCGTTTTCGTTTTGCACTCAATCACCACGGTGTATAGCTCAAACTCGTTTGGCTGTCGTTAATTTGAAATATTATCCTCCCTGCTCTGAGCAACGAAAAATACTAAGGTAGGAAAAGTTGACATCTCATAAATTACGATCGGAATAGGTCAACAGATGGCTTGCGTGACGCAAACAACTTTAAAAATGATATTTCCTAAAGTTCTAGACACATTTCGGAGGAGATACAATTTAAAGATTGTGAACAGTTCGCCGCCGATCAACGGTCGATCGCCGGCCATCGTTGAGGCGCCACAGTGGTATTTGTACGATCCGTAATGCAGGTCATGCAATACTTTAAAACCCACCTCCTCCAAGAGGCAAAAGCAGACTGGCCAAGAACGTCTGGGTTAACACACTCAAAAGCACTAATCGAACCATACTCTCGTAAGCGCACTGACGAGCTACTGAAGCTTAACAGGGGCAATCTGAGCGTGTTGATTAGGTATATGACTGGCCACTGCAAGCTAAACAGACATCTCTACAATATGAGACTAAAAGATATTGATGTTTGCAGATTCTGTGAACAGGAGCGTGAAACACCATTGCACCTCATGTGCTCTTGTGAATGTCTCATTCACAAAAGAAGCCGACATTTGGGAAGACACATTCTCGACCCAGACGATATCAAAACAATCCAAGCTAGGAATATATTATCATTTTTAGATAGTGCCCAGCTAAAGGAGTACATGTAAAGCCTCAATAGGACATACTTGGAGGCTAGTGTCGTAAACCACTTTTCAAATTGTAACAGGCCTTTAATATCCATTAATAATCTTTATAAATTATATTGTAACAACCTAACTATGTAAAACTCCATCTTCCTTTAAAAAATAGCTAAATGGTAATGTTGATTACTTTTGTTCAGTTCGCGCCTAAATGTTTGTCAGCATAATTTTAATGGCTACTATGAATAACTCCTCATAACTACTTTTATCGTTATTTAATATTATATTCTTTTTA
This sequence comes from Elophila nymphaeata, assembly GCA_955850985.1. NCBI lineage: Eukaryota > Metazoa > Arthropoda > Insecta > Lepidoptera > Crambidae > Elophila > Elophila nymphaeata. The sequence continues at coordinate 9,564,269 of OY039070.1, forward strand.
TAAATTACTAATATTACTAAAATGTTTATTGATACATATTTTACTAGTCCTTGGTTATGTTTAAAGTAAAAAGGAATGCTATTTTAAGTATCTTCTTGAATTCGCGCCAAATGTTAAGACAATATGGCGCCAATCCAGCGGTAGTAGTAGGGAGTGAGGACATTTTAAAACGTTTCGTTTAAGCGAAATGTGGTTAGTCTGTTTGAGGTCGTCGGGTCAAAAATAAGTGTAAAGAGGTGTATTGTTGCTGCAATTACAAGTATTGTAATAAAAAGTGTCATAATTTTATTCGTTAAAATTCCGACACCCGCTATTCCTGAGTTTATAATAAGGTAACGTCACAACTCAGAAGTGGGATCTGAAAAAGAAGACGCCTGCAAAAGAAAAAGTGTAAGTACGAGCAATTTTTTTCTCATTAGCTTTTCTCTTTAAAAATATCGATTCATGTTATTTATGGTTATGATTTATGTAACGTTCTTGTTTCATCTTAAAAGCTAGTGTTATTTGTTACACATTATGATTGCACGGTTAGATGTTAATGCAGTACCGATTAAAGGTAATTGATCGGGGCACTCCCCGTATTGTTTTTTTTCGGTTACCTGCATCATATTGTGTTCTGAATACTTGGCCAGGGCACTCCCTGGTAGCGTTCTGAATGGAATATGGTTATTGAAAACTTTTTTATTTCGTAAGACCTGAGCTTCTATTGTATACCAATTGAAGGGAATTGATAGGGGCACACCCCGTATTGCTTTCTTTTGGTTACGCATACCATATTGCGTTCTGAATACTCGGCCAGGGCACACCCTGGTAGTGTTCTGAATGAAATGTGGGTAGCAAGAAGTTTTCTTCCTTTACCTTGTACCTATGTACCTAAGCTTTTATTAAGTATAAGCCAATTGAAGGTAATTGATCGGGGCACTCCTCGTATTGCTTTCTTTTGGTTACGTATACCATATTGCGTTCTGATTACTCGGCCAGGGCACACCCTGGTAGTGTTCTGAATGAAATGTGGGTATCAAGAAGTTTTCTTCCTTTACCTTGTATGTTGCTAAGCTTTTATTGAGTATAAGCCAATTGAAGGTAATTGATCGGGGCACTCCCCGTATTACTTTTTTTTGGTTGCATACGCTATATTATGTTCTAAATGCTTGCCAAGGACACTCCCTGGGAGCTTTTTGGATATGATATGGTTATTTAAAATATTTTTCCTATAAACTTCAATTTGTTTTACGTACGTACACTAAGTTGAGATACTATTGCTAATGCAGTATGTTTAAATTCTTTCGAGGTCATTGGTATGGAAATAAGGCAGCGAATTAACAGATCAAGGTCGAAGATTGCTGCTGTATCACGAAAGGACATTCGAAGCCGCAACCAGTCTCGAGATCGCACGACACTGCGCTATCCATAGGCACGCCACCCATGATTGCGCTCCAAACGACCAATGGAGACTAAATCTGCTTCAAAATGCCCAGGGTCACGTGAGTGTTCGAGGCAGCGATATACCCAAACTTCGAAGAGTTGGCTCAAGCGATATGTAGTAATAATAACTACATTAAAGGTACAAGGTACAGGTACATGACCATGTTGAAAATTTCTTTTTAAGTAAGTAAGTTTCTCGATGTCATGAATAAATATGAAATCTAAGGACGACAGTGACACATTTCCCGTTTTGAACGTAATATCAGAATTCGATCCCTTGCACAAGGAACATACAGTAGATGCGTAGATTCATAAGTTAGAAGAGTGTGCAAAATATACGGTTGGAACGATAGACAGGTGGTTGGAACAATATACACGTGGTTAAAACGATGTTACTCTCACACCAAAACTCAGTAAACACTAAGCGTTTAATTAATAGCAAAAATGAGTAAAGATACATACATGGAGTATATATAACAAAGAAATGTACTACCTCTGATCATTGTAATAGGACAATTGATAAACTTAGAATGAATGATAATGAAGATGTTATTGACACTCCAGTTTTTATTTCTCTCAATTTCTAATTTATTTAACGGTTACTTCGTAAATATTGTTAAAAATATCTGTAATTCAAATATAGAAAATTTAAGTGATTGAGTGTTGAGAAAAGCATATTTTTGAACCTGTAGTGTATGGTATTTCTAAGGAGATTGGCATTGATGGTATACGAGCTGATATTACTAAATATAATTTAGGCAGTAACTTAGAACCATTGTTGCATGTCATTAATTTATTGATAAGCCAAGATATATTTCCTGATATTTTAAAAAATCTATGATGAAACCATTATATAAACAAGGCGAGAAGTATAAAACGGATAACTATAGACCTATTACACTAATCCCTATTTTTTTCAAAATGTACGAGAAGGTAATGTACAGCAGACTTCTTATACTTCTCGATAAAAACAGTATATTAACTATGAGCATCGCAACAAGTCCTATTTGGAAGGTAGATCACGGTGAGTAGAAAACAGTAAAATATTTTCCACTAAGCGAAAATATACTTAGCTATCATCAAATAATTTACCTATAAATAACCTCCAAAACTAAATTTAATAAATTTCATATCGAACGAACTACTCCCCAATGTTTATTCATAAAATGTAATGAAATGGATGATTATTGATTCTAACTGTAAATGGAGAGAATATAAATAATGTTTGCTCTAGAGTTAATCAGTTTGTGTTCGCTATTAGAAGAGTCTGACAGGTAGTATCTGTACAAGCATCTTTAACAGTGTACAATAGATATGTGTACTCAAACATTCGCTATGGTGTTGTATGGTGGGGAACAACTGACTTAAATAAGCTATGGTTAACGCAGAAGTGTTAATGAACATGTTCGGACTAAGATATTGGGAGTCATGTTTAAAAATTTACAATTTATTGCCGCTGCCATGTTTGGATATCTTGGAGGTCCTATCCTACTTGGATAAGTTTTTTTTCGCGGTCTTAAGTTTATCTCAAAATGAACGTAAAAGAGAACTGTTGAATTATTTTTTATTCACAGGCACATTTAGCAAGTCCAGTGCAGGTAATGGTCAACGTCATGGACCAGGCACATTTAGCAAGTTCAGTGCAGGTAATGGTCAACGTCATGGACCAGGCACATTTAGCAAGTCCAGTGCAGGTAATGGTCAATGTCATGGACCAGGCACATTTAGCAAGTCCAGTGCAGGTAATGGTCAACGTCATGGACCAGGCACATTTAGCAAGTTCAGTGCAGGTAATGGTCAACGTCATGGACCAGGCACATTTAGCAAGTTCAGTGCAGGTAATGGTCAACGTCATGGACCAGGCACATTTAGCAAGTTCAGTGCAGGTAATGGTCAATGTCATGGACCAGGCACATTTAGCAAGTTCAGTGCAGGTAATTGTCAATGTCATGGACCAGGCACATTTAGCAAGTTTAGTGCAGGTAATGGTCAACGTCATGGACCAGGCACATTTAGCAAGTTCAGTGCAGGTGATGGTCAATGTCGTGGACCAGGCACATTCTAATTTTATCACTAGTCGTGTATAAACTAGTCTAGTGCATGTAATGGTCAATGTCATGGACCAGGCACATTCTATTTTGTCACTAGTAGTGTATGTACTAGTCTAGTGCAGGCAATGGTCAACGTCATGGACCAGGCACTTTATATTATCGCTGGTCGTGTATAGACTAGTCCAGTTCCTACAGGTAATGGTCAACGTTATGGACCAGGCACATGCAGTACAACCATACATAATCCAGTGCAGGAAATTGTCAACGTCATTCGTGGACCAGGCCTATTTTATGATTACTGCATATGATACTTATACTCCATACCCTAGTTAATGTCATGAAGTTGGTTGATGTAAGATAATTTATAATTATGACCAATAATGATAATTGAAAAACGGTTATACAATAAGATTTATGTATTTTCCATGATGGTAAATGATTATACTGTTGTATTCCATAGAAAGATTCCATCATTGTAGCAATGATTCTGTTGTTGTGAAAATTATATTAATGACAAAAACGTAAGAGTATTTATTAATAACGAAGGGACTCGTTTAGAGGTGGATGGCCGAGTTGTCGTAAACCACTTTTCAAATTGTAACAGGCCTTTAATATCCATTAATAATCTTTATAAATTATATTGTAACAACCTAACTATGTAAAACTCCATCTTCCTTTAAAAAATAGCTAAATGGTAATGTTGATTACTTTTGTTCAGTTCGCGCCTAAATGTTTGTCAGCATAATTTTAATGGCTACTATGAATAACTCCTCATAACTACTTTTATCGTTATTTAATATTATATTCTTTTTATAAATTACTAATATTACTAAAATGTTTATTGATACATATTTTACTAGTCCTTGGTTATGTTTAAAGTAAAAAGGAATGCTATTTTAAGTATCTTCTTGAATTCGCGCCAAATGTTAAGACAATATGGCGCCAATCCAGCGGTAGTAGTAGGGAGTGAGGACATTTTAAAACGTTTCGTTTAAGCGAAATGTGGTTAGTCTGTTTGAGGTCGTCGGGTCAAAAATAAGTGTAAAGAGGTGTATTGTTGCTGCAATTACAAGTATTGTAATAAAAGTGTCATAATTTTATTCGTTAAAATTCCGACACCCGCTATTCCTGAGTTTATAATAAGGTAACGTCACACTAGTCACAATAGATCTTTACAGATTGCAGTGACGCAAAAATCCCCGAATTGACTAAATAAATAAAAATACGATCCGTAGCCGTTTTGTAGCCGCCATTTCGTAGCATACATAGTAAAATAAAAGGCGTTCCTTTTCCGATCTGATTAATGTGCTACGACTTTAATACGCAGAAAAATCTTTATTAAATTCATTTAAAATTCGGCGACTCAAAACTGTAGATCCAATTATTTTCGTAAAGATGAACGTTAATGATACTTGTCCCTACGATAACCGGGTGCCAGTCAAAGACTACTTCAATTTTAAAAAGATCTTTAAAAATGCGAAGAGGAAAATGCAGAGTAGGTATTCGTGGAAATCCTAAGATATTTTGCATAGAAACCTACACAAAGGAAATAAACAAGAATGGAAAGAATTTTAAGGAATCGTCATTTAAATCTTATTCTTATTTATACTAGAGATTCGATCATCGTAATCAGAATAATGCGTAAAAACCATACTGCTAAAGCAGTATGTCGATAGCAAGATACTTTACCGACCACAAATAAATAGGAGTAGGGTACGAGGAAGAATCAGAAGAATGAAATCTCTTTGCTGTGAAAATTTGGCCTTTACTTTTTAATAAAGTCTTAAAATAATAGTTTTAACCTATGATCATCCTTTCCTTCGGGTTTCCTCTCCCTCTAAATCCAACCACCTTCATGTTCATCACCTCCTTAGCCATGATTATTATATAAAAATAAAACATTAAATGCCCATACCATGATAGTGTACCTCTCAACTTTTCTGCCCCTGGTGCTACTTTGAGACTTCCTCTAATATACTCATTCTTCACCTTGTCCATTGTTGTTTCTTCACACATCTTAGCTAAACATCTCAGTCACGTGCAATCAAATTCGTCACCGACACATAAAATTTTAGCACCAGACATTTCGGAAAAAATAGGTTTGTAAATTTAATAATTATTTTAATTAAAAAGAGCAATTCAGCTGACAATAAATTTTAGTTATTAAAGGATAATTTATCCTCAGTTTTACTTAGGTGTATTTATTTAGCAGAATTGCTTTAAAGTATAATATAAAATTACGTAAGTTATTAGCATCTCATAGAAATGGACTATATAAGGACGTAATAATATAAATTGAGAAAACGTATCGTAACGTAAAGTATGTTATTTTCCAATAATTCAGTCCCTGACTCTGTCACCAGACTAAAGATAGCCACATGTTAATGTTAAGAAGCCGTTTTTGTTGTGTTTTATTGAATTTAATGGTTTTACTGATTCAATAACTAATAAAAATAAGAAAATACAATTATGTAATTTGTTTCTCCAACAATATCTAAGCAATTGTCAATTGCACAAATCTATGGTTAGTAGCACTCCTATTTATACAGCAAATCAATATTGCAGTACCAGTAGCAATTGGATGTTTGTTGTTTGTCAATAATCTTAAAGGAAGCTCAATTAATGAATTGGAGATTGAACTGAAATAGATATCACCTGTAAACAAAGTCTTTAATCCACGCACAGCAAAATAAATAACGCTGACAGCATGACGCTAATTGCTACGAGCTACGTGCTACGAGAGATCGTAGTGGGAGCGCGTAGTTCGATCAGAGTAAATATTTGTAATTTTATTAGTCAATTTAATAAAATTGTCTTATATTGGTCAGTCTTTTCAGTGGTAAATAAAAATCTTATTTGTAAAAATATTATGGTAACTAAAAATGTCAATTTGTTAAAATATTATTACCAAATTCTTTTGTTTCGGCCTGTATCTCAAAATAGCATAGATTCAAGCCTCAGTGGTTTTTAGTTGTTATTATTATTTAATATTTTGATTTTTTTTTTTTGTAAAATCAGTGATAAGTAGAAAAAGCTACTATTTTTCACTTTTATTTTAATTTGTTATTACAGTATTAGCATTATATCATTACGAGGTAGGAGGAAAATACTATAAACTATTTGGACAGTTTTTAACATGTAAAAATAAAAGAAAGGCAGTTACTTTTTATTATAGTAGTCAGTATCGAGGTTAATATATCTTATCTTAGATCTGACCCTTAGCATATCACATATGTGGCCTTTAGAGACCTTGGGCTACGACCTTCGTAAAACCCGCCTCAACACACTGTTCTAATACTCTAACCTTACCTGCACAGCCGCCAGATATACTGCAAGCCAGGATTCGCACTGTATCACATCACAAATCTTTGTTTATTAAACCACCGAACAGTTTAGTTCGTTACGTCACAGTTAGTCAGACTTCAATGAGATTAGCAATTAGTTTGTGGACTGTGTATTGTTTAGAGCGCGATTTGTTGTGCATCGGCGGCTGTCAGATGGGGCAGGAGGCGTCGGGTCTCGCCGCTGGCTCGTCGGAGACTGAGCCCAGAAGCGCGCCCCCGATCGATACACGCGGCAGAATAAACACTCCGTACTAGGATAGGAGAGTATCGTAGCAGTGTTGCTAGCGCATGCCGCCCGCCAGTCAGTGTTACCACATCCGATGTTTACCGCGGTTTGTATCTCGGCACATTTCTCGAGCGGGAATTCTTTCGCGACTCGCTTCGAGACTCACAAATAGGTATCGTTGGGAAACATCATACGGGTATTTTCTGTATTCCAATCGAAGTTTTACGTGTCGGTTTGTATTATAATACAATACCAATTCTGTACAGCTCCTTATTCTTAGACCATGTATAATTTACGTGTAACCTTCACTTATCTGTACGTTTGAGACACCGATTTCCATAATTCTACCATCTGTAGTCGGAATGAACGTCGTGCAGTTTTGTCATCGAACTATCTCCGCCACTTGTTATCCTTATATTATTATAAAATACATTTATACTGTTTAACAATAAAAATTTTACTCGGTATAGATGATAGCTTTAATGGCTTATTCGAATTGATGACTCAGTAAATATATTTCTAAGTATATTACTTATAAGTTAATACTCAAATGTAATGTGAAAACAATAGAAGTCTATACGAAATAATTAGAGTTTCTGTTCCAATACTTTTATAGATTATTCAATCAAATTGATGTGCCATGAACCTACACCTTTTGCTATCTTATCTTATCTTATCTATCACTTCTTTAACGTACTATCACTGTGAAAACTTCTGTCAAATGTTAAGGCATAGAATAATTTTCATCTAAGGAGGATGGTAGAGAATCGTGACATATCAGTGCGGTTCAAATCATTCCATAGATTTGAACCGCACTGACTTTTCACTATACTTTCATTCTAGTCAATTATTTATCATTATCATATCAATCGAGAGACGTCCACTGTTGGACATAGGTCCCGCCCAAGGATCTCTAAACCATTCGGTCCTGCGCTGCCCGCATCCAGCGGCTTCCCGCGGCCTTTGCCAGATCGTGTCCACCTTGTGAAGGGCCTATTTACGCTGCATCTTCCGGTACGCGGCCGCCACTCGAGGACCTTTCCATCCCAACGGCTGTCCTCTTCGCTATGTGCCCTGCCCCCTGCCACTTAAGGTTCGCAATTCTTTGGGCTATGTCGATGACCTTGGTTCTCCTGCGGATCTTATCATTTCTGATAGGATCACTCAGAGAAACTCCGAGCATAGCCCTCTCCATTGCCTTTTGAGTGACTTTAAGCCTTCTTATGAGGCTAATTGTAAGCGGCCGTAACCGACTGACCTGCGAATTATCACTGGCAACACACACACTTTCGTCATGAAACACGGCGGTATATTATTTATATGTCATAGTAAACAGATCCTCCATTGCTTTGGTCCCTGTTGTCAAACTGTTTCTGACGACTTTTAGCAAGAAATGAACAGTCAAATTAGTAATTACATGAACAAATGCTGAACACAAACGTGACCTAGAAGTCTTAGAACCGGGGCTTATATTGAAAATCATTTTTAAATAAAAAAACCGCCTTCAAAACTAAACACAGAGAAATAAAAATTCTGCTTATAAAAATCTAAATGTTTTTTGAGGTCGGTCCCAAATACAAGTGACAACGTTTATTCCAAATATTGAGGTTGGCACCAACCTCAAAAAAACATTTAGATTTTTATAAACAGAATTTTTATTTCTCCGTTTCTAGTTTTGATGGCGGTTTTTTTATTAATTTTTTTTTTTGCTTTTTGTGTTTTAAGTATATAAATTTTCAGGAAACTATCTTGAGATCTTTTAGACACACCACTAGTGATAAGATTACGATATCATCGATGTCAATCAAATAGGCATTATTAGGGATAACTCCAGAACTACTCGTCAGATGTCGATCAGGACCAGCTTCCAAAGGTCGAAAAAATCATCAAAAGCGGTATATCCAGTAAAGAATTATGAGGTAACAAACAAAAAAACATACAGTCGAATTGACAACCTCCTCCTTTTTGAAGTCGGTTGAAATAGAGATTCTCATAAAGTCTTAATTTTCCTAGCCTGGTCCAAATTTATTATGGGTTCGGTTCAGTTTGTCTTGATATCAATAATAAAGGATTTGGCATTAGATTTTTACGAGCGTGTGCCTGCCTGACACAAATCCTCCTTTGGAAGCGACTCTCTTACAATATTGGTAAATATTCCATTTAACCACAACCCATGCATTACACTCGATCAGAACCTAAAGTAACGATTTGTAATCAGTGTATTATTGCAAAACGATTATCGCTAACTTTTCCAATGTTGGTTATGGCTTAATAGAGGGTAGTATTTAACTGCAAATTAAAAATCTTCGTTTTTAACCCCGACGCAAAAGGAGGGGTGTTATAAGTTAGACCTGTCTGTGTGTTTGTCTGTGGCATTGTAGCTCCTAAACGAATAAATCAATTTTGATGCGGTGTTTTTTGTTTAAAAGCTGACGTGATCGAGATGGCTCTTATCTATATATTTATGTCGTGAGTTATATAAAATTTTCAATTTTGTAGTTTTTGTATAACAAAAATACTGACAGCACAGAAAATAAATAACTCTAACCTATACCCATCACTCAGCCATTTAGGTATAGGTACATAAGGCATTAGACTCTCCCAAAAACAGTGCACTCTGCCTGGTCGTAAAAAATTAACCCTACCTTTTTATTGAAATAAACATTGTCATTGTCAATTATACAGAATGAACTCAATCTATCGAGTTGAGCGGACCTATTATTTGCATTGCATTGAATTTACGATAAAAAAACAAAAGTTAAGTTTTGATTTTAATTAGTTGGGACCATAATGATTCAACTACTTCTAGGCCACACACTGTATTGATCACAGAACACGTCTTTCTGTGTTTTGTAGTATTGATTATGTTTTACTTTTGAATTTTAACTGTAGAACAAAATTTATCTTTCAAAATAGTCATTTATGTTTTTAATAATCAAATTTAGCAGTTTGTTTTACGTAAGGTACCCACATCTGGTTAAATGTAGGCGTGAGTAATTTCAAGAAGGCGTATACCTAAACCGCGCTATACTCGTATTCTCTACAATTTTCATGAATTATAACTTAAATTGTGATTTGATCAGTTCCTTGATTACGAGGGTAAAGTTATAATTTACTTTGCGACACATTACGGTATAAATCTTAATTTATACAGTAATTCCTGACTTACTTTAAAGTTTCAGCGAGGGAACGTAGTAATAGGCTTATAGTTACAGGGTCGCAGATATTTACTCGATTTTCATGTTAACAGCAAAGTCTATAAAATGTTACTGCATATTTTCATTTATCTTCATCTCCAGGCGCCAAGTTTCAGGTTCCAGAACAAACTTTCGGACCAAACACAAGATTACATAGACATCCATATAATTAGAATTATATGGATTACTTGGCAGACAATAACACGGCCTGCCTGGTGATCAGCAATCACCGCCGCCTAAAGGCACTAACGTGAAACTGGCGCGCGGGTTTTTAAGAAGGCGAAGACCTTGGAGGGTCCTCAAGCCTGTAGGTCGAACGTTCCTAGGGGATTACTAGACGACCGAGCATCTCCCCCATGGGGAGTATTTCGACCGCCTAGCGTCCTTAGGGCGTCCGTGTCGGAAGGGACTGGCGCACTGCCAACCCGAGTCCCTTTTTATAACTCCTAGAGCTCGGGGAACTTTCCTCACCGACAGGAACCCAACATAAATTATTTGACTGTAGAGTGTTGCGTGAACACGCAAATCCCGAGCCGCCCCGATATAGAGCACTGATGGTCAGGCTTGGGAGGATATTTAGTGGGTATGGAGGGAACGAATATACCTTGAGTCCCACATATTCTTTGCGGTTGACACCATCACGCAGGGACGATGCGTAAATTGCATTTGACCTCCTCGCAAAAAAAGAGACCTACTACCCAAGTTTAGGCGCTTCAAATTCGGACGGCTCTTCCGCTATGCCCCACCTCGAAAGACTAAGATGTGTAGTTACATGCAAATAAAAAATACTTACATATATTTTCACTGTGTGCGTCAATCACAAACATACTATAGTAGGAACTTGGTTCCCCAAAGGTGAATTGCTTCGGCAGTTCCGGCTCATTCTCACAAGGGCATATTGGACAGCTAATAATGTTAACAGAAAAAAGGTTATTAGAATCTAGCAATTACTAATATTTCATGTTTATTACTAATTTAATAACTACGCAAGAAATGTAACTATTTTAAATCAAATGAGTGTGAAATTTATAAAAGATAGGACTCGTGTAAAAACACACATTACGCAGTCTACACATTTCAATTATATTTAAAGCTCTATTGAGCCTTGAATGAGGTTTTTAACTTGTGTAGAGACAGTTTAGTTTCATTTTGTAAGATTTCTGCGTTATCTTCCATTGACTATGTTTCCTGTTTCCCAAGTGTCAAGTTTTAACTGTGGCTCCTAAATTATTTTTCTATTATTAAAACTTTCATACCGTTTGACTGGACCGTGTCTTTGTATTAATACTTTAGTAGTTTTTGAAATAATTTAGATAAACACTTTTCTCTTATAGGGGTAGGCCGAGCTCACTTATTTCCATTTATTATATATTTCCTTACATATTTCTTTTGATTTATTTTATTTACTAGCAACAACAAACAGCTATCACAATCTAAACTAATACTAAACTATTACTGCAGTTACAAGAATATTGTTCCGTTCATCTACCATCTACATGCTCGATGTTTCAAGTACTTTTGCCCTAGGCCACAGATCATTAATGATACTACGTATAAAATGGACACAGCGTCCCCCAGCCTACCAATAAGGACTTCCTCACCCTGCCATTGATTTTCAGCTGTCGAGGAACTGACTTACCTTATCTTAAGGCGTCACGCACACAGTTACATGTGTCAAGAGCGACATCTGTGTAATAGGTAAATAAGAGGCAATAATACTATTTGTCTATATGTCCGTAATAGCAAATTGTAATTTGGTAACAAATATTCGAATACCAGAACTTTCACATTTATAATATTAGTAACTTAACAAGCTTATCCCCACGGTTCCATATCTGTAACTTAAAGTGTACCTAGTGTAACTACCATCTTTCTGTGTCTAGTAGTATCATTGTGATTGTGTAACAAACTTCGAAATCTGTGCCTTTACGAACTTTTGCTAGTGAAATAATTATCATGAAATTTTTCATAACACCACAGATAATGTAATACTATCCTAACTATATGATGGTTTTATTGAGTTGTTTGTGTGTTGGGTATGTCTATAATTGTGTTTATCTAGGAATAGTTTAAGCATTCATTATGTATAAAATACATCCACGAGAGCTCTGCCGACAAACTATGTCATAGTTTGGCAGAATATTATATCTGTATTCACAGTATGCATAATGGTAAATATAATAAAAAAAAATAACGTGCCTTTTGTATAAAGATCTAATCGAGTGTCTGCTATGCCTGGGCCTTCATTAAGATATTTTCGATTTGGTCGATATCTTTCGGCTAGATCGCCCTTCATATATAATTATTTAGCCTTTCTCTACAGCAAAACAACAAAAGTTAGAATGTTACCATCCTTATATGAATGTAGCATAATATCTACAGAATACAAAACATTACAGAATAAAAGCAAATCCATCGCTGACGGCTTAGGGAAAAAAGTGAATCACATATTCGTTCTCAGCATACGATATAACTTGTTGTGTATATACACGTGAAAATCTAATGTGTACGAAAAAAACACAACATACTTCTCCAGGAAACGTGACATTCATAATATTAATACTGATACAGAATACACATAATCTTGCTACTCACCTCCACCGAATAAATAATTATTTTAGGGGGCAATGTATAGGTACGCTTATAAGAAACTCCCAATATAAATATTAGAGGTAAACTATTAGGGCAAGGCATCTCACAAAATATTAGAGGCAAGTCCAATTAGCTTCAATACGATTCTATTCTGTGCCGATACCATTCATATGAATTAATATATTTCAAATACAAATAGTTTATTTGCCATTAAATAGGGTAACAGTGGTGTTTTACAGTATGTCTACATATAAATCTGAGCATTGACCTCTTTATCCATTATCATACCGGCATGCAAAATTTTAATTGATTACAATGTCAGTTACATTAAGTTAATTATACATTGTAATACAAACAATAAAATAACATTAAAATTTAATTTAAAATAATGTCAATTAAACACGAGTACGAGAGGTAAATTTATAAACGTCAAAAACTTAAAGCTAAAAGATGTCAAGATAAATTCTTGTATCAAACACTATTGCTTTGTACCTTTATTTATGTCTCAAGAAATCATCAACCGAGTAAAACGTTTTTTTAACACAAACATATAGAGATAGGGCACAAAGAATTAGCCGCTCGAACTTTGAGCACCCGATTTGGTACCTTACAGAAGACTGCGGCCAAATAACATTTGCATAGTGTTGTCTTTCTGTCGGTGAGTAAGGTTACTAAGAGCTTTATGAAGTGGGGGTATGTAGTTAGGGTTGGAAGCGCGGGAGTGACACATGAGTGTTAGGTATAATCTTCTTTATTGTTTACTACGATAGATTCTTCTTCTTCTTTTATTTATTTAAATGGTAATTAGTTGTTTTATTTAGGGTAACAACCATTTCTGCCAATCCCAAGTAAGGAAAAAAAGCCTCTTCATTTGGTTATACTATTTCTTGATGTTTGCATTAAAATATGGGCGTCATACATTTTAATGCATCTAGGGAGTGCTTAGAAAGAAATGCATAGCAGTCACACCACAAAGCCTTTATTTCAATGATTCCTTATAACTGTTCGTCAACACGGATGCTTATGCAACGAAACGACACCACTTTCACTGCACTAAATCCACTCCGAAGCAATTTTGAATTATCGAAATAAAGAACGAAAAGAAACGCCATGGTTTCCCGCCAAACACTTCTACCATAGATTTAGAATCTGGCTACCGCCATCTTATCAACCTCCTTTTTCCAAACTTTGTGGAGATCGATGGCACTACGGTCGAGCGTTTTTCGTAACGACTACAAAACCTAAACTATTAAGTGCACGCTCGGTACTCTGTGGGTGACCAAAATTTTGTCAACTCAATTTTCCATTGTGCTTCGCAAGGCACTGGCAAGTAGTCCTGGCTTCTATCAAAAGATACGTTACAGGCCAATGGCGACTTGTAAGACTCTGATACCAAGCCAGCCGCGGTAACAAAAACTGTTGAAAACATTCATCCCCTAGCTCTAAATAGAGCGCAAAAAAGAGTAGTTTTAAAATGAATTAAGATCGTAGCACACTTATCGGGCCGAAATCCTATCGCCTCAACAAGAGCCGTTCCCTTTACGAGCTAGAGGACTTTTAATGTAATAAACTCAATAGGGATGATGATTGTTTCTGTTTAGTCTGTCAGAACTCTCGCTAAAACTCTGTCAGAACTCTTTTTAAATGGAATTTGCTAAATACCTTTAAATCGTCAAAAACCCTAACACCGTTTCGACAAGAAATAATTATAATGGCGAACTAGTTATTTTGTATGAATCAACGTATCTTCCCTGGCAATAAAGACCATCTTCCTCCAGTTTCCGACGAACATTAGAGGGGATGTAGGCCCCAGCGAACCACTTTTGGTGTGTCCCCTTGGCATTCGAAGTCACATGCCATCGTCGAATTGTTTTTATTTTCCCACCACGGCTAGTTCCGGACGGCCCTTTTCAGGACCACGACCGCGCCCGAAGTCCTCCGGGTGCGGTCCGATGGCTGCTCTCGGTGTACACGTCAGGAGAACGCGCCACGTCGAGCAGCCGTCGGTGGACGAGGGTGTTGCGGCCGCTCCCGCTCACACCCAGCGTAGGCGGAGGAGGGGTAAGAAAAAGTAGGCCCTTTTCCTATCCTGAATGGCCGGCCTGTAAGGCCGGCGTCGGCCAGCAGCCCACAGGGGCTGGCGTTAGTCGGTAGCCCCTATGGGCCGCTGGCCACCAATTGGTGTAAGGAGTGCCTAGACGGGCAAAGTTGGGACGGTTTCGGTGTAGTTGCGCTCACGTGCGCAGATCCCGAGCCGTCCCGTAATAGCGCACTGAAGGTCAGGCCGGGGAGGATGTACTAAGCATCCTCCCCGGTATGGAGGGAACGCCTTTACCTCGAGTCCCACATATCCCCTGCGGTTGGCACCACCCCGCAGGGACGATGCGTAAATGCATTTGACCTCCCCTTCAACAAAAAAAGGCCCCAGTGAACCAAGATCGTATACTGTGAGGCAAAAATACGTATCTAATGTTTTTTGTACTTACTCTCTGAAGGACTATAATTATAATATTTTCACCCAGACATTATCCCTATTTACCAATAAACATTTATATTTCTGGCTACTTCCGAGTAATTTATTATCTTATCCTAACAACAAAATAATTGAATTCTCTTCATAATTAAGTACAACAAGCTTTCTGGCTTTACTTATTTTCCCAATTATGAAGTTCCTTAATTATAAGGCCTTTGAATGAAATATTTGTACCTATATGAATATTTTAGGAAAATAATTGCAAGCAAATAAGGAAAAAGGTACATAATTATATCTTACTGAGTTAGTGCGTAGGTATGCATAAAGAAAGCTGAGCCTGAAGCCGATATGACAGTCAGAGCTGGTGTTATTTTATATTTTTCATTACTCATACTCGTTAAGTTGGCCTGAAGTTGCCTGAGGAGCGGGTTGCAAGTAAATACTTTTCAGTCCTAGGGAGAATAGTATTCAACTGAGCTGTCAAATTATTAAAAAAAACTTATGTATTTTTTCATTTTTTATTTTCTCTATACGGAACGGCAAAAGGATCTAGCCCATACAGCACTGTCTTCAGTTTTCATCCTTTTTCTTGATTTCCGCTTAAAAACGTAAGTGTCACACATTTTAATGCGTCTAGGGAGTGCTTGGCAACATACCTCATGATGGCGATTGATGAGTTGGAAATCACACTATAAAGTTCTTAACGTTATGCACACCACAAAACCTTTATTTCATTGATTCTCGTTAACTTCTAGTCACCATGGATGCTTGTGCATCAAAATAACACTAGATACACTGTATCCATTCTGAACAATTTTTAATAAAGAAACAAAAATCGCCGTCCCTCTGTCTAGTTCTATTTACAAACTATTGAACAATGTTCCAACTTTCTATGCAACTACTCAATTACAGTGCGATGTATAATTGAAATAACATAAAGTTAAGTATCAATTTAAGATTTTTTTTTAAATGACCTTTCATTATGTAATTGTTCTAATTTTAGCATAATTTTTAAAATAATGTCTCGCCAAAGTTTTTGATTTATGTAAAATAAAATTCACTAAGTTTTTCTTTAGCTAATTTATGTTTTTATTTTTATATTCCTTGTGTTTTTAATGAAAAGCACAGTGTTTACCTCGGGTAAAGTTATTTTCACCCCTTGGGTAACAATGTACTATTACCGGCGCTAGAAAGTGCCATATGCCGACTAGCAGCGCAGACCACTGCTTATGGTAACCAGCTTTCTTAATGTATACGCACTAAAGCTGTACCTGTATACGTAATGTATACACGTTTGCTACTTAGACCGTACGGAACGAGTATATACTCGAGTATTTAATTTATTAATGAAATGACAAACTATGTAGCCTTCTAAAATTGGTGTCTACTGGATGAAGGAGAACCATGTGGGTACTAAGAAAGTTTTCTGTAATTTTCTTTTCCACTTTACGAGAACGTCCATAGCCGGCTTTCATCTGGTAGTAATAAGTGATCAAAAGATGGAAAATGCAGCGAGTTTAAGTCAGAAACATCAGTTAGTTGATAATTTGTGATGTTTGGCGGTGAGAAAAATATGCGCTTTCTTTCTAAATAGTGCTAGGGATTAATTTAAGTCCGCTGACTTGCTACCACCATCTTATCAAAGTCCGTTGCAATAACAATAGTGTTAACAGTATTATTATATTCCTATGTGATGATGGGATAGCCAGTCCCACGAAAGGTCACTTTAAATTTCGACGTTGCGAATTCACACCGCGATGAGAGCGGTCGGCAGTGGCCAGCAGTGCCTGGTAGCGACGCGATGTGGCCGGCAGAGCCGGTGATATAATTTTATACTATATGTACATACTTGTAAAACTCGCCAAGTCGCGTGACCTTGCGAGCTTTACGAGGGATAATTTTAAGTACCTATGTAGATAAAATTTAAAATTATATTACACTGAAAGTGCTCGCCGCGTAGCTACCGGGCGCGGCCATTCCGGTATGTATCAGTCCTTGTCATCATATACCAAAAACAAAACATAGTTCACATTTTGTAAAAATTACGAACATTGTTAGCAGTAGGTACAAATTGATGAAGCTCGTAATTTATCGGATAATTAATACAATCTGTGCATAACATAATTATAATTGAGCATGAGCATGTATTTACTTACAATATGATTGTTATTTTTAACTAATTAGGTACGAGTATAATATCATGTTATGTTATTTATTATTTACAATTTCTCTTTTAAGGTTTTTCTAGTAAAATAAATTATACAGACAGTCTAGAGATTCAAATATTTTCGAATACAAAGTGGTTAGAGAGAAAGAAGATGTACATTGTTACAATGAAAACAAGCTAAGTTCTCTGTATTGTATTTTGTTCGCGGGAAACAGGGCACCTGTAGATAATGTAAATAAGTTAGGTATTATTTCTTGAATTCAAAGCGCAGTTATCTCAAATTCCCCGAAATACGATTTGATTTCTATGTAAGCAGAATATGAAAATGGCGATCATACTAGACAAGTTTCGTGATTGACTATTCTATTTGACTTAAAAATATTAACTCCACCCATGAACATAAATTGAGAATCGGAACCGAACTACTGAGATGTTAAGTAAAGTTTTTCCACAGTTCTTATTGTAAGGAATGAATAAGCCAAGGAAAATAATACAAAAAATATTGCAGTAATAACACGCGTTGAGAGACTCCATTTTTAACTCAATATAACGTACAATTTATTGTTATTTTAGATACATTTTTACTTCATCATCATCATCATCAACAGCTCATATAATGTCCTCACCGAGGGGCTCGCGCCTACCCCACATTAGGGGCGATTAGGCCTTAGTCAAACACGCTGGCCAAGTGCGGGTTGGTCGACTTCACACACAACCATTTCTTCATAGGTGTGTGCAGGTTCCCTCACGATGTTTTCCCTCACCGTAAAAGCGTCGATTAAACGTACATATAAATTCAACATTTGAAAACACATTGGTATGTAGCCGGGATCGAATCAGTGCCAGCCCGGGTGGGAGACGACGCTCTTACGCACCACGCCACCGACGATTTTTTCACTTGACATTCGCAAAATGCGCAATCTTTATGTCTCGCCACGCAAATAATTAAGAGCATAAACTTTGTTTAATAAAACATCTGCCGTGTTTGTTTGACGGGAGACCATGGCGTCGGGATGTAGATCTTTGTTTCGATAATTCAAAATTGGTTCGGAGTGGATTTTGTGAAGTGGTGGTGTTATTTTGATACACAAGAATCCGTGTATTTTTTTTATAAAAAGATCAAATAAATGACTCCATTACGCCTGATGGTAAGCAGAAGTGGAATCCAATGCGAAGATAGCAGGTGCGAGAGATAAACTGCCGCGCTAGCCACCCTCGCCTTGCTGACCTGCAAGGCGAGGGTGCACGCTTCTTTTGAATGACCCAGGATTGAAGGAGGGAACACGTGACGTGACGTTCACGAGCAGTTAATAGAAATCATTGAAATAAGGTGTTGTGGTGTGTATGACGTTGAGATTTTTATATTGGGATTTCTACGTCGTCAGTCGCTATCATGACTTTGCCATGCATTTATCGTCAAGCATCAATTTAAGTTTGTAAAAAACACCCACTTTTTAATTCGAAATTCAATAAAGAAGATAGAAAACTGAAGACATGGCTTTAAGTATGGGCTAGATGCCTTTGCCGTCCCGTAATAGGAATAATTTAAAAAAAAGCATCTGCCCTGTTTATCGGCTTTTGTTTGTTGGTTTAGTTACTATTGTGTATTACACCCCTTTTATATAGATGATGCAACCTGTCGCTATTTATGGGATGATGTAGCTTATATGTCCCAAAAGCTTTAAGTAGCATTTTAAGTATTAAGTTTTAAGTTTCAGTTACCTAAAGCTGTTGGGACTATAAGCGTAATAGCATGTAAGAATCTTAAGCGCACGGTGCTTCTAGCCTCGGCTTTATCTTAAATTGCACTTTGCCGTCGTGGGTTAATGGTAACACTTAACAGTTATTATAAGGTAATTTATAGTTCTTTTTTTTGCAATATTTATTAAAAAATAAACAAACGTAATGTAAAACAGTATTCACTCTCAGCACACGTGCTTCATTTTTTGTGGCCTGGGACATGCAAAAGGGGCTTGATGAAGTACCTCGCAGGTCGGCAAGGTGAGGGTTGCTGTTGCAGCGCATTTAATATCTCTCGCTCTTTAGTATCTCTATTTTTTTGCCATTGGTTTCCACTCAACTTCTGCTTTATATGTCTTTACTCACACACTCACGCTGTTCACTTTCTATCGAGTGGGATAAAGTGATTTGTTAGACATTTTAATGAAAAAAAAATAACCTGATTTCGCATGACAAGTAGCGCAGTCTATTTCGTTTAAAGTTACACAAACAAAATTGTTGTAATGATAATTTTCATACTTAGAAAAGTTGAGAAAAAGCTAATTACAGCGAATACCAAATTAAATTGCGAACTTTTTTTCATCGTGGAGTTTAGGCGATCTGGGACTCCTGGGAATTTGCCAAATTGAAATCCTATTCGTTTACGGCCACAGATTTGTTCCCATGGCGGAAGTATGCAATGGTGAGGCAATTTTCTTTTCAACATAATGTTGTTGTAGACTTTCGTGGGGCAATCAAATAAATCGTTGAAAATTGTTATTTAATGTAATTTATTTAAGCGTCGGTGGCGTAGTGCGCAATAGCGTCGTCTCCCACCCCGCCACGTACCAATGTGTTTTCAAATTTTGAATTCATATGTACGTTTAATCGACGCTTTTACGGTGAAGGAAAACATCGTGAGGAAACCTGCACACACACCTATGAAGAAAATTCTAGGTTGTGTGTGAAGTCGACCAACCCGCACTTGGCCAGCGTGGTTGACTAAGGCCTAATCGCCCCTAATGTGGGGTAGGCTCGAGCCCCTCGGTGGGGACATTATATGAGCTGTTGATGTTGTAATTTCTTTACAAAAACGTTTTAGCAGCTGAACCGAATTTCTATACTAAGACTAGCTGTCAAATACACTTCAACAACCTCCAGCCTATTCTATCCTATTCTGTACCATTCTATCCTGTTCCATCTTGCTCTATCAGGTTCTAGCCTTTTTTTGTTGACGGGGAGGTCAAATGCATTTACGCATCGTCCTTGCGGGGTGTTGCCAACTACAGGCGATATGTGGAACTCGAGGTAAAGCCGTTCCCTCCATACCCACTAAACATCCTCTCCGGCCTGACTTCCAGTGCGCTATTGCGGGACGGCTCGGGATCTGCGCACGTGAGCGCAACTACACCGAGGCCGTCCCAACGCTGCCCATCTAGGCACTCATTGTGCGCCAATTGGTGGCCAGCAGCCCACAGGGGCTACCGACTAACGCCAGCCCCGTGGGCCACTGGCCGACGCCGGACTTATAGGCCGCCACCTCACCGATGGCTGCTCGACCTGGCGCGTCCTCCTGACGAGGACACCGGGAGCAGCCATCGGACCCCGGGCGCGGTCGTGGCCCTGAAAAGGGCCGTCCGGAACTAGCAGTGGTGGGAAAACAAAATCAACTCGACGGTGGCATGTGACTTCAAATGCCAAGCGGACACACTTGACATCATAAGCCTCACACCCGCCGAGAAAGTTTCCCCACCACGTTACCAGGGTCCGTCACGAGGAGGCTTCCGGACGTGGACCCCATCAGGTTCTATTCTATCCTGTTCTATCCTATTCTTAATAAATGGCGTCGCGATACTGCCTCGACTACATCGGATCTCATTTAATCTGTACTGTAAGTTATGTTTTAGGTTATCTGTGGCGTTATACATATATTATATTCCGAACAAAGTGGTCGCTTTTTGTTAGTATTATTAAAACCATGTTTTAATTTTTTTTTTCTTTAATTTTCTCTGTTACGAGACGGCAAAGGGATCTAGCCCATACAGCCATGTCTTCAGTTTCATATCTTTTTCTTTCTTGATTTTTGCAATAAATGTGGGTGCCACACAAATTAATGCATCTAGGGAGTGCTTGGCGAGAAATGCATGGTACAGACCTCATGATGTTGACTGATGAGAATTGTATATTGGGATTTCCAACCACTATACAAGTCTCAACGTCTATACACAAAACCTTTATTTCAATGATTCCTCATAACTGTTCCTCAACACTGGATGCTTAAGCAACGAAACGACACAACTTTCACTGCACAAAATCCACTTCAAAGCAATTTTGAATTATCGAAATAAAGATCGACATCCAGACGCGATGGCTTCCCGCCAAACACTCCACCATGTTTTAATTAATAAATGTTTTGTACGTTACGCATTTTGCCAATGTCAAGTGAAAATGTATCTAAAGTAATAATAAATTGTAAGGTAGATTGAATTAAAAAATACAGTCTCTCAACATGCACCAAGAACTCGGGATAACCTCTAGTGTCATAGTTAAGACCGCTTATAGTAACAGACTGATCAGCTTGGAAAGGGAACGTAACCGTATCGCGTCTTTTTATTGTGAACGCTAGGGAACGGTGGCTACAGAATGGCTACGGAACGTAGCGCATAGCTTCTTTTTATTGTGAACACTGTGGAACGGCGGCTACAGAATGGCTACGGAACGTAGCGCATCGCCTCTTTTTATTGTAAACACTACGGAACGGCTCCTTCAGAATGGCTACGGAACGTAGCGCATCGCCCCTTTTTATTGTGAACACTACGGAGCGGCGGCTACAGAATGGCTACGGATCGTAGCGCATTGCCTCTTTTTATTGTAAACACTACGGAACGGCTCCTACAGAATGGCTACGGAACGTAGCGCATCAGATCTTTTTATTGTGATCTTTACGGAATGGCGGCTACAGAATGCCTGCTTTTTACTAAAAAAAAGGCGATAGCTGATAGGTGTGCGATAAGTGTACGACTTTAAAGCTGATGTCCTCTCCTTTTGCGTATGTTAATATTTTGCCGTAACCCAATTCACATTTTTGATTACTCATGTCAAATATTATCCCAGACAGTTTACTTAAATTTTGAAGCAAAAATACCAATAATGTTTTCCAAGAAACTTCGTAATTTTGTTACATGATTATTCCTAGAAATATTATTGTTTGTTGGAATACGTATTAAAATTGAATAAAACATGAATGAACATTTTCTACTAAACCAAATTTTCTGACCTGCTTCTAAGCTTTCTGAATTAATTAAATTCAATGTTAATGTAACAACAACCCTTTTCAATTTCATAAACCTCAACGAAGTGGGAACAATAGAAAAAAAAACCGGCCAATCACGTTAACTTAGAAGTTTGATTTTTTCAATGCTTAAAGGGACAATAGACCTAGGTATTTGGTATAAATTTCAATTTTATACCTTTATTCGTTCGTGAAAAATAAGGTAGTAAATTTCATTTTATTAAAATATTTTTATTATATTATATAACTAAAAAAATGTGATTTTCGCAATTTTTCCTATATTTGCATCATATGACAATGTTTCATGCCAAATTTCAAGATTCTGAGTTTACGGGAAGTATCCTGTAGGTTTTGATTCATTTGCGAGTGTCGGAAATTTGTTGAAAATATCGACATAATCGGCTGTATCTTTTGATTGGCTTGGCTTAGAAGTTTGATATTTTCACAGCTTAAAGGGACAATAGACCTGAGTATTTCATGTGAATTTCAGCTTGATACGTCCACGCGTTCTTGAGATAAAGGGTCTTGACAGACAGACAGACAGACAGACGGACAACAAAGTGATCCTATAAGGGTTCCGTTTTTTCCTTATGAGGTACGGAACCCTAAAAAGAACATCTCATATTTTGTTTCCATGGCCGTTTTACTTTTTTGTTTCTTAAAATCTCCGGCACTTTGTTTTCACTACAAAAACTAACATATGGGCGGTAAGTGTGGCGACACACCTGCCGAATCTTCGGCATCGCTCAGCTGAATACACCCGGCATCATAATAAAAGTATACTTAATAAGGGTTACCATGTAGCAGAGGTACGAATTTGCCTTTCTTTTTCAAAATCCTTTATTCATCAGATTATGTAATGGGAATGCGGAAAAGTTAAAGAAATCCATCTCCTGATATTACTTAGTATTATGTTTAGTAGAGAATTCAAATAAAAAAAATGTGGGAGCACTACACAATCTAATTTGAAAAAGAATAATTCGGGGTTCAGCAGAACTTGTGCTATCCGCACATTGTCGTGACACTTATGGTCTGACGCTGTCCTGCCTTTTGGCTCACACTAGGTTTGACACTCAATCCGACACTACTCTCGGAGTTTCTCCCGAGTTCTTGTTGTAATAACACGTGTTAAGAGACACCATTTTTAACTAAATTTACCGTAAAATTGTTTGTTATTAACTACATTTTCATTCGACATTGGCAGCGACATCTTTATGTATCGCGACCGCCATTATTTAAAAAGAAGAAGAAGACGACACTACTCACGTCGTCTGTTTTTTTGTCGTCTCTAATCATTAACAGCTCAAATTATGTCCCCACCGAGGGGCTCGAGCCTACCTCATATTAGGGGCGATTAGGCCTTAGTCAACCACGCTGGCCAAGTGAGGGTTGGTCGACTTCACACATAACCTAAGAATTTCTGCATAGGTGTGAATAGGTTTCCTCGCGATGTTTTCCTTCACCGTAAAGTTATCGTAAAGTCGTCAGTCGTCTCTAAAATTATTAAATATCCTTTATTGTACACATAAAAACGGTTACAGAAGTAGATTCAGAAAGATATGTACAAAGGTCCCTAACAGAGATCTCTTCCAGCCCACCCTAGCTTTAGTGAGTCCATTATAAGCGGCAAAACTATCAATAATTATGTTTATCTACACTCATGTCATAATATTCGAATTACGATATCAAAGGTGAACATAAAATGACATACTTTTTAATACAGATAATCAAAATTAAAATTAAAAAAAAAACCTGTAACATAATGACCCCATTATAACACCGGTTCGACTCATTATGATACAGTTATTTTTCTTAAATACTCGGGAAGGCAAAGGGATCTAACCCATACATTTGTCTTTTCTGTTGTTTTATTTGAATTTATGTATGAGTGTAGATAAAGTAGTGTATGCAACTGCATATAACACGGGTATTAAAACACTCGTTACTATTATGAAACTCGCTGCGCTCGTTTCATAAACTCACACTCGTGTTTTAATACCCTTCATTATATGACAGTTGCATAAACTACTATTATCTACACTCATGTCATAATATTCAAATTACGATATCAAAGGTGAACATAAAATGACATACTTTTTAATACAGATAATCAAAATTAAAATTTAAAAAAAAACAACCTGTAACATAATGACCATTATAACACCGGTTCGACACGGGTTCGACTCATTATGATACAGTTATTGTTTTTAAATACTCGGGAAGGCAAAGGGATCTAACCCATACAAAAAAAAAATCTGTTGTTTTATTTGAATTTATATATGAGTGTAGATAAAGAAGTGTATGCAACTGCATATAACACGGGTATTAAAACACTCGTTACTATTATGAAACTCGCTGCGCTCGTTTCATAAACTCACACTCGTGTTTTAATACCCTTCATTATATGACAGTTGCATAAACTACTATAACAGCATCTTATGTTTCGACAGTTATTGATAAGAAAATCTTTAGTGGTTGAGGCGTCCGGCACCTTCGACCTTATCATCACTTACCATCAAGTAATATGAATACTTATCTTAAATATTTAAAACACCCCGTCAATAAAAAGAGTAAATAACATGCGTTTGAGAATGAATCTGTTGTTACTGCCAAGCAGCTAAGAATTTTCACTTTACACAAAAATATTTCACCCTCTTTTTAAAGACAAATGCAAAATTTCGGGTTTACTAATGTTGCACGATTTGCGAGCTAATAAATATTTGGAAATTAATACTCACTCATTGAAGACGATGACTATCTTGCACAAGTGAATAATACTGTCTTTAAGCTCCATTTTGGTAAGGGCGTCGAGAGATTAAAATAACTCCACCACTACCCTACCGTCAACCAAACCGTTCATAAATTTGCACCTCGCTGGAGATTTAACAAGGGACCAAGAGTAGACAAAGGCGGTTCAATAGGTAATCTATACTAATATTATCAAGAGAAAATATTTGTATGTTTGTAATGAATAGGCTCAAAAACTACTGGATCAATATTAAAATTATTTCACCGCTATATTGCTACTTTTTCACTGACAACGTAGGCTATATTTTATTACAAAAAAAATCGCGTACAAAATCACGGGCGGAACACCAGTTGTCTATAAACAGAATGCGACAAAGATCATTAATATAATTACTAGCATTTTAATAACTAAGAACAACTCAATTCATACTGCTACCAAGCGTTTCAACTTTAACTTTCTCTAATCTTATAATATTATTTTCGTAGCTTTTACAGAGAGCACGCGAGAAACACTGCTATAATTAAAAACAAGTGTAATAAATAATAAAATGGTTCATTAAACCTTTGCATAATTGCATGCAATGAATATTAAATATGTAAATCATCGCCAAAGTCTTGAAAGCTTTTGTTGAATAATGGTCTTAAAAGTATATAAATATTTTCGTTCATAAAGCAAGAATTACAAATAAAATTGCGGCCCACCTGAGAGCGGTTCCACACTATCCGATCCGATATCGGAAGCCAACACGATGTCGGGGCAAGCAAAATGTATAAACATGATATAATATATTTGCACCGGACAATGTGTAGGGCAGGTACATACTGCATTGTCATCATCATCATCAACAGCTCATATAATATCCCCACCGAGAGGCTCGAGCCTACACCGCATTAGGGGCGATCAGGCCTTAGACAACCACCAAGTGCGGGTTGGCCGAATTCACACACAACGTAAGAATTCCTTCATAGGTGTGTGCAGGTTTCCTAACGATGTTTTCCTTCACCGTAAAAGCGTCGAATAAATGAGTTCAAATTTTGAAAACACATAGGTACATGGCAGGGTTTGAACTCGTGCCTCCCGGATGGGAGACAACGCCCTTACGCACTACATCACCGACGACGCCACATACTGCATACATTTTACTTATTTCCATCTTAAGGTGTCGCCACATCGCAGACGGGACGCAAGACGTCGGCGGAACGTTTGCGTCCTGTTTCAATTGGTTTCTTGGATCAGTAAAAGAAACTAATATTTTAAAATAATATAGGAATTGTATTAAAAATCACATAAACAATTTAAATTACAAGATAAGTCATAAGCACAGATTAGAAAAAATATGTCTAAAGGTCATAAGTCTCTCACACAATTTTGACAAAATCAAAACAATATTTCTCTCTCAACACGTGTTTTTACAACAAAAACTCGGGAGAAACTCCCTTTTTTAATCTCTTTTAAATATAAATCTTAGTTGTCACTCCAAGGAGTCAGCAACACGTCCCGTCCGTGGTGTGGCGACAGATTTAGGTCACCTCGTACGGCAGTCTGCTCTCCGATATTTAAGCCCGACATAGGACGCGATTGAATATGCCCCGGTTGAAGCCGAAAGCTGGGCACAGATGACTTCCAGGTGAAAGTTCGTGATCCCGGGTTGTTGTCGTACAGTATGCCAGGAGATGAATGGTGCGTCATAGAGGGGAACGCCTTTACCTAAGTCCCACATATATCTGCAGTTGCATCATACTGTAGAGATTATAGAGATGCATAGCATTAGACCTCTACGTAAAAAACACACACACGCACACAAAAAAGGTGAATGGCTACTGACTTACACTTTACATGTGTAAGCAATAGAAACCAATATTTAATATCCAATTCCTCGGAGTATAGAACTTACAAAACTTCATCACAGATGCATGAGTTCTCTGAATGCAATCAGCCGTTGATCGATCGCTCTATTTTAACTGGGGCCTACCCTTGAAACACTTCTTGGAGACATTTCATGTTGCATAATTAAGCACCAAGCCTTCGTTACTGACCTTAAATATGCTATCAATCAAATAGAGGTCAGATTCTATGAACTTGTAAATAAAAGAAAATTCTATGAAGATACAGTTTCTTTGTAATAATAATATCTGCACATGGACTGAAGCCAAGAGCCTCGATAAACAGCTTAAGAGGCTCGCGTTAGGTGGTTGGATCAAGAGTCAGATGTAGAAGGCAGTAATTCTGGACACGGCCCGTATAGAGAGGAGGTTCTTGTCTCTGGATCCTTAACCACCGGTAGCCGGGACCCTGATCTTGCTACCGATGGAGAACTGCATTTTTAAATGTTAAGTATATTTTTTATTGTTTATACATTGTAAAAAATTTATATTTAGAAATATAATTTTGTATGTATTTTAAATGAAATAAAGGAGATAATAATTATAATTTTTGTTATTTCGGACCAGAATTAATCCATAGTAGTGTTAGTAACAAATTAAAATGACTTATAAACTAGTGTTAGTATAAAACAGTAATTAGCTCCGCAGTTGGCATAAGGGCCCATTCAAAAGTAATTTTTCAAAAAAGCAAACACATGTAAGGGCTTTGATTGCCTACCCTCAAATCTGCCGCTGCTTTTTGACTTCTTTCAAGTTTTGACAGTTAAAGGTTGCTTGTTTTTTTGTTGTTGTTAAAGGTTGTTTCTTCATTACACCACCACCTACATTGGTCGACGTATAATTCTATGAAATACCGGCTCCGGTATGTTGTCGACCCGTACCAATGAGACAGCGTACCATACAATTATGTTTGTCTCGATGTCTGTGCCAGGCTGGGCGAATGAAAGAATCTAAGCCCAAACTCCCTCGCGGGATATATTGAAACCCTCTACGGGAAGTTTGCATTAACGGGTTTTAGGATAACGTTCCCTCCTACATGAAAAAATCTCCGGTGACGCTGTAACGCCATCTGCAGCCAACACCAATATTAAATCTAAATAAAATCCCAAGGGTATTCGTATCGAATGCAAGCGGTTAATGCGCTGTGTCCTACTTCTGTAAATTGGAATGGGCTATGATCTAACACAGATAAATTGATTTAAAATCTATGATAACATGTTATATACAATCCTACTAATATTATAAACGGTAAAGTTTTTATAAATGTAGGGATAGATGGATGTGAGTTTGATACTCTTTCCCGCAAAAACTACTGAATGGATTTTAATGAAATATACAATACTAGCTGTCCCGGCCGCGCGTTGCTGTGGTAATTTCATACTTCTTTCCTATAACATTGAAATTGTAGTTTAAAAAAAATGAGGACTACTTATCAAGATAAAAACTGTCCTATCTCTCAAGTTGGATTAAACTGCACACGGTGTACAAATTTGATTAAAATCGGTTAAGTAGTTTAGGATTCCATCGCGGACAAACAATGTGACACGTAATTTATATATATTAAGACTTTAGCTCGTACATCAGAATAACATATAGGCTATAATATATACTCATACTGAGCAGACGAAATCACGGACAGAAGCTAGTACCATATAAATAACACATTATTCAACACAATCGATGTGCCAGCGCCAACATTTTCATTTCCGCACTAATAAATGAATGCCCATTTTCGAGAGGAAAATAGTTTATTAGCTTTCAAACAATCAGGGCAAAAACAATACGCACAACCGGCAATCATTTTGTCACGAAACTTAATTTGGTCGCGCTTCTGCAATTAATTGAACAGTATCTGTTAATTGGGAACGAATCTGGCTCATGAATAGAGGATTTTAGGGACAAGCGGGATGATATAAATACTATTTGCAGTTTCGTTTAGATGTAGGTCAATCTTTGAACTGGACTGATCGAGATCTGCCTCTGCAGATTAGAAATGGCCAATAGAAAATAGGGAATATCGACCAGAGCCACCTATTCGTTTGATATTCCCAATTTAATACTAGATAAAATAATAAAAGAGTACTAATAAACCAATTAACTATTTGCGCCATCGGTAAGTTCATGGTTTTTTTTTACAAATTGTAAATCGATTAACTTAATTAATTAGCAAATCCTCAAACGTTGAGGGTAAACGAAATGGGGCTGTTGTCTGAACAAATCATGATGTTATACCCAAGCATCGAGCACATAACCTTTTCATGATCTGGCCAATTACGTTTACGATCGGACGATGACGTAAATACTTTATCTTTATAAGCTGCAAGCGTTTGCTGTCGCTTAAAAAAACACCATCAAAACCGTCAAGTCAAAACTAAAAACGGAGACATAAACATTTGTTTATAAAAATCTAACTGTTTTTGGAGGTCGGTCCCATATACAAGTGACAACGTTTATTCAGATTATTGCGGTTGGCACCGACCTCAAAAAACATTTAGATTTTTATAAACAAAATTTATATTTCTCCATTTTAGTTTTGAAGGCGGTTATTTATTTAGAAATAATATTTTTTTTGCTTTTAAGTGTTTTCCGGTTTTAAGTATAGAAATTTTCAGGAAAATATCTCAAGATCTTTTAGACAAACAAGGAATAGAATTATTGCGATATCATCGACATCAATTAAATAGACATTATTAAAGATAATTCAAAAACTACTTGTCAGATGTCAATCAAATTTAAATAGGACTACGTGAAAAGCACCAGCTTCCAAAGGTAGGAAGATCTTCAATATCGGTACTCCCAGTAAAGAGATAAGAGGTAAAAAATACAGTCGAATTGAGAATCTCCTCCTTTTTTGAAGTGGGTTAAAAAAGAGTGACGAACTACCTGTTGTTTCTATGATAAAAAGATTTGATTTTCTTTCTAGGCTTCAAGGTGTATATTTTTGGTAGTTATAAAATTTCAAGGTAACCCAAATAAGGAAGTGAGCTCAGAGAGCAAGGCGTAACTTTATGTATGTATGAGTACCTAATATAAAATAAACTCAAAATCTCAAATACTATCTCTATCACTTTCCCTCTATTTTATCTTTTTATTCATTTCTATGCTTCCGTAAGCTTCGATAACAGCACTTCAAGCTATCACAAACTGTCAAGTTTTGCCAATAAATATTGTACTTATATCGATTCGTCGTTTTCTGGTAACCTGACCTCTTATTGACTGTATCTCAAAGAAAACTATGGTATACAATTACATACTTAGGCAGTTAATAATTGATAATTCTGAATCAACTTACCTAACTACTACGGTACTACTTAATCATGCTATTAAAGTACTAAGTAACAATCTCGCAAAACTAAAGTAGATACATTAACTCAGTTATAACAGACGTCTCCAAGATCCTAAAGCGCGCCTTCAAAGGCACGTCACGTTCTGTCTAGGTATTTCATTCGTTTCGTACGAGCTGAATAAATCCAATTTTCTCTATTCTCATGTGAGGGCGTAATACTGTTTTTACTCCTTCTATTGGTATATCAAAATTTATTTAGTCCCAATTAGAACCAGACAGCATTTTTATGCGAAATAAAAGATATATTAGTTAGTACGGTCATTATCAGAAGTAGATTAATTCTTTAGTACCTTAGTATCATTAATACATAATGGTTATAGACGACGTAGACGAAAACGGTGGCAAAAGCTTAAGAGAAACTTCAAGAAAAAATTGGTTGTCTGTAAAGTCGGTTTACTGTCGATAGTTGAACGTGACAACGTCTTAAGAAAATACTGATGGAATGGTAGCATTTTTCAAAAGAAATATTTAATTTCATTTGTTTAATAGATTTCGCATTATAGTATGAATAAACTTGTAATAAAATCTCTTTGGCTATACTATTTGTATATGGCTGGTTTTGGTATCATTGAAAGTTAAAATTTTAAAGAACATAATTCCAAATTCAAATTAGAGAATTAGATTCAGAGCGAGGTAACGCCGCATGACGTCATGTTTTTTCGTGCATGCAGCCGGCTCTATCGAATTATAAGACGTTGTCACGTCAAAAACCCAAGATAATCCGCTTTATTCAGTCAACGTGAAAAATACAATCTGACAAGTATCAAAAACTAAACGAGTACCTATCAAAAAATATTACAAAGTAAACAGAAAATATATCAAAAAGGTTTAATACAACAGTCGGCAACAATGGTGGCCACTGTTACTGCACAAACTACCGTTGATACTAAAATGTTCACCTACTTTTGATCCTGTCCGTATATTATTAGTTATTAGAGCAGGGTAATGAGAGCAATCTACCTCACTAAATATATGTTCATTATACAAAGTTATGATAAACAATAGCAATATTACTTTTTGCTGCTGTAAAGGTTTATAATAGACACACTACTTCTTCTTCATCTTCTTGATTAATTGTTTTGTAACCTACAATTAAGTATGCATTTATTTTATTTTGTTATTTTAATGTAATATAATGTAATAAAATAAATAAATAAAATAAAATAAAATGTTTTTATTTTCAGACATCAGGGGTCCATAGATTGTTAGTATACACAACTTATGTACTATGTTAGTGACTACATTATTACACAAAACATATTAATTATAAAATTGGGTATTAAATTTAAACATTGAATTGAATTAATAATTAAGTTTTAATTTTATTCATCATCAACAGCTCATATAATGTCCTCACCGAGGGGCTCGAGCCTACCCCACATTAGGGGCGATTAGGCCTTAGTCAACCACGCTGGCCAAGTGCGGGTTGGTTGACTTCACACACAACCTAAGAATTTCTTCATAGGTGTGTGCAGGTTTCCTCACGATGTTTTCCTTCACCGTAAAAGCGTCGATTAAACGTACATATGAATTGAAAATGAAACACTGCTATAATTAAAAACAAGTGTAATAAATAATAAAATGGTTCATTAAACCTTTGCATAATTGCATGCAATGAATATTAAATATGTAAATCATCGCCAAAGTCTTGAAAGCTTTTGTTGAATAATGGTCTTAAAAGTATATAAATATTTTCGTTCATAAAGCAAGAATTACAAATAAAATTGCGGCCCACCTGAGAGCGGTTCCACACTATCCGATCCGATATCGGAAGCCAACACGTTGTCGGGGCAAGCAAAATGTATAAACATGATATAATATATTCGCACCGGACAATGTGAAGAGCAGGTACATACTGTATTATCATCATCATCATCAACAGCTCATATAATGTCCCCACCGAGAGGCTCGAGCCTACACCGCATTATGGGCGATCAGGCCTTATACAACCCCCCTGGCCAAGTGCGGGTTGGCCGAATTCACACATCATCAACAGCTCATAAAATGTCCCCACCGAGGGGCTCGAGCCTACCCCACATTAAGGGCGATTAGGCCTTAGTCAACCACGCTGGCCAAGTGCGGGTAGGTCGACTTCACACACAACCTAAGAATTTCTTCATAGGTGTGTGCAGGTTTCCTCACGATGTTTTCCTTCACCGTAAAAGCGTCGATTAAACGTACATATGAATTCAAAATTTGAAAACACATTGGTACGTGGCGGGGATAAAACCAGTGTCTCCCGGGTGGAAGACGACGTTCTTACACACTACGCCACCGACGCTTCCTTATTAATTAATTTTATTATTGAATTTTGAAAAAATATTGAAGCTAGAAAAATGCACTGAAAAAAATCGACTCGAACCCGCCTGAGGCAAGTCGATTTTTTTCAGTGCATTTTTCTAGTATTAATATTTACGCGTTTGTAAACGCAAAAATAACACTATTCCAAAATATTGAAGTTTTAGTTTTTAATTTTTGTTTTTGGATTTTGATTTTGAAATTTAATTTTAAAATTATTTAAGTTAATGATGATTTTATTTTAAAATGTTAATGATAATTAATTAATGATGTTTTTAAATGTTAAATGTTTAATATGTATAATTGTATTACTATGGGTTTATGTAGCCTGACATTAAGTAATTTTTATTTTATTTTATTTAACATTCCCTAAAACTACATACAGCAACCAAACACCCCATATATTTATAAACAGTTTATAATATTATGTCGCACAATAAACGGAATTCACTGCTAGCAGGCGTATTCCCTCCTTACAATCCTGGGCCATTCAAAAGAGGCGTGAAGAATCGCTGTGCAGGTCGGCAAGGCGAGAGTGACTATTGCGGCTTGTTGTCTCTCGCACTAGCTACCTTGGCATTTGAATTCCAATTCTGGTTACCATTAGGTGGAATTGTTAGACCTTTTAATATAATAATAATATAATAATTTATTCAATTTCAGGCAGTAAAAAGTCCACATTACATTAATTCATGAAATCCAAATTGCATTAAATTACAATAATTCTAAATAAATAGTAAAATAAAATACCATTTTAACACAAAAATAAAACATAAAATTCAAATTAAATTCATATGCAAATAAGTTTTTCCAGCAACAAGAAACAAAGAGAAATATTTATTTCCCTCTATTTCCGGTTGCATGGAATAATAGTTGTGAGGCAATGGTGCGTGCAGAAGCATCCAGTGTCCCTGAAGACCATGAAAGGACCGTCCAGGCAACCCGCGACCACACCCAGGCTGTTGCTGATGGCCCGTGCCCTCCGTGCTATCGAGGTGGCCCTTTTGCGCATTGTGGTGTGGAAGCAGTCCGCATGGGCTTACGCGAACATCCCTTAATGAAAAACAAGTCTACGTCGTTTGACAACATAAATTAAGGTCAAGATTTGAAATTATATTAATATTTATTCCATTAAGTCTTAAATAAATTAAATATCAGTGGACTATGTCCCTCTTTGTGAAAAGTTACTCTGTTTGAAAGGTTACCTTTGCAAAATAAGTTGTCAAAGCGTAATTCAAATTATATCTCAAGACATTCTCTCTCTTTGTGACGGAAATAAATCATTAATTGTATAACATAACGCTATGAAGTTACAAAATTTTACTTTGAATTAATGTTAAATATTGTTTTGCCGTTTTTAGGGCTTAAAGCTAAATAAATCTTACTTTTGTACTTCCAACTTACACCATAACAAAAAGTTCCATCCCAATTGGGCCTCATTCTATAAATACCTATATACATATTCCAATACTTCTCACTATTCCATGGATATTAATTTTTCCTTTGTCAGCAACTTTTTGGTCCCTTTAACAAGCAGCTCGCTTTCAGATCCAGTTTTATTTCCATGTCCGAGCAATACGCCCTTTATGCGATCGTGAATAATTCATAGCTGAGATCCGCACTCAAATGACAATCTGTCGTTATAACAGAGACGTATAAGGGTCGCGGAAAAGGCGATTAGTGCATTTTGGATTTAATGACTTGTCATTTAATGTTGAGTTGAGTTTATAGTATGCATTGAAAATTATATAGAATAGTAAGGAATAGTCATCATTTTCTCTTCACAGTGTTGGCTTATACACTACATATTATATGGTACAGATTGATGTATGGGAACCTCCGCCAATTGTGAGAGACTGACGTAGGTTTTACAAAACCTATATTACAGGTGACCAGCGAGATTCTTAACAATTTATATAAATATTATACTAAATAAGATAATGAAAAGAAAAGGAAATTTACAATATAAGTATATGTCAAGTACATAATTATATATGTACATTGACACGAGTACGTTTGAATGTAATGTGTTAGTGTAAAACAGTGTTATTGTGGTAAGGGTCATCGTCATCATAACAGCCTTTATAACTCGACCCACTGCTGGGACACACGCTTGCCCAATGCGAATTGGTAGACGGAGGATAAGATGATCGATACTCTTTTTCTGATCCATTCCTTCTACGACACTCATTGGAGGATACATGGGGTGATGCTATTCTACTCTGCCGGCATCACACGGCTAATGTGGTAAGTGTCTTATGCATATATTATAGGGCGAGTGAATGCGTTAAGCATTATGTAGTAAATAGGTACAAAAAACCGAGGGAATGAATCCAATTAATAAATGCAAATATTTATCTTAAATTTTCTACTTCTTCTTTCCCGTACCCTGCTCCCAACAGAGAAATGCTTAGGTTATACAAATAAATAAAATTTGAGTTTTAAAATATTTTACATTGAAAGGTTTAAATACTTCAAATACTATTATTTACACTTTTCCAGCTCACTCAATACTTTATATACTATAAGAAATTATTCAATTAATTGAAAGATATGTACGGTATAGTGACAAAAGTTGACGAACGAAATGAAACACAGGGATCCCTCGAGTGATAGAGGAGCAGAACATTATGTCCCGACTACCGAGCTGATCGAGTGCTAAGCGATTAAAAAATCGATCTTCAAGTGTTTCGAGGCGCGATATTCTAGTACCTACTACATAATGAAATTTTCAATTATGTATTGAAAGACTGAATTAGTTAACTAACTTTATTTTAATTTACCGTTATGATATAAGTAAAATATCCATAAATAATTAAGGACCAAAATAAATAAAATATAGTTAAAAATCTGTATTTTTTTAAGTTTGCTTTGGGTTCTTGCGCGAGGCCCCGGCGATTGCCCTGTCCGCCACCCCCTAACTCAGCCACTGCCGAATTGAAAATTTTCGGTCACCCATTCGAGCACCGCCCGCGCAGTTGGTAGCTCAGCTTTTGTGACCGTTACGAAAAACGCATATTTTCAGTATACTAACAAAAAAATGGTATGGTAACGATAGGGCACTTAGCCCTGAAACAGGACTTTTTTATACAAGGCAGGGAATTTTGATAACATCATACTATTTACATGACTATGTTAAAAGCTAACATGGTCATGTAAATAATATGATATTATTACTTACAACATTTTTGAATTTTTTTCATATTTGTCGATGCCAATAGTTCGTCTGTAAAACAAAATGTAAAAGAAACATCACTATTAATTTTGCAACAAAATTGCCACAGTATTTATAATATTACGAGTATGTCAGCATGTGTGGATAGGTTCTCACTTTTTATGGCATAAACTTACCAAATGTTGTATATTTTTATTTTATTGTATTGAGTTAATTTATTACATCCCTGAGTCCATCACTGGAATATACGTACGGTCCTCATAAAATGTCGCGTAGCTTGACCGAAACGAATAGCTCTACTGTACAGTATCGACAAATAGTGTTTGGGTCGGAAAACATTTATTAGCTAGTCAAATTTAGGAAACGTATATTTGGTTTTTTAAAAACTAAATACAATTTTTAAACTTAATAACTATATAAAAATACTATAGCCGATTCTGAGGCTTCCTAACCTATTTGAAGAATATGTCCTGCCGATTCGGAGGCTGGAATATTAATGAGAGCTCTACATAGCGAAATCTTAGACTAAACTTATCTTACGTTGCTGTCAGCATTCACAGAATAGGATGATGCAATGTTGTGTAATGCCGAGTCAGCCCTCTCTAGTCTAAGGCAGAAGGGCGAGGGGTATCCGTAACTCCTCCATCCCTAAGAGCAAAATTATCGGAATTTTCTACATTAGGATGATTCCGATGATTTTGTATAAAAGGTATAAAATTCTTAATTTTAAAACGAAAAACATACAGGGTAAAAATTATAGAAATCAAACTTATCATACTTATAGTTATATATAATAAAACACTGAATCTAGAGTCTGTTTCTCTATTTATAACACTTTCAAACACCTCACTATGCTTCAATGCATGCGCCATGTACTTGATTTCATCTAAGTTGATCTCGTTCATGTTGAGTGCATGTGTACTGGATAGTGATGCGTTCGTACGCAACTGTGGTAAGTTGATAATCGGGACTGGTGAAATACTCTCTATTTCTTCGTAGATCCGATGATGATGTATTCGGAGTCCTTGGATTTCTAAATCACA
This sequence comes from Elophila nymphaeata, assembly GCA_955850985.1. NCBI lineage: Eukaryota > Metazoa > Arthropoda > Insecta > Lepidoptera > Crambidae > Elophila > Elophila nymphaeata. The sequence goes on from OY039070.1 coordinate 9,601,249, forward strand.
TAGCTCGTCAAGGGTCAGAATATAAGTACCTTTCACTGGGTAATTGCTTATTTCATTGTTGCAGCGTTTAATCAGTGTTGTCCTCTCCCTTGAGAACAGAATCCAGTTTTCTGAATTGACGCGCTGTACCTTCACATCTTCAATCAGGATCTGATGTTGCAGACAGCAGCTGAGGTTTTTGTCATACTTCATAAGCTGTTCTATGCAGGTAGGTACAGGATTCATGGCTCTATTCTCGTCAGAGCATAAGAAGTGGTCGCCAGCAGCAAGGGGGCGACAGGGCTTCACAATGGGTAAGTATTTCAATCCTTTTGCCAGAAGGTAAGGGTATTTAGGAACTATTGTTAAGGTTTGATTTTCAGGTTTATGGAGAACAGGTAAGGAATACAATTTAAAGTAGTTATAGGTACAATTATCTATAAGTGGGATTTCCATTATAAACGTGATTTGGTTTTTCTTAATATACGACTTAATGGTAAAAGTTTCTTCTAGATTTACAAGATTTGCTTCAGTTACAGAGTATACCAGATTTTCCGTGGCTGATATCTTTTTTAAATGATTTAATAGCTCAGTAGAGTTGACAATAGATTGGTGTAATACAGAAATTTTACTTAATGCTAGAGCTGTCTCAATTTCACTTAGCTGAATATAAATTGTACGGAAATTACTTATGAATAACCCATGTAATCCTAGCATATATGAAGAGAATATAGAGTTGCTTTCCTTGTTCATTAAATCCTTTAATGTACTTTCTACCCTTTTAAGACGTTCATTTAATGTCACAGTGTTCTCATTTACTTTTCCAGTGATGTTAATAAGGCTGTCCATCATTTTAGAGACAATGGTAAGTTTATTAGAGACTATTGTTTGATCGTGATTAAGAGATGAAATTAACTTATCATATTTTAGGGCATCCTTATGATCAAGGTTTCCGGTGATAATCTTTACAAGAGATCCCAGCGGATTTAGGAGACCTCGTTTGAAGCGTTTTTGTGGTACTAATTGACGGTATTTCTTTATTGTTATGTCGCGAATATAATCTGCATGCATTAACATATTGATAAAATCATGAGGAAATGTTTTATTTAATTCGATCATTTTCTTAAATTCCACATACTTGGATATCACAAAGTTTAAATCACTGTAAATGTTATCTAAATGTAGAGTTTTTATAATGGTCCAATTGTCTACTTGCACATTCTTTGACAGGCAGGAGGCCTGGGTTTTCTTCAATGAGTTGCAGACGAAGGGCCAGCGCCGGCGTCACGATCAGAATCCACCACCTGTGGAGGTCGTTTTATATTTTTAATTGGGGCTTTGGTTATCCTCCCGCCGGTGTTAATTGGAACAATATTCCTATCTATGTCACCAATAACCTCTGCTTTATTATAACGCGCTTTATCTTTACTTTGTCGCTTATTAACTCCTTTTACAAATACTGTTTTGCCAATAGGAAGGTTTATATCATTTTCACCTCCCCGTTTCTTCCTAATGCTTTCTTTCTTTTCTACCATTCTATTAGCTATATACTGATATAAGAATTTAGCTCGCTTCGCATGATCTTTTATTAATTGTTGCATATAAGTTTTTTCAAAATCTATATTATATGGGTTTTCTGCGTCTGTATGACCAAAAACTACTTCGAAGGGGGTAAGTTCAGTGACAGAATGAATAGTGTGGTTATATGCTAAAACAGAATATGTCATAACAGTTGACGCATCGGTACATTTACGTTCGTATTTAGCAAGTCTATATATCTCTATAATTGTTGAATGGAACCTTTCAATAAGTCCCATAGAATTGGGGTTGTTTGGTGTTCCAATATGTAGATCTATCTTATGTAGACATAAAAATTCTTTCATGAGCTCGTTATTAAATTCAGTTCCCGGGTCTGCACTTATTCTTTTAGGGGTGCCATAAAAAGAGAAATATTTCACTAGTGCTCTCACTACTTCCGGAGTGGATTTATTTGATATCTCAATGCATTGACCTAATTTACTGAATGCATCAATTAAAGTTAAATACTGTTTACCTTCAATAGAGAAGAGATCAATGAAGACTTCTTGAAAAGGAGCTTCTTGGGTTTGTGTTAATTGCAATAAGGGTTTTATTGGTTTTCGGTCATATTTCATCTTGCGACAAGCTTCGCACGCATTAATAATCGCTGTTATGGTTTCCTGCATGTTATTCCAATAGTAATTTCTACGGAGACTAGCTAATGTTTCTTTTATTCCGCGATGACACGTCTTTCCTTCGTGATGTTTTAATATTACTGCCCTTTGTTCGCCTTCATCTTCTATATATACTACACGTTCTGTACATTCATAAATTTGTATCATATTCCTTTTAAATAACTGTATAACTAGATTACTAAATTGTCTACGGTGTTCCTGATGTTCAAAATAAATAAAGTATTTAAGTTTAGGTCTAATATATTCTTTTAGGAATGTTTTTATCAAATCGGGGTTATCTAAAGGTAAGAATACTTCTAAAACCTTTTGTTTTTCCCTATCAAAATTCTTTGCTTGTATTTCATTTTTGTGCCAGAAGAAAACTAGAATTTGGTTTGGCTTAGTGTCAATTGCTTCGTGTAAAATTGGTATTCCTAATGATTCCATATCTGCGGCTGAATGAATAGTTTGCGATTTATTACTATGCTCTGAAGGTGATCTAACGGGGTATTCTATTCCTTTTTCAGAACTTGAAGAGTCAGAAATTGTAATAGGACTGGCTGAATTAGTCCTGCTCTCGTCTGATATAGACATAGTGGACGAGTCGCGATGCTCCTTATTATCCACATTGACTACTAGGGACCGTTCGTCAGGATTGGTTTCGAGTGCATTTAATTTTATTCTGGATAAGGCGTCTGCGTTTGTATTTTGCTTGCCATTTTTATAAATTATTTCAAAGTTGAAATCTTGTAGACGTAACCTCCAACGGGTAAGTTTGCTATTGGGGTCCTTTAATGAGTTAAGCCATGCTAAGGGTCGATGATCAGTGTAAACATAAAATTTTCGTCCATATAGGTACGGTCTAAAGTGTTTAGTTGCCCATATGATTGCAAGTAATTCGCGCTCTATCGTACTATATCGGGATTCAGTGTCGCTAAGGGTGCGGCTTGCATATGCTATTGGTTTATCGCTACCAATTTTTCCTTGAGATAGGACAGCTCCTAATGCCACGTTAGATGCATCTGTGGTTAGGATGAATGGTTCATTATAATTGGGATATTGAAGTAAAGGTGCATGAGTTAAGAGTTCCTTACATTTGTTAAAGGCGTCTATGTATTTTTGGTCAATAATAATTTTGTTACGTTTTTTTAAACATGCTGTTAAGGGTTGTGTGATCTTTGCAAAGTCTTTTATGAATCGTCTGTAATAACCAACTAATCCGAGAAAGCTTTTAATTTCTGTGGTTGTTTTAGGTAAGGGGAAATCTATTACTGCTCTAATTTTATCGTTATTGGGTCTCAGTCCATCTTTTGTTATGGTGTGTCCTAGGTAGAGTACTTCCTTCCGTAAGAACTCGGACTTATCTAATTGTACCTTAAGGTTAGTTGCCCTAAGTCGGTCAAATATAGTTATTAGTTTTTGTAAGTGTTCGTCAAGACTAGATGAAAATATGATGACGTCATCAAGGTACACCATACAGTGTAGTCCTTGTAGACCACGGAGAACGTTGTCCATCGTTCTTTGAAACGTAGCGGGCGCTGTTTTGAGGCCAAACGGCATTCTAGTGAATTCAAAATGACCGTTTTGTGTGCTAAATGCAGTTTTTTGTCTGTCGTTTTCTTCAATTTCGACCTGATGGTAACCACTAGCTAAATCTAGGGTGCTGAAATAGACGCTCTTTCCTAACTTGTCAAATAAGTCGGTTATGTTGGGCAAAGGGTACTTATCGTCGATGGTAATGTCGTTTAAACGAATGTAGTCTATTACCATTCGAAATTTTGTTTCACCGGAGGCATCCATTTTTTTTGGAACCATTGCATTCCTGCGACCTATGTTTTAATACGGATAAGGGTTGAGTAATTGTTAACAAAAACTTCTTTTCTGATGTATTTTGAATTACGGTACTAGCGTATCCATTAATACAATTTACTAGGGCACTGGGCATTCGTATCCCAGGGTTAAACTCTTTAGCCTCTAAAATTGCTTCGCCAGAAAATTGATTAATAGGTAATTTAACTCGTTGTTCGCAACGCGGATATAGTACAACAGGGTAATTTAGATTTCTATTAATTATTGGAATACATGTAGTTTTTGTCCGTAATATTAAGTTTTTTAAATCAATAATAGCGTCTAACTGCTTTAAGAGATCGTTTCCGATTAGACCGTCGTAACGTGAATCTACATTATATAGATAAAATTTATGAATAACGTTGCTTTGGAATGTGGGTAATAGTGGAATTTCTATAACTTCACTGTGTGTGCTTGAAGCATGAGTACTTACTACTTGAAATGGCTCTGGTTGAATGTAGTCGTAGAAATATTCATAAGCTTTACTAGGGCTGAGGAAGGATCTGGTGCTTCCAGTATCAATCATCATTTTGGCGTTGATTTCCGGAATAAATATGTAAGGTAATTTAAGAGTGGGGTCACAATTTAATTCTATGATTTCGGGTCTTTGTCCGAGGCAGTTAAATGAAAATTTTCAGGGGCTTGGACGTCATTTATGTCGTCATAGTATTCTTCAGACGGTACGTCATTTCCACAATTGTCATAATCATAATCAACATTATAATCATCGTCATTGTGTAGATATGATGTATCGTCGCTTAGTAACAACTCGTTAACTTTAAATGCTTCATTTTGTCTGGGCGCTACAGTACGCATAGACACGTCGTTTATTTGAGGTTTCGGTTTGTTAGGGTTAGGTGTATATTGTTGTGCGTTTCCAAATTGGGGGCGATAGCTAAATTGTTGAGGGCGATAACCGAATTGTTGAGGGCGGTAACCGAATTGTTGAGGGCGATAACCGAATTGTTGAGGGCGGTATCCGAATTGTTGAGGTTGATTAGCTAAGGTTGGTCTATATTGTTGTCCGAAATTATTAGTGAACGGTTGATGTGTGTTTTGCGGCATTCTAAACGCTTGAGGTATACCAAAATTAAATTTGGGTGAATTGGTGTTCATCCCGAACTTAAATCCAGTATGTGGTTGGGGTTGGTTAATCCCAAACTTATTAGGTACTGATACTGAATTAGGCAGTTTAGATAAATTAGCGTTGCCATGTATGCGGTTGCGCATTGTATATTGTTCGTGGAAGTTGACTTCCTCCAGCACGGCGCTGAGTGCATCTTCCAAACTAGTAGGTGCCTTGAGCCTAACTACCCTAACTAAATTTTCAGGTAAATTGTAAAGAAATACGTTAAGCGCTGTATAATTATAAATTGAAATTTTTGCTCGTTTTAATTCCTCGTTGGGTATAGTGTTTACTTTTGAAATCAATACCGACCTAACACTTTGTATCCTGTTACAGAATTCTAAGAAGCTCTCTGTTTGTTTAATCTTTAATGATTCTAATTCAATGTTTATACATTCTTCACTTCGCGGTTCTCCAAAGTGTTGTTCTAATAACGCCTTAAGTTCGGACCAAGTCATAACATCCTCTCGTTCCGATAAAAGAGCGGATGCGTCACCCGTGAGACGACTTGTTATGGCGTGATAAACATATAAGTTTTGGTCTTCACCACCTCGATATTTACTAATTATGTATTCACTCTTTCGTAAGAATAGATTTAATTGTCTTTTGTCTCCTCCAAACAAAGGAATTAATCGAATCATTTCACTAGGAATAGCGATGATTGGTCCAGCCATTTCTTGTTCTTGACCTTCCATTTTTATGGAATAGATAATTAGTAAAACACGGAATACACAATATAAAAATACAATATAAAACTAGGACGTGCACAATAATTAAAGGTATAAACTTATAAAACTTTAAATGTAAATTTGCTAATAAAACTTTAGATTTTAATAATTTGTTTTTTCTTTTAAACAATTTGATTTTAAAAATTACTTAATTTACTTATTTATATAAAAAAAAATAATAGTTTATTTAATTATAAAGTTTTCTTTTCAGTCATACAATTTTTCCTTAGTAATTTAATTTAATCTCTGTAATTTTTCTTTAATTTCTTTTCTTATATACTATAGGCATTTAGTAGAGTTATATACTAATGTACCAATCACGTTATAATGAGAGAAGTCTTATCCCATAAATAACAAAATAATATAAGGTAGGAATTTGGAAAGGATGGCAAAAAGATTTACTCACCAGTTTCTTCCCATTTTCTTCCCTGCGTTTCTTCTCTTTTGACAAATTTGTTTGGTTCGTGGATTCACTCTCTAGCTAATGTCGCGTCGTACTCGTGGAATTCTGACAAATTTCGATATCGGAAACTAACACAAATACGTCACAGCCTTGAGCGAATCCTACCGGCTGCGCCAGTCAAATTTAGGAAACGTATATTTGGTTTTTTAAAAACTAAATACAATTTTTAAACTTAATAACTATATAAAAATACTATAGCCGATTCTGAGGCTTCCTAACCTATTTGAAGAATATGTCCTGCCGATTCGGAGGCTGGAATATTAATGAGAGCTCTACATAGCGAAATCTTAGACTAAACTTATCTTACGTTGCTGTCAGCATTCACAGAATAGGATGATGCAATGTTGTGTAATGCCGAGTCAGCCCTCTCTAGTCTAAGGCAGAAGGGCGAGGGGTATCCGTAACTAGCTATTGATTGTTGATATTTCACTCTTATTGCTATTTGCTGGTACCAGACATATAAATTACAAGATAAGAATATAGAAATGTTGTTGCGTGGTTGTTGCTAACCTTAAAGGATACTCTACAGTTAACTTCACATGCATGCCAAAATAATATACCGTCTTTTTCTATTCTTTTTCTTGATATCAAAATTTAACAAGTCGAAATGTTTGGCCTCTGTAGTCACTTAACTTAACGTGTTTTCTGAAGCATTGAGGAATATCGAGTTGAATATTTTAATTTTAAAATCCTAATTAACCTTAGTTTGATTCACCGAATCTTTTATAAAGAATCCACTCAACTTGATCATAAAAAATAACATTAACTAACCAATATTAAAGTGATCTCCATTCGAATATTCACACTAATGTTGATAAAACCGACTTCGGATGGTGATCCGTGATTTGACTAATTCTCTGTTTTTACTTTCTCGTATACTTAGTATAGAGGAAGTTTGTAGGTACCTAATCGTTCGATCTCGAGATTTTGACGGATTAGGACGTTTTGAACCTCCCTGAGTCCAAAAATACTGTTTTTGGAATTATGTCTGTGTGTGTGTCTGTGTGTTAGCACGATAATTTGAGTATGCTTTAATTGCAACCAAATTTAACATGCGTGTATGACATCAACATATAAGGTTTCTATCAACTTTTGAGTAGTTTCCAATATACGAGAAAGTCAAGGGGAGACCACTCCCGATTTTTATCATACTTATTCCTGCGACATAAATGCAAGCGCTAATTATTTCGATGCCTTAGCAACGCGTCTCATTTGTGTTTGTATCTAGAGGTGGTTGGGTTCTAAAACTTCATAAAACCGAGTTTTTTATCAACAAGAAGCTACACCATTATATTTTATAATGGTGATTTTTTATGACCGCTTCAGTTAACTTTCTCCGCAAGATTGCACTGCTCGTCTTGAAATAATTTTGCTAGGAACCCCATTTGAGCACCGTAATGGTGCGCTGTATTTGATCGTGGCCGTGTTTTTCCTCGTGATGAGGTTCCTGAAGGTCGAGCCTTAATTACACTGAGGAAATTGTGGTTACTTTATGGTGAATTATTAAAGAACACCTGCGTATTAGACAACACGTACTCTATGAGAACATTCGAGGCATTTTGAGGACGACTTTAGTAAAGTTTATGTGGTTTTCAGACAAGCGAACATAATACTTAACAGCAGCATACAAGCATAATACAAGAATACATAATTAGGCATAATTATGATAGCACATCACAGTACTTAATACCCTAATACTACAAAAACCTAGGTACCATCTGAAATAAAAATTAATATAACAAATGAAAAAAAAAATTAAAAACAATTCTTTAAAAATTCTTCATCTTGTATTTGTATTTCAATATACTTATTAGGCAGCCACTATACAGGCACATATGCACACTCATAGTGATTTAAAATTCTAGTATCTTGCAGCACCTTGTTGGATGTCTTACACCAGTGGTTCACAATTACTTTTTCATCCCACCACCTCGGAAAGTGTAATTTTGCGCTTCGAAATCTGGCTGGAAAATTCTATTTTATTCGCTTGAGCGGCAAAGTAGATTTGAATTTAGAACATCACATATAATGAGTACTCAATATAATTGTAAATTCAAAACGTCATTAAACCTATTTAATGTAACCTCTATGGTGCCAAATTTATGATTAGAACTTTTTAAATTGTGAAAAAATTCTTTTTCATTTTGTCATTTCCTCGCTGAGGTGGGATGAAAAGTTACGTATTGCACTCGAGTGGAAAGATTTTTCACCTTGTGCTCGTTTGTTTCCCTCGCTGACGCTCAGGATTCTAATTTAGAATCACTCGCTGCGCTCGTGATTCAACTTTAGAATCCTTCGCTTGCTCGGTCATCCAAATCGAGCACGCGGTTAAAAAGGAACTTTCCACTCTTGTATAATAAATAACTATTTCCTGCGTACCACTTTAAGAAAGATATGAAATTCTCTTACCCTTTATTGCAGGAATTATAAATAAAAAATCGGGAGTGGTCTTTGACTTTCTCGTATACCGGAAACGACTCAAAAGTTGATGGAAACCTTGTATTTTGATGTCCTACATGCATGTTAAATTTTGGTCCGTAGTTTAAAGGAAGTCTTGTAATCGTCAAAAAATTCGACCTCGATATTTTGAAGGATTTACACGTTTTAGACCTCTCTGAGTCCAAAAAATTTTTTTTTAATTATGTCTGTGTGTGTGTCTGTGCGTTAACACGATAACTCGAGCATGCTTTAACTTATTGCAACCAAATTTAACATGCTTGTATGACATTAAAATATAAGGTTACTATCAAATTTTGAGTAGTCGATCACGAAAGTTAAGCAACCAAGTGCGCGGTCGGTACTCGGATGGGTGACCAAAATTTAACATGCAAGTATGACATCAAAATATAAGGTTTCTATCAACCTTTGAGTCGTTTTTGGTATAGGAGAAAGTCAACGGGAGACCACTCCCGATTTTTTTTCTATCTAATGCCGAATCCTTTTGAAGAGTATTGTCCTTGTAAGATATATCAAGGCATACCTACTGCACCGACTCTAAATAAATTGGGGCCAGGGTAGGAAAATAATGAAAAATATTTTTATATCTTACAAAGCTCTTCTAAAAACCAAGAAATAATATATAAATTTATTCTTAGAGGGCATCGCGGACTTTTTCATGAAGATGCTAAGAAATTTATCTCAAGATATTTACATCTAAAAGAGGGATAAAATAAATCATTTCGAGAGCAAAACATAAAATAGCGGTGCATCTAATACTCTACCAAGCGGTTTACACCACTACGCTACGTTAAAGTAGAGAGAATAAATACAGGTGGAATAAGCGAGCTTATCACGTCGCGAAATAAGTGAAATTTTATTACTAAATTAATTATCTCCGGGTAGGTAGAAAAAATTGTGATAGCATGTCGATTGTCGGCTTTCGTTCCTTCACTTAGATTAGGAGGAGGCTTAGAAGGCTGTTACTTATTGGGTGACACACTCAAAGAACTTTTTAGGATCCTCATACATAGGCTACCATAGGGTAGGAAGAATCCAAATCAGCTGCCTCATAGGTGCTTTCACTGGCCATTTTGCCACTAAAAGACACCTGTGTTCAATAGGCAAAGCTGATGACCCCATCTGTAGAATGTGTGGTGAGGAGGAAGAAAGCATAGAACACATGCTATGTGACTGCGATGCACTAGCCCATAGGCGACTTAAGGTCCTGGGTTTAGGTTAATATAAACCATAGGACTTTATAGGCCTTATTCCCGCCAACATTATGAAACTCATACAAAATGTTTTCGATGTTGGCGGAGATGGGTGATAAGGAAAGGGGAAGCACAAAAGATCCCATAGGGTCCAAGTGCTCTGAGACACGGCTTTAGCCCCTTGCATAAGAATAATAATACTTTTTGGGTTCGATGTCCCTTTAGTCACTATTTTGAGGCACTAAATAGCGCATACTGTATCAGATGGAATGGAGTAATTTATTTACCTTTTTTTTAAAAAAATAATGTACTATGTGACCAAATGTTACCTTAACTCTAGTCGACGTTTTTAGGATTATATGTATGTGTCGGAATAAGGCCGACATGATTAATAAAATGACCAGAAATATCAAGACCCCTGATATTTCGAACACAATCCCAATTTGAGCTTCATTTATTTGTAGCAAAAACACTTTTACTACAAATAAAAATCAATTGGTTAATTATAAATCATCTCACGACAGATTTACAATTAATAATAATAATTAATTCGATTAACAAATTAATTATCCAAAAGAGTCTAGGATAAGCTAAGAGCAAGGTACAAGTGCACCGAGTCACGCCAGAGCCAAGACTGACTCGTCGCGCCGCCGTCCGTTCTTTTATACCGTAGCGGAACAAGTTTGAGTGGTGGCAAAACTGGAACGACAAAGCGCGCGCTGCGCGCTGATTGGCTAGCGCCTGGTGGCGCGGATATTACGTCATTTACAATGACGGTTCGCTTAAAGATTTATTTTAAAATAAGGCGTATGACGACGCCGCCGTCACGGCCATACTGACATGCGGACGTCCTCGGACGCTGAGAATTCAGCATCTGGAACAAGAATATCGCTCGATCATCCTGGCAAAACTCAAGCCTTACTATATCCGTACAGGTCCACATTGACTTTTTTATTATAACCCTGTTGATTGAAAACTAACTTCTGAACCACTGACCCTGCAGACTAACACTAATCAGGACCGGTTGTCATTAACCCTGCTGACTGATAAATGACTTCTGGACCGGTCCACATTGACCCTGCAGACTAGCACTAATCAGGACCGGTTATCAATAACCCTGCTGACTGATAACTTTGACTTCTGGGCCGGTCCACATTGACCCTGCAGACTAACAATAATCAGGACCGGTTATCAATAACCCTTCTGACTACCAACTATGACTTCTGGACCGGTCTACATTGACCCTGCAGAAGATTTTCAGTTTTGGTCCGGCTGGCCGCCCTTCAAAACTCATTCTTCTTATTTTTATTTCTGTTTCTTTTTGTTCTTTTCTTTTTTAGATTTTTTTCTTATTTTTTTTTTGCTTTTATTTCTTACTCTTTTTTTAAATTTTTTTTGTTTTATTTTCTAATCTTTTTTTCTATTTTTTTTCTGTCTTTTTTTCTTACTTTTTTTCATTTTTTTTTTATTCTTTTTTTTTGTTTTTTTTTATCTTATTCTTTTTTTTCAGCATCTTACAAATTCTATCATTGCACCGGCTACTAGTCCCTACAATGATTAATATCACCATAACCCGCCGTCACGTCATCGTATCCACAATTATTTAGAATTTGGATAAATGCAGTAGGCGACTCAATACAGTCAGCAAACATCAATTTTGACGGTGCTGCTGCATTCCCAATCTTCCTCTCTACATGTGACTACACGTGAATCTCTACATATGTCTCTACATATGACTCTACATATGATGACTCTACATACGACTCTACATACGACTCTACATATGCCTCTACATATGACTCTACATATGACTCTACATATGACTCTATATATGAGAAAGTGCACCGGACGGTGAAGCGTTGTATCACTAGTCTTTTGTCCAAAAAGAAATTAGAAATCTCTACATAAATCATTACGTGGTCTAAAGCATCTACATTCTACACTCATGTTGCAACTTGGACATCGTAATAAATTACATTAACCAGAGTCATGTACCAATTGTACGGCATATATCAAGCGTCGCTATTTCAATGAAATGGCACGGTTCACAGCCGAACAGCGATCACAACCGCTCTCGCTCTCATGCGCGTCCAGCACCGTGGAACCCTGCGCGCACATGTGCATCACTAACTGACTACATACTGCGACCAACTATACGGCCATTATAAGAGCCCTACTTAAGTCTACACAACCACTTAAGGATAATCATTATTACTTAGGCCGCAATAAACTCTCCTTTACCTCTACTTCAGAGTAGCACACGACCTTCTGGAATTTATCTCAATGCCATACTTTAGACTTTAAACGAGACTCGCCAAGAGACTCTATAAGAAACTACATGTTAAATAATTAAATAAGACTCACCGTCAAGTTACCACTGTCTCCTGCTCTATCAATCATGACACTACACATAACAGGCACACTCACAGCTCATACGCAAACGAAGCAAAGACCTTTGGTATCCAACCACGCAGAACAGAAACTCAGTCCTTTTTCACTTTCACCCAATCGGTCGGTGTCGACAGAATCAAAAATTCTTACAGACTGCACGTATTTACTACCCTATTTCTCATAAAGGTAGGTAAAATAATTAGCAGTCATAGTTTCACAAAACCCGTTAGCTATTGAAAATTACACGGCCTATCAAAATACTACTACGCCTCAAGCCTAGACGTAGAATAGAATACCGGTCGTCCAATTATTAATCTCCTTATGTCGGGTAGACCGCAAAATTTTCTCCACTATTTTTTTTTTTGTAATATCAAATTTAATTCGCTTACCTTTATTTTTACCCGCACAAACTAACAGTTAACAAAAAAATGTAATTGCAACTACCCAACTACATTTTTATTTTCATATAAAGTCGTGGGAAATTATAAAAATACCCACAAATTACTACTACCGCTCTGCCATTAAAGCTAGTGAGTAATTTGTATTACAAAATTAATTATTACAATTTCTATTCGACTATGTGGTGAGCTCCGGAGTGTCCGGAGAAGGTTATGTTATAACACTTAGTTACTCTATGATTCACTTTACACTGCGGTAGCAGACGTACGCTAAGTCTGGCGGTCGGAACACGACTGACTCAACTATTCCACAACTACCTACATATTTAGTTAGACATCACAATCTACCTCGCACAAAAAATAACTTTTTTTTAACACTTTGTTTCACACGTGGGGTAGATCCGATCCCACTTCTGATGTCGGAATAAGGCCGACATGATTAATAAAATGACCAGAAATATCAAGACCCCTGATATTTCGAACACAATCCCAATTTGAGCTTCATTTATTTGTAGCAAAAACACTTTTACTACAAATAAAAATCAATTGGTTAATTATAAATCATCTCACGACAGATTTACAATTAATAATAATAATTAATTCGATTAACAAATTAATTATCCAAAAGAGTCTAGGATAAGCTAAGAGCAAGGTACAAGTGCACCGAGTCACGCCAGAGCCAAGACTTACTCGTCTTTTTTTTTTTTTTTTTTTGTAAGACTACTGCAGTTTGCCGCTGATGGCATTCACTCTCAGAGTAAACAGGACTGGAGTAGCCATTAGTCAATTTCTCTTACATGTTTTTCTGCCATTTTTTGCGGGGGGTGAGGTTACTACTACACTCAATACTAGCACACAGAAACAAAAACTTTTTGCGTATTTACAAACGCACACATGCATAATACGACACACATATTTAAATTTCACGCACATGTGCTTAAAATAGTGTGTTAACGTTCTATTCTAATACACGAATGTCATTGTGTGAGAAGTAACATGACATAGCATGAGAATATCGATATCGATAAATCAGTTTCGTTCAATGAATGAATGTATTACTACGTTAGTATACCTACATTATTAAAAATCAAATGATGATATTACACGCTACAACAGTCAGTTTTCGATATTTATTGCAAAGACTAATATAAATAATATAATATATATGAGGTCTATATAAAACTTTGACAGATTTCGAAGGCTATATCAATGAAACACAAATTTATACGTAATAGTTTATTGCACTTAAAAGGTATTTACAATAGGTGTTATTATATATATGTCGCAGGGAAATGATGAAAATAGAGATTTGATCAAATCCCTAAGGAATTTGATAAAATCCCTGCAGATGTTAATATAACTATTAGATTTCAACATTTCGCTTATTAAATTTAGTCATTTGATCAAATTCCTGAACTGATTTAGTGAAAAGACAATTCAAATTCAGAGGATCCGCTGGCACCTGAATCGTAAAACAGTAAACTTATACCAATTTCTGAGTCTATAACACCTATTGCGCCTGTTCAAAAATATAATACAAACGTTTTGCCACTACACCAGAACGTGAAGCAGTTGACAACCAGAAAATAGCACATTGCGTTGTTTGTGGCAACGAATCTACTAGGGTCCATTTATTTCATAATTGCAAAAATGCGTCCAGCATACTCACGGTAGGAGAAGAAGGATATGAATCGAAAATTCTATGCTACTTATGTCAAAAAGAAGTAAATATAAAAGATCAAAGGTTCCATGCTGCAAAATACCTGAAAATATCAGAAGAAAAAATTAAAGATTCTTCCCTGAAGACTTTTAAGGAGGTGTTAGTGGGTTCCACTATTTTAATTAATGTTCCGAAGGTAGATAGGGGTCCACTAGATGGAAATAATATTATAGGAACGGTATTAGATATAAAAAACGATTTATATGAAATTGGTACTTCAGTCGGCATAATTAGCTTGTGTGTGTTGGCGTGTGTCTGATTTACTTAATAAAAATCTTTTAACTACGTTAGTTTTTTATTTTTGTCATTTCACTAAAGCAGTTAAGGCATTTGATCAAATCACTTAATTTCATAAGAGAAATGATAAAATCTAATAGTCATTTTAACATCTGCAGGGATTTGAACAAATTCCTTAGGGATTTGATCAAATCCCTATTTTCATAATTTCCCTGCGACATATATATAGAATTCACTGTGGACCCTTTCGCTTATATAACCATAATGGAAAGGAGGAACACTTAAACATTATTTTTAACGAAGCGATAGTGAATATTGTTAGTTTTCTCGTATGATACTGGGAAGTATGTAAACTGGATTTTTTACGGAATCAGAAATCAAATGTGTGAAACTTAACAGGTAAGCAAATTTATTATTTCAGAACACATCAACATATCCAATGTGCATGTATTACACACATATATTTATTAAATAGTTCATAATCAATATTAATAGGTAAACATTATATATTTATTAAACACAGCAGTTTTGTAAATTTGAAAATTTAATTTACAATAACACGTAATTACACAGTGCTTAAAGTTAACCCATCGCTTGGCGGCTGTCAAAAGAGCTGTCTTATACATTAGCCAGGCGATGACGTCACCCACCCCGCCGAGCAGAGTAGGAGGGGTAGCAGGTCGGGTTTTTGCTTTGTGTAACTTCCTTTGTTTATAAATAATTACCACGCATGTGGTATATCTTTAGATTCCTAGATAAACTAACTAAAATCTAAGACTATTTTGAATAAAGAACATTGTATAATGATTAATTTACAAGCATTTGAAACCAAGCATAAGGGTATTTCCGACTTTAATATGTCCTAAATTAATGAAATCACAGCCAATAATATAATATAATAATATATTTCCACACTCACACCAATTATCTAGCCTGAAGTAAGTATCATTAAGAACTTGTGTTACGGATACTAGATAACGGACATTTTTTTTTAATATACATAATAATTTTAGATATTTTTATAAATAAACTTAAATAAATATATAAACAACCATGACTCGCAAACAAACATTCGTGTTCGTCACACAAACATTTGCCGCTACATTTGCCGTGTCTTTTTACTCTTGTCGCTCCTTGAATATGTAGGCCATCAGTCTTACTATGTCCATGGGCTTGAAGAGTCTTTAGTCCTCTGTCCTTGGGTAGGCTATTCCCAGGATATTCATTCTAATCCTGGCTATGGAATCACAGTCACATAGCAAGTGTTCCATGGATTCCCGGTCGTGTCCACATGCTCTGCAATTCGATGTTGTCGAAATTTTCATTTGGAGCATGTGGTTTGTGGCGTAGTACCCTGTAAGCCCACCCAAAATCCGGCGGGCCTGTTGTCTGCCATCCCCGTATATGAATTTACTCCATCCTCTAGGACAGTCTCCTGTGAAGGATGTGTTTCATATCAGGCGACAGTGTCCATTCCATATGATGTCTTTTATGGACATATTCTTTGATGGCTCTGCAGATGTAGCTTTTGGAAATTGGGATAAAAATTTCAGGACCTATGAATGGGTTTTTTGATCCTTTCCTTGCCAGTTCGTCAGCTTTCTCATTGCCTTTAATCCCCTCGTGACCTGGGACCCAGATCAGCTCTACTTTATTGTGCTGGCCGACCCTATTTAGTCTCTTGACAGCATTGAGTATTAGATCCGAGTCAATACGAGGGTTTGAGAGGGCTTTGAGCGCTGCTTGACTGTCGCTTAGGATATAGACAACCTTGTTTTTTTTTTAACACGTTCTATAATCCTCATTGCACAGAGGATTATTGCATAGATCTCCGTTTGGAAGACCGTGGCAAGTTTCCCCATGCATTCAGTTTAAAAGCACATACCTTATTCTTATTTTGACATCATCATTATTACCTGTAGGCCTATTCGCTAACTTTTTTTGACAGTTGAAAGTGATCATCACTGAGTGGATTACATATCCATTGCTGTTTTTACACGACAAGTGCCATCATAGCGTGCCGTTTAAAACAGCAATGAATATGTAATCCACTCAGTGATGATCACTTTCAACTGTCAAAAAAAGTTAGCGAATAGCCCCCCTGGTTGCTGAAACAAACTGTAATTTGTCTAAGCTATGTTTTATTATCGACAAGTATAAGAAGAAGAACTAAGAATAGGGTATGTGTTTTTTAAACTGATGACGATGTAAACTGCGGAATTATACAATTTCCTTGCGACATACAAATTTAAACCATAATACATATTGTCAATTTATGTATGTTACTTTCATTCATTCATTCATTACTCACTCGTAAAATCACAATATCGATGAAGTTGACATCACTATTGTGCAAATCAATTATTGTGCAAATCAATTAGGGTTGCTGATTACAAAAAAAAAAACAATTTGTCCAATGGCTCGAAAAAAAATTTAGGTTTCATAGAAATGATCGGCAGTGCTGGTTAGGCGATGGTACCTACCCTTTTACCCGTGCTTATTTTATGAAGTCAGGGACGCTGGAAGTATATACCTACAGGATAGTTATTCTTAATGTTTATGAGCTCCGCCCAGCATGAATAAAAAGGCAAAATAGTTTAATTATTATTTTATTTTATTTATTATTTTATATTTCCATGCTGTGTGGCAAACAATAGGCTTCAAGCAGCCTCAAAACTATAGGTATGTACTTAATACTAAACTAAAGATAAACACGCAACGTACATTGTTAAAACGAAATTATTATTGGTAATTAATTAATACAAAATTACAGTTATTTATTACCAACAAACTGTTTCTAATTTTTGTCTTATTAATTGAAATGCGATAATGGTCAACCCTAGGTAGTCTCGTGGGGAGTGCGCCCGAAGTTCGTTTGACAACGTCACGGCCGCACTCCCCACGAGACTATAGCGCGAAATTTGAAATTGTAATCTGCTAAAATATGAAAATATGAAGTAAATAATCATCAAATCTTAAAAATTATACTTATAAATGAAAGGTGACGCCATCTTTTTGCATACTAGATGTTTTAGACTTTTTTTTACAGTAAAAAACAGCACAGGCAGGCATTTTCGTGGGAGCTCTGCACGGTAAGACGTTCTGATTATTGTGGTTTTAAAATGGCGGCTCAACTAGTTTTATATAACGCACAGGCATCCGATGCTTGTGCGTTTGGCAGAGGGGTAATGTTAGGCAAAGGCTACTCCAGTCCTGTTTACTCTGAGCATTCACTGCTCCACCGGATTTTTTGAGAAGGCGAAAACCTTGGGGGGTCCTCAAGCCTGTAGGGCGGACGTTCCTAGGGGATTACTGGGCGACAGAGCATCTCCCCCATGGGGAGTCTCTCGACCGCCTAGCGTCCCTAGGTCGACCGGATCGGAAGGGAGCGACACGCCCGAGGGTGCCTCTAAAGGCTCGGACCTCGGCTCGGGCGCATCGGGTTGTGGGGGACACGGCGAGAAGCGCCCCGGCACATATCTGTACCGGGTATAGCGCGTCGTGTGTAGACCGGGTCGACGCACCCTTGTTCGACGAGTGCGGTGATTAAAAGGTGTGACACTAGTGCGTGAGTGTGAAGTGTTGTTGTGAGGCGGTAACGAGGCATTTGCGCTCGTGATTGAGTCGTCGGCGTCCAGTAGGACGTTTTTTGGACGGCGCGAGGCGCGCGCGGCATCTCTATTAGCACAGTAACTAGAGGATTTGACTACGAGTGGGTTTGGATGGTGTGGAGCTTTGTCGAAGTAGCGCCTAGACGCTTCCTTCATGAAAGAGGATATGGTTGGGAGATCGAAATCTCTATGGAGATCGACATTGCGTATGTACCAGGGGCAGCCTGATGCCATGCGCAGAAAACGGTTCTGAATGACCTGCAGTTTTTTGATATTTGTGGGAGCCGCGTGTGCAAAGACAACGCTAGCATATGTCATGATAGGTCGTACACAAGCTTTGTAAAGCGTCCTCTTATTTCTAAGAGACATTCTACTCCGCTTGCCTATAAGGTGGTATAGGCGACCTAGGACGAAGTAGGCCCTATCTCGGACTTCCTTGATGTGGGGTGCAAACGTTAGTTGTCGGTCAAGGGTGACCCCCAAGTATTTGGTCTTTTTGACTAGGGGTACCGGTCGGTCGAAGACGGATATGGTGGGCAGTGTGTGGCCTAGGAATGAACCCCTACTAAAGTACATGGCAGCACTTTTGTCCGGGTTCACTTCTATGCGCCACTTGCGAAACCACTCTGATAGGGAGTTGGCCGCGGCTTGCAGCATGCGTGCTACATGCGGGCGGTTCCTATGCGAGTAATAGATGGCCGTGTCGTCTGCGAAGAGCGCGAGCTCGGTACCTTCGGTTTTTGGGATGTCGTTCACATAGAGTGAGAAAAGTAGCGGCGAGAGCACGGATCCCTGTGGAACTCCGGCTCGTATCGGTCGGGGAGTGGAGCGCGCTCCCTCGACGCGGTAACGGAAGGAACGGTTCGACAAGTAGTCTCGTAACATGAGTACGAGTCTGTCCGGCACATTGAGTTTGTATAGCTTGTAAATTAAGCCATTGTGCCAGACCTTGTCGAACGCCTTCGCCACGTCGAAGAAGAGCGCTCCAGTACCTATCGGACGTCGGGCGCTGAGGCCCTCGAGAACGTGCTCCGTTAGGCGGTGCACTTGGTTGAACTTACTCGTCGCGCCGCCGTCCGTTCTTTTATACCGTAGCGGAACAAGTTTGAGTGGTGGCAAAACTGGAACGACAAAGCGCGCGCTGCGCGCTGATTGGCTAGCGCCTGGTGGCGCGGATATTACGTCATTTACAATGACGGTTCGCTTAAAGATTTATTTTAAAATAAGGCGTATGACGACGCCGCCGTCATATGATAATAAACGTATGTATTAATAGACGTTTCCAATTTTGATATTTGTGGGAGCCGCGTGTGCAAAGACAACGCTAGCATATGTCATGATAGGTCGTACACAAGCTTTGTAAAGCGTCCTCTTATTTCTAAGAGACATTCTACTCCGCTTGCCTATAAGGTGGTATAGGCGACCTAGGACGAAGTAGGCCCTATCTCGGACTTCCTTGATGTGGGGTGCAAACGTTAGTTGTCGGTCAAGGGTGACCCCCAAGTATTTGGTCTTTTTGACTAGGGGTACCGGTCGGTCGAAGACGGATATGGTGGGCAGTGTGTGGCCTAGGAATGAACCCCTACTAAAGTACATGGCAGCACTTTTGTCCGGGTTCACTTCTATGCGCCACTTGCGAAACCACTCTGATAGGGAGTTGGCCGCGGCTTGCAGCATGCGTGCTACATGCGGGCGGTTCCTATGCGAGTAATAGATGGCCGTGTCGTCTGCGAAGAGCGCGAGCTCGGTACCTTCGGTTTTTGGGATGTCGTTCACATAGAGTGAGAAAAGTAGCGGCGAGAGCACGGATCCCTGTGGAACTCCGGCTCGTATCGGTCGGGGAGTGGAGCGCGCTCCCTCGACGCGGTAACGGAAGGAACGGTTCGACAAGTAGTCTCGTAACATGAGTACGAGTCTGTCCGGCACATTGAGTTTGTATAGCTTGTAAATTAAGCCATTGTGCCAGACCTTGTCGAACGCCTTCGCCACGTCGAAGAAGAGCGCTCCAGTACCTATCGGACGTCGGGCGCTGAGGCCCTCGAGAACGTGCTCCGTTAGGCGGTGCACTTGGTTGAACTTACTCGTCGCGCCGCCGTCCGTTCTTTTATACCGTAGCGGAACAAGTTTGAGTGGTGGCAAAACTGGAACGACAAAGCGCGCGCTGCGCGCTGATTGGCTAGCGCCTGGTGGCGCGGATATTACGTCATTTACAATGACGGTTCGCTTAAAGATTTATTTTAAAATAAGGCGTATGACGACGCCGCCGTCATATGATAATAAACGTATGTATTAATAGACGTTTCCAATTTTGGCGTTCACCTTGTACTATTTGTGAACTGACTTTTTGCTGCAGCATTAGGTATATCTAAGCCGAGATCCAAACCCGTACAAATATTATATTAATTGTAATTCTAGTTTTTGTATTCAGTTTCGGCCGCGTGGTTGGCAGTCATTAGTATTACCATTTTTTTCTCATATGACCAGATAGCAAACAAGCTTGCAGACCACCTCTTGTTAAGTGGGACCGTCATACTGCAAGTGCGTTACCATCCTGGGGACTAAGATGATATTTCCTGTCCAGTACACTGGCTACCATTCTCTGCATTCCGAAACACAGCGAACTGTCTAACACCTAGAAAAATCTCCATTAAGCCTCCATAAAGCATCATCAAGATTTCAAACTAGCCTACGATCTACCTCTGTACCAACTCCCTTACAATCCGTTGTATGAACCGTTGTTGCCTGATTTTGACGAACAAACTTTTGAGATTCTAAATTCTCACATTAATAAAATCTTAGTAGAATACTCAGAGCAATATCTTTTATTCGGTAGAATACTGATCATACTGACGTCATGCTTATGTATACGTAAATTATAGGTTTCATACATAAATATACATACGATCACGTTCGGAGTTCTAAAAGGCGTTGAGCCGAACCTTAGGTAATGTTTTGTTACATATAAAGCCACATCTGGCAGTAAAGACCATGCACTGCTTCCAAACAGTGACAGTTTGCCAGCCTGTCGCCTATCTAACCAAACCCAAAAACTAAAAATCCTTCAGTAAACAAACAAACAAAAGCCAACAACCGGGACACATATTGCACTCAAAATCATTTCAGCAGTCTGCGGAAAACATAAATTATGCTTGTAATTATTGCTGGTTCTATTAAAACCAATCACTGCAGCACATAAATACAAATTACATATCAGTTATCATACAGTTATCAGTCTCACCAACGCCATTCTCTTTCAAAATCTCGATACAGACTATCTTCATATCAAAATGCCCATTATGCTTACCTCTGCTCCAAAAGATAAAGATTCTCCGTTGAAACTTTAAAAGATACCATTCTGTGATCAGATTACGTCGAAATGTCGTTAGTATCTCTTAAAGAGCAAAGAGCGGCAACTCTTTGTGCCGCCGGCGATCTCATGCCGAAGTTGAGGGTGCTACAGTTGACCTCAATACCTCGGGACGTAAGGCGTTCTTTTATCCTCCTTTCACAGGTAAGTAATATAAGTTTGGCGCGCAGGATATCCGTAGAAGCTTCATATAACGCGAAACGCTGGTAACAAAATACAAGAGAAGTGTATAGTGTAATTTCCTTTGTTACGAGATAAATATGTGATGTTTGTTTTTTTCTTTTAAAAAATATACCCTATTATTTATATTTTATTAAAGAAAACTAACCTAGTAAATTAACTTAGTGTAAAGACAGCCATGCAATACATTCTATTTTACATTAAAGGCGTGATTCCATTAGGCAAATCTTGCATGCAAATATGACGTCATATTTGCGTACAAGTTGCTTGCATTGGAAATATGTTTCCGAGGGTGTGCAAATTGCATGCAGGTTTTCCTTGCATACAAGTGGAGATGTTCAACATTTGAGTAGAACATCATGGGTGAAAGACGTGCTGCTGTGCTGTCCGGTGCTGCTTGCCGAGTCATTATTGAGATACCGATTGAATAAAAATGTTCAGTGGGTTTGATACTGGATTCACATTGCAGCGTTTGCGCGTTCAATTTGCACCTCATTTGATAAAAAATGCATAAGTTCAAACGACTTCATACAAATTATAGCTTGTATGCAAGTTTGTTCAATGGTGGTTCAAATGAGATGGCGGTGAACCACCCAAGGAAGGCTTTAGTGCAGGCGGCTGGCCGTAAAATCCAATGCAAAAACTTATTTGACATACTGAGCCGACCACAAATAAATTGGAGGTAGGATCAGAAGAAGAAATGATTAAATGTTCCAGGTAAAGCTTACCTTTCTCTTGTTCTGTAAAGCTTACCATTTAGTTTAGTTTGTTTTTCAATGTAGGCTTTTTAACAAAGCACTTATTGACGTCAAAACAATATGTAGTTTCTGAAATATAAATTATTACCAATCACTTACCAATGGTATTAGATATCGAGTAGGTACATATGTCTCGTCAGTATAAATATGTAGAAACTATGCATAACTTTTTATTGCCATGAGTGGTTATCTTCGGTGGTTTCTTTCACCCTATATTACGGTTTAGCGATTAGTTGACTTTTAATTCTCTCTTTGTATTGTGTATCCGTCAAAGTTAACAGTCTATCTGGTATTCTATTGTAAAATCTTAAGCTATTCCCTACAAATGAATTACTAGTCTTAGCAAGTCTCAGCTTTGGAATCACTAATTTATCTTTGTTCCTAGTATTCAGATTCCTAACGTCACTTTTCATTTTAACCCTATACTTGACAATGTGCACCTGAATGCACATTTAAAAAAAAAAATTCGTGAGCAAAAACCAAGAAGTTTTTATATTTTGTTTCGTTCCCGTCGCGTAGTGTATTAGCCATGTTTTAGTAGGAAAATGATTTATGAACACTGGCAGCACTAAAGAGCTCAGTGGAACGCAAGATGGCGGAGCGTTGCCTTCTCAAAAAATCCGGTGGAGCAGTGAATGCCATCAGCGGCAAACTGCAGTAGTCTTACAAAAAAAAAAAAAAAAAAAAAAAAAGGCGGAGCGTTCGCAGGCGTCTACGACATACAAGGTAAAAATCGATTAAAATCCTATAATTTATCAATAAAATCAAAAAGAATTATATTTGAATGATTACCTAAACATACAAGCTTTTGGATAAATAATGTAGTTTGCCTAATTAAATCAGTTTTATTAGTAATTTTTTTGTGTAATTTTGCATGTATCTAGAAATGCACATTGCCAACTTATCAACAGTATTACCTGAATTTTATCGTGTGCATTTGAAGATACATTGCTAGCTTAGTAAATATTTTGTTTTTGTCAATAAATGGTATGATTGTTATGATTTTTTTTTATGTATTTGCGTATTTTGTCATATTTTTATATTTGTTTTAGTCTGCCACAAGGGCCTCAAAAATCCTGGCTTTAGTTCCTAAGCCTGGTGCGGGTTCTGAGATTGATGAGAGTGATTCTTCAGCAGATGAGTTCAACTACGCCAGAAATACTGTGCTAAACCGTAACTATCAAGACTCAAATGTAAGTTCAGATCCTCCCTCACTAGAATCTTCATTCGAAAACCTACATTTATTGTCAGATAGTGAGGAAGATATTGCTTGTATAAGAAATGTCATTACTTCTTCAGCGATTGAATTGAATGCCAACTCAAGCCATCAAGTATCTTCTCCTTATTCTCCTGGCCCAAATTCACCGTCCTTACTAACTTCTGTTACTTTACCGATTGTACCCGATGATCAAATACAGCAAACAAAACATCAATCTCCATTGGCTACAAAAACCTTGTTACCAGCCTTCGACGTCCCGCAATTTTCACCTTCAGTAGGTAAAAGTAATCATAGTATTGCATCTCCATCTAGTGGAACACGATCAAAGAAAAAAAAAATAGTAGTTGTTAAAAAAAAGCTTGTACCGGTCAAACGATTGGATACGAAATGGACTTGCAAGAAAAGATTTTTAGGAAGAGCAGTCATTGAAGATAAAAGTTTCCCACCAACTCAGCAAACAAAATCTCCGTTAGAATACTTCCGTATGTTTTTTGACGATAGCCGTATAGAGTTGATTGTCCATCAAACTAATTTGTACCACACGCAAGCAAAATGCACGTCACTCAATGTAACAGCGGATGAAATGAGAGATTTCATGGCGATTCAAATATTGATGGGTATAGTAAATATGCCAGCTTATACAGATTATTGGTCTAAGAAGCTGCGTTACCATATCATTGCAGATATAATGCCTTAGAAACGATTTCAGCAAATCCGGAGATATTTACACTTTGCTGATAATTTATTGGACAATGGAGACAGGTACTATAAAGTGAGACCTCTTTTAGAAAGAGTACGTCATAATTGCCTAAAAATTGAAGAGGAAACTCGATTCAGCATAGACGAAATGATGGTGCCTTATAAAGGTACACGAGCTGGATCACGAAAGCAATACATTAAAAATAAGCCCCGGAAATGGGGATTTAAAATCTTTGTTCGCGCAGGCGTCTCCGGAATTGTTTATGATTTTTTGGCTTACGGGGGTGAAGATACATTCCGTTACAATGAGTTTACTGAAAATGAGGTGAGCATGGGCTTGGGTGCCAAAGTAGTATTGGCTTTAGCCAAGACAATTAAAGAAAAACAAGGTTCAGTGCTATACTTCGACAATTTTTTCACTTCTCTGGAATTGCTTTATCACTTAAGAAATGAATATGGTATCTTTTCATTAGGGACCATCAGGCAAAACAGACTTCGAGGAGCTGCAGCTTAATTGCCAACTGATAAAAATTTAAAAAAAAGAGGTCGTGGATCTTTCGCCCAAGTCATTTCTAATCAAGCCAAAATCGCGATCGTAAAGTGGTTTGACAACAAATGTGTTACTGCTGCATGTACGTACACAGACTCACAACCAGTGCAAGAAGTGATGCGGTACTGCAAGGAGACAAAAAATAGAGCACCAGTATCATGTCCTAACATTATAAAACACTATAACGGTAGCATGGGAGGAGTCGATCTAGCAGACATGCTTGTTGCACTGTACCGAACGGAGATGCGAGCACATCGTTGGTATATACCATTATATTCACAGATACTAGATATATGCGTCAACAATGCTTGGCTTATCTATCGTCGTGAAACTGAAGGTACTAAGCACATGAAACTGAAAGATTTTAGATTCGCCATAAGCAATGATCTTGCCACATTCCAAAGGACAAAACCAATTGCTAGCACTTCTAGAGGTGCACATTTTGTCACACCTCAAACGTCTGACTATGGTCGATATGACCAAATTGGGCACTTACCATCTTTTACTAGCAAAGGCAGATGCAAGAATTGTATAAGAGGTCAGACCAAATTTGTTTGTACTAAATGTAATGTACGACTCTGTTTGGTCGAGGATCGTAATTGTTTTATAATTACCACATGAAAACATAATTATTTTGCTGAATTGAAAGTCTTTACTATTCGATTATTATAATTTTTTACGGTAATTCGACATGACATATTATTATTTTTTTATTTACCTTGATTTGAAAGATCAAGTCATGTTTTTGGATCTCTTTAATAATTAAGTCTGATTGTAGATCTCATGGTTCTAATAATAATAAATGGTATTTAAAAATCTAAGTATATAAACGGTGGTGATTTGTCTTGTTTTGTGATAGTACAATGAATAAATAGTATGTAAGTACAATTATCTTTGTAAAAGATACTGATCTTTTATCTCTTAGATGTTAAAGGAAAAGAACAAATGTTATTTTTTGATAAATACAGATTTCTATATTTGAAACATACCATGTTTTAGTTTATCCCTGCATATGGCAATGTGCATAATAATGCACACGCTTTTTTGATAGTGTTACTCTAAAAACCTGGCAATGTGCACATAAAGATACATGCTATATTTCCAAAACTACATACTTAAGATTTTTTTTTGTATTTTCTGTATGATTTTGACTTACCCTTAATCCAATATTCATGATAAAAATAACAAATATTTACAAAAAATATCTTTGCCAACTATAGGGTTAAAATTGTGTATGTTCTTACGGGTGTACGTAATGCTCTCAAAAATGTAGAGAGATGGCAGCGTCAGAATACCTATGTCTCTGAATTTACCTCTCAAGGAAGCACAGCGCTTCATTTTCATTACTGATAAAAAACTTATCTATCAGGTGAAATTAAAAGTTGTCATAAACAAGATTCAGTGTTCACTATCGCGAAATAAAAGGAGTATGAATTTGGAATTTGTAAACTTATGTGAAATTATTTTTTCCCTTTATATATAATGATTATCTATCGACATCCATAACTTGACATTAAATAATCTTAGATAAAGGATAATTTTAAGTCTTTGACATTTTCTAATAAACACGCGTTAATCTACATTTACAGGTCTACTAAAGTATGAAACGAGAATTAAATTTCAGCAAAAACTAAAAAGAAATTCTTTTCTTTTAACTTTAACGACCAAATAAGTTTTTAACAAACCTTTGTACAATTAAGATCGACAAAGCTACCCTTTTAATGAGACGAAAATCTAGAAGACATTTTTTGTCAAATTAATGAGGCAACGTTTATTTTATTTTTAGCTTTACAATTTGTTAGTTATTTTTTCCTTTAAACTGTGGAAGTAATGACAGCCGTAATCTTGTATGTAATTAAAATAAATATTACTAATACTAGAAAAATACACTGAAAAAAATCGACTTGCCTCAGGCGGGACTCGAACCCGCATCTTCCACAATCCGGGCGAAAGATTTGATGAAACAATGTTTACCATAAAAACATAAGTACCAAGCACTGACAAATTTCGACAGCGAAAAGCAGTGTCTCGGTGGCGTAATGGTCAACGCGTCCGCCCGGATTGTGGAAGATGCGGGTTCGAGTCCCGCCTGAGGCAAGTCGATTTTTTTCAGTGCATTTTTCTAGTATTAATATTTACGCGTTTGTAAAAGCAAAAATTTTTTTGAAAAAAAAAATTTTTTTGAAGTAAAAAATTTGAAAAAAAAACTAATTAAAATAAATATTGCTACTTTTATAATGACATAAAATGTAACTTGCATTTAATTAGATTTGGAATACCGTAGTTTGGTCACAGTGGAATTCTTTGTTAAACTTGAGTAATCGTTTATAACAAAAACATTTCAATTACTTCCTAACAAAGATATTCTCTTAGCATAATTCCTTAAAAACCTCAACCTTTGCCTATAGAAAGCCGCAGTAAAAGAACTCTATATGTTCCCGTGTTTCTGTCAGTAAGGATTCAGAGCTTCATTGGAGACTGGGACTCCTCTGAAGCTCTGGCAACCATCCGAAGTAAGCGGTGGGATTAGGGTTATCAGCACGCTAGTGACACATCGATGTTGCAAACGTGTGAAAGCTACAGTGAATGTTTACCAGCTGCCGTGCCGTGTGTTTATAAAAATACCCCATCCAGATGCCACGCTCTGGCCATGGGCAACACGGCCAGATGTGCAGAAAAGAGAGAAATAAAAGAGTGCTTAACTTCAACACTATTAATGCTCAGGGCGTGGGTAGTAGGTCCTAGCTCGGTGGTTCCCGTGGCTTAGAAAGGAGGGACTTAACTTCGGCGGTTAGCTCAGGAAGCGGCAGGAACCCAGACAACCAGCGTATTCGACGTGGGTGGTTTAAAGAAAGAACAGTTAATTCAAAGTAGAAAATAGTATTTACTTTTTAGCAAGATATTAAATTTATTAAATTAAAATAGTTAATCAACTCGGTTTATTTCTAAACGTACCCTTCTTAACGGTCTCATAGAAAATAATCTTACAGAGATTAATTGTTAAAAGAATATAGCTGTAGATTGTAATCTGTCCACGGTCCATTTAGTGGAACGTTTCACATGATTACAAACTCAGTATATTAGGCGAAAGTGGAATCCAAATGCGCAGACTTCTAGTATGATATAAAGAAAACGTATACCTTATTAGCGGCCTTTAAGTTGCTTCTTCACAACTTCTTTAATGGTCCAATAATAAATTGTTTCGTTACAAGCATCATATTATACAAAACATAATATATTACTAACTTTCAAGTCACCCTAACAAGAAAAAAGGCTAAATAACAAATATAACTAAGCCACCACAGAACTTGTGACATGATATGTCCCGATAATGATGCCTCATACACGTGGAAGGAAATGTTTACAGTGGTGACTAAAGAATAAACCTTCGTAAATAATAAATAGAATATAGCACCTTTAACACAAAGTAATTTAGTACAAAGTAAACAGGGGATCGTCTTAGGGTACTAAGCCTAGGATAATCCCTCGCAGGCGCGTCGGCTATGTTTGGCCAGGCAACCCGGAGGCGATTCGGAGAAGCGGCGTTTGCCGTTGCTGAAACGCTCCCATAAAGGCTTTGAGGGTTGGAATTTAGTGAGTATTCCTGGATAATACCAGATGAGTCTGACACACGCCGAACAACGTAAACGGAATTTCCTTCGAAAAAAAATCTCACGAAAGCGGGATAGACCTGACTGTGTATAGATTCTGATAACTAGGCACATTGTTGCTATAACTTTTTTTTTGTCGGGGAGGTCAAATGCATTTACGCATCGTCTCTGCGGGGTGGTGTAAACATCCTCCCCGGCCTGACCTGCAGTGCGCTATTGCGGGACGGCTCGGGATCTGCGCAGTGAGCGCAACTACACCGAGACCGTCCCAACGCTGCCCGTCTAGGCACTCCTTGTGCACCAATTGGTGGCCAGCAGCCCACAGGGGCTACCGACTAACGCCAGCCCCTGTTGGCCGCTTGCCGACGCCGGCCTTATAGGCCGCCTCCTCACCGACGGCTGCATTAAACAGCGCATTTAACTGTGTTGATTTCGACATACTTCTTGGTATTCTTCGCTCGGCCAACATCTCTCCTTCTACCATTCAATGGTTTCATTCATACCTTTTTGGCCGCCAGCAGTGTGTAAAAACTGACGACGTTACGTCTAATTGGTGTCATCTAACTGCTGGTGTGCCTCAAGGTGGCGTACTCTCCCCTTTGTTATTCTCTATTTTTATTAATGGTATATCGTCTGTCATCTCTTCCTCTTTCCATCTTTATGCTGACGATCTGCAGATTTATAGGCATTCGGGATTAACTGATATCACAGAGTGTATTTCCGCTTTAAACAGAGATTTAACAGCAATTCTATCATGGGCTAAATCTTTTGGTTTACTCGTAAACCCCGTTAAATCTCAGGCAATGGTTGTAGGGAGCAGCAGACTGCGAAACAGACTAGACTTCAATTCGTTGCCTGCCCTTATATATGACGGAACTGTTATAACTTATTCGGATAAAGTAAAAAATCTAGGTGTAATCATGGATTGCACCATGTCTTGGATACCTCAGGTCAACGATGTCAGCAGGCGTATGCATTACTCATATCACTCTCTCAAGAGGCTTCAATACTTTCTGCCTTTCAAAACCAAAATTATGCTAGCGCAATCTCTCCTTCTCCCTATTCTCGACTACGCTGATATTTGTTATTTGGATGTAACTGAAGAATTGCTCAACAAGCTTGAGCGACTGCAGAACCTGGCCATCCGTTTTATTTATGGTCTGCGCAAGTACGATCACGTATCCGCTTCTCGCACTGAACTCAAATGGCTTCCGATTCGTGACCGCCGTAATGTGCACATCCTTTCCTCTCTGTACAAAATCCTAAACGATCCTAATGCCCCTTCGTACCTCATTTCCCGATTCCGGCTGTGTCCACCTCCCACACGTTCTAGACGCCCATGTATCACAAAAACTCTGGAGCTTCCTAAGGGCAACACCAACTTTCTCCTCCACTCGTTTTCCTTTCGTGCTGCACAGCTTTGGAACAGTCTCCCAACTGTAATTCAAGATAGTCCGTCTATCACGTGTTTTAAGACCAGACTTAAGAAGCACTACTTATCACAAATCTCTTGATAATATTTGCAAGTTTATCATATCTATTTTAGTTATATATGTATGTATTATTATTATTTTTGTTATAAATGTATGTATATTATGTGTAGGTATGTATTTTGTTATGTGTATGTATAAAGTATTTAATCGTAAGGTAACAAATTGTTTTTTTTATTTTTTTTATTTTGCATTTTGATAGTCACCTGCTTAATTGTTCAGTATCACTAACATTCATCGGTTGACTGGAAGAGATCTCTTTCAGAGATAAGTCCGCCCTTGCAAACTGTGTATTGTAACATAAGTTTTTGATGTATTTTTAAGTGCAATAAAGAGTATATAATAACATTACGGAGGTCATCGGAGCGGTCGTGGCCCTGAAAAGGGCCGTCCAGAACTAGCCGTGATGGGAAAACAAAAACAACTCTACGATGGCATGTGACTTCGAATGCCAAGAGGACACACTTGGCATCAAAAGCCACACACCCGCCGAGAAAGTTTCCCCACCACGTTACCAGGGTCCGCCACGAGGAGACTTCCGGACGTGGACCCCACATTGTTGGTATACCTATATCTATACACAGACTGTACGAGTAGGTCGCGGCGGTTATAAGGCGCCGCTTCCCATAAGTACACATGGAGGATGCTGAGCCAGGGTGTTAGGCTGGCCAGCAAGGATATGCTGATAGGTAGGAGCTGCCGCAGGGAGTAGTCCTGGCAGGCAGCATGACGGTGATAGGAAATGCCCCAGGGAGTCGCCTTCTCAGGCAGCAGCGAGGAGAAAGTGAGATCCAACACGGACGGTTGAGATCTGTTTATTTTATTAAATCTGGTGTTTTTATATTACATTGTTGGTATGTACACATTGATAGGTGTTTATATGTCTCTCATAGGTGTAAGTAGCCAACGGTGCACGTAGCTGCTGACCCGCGGAAAGTTGTTTGTTGCCTCGCTGCTGACCACGCAGCCGCAAAGTCCAATGTTCAGCTTGTGGCTCGAACACAGACAGTTTCACCGTTGACGCACAGGGACTATTTGCATGAATATGTACACAAACAGTTCACCAGTTTCAACAGTTCACCGTTCACGAGATAAAAATACTGTACAATCCTTTCGCCTGTAAGGATGCAGAAATCTGCCAAAAAATATGGCACGTCTGTGCTATGGCAGGATTATGCCAATATTCTATCATCACCATAGGGTCGTATTAATCGGGAAAACGTCGTATTTTTTATTAGGAGTGTGGTACCTAATCACGAAATTTGAAACACGAATAACTGGATCCCGAAACCACGCCACCACGTGTACCATTCCAACGCGAACTAAGAAATATGGCAACTCGTTTCTTTGTCACACAATCAAGAAATGGAATTCACTGCCAGCACACGTGTTCCCTCGTTTCTACGATCGTGGGTCATTCAAAAGAGGCGTGAAGAAGCACCTTGCAGGTCAGCAAGGCGAGGGTGGCTAGCGCGGTGGCTTACACAAATGAAGGTTACCCGAATCCTCACCGAATCAATGTACCACGCGAATCAATGCGCCACGAATGCAATTTGGTATGCATTTTGGTTTGCCTATGTAATCGTATCATTATCAGCCTTCAAGTCCCCACAGCTGGGGCGCAAGCCTTATTGTGTGCGATCGCCTAGTGGATTGGTGGGTATTAACGACTGCATATACCACAGAACACAGAAAGAGGTTAGAAGGGCTATGTGGGCGAGGCACGCGCGCCAGATAAACTCGTCATATCATGCTCAAATCGAAGTACTGCGATCATGTTGCTTAGTTACTCACTGACAACAACGGATAGTGTATTGTAAAGCGCTGCGAAATAAATTTTTGAATATGCCTTCTTGTGCTGTAATTTCTTGCAAAACAAGAAGTCAGGTGGAATAATTTTATTTTTGCGTTTACAAACGCGTAAATATAATACTAGAAAAATGCACTGAAAAAAATCGACTTGCCTCAGGCGGGACTCGAACCCGCACCTTCCACAATCCGGGTGGACGCGTTGACCAATTTCGCCACCGAGGCACTGCTTTTCGCTGTCGAAATTTGTCAGTGCTTGGTGCTTATGTTTTTATGGTAAACATCGTTTCATCAAATCTTTGAAATTTGCACTTCCAAGACCCGAACGAAATATTTTTGCAAATATTTGACGCCCAGCTAAGATGAAACTACCTTACATTATGGAATAATTTTATTTTTGCGTTTACAAACGCGTAAATATAATACTAGAAAAATGCACTGAAAAAAATCGACTTGCCTCAGGCGAGACTCGAACCCGCACCTTCCACAATCCGGGTGGACGCTGATAGGAGAAAAGATATACTTAAATAAACACATAGACAACCATGACTGGTGAACAAAATGTTCGGGTTTATCACACAATCATTAAATGATTGTGTTTGATTTTATTTAAGTTTATCTTTAAAAATATTTTACTTAGTATGACTGTATGTTTGTCGTTATCTAATATCCATAAATTTGTAATTATAGGTACTTAATTGCATATTATATAAATTACAAGATGACCCGGTGTACTTCGTATCACGGAGTACCTACAAACCGTCTTTTAGTGTCGGGTCAATTTGGCTGTTGGATCGGTGGCTTGAATAACAGGTGTGTGTGATGTCGCGTAAAGCCCTCCGTAAAAGTTTTCAATCTCGGCCAAATGTATGTGTGAAATAGCACAATAAAGACTTTTTTCTATTTACATCCCAAACATTGACAACCATGAAGATAGAATTAAGAATGGAGTCATTACTCAAATGAAAAAAGTGAGGGCAAAAATTTTGACAACCCTTGACATTTTTTGACATTTCTTGACATTTTCTAGAGAGGCTCTGTCTCTTTCTAGTAGGGTGCCTATAGCACAAATTAATCACGGACAATCTTGGACTTCGTTAAGTTAATAAAATTATTAGTACTCAAAGTTTAAAATAATTTTGAGTTTACCATGACAAAGAATTAACATTCATAATAATTACTTTAAACTTTTTTTCCTGGGTGCCCTTTAGCACGGTAATGTTATCTATTTTAGGCTCCCAGGAAAAAAATCAGCAGCCGAATTTCGGGGATTTATCGCTTCTGTGACTCTAGGTTTTAAGAGGCATTTTTATAGTTTAGTATACTGTAGCTTATCTCATGTCATGTCAACTCATAAATATTATTTTATTCTTTTTTTTCAGCCGAGGTCTTGTTGTAAAAACACGTGTTGAGAGACTCCAATTTTAACTCAATCTTCCGTACAACTGTCTGTTACTATAAGTAAATTTACACTTAACATTGGCGAAATATGAAAATGAAAAAGCTCTTTATTTAAATGGGCTTTGCTAAGTACTTTTAAATCGTCAAAAGCCCTACCACCATTTCGGGACGAAATAATAATTATTATGCTGAGATGGAGCAGAAATGGCGAAAGACTCCGGCGAAGAACTCCACAGCTTACAATTTTGTAATGATTTCAAAACATCAATTCAAACTGGAAACATAACAAAATTAATTGAAATCATTTGAACAATGTAAGAGTAAATTTAGCACGTATACCAACTTGAAAATATGTTTACCGAATCTCTCGGTATTCTTATTACATATACATATTTTAGTTAGATACATACAATATAATAATAATATATATAATATATTTTCACGCTCACACTAATTATCTAGCCCGAAGTAAGTATCATTAAGAACTTGTGTTACGGATACTAGATAACGGTCATTTTTTTTAATATATATAATAATTTTAGATATTTTTACAAATAAACTTAAATAAATATATAAACAACCATGACTCGCAAACAAACATTCGTGTTCGTCACACAAACATTTGCCGCTACCAGGATTCGAACCCGGACCGCTTGATGTGTAGCCAGCTGTACTGACCACTCCACCACGATTATTCCTTATACCAAATATTTTTCATACTAATATGAATACGAAAGATTGTATGTACTTCGGGAAATTTGTCCAAACGCCCAAAAACAGCAGAACGAGTTTAGATGAATGAAACCTGAATTTAAATACTGTCTTTAGACGAATTTTAATTCCTCTCTGTTGAAATTTTAAAGGAAACGAGGATAAAGTTGCGGGCTGAGGCTAGTGAAATATATTATCAAGCAAAAATTTTACTGACCATTTCAGGAGTGTCCGTGTTTTTGAAAAAAGGGCATGCAGTTTGACGTAAGCAGTTGCCAATGTAATCAGTGCGTTGAAAGTGCAGGCTACATATTTTTGAACTTTCATAAAATATTGTTTTTAAAGGCACATTAGACAACCACATTTGCCGTCGCCTAGGGTCTTTCGGAAATCTAAAAAGAAAAGAAAATTTTATATATACAGGCACTTTTAACTTGTAATTAGCATATTAAAAACTATCATTTGATAGGCTTGAATAGCACAGTCACAATTTTATTGATGCTGTGTCAAATTTACTAACCCAAATTCGAGTGAAATTTGAGGTCACTGTGCATATTGCACTCTGCGTTACATGTTAGTAGATGCAAATGTGAAAGATAAAATACACTATTACGCTGGTAAAATACAATCAATCATTTTGAATATGTTTCTCAATTAAAATAATGTACATTGCACAAATTACATGTTTTGTTTGTAAATAAACGTTCCCAACCAAAAATGGGTAGAACGATTTATGTATTATATATATACATAATCTATAAACTATATAAATAATCTATATATATTTATATAACAGCTATTTCAAAGACTTAAATATATATATATATATGTCGAAGAATCTGAATACAAGCAACGCCATCTAGTTTTAGTTTTAAGAGTTACGATTGTAACGGTTGATTTTTTGAGGACATGTGATGATGCAGGATGGCCGTGACGGCGCTATGACATTATTAGGTTCAATTGTAATTGAATTTGTTATTTTCATTAGAAATAGTCCACGAGGGATTGCGAGTGACGTCAGCGCCGCACGAGCTATCGTACGATGCGACGTAATAGTGGTGGGGCGCGCCTTTGTTGCAGCGGTGCGCGCTCGACAGAGCTCAGTCTAGTTCGAGGCGTCGCTGAGTGCGGACGTGTCTATGGTTGTATTAGGAATGCTTGTGGAAGCTATGTCCGACGGTTGTGTGATAATAGTTAGAGAGAAGTGAAGGCAAGTGCCGGTGCAATGTAGAATGTGCGCTAGGTAAACCTACACACTGGGTCACAAGTCCCAGGCACTACTCTGGTTCTCCTCTTTGTGATGAGTGTTGATAAATTTACTCGGCATTCGTATGTGAGATAATGATTCACATTTTGATTGACATCAGAAGTGGGATGTGTTGAAATAATTTTGGAGTCTATCCTTTTTTTAATTAATGAGGGTAGTGCAAAAATTCTTATTGCATTGGATGTACCGCGTGGCCGATTGGGGTCTACGGGGGAGAAAATTTCATTATTTTTGGGCTACGATGCACCGTTTTAGAGATATTTAAGTTTTTATCTCGTGGTCCAGAAAAATTGAAAAATGTGTAGAGTAGAATGAAAAAGAAAATGAAAAAGCTTTTAATTTGAATGAATTTAGCCAAGTGCTTTTGGAACGTCAAAAGCCTCTCACGATTGGTCGTTCGTACGGTTTTTTTTACGATTCGTACCCAGCATGCCCAGTTGCCCACTTTGGACGAGTACGGTCGCGCCGCCCGCCGCCGTCTGTTGCATTGGATAGCTTTGGTGAGTGTTTAAATCATGATTTTAAGTTTAGAGCTGCTTATTTAAAAGAAAGTGTTGTGTAGTGTTGAGCGTAGTGAATTATTTGTTTCGAATTTAATCTAATTAGATTGAGGGTAAACGAAATTATTGTTGTTCGATAGAATCGTAACTGTTAATTTTAACTGCATTGGTTTGTAATTCAAATTACTCAATTGTGGATAGATTTTATGTCTAACCGACATAAAGAAATTAATAATTGGACGTCTGAAATTCTATTCTAGGCTTAAGCGTGATGTTGCCTATTTGCGCAATATAATCTGTTAGGCAGTTTAATTTGAAATAACTAGTTTTGTGCCACTGTAACTGCGGCTTATTTTATCTTGGTGAGAAATAGGGTTGACCGTGTTCGTGCTATGCTGGATTGTATTGTTCCCTTGGAATTAAGTGCTTACTTAGAAGTACCGCTGGATGTGCCGATGACGGCAAAAGTAAGTAAATTTAAACAAAATGGAAAATTATGTGTGTTAATAACTCCAATGTAGATCAAGAGGCTATGGCCTGTGAATAACATCTTTTGTGCTGTGACGGTTAAGCATACCATTTTTTTAATTATTAAGAGTGTATGATCCTTTGAATTACTATGTGTCACTTGTTTTATTTGCATTGCTTTACGGAGTAACCGAATGGAGGCTACTCGTGATGAAGCCGGATGGAGGCTTGTAACCGGATGGAGGTTACGTGTAGTTATGATAACCGGATGGAGGTTATCGGTATGGCGACCGGATGGAGGTTGCCATACGTGACCGGATGGAGGTCGTTGTGTGGTATGGTAACTGGATGGAAGTTGCCATACGTGACCGGATAGAGGTCGTTGTGTGGTATGGTAACTGGATGGAAGTTGCCATACGTGACCGGATAGAGGTCGTTGTGTGGTATGGTAACTGGATGGAAGTTGCCATACGTGACCGGATAGAGGTCGTTGTGTGGTATGGTAACTGGATGGAAGTTGCCATACGTGACCGGATAGAGGTCGTTGTGTGGTATGGTTACTGGATAGAAGTTGCCATACGTGACTGGTTGGAGGTCGCTGTCGGAAAGCTCTGCAAGTTACTAAATAGATTCATTGATGATATGAAGGAAATGGAATGTTTAACAGCCACATTATAGTTCACCTTATTTAAAAATTGTTTAAGTAGTTGTTAACTGAGACTGTATTCATTACTCTTTGTGGTCAGGAATGACCGAGACGTACGTTGTTACTGTTCGAGAAATTTTCACTTGTTTCAGACCCTTCACACGAGGGCGTGTGAAGTGCAGGATGGCCGTGTCGAAGAATCTGAATACAAGCAACGCCATCTAGTTTTAGTTTTAAGAGTTACGATTGTAACGGTTGATTTTTTGAGGACATGTGATGATGCAGGATGGCCGTGACGGCGCTATGACATTATTAGGTTCAATTGTAATTGAATTTGTTATTTTCATTAGAAATAGTCCACGAGGGATTGCGAGTGACGTCAGCGCCGCACGAGCTATCGTACGATGCGACGTAATAGTGGTGGGGCGCGCCTTTGTTGCAGCGGTGCGCGCTCGACAGAGCTCAGTCTAGTTCGAGGCGTCGCTGAGTGCGGACGTGTCTATGGTTGTATTAGGAATGCTTGTGGAAGCTATGTCCGACGGTTGTGTGATAATAGTTAGAGAGAAGTGAAGGCAAGTGCCGGTGCAATGTAGAATGTGCGCTAGGTAAACCTACACACTGGGTCACAAGTCCCAGGCACTACTCTGGTTCTCCTCTTTGTGATGAGTGTTGATAAATTTACTCGGCATTCGTATGTGAGATAGTGCTTCGGCCAAATCCTTGACGTTATCCCCGACATATATATATATTTAAGTCAAGTTAAACTGCATGCCCTTTTTTCAAAAACACGGACACTCCTGAAATGGTTAGTAAAATTTTTGCTTGATAATATATTTCACTAGCCTCAGCCCGCAACTTTATCCTCGTTTCCTTTAAAATTTCAACAGAGAGGAATTAAAATTCGTCTAAAGACAGTATTTAAATTCAGGTTTCATTCATCTAAACTCGTTCTGCTGTTTTTGGGCGTTTGGACAAATTTCCCGAAGTACATACAATCTTTCGTATTCATATTAGTATGAAAAATATTTGGTATAAGGAATAATCGTGGTGGAGTGGTCAGTACAGCTGGCTACACATCAAGCGGTCCGGGTTCGAATCCTGGTAGCGGCAAATGTTTGTGTGACGAACACGAATGTTTGTTTGCGAGTCATGGTTGTTTATATATTTATTTAAGTTTATTTGTAAAAATATCTAAAATTATTATATATATTAAAAAAAATGACCGTTATCTAGTATCCGTAACACAAGTTCTTAATGATACTTACTTCGGGCTAGATAATTAGTGTGAGCGTGAAAATATATTATATATATTATTATTATATTGTATGTATCTAACTAAAATATGTATATGTAATAAGAATACCGAGAGATTCGGTAAACATATTTTCAAGTTGGTATACGTGCTAAATTTACTCTTACATTGTTCAAATGATTTCAATTAATTTTGTTATGTTTCCAGTTTGAATTGATGTTTTGAAATCATTACAAAATTGTAAGCTGTGGAGTTCTTCGCCGGAGTCTTTCGCCATTTCTGCTCCATCTCAGCATAATAATTATTATTTCGTCCCGAAATGGTGGTAGGGCTTTTGACGATTTAAAAGTACTTAGCAAAGCCCATTTAAATAAAGAGCTTTTTCATTTTCATATTTCGCCAATGTTAAGTGTAAATTTACTTATAGTAACAGACAGTTGTACGGAAGATTGAGTTAAAATTGGAGTCTCTCAACACGTGTTTTTACAACAAGACCTCGGCTGAAAAAAAAGAATAAAATAATATTTATGAGTTGACATGACATGAGATAAGCTACAGTATACTAAACTATAAAAATGCCTCTTAAAACCTAGAGTCACAGAAGCGATAAATCCCCGAAATTCGGCTGCTGATTTTTTTCCTGGGAGCCTAAAATAGATAACATTACCGTGCTAAAGGGCACCCAGGAAAAAAAGTTTAAAGTAATTATTATGAATGTTAATTCTTTGTCATGGTAAACTCAAAATTATTTTAAACTTTGAGTACTAATAATTTTATTAACTTAACGAAGTCCAAGATTGTCCGTGATTAATTTGTGCTATAGGCACCCTACTAGAAAGAGACAGAGCCTCTCTAGAAAATGTCAAGAAATGTCAAAAAATGTCAAGGGTTGTCAAAATTTTTGCCCTCACTTTTTTCATTTGAGTAATGACTCCATTCTTAATTCTATCTTCATGGTTGTCAATGTTTGGGATGTAAATAGAAAAAAGTCTTTATTGTGCTATTTCACACATACATTTAGCCGAGATTGAAAACTTTTACGGAGGGCTTTACGCGACATCACACACACCTGTTATTCAAGCCACCGATCCAACAGCCAAATTGACCCGACACTAAAAGACGGTTTGTAGGTACTCCGTGATACGAAGTACACCGGGTCATCTTGTAATTTATATAATATGCAATTAAGTACCTATAATTACAAATTTATGGATATTAGATAACGACAAACATACAGTCATACTAAGTAAAATATTTTTAAAGATAAACTTAAATAAAATCAAACACAATCATTTAATGATTGTGTGATAAACCCGAACATTTTGTTCACCAGTCATGGTTGTCTATGTGTTTATTTAAGTATATCTTTTCTCCTATCAGCGTCCACCCGGATTGTGAAAGGTGCGGGTTCGAGTCTCGCCTGAGGCAAGTCGATTTTTTTCAGTGCATTTTTCTAGTATTATATTTACGCGTTTGTAAACGCAAAAATAAAATTATTCCATAATGTAAGGTAGTTTCATCTTAGCTGGGCGTCAAATATTTGCAAAAATATTTCGTTCTTTAAGACTTAAATATATATATATATATATATATATATATATATATAAAGGTCGGAAAA
Organism: Elophila nymphaeata; assembly: GCA_955850985.1. Lineage (NCBI taxonomy): Eukaryota > Metazoa > Arthropoda > Insecta > Lepidoptera > Crambidae > Elophila > Elophila nymphaeata. The sequence goes on from OY039070.1 coordinate 9,641,138, forward strand.
AGGTTATTATTTTATAAAAATCCTAGTCACCCTAGTCAATTTGTTTACACATATTTGAATAAGTAATTTATGTATGAAAATTAATTAAATTTAGATAGTATGAAAGCCGAGTATCAGGAATTACTTTCCCCTATGGAGTTTCGCCCAATAACGTTAATCATATGGAATTACATGTGAAAAACCAATTTTACATAGGTGAACAATAATATGCAATTATAATACTTACAAGTGAAATTTCACACTGCATCCTGGATACCACTCACTTCTGCAACCACGAACTATACAGCGATGCACCATTTTGCACTATTTATAGTTATTAAAATGTAAAAAGCCGTACCAAAATCGCGAGTCGATACCTATCAATATGTCATGTTGAGATTTCGGGACATCAACGTGATTGACGTATAAAGACAAAGCTGTCATTATATAAATCCCTTAATTTCCCATAAGTTATGGAAAAAATACAATGATACAACAGTTGATTGAAATACAAACCTAAACGTTAAAAGTCAACATATTTCGAATATATATTATATTTATTTCTTTCATTGATAATAAATACTGATAATTGAATACAATATGTTAAGTTTTTAGCTACTTTTCTACTTTTGTTTTAGAAAGATGGCGAAATACTGGGGTTATCTTGTTTCTATGTAGTCGTGTTTAGAAAGAGATGACAACAATTTCTAGAAAGAGAAATGTGAAATTTGAAATGTCAAGTATTGTCAAAATTTTTGCCCTCACTTTGTTAATTTGACTAATGACTCCATTCTTAGTATAAGCTCCTTGTTGACAACCATCAAAATAATCAATACAATGACAAAATTTTCTTAACGAACCAACAATGACAACCGTCAAAATATTAAAATTTAAATTAAAAAATACGCGATAATCTGAGTAATGTGGATATATGTTGTCGATTCAAAACCATTAATTTAATACGTCCTTCAATTCGAATGGACCCAAGTCTACCGTACCGAAGGGACGAACGTCAAATGTTTGACAGGAAAGTAGGCAGAACAGTTTATATGGGAAAATGAAAATTTTGTTTTTACTATCTTCCTCGCAATTTCTCCATGTTTTCTCACCGTTTAAACCTTCCCTGGACTACGACAAACATTTCAAAACCATAATCAGCTAAATCAGTCTAGCCGTTCTCAAGTTTTAACGAGACTAACGAACAGCAATTCATTTTATATATATATATATATATATATATATATATATATATATATATATATATATATATATATATCCTTTTAGTAACTATTTTTAAAAGATATATAAAAATATAATAAGATCATTATAAAAATAAAATAATTATAGCTTATTTGCATTGAAATACATGTATGTACATTGAAAATTTAACTATAATTAAAGTGAAATTTTATTTTTGAAAGTTTAAAAAATCCTACAATATTTACTATCGATAACACTTCCTTGTAGGTTCTTGTCAGTCACTATATTGATGTACAGTGCCACAAACTTATTTTACTGATGGCGGGTGTCGCTAGCGGTGAACAAATGTCAAAATGACTATGGGTAAATTGTAGTTCTAGTTTTAGCCACCGGAAAAGATAAGTTTGTGGAATCACGGACGTGTGTGATTGATTCATTTCGATTAGGCGTTCTCTTGATTGGCTGTGTTTGATGCTGCACGATAGGGTGAACTTATCTCTATTGGTGCAAAAGAAAACAAGAAAAACAAGTTTTGCGCAAAACCGGCTACAGCGGTTCTCGTACAAAAGATGTTTGATCGCCGTTCTAACCTCTTTCTGTGTTCTGTGGCATATACAACCGTCTGCATATAGAAGCGTCGGTGGCGTAGTGCGTAAGAGCGTCGTCTCCAACTTAGGAGGCACTGGTTCGATCCCCGCCACGTACCAATGTGTTTTCAAATTTTGAAATCATATGTACGTTTAATTGACGCTTTTACGGTGAAGGAAAACGTCTTGAGGAAACCTGCACACACCTATGCAGAAAATCTTAGGTTGTGTGTGAAGTCGACCAACCCGCACTTGGCCAGCGTGGTTGACTAAGGCCTAATCGCCCCTAATGTGGGGTAAGCTCGAGCCCCTCGGTGGGGACATTATATGAGCTGTTGATGATGATATTGATGATATACAACCGGGACCAACGGCTTATTGTGCCTTCCGAAGCACAGAGGAAATAGAGACGAAAAGTTTTTGGTCACCATCCTGCCATGAGGTGGCAGAAATCTGCCACACAGAAGTGACAGTTTTTATTTAAACTTTCTTAAAAATGAGAGATTATTCAAATGTTATCAAAAATAACCGTTTCCACGTCCATGTCAGCAATTTAATACACAAAGCCCTACAAATAAGCCGCGGGTTTTTCAATACGCAGCAACGGTTAATGAATGCATAAATTTGCCTATTACAACGCACGCGGCTTCGTTAACTTTAAACGAGGCTTTAAAAATGTAACGAACTGGTGTAAAAGTGGACTGTATGGAATAAAGAAGAGGAGCTCAAAGTAAAAGGATATATTAACAAAATTACGGCTACTTACAGTTATATATAAAATAATAAAAGAGAAAATATAGGAACGACCTCAGACCAATGAAAACCGGACAATAACAACCAGATCTCACAGACATCAAACTAGGAAAAAGGTATAAAACCTCACCGGCCTGATAACTTTAAAGTTATTTTCCATAATATTTGCCTGCCGACGCTTAAATTTTTTCTTGTTGTTGTGAGTGGCGAAAATTTCGCAAGCAACCGGGAAACTATTGCGAGCTAAATTGCGTCGAAATATATGCAAGGTAAAGAGATTTGCAAACTAAGCTCAATTCGCGAGCTTGGAGCTTCGCGCTGGCTTGCGTGCAATTTATTTAGCAGTCCAAATAAATGTTAAGTTGCTGTGCAAGAGTAAAGCGAAATGAGATTAAATCATAATAATTTGTTAGAAAATTAGGTCAGCATTTGGAGACTGGTCAAGTTTATTGCAAAAAAGGAGTGAATGTTGGAACTATTTTTATGTTGTACATAAAGTCGCGCTTTTCTTCCATAGGGGCAGTCAGAGATCGTTCTGATCACAACAGTCCTAATATATGCTCGGGGTATTCGAAGACCTACTTTTGACCTGGTATTTCTTCTATGTTTACTACTTTCTTCTACCACATAGAATGTCTGTTTGAATAACCAATTCTCAACCATCGTTCTGCCTTCTTCATTATGTACGCATACAAGAAATATTTAGGTAGTATTATTTATAAATCTGCAATGTTTTTTCACGATTTTGTTAATGTTTCGAATAAAGATGCCAATAAGAGGGAAAAGCGCACTCAAATATATTAATGATAATGATTAGATACAAGTTGACCTAACTATCTTTATATCAATACATATAGCTTCGAATATTAAATTGATGAAGCACATTAAAATTTCTCTATTTTACAAAATTAAGCCCCTTGCACAATATTTACTGTAACGCTACAACAGTAAGTTATTGCCTGAAAATTCTATCAAAACCATAAAAAGAGGAAGCTACGCGTATAATTTATTCATGTAGGCGTACGGTAGGTACATACGCGTGACGATGACGAAGCCATCCGAATGCCTAATTTACATTTCGTGCATAAGTAGGTGATTCGGTCTCCATTAGGCGCCCCTAATTTTTACATAATTGCACGCCATTGTGAGTCTTAAGCGTAGTAATTAGAATTCCTCGTCTCTAATTACTTTCACACCATGAAAATTAGCAACAATATAATAGCAATCTTTTTGTGAAATAATGGTGCTATTCAAATAAAGAACCGGAAAAACTGGAGGTAAAAAATGAACAGATATTCAATATTTGAAATTTGTAATATTTTACAAATTCATTATTGCTCTCTGATACACACGGGAAGGACCATTTTAACAGACTTCGAAATCAAAAATCGGGAGTGGTCTCCCCTTGACTTTCTCGTATACCGGATTTAACTCAAAAGTTGATAGAAACCTTATATTTTGATGTCATACATGCATGTTAAATTTTGGTCACCCATCCGAGTACCGACCGCGCACTTGGTTGCTTATCTTTCGTGATCGACGACTCAAAAGTTGATAGAAACCTTATATTTTGATGTCATACATGCGTGTTATATTTCGTAGCAATAAGTTAAAGCATACTCGAGTTATAGTGCTAACGCACAGACATACAGACACACAGATTCCAAAAAAGGTATTTTTTGACTCAGGGAGGTCCAAAACGTGTAAAGCCGTCAAAATCTCGAGCTCGAATTTTTTGACGATTACAACTTCCTCTATACTACGATACGAGAAAGTAAAAAGGAGGTTATCAATTCATAGGTACCAATAGGTCACCTCAAAAAAATAGTCGGCATATTGACTTTTAGATCGTTTAAACTAAAAAAACTTTTTTGTCTCCTTTTTCATCTGTTTTGGAGACGGTTTATTTTTTTTAATAAAGTCTCATTATTGCGAGACAAAGTTACCTATCCTATCGCACAATTTAACACCAAACGTGATGATTATAACCTAGGAGATAAACGCAAAAGAAAGAAACTCAATTAAAACTAATTCACTCCATGGGATGCAAAGTTGGCACTAAATTAAACCACAGTTTGTAATAGAAGTAATTTCAATGAGTATAAAATACCCCAAAACAATATAGTTAATGTTCTTGTGGTGTATTATTACACAATTTAAAATATTATATAAACATTAAGAAAATACAAAAACTTTTTATGCCTGCAACTGGACTCCAATTTCCGTATAGCTCTTGGAATAATGCTCGCCCTGATTTAGTACCTGTACAGTATATACTTACTGAAAGAACCGACGTAATAATGGAAAAAGATTTTAGCTCAGACTTGTTCTCTACATACAAAGGCATAATTTAAGGCTTAATTTTCGTTCAACAGCAGGGAAAACTTCCTGCGGTCGATAGTAGCAAACAACGACATATTTCCCTGCAGCTAGTGGTGTTGCCAAGGCATAACTATTAGCTTTGACCGTGTCCTGCAATTTCGGGCAGCCTTTGTAACTACTAATACCTATTAAGTTTAAATTTTGTGATGGTAAAAGTAAGATGAGTTTAATATTTACCTCTTAAGAGCCTGGGCTACTGAGATATTTGAGGCGTCACGTCTACGTGCGATTCAATCGCGACAATTTGCATCACCGTGCCACAAAATTCTATAACCCTAGAACCGTACCCATCATCCAACGGGCTATACCGTTTCTGGTATAGCCCGTTGGATGATGCTTAATGTTTTAGCTCGCTGTAGTATTTCTTCTTATGCTCTGAAACTGTCATTGCTCCAATTGATAACAAGCTATGTCCTCCTGTGCTTAGGGACAAAACCCTAAAACATTCTTACCACATATAACATAATATAAACACCTTACAATCTGGAGAGAACATAATAAGTTATTAGTATAATTATATAGGTATTACATTTACCTTATTTACGTTTAAACTATTTGAGGTAAGTAACTACTTAGAACAAAATATTTTGCTATAAGGAAAATTGCTATTTATCACTGCAATGTGAATCATACGAGACGTATTATTTCATGTATATTTGCATGTCTTTTATTCGTTGGTATCCACTTAATCTTATTGTAAACATAGATAGGAACCTACACTTGCTTGAATCATACGCAGGGATTGCCCCTTTATCTCAGTAAAGTAATTACTCCGGGAAAAGTACCGTCCTAACCTCAGGGGTCACAAGAACGGTATAAATAGCGTTTACTTATCGTAGACTTTATCATTCTGCATTAAGAGTTTACAAGCAAAGATGTTTCGAGGAACAAAGTGTGTGTTGGGCGTTGTACTGCTCGTTTTCATAGCCCAGGCTACAAGTCAGAGATATATAAACACCGTCTATAGAAGACCGTTGCCACCACCTTCACCACCTAAGATCCAACGAGCAAGAAGAGATGCTGGAAACGGTGATCCTCTATGGCTTTACCAAGGAGATAATATTCAGCGTGCACCTGCTACAGGAGACCATCCCTATCTGCCTCCGTATATAGACGATGTTAAGCTTGATCCAAATACAAGATACGTTCGCAGTCTCGACTCCCCTAGTGCTAAAAGAGGTGGTGGAAGCCATTCTACGTCCAGCAGCAGCCGGAATACAGGTGCTACACATCCAGGGTACAACCGTCGCAACGCACGTTCTCTTTCAATACCCTCGCCATCCCCTTTTAACCCATTCCCTGCTCCAGACTTTCCCGAACCATCAGACCCTCTTTTTCCTTATCCAATTTACCACGCACCAGGCCCTGTTAGGATACCACGGGATGTTCATAGCCCATTATTCCAGAAGCCTACTCACTACGATATAGTAGTTCCAGGGTGGAATCCAAATGCTCGTATAGAGCCATGGCAAAAAATTAAAATCAGAAATTCTTAAGAAAGCCGTGCCCCGTCTTTATGCAATTATGTGCCATAATATTTATATTAGTATGTATAAATTAGTTACATATTATAAAATTAAAAAGTAACAAAATATGTGATTTGTTTTCTTTTTCTCTAACAAAATTACCCACAAATTTTGTTTAAAAGGAATAATTAACGGAGTCCCCAAACTTTTGGAAAGAATTGAAATAAAGCACGTAACAATTGGTGACTTAAAACTTATGCAAACCTCACAAATCTATAGAAAAATGCATGCAATTTTGCAAAACCGCAAATATATTCACTTGCTTGCAAACTAGAAAAGATAAGTTACAAGTAATTCTACTTAACATCATAATGAGAATCAGAATATTTAAAAAATATACGAGTTAAAACATCATGGTATTTGGATAATCGACTTCATAATCTTCGACCTGTCTACACCAGCTTCTAAACACGGGTGCCAAATTTCATGAGTGTATGTGTGTAAGTTTGTATGTTTGCCCACGCATATCTCAATAACTATAAGTTGTGTTGCTAAAAATATGTTTGTTAGACTACGTTTAGTCCAACACATCTGTGCAAGTTTCATCAAAATCTGCTCAGTAACTTTTGGGGATACACAACAGCGTAATCTAAAAACATGTCTGTTCAGCTCACGAAGAGTTGAAACAATAAAAATCCTTCTTGTTGTTATAGAACAAGAAGCTTATCTATCTTCGTGTTATAGAATAACCGTTTATGTAAGACTGGCAATAAAATATATAAAGTAATGAAACGTATTAATTGCGCTGTGCCGCTGAGTCGAAGAAAGCATCTGCCACTCGCCGCACTCATCTGCTTCTTCCGTTTCTTCTCTCTGGCGATGCATTGTGAATCCACCACGCAGGTCCGATGTGTCATTCCGAACAATGTCAATAAGCATATTGTTTCAATGACAACTAAAATAAAAAAGACGAAATAAAAAAAATTAAAAAATTAAACCCACTTCAAAACCGAAGTAAAAAAAGTGAGAAATGAAATTTTTATGTTTTAAGCTATTTAAAAGTCAATATGCCATCTATGTTTTGGGGTGAGTACCTGCTTTTGTTTAAAATAAATAATTACATGAGTAATTTACTGTATATTTATACAGTGCGTATGAAAATAAAAATAAATCTAAAATACCACGAGGCTGGCACCCACATCAAAAAAATAGTTGGCATTTTGACTTATAAATTTTATTTCTCCCTTTTCAGTTTTGAAGTCGGTTTAATTTTTTAAAACATTTTTAGGTTCCATGTTAATTATTCCTGGATCAATAATAATAAATTTTTCCATAATTTTTGTAGGTGTTCCTAATTCGTAATACCTCGTATTGTTTACCTGTTTAAAAGTTTTCCTTCCTCTCCGAATGTGTATTTAGAACAGTCACGTTCACAACTTGATGTCGATTTAAATTAATCACGTGAGTTATAAAAAAACATGAAAAACGAAACTACTAAAAAAAACCGGAGGAGTGCGAGTCGGACTCGCCCACCGAGGGTTCCGTACAAATTTGAATTTTTGCGCCTTAGACAACCATATCTTCTTTTGCGTTATCTTAGAAGTTTGATTTTTTCACAGCTTCAAAGGACTGTAGACTTGAGTATATGCACAAGAATATTTAATATGAACAAGATACCTCCAAGTGTTCCCAAGACAAAGGCAAACCTCGATGATTGATTACGTACTTTAAATTTAATTAGTGTATAGTTTTCAGAGCTTTTCCTGTGCCTGTGGTATAATACGATATTACTTGCAAAATTTCATAGTTCTAGATCAACGAGAAATACCCTATGAATTTTGATTACCTTGAGAGTGTCTAAATATACCATTTTTGCCACATAAACGGCCGTATCTTTTTTTGCGTTAACTAAGAAGTTTGATTTTTTCACAGCTTCAAAGGACCGTAGACCTGAGTATATGGTTTTAATTTCAATTCAATACCTAAACTCTTTGCCGAGATAAAGGGTCTTGACAGACAGACGGACAACGAAGTAATCCTATAAGGTTCCGTTTTTTCCTTTTGAGGAACCCTAAAAACACCGATCCGCATTGGGCAAGCGTGTTGGACTAGTGCGTAAACCTCCTCCGGAGACAAGAAGAGGCTGTATATACCAGCAGTGGATATTATGATGACCCAAAAGAACAGATGATTCAAGATAAAAATTATGAAATTTCTTTTATGGCCCGCCTGAACAGAAAGGGACATTTTGCAGGGGGGGGGGGGGACATAAAACTTTATACTTTCCTCGGGCGTTAAAAAAGAAAGCCTTTCAGATGGCATAATAATCGAGTCAAGTACCTTTAATCTGAGACATTATTTGTTTTACCGCCCTAATTAATAAAAACTTCTTATATTCTAAACACTTGTAATTTTTCCGTAAAAAACAGGATAGATTCCAAAAGTGAAAAGTGTCTAGTTATTTCAATAAAAATCGTAAATATTGTGACTTCTTGTGACTATTCACTTATATCCATAGAAGATAGAGCTACTGTTCTGCAATTACTACTTAAGTAGGTATCAACCAGTAAGCAATACTTTGCGGATTAAAATACATACTCTAAAAGCCTTTATAGGACTATGGGAACTGTGAGATCATGACGAATCAAGTGTTTCGTCTCTAATTGCGTCTCAAGGTTGGATATACACTCGCGAGCAAAAGTTTGGAATCAGTTACTTGAAATTGGTTGCGCATTTGTCATAGCTGTTGCCCGGTTAGCGAAAAATCGCGGATTCAAGGCCCGTTTGAGCACTTTTTAGGACTGGATATTTTTGTTGTTTATCATTTTTTATTTAACTTAGTATAAATTTTAAATCATCACTACATAGTATAAAACTAAGTCGCTATCCGCTGTCTGTCTGTCCCTATGTATGCTTAGATCTTTAAAACTACGCAACAGATTTTGATGCGGTTTTTTTATTAGATAGTGATTCTTAAGGAAGGTTTATATGTATTATACATGCAAATTTACACAAGCATTGCACCCGTGCGAAGCCGGGGCGGGTTGCTAGTAGCGAATTAAATGAGAAATAAATTAAATGTAATTACGTAGGTACTTCCTAATGCTGGTATTTAGTAGAGAATACAAAGCTGGTACAAATTAGGAGCAGTTTCAATATCGGCTATTGTGCCCGCCCTAACAAGTAAATCAAACGTATCTATAATCTATAATGTATGGCTTGTGAGCCACTATACAGTTGGCGAAGTTACCGTTACGTGGCTGAGGGTAACACTTCAAACTATTGTAAGTTACGACAAGTTCGCCGGAGCACCGACAAACTTTAAGAGGAAATTTACTCGACCGAATTTGGACAGAATTGTTATGTAAACAACCAAATAAATACCGACGTATTATATTATTGCTACAGAGATTTATTGATTGTTCTTCAATAAGACTTAAGGCGGTATCAGACTTGGATTCGGTTATTTTGTTTCGTGTCTAGTCTTCCGAGGCAAAATGGTCTTCTTTCGACGACATACTGAAAGAAAAAAGGAGATGACTGTTCTTTTATGTTTCTTTTCAGTTCGTCATTGTGAACATGGAATGAAATAATAACTGCATTTACTGGAGTGAAAATTCATTCGAGTGAACCGTCTTTAGTTATTGGGTTCATACGTGAAATTATCACCGGTAATAATAAATTAGTAATAGCAAAAATTAACTAAAAATACATATAAAAAGTTACATGTGTTTAGGTATTAGGTATTTGCAATTTTCATAAATTCTATTTCCAAAAATCTGTCTTCATTCTACCACCTTTATGCAGATGACTTACAAAATTACTGTCAAGCATCACCAAGTCAATTAGCGGAGGCAGTTATAAAAATAAACTCTGATTTAGCACATATTTGTGAGTGGAGCAGCTGCTACGGTTTGAAATTAAATCCCTCTAAAACACAGGTTATTCTTATTGGTAGCTCGGGAATGACTTCGAAAATTGACATGTCGATGACACCAAACGTTATTCTTGATGGATGTCACATTCCATTCAGTAAAACTGTTAAGAACTTAGGTCTTTACTTCGACAATAACTTGTCTTGGGCTTATCAGTTGCAAGAACTTAGCAGGAAACTGTTTGCATCAGCAAGTTCCCTTAGAAGGCTTCGGAACTTTTTACCTACTACTACTAAAACTGCGCTCGTTCAATCTCTCCTTCTCCCAATCCTCGATTATGCTGACTGTAGTTTTCCTAACTTAACTGAAGAACAACTAAATAAGCTTGAGCGACTTCAAAACTTCTGCATACGGTTTATATTTGGTCTGCGCAAATATGACCATGTTTCAGAATTTCGTGTTAAACTCAAGTGGTTGCCTATTCGTCTTCGCCGGAATGCACATATCCTGTCCCTTCTTTATACTGTCCTGTTCCATCCCAACACTCCTTTTTACCTAAAAGATCGCTTTAATTTTCTTAATGATACGCATTCCCGAGTCTTGAGATCATCGGAGAACCTGAGGTTGGTAACACCCTCTCATTTCACAAAATTTTATAACAAATCTTTCTCGGTACAAGCTGTTTTATTGTGGAACGATTTGCCTGTGCCCATAAGGCAAGCCCAGACATTACACAGTTTCAAAAAGCAAGTAGCAGAGCACTATTTGTCGCTATGACACCTAATTTGTTCATCATTATTATGTTACTATGTATTTTAATCGGTACAGTATTTTATTTACATGCATAGATATCTATTATTTATCATATATAAAATATCATTATCATGTATTAGTAAGTATTAATTATTCGTATGTAGTGTATTTATACAATATGTATTAAGTAATGTGTAATTAATATAATAATATTATCACGTATTAGTATCATAAGTATATAACATTCGAATGTAGTGTTTTTTATATTTATATATGTATGTATATATAGTGAGTAATACGTCGCCATCTTCCCTCGAGTACTATATTTTTGAATCCTGTCCATCCTAAGGTTGCCTGGAAGAGATCGCTCTTAGCGATAAGGTCGCCCTTTGTACAAATAATTTTAATTACCTACTTTGTATTTGTATTTCAATTGGTCGATGTACAATAAAGATATATTCTATTCTATTCTATTCTATAATGGGTGATTACATTGCTCAAATAAGCGTTCCAGGAAGCTATCGCGTTATTTACGATCGTAGCCACTAAAGAAACAAATACATGTCATAGTTTACTTACCCATATTAATACTAGAAAAATGCACTGAAAAAACTCGACTTGCCTAAGGCGGGTCCCGCCTGCATTTTTCTAGTATTAATATCTACGCGTTTGTAAACGCTAAAATAAAATTATTCCATACGTTCCTATATATTTACAACTAGCTTTTGCCCGTGACTTGGTAGGCATGGAACAGTTACTTCAGGCAGCATTTTTATTCCTTATCAAGTGCCTAAATTCAAAGTTTCATGGTTTTATCTTCGATAATGACGAAAAACTCCCCATATTAATTTTAAGACGATGTCACCCCACTTCCCCCTTTAGGAGTTGAATTCTGAAAAAGCCTGAAAAATGTGATTACTTGTTTATCGAAAGAAGTACTCCTGTGAAGTTTCGAATAAAATAGTTTAACTAATCTTGTTTCCCTATAGCACTGTAAAGTTTCATTAAAATCCGTTCAGTAGTTTTTGTGTGAAAGAGTAACCACATCCAGGTATCCATACATCCATACAAACACACATCCAGGTATCCATACATCCATACAAACAATTTATAATATTAGTAGGATAGTTAAATACTGTTATAAATTCAATGTGATTATATTTTAAGTTTTGTATTTTTAAAAAATGCGTGGCTTAGGGAAACACTTGACATACCTTACACATGGGAAGCAACCAACGAATTAGGAAGAAGCAACCCCGTATTATATGGGGCACTAGTTACCATACCCAAAGAAAGAGGTAGGTGAGTACACCAAAAATATACTAAAAACGGAAAATGCCCCTCGTTAGATAGGTCACTAGCTGCAATATGCTAAAAAAGTACCGTAGTAAAAAAACGCTCCTATACAAACACTTCCACCTCACCCTATAATATCCACGTGAAAGAAGAATAATTTTTCACTCAAGCACCCCACGGTCCCGATCTTCACGGCAATCCAGCAATATAGGTGCACAAGGGACTATACCCCACACTATAGCAGTCTCGCATATTAACTCACCGTGATGAAGGCCGAAGCTGGAAACAAGCTCCACCCGGCAGCCTCAACTGCTACGCAGATTTACACTCACGCATTGTAGAGACGCAAGACAAGGCACCAGCTAAAAGATACGACGTCGAATGTATTATCAAAAAACATTAGAGACGTATTTTTTACTTTTACTTAATCAAATCAGTAAAAATTTAAAAGATATAACTAGAGCATCTAGGTTCAGGGGGGCTTGTGATGTTCAGTGAAAAATTTAGGTACTGTATCGACGTCATTATTCGTTTACGCGATAAAAGAAAAAATATTTAGGCAATATTTTTTCGTGTTCGATCTGATTGAATTTTTCAATCATCATTCGTATTCAACGCGTGATCAAGTAATAACTTACAAACTATCCCTAGTTATTATATGATATTGATGAGATAATCGTTGCTGGATAGGGAACCTTATATTTTACACACATATTACCCTATTTGTACACAATTGTAGTACATTAAACTAATTTGATACTACATCAAGATATTGCCTTGAACGAACTTTGATCCGCACTGCAAAATTCTAAACTTGTACAGCGGTATACATCAGCTTCAAAATAGTTTATATTCACCGGTTACTTATCTTTAATATCTATCGTTTAAAAGGAAAGTGAACCGTAGTGCCCTAGTAGCCTAGTTTTAGTTATAAATAGAGTTATTTTTTTCTTTCTTCGAAAGGTCGATATATCTAGTTGGAAAACTAGGAATACGTAGGTACATATACAGGATGGAAATTTTCATTGGGCCCTGGAGGGGAACCACTTTAAATTCTCAAGATAGATTATTTCACATATAGGAAACTTTCCTTTATTTCCAAAAAGAAACAAAACTGCATTCAAAGAATTCTCAAAAGCTTACCCGAACCGGAAATCGAACCCACGAAAAGTTTTAATTTTATTCTACAAATCTACACAGTCAGTGCTAAAGATAAAAAAAATCTTCAATGAACATTGGGTCTTTCACTCATCTGTCGTAGAAGATATCCATCAAATATTATACTTAGTATTATGTAGGTACTCAACATTATCTAGACTAAAATTGTTCAGCTTCAACAAGTAAAATACTGGTTATAATTTTCTTATAACTCTAACATCCAAAGACATTTAATGATGAGAAGTATCCTGACAGATAAATATTTTTTTTTTTGTCTCGAATGGTGAATAATTTAGTTAACAATGAAAGATTCAAAAAGCTTTTAGAATACCGATCGCCCAAAGCCAGACTTTGCATATTTTGGGACCTGCTGAAGAGATAGGCACCAGTCATAGTCGTGTACCTAGTATTTTGAAATAGTACAAATACAAATGTTTTGTGATGGATAACTGGTGCAGAAACTACATCCCGGAGATCGTCAAAGAAGTAGAGGTCTGTCACAATATGTATTCAAATAGAAATAGCCCGCAACCAAAATTGTATGGCCAAATTTCATTAATAACGGTGTATCTATAACAGGCATTAAAATCATTATTGATCCCGTCTCAATCCATGTTCCCGCTTTAATGAATCAGACGCAATGTCTTGCTAGGTAACTTTCTTTAGTATTTACGTGTCCTTCATATTATAATTGATGATAAATTATAATGTTTGAGAGACGCCGCCGTCGCGGCGTGGTCAGTATAACACATCAAGCGGTCCGGTTTCGAGTCCCGGTAGCGGCAAATATTTGTGCGATGAACACGAATATTTGTTGACCAGTCATCGTTGTTTATATTTTTAATTATGTTTATATATAAAAGTATCTAAAAAATATTATGTATATAAAAATTTACCGTTATCTAGTTTCCATAACACAAGTTGTTAATGATACTTAATTTGGGCTAGATAATTGGTGTGAGCGTAGAAATATATTAGTATTATTAATATGATCATTTAGTTAGTTTGTATAGTTTCTATTTCATCCTGAAGATTGATCCTATTAATTAGTAGAATAAGATGGCGAGTATTTATTTTTGTGGATGTTAAGCTGGTTCGATTTCCGGGTGAGGTAAGCATAATTTAAAAAAAAACTTTGAATTGAGTCTTGTTTCTTTTTTAAAATGAAGGAATGTTTCCTTTAAGTGAAATAATTATACCTTATGGATTTATAGTGGTTTCCCTTCAGGCCCCATTGAAACTTTCCACTATGTTTAAAGCCGTTTAATCAAAGGAATAAAATAACATTAACACTAAGAGAAGCGATATGGTTTGATAGACTTCTTAAAATTTAAGCAGCTTAAAACAATAATATCAAAAATAATACGCAACACCTGCATCGTAAGCAGATAAAAACAAAATAAGGATAAAATTTATCTGTATTATGAGCCACTTATAGACTAGCAATGTTTAAAACTTAATAAGGAAATTAATACAAAATACAAACAGAATATTTGATACTAGCGACCTGCACATGGTTTTACTTGCGTGTATTCCGTTCTCGTTGGAATACCAGGATAAAAAGCTTCTTATATCCACCCTGAAATTCAATTCTAAATATTGCTGAAAGAATTTTCAAACAGTAGCTCCAGAGATTATTTCCTAAAAACTCAAAAGCTTAATCTTTTTATTAAAAATATTTATATTATAAATTATAAGAAGTTGTTATCACTATGACGAATCATTGTATATCACAGAACAGAGAAAGTAGTTTATATGTTCTGTGCTCAGACCAAATTTATTTGGTCACAGTACATAATTCCAAAAACGGTATTTTTAGACTCAGGGAGGTCCATAACGTGTAAATCCGTCAAAATCTCGAGGTCGAATTTTTTGACGATTACAAGACTTCCTCTATACTACGTATACGAGAAAGTAAAAATGGAGGCAGTAATCACTTCACTTGTTCCATTTAATGGCAATCGCTTGTCTTTATAGGTAACAACCATTTCTGCTAAGCTCGAGTTAGGTCAAACACTTGTACAGAGAGATATCCGGTGAAAGTTGCCAAATAGTCCGGCCGTCACTAGGATGAACCCAAAAATTTGGGATTAACTTTTTTTTTCAACGGATTTGTCATCTAGAGATCTTCTACTTTTGATATCCGAGTGATGACAATGTGGCATCTTTGGGGAATTTAAGATACAGGGTGATTTATTATCGATTATGTGAAATTATAATTATTTTTAAATTATGGGTGTTTTTAACGTAAAAATATGAGTATTTGGGTTTGATTTTATTAATAATATAGGTTTTGTCATAGGTAAATAATAACTGCACGTCTTGTATACAGGTTGTTTCAAAAAACTTATATATTTTCACGTAAATTTAAAGTAATGCCAAATAAACAAGCATGCATGTAACACAACAAAAACTTAGTTTGTTATACAATCATTATTTATTATCCTGTATTATACAGGCTGTTTCAACTAACACATTACTTCCGTAGAAAAAAAATACTATTTTAAACGTGGGATATAAAGGGTAAACCTTTCCAGTCGTTATTAAATTCAGAATCAGCTTCTTTATCGGCAACTGCTTCATTTTCATTCTCATCATCACTAGCCGCTACAGCAGATGTGAGTTCGTTGTAACAATGTTCGTTCCCGTGGCACATGCAAAACATTGTGCAAGGCAATCTAGCACTTCTACAGCCACATTTTTTTGTGCTACACGGATTGGTACTTGAACAGGAGCATCGAATCAGCTGTAAAATATTAGAAGGTGCCACCTCTACCTTTTCTGGTAAGGAGACTGGTAACAAACGCTTACCGTTGGCATCTTTAAAATATCCATAGTGCGTTGGTTGTAGGTTTGGAGGATTTGGTTTCAAAGTATTTTGCCACATACAACTCTGTAAGTGCGCCCGTTTTACGTTTTCAATGAATGCATAGTTTGTGGGCGGAAGCGAGCATAAAAAGGGCAATTGTGACCTCTGCCATAGCATAAACTATTATATGTACCTTCTTTCCTTACGTGTCGATAACACTACGGCTTCGAGATCTTTCTGTTTTATAATTTGAACTAATTAGAAATTGTAGAAAGGGATAAAGGGATACTGAAATGGTATGGTCACGTAAAAAGGATGAGTGGAAGTAGAATGATGAAAACAGCGTATTGTGAGACGAGATGCGGGACGGGGAAGACTAATGAACGTTTGTCAATCATATTAAAAGAGTCAGGTCAAAAGTACTTTAAATCCCCGAGCGTGTATGAGGACGGTGATAAGATAGTTGAAGCGAAAGAAATAATGTAAGGATCGTAGCAAGTGAAAGAATTATCTACCTAATATTTGCCTACTCTAATGTGAGAAAATTATGTATTATTAAATAAATGAAAAAGACCTTTATTTAAATGGACTTTGCTAAGTACTTTTAAATCGTCAAA
This sequence comes from Elophila nymphaeata, assembly GCA_955850985.1. Classification (NCBI taxonomy): domain Eukaryota; kingdom Metazoa; phylum Arthropoda; class Insecta; order Lepidoptera; family Crambidae; genus Elophila; species Elophila nymphaeata. The sequence continues at coordinate 9,658,013 of OY039070.1, forward strand.
AGCCCTACTACCATTTCGGCACGAAATAATTATTTCCTTAAAACAATTATTATTATACTGAGATGGAGAAGAAATGGCGAAAGAAACTCCAAAGATTACATTTTCGTAATGATTTCAAAACATCAATAAATAATTATCAATATAATTTAAGTTACAGTTTTTCATGCGAAAATTGTGGGTGGTTATTACTCCCACGCATTTTGTAATAAAATTCAATTAATTACATTAATGCACCCATCACCATTTTATGTTATTGTTATATAGGTACAGTCAATCCTTTCAATTTATGTGCTAAGTATACATTTATGATCTTACGGTTAACAATGATATAAGTATACAATGTGTGGTATACAAAAAAATCCAATAATGCATTAGTTATTTACACAATATTATACACGACAGCAAAAATATCCTATTAATTGCATGTGTCATACGATTGTCCATCTAAAGATAACAAATATAAGACCTACATTCACACAATATATATGAGTAATAAAGCTGAGTTAATGGAGCCTCAACAAAAATGATAAACAAAACATTTTTGTTAAGGCTTCATTAACTCAGCGTCATTACCAACTTGACTTTAAATTATTAAAAATTCATTGAAATTGGAACACACAACCATCGGTAATCCAAAGGTAGTGGGTTCGAATCTCACTGAAGCTGTAAAATTATCAAAACTAATTCTTAAATTTAATTTAAGTTCGAAAATTCTAAAAACAAGATAAACATGAATAGGAACATTTATAAGTTTTATATATTTTTTTAAACATACTGTATATTGTAGATACTTATTATTGTTATGCTATTTAAGCATATAGTAACTCTACTACCAATAAATTAATTAGTGCAATCTAAAATCTTTACCTAAGTCTAAAAAACTACCTAATATATTTTTACGTCTTATATTTTGGAACAACCTGTATATCTGGATTTCCCCAAGGATGACAGCTTGTCATCAGCCGGATATGGAAACTAGACATATGGATCTACAAGAATCCGTCAAAAAAAAAACTTAATCCCGCAATTGGCACTTCAATGAAAAATCAGGGTTCTGCTGCCGGACTAAAAAGTGTGAACTTTATTTGGGTTGCCTGTAGTAGGGACAACCTAGGGCATTAACACAAAATCAGCAAACAGGAAAAATTTACAACAAATGAAAGGACAGAACATTCACAATTAATTGAGAACATTAATTATAATTTAATGTTATATTAACATATATAATTAATTACACAGAATTTTATAAATGGGGCGTTTGTTTAGTAGAGCACAAAGACTACTCCGTGGTAGAGCAGCAAGGATTTCATATTGATGGGACGAGGAATTTTTCGCGGCAAAATATTGTACAGCTAGGGAGATAGGTCGGAGATGGCAATTAAAAATATATGATTTATGGTTCTTTCTTCAATATCACAGTCACAGATGGGAGAGTCGCGAACCTAGATTTTAAAAAGGTGTAGGTAAGGGAGAGCAACAGTGACTAAGGCGTAGCCGACCTTACGGGACCGTTTGTCAAAACCGCGCCATCTCGAAAACCAAGATCTAGCAGGAATGGCTAGTTGGATGTCACCGTAATAAGCTCCTTTGATTTTGGACTTATCCCAAACCTTATTTCAATCATTGATCAGGTCCATTTGGTGAAGAGAGCATAGGTCTTGAGAAAATATTGAACATTCGTTGATTCAACAATCCACTCGTCTTGCTTGAACTTACGTACCTGTTACTATACTTCTCACTTAAACAATCTTTTTGATTTATCACTTATTTTAGAGGGAATCCATAGTTTTGTCTTGTAAACTGCAAACAAAGTTAGCTATAGTATTCTATAACGACATAATATCTAATTAGGAGAATTATAGCGTGACTATTTCTTTTTTTTAAATAACCGTTCGCGTTTAACAGTTAAATTCGAGGTGAGCTTAGAAATGGCATCATTATAGAATATCAGAAAACTGCATAAGAATAATCCATTCCAGCCTAAATAAGTCACCAGGAACAGGGCATAGCCGCAACTTGCCATTGCCACTTCAAATAAAGCGACATAAATTCACCGCACGTGTTTTTGGTGCATAAATAAAACGCGGAGGACAGTCTTTGTTTGTCACGTAACTAAATAAGCATAGTTCGTTTTGTAGGTCTAGCGTTTCGTTGCGCAGATTTTAATTAGAGGACAGTGCTTTCTACAGAAAGGTTTGCAAAATAACAAAATTTTCATTTTCATTGCCGTTAATACCAGAATGACAAAAGGAGGAGGTGATGGCGCCGCGAACGTGCGTTCTTCGTAACGTTCTTAAAAGATAATTTACTCCTACTCGTCGGTTCTCGGATGAGTGACCAGATATTTTTTAACTCGATGCTTCGGAAAGCACGTTAAGCTCCCGGCGTCTGTTGAAAGATCAGTCGTTCGCAAGGACCCTCCTTGGTGTCACGCAGACAAACGGCCGTAAAAATCTAATGCCAAAATCTATAGGAGTATTGTCGACTTCAAAACATACCGTACCGACCTCAGGTATCGACCCAAAAACAGAGTACGTAACAGAGTAGGAGAAAGAAATTGCCGTCAAGACTGCAATATATACCTTCTAGACAGAAACACGTGATAAAAATACTAGTATAGTATCACAGATAATATTGTTACGAGCTAGGGGTTCGTAAATTTGGATTAAAAACACCTGGTGACACTGATGAGACTTTATTCCGAACACCACTCTAGAATTTACAGTAACCAAGCAACAAAGTCCAATCACAATGCTAACTGAATCCGTAGTATTCGCTTTAGTCGGTATTTCACACTAGATCACTTAGAGAGTATCGCTTTGATCCGCACTTGTTCGCTTCTAAACTTAGAATGTCCATACACTGCAATCGACAGTCCTTTTATACTACGCAAAACGAAATCGCGCAAATACTAGAATGTTCGACTGTTATCTTGAACAAACCACTAAGTTCGTCTGACGAATATAAACCTTATGTCATAGGTCTGTAGGTTCATTATTGCTCGAACGTTCCCATCGTTCTTAGAAGTTTCTCGCGTAATTCGTATAGGTCCTTCTGGAAGCTTCGATTACTTTCTCGAACATTCTATTGCTTTCTAGTGATTTCTACGGCAATTTACGAATTCGTAACACTGCCCCCTTCTTAGAGATGCTCGTCTCGAGCATCATCATTGCTCGTTCCCCAACTGCCCCAAATGGCCCGGCGACATCTACTGCAATGCGTTCCCAGGGTGCACCCAACGTTGTACAGTTTCAAGTTTCCTTGACTCCGTGTATGCGGCCCTTTTACTGCAGCGCATGTAGTGCACCAATTCCGCACATCTTCACGACAGTGGAGCCAATAAAACCTCTCTCGTACTTTGATTAGTGTCCTCCTAAAGCCGAGATGACCTCCCGAAACACCATCGTGTACCATACGGAGAACCTCTGGAACTTTGATTTTTGGAACAACTACCTGCAGGTGGAACCCTCTGCCGTAAGTCTTTTCCCATTTCCGGTAAAGTATTCCATTTTGGAGAATAATGCTGTCCCATTGTGCCCAGTACGCTTTAGTTATAGCACTCCTAGGTGCCACCTCGCTCCATGTTGGTTTCACCTCTCCTCGTTTCTTCCACATGACAATGTGACGAAGGTCCTTATCATTTTCTTGAGCCTTTCTAAAAGCATCCTCTTCCCTGGATTCCAAAGGAGTTGTCCGAGTGAGCTTCAGAGTTTGCTCTTCGGATTCTTGTTTAACGCAATGCTTGCAATCCTCTGAGCTTGGCGTTGAACTTCGTTTCTTCTTCCACACAACATCCTTACATTCTCCGATGGCCGCGCCTTTACTTAAGTGGACCTCGTGATCATCCAGATTCAGCACATTGGCAACTGCTGTATGTCCTCCACTAACTAAAGTTCTGTCGACTTGAGCTTCTACATGTTCGGGTAGGACAATGTTTCTCAGATTGGTAACTTTTTCGTGTACCCCTCCAAGTACGAAGATTTCTTCTTTACCGTACTTGAATACTCCATCAGCAACATCTATTTTGCAGCTGTTTTTCTTCATGAAGTCCAATCCCAATATGCAATCATCCACAATGTCAGCTATTATGACGTCATGATGGTACGCCACTTCTCCCATGTGAATGATAACTGACATTTCTCCAAAGACGGGTATGGGCTTTCCGGAGGCGGAAAGAAGCCGATAGGTGACTTTCCTCTGGCTTCTCTTCTCGGACTTGACTAAATCCGGTCGAATTATTGTTCTTGAGGCTCCTGTGTCAATCGTTATTTTACAAACATTACCATTTATCTTTCCGGCTATTGCAATGCTCTTACCATTATCTGCATGTGATATGATGGTTGTCGGGACTTTTTCCGCGCCGTCAGCCAGTACTCGCCAGTTAGTCCTGGCTGTTACTCGCTTCGAAGATTCGTATTTCTTCGTCAGCTCCTCGATACGCTCCTTCTGTGGGCAATTGAACTGGAGGTGCCCTCTTTCTCCACACTTGTAGCACATGGCACGGGATCCTTTCTTGTATGGAGCTTTTACCTCTTTCACCTCCTTCCTGACTTCTCGAACCTTATGGCTCTGCCGGATTTCATGCCTTACAGCTTCGACCTCCAAGGCGTGCGCTAATGCTTCCTTAAGTGAGGCGTGATGCCGGAGCCTCACCGCAGCTCTAACCTCGAAGTCCATGATACCGTCAACGAAGGCTTGCACGGTGTTTGATTCCACCATGTTCATGTCGGCTGCTGGGTAGGCCTTCCGGACAAGCTTCTCGATCTCCAAAGCCCATTGCTGTAGCCCTTCCCCCGAACGCTGGACTCTGTCGCGCAACTGAGCACGGAAGACGTGCTCCAGGTGTAGTTCTCCGTATCTCGATTCCAATGCCTCTAGCAGGTCTTTGAGGCCACTTCCGGAATCAGGTAGTACCTCCAACACGCTAAGAGCCTGTCCTCGGAGTGCAACTGTGAGGGCGGTTAGGCACTGCCCATCTGTCCATCCATTTGTAGCGGCGATCATCTGAAACTGTTTACGGTATGCAGCCCATGACGACGTACCGTCATACGGAGGCAACTTAACGTTGGGCCCATGGACTGCACCTACAGCACCACCCGATATGACTGCTAGTTCCTTGGTTTCCAGACGTACCATCTTCTTTTCTAATTCTGTAAGTCTGCTCTTCATGCTTTCCATGTCATTACCCAGGATGCAAAATTTTTCTTCTACTACGCTGACGTCTTTCTTGAGTTTTGCAACCACCCCGCTTATCTCGCTGACTGCTGACAAGACCTGCTGTTGGTCGCCCTTTAACTCTGCTCTTAGCTCTTTCTGAGCAGCGGTTAGCTCTGCTCTTAGCTCTTTCTGAGCAGCGGTTTGCTCTTTCTGAGCCGCGGTTTGCTCTTTCTGAGCAGCGGTTAGCTCTGCTCTTAGCTCTTTCTGAGCCGCGGTTTGTTCTTTCTGAGCAGCGGTAAGCTCTTTCTGAGCAGCGGTTAGCTTTGCATTTAGCTCTGCTCCTGAGCTCTGAATTGCGGCTAAGAGAGTAGACAAATCGATGCTGGGCGTAGCCTGGTGAGCGGTGCCAGTGGTTATAGAAAGCGGGGCCACGGGGTGCGTGGCCTGTTGTGTAGAATCAGTCGGTGAGGCTTCAGCGGCACGCTGAGCTCGCGTCCTGACACCCTCGCTGGTGACGTCCTCGTCTCTCGGAGTCAATGGCATTATGATCCAAATCCCGCTTCTGACACCAAATGTTACGAGCTAGGGGTTCGTAAATTTGGATTAAAAACACCTGGTGACACTGATGAGACTTTATTCCGAACACCACTCTAGAATTTACAGTAACCAAGCAACAAAGTCCAATCACAATGCTAACTGAATCCGTAGTATTCGCTTTAGTCGGTATTTCACACTAGATCACTTAGAGAGTATCGCTTTGATCCGCACTTGTTCGCTTCTAAACTTAGAATGTCCATACACTGCAATCGACAGTCCTTTTATACTACGCAAAACGAAATCGCGCAAATACTAGAATGTTCGACTGTTATCTTGAACAAACCACTAAGTTCGTCTGACGAATATAAACCTTATGTCATAGGACTGTAGGTTCATTATTGCTCGAACGTTCCCATCGTTCTTAGAAGTTTCTCGCGTAATTCGTATAGGTCCTTCTGGAAGCTTCGATTACTTTCTCGAACATTCTATTGCTTTCTAGTGATTTCTACGGCAATTTACGAATTCGTAACAATATATTACTTTTACTATATGGTAGACCTGTATTAGGGTCATCTGGGTGGGTACCACCGCCTTTCATATTTCAGCGTTAAACAGTTTGCTGTGTTTCGCAGTGAAGGGAGAGGTAGCCAGTGTAATTACTGGGCATAGAATTGGGGAACATGCCTACAAAAAAAGATGAATACGAATTGAGTATCTCCTCCTTTTTTAAAGTCGGTTGAAAATAAAATTCGCTGGATTCTTCCAAGGCCCGAATTGGTTGCCAACTCAGTCAGATCCCTCTAGGCTCTAGAAGGATCACTAGGGAGATATTTCCTCCATGGTTATAATTTATTAAAACAAAGCTCTTGATTTAAACATTTATTTAGAGTAAGTAACTTTTTACATTTTGATAGGATTTCATTAAAGACGTACTACTATTACGACAGGATACTTGCTTGCATTGTTAATCACCATCGATTTGTTTGATATTGCTGATTGATGACCCTCTCTCTAACACGTAGTAAATGTAACTGCAGCTAGCTCTTTAGAAACGTGGATTTCCACCCACGACAAGAGGCCGACGGAGAGGAGGGAGCTGTGAATTTATACCATGTAAATATCTAAGTTCTTCGCTGCTGTAATCTTCATAGGAGTCGCTGTAGGAATCCGAGTGGACGCCATTGGGGTAGACTCGTCGGTGAGGTCTTACAGGTCTGTTGCCAATTATAGGTCTGTGCGCTGGCAAAATATTACATAACGCTTCACTGATACACAGCACGAGCACAAAGCTTAAAAGAATCGTGGTTCCACGCACCATTTTCTCGTCTTGTTATTGAGTCGAACTGTAGCCGTTTCCCTAAGATACCCCGTATTTATAGTCAGGATATTTGAGGAAAATAAATCTGCATGGCTCATTAAGTTAATTATTCAAAGTTTAGGTAGGATAATATTATGAATTTCAAATAAACCATAAGCTTTTGTTTGTTGTTTCACTGAAGATTTAGTTGCTTTTGAGTTCGATGCCTCTTTTATGCTGTTGACAGGCTGGCAACCTGGAGTGGTACTTCCTGCAGCAAAACGCCATACACTAAAATAGTGGCTACCTTAAACACCTCTTTTTTTTTTGTTTATCAATAAAAAATCGGGAGTGGTCTCCCCTTGTTTTTCTCGTATATCGGAAACGACTCAAAGGTTGATAGAAACCCTATATTTTGATGTCATACATGCATGTTAAATTTTCTGTCACCCATCCGAGTACCAACCGCTCACTTGGTTGCTTAACTTTCGTAATCGACGACTCAAAAGTTGATAGAAACCTTATATTTTGATGTCATATGCATGTTAAATTTGGTTGCAATAAGTTAAAGCATACCCGAGTTATCGTGCTAACGCACAGACACACACACAGATATAATTCCAAAAACGGTATTTTTGGACTCAGGGAGGGTCAAAACGTCTTCCTCTATACTAAGTTTTTTTTTATGCTACAAGATGGCAAACAAGCTTACCGTCGTCTATAGACACTTGCAATATTAAGAGTAAATCACATAACACTGCAATTGCGTTGCTATCCTGGGGACTAAGATGATATGCCTTCCATGCCCAGTAATTACACTGGCTACCTTTCCCTTCAATCCGAAACACAGCGAACTGCTTCACGGCAGAAATAAGAAAGCCGGTGGTACCTACCCAGACGACCCTACATATGGGTCTACCGCACCAAGTAAACGAGAAAGTAAAAAATAGTACCTCATAAATATTAGGAATAATTAGCAAGTTAGCATTCGGCCACAGAGCAATGCTAGTCAGCCAACCATTTCTCGAAAATCGAATATACCGAATAAAGTAACCGTCTTGTAACATCCAAGGGAAAGATCCTTTGGAAGTTACGTTAAAAGTGGTCTGACTGAGAAGTAGGTACCTACCTATGCTATTCGGGCAATGAACTTACTGATAGTAAAGTTTCAATTCACTATAAGATTTCTAATAGAAGCTACCTTTAGTACTTACGATTAATATTATTTTGATTTCGGCACAAACATTTCCCACTACCGGGACTCGAACCCGGAGCGTTTGATGTTTAGGTAGTGTTACTGACCACCTTGACGGAGTCAAGAGTAAGATGGTGGTAGCTAATCAAGCAAACTAAAAAAAATACTACCCCCAACCCAACCGAACACAAATTTGTACTCTCCTGGGAATTAAATCCGGGACCTCTAGATTCCGGAATGCTAACCACTAAACCACGGAGACCACTGAAAATAATAATCTTAAGATTTGTAACGACATTGCGAGACTGCCTCGCGATCGAAGCAGCCTCGCGGTATGGTATGCAAGCCTTTGCCTCGCGAACCAATTTCAACTTTGTCGAGTATTGCTCGGCTCGCTGTCGACACGCCGTAAACGCAACTGAAAGTGTTCCAATAAGAGCCACTTTGGCACTACTTATGCAAGGCCATGCTTAGTCGGTAGAAGTCCGACATAACCCGGGGGTCGCCCTTCGGGTATTCATACACGTCAACACCCCTCCTTCCCTAGGATGCAGCAGGTCTTCTTGGCTCTTTTCGTTCCGCTGCTGTGTTTTGCTCCTCCCTATGGGGAAGGAAAGGGAGAGCAATGGAGGGGGTAAGAGGAAATAAAAAAAAAACTGAAAGCGTTTGGTTCCATGGTCAAATGTATATTGAAGCCTCCCAGGCTGGGCGTGGCTCGTGTTGACTGTATAGAAGCAGATTGAGCGCACTGCGATGCTTCCTCTCCACTTTCTGCTCGTATAGCCTCGCGGGCTACCTCGCGAGCAGCCCCACGATGTCGATACATGGCTAATATGTGAATAAACTTCTTTCTTTGTTTTCGCTTTCAAGAGACATGTGATTGTGTTTGTGGTAAGCACCATAAGCAAGGGTTGATACAGATATGACAAGATTACATTGAAATATTTTCTACTATGCAATATAATGTCCCAAAAACCTAACATACAATTAAATAAGAATTTTAGACATTTATATTTTCTGATTCATTCGGAGCTGTTATTATTTTTCCTTTAATATTATGTTACATTTAGAGTAAACATAATTAACGTACCAAATAGGAAAGTTAATCATGTTTATTGTAATGTACCTAAATAATCGTAATAATAATTTCCTGGCAACAACACCACGCCCATATCACTATAGGCTGTTTGGTACAAGGTAACTATAACAAGCAAGCACCTACCCATAATATCATAGTCATTTAGTCATATAAATTGTATGGTGTCTAAATTGCCAAATTAATTATGAAACTTTACTCCTGTATGTTTGTAACTGACTCTTTGGGCTCGATTTTGACCCACTTTAAATGGTCAGATTTCATTCAAACTTTATAGATTTATCAAAGACCGATGACATTATAATAATTCGATAAGAATATCCCATTATCCTGATTATTGCTACACGCTTATATTAGTTTCAATTGGATGTTTGTAACTGACTCTTTGGGCTCGATATTGACCCACTTTAAACGGTCATATTTCATTCAAACTTTATAGATTTATCAAAGACCAATGACATTACAATAATTAAAGTGTAACATTCCAAAAAAACTCTGACGCGACGTGATAACCCTATAGCCAATAGTTGTAACAAAATCACATAATTATTTTATCTCTAATGAATTGATCAAAACTAAGCTATCGTTCGGCTTCGTTCGCAATCGCCTTATGGGTTATTAGGTAGGTACCTACCTGCTTACTCATGCAGGATACGGTGACACTGAAGGGCTTACCAGCAGATAGTATTTACCTATGTTCATTTATCGGGTAGTCTTGACACTTGTAAATTTTACAAACTAGGTAGCTTATTCCTACTTAGGTACCTACTATACCTATTGAGAAAATGAGCTCATTTTCCAGAAGTATCTGACTTAATAACTCTAGGTACCTACGCAACTTAAGTTTTGAACACAACTGGTTATTAAAAGTTAAAAAAGGCGCAGAAACATTTTCGCCTGCTATCATTTGTATATTTAAAGGCTATAACAGGAGCTTGCCAATGTTCGTAGTCGCAATGCGCTCTCATTAAAGTTAAATTCAGCACCTACAAGTTATCACCGCCTTTATACCTAATGCCGCTCAAATTGGTGCGCAGAATGTCCAATTCTCAAAATGTCCAACGGTAGCAAAATTATTGTCCAGTTCGCAGAATATTCAATTCGCAGTATGTCCAGTTCTCAAAATGTCCAATATTATTTTCCCTTTCAGTGACAGTGTAACTTAGGTTAGTGAGGAGCGAAGCGACGATCGGGTTAGGTCGGCATAAACACAGCGACCAGAAGCGACTTTAAGGGCGTTCAGAAACACAAGAAGTTATTTAGTAAATTAATCACGTTACGATGAATATTTGACATTTTTGCGAAATGGACATTTTGCGAACTGGACATTCTGCGAATTGGACATTAGTTGGCACCTACCCAGACTAGGGTAGTCTGGGCCATATGGGTCTATTACCTAAACCTTTTAGTTCTAGCGATCTTCAACCCTATGTAAATGTTTCTGCTTTTTTTGCAAACCTGTTTGTGTTGGGTAGTTGAAAACACGTAAAACATTAATAGTTAATAACCTTGTACCCTGCCCAGGCAATATGAGAAAACAGGAAAATCGAAAAGATCGCCGTTTAGTTGTTAAAATTTTATTCCTTTAGCACGCACGCACAATTTCATTAAATTGTAATTCTCAACCGGAGGTGTGAATTGCAGTATCATGTTATGGTATGGCAGTATCATGTTTCGACATAAATAATAAAACAACACACACAGTGTGGTCCGTGGTCCATCCAAGAAAGGGCACGAAGAAATATTTAACTTTTATGAAGTTTCTTATCTATAGAGATAATTGTACGTAATAATAAGAGAGCCCAAGAGAGGACTTTGGGATTTTTTGAGACCTTGCATCCCGTTGAGTACGTACCTCCATTTTTTTAATGTATTGCTATCGGCAGCAGATTATCAACAGGGCAGTAGGGTATTATTGGGCATTCTGGCACACTTTTTTAGCACTCCATTGATCTCACTATCGTTCGATCAATTTCGTAAAAAAGTGTGCCAGGATGCCCAATAACAGTAGTGAAAATCACGAAGTGGTCTTAAGTTTTGCAGTTTTGCATCACATTGTTCTGTGTAGGTGATTTACTAAAAGGCTGATTTAAAATGCGAAGTGAATTAGACACTCCAATGAAATATTAAATTGAAAGTTATAAATCATCGATCAATGTCGTAAAAAAGTGTGCCAGGATGTCCAATAATAGTAGTGAAAATCATGAAGAAGTTTTAATTTTTGCGAAGTGGCTTGTCGTATTTTATAACATTAGGTATCAACTATAAATCATAATTGTTATATCGAAGGACAACAATATTGTGTGTTTCGATCATCATTAAGTTAGCATACTTGATTTCAGTCTACTGAACACGTTTTCATGGTCTTCAACCTCCGGCTATTAGGCATTTAACTAGGTATAGCAGTGCAATAATGATCACAGAACTTAACAACTTGGGGCTCCCTGGCTTCCAGGACTTTATCCCCGGCTAAGTACCTATCTGTGTCAATATACACTCTAACCTCGATAAATGTGAATCCTCAACCCAAAGGAAAATACTTGTGTGGTTTGACCGAAAGCGGTGTACATTTACATGTTTGATTGCAATTTACTAAACACATTTTCAAGATTTTCTATCCTAAGCTATGGAGGCATTTAACTCGGTATAGCAGTGCAATAATGATCACAGAACTTAACATCTTGAGGCTCCCTGGCTTTCAGGACTTTATCCCCGGCTAAGTACCTTTCTGTGTCAATATACACTCTAACCTCGATAAATGTGAATCCTCAACCCAAAGGAAAATACTTGTGTGGTTTGACCGAAAGCGGTGTACATTAACATGTTTGATTGCAATTTACTAAACACATTTTCAAGATTTTCTATCCTAAGCTATGGAGGCATTTAACTCGGTATAGCAGTGCAATAATGATCACAGAACTTAACATCTTGAGGCTCCCTGGCTTTCAGGACTTTATCCCCGGCTAAGTACCTTTCTGTGTCAATATACACTCTAACCTCGTCAAACTTAAGCCCCCAATGCAGAGGAAAACACTTGTGTGGTTCGATCGCAAACTTCATAAGTCAGCATACCTGATTTCAGTCTACTAAACACGTTTTCAAGGTCTTCAACCTCGGGCTATTGAGGCATTTAACTAGGTATAGCAGTGCAATAATGATCACAGAACTTAACAACTTGGGGCTCCCTGGCTTCCAGGACTTTATCCCCGGCTAAGTATCTATCTGTGTCAATATACACTCTAACCTCGATAAATGTGAATCCTCAACCCAAAGGAAAACACTTGTGTAGTTTGACCGAAAGCGGTATACATTAACATGATTGATTGCAATTTACTAAACACATTTTCAAGATTTTCTATCTCAGGCTATGGAGACATTTAACTCGGTATAGCAGTGCAATAATGATCACAGAACTTAACATCTCGGGGCTCCCTGGCTATCAGGACTTTATCCCGGCTAAGTATCTGTGTCAATATACACTCTAACCTCGTCAAACTTAAGCCCCCAGTGCAGAGGAAAACACTTGTGTGGTTCGATCGCAAACTTCATAAGTTAGCATACCTGATTTCAGTCTACTAAACACGTTTTCAAGGTCTTCAACCTCGGGCTATTGAGGCATTTAACTAGGTATAGCAGTGCAATAATGATCACAGAACTTAACAACTTGGGGCTCCCTGGCTTCCAGGACTTTATCCCCGGCTAAGTATTTATCTGTGTCAATATACACTCTAACCTCGATAAATGTGAATCCTCAACCCAAAGGAAAACACTTGTGTAGTTTGACCGAAAGCGGTATACATTAACATGATTGATTGCAATTTACTAAACACATTTTCAAGATTTTCTATCTCAGGCTATGGAGGCATTTAACTCGGTATAGCAGTGCAATAATGATCACAGAACTTAACATCTTGGGGCTCCCTGGCTATCAGGACTTTATCCCCGGCTAAGTATCTGTGTCAATATACACTCTAACCTCGTCAAACTTAAGCCCCCAATGCAGAGGAAAACACTTGTGTGGTTCGATCGCAAACTTCATAAGTTAGCATACCTGATTTCGGTCTACTAAACACGTTTTCAAGGTCTTCAACCTCGGGCTATTGAGGCATTTAACTAGGTATAGCAGTGCAATAATGATCACAGAACTTAACAACTTGGGGCTCCCTAGCTTCCAGGACTTTATCCCCGGCCAAGTATCTGTGTCAATATACACTCTAACCTTGTCAAACGTGAATCCTCAACCCAAAGGAAAACACTTGTGTGGTTTGACCGAAAGCGGTATACATTAGCATGTTTGATTGCAATTTACTAAACACATTTTCAAGGTTTTCTATCTCAGGCTATGGAGGCATTTAACTAGGTATAGCAGCGCAATAATGATCACAGAACTTAACAACTTGGGGCTTCCTGGCTTCCAGGACTTTATCCCCGGCTAAATAACTGTGTCAAAATACACTCTAACGTCGTCAAACGTGAACCCTTGAGCCAGAGGAAAACACTTGTGTTTTTCGATCACTGTCAAGACATGCTCTGAATTACTGATAAATAATCACGGCTTTTATATATTATTTAGCCAATCAGTTTTCAAAGCATTCCCATGAAAATTCACTTATCAGCAATAACAAATATGAAATGAATTATATTAAATTTAATAAAATTGATCAGGTCTCCGATTACGAGTTCAGTTTAAATAATAAGGCTTCGTACTCACGTTATAATAACTATGATTTAATATGTGAATAAAGATATTGTTATTTAATAGGCTTCCAAGATAAATTGTTATTAAAATAAACTCATAGTTTATGTATAGGTAATCATCCTGATTGTTATGTTATACATACATTGTTAATACCGTAATCTTGGTAATACAGCAAACCTATTTATTGTTTGTAACTTTCAAATACTCTGATCAACAAAGAGTATTGATCACCATATACTCCATCCACCAATCCGCATTGGGCAAGCAGCGTGGCGGACTATGATCTAAAAAACCTCCTTTGTTGACAAGAAGAGACCATGTGTCCCAAGGCTGTTGTGATTATTATGAATCGCTGATAAACGTTTATAAACGAGAAAGTTTGTATGTTTGTTACTCGTTCACGCAAAAACTACTGAATGTATTATAACCTCATAGCTCATACATCAGAATAACATAAAAGCTATAATTATACTAATCCTACGCATACGAAGTCACGGGCTAAAACTAGTATTAAATAATTTTCATTCTTATGAAATAGTCTTTATGTTGCATGTGATGCTTAGAGTCAGCAATTAGACACACGTTCACACGCTCACAGGCATTAGATTAGCACATTCGGTGTCATTTTTAATAATTAATTTAACAAAACAAAATTGATGACATATTGTAATATTATAAGTGCTAATTGGCATCTTTTGTCAGCAAATATAACGGATGCACATAATATAAATGCATACTTCTATTATGGTGAATAAAAATACTCGTTCCATGTCTATTTACATGAACACAAAATTACTTACAGTAGTGTTTTTAATAATACTAATCGGTTTTATATAGAATGGATAATTATAAATAATAAGAAAGGTTGGTCACTCCTGTTCAATTATTGCTAGTTTTGCAGTTTACTTGTAATAAAAAGCGGTAAAATGGTAGTCACCTCACCAGTGCTCCAAGGTGCTTTCTAAGTCACTACTCACCGATAATAGTGCTAACGTAGTACCTACCCACTACTACCTGAAGAACCAGCGAGATTCAAATCTACATCGGAAAAACAAATCGACCCAAACAATGTTCGTAAGTTTTTATCGTCTTTCCACTTTGTTTAAATTTAACTTGCTTCGCTGAATGTTTGTTATAATATGTTGTGTTTGCCAGGAAATTATTTTCCACACATAAAATCTTATCTTAATACAGTATTGGTATTCTTCACATTTCAGGTCTGAAGCCAAGTATACCAAGCGCGCTGCTAAGAACCAGTCAAGCCTTTTCTTTGACACTGACGAAGAAGTCGTAAGGTGACTTTAATTTTCTATTACTTATTAGTTCGCTATTTTACGTCTACGAAATGTAGATGTTAAACTACAATAATTATAAATTATGTTTTCAATTCCTCTAGCTCCAAGAAGAAAAGTAAGACGAAGTCGGTGCCTTCCAAGCAACAGGTGGCATCCTCCTCTTCGACCGAAGCTTCCGAGTGGTTGTTCGACACAGAGTCGGACGAAGAGGTTCCAGTCCGCAACCCAAGTAAAGTCGAGAGCGTCTTGACGCGTCGAGTACCTGGCGGCGTGACTCGTCGCACGGCGCAGCTCAACGGTGGGTTGGTGGCGGAGTTACGACTCTACAGCACGGAAGAGGTACGCGACCTTGCTGGTTTGGAGAAGTGCGACAAGGCAATCGTTTGGTTACGATTGCAGGGTGACTCGGAGTCTGAGGAATTCCTTGCATTGAAGCAATTCGTTAAAATTGCTAAAACAAAATTTACTGAGGAGGGAACATTTTATAATCACAAAAAGAAAATGTAAGTAATTGATTATATTAAGCTGGGTACCTAACTAGTTAATGTTCCTTCCACAGTAAATTATATTTTGGTCAATTAATATTCGTTTTACTTTTTTTCATATACTTAACTTCTTAGTTTACCATTAGTTTATATACGGTGTATTTACCTACATTAGTCACTTCATCGGCTAACACAGTGAAAACAAATTCATTATGTCGAAGACTATATTCTGTTCAGTGTGTAACATATCCATTAAAAATAGGGCTTTCTCTGCTCACTTAAAAAGTATTTTACACAAAGACAATAGTTCGGTTGTTGAAAGTGAAGGCATTGAAAAAGTTCATAGCGCTTTCCGCAGTCGTATAGCGTCATATCGAATTCGATGCGATGGTGTTGCTCGCAATAGCGAGGTACCTGAACAACCGGTTCGTGTGTACACACCCGTTGAATTTTTGTCTCATTTGCGCGGACGAGTAAGTCTGTTACTATCATCACGAATTCAAAGTCATACTAATCTGAAAGTGAATTTCGAGTTGTTTTGTCAATTTTTTTTGCATAAAAATGAGTCAGTTGCCGTTAAATCTTTTGCCACCGAAAACATTATTTTGCACCAAAATTATGACTTTCTTGATTTATTTTCAAATATAACTAGTTTGTTGTGTAAAAAAGTCGAAGAATTTGAAGAAAGAGATAGCGGTTGGGCTTATTTGAAAAGTCTATACCTGGAAGTAAACATAAATAAATACAACCCTATGAGAGCCTCAAGTTATATAGATTTACCTAAGACAATAAAACACAAAAAAGCATGCGTCAATATTCAAAATTTTGACGATTATTGTTTTTTATGGTGTGTCGTGGCTTCACTTTTTCCTGTAAAAAATAATGCGCAGCGAACTTCAGCCTATCCACATTTTGAAAGTGTACTCAATGTTAGAGATATTTCGTTTCCGGTGGGGTTTTCAGATATTAAAATTTTTGAAAAAAATAATCCTCGTATTAGTGTTAACATTTATGGTCTCAAAAATAACAGTCAAGTTGTCGGACCACTATACAAAAGTGAATTTCGAAAAAAACACCACGTTAACATGCTTTTTCTTGAGAATGGAAAACGTACTCATTACTGTCTAATCAAAGATTTATCTAAATTACTTCGCAAACAATTGACTAAACACCATTCTAAAATATATTTGTGCGAAGATTGTATGCTATTTTTTGATGACAATGATAAATTAGAATCTCATCTTTGTAGTGGTGTAGCAACAATTTTACCAAAAAAGGGAAATCTACTACAATTTGAACATTTCGAACGAATGCAAAATATACCTTTTGTTATTTACGCAGATTTCGAATCATTGTTAATACCATCTGAGTCAAACTATGGAGACTGCACATCGTCGTTGCAAAAACATGTGCCTGCTGCATTTGGATACTACATTGTATGTTCCTATGATAGCTCACGCAACAAGTACGTTTCTTATCGCGGTCCCTCCTGTGTAGAAAAGTTCTTAGAACATTTATTAGCGGATGTAGTTATTATTTATAATATTTTACAGTCGCCACTACCAAAGTCTTTAACAGATCAAGACAAAGTTCATTTTACTAACTCATCAAAATGTTTTCTTTGCGATCAAATATTATTTGACGATAAAGTCAGAGATCACTGTCATCTTACAGGACGTTACCGCGGTGCAGCTCATTCATATTGCAATATCAAGTTCCGTTTGCCAAAATTTATTCCTATATTCTTTCATAATTTGGCAGGTTATGATAGTCATCTTTTTATACGACAATTAGGTGAGTTACCAGGTAGAATACAAGTGATAGCAAAGACTAAAGAAAATTATATATCGTTTACTAAACTTTTTCAAATTAATGACAAGGATATCGTACCTGTTCGTTTTGTTGATTCTTTTAAATTTTTGGGGACAAGCTTAGAGAAACTGGTTGCTAGCTTGAATGATAGTGATTTCAAACACCTCCATCGATTTTTCCCATCTCAGAAGCATTTTGACTTGTTACGACGTAAAGGTGTATATCCTTACGATTATATGACTAGTTGGAGTTCGTTTGAAGACCAAGAACTACCACCACACGACTGTTTTTTCAACAAATTATTTAATAGTAATATATCCGAAACAGATTATGAACATGCAAAAAGAGTTTGGAAATCTTTTAAATTATTAAATCTAGGAGAATACACTGATTTATATCTAAAGTCGGACGTACTCTTATTAGCGGATGTCTTCGAAAGTTTTCGAGAAACATGTAAGACAAATTATAAATTAGATCCAGCCTTTTATGTAACAGCCCCTAGCCTAAGTTTCGATGCTATGCTTTTAAAAACAAACGTGAAATTAGAATTAATAAGTAATTTGGAAATATTAAGAATGATTCAAAAAGGTATACGTGGTGGTATATGTTTATGTTCTACAAGATATTCAAAGGCCAATAATAAGTATTTACAAACTTATAATCCAATAGAGAAAGACAATTTCTTAGTTTACATTGATTGTAATAACCTGTATGGTTATGCGATGTGTGCCTCTTTGCCCCATTCAAATTTTAAATTATTGAATAAACAAGAAATTGATAGAATTGACTTTCGAAATGTACCAACTGACGGGGACATTGGATATATACTAGAAGTTGACTTGGAATATCCTGAGTATTTGCATGATGATCATAACGATTTTCCATTCTGTGCTCAAAAATTTACTCCGCCAGGTTCAAAAACTTCAAAATTAATTCCAAATTTATACGAAAAATATTTTTATGTTATCCATTTTGTTCATCTAAAAACATGTTTGAAACATGGGTTATTGTTAAAAAAAATACATAGAGTAATTCAATTCAATCAGAGTCCTTATTTAAAGCAATACATTGACATGAACACAGAGTTACGAAAACAAGCGAGTTCTACCTTTGAACAAGATTTTTTCAAATTACTAAACAATAGTATATTTGGAAAAACCTTGGAGGACACTGAGAAGAGAGTCACTGTAAAATTGGTCAATAAGTGGAGTGATGAGGAAAACAAAACGAAGAAAAGTTTATCAGCTGAGCAACTGATAGCTCGACCAAACTTTCATAGTGCTACTATTTTTACAGAAAATTTTGTAGCAGTTCAAATGAAACCGGAATCAATTATTTTGGACAAACCTATATACATAGGCTTTTCTGTTTTGGAAACATCGAAAAGCCATATGTTTGATTTTCATTACTCGGTAATGAAACCTTTTTATGCTGAAAAGATAAAGCTTTGCTATACAGATACAGACAGTTTTCTTTATTCTATAGAAAGCAAAGATTTTTACAAAGATTTAAAATCACATTTTCTTCAGTATTTTGATACTAGTAATTATCCTGAAAATAACTCTTACGGTATTCCAGATCAGAACAAAAAAGTACCAGGTTTGTTTAAAGATGAACTAGGTGGAAATTTAATTTCAGAGTTTGTAGGTTTAAGGTCGAAATTATATTGTATTAAAACACTGCAAGATGAATTAAAGAAAGCAAAAGGCATACAGAAACAAGTAATAAAAAAAGTTTACTTTAAAGATTACTCTAACATATTAAAAACAAATGCTTTTCTACGAAAGAAGAATATAATTTTTAAGTCCCTTAAACACGATATATTTACACAGGAACAGAACAAAATTGCCCTGTCAGGTAATGACGACAAACGTATCATACTAAAAAATAAAATTTCAACTTTATCATGGGGTCACAGGGATACTTTATCTTAGTATTCATCCATTTATATTTTCTTAGAAGTTATGAATGTTGTTTTCACTGTAAACCTCACAATTTTCACTTGTAAGTTATGAATGTTTTTATTACTGAAAACCCAGTAAGTTGACATTTATCTACGTTTTTCGGATTTCTGGATTAAAATAGACATAGAGTTATAAGTAAATAATGTAATGTGTTAGAAATAAGACCACCTATTGTACTATAGTTTTTGTAGTGTTTGTGTTTCCATATTTCTCAATTTAGGTAATGTTTTGTATTGTAATGTTTTCTACGCAAATGTCAATTTGTAATTTGTATTTAAGATAAGTTTAATAAGATTAGAATGTAATAACGGTACCCAGAATTATTTTAATATTACATAAATATAAACGTTTATACATTAACAACTGCATTTTTATTTTAAATACATCTTCCTAACTGTTCTATAGTTATCATTGAACCTAATAAAATTGTAAACTCACTCATCAAATTGTAATTGTATAAACAGAAATGTGATGCCTAGAACTGTGAGTAATGCAAAAATAGCAAGTCGCGACATGTTATTGATGAGTCCGAAGTCCTAGTAATTTAACTCGTCTTTCTGCTATGTCAGACAAAAAGAAATGTGATGCCTAGAACTGTGAGTAATGCAAAAATAGCAAGTCGCGACATGTTATTGATGAGTCCGAAGTCCTAGTAATTTAACTCGTCTTTCTGCTATGTCAGACAAAAAGAAATGTGATGCCTAGAACTGTGAGTAATGCAAAAATAGCAAGTCGCGACATGTTATTGATGAGTCCGAAGTCCTAGTAATTTAACTCGTCTTTCTGCTATGTCAGACAAAAAGAAATGTGATGCCTAGAACTGTGAGTAATGCAAAAATAGCAAGTCGCGACATGTTATTGATGAGTCCGAAGTCCTAGTAATTTAACTCGTCTTTCTGCTATGTCAGACAAAATTACAGATGTAGGTCAATACAAACGCAAACACATACACACACCTACAGCAAAATATGACTGGTATATATATAATCGCTTATTTGCATCAACAATTAATTCTTGTGAAAACACGAAACTAAGTGAACGTCAGTTATCATGGTGAGTAATAAATATGTCTACCTACCACAGTGAAGATGGGGGGTTTGTAAGTAATAAGTAATGTATCTCACGATAATTCTAATTAATTTCAGAACACTTCTTCGCAAATCACCTATATTCCCGATGACAATTCTGTTGCGAATGAACAGCGAGCGATGTGGCAAGACGCTCAAGATCCTCTGGAAGGGTTCACGGAGGAGTTCGTGAGGAGGCCTTCGAGTGAAGACAGACCTGATTCGCCTTTGCAACGCAAAGTTTTAAAGGCGATGAAGAGGATCACTCGGAGGAGGAAACAAAAAAGAAGCTCCTTCCTGAGAGATTGCCACTCGTTTATAGTAAAGAGTGCGCCTACGCGAGGACGGCGCTTAATCAAAATTGAAATAATAGATATGGAGAGATCTAATGAAATGTTAGAGGACTCAATGGTGTCTGCACAATACGTGGTCACTGAGAATATGGACCCTATACTAGACCAAACGGAGGGTTTGATTAATAAGATCTCCAAATCATTGTGTGGTTATAGCTATAATTTCTAAGGCTATAATCATAATCTATAATTTCATAAATTAAATTTCTCGCGTAGGAATTGTGTGTAACTTCTCTAGTTACATATAATCCTTCGGAGATACATTGTAAATAAAAGAGCGTACTGATGTAAATAGTTTGTCTTAAATGTTTAATATTCTTTATTCTCATTTGATAATTGTAAATATCTGTGTCCTATTCTTATTTCATTATACTACACTTTGAGGCAAACTGTTGTTTGATTTTATCCCACATTATGAGGTATCGTTAGAAATAAAAGACTTACTTAATATACTTTATTTATTTAAAAATCTGTAATTGACATATTATTTTCAATGCACCACTTTTTAATACATATAACATTTCTGAGAGCACAGACATTATTATGGTTTAAACAATTAAAACTAGAAGCACATTTACAATAATTTTCATACAACGTTGCAAAATTAGGACTGCCTTTAGCTTCGATGTCTATCAAGATACAGTTATCACACAAGTCTTTTATCCATTTCTGCTTTTCTACCCCCTTCATTACTATAGTTTTATTTTGTAAAATCGGAATAATTAATCTTTTGAATTCCCTGTAGTCAATATTTCCTTCGCTCCAATAAATATTTCTATTTCTTTCAATCCACCTAACTCTTCTTTTTTCTTCTGGTGTTAACTTTGAATACGGATATGGGGGCTTTATCAAAAAGACTTGAGTAAATTCCTTCGTAGATAACGCTAGCTCCTTTATTATGAAATTACCACGGTAGTCTTTAAAACCTTGAACGTCAACAAAAATAGTTGAACTCATGATATTTTGCGAACAATATTACTCAAAGGTTTGTATTCTACGATACAATCGTTCAATATTAAACAGTATGCTGACGTCTGATCTGGTATTTCTTTATGACTCTCCAGCTCCAGGCGAATATTAATTACGGGTCCAGTTTTTATGTTATCGTTTTGTCTCGAACAATCTATTACGAATAATGGCGCAATGTCTTTATATTCTTGAGCACTTAACAAACAACTAGATCTACGACCATAGTAAGACTGTTGAAAATTTACGAACTGCTCGTATATTAAAGCAAAAGAATGCTTTGCGAAATCTGTATTATAGCTTTCGTACGGATAATAGGTAGAATTTAAATAAACTTTAACGTCACGCAAGTTGCAATGGTCAAATCTGGACATATCCTTAGACACGTCATTTTTTCTGTTAGTTTGTAGTCCAAGAATCACATATCGAGGCTTCTCAATTTGTGTTGAAGTTTTTATAGACCAAGTATGTTTCGTAGTCTTCGGAAGTAATGGGTATTCATAGATATCCCAATTTCTGAACGCTAATTGTATAGGTCTATCTTTTTCAAGAAGTTTAAGTAACTTAACCTTTTCTCTGTCTGATACTTTAATATGAGGCATGCGCCAAATTATTTTATGTATTTCAATACTTCGCACAGTTTCACCGGTGTTAAGTTTTAAAGCGTTAAGGTCTGTATTACTTCGCAATAAAACAAGCTCATGTTTGCAATTTACTATTACTTTTTTATAGTCTTCAGCAAATCCAAGTATGTGACTAAGTGGAATTGATGCAGAAAAATGACCGCCAATATCATTTTTAACGCCTTGTATATCCCATCCCCATGCTTGAGATATCTTCGATTCGATGTCATTCATAGATAATAAAGATTTCATAGTAGTAGTAATGCCCGCATTCTTTACTTTATCTATTTCAACACCGTTCAATTCATAGCGTATATCTTGGAACAGATACATAAGTGAGTTATTGGTAAAATGAAATGACGGCGCTCTATCCTTGTTATCATTTTTGAAAACATTGACGATCCCTTCCAAATACAAAGTGCTTGCACTTGGAAGTATGTATAAGTCTTGTTGGTTTATTGGAATTCTTATTTCATCGTTTCTGTTGAAGCTTGTTATGTAAGGCTTGTATGAATGAGTTTCAATACATTCTATCGAGTTGTCATAAACAGGGGTATTCGTAATATTTAAGATATTCATTTCAACAGCCCAATCAATTTCAAAAATTGTTTATTCTCTTCAGATAATTTCTGTCTTTTACCACAAGCAAGTGTTCTCTTTCGGATCGCACGATAACCACTAATCTTTTGAATGTGTGGAATACTGTTTTTATTGTAATCGATCATATTTTCTTATATGCAAATACAATTGTACTTCTTCACCACGAAGATCGATAAGGTTATTGAGGCTATCCAAAATCCTTATGTTAATACTATTAATAGAGTGTCTATTGACTGGAAAGTATATTGTGTTCTTTGGTATTTCTATTATTCTATAACCTGGTGGCACATTTGGAACAAATTCATGTATTATGTGACTTGATTTTCCGTTGATATATGAACCGCTAACAATATCACATTCGATGCGTACCACTGTTGTTGATAAAATGTTTACAGGAAAGGGAGACTCATGTAATTTATTACTTTTCAGAAGAACTTTACCATAGCCCAATAAATCTCCAAGAGAATTTTGCATTTCAAAATGAATATCCTTTGTGCAGTATATTGTGGTTTTAAGAGTGTTGTTATTACAAAATAATTTGAACATACAACCTTTTATATTAGCCTTAATAAAGTCATATATATCGTGAAGCTCGTAAGTTCCTTCAGGAATTTCTACAACCTCACCATTACCATAATAAAATTTGTTGTTATTTTTTGTAATATTTGGTATAGAATTGAAGGTGGAGAAATGTAATAAAGAACACTCATAATCACCATCCAGTTCCAAAGTTGGTAAATAATTTGTGGTTAATATTGAACTTTTACCAGTTATGGATAAAGTAAAAGACATCGTGGAAATGACGAAATGAAACAAGGGATGAATGTTTATATACTATATTTATTCCAAAAATTCCTTAAAAAAAATATACACAAATGACCACAATTAACACTGTTAAAATTCTGATACCGAGCATAATTATAATAAATATTATTCGAACCTAAATACTCCACTATTTCTTTAGGAGGCTTCAAATCACCGAAACTATCAAAATATTCACAGTAGTTATTAAGTTTTACATAGGCTACCCAATGACTACCATTGTTCATATAACTATCTAAGTTAACAATACCACACTCGATCGGTTTTGCTTTATGAGGCATCATATCTCTCATATAGACTCCTCGGAAATATGGTATATCATGAGAATGGTTAATGATATCAATATTTGTTAGAGCACGTCGGGGTAGCCTACGGACTAGTTTTTTTTAATGTTTATAAATAGACCGCTGCCTTTTTTATACGGTTTGATGTAAAGACCTTTTCCTATAGCAATTGCTTCCATTGTTTTGTTGTGACGCTCCAGCTCATTCAAGTTCTTTTGAGCTGATTTATACTCATTTACTGTTTTAGCTACGCCAGCTGCACCTCCAGCTAAAGCACCAAGAGCAGACAAACCCGCGAAAATAGGTATCAAAGGTAATATCCCACCAGTTTTGGGAATCGGTATGACACGTGGAAGTCGGAAATTTCCACATTTTGGAATAACTTTTTTAGCAGCTTTATAAGCATAATTGATTAACGATGTATGACTTTTTGGTTTCATTTTGTTTATTTTTGAATTTATTTTCGAAACCATTGATTTAAACTTTTTAACTCCAGAGCCTGTTTTTACTTTAGCTTTCATAACTTTGCTAACCAACCACGAAGCTAATTTTTCTCCTTTTCCCACATCTTTTGAATGCAAGCGTTTTTTAGCCATGTCCAACAGTTGCAGGTCTGCTTTGTGTCGGTTAGGTAAATCCGTATAATTTGTATATGCAATGTCGTGGTGCTTACAAGCTTCGTCCAACTGATTAATTCCTTTATCGCCTCTTGCCAATCTTTTTTTTAATTTTGTTCCTGGTCCACAATAGTTGTATCCCGGTAAGTGAAGTTCTACAGGTAAGTTATTAATCAAATTGTTTATAAGTCCTCCTCCTAGCATTTCTTTTTATATAATGATAATGATATGTATAAAGCTGCACTTATATTATTGTACAACTGAATTGCTATTAATCCAACTATTTTCGGTATCTGAAAGACCCAACCACTTGACAAGGAGTTTGCGTCCCATTTTTTTTATTACCCTTTCAATTAAATAAACATTAGGATATTTCGTTTTCTGCAATTCCTCTTGATAAAAAGAGCCTAATATTTGTTGCTTTCTCTGATCTTGAATGTGAAATGTAACTGGAGTAGTTTTATTAACCTTTTTAATTATAAATATCTCTGTAGACCAGTTGGGGGTATACCCTTTATCAAAACTACTTTTATATTTACTTATGCGTACACAGTCACCTATTTTAAAATTAATCTTTTGCTTTTTATTTGGTCTGGTTTGACTGTTTTTGATATTATTCCTAACAATTATTTCGTTTTCAGAATTCACATCCGCTGGTTTAAATTTAGTAATCCGGTGTACATTATTATTGTAGGTATTCAAAACGTCGATCAAAGTTTTCCCTATCCATTTATAACTACCTTTATAGCTAAAAAGCATATGAATTTTATTCTTTAATGTTCGAATTAGTCTTTCAACAATTGAAGCCTTTTTAGTTGAATATGATGAATAGTGATTTATTTTCAGTGACTGCACAAGTGATTTAAAGGAATCGTTGTAAAATTCTGTTCCCATGTCAGTTTGTAAGTTACGAGGGCAACGACCACTTTGCGTCAAAATAGCCGAAAACGCGTCAACGACAGCTCTTTTTGTCTTTGTTTTTAAAGGAATTGCCCAAGCGTATTTAGTGAAACAATCAATGACGACTAAAATATAAGCAAAACCTTTATTATACTTCTTTATGGTCTGGAAATCAATTAAATCAGCTTGCCATAAATCATCTATTCCTTTTAAAATAACAGATCTTCTGTCGAAATTTTTACGTGCTGATCTATGGATTTCGTTTACTACTTGCTGCTTGATCATTATTTCGCTTAGCAATTAACTTTTCGACGTAGTCTTTTGTACAAAATGTTTTCTCTAACTGCTTTAAGCTTGATGCGATTTCCTCTTTTATTGTTACCATAAAAATGGAAATTTCTTTTTTTGTACATAAACCAAAAACTTTTTCATCTACATACTTTTTGTTTACCGCATCATCAGGTACCAATGGTTCTTTGATTCCAGTTAATCGCGATGACTTAGCATCATAATGACCACTTTCTGATTTTACTAAAGAGTTATCTGTTAAATCTAATATTTCCGAGAAACGTAATCTTTTATGAACAGAATGTCCGAATTTATCAATATTCATTTTCGTCCAGAGAAGTAGTCCGAGCAAATGGTGGAGTGATAATAGAAAAATAAAATTATAATATCTAATTTATAATACCACTTTCACGTAATTCCTCAATTATGGATATAATTTCATTATCTAGCCCAGTATTTCCAGCATGTTTAGAGGCAATTAGTAATTTCAGTCTCTCCACAAGCTCGTTAGGATCATCCCAGTAAATATAATCAGTATCTTTTCTATAATTTTTCTTCACACGTAGTCCTTCACCCTCACTAACATAGTTAACATTACTTACACTCGATGAAACAGAAGATGTTGAAGGTTTACGTAACTTAAATAGTGGTCTTATAATATTTAAATATTTTCTGCCTTTATTAGATTTGATTGGCTTCTTTGGATCATAATCTCGACGGTGAGCGTTAGTTTCTATCAGTATTGCTTTATACACTTGTCCATCGCTTTCCGTTATCAGCTCTAAATTGGGTACTTTCTTAAATAAAAGCTCACACAAACCAGGAGTTTTTCTGTACTCATGACCTGCTATTGATATTTTTTTATCATTCATTTCTACACGAGATGTACCCATCATTAATTTACCTCGTTCTCTTCTAACACCAAATGGAACATCCCTAAATATTTCAGAAGACATTGACCAAGAAGTTCCATCTAAACTAGGTATTGAGTCTATTGTTCTGAACGAAAGATTACTTGTGTTGTTAGGATCAGACTCGTCAATAGCATTTCCATCTAAGTTTTGATCCATTTCATCAGAATCTTGAGAACTGCAAATGCTATTTTTATTCTTAAAGGTTTTCTCAAAGTCCTCGGAGTCTAGAGAAAGATTCTCATCTTTCATGAGAAAGGAATCTCTCACTGAATCATTCATAGAATGCTTTGATGTCTGTAAATGTTTTTTATGTTGTATAATTTGATTGAGTGAAGTCGTAACGGGTTTAAAAACTGTATCTAACATTTTTTCATTTTCACTTTCCATTAAACGCATTTCTTTGACTTTCTTTTTGACAGCTTCTGAAGCTTCAACCACTTGATTTTTTATTTTCTGTTCCATTTAATAAACTGTAGAAGTTCACGTGTTATGTCTAATAGTTTTTTAGGCGAAATGAATCTGAACTGGTATGAATCTCATTTTATTTATTAATCAAATTTAACAAAAGTATCAAAATTCATCCTGTATCCACCTTTATTTTTCGGACAATCCTTATTAATTACTAAATAATTATACGGAATCTTCCAAATTTTCGAAGACAATTCTTTAAACTCTGGCCACGACATATCAGTACTAACATGTTCATCGTATACATGACGTAAGTTGATATCGTCTTGTTTGAATAATATTATTAGGTTGGCGTTATCTCTTACCAACTGTTTAGGAACTTTAGTGTAAGTTTGATTTAAGTAAAAACAGTCAATAAATTTATGCCTACCCATTGCAAAATAATCTCGCATGTTGGATTGATTTTCACATGCTACATCATCGAAAATTATTACTGAATGTGGTTTAGCCTCGTGTGGACTCACGATCAAGTCATTATCTCGATATTTTGCGAATGATACCTCTGGCACTAAATTCAAAACCTTTTCTAGGTATACATATTTGGATTGATATAGCGTCTTAGAGTATAAATACACATTTTTAAACCGCAGTCCATTTTCATGTAGTAGAAGGCCAATAAGTAAGTTTGTTTTCCCACAGTTTGACGGCCCACAAACAAGACATCTAATCATATTAGGTAGCAATTTTCCATGTCGATGAACAGATACTACCTCATCTGGGCAAATTTTTTGAAATTGCAAAGATAGTGGTTGTTTAATAAATTTCATCGTAGGTAGTATCCATACAGATCGATGTAGGTAGAGAGAATGAATGTATTTATAAATATCTGGTTTTATATTCATACCACGGCAGTTATAGAGAGGATAATTATCCAACAGCCAATAATCATGAAGGGGGGTTTAGCAGCTAAATCAAAAAACGCTTTCAATTTAATATTGGAGTGTCTAATTCACTTCGCATTTTAAATCAGCCTTTTAGTAAATCACCTACACAGAACAATGTGATGCAAAACTGCAAAACTTAAGACCACTTCGTGATTTTCACTACTGTTATTGGGCATCCTGGCACACTTTTTTACGAAATTGATCGAACGATAGTGAGATCAATGGAGTGCTAAAAAAGTGTGCCAGAATGCCCAATAATACCCTACTCAGGGCCTATCTCATTATGGCACCATGGTGGCGCTACCAATAAAATGTAGGTATAGAGCAGGGTTTCCCATACATTGCGTCGCGAACGCCCAACGGCGTTGCAGCAATATTCGAGAGGCATAGTGACGCGATCACGGACCATTATGAGGAGGCGATCCACATAGAATGGCTGTATAAGTGATGCGAGCCAATCGAGCGAAAATAAATGTAGAGAAAGATACCTTTAAGGGTCGCTATTTCCAAACTTGCGTCCTGTTTTGAGAAACATGCTTAGAAAATCAAACACTTTAGCACATATTTAAATAAATAGCTCTTTTTATTGTTCTGTTTTAATTGTGCTACCTCGTAACTCAGCGATTTGACCGATCTACTTTGCGGCTGTGCTTAACTTTCATTGCTTCGCAGTCCAAGACGCGCGCAATGAATAGTGTACGTATATTACGGCATGCTCAACTAGAACCATGTTATGTAGTACGGCTGCTGATCGCGACACTCTGTCTTCCTATGAACTCAGCAATTCGACCGATCGCCTTAGATTGATATATCTGTGGTAACGTGTTGTGCCTAGAAGGAAGAGAGAGAAGGAAAAGGAATGGTGACGTTTTAGCCATAAACGCGTACCTAAGTTTTCTTGGCACTGAACTCAATCTTTGCTGTATCGACCCATTTAAGAGCAAGATCCAGCTCCCTGTTGAGTTTAATGACAAGATTCTCAAGACTCTCAACGGTTTCTGCTCTTCCAGCCGCTGTGTGTCCGAAATAGTACTGTAGGTACATACCTATATTTATTATGCAGAAGAAACAGTGTGGCGATGAAACGGAACCCAGGAACACCGGCATTTACTGACATGAACTGCGAACTACATCCGTCAGATAGGACACAAATACTACGCTAATGCAGAAAGCCG
The DNA here is from genome assembly GCA_955850985.1 of Elophila nymphaeata. NCBI lineage: Eukaryota > Metazoa > Arthropoda > Insecta > Lepidoptera > Crambidae > Elophila > Elophila nymphaeata. The sequence goes on from OY039070.1 coordinate 9,687,511, forward strand.
GCCACCCAGGTACAGAGCTGAACAGGCAGATATTTTTATGGGTATCATTTAATATAAGTCATGGGCTTCATTATATTTGCAAAGTTCAAGAGAAAAAAGTGTTTTTAGACCATATTTCACTAAAGATGTGGCTGTATGAATTATTTCTTCCTTTGCACCCTTAAATATGGAATATTTTAGAACAACATTAAAAAAAGTAATGTCGGTGTTTGGCGGGAAATCATGGCGTCTGGATGTCGATCTTTATTTCGATAATTCAAAATTGCTTCGGAGTGGATTTTGTGCAGTGAAAGTGGTGTCGTTTTGTTGCATAAGCATCCGTGTTGACGAACAGTTATGAGGAATCATTGAAATAAAGGTTTTGTGTATGTGGCGTTGAGAATTGTATAGTGGTTGGAAATCCAACTATACAACTCTCATCAGTCACCATCATGAGGTCTGTACCATGCATTTCTCGCCAAGCACTCCCTAGATGCATTAAAAAGTGTGGCACCCACATTTTAATGCAAAAAACAAGAAAGAAGATGAAACTCAAGACTTGGCTGTATGGGCTAGATCCCTTTGCCGTCCCGTAACAGGGAAAAATTAACCAAAAAAAAAAAAAAGTAATGTCAATGTCAAAAAAATTGATTTGTTTGTTGAATGTTATTGGAGTTGGAATAGGATTACGATTTACGAATTCTACAGATATATTAGATAATTTTACCGTAATTTATATGCTATTCCTTTTATTCAGTTAAACAACATAAAGAAGTTTTTTTCTTTATTACTCTACAATGGGGGACGGTCATATTCCAGGTTTGTTCCGACCATATTCCCTATTTAAAGAGTATTACATTATTTGGGTGTGGATAGTAATTAATCCATTAATTTTTATGTTTTTCAGATGATTGTGAAATGCTTAAGGCATTGTATGATTTTGAAGCAACACTCACAAAAACCTTAAGTTTCTCTGAAGGCGAGTTTTTCTATTTGCAACAGATTAATACGAAGCAAAGGAACTGGTGGCATGTGGTTAATAGAAAGGGTCTCGTTGGATTTGTACCATCTAATTACGTAGCATCAATCAAGGTATTAAATAATATTAACATGTGATCATAACAGATAGTATCTCGCCCGTATTGGTGAGATTAAAGTACTGTATTGGTGTTGATGTGCTATTAAATGTAATTTATTTCTTATACATAGATATGAGTATATAAAACACTCGCCTAGCACAGCGGAATAGCTGCTAGAATATAGAGCAGCCAGCAACTGGAGTAGTCCACCTTACAGAAGACCACAGTCAAATAACACAAAATTGTTTTAGCTATTGGAAGTGGTTATTTCTGAAGTAGCCCTAAGCTTTTACATTTATCACATACACTATCGATAAGGAAAAATTGGTCATTACAAAAATATTTGACGAGGGCAATATTCAATAGTGATATGTACCTATACATAAAAACACTGTTACTTATCATGTAATGAAATAATCTTTTTGTAATATTAAAATCAAATATTTGCTTAAATATCTTTCAGTAATGTAACTAACTTATAATGGTAGTACTAAATGGGTAAAAGTTTTGTATGGATTACATCTTTAATCTGACTTTTCATGATTCCAAAATTAAATATAGATGTGTATGATTTTATTAATGAAATATCAAGGTTTAAATATACATAGCTATATGAGTTTCTTTATAATATTAAGATCTGATCATCACATTTACATTTTATGAAATAAGTCCTTTCAACAAAACAGATAATTTTAGTTTCATCATCATTCGCACACCCATTTTCGTTTGTTCCCAGTTGTTTTCTGTTAATTTAAATTTCTACAATAAATACTTAAATTTTTGATGTTATTCTGTCTCTGGTGGGCTAACATGAAAAATGTTGAACTAGCTTAATTTTTTAAGAGATTTATATTACACTAGCGGACCCGACAGACTTCGTCCTGTCATAAAGAAATTCTTCGAATTTTTCCATCCTTGAACTTCAACGAACATTTTAAAAAAAGAATTGGCCAAATTGGTCTAGGTGTTGTTGAGTTATGCGCTTACCAACACATTTTGCGATTCATTTTTATATTATAGATATCACTTAAAATAAATTAATGATTTATTTAGGTGTTTATGTCAAATTTTCATTTTATTTTTAGGTTGAACCAGAATTTTTCTTGGCATTCCTAAATGATTGTATTAAATCAATAAATGAAAATAAGACTTTAACATCGCAGCAGCAAGAGATAGTAGCTAGATTATATGAGAAAAGAAAACAAATACAAATGTTAGTGAAACCACATAGTAAGAAGTCACCTGCACCAAAACCACCACCAAGGTTGGATGACAGCACTCCACCCAATGGGGTGTCACCGTCATTTGATCTAAGGCCTGTAGTATCTCAGCAGCAAATTACGGAAGAAAGGGAATCACATTCTCCTCCTAAATCATATAACAACAATAAAGGTATTCCTTATTAGTTCACTAATACCTATTTCTTAATTATTTAATCATGTAGCTGTATCTTAAAACTTTTTCAGTCAGATGAGTGTATGCACAATCGACAATCTTCCTGGTGTTCCACTGGTAGGCAATAATCGCGTGGGACTGGCGTGTCTGACTGACAGCGTCTGTCGACAGGATTGAGCCAATAAAATCAGACAATGTGGTCAGCAATGCTAGAGCGACTGCGCAGTGTGGAGGCGCCTTGGGGAAGCGCAGTAAAGACTGAGCCTTATTGGTTATGCCATATTATGTTGATTTTCTATTGGCTGGAGTAAAAAGAAGTGGGGATTGGTGCAGAGCAGCCGTTTAAAGGATTCTATTTGCTAAAAGCGGGAACTTTGTCGACTGTACACCATACATAAGAGCACCCATACTTTTTACTTTTAACCCTTTGGGTTAGGGTTGGCAGCAAGCAAGTGACACCTGAGCATTGCAAGTTTCTACGAACTATGCTGACTGTTTATTATCATAAAAATGGACTACCATTTTGCGTCCGCACAGTTAAGCGGGTACCCGGGCCGCGCTTTCGAGTGGCCTGCTGTTTCATGCAAATTCATAGAGCAGCCCTACATGTCATTCTCGCGTTTATCGCGGCTATCAGACGGTTCATTTTCGCATTTCATTCGGCACCTTTTACTCGAAATGAAGTTCTTTTTTCAATTTGAACTAATCCAACAGTGGTGGATATTGACATTCGCCATCTTTCTTCAACGACATGATAGTAAAGAGTAAGTGAATGTTCTTTTTCATAGAAAGTGTGTTTCTTTCAGAGCTTGAAGAAGTCAAACAAAAAAATACTGTTAGTAAAACATCCTCCAACCAGTTCTCATCAGATACAGACAATCAAGATGACAGTCAAGACAGCAGTGAGAGCATTAAACCTAATGCAATCTATGAAATAGTTCAGGCAGTTAGAAAAGAAACACAACTCAGCCATGAAATGTCAAAAGTGGCAGTGGAAACAGTTCTCACATCACTGAGAGTGAGTTACCAATTGGGAGTTTCTCCCGACTTCTTGTTGTAATTACACATGTTGAGAGACTCCATTTTAACTAACTCTACTGTAAAATTTATTGTCACTTTAGATACATTTTCACTCAACATTGGGCAAAATGTGTAATCTTTATGTGTCGCGACGCCATTATTTAAGATTATGATAGAGTTACCAATTTATTTGGTATGTCTATTTGCCATTCAATATCCTCATCTTAAATTAGTAATGTTTTGCCGCGCATGATACCCGGAGTGCTGTGCTGATTTTAACTGTTACATCTTTCTTGGTAGTTTGCTTTTGTTGGTTTACTGAAGGGATTGTTACTTTTTGTGTGTGGTGCCCCTTTTATATAGGCGACAGTCTGACAACCTGTCACTATTTGGATGCACTGCATGGCCCATACTGCCAGTAAGTGATCAATGAAGCAGCATAATGTTAATCAGAAAATATGTTTTATATATTATTGCTTGCATGAAAATTCCCAATAAAGATAATAATGAAAAATGTACAATTCCGATTATTCAATAGGTATATTGTTATTGACGATTATAGGAATTTCTTCCTGGTGGAGCTGCAAGATCAATAATAGACGCTCTTCTTAGAGAAGCCAATAGCAATATAACATGCCCTAAAAACGCAATAGATGCGGCACCGGATGCATTGCGAATGATGACAGCTCTAAATGCGCTCTCTAAGGCAGCTAATGATGCACAGCAACGTGGGTGGGCGTTACATGATGACGCTCATGACATTCAGACACAACTGTTGGAACTCATTTCTGTAATGGTTAGTATATTTAGAGTTTCTTTTATATACTTATATACTGACACTTTAACACTAAGGTAGCACGCTCTGGAATATTTACTTACCTGAAACATAACTTTAATATTGTTTACTTAGATTTTTTTGACATGCTTTCGAATGTTTGAAAAAATGTAGGTAACAAATGAATTTTGCAAAATTTTTAAAAGGAAAACATCTAGAAAGAAAGAATCTTGTTACTTCCCAAAAATAAATACATACTTTACCTTGTGACGGAAAGACTAGAGTGTACTAGCCTATTGTAATTTTGTTTATTACAGTCTAATGCTGACGTCAACATCTCGCAACATGTGCTAAGCAGCCACCGGTATGCTTATGTCACTACCTTGGTACAGTATTATCAGATGGAGACTAGATGGCCCCTGCGACAGCTGCTTCTACAGGTTATAAATTAATTGTCATAAATTCCCTGAAAATAGGTTTTAATTAAACATGTTTTGTTATCTCTTTTTCGGAAAGAAATTTACAATCTGCCTTTTGTGTTTAGGCTTTTGGGGTGATGTGTGGATTGGAACGCACAGCTCTAGCAACACTGGCTCTCTCAGCATTGCCCGCCGAAATAGCACGAGACATGCGCGATAACCCGCGAGCTGTAAGCCGCCTCTCGCACTCAGCTTTGCTGTTGTCTATGGTCTTATCTATGGGCGATAAATTGCCCATTACTCACTTCGGTAAGAACATCGTTTTAAAAATCTATTGTTTCTTGTATGTTTTAATTTTAAAAAAGTGTCATAGGTTGTAATCAAGAAATTAATAGGTAAAACTGGAAGCCACACTACCAATAAAAAAGTGAAGACAAAATATTTGTCTTCGAAACCGCTTACTTCCTATTTGTCCTTTTTTCTTACCTCTAGAGCACACGTATTAAACGGTCACGTGACCGTCTAATATGTCATGCGTACGTACGTCATCATAATACTTGTGCGGAGAATTAGAAACGTTGGAAACGGAAACATTCAAAGGTTACTTTATGTCAAAAAAGTTGTCTTCACTTTTTTATTGGTAGTGTGGCTTCCGGTTTTACCAAAAATTTCTTTGTTCTAACCTTAACCTACATAGGTTAAGGTTTTAATCTTTTTTTATCATACAACGCCTCACGGTGCACTCCGACCCATTGGGATTGGTTATGACTCCTTTCCTTATTGTTCCTGCCACTCCTACAATTATGTAGGCTATCAACCTATGTCAATTGGGTTGAAGAGTTTGGAAATATATTGACAGGGTAGTTGAAAGTACACTGAACTTTACCCTAATTAAAATACAAATATTTTTCATACCCATACTTACTACATACCATAGAGTATTTTGTATTAATTTCGTAATCCTGGTTCAAGTATTTTTGATTGATATAATTACTATTTTTAACGCATTTCGTATTTGTTTTTGAAAGAATATTTTGGGAATTTTTATATAATCTGCGAATTGTCTTATGACTCGTCCCACACGTCATGAAATTAACAAACAAGATATGAAATTTCTTCAACTTTTCCATTGAATTTGTTTTTCGTATGTTATATTCTTCAGAACAACTTGGTGTGGACTTCGCCCAGTTTCTATTGGAGCTGATAGAAAACCCTCCGGAGACTGATGAGAATGAACAAATACCGGACCTGTTCTTGACTTTATTGCTTGCTTATAACCTGCAGTTTGAGCAGCCCAATGAGAATCTGCTTCTTAACGCGGTGGAGACCATTGATAATGCAAAAACATTTTGTGAAAAAGTACTACTCTTACTGAACAGAGAGGGTAAGTTAAAGAAGCAGTTAATGAAACAGTTTATATACAAAATATTGCCTGCTGATTGATTTATGTCAGGACATCTATAAGTACTAATATTATAGATTTTTATGTCTGTAACGAATAAACTCCAAAACTTCTAGACCGATTTTGATGAAATTTGGTACAAATATGGTTTACATGTTGAGAAACCATATAGGCTACCTTTCATCCCCTATTTCAACCCCACACAGATCAAAATTTCAATATCAATAGAACAAATATTTATTTATTTCTTATCAACAGCCTAAATCCCGGGTTTCGTGATTTTATCTTTACAAATTATGAACTTCAATACAATTTTCATCCCGTTATTCAACCACTTCAAGCCTTTTTTCACCATAAAAGGTACCTATGTCCTTTCCCAAAGTGTAATCAATATTTTTACCAAATTTAATCAAAATCGGTCCAGTAGTTTTTGACTTTATCCGCTACAAACATACAAATCTTTTTAATTACAAAAATTAATGATACTCTCTACCCTGATCCCAAAATGTTTAAAAATGAAATTGTCCAACTGTGCGAAGCCGGGGCGTGCCGCTAGTTATTTATAATCTAACTTATTATGTTTAATAATCTAGTATCTATTTAACAAGTTCTTCATCATAACAGCCTTTATAATTCGACCCACTGCTGGGACACAAGGCCTCTTGTCATCGAAGGAGGCTTAGGCAGTTCACCACGCTTGCCCAATGCGGATTGGTGGACTGAGTATACCGTGATCAATACCCCTTTGCTTATCCATTAGTCGCCTTCTACGACACCGATTGTAGGAAATGGGGTGATGCTATTCTACTCTGCCGGCATCACATGGCTATAATGTTATAAAATATACATATTATTATTGCAGAAGATCCAGTGCACATATTCGACCACGAGCCTGCGCCAGCGCACTCAGTCCTCAAGCTCGTAATCGACCTATTCAGCCGCAAGAAGACAGCCGATCACTTTTACACCAACGATGTGAAAGTAGCCATCGACATTATCGTGCGACAACTCGCTGACCTCTCTGCGGGAGACTCGGTAAGTAGAGGTCAAAGGTCGCACATTTATCAGCTCGGACAGGCCTCTTTTTACTATGAAAAAGAGGCGATGCGCTACGTTCTGTAGCGTTCATAGTAAAAAGATGCGATGCGCTACGTTCTGTAGAGTTCATAGTAAAAAGAGGCGAAGCGCTACGTTCTGTAGCGTTCATAGTAAAAAGAGATGATGCGCTACATTATGTAGCGTTCATAGTAAAAAGAGGCGATGCGCTACGTTCTGTAGCGTTCATAGTAAAAAGAGGCGTTGCGCTCCGTTCTGTAGCGTTCATAGTAAAAAGAGATGATGCGCTACGTTCTGTAGCTTTCATAGTAAAAAGAGGCGATGCGCTCCGTTCTGTAGCGTTCATAGTAAAAAGAGATGATGCGCTACGTTCTGTAGTGTTCATAGTAAAAAGAGGCGATGCGCTACGTTCTGTAGCGTTCATAGTAAAAAGAGGTGATGCGCTACGTACTGTAGCGTTCATAGTAAAAAGAGATGATGCGCTACGTTCTGTAGCGGTCATAATAAAAAGAGGTGATGCGCTACGTACTGTAGCGTTCATAGTAAAAAGAGATGATGCGCTACGTTCTGTAGCGTTCATAATAAAAAGAGGCGATGCGCTACGTTCTATAGTGTTCATAGTAAAAAGAGGAGATATGCTACGTTATGTAGGGTTCATAGTAAAAAGAGGCGATGCGCTATGTTCTGTAGCGTTCATAGTAAAAAGAGGAGATACGCTACGTTATGTAGGGTTCATAGTAAAAAGAGGCGATGCGCTACGTTCTGTAGAGTTCATTGTAAAAAGAGGCGATGCGCTACGTTATGTAGCGTTCACAGTAAAAAGAGTCGATGCGCTACGATATGTAGCGTTTACAGTAAAAAGATGCGATGCTCGACGTTCTGTAGCGTTCATAGTAAAAAGAGGCGATGCGCTACGTTCTGTAGCGTTTCTAGTAAAACTGTAATGTAATGACTTTCTGGCGAAAAGCGAATTGTCGCGAGCCCGGGGGGCCATCCGAGTACCGACCACGCAATTGGTTGCTTAACTTTCGTGATCGACGACTCAAAAGTTGACGGAATCCTTATATTTTGATGTTATACAGGCTTGTTAAATTTGGTTGCAATAAGTTAAAGCATACTCGAGTTATCGTGCTAACGCACAGACACACACACACAGACATAATTCCAAAAAAAATATTTTTGGACTCAGCGAGGTCCAAAACATGTAAATCCGTCAAAATCTCGAGGTCGATTGTTTTTACGATTACAAGACTTCCTCTATACTACGTATACGAGAAAGTAAAAATGGTCGTAAAACTTCCAGCCAAATCTTGTTTAAAAATATTTTCACATTAACGCTGACCCTGAAATTGGTAACAGGCCAAATGATGATGATAGTTTTTCATATTACAGCGCCGTCAACAATACTTGAGAATTCTGCAAGGGATCGTTCGCAACACTGACTACGAAGCGCACGTCCACCGCAGACAGGACTTGCTTCGTTGCTTCGCTCGCATCTTCTGCGAAGAAAACGAGGCAAGCCGCAACGACCAGGCTCTAGTTCGCGCCATATCTAACGAGTTCCCGCAATACTTCATGGCCTAAGGTTTGGACGCCTTTTGACTAATTATGAATCGAGGTAGTCACTCTACCGGCTTTAAGAGTGAACGCAGACGAAGCGTCTTCATGGCGTATCTTTGCAATGAATGTCACGTGCTATTAATGTAAGGTTAAGATTGTTCACATGGTAATTATAAAATCTCTCCTAAAGCTTGCCTTTTAGTAGACAAGAATCTTAATGATTATGTCTTAAGATTTAAGAAAAAAATTTCTTTGCACCTAATTTTTGAGATTTCGTTGATGGACCTTGAATGGTCAAGCTTAACTCTTTAGACCAATTGTGTTCCAGTATTTTGAATCTTAAGTAAATATAATCTTAAAAACTATTTCAATATGCCATGTGAACATAATCAGAGGTTGTTAAATCCTCCCATTATTATCAGTGTGGTGGAAACGTGAATATTTGGTAGCTATGTTACATTCTCCGTATGTTGATCTCAGAATACGTAAATTATTAAAATCTCTTTGCTAATAAAAAAATGCTTATGATATGAAATTATACTTTACACTCTACTTCAAATATACTATTAGATGTAGTTTCAGGATAATCCTTCAGGATATCCTCAAATTTTCAGGATATCCTCAGCTCTCCTAAATATAAGTGGTCGCACAAATCACAATTATTTTTTACGCAATATAAACTGTCTATTCACATTTTCAGACATACTCATTGTAATATTATTTTGCACAATATAAGTATTTTTCGGACACTGTTACTATATGTACAATTTTGTGCTTTCTGTTTCTGTGCCATCATATACCAAAGATTCTTTCAGGTTCATTCTTTGTAGAATACGTAGACAGTCAATTACAATAACGCTTTAAAATACATCCATCCCAGAGAAATTTAATTTTTCTACTAGTGGACAAGAAAAAAGGGAAAACTAAACAAAGTTTGCACAAAGGCCCTGATATAAATCAGAATCTAAGGCAAGACGCCACCTTGGGAAACCCATCTCTAAGCCTAGACACGGTCTGAAGTATTTCACGTATCGGATTACCACTTGTATTCAAACTCCAAATTAATCAAATTCATTTTGGGACGACTTTTAATAGGAGCTACTCGTTATACCCTTTTTTCTTATCCTCGCGTCTACACGAAAAATATGAAATACTAAATATTAATAATTTCGGCCTAATTTAAGATCAAAAGTTCCATATATTATTACAGTACTTATCTATTAAAAAATTACTGCATTAAACCGTATTGATATTTCCAGTATTTGCCAAAAATGAATACTAGTGATTTAGGTTTAAGTTACACAAATAGTTATTGATCTACGAGATTTATGAGCCTAAATATTCGTAATTAGATGAAATGATATTTTATTAGAATTATGCATGTTTCAGTATGTGTGTACTTACGATATTTTGTGAATGTTGTCTAGGATATTAACGGTGTGATGTGACGATGTTAAACAAAAACTATTTAATCATTATTCTGCTTGTCCCTATTTTTGGTAGAAATACTTATCCCAGTTATTCCATTGAAATTTCACCAGGTGTTATCTCAAAGATTTTTCGTGTTTTGAATGCAACGAATAAACAATTTTTACTAGTCCGATCATAGAACTTTTTAAACCCCTATTTTGGTCATACAAGATTATGTTAATAGTGAGAACCAGAATGATACAGGTACGGTTTTTTTATATCGCGAATGCAGGTGAGCCATAACTATATTTTTTTTTATTTATGTGGTTCACCATTAACTGTTACACTTGTGAATGTACGTGTACAATATTTTTGAAATTTAATGCTAACTCTACTATAGTAGGTCGGGAAACACTGCAGGCATAGAATAATAATAATTAAACTCACGGCTCATTCGCATCCGTGAAATAAAAATAGTACTGACAGCGCTTTATTATTGATTTGTTGTGCAAAGATGATATGTAAATATAAGTTGAAGTATAAACGCAATCAAGCATTTGATGTTACATTCCATTTAATTTTATCCAATATACCATAATGATTGCGCAGTTGCCTGTTCCATATATGGATAGTGAGATAATAAAAATTGTGAGGAAAATAAATGGGAAATAATAAGTATTTCTAGATTGGACCTAGGGTAAAATTACAAAATTATTTAAATAAATATTTTAAAAATATTCGTCTGGTCAAGATTATTATTTCTAGTCTTACATATTACAATTTAACCTTAGAAGCCCAATCATATTTTAGCGGCTATAAATATAAAGCCCAATCATACGTAAAAATTACGTACTTATACAAATCATATCGACGTATTTAATTATTTTATTGTGGATATTTAGTATGTTATTGAAAAAAAAAACTTATTTTAAATATTATATTAGGTTCTTTTATTTACATTTACATTTTATATAATGCTACATTTGGAAGAATGTAGCATCGCATATTCGTTCCTGAAAATAGAGTATTGTTTGGGAAATTATGGAAAATTCACGATATTCTAAAATTAAAACATTTTGCAAAAGTTACACAAAGCCCAAACATAAGTCAAACTTACGTGCATCGTCATTACGACAAAGTGGTGGCACTAGGCGACGTAGCCATCTTTTGTTAGGTCTAGACAGCAGCTATTGAATTGACCCAGGAGGTCGAGGCGCTACGATCATGTTTAAGAAAGGTATAGCGACAGAGTGTACATCAAAATGACGTAGATTGGGCTTCTGGCTTCTAGGGTTAAAGTCATAATATGATTATATTATTTTTTATATTGATAATTGATCATCAAAATACGAAAGCTCTTTGTGTAACCATTATGTACTTATAGTTATTTATTCCCTTGTTAATTGTTTCACTATCGACCAAGTTTTCAGGGTTCTCTAGAGCTATCGAATATATTGTACGCACTATTTAAGAATTTAATCTTCGTTATACATCTTTACGTATATTAGGTACAACCTAAAAAACATTATTGTTCTGTTAGGAACAGACATTTAAAGTGTCACAAAACATTCAAGTACTTATGAAAAATGGTACAAGTGAAAATTTATTTATGAGATTATAAAAGAATGAAATTCATATTTTAATTACAGTGTTTTTATCTCACGAACGCGGGTGAGCTATGACTGTGTAGATTTGTCACAGCGAAAGTAATAAATCTGGAGATAAAATTTTACTCATATAGGAGCACCGCACATGATGCGGCCGTAGTATAAAGAGCAAATGCGCACAGTACCCGTAGTATAAGTTTTTTAGTAAACAAAATGCAACTATTCTAGTTGCGTTAAGAGCTCAATTTGTATGGGAAACATGATTTGCGCTTCTCTCCGCTAGGGGCGCTATTCACGTTTCCTATACAAATTGAGCTCTTAACGCAACTAAAGTAGTTGCGTTTTTTATACTAAAAAACTTACACTACGGGTACTGGTGACATTTTTCACCGTGGTTATTTCGTCACTTATCAAGTCCATGGATTGTAATGAGGTGTGCGTACGTTACGGCGTGACAAGTGGGTGACATTTGGTGCATGTCGTCCATACATTCCACGAGAGTGACAAAATAGTCACCGTGACAAAAGTCACCATTGAGCGCCTGCTCCAAGGAGAACCGCATAACGCACGCGTCTGATATTCGTTGCTTTGCAGAGACGCGGTGCGGCGCGGTTTATCGGCAATGCTTGCTGACACTTCGTGTTGACATTAATAGTACTGACGAGTCGCGGTGCAGTTGGCAACCGCAACACGCCGCGTTCGATGTGGGGTGCTCCTAACAGATATAAATGCACATTGTCCCTGTGTACGTCACTGCTAGAGCACTCTGTGATGCCGGCACATATAGCCAATGTTCATGAACATCCACACAAAAGTCATCTCACCCTCTTTCTCGAGATGAAAATAATATACGTATATTTATCAATTTATTAATTTTATAGTGCTCAAAATTGAAGCCAAATTTTTGTAGTTTATTTTGAAGTTATCAGCCTAACATTTCGAAACTATCATATTTTATAATTATGGAAATTATTATCTCGAACAGTTTACACTTTGTTGCTGCCACTTGGTGGATATTTTCAAAATTTTATGTAAATGATATATCATATTGATGTTACGGATTACAAAAGACATAAAGGCTGTTAAAATTTATTTTTGATTAAAATTCGAAAAATTATTATTAATCTTTGTTGATTGATCGAAATGAAATGCGATGAAATGTGGAACTAACAGGATTCAAATAAAAGATGAATGTTATAAGAAGGAAGCCTAAGGAAAATGACACCAGTGTTGTCGAAATTTGAATATTCTTTATATTCAATATATTATTTTATTAAAAACAATATTTTTATGCGTTTTGTAATCCGAAAGAAAAATTTAGACGTATATTTTTAAATTTGCATTTATTACTACCTACATTGCATGTTTGTAGTTTTTTTTGCGCAAAATATCTCTGCTAATTATTAGATATTGTTAGAAAAAAGGTTGTCAAATAATTATAAACAAATAAAAGTGTTCGATTCCAAAAAATATTGGTATTATTAATTAGTTACCTATCCACTTAACACATTCAATGTCCCAATCATAAATGCTATCACCATCATTTATGTATACACTACGGCTTTTCGAATGCCTTTCCACCAGTGATGTGCTATGCTGCGAGAATGAAGAAAGTTAAGCTTCGAAACTATGTAACAGTTTCCACTGGATACTAAGCTTCTTCAGCAGTGCACAAAATCTCAATAAATGTACTTGCAAGTCGTCGTTGATTACGTGGACTTATGAACTATGAGTAGGCTGTACAAAAATAAAATACTAGTAATATATACTTAATTAGAATCACTCGATTGAACACTTTGTCCGACTAGTTCAATTGCTAATTTTGCTGCACGCGCCGACCCGCTTGGAATATTGCTGGCACCTCTGGGATGGGTCCGCCAAGATACCTACTTACTCTATGATTTGGTAAGATTGCAGCAGCGCGCAAGTCACACCAAGCACCATGGACGATGGAGAAGGTGATAACAATATCGAGCTTCTACAATTACGTCAAGAAGTTGAGTCATTAAGCGTCCAATCTTCTGAAGAGTTTTTTCCCTAATACCACCTTTTTAGGACGTCGTATGATGTTTGATGGATGTGCTTATAATTTATTTAATATTTTGTATTTTGCCTTACTATGAGACATTTATGAAGCTCAATCTTTCTGTAATTAATGACAATTATCCACAGCTTAGAGGCAAAATTGGACTAATTAACGTCCGTTGAACATCTTTGGATTTCTAAGGATTTGAATAATATTTATTACATAGAATGTGCCTGTAAAAGCTCTAAGTTTGATGTTAGTTAGGCATAGGAAGAAATGAAACACCCGTGTTATATTTAATACAAGTATTTTAATGTACCATTATGAATGTTGTATAAATATTTCAAAATGTAAAACAGTGATAAAATTCATACTAACCAATACACAACTGCAGTCAACTCAACTCGAAATCATATTTCAATTATAGGTACTTACAGTAAACATTTAAAATAATTATGATTTGTAATACACGAAGATCAACTATAATAATTATTATCCACTCGCAAATTAGTTGTATAATTCAAAAATAACTGTTTAATATTAATTTTACAATAAGCAGGTACCATATTTAATCTCTTAGTGTAATAATAGCTACCAGTAGATATATCTGTTGGGATGCACATCAAAATACGGAGTGTTGCTAATACGACTGTGTAACAGAACTCTTACAGTTTTCAAAAATGGGTTGTCTATAATAATATAAAAAACTTGGCCCCGATATTTCAGAGGGATCCACAAAACCTAGAATATTCAAAAACTTGTAAATATCTCTGGAAAAAACCATCGCAAGTCCTGTAGTTATCAAAAGGATCTATGCAGTCTTAGCGTGGGTTGTATATTTTAAAAAAGAATGTTCGATACATTGAATGTCTCTTTGGAATGCAATTTTATAAAACTTTTCGTTAATATATTTAATACTAATAGAAAATTTACTCAACTCTACACAAGGAAATTATATGTAGGTAGGTACCCCTTGTATAAAATTAAATACATTGAGCATTATCCTATATGTAATTATTGATAAACATGCTAAATGTATGTAATACACCGTAATAATTGATTACAACAAACATATGACCACTTTACATCGAATTTGGCAACTGGATGAACACTCTTCTTATCATAATCACCTAAGAATAATTTATGCAAATGTATCTAAACGGACACAAAAGTAAGTATGTATAATTGATGATGTTTAATCGTTATGCCTTTACAAAGTATCAAAGAATGCCTCCAAAATTTTTAAAACTTCTGCTGTTTAGTCAAACGTTCTTTGACTGAACTATACTGATTATTAAATATTTTAAATGTAATTTTCGCTACAACTTCATCACATTCTACAACTATCGAACACTCGCACGTTACATTAATTAGATTAAAAGTTATATACAAGTTACGATCTAAAATATCTTAAATTAAAACCTACTTACGGTAGATACCACAATTCGATATCTAAAATAATTATGTGTATGGCCTCCGAATGTTTTCGTGTCACAGTGACTGTAAATATGTTCGTGAAGGTATTCTCGCAACTCTTACAAGTCCTTACCTTACTTACAAAGGTTACTGATCTAAGTCTAAATCTAATGATTAAATTACCACAGAACAGCGAGTAGGTACAATGGAGTCGAAATGGAAACGGCCGAACTTTTAAAAAAGTATCGAGCTTTCGCCAGTCAAACTTTCGTCTCCTTAATATTGCATGACAACGGAATTCTAACTTACACAACTTTGATTATATTATTGAAACGCAAAACTAATTTTGAATTTCAGTCGAATAAATTTTGACTACAAATCGGTTATGGAAATCTTAATTTTAATATCTAGGAACTTCATAATTCATTCGTACAGCCCAGATATCATAATTAGATTAAACCGTGTTTAGACGGAATTAACTCGCAATAATAATATCTAAAGAGTTCAAAATGGAACAACGCACAACCGCAGAACAATTATAATGTGACCAATAGAATTTGTAAACTAAAAGTTAACAAATTGAGCTACATAATTTCTTTATTACTGTTAATAATTTAACTATAAGTAATTGGATATAAATTAAAATAATTTATTAACAAAGAAAAACTGCGAAAAATGGTCAACATTTTTCGACAGTTAATTACTTATTTGAAAGTATAATGAATCGTTGTTCGAGTTTATGCTCATGGTAGCTAACTTACTGTAGTCATGGTGTCCTTGATTTGTAAGCATAAAGTCGAGCTTATAACGTACATAAAATTGATGGTAAATTGTAAAATCGAAATAGCCAACCAAGTTTGGATTGGATTGTAGATATCAAATTAGCTCAAGCTGCAAAATGTAAATGGCCCAAACTTGAAGTTGGCATAGTTCGCGGTACAATTCGCCAGCTACCAATTAATTGCTAATTCGTTCGGAGTGCTCGCTTAGCTGGGGTGCTGCGCGGCGACCTTGCGCAGACGGTAGCCGCCGGTGCCGCGCACGGTGTATAGCACCACCACGGCCACGGCCACGATAGACATGCCGATGGCGTTCATCACGATAGACTCCTGGCTCATCGTAGCGTAGGTCTCTTTCCTGCAGACCGCATGCACCCGGGTTAGTAAAATATTATTCTATTCCGTACACAGCACCAGTAAAAGTTTCTTTTTATTGTAAAAAACATAACTAATTTAGTTGCGTTAGGAGCTCAATTTGTATAGGAAATATGATTTACGCTCCATTCCGCTGGGGGTGCTAACTAAAATAGTTATTGAAGTGAAACTTCTTTATCGGCGTTGGAAAAAAATTTACCGTCACATTTTTCCGTTACGCGCCATCTTTGATTCGGCCATAAAGAAGTTTCACTTCTTACATGTGTACACTAGTACACGCACACATTTTTTTTTTACACTAAATTCTTACTAAGGGTCAGACTCCGCCGCACTATTTACAAATTGCCATTGGTTTCTGAAGTCTTTTTTGCCTTCTTACAGTAAATCAGCCTCCCCCAAGGACCTCCAAACCGGTCAGTCCTGCGCTGCCTGCATCCAGCGGCTTCCCGCGACCTTTACTAGATCGTCAGTCCACCTTGTGGGGGGCCTACCAATTTTCCCGGTACTTGGTCGCCACTCGAGGACCTTTCCGCCCCAGCGGAAATGAGAGCATGATTACCGATATTACCAGTGATTCGGTGTACGGCACAGGATCCGTCTTGCAATTACGGCCAGTTGCACCAAGTTTAAAGTTTTACAATTTTGCAAAAGTTACTTAAAGTCAACTTAATTCATAGTAATTGGTTGATTCATTATTAAATTTATGTTATTTTTTTATGAAATTGTAAATAGTATAACTTGTTGCAACCGGTAAACTTCTTAAGCTTTATAATTTTTAATGAGCTTTTAACAGAAGTAGGTATCGCTGATGTATTGTTGTTAATAGAAAATGCCTTATATTACCTTCATTGATATAGTTATGTTAGTTAACTATTTCGCTATAATTGTTAATACTATCTAAACGGTAGCTATAGTTTGAAACGAAATAAACTAGGCCGTTGTGTATTCTTCAGATGAAATTAATTTCAAAGTGAATAAATAAAAAGCATGCAGGATATTGAATGAAATTATAAAAGATTAGCAAAACAATCTCTTGAAATCGCGTACTTGCTATTATTATTCAACGTGCTTTGTGCGGTAAAAAAGCAAAGCATGCAGCGTGCAAGGTGCTTACCTATATAAATATATAGTTTGTACAAGATGTTTAGAAAAAAATGCAACGAATGTACATTATAAATATTTATTTTTATTCAACAATCTTTTTTATACTTGAAAATAAAATCTAATTTGTAATCCTTATAATAATTACACTACATTTGTTTGTGTTGTTATGATACACTTATAATAAGGCTCAAGTCCAAATACGAACATCAACATTAAGTTTAAGTAATTTCGAAGTTAAAAAAAATATATTTAATATTTTTCGCCGGAGGATATGTTGTGGATGTAAAAAGTATTTTTGTACTATTCATTTAAGGTAATAAAAATCATCCTTTATATAAACTAGATATAAGTAGGTAATATATTCATTTAAAATATATTTTAAATACAGTCGATTGAATTGGACCTCTTAATAATCAAGGTGGAATGTTCGTAATTGTTCTTTTTAATGAGTAAAATATTGGTCTGATACAGACCATCATACTAACGAAATTCAGCTTGGAAATAATAATATTTAAATTATATCAGAGTAACTGATCCCTAATTTTTGTAAACTTTTAGGAAAATATGTAATATTTATAAAAAAATATAATGATTTTGAATGTACATTAATCTATTTATCAGTCTATAATTACAACTTACTTAATGTTGTTTTATATACTTAAGTATTAACAACCAATACGTTTTTCTATTTTAATATATTGTCGATTTAATGTAAAGTTATGTTGGGTATCTAAGTATATTCATTTACTAGTTAACATGTCAGGACCTCATTTTTTAAACATGTTTATTCATAATTCGTTATCACTAATTTATTTATTATTTAGGTACTAAAGAGTATGTATATTTAATTAGTTTGAAGCCTCTCTCTATGTTGGGTAATTTGAAACTTACACATAGGTACGATTTATGGTTCTACAAATTTTGACTTCGAATAAATATACTTTTATTTAATTTTGAAAATAATAATGAGCATAATACGCAGCGAACAGGGTACTCCAAATACTCCACGAATATTTTGAATGTTATATCTTCCACCAAAAATGACGTTAAAAATCATTGTCTAAGTACCGTCATCGATTTACAAATCCACAGAAGCTCTTAAGTGACCATCGGTGGAGGCATTTGCCCGAAATTTGTTCCGCGACAAGATATACATGGTGACGGCCAAAATGGCAATAATGCCAACACCGATCGCGTTCAGGATCACCGCCTCGTCGACCAGGGTGCTGTACCTCTCTGAGCTGTGAAGTGAGATTGGACATACAAGCAACATAAAACATAAAGCGGACGACATACAGGATGGTACATGCTATGTTATGTGCATGCCGCAGTATATCACGCCGTATTACAACAAGGCGCGCCGGATTGTAAAACTTCGCCGTTATCCCCCTTGTGTGTCGGGCGGCCTCCTGGAGGTCGATCCCCCCCTCCACAGTTTTCCGATGATGAAAATGATGATGATTATTATTATTATTTGAAAATATAACTGTACTAATTATATTATATTCTGTTAGCTTATTTTATAATGATTTTAGTGACATATTTATAGTTTTATTACAAAATTTTTATTTTTATTTTTTTACACCCCGTAAATTCGCGACGGAAAGTCCGGAAGTAACTGACACACGCGCGAAATTTTACAAAATGGCAGCGACACAATAGGGGTTAAGTACGTAATGCAAATACAAACAAGCGTATCGTTGATAGGCCGCTTTCAAATTTTTGGTTCCGATTAGATATCACCGCAAGTAACCGCTGCATGATCATAAAATAAATTTAAACAACTAATAAACCCGCCTGCATAAAAAGACAATTAGTCAACTGAAAAGATGGAAACAAGATCAAATATTAAAGGCAAACTTAAAACATATGGATGGTAGGTAGGTATCTAGTTTTTAGAACTTTTGTTCAACATAGTAACATGCAGTCGGAGGCATGACATGAATGATTTGACTTATTGTTAAATTCTATTCTATTCTATTTTTTATATACCTAATACGGCTATGAACATAATATACCTTTTTAAAATAAGGATTTTAATGATAAGCCCTTTAATTTGACATCCACTAAGAAAGGATTTTTGGAAATTCCACCCCTAAGGAAGTAAAGTGTCCACGCGGACGAAGTTGCGGGCGGAAGCTAAACAACCTTTTCCTTGCAGTCGGGAAAAAAAACGCCGTCCAAAGTTGGGTGACAATGAATCCACCATTCTGGGTCATAAAAAAATTACCCGATCTTACCAATCCCTAAGTAATCTCCATTCGATTAAACAGACTAATATTGATAGAATCGACTAAGGATTTATCAGCGAACGGTAACCGTTCGGCGCTGATCGACAACAATTTCACAAGAAAGTGAAATTAATATTGAAATTGGAAGTGCAAATGTTGATAGTATTCGTGGTAATAGTGAATTCGAAGATAAGCTTAATCGTAAGCTTCAAACAAAACTACCTTGCAGAATTTATGGCTAAACGTTAGACGCCGCTTTGTAGAACGCATCAACATCACAATCCGCCTGAACTTGAGGCGGCGAAGTTTTATAATCCGGCGGATGATATGGCTGCGACGTGCACATCACGTGCGACTAACATCAACAAACTTGCGATACGACTACCGTTGGAGCAGTTACTAGTTGTATTAAATTGAACACTGATAAATCATTGAAATTGTAGACTCCTCCAACCGTAGTGGACAAAAAGCTAGTGCAATTAGAAACTGAAGAAAACCCAAAGAGAAATTTGTCTGTATTTTATATCACTTCTAGATTTATAATTACCTACTGACGTTTATAGACTAGCAATGAATCGACTAGGGCGAGACCACAGAACAGATAAAAGAGGTTAGAAGTCGTATCAAGCGATGTTAATACCAGAGCCAGTGTCGCCACACGCGACATATTTGTTTTAAATTAACAGTTAGTCTTACTTTGCTTCCTCATCATCATGATCATCAGCTCATATAATGTCCCCACCGAGGGGCTCGAGCCTAGCCCACATTAGGGGCGATTAGGCCTTAGTCAACCACGCTGGCCAAGTGCGGGTTGGTCGACTTCACACACAACCTAAGAATTTCTTCATAGGTGTATGCAGGTTTCCTCACGATGTTTTCCTTCACCGTAAAAGCGTCGATTAAACGTACATATGAATTCAAAATTTGAAAACACATTGGTACGTGGCGGGGATCGAACCAGTGTCTCCCGGGTGGGAGACGACGTTCTTAAGCACTACGCCACCGACTTTGCTTCCTGCCAGTTAAAATTTTTCCTATTCGAAAAGGATCGAATATGAGTGTTTAGGTACTCATAACCAGCAGCGCGCGCGCCCCGCCTACTTACTACTTCTAACCTGTTTTATTTCTTCTGTGGGCGAGACTTACCTATAAGCTTCTTTGGGCTAGACCAAAAAAATGCACCTATGTGCGAGTAATGCGCATGTGTTCGTGAGAAATAGTACTGCAGTCTGACAGTTGCTGTCTTTTCTACGTGACTGACAGGCCGACTTAGGCTGCCTGCGTGTACGTGAAATGGTCTCGTCTATCTATCTCGCTTTAATATACGCGTTAGTATGCTCTTTCTCTTTCACATTGACGATCTACAGTTTCCCAGTGTTATACTCTCGTTGGCTTTAGGTGGGTTTTGAAACTTAACACGAAAATTCCCATATCTTTTATCTCTCTACTTTTAGATTCTACTGCTACGTAATTTTAGAAGTATCTGAACATTTACTATTATTTGCTTACGTCACGTATTTACCTATTTATTTTATCTTAGCAGGTAAAAAATATAGTACGTTTTTGTCTCTTACATCGTAAATAAAATTATCCACGCAGATGTGAAACTGATCAACAATTCTTACCCAATATCGAAGAGTGCCTTCTCAGTAAGGCCGGTGAGGCAAGCAGCAACGCCGAGGACGAATGTAAGGATACCGAAAGCCGCGTGCACAGGCACCAGGGAGGCGCGGAACCCAGCAGTGCCCTTGTTGCATATCAGCAGCAGCAGGAAACTAAAGAAGCCGACTGCGTACTGTAATTGAGATACAATGGACAAAATTTATTTATCGTCATAATTTTAAAAATCTTATAATTTAAAATAGGTATAGGCTATATGTAGATAATAACATAGATAGGTACAAAATGTTTTTTGGACATTTTCCCATTTAACCTCAGTGGTGATTTGTGACCACTGTCAGCCAGTGGTTACAACTGGGAATAGGTAGGTACACTATAAAATACTAAGAATTCAATTTGCTTAAAGGCCATAGTTAATAAAGAACGAAAGCCTATGGCCTCCCATTTATGATTGATATTAATCATAATATGTTTTGCATTATTAATCAAAGACATTATTGATTAGAAATCGAATTAGTGCAAGCCGTAAATAATACCTGTCTTTGTTTATTGAATATATCACATAATAATCTGAATTTCAACAACTAGGTAATTAATTTCTTAATTATCTTTATCAAGGTTGGCTGTTAACAATTGAATTTACTTTCACCGTTTTCTTTACCACACTAAAGACTATTTGCATAAAAGTCGTGTAAACAATGCTATAATTAACATCTTGGTATGAAGAGCATCCATATCAACTTATCGCATTTCCTGTCATTAGGAAGCCTAAGCATTCTGGTTATCTCATTATGACTTATGAATAGTCTATTTGGAGTGAACATAATCTGATGACCGCATCGCAACAAAGGATAGCTTAAATTAAGGAATTGCTTTTATTTTGTAACTGTCAAATAATAGGTTAAAGGATTGGTAAACCTATGGCAGCATCGGTATGTCAATAATAAATATCAATAGGAGAGAGGTACGCCTGAAGGCGCCTCTAAGGACTCTGACCTTCCGCTTAGGCCATGTCGTGGAGGTAGTTTATTTATGATTACCACAAGCACGGAATTTTCCAAGTTGGATTCTAAGGTATTCCTTAACTAGGGTTACCATCCGTCCGGATTATCCGGACATGTCCGGACTTTTAAGGTTCTGTCCGGATTTTGTCCGGCCTTCTAGTTTGTCAGGATTTTTTGTTTTAGATGGAATACGAATAATAAAACTTACATAAGTAAGTTATTTAATCTTTATTAATGTACCACTCATCTAAAAGCCACTGTTAGCTACCATGTCCATACTACTTTTACAAATTTCTAAATGGTAACCCTATCCTTAACAATTAATTACTTGTTCAAAGGTCAAGTTGAATATTTGACTACGGATAACTATAGTTTTAACGAGCGCGATTAACATAATAATATACCAGAATCGCCCTCGTGTGACAATATAGGTAGGTATCTAAGTATATGAAAGTGAGACTATTGAAAGCTCACAACACAAAAGTGTTGGTTGGTTGTAGGTACAGTCAGAAAACCAAAACCTTCGTCAGTTTTCAAATTCATCAATTCTTTCATCAACAGCTCATATAATGTCCCCACCGAGGGGCTCGAGCCTACCTTCTCCTACTAGTTCTTTATCAAATCTTAATCCCTTAGTAGGTACCTTCCTTATGAAACTAAAACACTAATCAGACGACTGCTTATACAATAACTGATAATCGCCCCAGTTCAAGCAAATATGAACTTTAAGGTGACGAATCTTTTTTTTACACCGGCTGTAGGTACCTATCTCAAATTATTAGTTATACCGCTATATGTCCGTAGTAGGTTAAAACACGGGATAGAAAAAAAATCTTACTTGTATTCCAAACAATCCCATAGCAACAAGACCGATCCAGCTGTGCAGCGAGTAGAAGTTGTTGATGCCTGACTTGTTGTGGTAGTCGAACACGGCCAGGAACCCGATCACGATGCAGGGGAACGCCAGCGCGTGGAAGATGGCATGGAGCAGCTTGACGTAGATACGCCTGAAGCACCGGCAGATACGGTACAGCAGGACCGCTGGAATGGTAAATAAAATAACCATTATAAAATTTAATTGAACCTCGTGCATAAATAGGTAAAAGCCCTTCTTATTTCTGCCGTGAGGCAGTTCGCTGTGTTTCGGATTGAAGGGAAAGGTAGCCAGTGTAATTACTAGGCATGGCAGGCATATCATCTTAGTCCCCAAGATGGCAACGCACTTGCAGTGTTAAGTGATTTCCCCTTAACATTGCAAGTGTCTATAGGCGACGGTAACCACTTAACACCAGGTGGGCCGCAAGCCTGTTTGCAATCTCGTAATATAAAAAAAATGGGTATAGAAAGATCAAGGCAATACCACGGTAATATTATCTATCCAGTATTGTGACTCGGCCCTGTCCTTGAAATAACTGGCTACGGCCGAGCGGGGCGTAAACACGCGGAAGGGCTGCCCGCCTACAGTATTTTAATTTGAAAGAAAGAAAATAAATTTATTGGCCTTCACAGAGCACGATATTACCTAATTATTAATAAACTATAACAACACATACATAAAGAAAAGAAACATTAACAAAAACTAACATACACACATTAATACCTACTATTTACTTTATATTTAATTTCTACATTTCTAGTTCTATGATTGTAAATATTTTATTTTACTTATATGTAAAATAAATATGTTGTGAATGAAATAGGAAGTGTTCAATAAAATACATGTTTTTTAGGTAATATTTAATAATAAAAAAATTATGTTCGTGTAACCTTTACGCGCGATTGAAGTAAAACTTCTTTGACGTAGATCACTGAAATGATTAAATTTTAACTGAAACTATTTTTAAATAGCGGAAACTACACAGACTATAGAATACTGAGCGTTACTTCCGTTAGAAAAATCTGAGTTACCCCCTAGTCGCGCCTAAAGAAGTTTTACTTCAAAAATTATAGATTTGAGACAAAAAATTGGTTGTCTGTAAAGTCGGTTTACTGACGATAGTTGAACGTGACAACGTCTTAAGAAAATACTGATGGAATGGTAGCATTTTTCAAAAGAAAAAATTAATTTCATTTGTTTAATAGATTTCGCATTATAGTATGAATAAACTTGTAATAAAATCTCTTTGGCTATACTATTTGTATCTGGCTGGTTTTGGTATCATTGAAAGTTTAAATTTTAAAGAACATAATTCCAAATTCAAATTAGAGAATTAGATTCAGAGCGAGGTAACGCCGCATGACGTCATGTTTTTTCGTGCGTGCAGCCGGCTCTATCGAATTATAAGACGTTGTCACGTCAAAAATATTTACGCCTTGACTGAGACGTAGGTACTATAATGTCACTGAAACACTTTTATTTTCAAGAAATTACATATTATTATCAACAAACAAAATATTGTTTTTTAAACTCCGCACAAATATCCCTATTTTATAATTTTCCATCTATCAATTCCTGTCAACAATCCGTCTCTTTTTCAAATTACCTAATAACCTGCCAGTATACACCAAAAAAATCCGATCACTACAATACCTACCATTTATTACTCTCGTAAATTATTTCATAATGATATTTCATCATATTTAATAATATATGTAGGTAGTTAAGTTATATGTTGGTACATAAGTAAGTAGATAGCCTAGTCTAGGAAACTACCTACCAACGTATTATGTAGTTTTGTTTTTAACGAGAGCGTAGGTAGGTTACTTGTTTGTGTCTTTTTTCACCCTATCCACTTATTTATATATTATTCCAGATTTTGCCCGATGCAAAAATTGAAATACTTAATATTAAAAACAAATTACGTACTAGTAGATAGGTACATAAAAAATATTGCTCTTTGACATTTTGAATTATGTAAGTATCTACTTAATTCAATCAAATATTCACAATACAAATCGCACGTTTATGCACGGTTAACTGCTTAAAAAACAATTCACACCGTTCGGTAGTCGCTGCGGCGCATTCGCGACTGGATGCCCACCGGGTGCCCCGCGAACTCGAGGCGCGTAGCATGACGCGCTTTCCGACCGTTTGTATGAAGATAGAATACTGTATAGATAATATTACCGTGGCAATACCGTTAGTAAAGATTGTAATGACAATAGAAAATTTATTATCGACTGTTATAAACTCGATAACAGTTTTTTTAAGCAATTTTTAAATATTATCACACTATAGTTAATTACAGATATCAATAGTGATATCAATGCACCAGACATTTGTATCAAATAAGTTATAACATAAAAGTGGGGTTCCTTGCCAAGGGTAGTTAATCCTTTTGAAAGTAAGTTATGGGAGAAAGTACGCTTCGTTGCCAAGAGGGCAATTGCGAGGTGGGTGGTCGGGAATATTGCTCGGTCGTTGAGATTTGATACAAGATAGTAGATAATGTAAAAGTAGGTACCTTACATGTATGATAAGCTTCGTCGTAAATTACATGGTGTTTATAGTAACTTTGGAGTAACCATGATGTAGGTACCTACTTTTAAACCTCGTCTTGTCTAGACCCAAAATAATAACTCCCTTCTTTTTCTTTATACGTAGGTACTAAGTGATTGTACTTATTACTTTTGAAAAAATAAATCCTTCTTCTTAATCAGCAGAGTTCCAAGATGATTCAAGTAAGCTAATGTCCCTAATTATCTATTGATACTGCAACATGATTGGTGGGTAGAAGAAACCTACCTACCAATCAATATTGGGTCAGCGTAGTGAAGAGTGAATTTGCTGTACTTCATTTAGGAAGAAGGTCCAGCTCCCGGCTGAGTTCAATGACAAGATTCTCACGACTCTACGGTTTCCGCTCGTCCAGCTTCTGCGTGTCCGAAATAGCTCACTTTTCGCCTTCATAGCAAATTTTTCCAAGAGGAATCATATCATTGATATGCAGAAAAAACAGTGTAGGGTCTAAAACGACGACGATGAATTTTACAACACCCACGAATAGTTTAGTATTATTTACAGCCGCTGACACAGCTGCTTCCTATTTAATATAATAAAAACTTAAAAATCACTTACAAAATCCACTGAAGGTGATGAACCCAGCCACCATAAGTGTTGGATGCAGGTTGAACTGCTTGTCAGGGGTGCCATCAGCCCAGGCGTAGCCATCGCGGTAGTAGAACACCCAGAAGATGGTGAGCGCCGACACGCCGATCAGTAGGATGGTAGCGAGTGTGATCACGAGAGCATACTCGCACCACTCGCATGCCCCTCTCTCTTGCTCATCCGACTCGTACGAGCGGGTGCGTTGGCTGTAACGATAGAAAAATAATATTAATCAATATTCCTTGCAATATAGTATATAGTTTTTAAGTATGTTTATAGTAATAAACATACTTAAAAACTATATTGCTCGACCATAAGTCACATATAGTAATAATTTTATTATATGTGACTTAATTATGGTCGAAATCTATCTTCTCACTGAAAGTTATTTCTTCAACAAAAGGATGAACAAAATTGCAAAAATTCGTTATAAGTGCATATAGCGATTAAAACTTAAATATAATTTGCAAACTTTGTTTATGTTGTAGCGTTAGTACTTAATTTTATTTATTCAAGATACTTTACATATATTTCAAACGCTTCCATAAAGGAATAAGATAACATTGTTACATGACTCCAACTCGATATTAAGCTTTCATTACAAAAAGCTTATCCGTTAAAGCCGAACGTGAGTCTCCGAACTAGTTGGCTGAATAGAGCTTTTTGAAGCAAAGGAGCTTAGCAGAACTCCACAGCCGCCATTGATATCGGCTTCGGTTTTATGTTGATTTGTTTTTAGAAAACTGCACTGAGGAGTGAGGCTTATTTATGAGGAATATTCTCAAGTAAACAGTTCAATTTAACTAATATATTTATGTGGACTTATGAAGCATGTCTTCTAGATTAAGTGTATTTTGTAGTTTAAGAAAAATTACGAAGGAAGCTCTGTCTGCTCAATGGAACAAATGATCGCTTGTAACATTGCTCGTAAGTTTTCACGACTTTATCGTAGATCCTACCTCGGAGAACCTTCTTTAAGTCTGATCTATTTTGTTAAGAATAATAGGGACGAAAAAATACATGGAGCATTTTTTTTATTTAATAGATTGAAGCTTGTGTAGGTCATAATGAATTTATATAGCTGTGAGTTGTGATCACTGAGCTTACGAATAACAAAAGTGCCAATATAAGAAGCACAAGCGAAACTATAGCACGAGTAAGCTACTCTTAGTTAACTAGTTTTTTTTTTCACTATTTAGGTATTAAACAAATTAATGAAGGTCTCTCTTGGGTGCCTTATACCGTGTTTTGGTACTATTATAAATTGTTATGGACTTTTTAATCGCCCGTTTTACACCTTTTATGCTCCACCCAAATAAGGAGTGTTTGTCGCCCGTTGTGTTTCACGTGACAAATCGGAGTTTGTCACGTTAGGGATAATCCGTACGTTCTATCATTGTATAAGTGGACACAAAATTTGTAAAAAATCCACTAACTTTATAGGGTTTCAAAAACTGAACTTTGAAATGCGTTCCTAACATCTTTAAGCTTCGACCAATGACGTAACTATACCATGTGGGGCCCGTGGCAAATTCATATAACCCCCCCCCCCCCTAGTTTTGAAATTTTTCGTTCTTTAAATTCGTAAGTTCTTTAAGTATACCATGTGGGGCCCATGGCAAATACATATACATCCCCCCCCCCCTGTTTTGAAAATTTTCGTTCTTTAAATTTAAAAATTTACACTACCGGGGCCCCTATTCCTCGGGCCCGTGGCATTTTGCCACCCATGCCACCCTATAGTTACGCCACTGGCTTTGACATTAAACTAGTCCGATGACTTTAATACAACGCTCTTTGATATGGTTTTACTCTGACATTGCGTTACTGGCTAACAATACAACGCTACTCTGACAATACCTTACATACCTACATCTCTTTACAATGACACGATGCTTACTTTGATGTGATGTTATTCTGACTTGGAAATTGTTTATAACATATAGATAATTCAGTGGTGGTTTTACAAATTTGCCGCCAGTAGGGTAGGTAATTAATTTTTGCCGCCCCCACTTACTTCTGAAATTCGATACCCTAGTTCCATTGACCATATGCCTAGTTCACAATCATATTAATTACATTTGCAACTTTAATGTGCTCTATCTTTCTCATTACATCATCTTTATTCCCTTTATTAAAAAAATAATATTTTCGGGGCTCATTTTCTCTTTACATAATTAAAAAATGGAACAAATTTGCCGCCCCCTAAAATCAGCCGCCCTAGGCTCTAGTCTACTCAGCCTACTGGTAAATCCGCCACTGAAATAATTATTGTAGATAAAAATGTCTAATCTAAAAGCTCTAATGATATAAGAAATATTATAAAATTTAAGGTTTATTTTTAAAACTACCATAATTACAATGCGTGATACGATCAAAATATATGCACCTGTATCTGCTTAAATCTTACATTAAGAGATTACATCAAATCTGTCTTATCTTGGACACTGACCAAACACAAGAAAAAACTTTAAAAATATTCCTACAAACGCCACAGGATTTAATTAGGAGAACAATATACCCAGTGGAGACAAGGGCCGTATCGTGTACGCCGGTGTCGGATAGCGTGAGATCATTGGAGCATCCGGAGGGGACCTACGTCATGGAACGATGCCTGCCAATGTTTTTTTTTCACATTATAACTTTTAAAAGGAAAGGGTGTGGTTGGCGGAGTTTACATAATTAAATTAGTGATGCAATTAGAATACATTGTTAGTAATAAAATAAGTAATTAAAATTTGGATAAGTTATTTTGAGATGCACTGTTTTTTATTATGGAAATCCGGTACGCATAGACGTATTAATAGTACCTACTCAGCAAAATTGTGACTGTTAGCTACGAGAACTGGGGTGTTTTGGCAACAGGCGTGTACAGCACAGGATCGGAAAGCATGGAAAGCTGTCCTTCGAGCCCTATATCCCAGCGGAGGATAACAGGAATTTAAGAAGACTCAGCAAAAAACACATTTTTTTTGTAAAAGTGACCGTAACAGAGATGTAATTAAAGGAGACAATAATTTAGAGATCAGTTATTTAGAAAAAAAAAAGCAAATAATAAAATTCATACTGCACTATCCTATTTTCATGTCATTTGTATTTCGATTGTCCAGTCAACTTAGCATAGGGGATAACCGCATTCGCACCTTATTAAGTCTGGTCACTCCTTCAATGTAAAAAGGTAATTGGATCAGTGGGTGAATAATGTGATTCTGACACAAATAAAGCCATAAACAATAGCGTGACGTGTCGCACAATACTCGGTGAAAGTTGAGCAGATGCGCCGTGATTTGGAAACAAGTCGCAAGGACGTACTGACACAGGTGGGCAATTCTTTACGGTCAAACGGCGACTGAGAAATTGTTATATACGAGTTATATGTTGTGTCAAACTAAATAAACATTCCGTATACTTACCCTATAGTACTTGTACATTGCTATAGATTGAGGAACGTTGGTGTTAGTTAATTTACATAATAACAGCAATTGCGTGCAATTTGACACAACGATGCGCGGATACCTACAAATTCAAATAACCTAATCACATATTTCAGCGTATATTGAATTGCGTGCAATTTCGTACCAAGTGTAGGTAAATGAGGCATTAATCTCGAAAATAAAACTTGGTCCAATTGGAAAACAATTGGATCATATTTCTAAGTTAGACTCCAAACCCCATCCTAATTCATGAAAAACTGTTGCAATTTATTATAAAAATGTAGGTATACATACAATTTTGTATAGTATAAATTCATAACAAAAATATTTTTAAAAGAAAATCTTGCGAAATAAAACATAACCTACCTAAGAAAATAACGCAAATTCAATGTTTCTATTAACATAGAAATAACCTTCGACCCTACTAATAATATTGATGTAATAACATCTATAATCCATGAAGCTTGCTCCATAACTTCGGAATGTCTGAAATCTGCGGCGATCGACGCAAATACAAGGTGGCCGGCGATCGTGATAGGTCACCGAGAAAGTGCGGAACGGTAGTTGCACCTTGCATACCATTTGCTTTTAGATTTCTATCTATACAAGTGCCTCATCCAAGATGACGCATTTATGAGACAATGTACGATGATGTCTCATTGTTTCATAGACATTAGGAAAACGACTTTAAGCAAATTATGATCATTAAATCATCAAAAACTGCACCCACGCATAGCCGATTCTTCGGAAACGAATAACAAAAACAAGTATGTAGTTGTATATTTGTTTTATTGCATTTACAAAAGAGAAGGAAGTAGATGCGCGAATAATTAATGGTTCTTTTGATCCTAGTTTTACACCAGTTAAAAAGAACCATCACACAACAATAGTACTTTGAACATGGAGTAAAACGAAATCCGATTCTAAGCCATAGTTTCAACTAGTTTCTTCGATGCTATCATTTAGAATGTTATATTTACATTTGTAGAGGTCTTATAACCTTACTGAACGGGTCCAATCAAGAGGAAATAGCCAATAATGTAGCCACATCATCGAGTCGCTAGCAATCTTGGAAGTAATAAACGTAGTCTATTTATGATAAGATAAGTCTGAGATAGATTATTACTGATTGCAATATAAACTGTTTAAGCTGTTTAACATCATGCGACAACTCCAATTAATAAAAGTCAATTTAAATTACTATTTGGTAACTTTAAGTAGAGTTGCAATATCAATAAAATTTTTCATCTAAGTGCAGAGCATATTCACAAAATTATGTCTTCGACGTATATAAATATGTAATTTCGATTATTTTAAAAATATTTCTTGTGTGATGTGATTAATTAAGTTGTTTAAAATAAGTTGAAATGTATTTATTCACATCGCAGATTAGCCGTTCGAATTAAGGCTGAATGTTTAATGCTTCAAGATAGGTAATAGCGTCATAATTGATGAGGTCATAATTTTTCATCATTTAGGTACATGTAAAAGTCGTCAAAAGATATTTGAGCATCGCTTATAAGCATGTTGTCGTTACTTAAGCCACTATCTAAATCAGTAATGGCATTGACTAGAATCTAGACCAGATTGACCATACTTCTAAAGATTCTTAGAATTTATTTACATTATAGCTGGGAGAAGTGAAAATGCTACTTAGATGTAAAACCTTTGCAGCCACTTAAGTTTCCAATCCAAAAAAAAAGTTGTGGTGAAACCTGTCAAGATGAATCTAATCCAACATGACCGCAGTAAGACAGTGAAATTACTGTTTGCCACCGCACATGATAATATAGAAATACTTTGTTTGTAAAGAAATCATTTTAGATTCTAAATTTTAAAACCTTTTAACGAATCTGTCAACATAGTTTGATTGTGTCATTTGAGAAAATGCAACAATTTTGATTTGAATTTTGAAACAAATACTAAGGTAACCATTAGAATTTGTTCCAAAATTCAAATTTCGTTATAATTATCAGATGGAACTCATTGATGGAATAGCAAAAAATCCAATGCTGGAAAAAAATATTATCGATATAACTACGGCGGAGTCAAGAAATGTAGTTGCACAGGGTCTAGAGCCGCAAGGGCGGGTCATCGACCTAACCGGCCATGGTACTCCTGGCCTACATGGCACGTTAAGCGTCTGCCATCAATATTACGAATGCAAGTATCGTCACGGAAGCGACACGTTTTATGCCTTAGGTACATTGTAATACACATGCTTGACCCTTTTGAGGTGATGTTACTAATTTGGTAGTTGCAAACACGATGTATTACATCTTGTAATAGTATAAAACACTAATAGAATTGTTTTGTTTCTAATGTAGGTCAAAAACATTGGCCAGTAATGATTCTACATCTACTAATCTTCTCGTTCTTTAATTTTACCTACATATCTTTAGGAGTCTTAAAAATTACTTTTAATCTAATAAGTATCAAGAAAGCTAAAAAAAGGCTGACCAAATCAAACCTGTGAAATGGCAAAAGCCGCGTTGCACCTTTTATCAACATTCTGAAGATCTTAGCGAGGATGTTTTCATAATACCCTTCAAACAATTGTTTGAAAGATTACGCAACAGTCTTCAAAAGAACCGTTAAATTAACCACATTCATTTGGAAACTTCTTAGAAGTTTGCCTCTAAGTCTCGAGTGCCCTTATCCCTTCGTTATTGCCGCGTCTAAACGTTTTAACTTTACATCAAGTACAATGAATATTTGAGCTTTATTCTCATATAAAAGAGCTTCTTTTACTTTGCACAACTGGAAAAGTTAATGTCTATCAATTACGAGAGGAAGTAATTGGAGCAAGCTTGTAGAAAAATACTTAAGAACAGAAAACTTTCCTAGACAACGCCGAGAGAACCTTAGGCGTAGACACGGAAATCTTTAGCAAACATCAACTAACGAACCGAATCCCTTTCCGATCGTTATTTTATATTATTGTATTGGCTTTTTACGAGCAAGATGAGTGTCGTAAAACGGTAAAAGACTTTGTTACGATTATGGTTATGTAAGTAGATAACAATAGAACGGTTATAAGCAAACAAGAGAAAAAAATAGATTGAGAAATACCGAGATTTTATCGTGAGATCCAGTAAACTCTATTTTACGCGTTGCTAAATCGTTTGACACTGTCGCAAACTCTAAGAAACTCTTAAGTACACGTTCTTAAGTAAGAACTTAATACTTTCGTTCGGTACACGAACGATTCAAATGCCAGGTGGTCATCGGCCTACTTTATGAGTAAGTTGAGTCTTTTCAAGTTTTGACGCTGTGTGAATCTTTTATTTACGGACAGTTTCGTTCAAGACTTCGGGTTGCAGAACTTAAGTCACTACGTGACATTATTCATTAGCCGTTTCAATAGACAATTATTTAAAAGTAGGTATTAAATATTATAACATTTATATATCGTTACTGTTTTAGGTTTAAAGGTTTTATATCGCATGTCTATTGCTTAATCACGATGTCGTGTAAAAAGAGTTTTTTAAGAACTAATTTAGTTCCTAAAATATATTTTTTCCCAGTAAAATTAACCTGCAAATAGAAAAAATAAAGTAACTAAAATTGCCGATCATCAAAAAATCTCACCACAATTTTAGACAGTGTATTACCCTGTGCAATGAATTTCACGTTTATTTTGAGTCTTATTTTGCTTGAGTGTGTTTTATTAAAAAAAGATTAAAATAGTCTCCTCGAGGTCTATTTTTTTTTGTAGATAGACAAACGGAACAAACACAATATCCACTACAATACTATACAAATTACAGTTGCGTTGCCATAAGCCATTTATATAAAAAGTATAAATATATCCCTACAAATAATAAAACTGCGAAAATAACTCTGTCTGTCTATCTATCTGCTATTGTATTACGCCCAAACCACTGAACTGATTTTGATGAAATTTTGTACAAATATTGACTAGATGCTGGGAAAGGAAATAGGCTACCTTATATTGTGAAAAAAAGGCTTGAAGGGGTTGAAAAATGGGATGAAAGTTTGTAAAATAAATAAATTATTTTTCTAGCGTTTTCGAAATTTTGTACCGCGAAGGGATGAAATAGGGGCTGAAAAGTCGCGCATAACTTTAGAACAACTGCACCGAATTGTATAGGTAATTCTTTTTTGTTGTTTTTCTTATTATGAGGACAAAGTTTTTATAAAATATAAATTTAAAAAAAAAATTTTTTTCTCTTTTCTGTCATTGCAATATAACTAATAGATGGCTAGTGTGAGTATGATGAGTATGATTAACAAAATAAATGTCAGTACCTATTGATAGATTGACATTCATTCATATTTAATTACCGTATTCTCATTTTATATTCATTAGGTACCTACACCACCCGTGCGAAGCCGAGGCGGGCAGCTAGTTATAGATAGGTACCTACGTTATAAATATCATAAACATCACCAGTCAGACTTTCACTTGGAAGATTATTATATAGACTGCGATTTTATCTCACAAGTTCCCGAATTATAAATAGGTATGGCAAGAGTCATCAATTTATTTATACAGCCGTTGACGTCTATAGCGTCCTTTAAATATTCTAGTTTATTAGATGTTTTATAATCATACAAAATAAAACTCAAAAGTGTAACATGTTCTTTAAATATTAACGGCTTACTCTTGACTAGGTAAATGCTAATTTTAAAATAAAATAGACCAGGTACTAAATAAACACTAAAACAAAGAAATAAATTTATTAGCCAGTACAAAGACAACACACACCAATAAAGAAAAGAAAATTCTATAGAATAAAATAATGATAACAATGATAACAAAAAGAACAGTACAAAATAAAACGAAAAGAAGAGAAAGATAAGGAAAAAATGTCTTGTGCATGGCCAAAGGGTACTGCCTCAGCATTCTGTGACATAATGTCACAGAACGCTGTTATTATGTATTACGTACGGGTTTATTAATATGATTAAAATATATTATTTTATTTTATTGTATCTCTCACCGCACTTTTACGCAAAAATGTATTTGACTTTGACTTTTAAATTGAGTCTGAAAAAAAGTAAATCACGATTCTCTCTAGACTGATAAACGACGAGCTCGCAGACACAGAAAGTCTTTTATAATGGGACTAAAAAGTGGTAATTTCCACCGAGCTTACGCCTATAAGTACTCGTAGATTGCCTCTTCTCCTTTGTTCCATCACAATATCATTTCCCAGTGGGAGTGTTTTTATCCAACAAACAGCGTGTAGTTCTGCGTATTTAATGAGGAAGTGCTCTAGAAAAGTGTTATTGTATTTACGAAACGTTAAATTGTTATTGCGTAACTTTGGCCGAATGTTGAGCTCGGATGATCTGCCCTTCGCTGTGGAAACTGTCCTATAATTACGGTCTAGTTAAGTAATGGTCGCGTTGGATCAATACTGCTGGGAACTTATTTTTTTATTTAGATACTAGCTTCTACCCGAGACTTCGACAGCGCAGAATTAGTACAAATTAGAGACTATAATATGGTATTCTGATATAATTGAGCTTTTTAATATTGTAAAGTTTAATTAAAATCCATTGAGTAGTTTTTTCATAACAAACATCTGCACACACCTACATCCATACAAACTTTCGCGTTTATAATATTAGTAAAATTTTTACTAATACAGGCTATCTTGGGAAATCTGGATCAAATCGAATAGGCAATAGGTCGGGAGGTCGTTTAAAAATCTTACCCAATGAGTGTGTTCAAAAGCTATGTCAAACTTTAGTGTATTTTTTCATATTTCTGCATAGAACTCTAAAAAAAGTAAAAATTAAATAAAAAAGCTGTTAAAGTTGCAGGCTTAATTTTTTACACATTTAAAAAGCCATTTTGCTTTTGTTTCTGTTTTAAATGCTGGAAATTTGTTGATGTGTGGTCTCAAAATCGTAATTCCAGCTGCCATCGTCCAACAGACCAGAACAGAGAGATAGTTCGTGAATCTGTGTAAATGTTGGATCACGATGGAGTATGGTCGCTCTAGTGGCGGTAAATCCTACCGAGATCAAAGTTTTATTACTCTACTATAAAACTAAAAAAAGGAAAATGAATAAATTAAGACTGATATAAATTGCACTGAATAATTTTGCCATGAAGATTCAGAGTTATAAATTAATACTCCTTTTAAAAACCATTTTCTTTAATATCAAATATTCTATTTTATATTTTTAATTTTTCCCTGTTTCGTCAAAAGGTCAAATGCCTCTCGTCTTTATTCAAATAAACGTAATAACAAGATATTATCCTCCCATTCCTTGTTAAAATGAAATATTTATGTTTTCCTTTTTTAGAGATTCTTTTGTAGATAAAAGTGCTATTGAGTTTCATTCTGATTCTCGCATTCAGCATTTTAGTTAGACTCACATTTATAACAGACAATTGATATTTATATTATTTGAAAAAACCGACATATAAAGAAAAGAACATCATAAACATATAGATACAATAAAATATATAAGTATAGTACAGAAATTACAAAACCATTGTAGGTGATCTCAGGATGATTTGATAAATCGTATTTTATTTTCGTGACGATCCTAGGACCATTAGGCTTTTTTATAATTTATTTTAGGATTTTTGAAGATTTTTTAGTACATATAAAGAAAGAAAACCTGCAAGCTAGCGAGAAAACCACCTAACTACCTTTTTTTAAATAACCCAGAAACCCTGCGACATACATGCATATTGTCACGCTCGTTTCACGCACGTCTTATACCAAAATCCTTGAGCAGAACTTTAGGTAACATTGGGTATAGTTAAACATAAAGCCACATCTGGCAGTTTGGGCCATACAGTGGCACATACCGAACCCATAAAAAATAATTAAACCTTCAGTAATCCAAATCACGGTATTAGTGTTCACAGATAACCATACATTATAAAACGTCTCAACAATAGGGGTGTTGCCTGTTAATACAGTTGAGATGCTTTTTAATAGCTGTCAAAACATAATAATTATTCTTCCTTAGATTTTATGTGGAGTTTCTCCTGAGTTCTTGTTGTAAAAACACGTTGAGAGACTCCATTTTTAACTCAATCCACCGTACAATTTTTTGTTACTTTATATAATATGTCGCAGGCGGTTAATAAAACACGCCGTTGTACAAAACGGCGCGGCGGATTGTAGGCCCTTTTCACATGCACACGGTCACGGCATTACATACATTTCTACTTTACACGTCACGGCGACCGTGCCGTGACCGCGTGCATGTGAAAAGGGCCCAAGTCTGTGAGAGTGACAAGAATTCCACTTCGCTTGGTCATAAAAAAATAATAATCTGAACTTACCAATAACCAGCGATCTCCATTCGATGTACGGACTCATATTAATATCTGCTACGGATTTATCAACAAATGGTTTTATTTGGTTAACAATTCTCACACACTACAATCCGCCGCGTCGTTTTGTAAAACGGCGTGTTATACGATCCGCCTGCGACATATGAATTTAAAATTTGAAAACACATTGGTACGTGGCGGAGTTCGGACCGGTGCCTGCCGGGTGGAAGACAACGCCCTTACGCACTACGTACGCCACCGACGCTTCGCTTTGTATGTATAAGTAATATAAAATTTCATGTATAGTGTGGGAAAAATATGTAATTATTTCAGTAGTGACGTGGACCTTAATCATAGAAACTATAAATATTTAACTGTGATAATAAACGCTAAATCAATCTAAATAGCTTGCCAGGCTTGTACCTATTGATAAATTCATCCTTCAAATATTGTCAAAGGAAAAGCTTTTGAGCAGACCCACCAAGTCATTGCCTATTGTACTCATAATCAAAATTGATTGAGCCATTCACGTCTATATATTCGATGATATTCTCCTCAGCTCCCCATGGACCCTAAGTTAATTTCTCACTCCTACGCTCAGACGAACCCAAAACCACTGATTGGATTATTATATCGGCAAACGAGGGAGAAAATACAATTGTACGATCATTTGGAAGCGAGCTTCATTTACATTGTTGTATTAGGTCAATTATTATTACGCATTTATTATGGGTGAAGCGAAGCGCCAGTGGGTAGTATTTCCTACTAAAAGGAAAAGACGTATGGATAGAAAATGAGTTCTTTTCGACGATCTTTACGGAGTTTAACAGGCAGTTATTAGAAAAGCAATGACAGAAGATAAAATATCAAAATTATAAATCAAAGTATAATAATAAATAGGTGGACCTGTTTGTAGGGTCACCTGGGTAGGTACCACCGCCTTGCCTATTTCAGCTGTGAAACAGTTTGCTGTATTTCGGATTGAAGGGAAAGGTAGCCAGTGTAATTACCGGGCATGTAAGGCATTTCATCTGAGGCCTCAGGATGATAACGAGTCTGTAATACCAAGTGATTTTTCCTTGATATTGCAGGTGTTTATAGGCGACCCACTTACCAATAGGTGGGCCGTCAGCTTGTTTGTCATCTAGTAGTATAAAAAATCATACAATGAACGAACGACGAACTTTCATATGAAATTTCATCCCTTATTTCAACTACTTCAAACCTTTTTTCACAATAAAAGGTAGCCTATATCCTATCGCAACGTCTATTCAATATTTGTACCAAATTTGATCAAAATCAGTACAATAGTTTTTGAGTTTATTCATTACAAACATACAAATCTTTCCAATTAGAAAAATGTTAGATTCTCTCTACGATTATCCCAAAATGTTTAAAAAATAAAATTGTCCATATTGTCTTATTTCAACCACTTACTAGCCTTTTTTTAACCGACTTCAAAAAAGGAGGAGGTTATCAATTCGACTGTATGTTTTTTTTTTTTTTTTTTTAATGTTTGTTACCTCATAACTCGTTAGTGGGTGGACCGATTTTTAAAATTCTTTTGACCTTTGGAAGCTACTGCTTGTCATGGGGTCCCATTTAAATTTTATCGACATCTGACAAGTAGTTTTTGAGTTATCCCTATTAATTCACATTGATGATATCGTAATTTTGTCACTTGTGTGTCTAAAAGATCTTGAGGTAGTTTCCGGTAAATATCATTACTTAAAACACTAATAAGCAGAAAAAAAAATTTAAATAAAAAACAAACCGCCTTCAAAAACCGAGAGAAATAAAAATTTTGTTTATAAAAATCTAAATGTTTTTTGAGGTCGGTCTCAACCTCAATATTTGTAATAAACGTTGTCACTTGTATTTGGGACCGACCTCAAAAAACATTTAGATTTTTATAAACAAAATTTTTATTTCTCCCGTTTTTTGAAGGCGTTTTTTTTTTATTTATCACAATAAAAGGTCTAGCAGTCTTCCATGGTGGTTGACGGTTGCGGATGAAGCTCGCCACCATGCCTTCTGCCTTATCATCAGTACCAGCAGGTGATGAAGGCAAAGGGTTTCCCTATGTACCTAATGTATTAATTTAATTTTTTTTTTATCTCCGTGGCCTAGCCTTCTTCTGACTACGCTGAAAAATATCACGAATGAACTACTAGGTACTACAGAAGAATACTCCCGATATAATAATTTTGTGGAGTTTCTTTCACCAGTGGAGTTTCTTTCGCCATTTCTTCTCCATCTCAGCATATAAATATTCGTCCCGAAATGGTGGTAGGGCTTATGACAATTTAAAAGTACTTAGCAAAGTCCATTTAAATAAAGATATTTTTCATTTCATTTCATTAAACACAACAAAACGCCCACATTTACCATATTCGGAACTGCCTGTCGACTAGAAACGGAATATTATAAGTTGAATGCAAATGTTAATAAATTCACTAAGCATTAGCTGTGCCATTCGAATATATTATCAGCATATTAACAGATAGGTTACCATTAAAGCTTGCAGACTACCTAAGGTTAGCGTGGGAACATTAACCAATCATTTTTTTCCATTTAATAATCACCTCTAAGCACATACTTTATGATCCGTTATAATGTTCGCAATGAGTTTTGTAATTTAATACGAGTTTTTTATTCTTATACCCACGATAAAATATTCATAGCTATTTCTGAACGACGATTCTTGAGTGCAAAGTTGCAATATTTTTTCGATTTACTTCAGTTTCATGATTTTTTTTTCACGAACACAGTAAAGTTTGTTAGAAATTGGAAAACACAAAATAAGATAATCAAGCTGTCACTTCGTAAAATGACTTATTTCAAAATATGTAATTCCAATAACATAAACACAGTAGGTAGGTACCTAAATAAAAAAAGTCGGGAAACGAGCGAATAAATCAATAATGTCACAATTCATAATCACTAGGTATAACACATTATTTATTACTTCCTCTATCTAAAAGCAAAGCTTAAGATTATTACTGATAAATGTACTTGATGTAAAGAGCAACAAAGAAAATCTTAAATTAAATGTCAAATCTACTCAGGGATCAAGTCGTGTCCCTACGCTTTGTACCTAAACAAATCAGTTTTGATTATAAGTAATAGATGTACCTACTTTACTATGTCAATCAATACATCTGATAAGCTTTAGTCACGGGCAATAAAGATCAACTTTTAAGTTAAGGGTTTACGCTCGACTTGCTGTCGACAGTACAATCAATAGGCCAACGACTAGAGATGTGTCTGAGTAGTAAAAAAGTGGTCCACTGACCACTGACCATGCTAACGGTACGGACGCAGTTTACCCGAGATTTCACTATCAGTTTTTGTGGGCATAGAACGGACCTTGAAACCTGTTCGATTCTCGCTAGCTAGAACCTTGTTACCTGTTAGTGCAACAGGATGCAGCACTCGTTAGCTAAGGCTGAAGGCATCTGATTAGAGATAGCAAGAACAAATGACGATGTGACGGCAAATTTTAACTTTATCACTGTAAAACTAAAATAAACTGGAGAATATAATAAAATTAAACTTGGAGTTCAATTATTTCTAATGTTTAAAATAATATAATGAAGTCATTTGAAGTGCTACAAAAAATATGTAATGTCATTTTTATGTTGAAATGTCTTTAATTGATAAAATAGGAAAAAAATACTGTTCCCCTCATTGGTGTAAGCGTGGCGAAGTATTTATCTATTATTAGTTAGTATAGCATAAATAAGATAAAAAGTAAGTAGTTTAAAATCACTGCCGACAAACTGTTACGCATTTTGGCAGACGTAATCTTTTTGTATTAACTGAGTTTATTTCTGACGGTACGTCTTAGAGTTCACGTATCAGACTTTAAAATCAAATAGAAATGTCATCTGCACCACATTTTTAAAAACAAGCTTTTATTTAAATGCTCTAAAAAAAGAAATAAAATAAACTTTAAATTTAAATGTTACAAAAGCTTGTCGCGAGATTTACTTCGATCATCGTTTATTTACTATCTATCTCTTTGCCGATTTTATCGTTGTTTATCTACACAAATAAATCTCGCGACAAGCTCTTATTATTATTTTTATTCTGTTTATTCGTATTTCTCTCAGCAGACTATATCATTCGATACCCAAAAAAAATACTAGTCTGCCATCTTGGGCCGTCCGCTATATTGGATTTATAATGACGTCACTTAGCTAAGCATACATTGTATCCAAACTTAACGAGCGTGCAAACTTTCAGCTCATTCGTATACTAACAAATCAGGTATATGTATAATCTAAGCAACAAATGATCGAAAAATAGTATGCAAATTTTGACGGACATTTACGCCTGTAAGTACAATGCGAACAGTGCAAGCTAAATAAAAGCTTATAAAAAGGTGTAAAATATTTGTCACGTACAAAGACTTTTCGTTTGTTGGCTAAGCGTTCGTGACCTCCATATTACAGTTAGAAAAACCACTCAGTTAAGAAAATATGTTTCATTCAAAGCAATCCATACTAATGTTATAAATGCAAAAACAACCTTGTTTGTCTGTTACCCTTTCATACTCAAACCGATGAGCCGGTTTAGATGAAATTTGGTATGTAGATAATTTGAGACACCTTTAATTACATAGGATTTTTTTTATCCCGAACATCATATGGGGACATTCTTATGGGGATGGAAAGGGAGATGGAAGTCTGTATGAGTTGATCAATAATTTACCAAGTACAGCGGGCGCGATAACCGGCATCCACGCCGAAGCTGAAATGGAGCGGCCACTAGTTCACAATAATAAACAAAACGAAACCGCTACATTATAACATGGCTCTCAAAGTTATGTATTATGAAGAACCACAGAGACCGCAACATGTTGTAATTTAACACTAACGTATATAAGAGATTACATTTTTATGGAATCTTAATAAGTCTTA
This sequence comes from Elophila nymphaeata, assembly GCA_955850985.1. NCBI lineage: Eukaryota > Metazoa > Arthropoda > Insecta > Lepidoptera > Crambidae > Elophila > Elophila nymphaeata. The sequence continues at coordinate 9,729,448 of OY039070.1, forward strand.
TCTGATCATTGAATTATATTATTCAGCCAAACTTTATTCCTTCATCTTCTTCGTCTACTGCTTTCTTAGCCCCAATTTATTTGGTGTCGGTGAACTATGTTGGTACACTGCTCTTAAATGTTTACCCAAGAAAATTGGTAAAACTGGAAAAGCCACACTACCAATATAAAGTGAAGACAAAAAAATTGTCCTTGAAACTTCTTATTTCCTATTTGTCTCTTTCTAACCACTATAGCACACGCATTAGTACGTCATCATATTACTTGTGCGGAGAGTTAGAAAGATACAGGTAGTAAACGGAAACATTCAAAGGTTACGTGTGGTGAAAAAAGTTGTCTTCACTTTTTTATTGGCGGTGTGGCTTCCGGTCTTATCTATAAATTTCTTGGTTTTGGCATAGTTCTATTGTTGGCCGCCTGCCTGACATAAACCCTCCTTGGGTACCTATGCTGTTGTGGGTGGATTGCTGACACCGCGCGAGTGACCTGTGACGCGAGATCTCGGTTCTTCTTCATTGGGGTTTTACGACAACTACGCGATTAAATGAAAAACCTCTTTATTCAAATGGACTTTGCTAAGTCAAAAGCCCTTTTTTTGACAATGGGAAATCCACTTACGGACCATACCGCATACTGGCGTACGGCGTGTGCGGGACTCACCGGCGCGGAACAGCGCGGGTCCTACTCCGCTAAAACCCACCGGTACCCTCATAAGGCCTTGTGGAAGGGCCGTTTTCGAATCGGCGCACCAGTGTACGCCATTACACCAAAACGAAGTCAAAAACCATGCCACCACTTCGGGACGAAATAATTGTTTTACTTAAATAATTATTAATATGCTGGGATGGAGAATAAATGGCGAAAGAAACTCCACAGCGTACAATTTCATAATGATTTCAAAACATCGTTACAGGTCAATAGATATATACCAATATGAATAAATTCCAATTTTAAATGCGTAAATTTTGGACAGATTTTACTTCCACGCATTTGAATCATTATAATCATTTATTTTGTAGTAAGCCTTTTTATTTAATTTTTTAACAAGCAACAGTTTTTTTTTTAATTTATTAACAAGCAAATCTCTAATATTCTTCGGAAGATTATTGTAAAAACGTATACATTGGCCCACAAAGAAATTGTTTATTCTGTGGAGAAGAGCTTTATATACAAACAGATCGTGTTTCTTTCTAGTATTGAAATTATGCGTATGGCATTTTTCAGCAAAATGCATATTATTATTCTTCACATACAGTAAGTTTTTCAGTTAAAATTGTGATGACACAGTTAGAAAATTTATTTCCTTGAACTTCTCTCCGACGGAGACACATGAGAAGGGATAATCTTTTAAGTGACCGAGAACTACACTAGAAATGCAATTAATCAAAAATTAGTGGCCGGTCCTATTATTTACTTACAATTTTATTTCACAGAAATAAACTCAGTTAATACAAGAAGATTACGTCTGCCAAAATGCGTAACAGGCGATATTTAGGTCCGTATTACAGAATGACACTCAGAAAGCAATCATGTCTTGAGAATCGTTTGTCACTTTCTATCAAGCACAAAATGATAGAGACGTACGACGCTCAAGTCGGCGTTGATTCTTGAGACTCAATCTATAATACGTGCCTTAGGGTCATAGCACACTTATCAGCTCGGAAAGGGAACTCCTCTTTATTACTACGAACGCTACAGATCAGCAGCTACGGAACAACTAAGAACCGTAGTGCATCGCCTCTCTTTTTCATAGCATAAGAGGCGTTTTCTTTACGATCTGATAACTTTAAATATCTACTGTATTTTTCTGTAACTGGTTGATGTACAATAAAGTAATATTCTATTCTAAGTGTGCTATGATCTCATAGCTTTATTTGCATTTGAAAATTACCAAAATTCTTCTAGGATCGTTAAGTACGTACAAAATAAATAGCATGTATCATTAACATAAAACTCGCGAGCAGCGAGCTTTTCAGCTTTCGTCGTCACGGGAAGACTGAAGCGAGTTAATTTCTGAAAAGTGTTACGTAATATCAAAAAAACACGTAAATCTTAGCTTTTTAATATACTGCTGCGCTCGTGTAAATCCTAGCTAATATTATACAAGTAAATCATATTTTAATAAACATAGAATTTGAGTTTGGAATGACTCTACAATTGTTTGCCATGTTCAAGTGAATACATATAAATATTATACACATAAGAATTACCTTCGATACTGTCTTTATTTTGCACCTGACATTAAATGATGTATTAGTTCAACTTTGTAATGCATGTGACTGCATGACACCATATTTAAAAATGTGCACGAATCAATTGCGCAGAAACTTAGTGTTAAGAATTCTGTACGTGCTTAAGTCTTGACATTAAAGAATGCAGTGCCTACTGCTACCTTATTTACAATACCTTACAAGGTTTCGGTGCATTTGTATAAATATCAGTACCTATTAACTACGATATATTATAATGAGTGTTATAATATATCGTAGATAATAGGTACCAATATTATGCAACTCGAGTACTTAATGATATCATAGCTAAACTGCTTGATTAGCAACTTAAATTAACATGTGCGATAAGTTTTTTGTTTACGTGAAAAAATTTTTAGAGTGTAAAATTTATCCTAGGTTTTCTTAGTTGATAGTTTTGATGCCTCTTTAATGTAGGCGACAAGATGGTAACTTGTCACTATTTTGATGACCATACTACCAGATGAGGCTCTCTGTATAATTAAATGTAATACTATTTATGTACTTATATGCCAGCACATTGAGACAGTTTTTGTGGTAAACTTTCAGGCCAATCAGACAGAATTGTCTTTCAATATTGTGGCTGAGTTTGATTTTGTGCAGTCAAAGCACATACATTTATGTGGTCAAAGTAACCTGGTAATGATGCACCATTATCCGTGTAAGCAATCAATAATGCGGAATCATTGGAATATAGATTCTATGATGTTGACGTTAAGTTTAAAATTAATGGATTTTATAGAATAGAAAAGAATAAATATTTATTCGGCTCACAAATATCCATAAAATTATTAGCAAAAGACATTATTTAAGATGCAAATAATTTATAACGTGTGTAATGCTTAATTGGAGTCAGCATTATGCCGGGCGTCTTAAACGCCACAACGCAGGTCTTCTGTGGACACCATATGCGTATTTACACAAACGATGACAATAAACACCAGTTGGAATATACAATAATTATTGGCACCTGAGTAGACATTAGTCGCCATCATAAAATTTATTGCCAGTCGCTAGCTGCCTAAAGCATTACAATACCATCACAAGAAAGGATTACCCGCGCTGCTAAGATGATTTTGAATATAACATTTTGTCCCTGGTCGTTTCGTTTGTTTGTTTACTGAAGGGATGTTAGGTACTTTTTGGGTTTGGTATCCCTGGTGGGCAACAGGCTGGCAACCTATTGGTATTTGGAGGCACTTCATGGCCCATATTGCCAGATGTGAAATGTTTTCTAATACTCTGCTCAACCACTATTGGGACTACGAGCGTAATCGTATGTATGTACAAGAAAGGAGAATAAATAAATAATATTTGTCTATGATATGGATTAAATCACCTTCCGTTCCACATATTGTTGTTTGTCAACTCTAAATCGAATATATTTTAAGTTAGATATCTATTAATGTTAACTGAAATGTTCCGGTACCCCAAATAATATATTTATTAAAGATTTTCTAAAAAACCTAACGGCTCAGATTAGCAAGTAAACGCAAATTCGCATTGACTTGTCCCACTTACAAGTAGCGGGCCGTATTATTTTCCAAACGCATTCGATCACGTTCACAAACACTGGCCCCTTAGTATGTACAATACTGACAAATAGGTTTGCTTGTATTGAATGAACTTTCTAGAATACATCAAACGAAACATCATCAATCAGTTAGTCATAGGAATGTTACGGTGTGATTGTTGATTTTAGCTACATCCAATTAGCAGATACAAATAGCCAATAAGCTTCACTCACACCCAGCTCCTAAGTGACAAATAAATCTTATCTTAATATATATAGGTTTTTAAGTACTACAAACTTTTGTGAAATGTTTTTGTTATAACTGTTTGTTCCTAAATAAATAAATATATAAATTACGTGTCACGTTGTTTGTCCGCGATGGACTCCTAAACTACTTAACCGATTTTAATCAAATTTGTACACCGTGTGCAGTTTGATCCAACTTGAAAGATAGGATAGTTTTTATCTTGACAATTATTAGTCCTCATTTTTTTTACTGCAAATTCAATGTTATAGGACAGAAGTGTGAAATTACCACAACAGCGCGTGGCCGGGACAGCTAGTAATAATATAAAAGCTAGAATTTTATATTATTCATTCAATTAACCCCTACGCCACCGCGGTTGAGTGGACGGCTCTGACTACACTTCAAGTAGTCCATGTTCGAAATAATTTTAAATCAAATATCACCACTAGCTCATTTATATTATAAAAAATATGCCACTTGCATAAATATAATCTAATATCCACATCTCTATAGATAGGAGATAGTTATAAAATAATAACTCTCCCGTATCTATAGAGTTGTACACAAGAGCGGTAGTTAAGTAAGCATTTTTAGGTAATGTAAATCCCTTTCAACGTTAATCTGGCTATATTTTGAATAAACTCATTTTATTCTTACAGCTATCTAACACATAATTACAGTTACAAAATTTACAGCCAGTAACTCATCCCGTAAGAAAGCTCTTGGAATATGAAGTGACGCGAATAAAATTGTATTTTGAAAATATACACCGCTTGTTATTTGTTCTCTAGACTCACAAAAAAACAGGATACATCCACCTGCTTCTACAAACAATAGTAAGAGGCCGACCCGTTTATTATTCTTGGGAGCAAAGCCTGCACCAATGGATGTTTTCACGCGAGAATGAATGAGGCACGTGAGAGAATAAGTGACGGTTAAACAAATGTCCTAATTTGTTGGACGAAGAAACGGGAAAAGTGCGTAAACTTGGGCACTTTGTACGCTTTCAGGAGGATTGAAGTCTAAAGGACTAGCTTCTGCCCATGACTTCGTCTGTGCAGGATTAGTATAAATTATAGCCTATAGGTATGTTATTCTGATGAATGAGATGAGCTACCTATATTATTGTTAACTTTCATTATAATTCATTCAATAGCTTTTGCGTGAAAGAGTAAAAAAATCTATACACACTTTCGTGTTTTAATATTAGTAGGATGAGAAATAACCAATATCGCATTGGTCAAAATAAATGTTGGTATATAGGTTGTAAAAGAAATGAACAGTCAAACGAGAACCTTGTATTCTATACATCAAAATAAGAAACGTTTCAAAAAATAATTGCTGGGATATGATTTTTATTTTTTGGTGTTAAAAAAATTGCAAATTAATAGAAGTTTTTCGGTTCTTACGTGTGAAAAGTTATTTCATTACTTGCCTGATTCACTGCGATGATTGCATGTTACAATTGAACAGGACGGCATTTTGAAAAAAAAAACGGAAATTTGTTTCTAACATGCGTAGTACGTATTCACTTGACTTATCAGACGGCGAACTGGCGGTAATGCATGCCCGCGGGGCTTACACTCGTCACAAGTTAAACGTCGGCTTGGCCTATCTCCTTGTATTATTAAATCTGTGGTCACTAGAGATTGGGTCGAGTTTCATGGTAGTCAATCGATAATTCCATGCTCGCAATGTTGGTCCGAAATTTGGGGTCTATTCAACATTTTACAAATGTCAATACTGTAACAGGTTTTGGCAAAGTTCTATGGGCGGCTGCCTGATACCAATTGCGAATCTGACATTGTGCGACAAAACCCTTGAAAATACATAACATCATGGATAACACTATAACGTTACGGTATGTGTTCAGGAAATGAGGCACCGATTACGTCACTATATTATGTTTATTATTGGTAGATATTAAAAAGGCAAAAATTAGTGTCTTGCAATAATTGTTCTTATTTTTAACATTTAAACTATCTTATTGCTGACAAGCCCAAGCTAATGGCGGGTGTAGAGAGCGAGACCCTAGTAATTTTACAGGAACGTGTGAAGAGTCACACGATCAGCAATAGAATGAGCCATTTTCCCCCTGTACATAGATTAATATAAGTACTTACGTACCCCTGTATATTTAACTCTATGTGAGCCATGAGGCGGAAAACCAAACCGAACGCCAAAGTAGTATTTTGAATTTTGACATATTATAGCTTTTTAAATATTGCCAATACCTAAATTTGGAAATGAGAAACCATGTTCCAAAACTACATAATTTTACCACAGTAGACGTAGAGATATCGTGACTACTGTGCTGAGATTTCATTTTGGGATCTGATAAAAAATACTACTGCAGACTCAAAATGAGCGTGACTACCCAAGTAACAGTTATTAGATAATTCAAAATATTCCAAACATAACACAAGGTTAATTCTGATGTTGATTAGATAACCACTAAACGAGATGACAGCGATGCGGCAACCTTCAAAGGTAGCGATGATAAAAACAACCAAACAAGTATTTCTAAAAACAGGGCGAGTCACGACACAGGTGCAATGATTACAAAAATCTGTTGTAGTGTTTTTTATTTTTCGAATTTTATGCCTAGTTTTCATCTGGATCTGGCTGAATATTAGTTTAGGTTAGTGCTGTATAAGTACTCAGAGGCTGTATGATATTTATGAAAATTTATATCCCAATATATCATCTATTCTACATCTTGAAGTGAGAATCTGTGGACCCGCCATGAAGGTGGTATAATGGACGCTATTTTCCCCATCTAACAAAGTCAAATAAGTCGTTCTTTTCAACAGATAAATAGAACAACATGACAGTAACAGAAGATTGAATAATATACATAATGAAACAATCTATAAAAAAATTGTTGACCTTGCCATCTTTATTGTCCAAAAATATTTACATTACCTACTAAATGTCGCGCCCGTATAGAGCGCCCCCTCATTTACACTTCGCATTCTTGTCATAAAACACACAAAATGCGTAACTAAATATATTTGCTGAAACAGGTATCAAATCTAACGTCTGTTTGAACAATAAATAGAGATATGATAGTAAGAGTTGCTAGATGGATGAGTCAAAATTACATTTTATTTATTTTCTTAGTCGTCGTTATTATTCATTTACCTAACAATTAAAAAAATAGGTAGAGAAGGTAACTTGCTCCTATGAAACGACAATTAAGCCGTTTTACCCAATAATTAGCACCATATATTAGTAACAACGTTTCTATTCTTAAGATTCTGACTTACAAACTGGTCTTTTTCGCTGCAGAGTAGAAGTAACTTACCTGAAAACAAACAGAAAATAACAATCATTAAGACGCAATTAAACATTGCAAGGTCGTTGTAAATATCCGTAACAGATCATTTTTGATAATTAAGTCTAAATAAACGAAAAATTTAATAGTATTCGTACAATACAATTAATACAGTTAATTGTCCAATAAGAGAACGAAGAATCTATTACTTGAGTTAATTTTACCTCTGATTTCGTAATTATACAGGTACAAGAATAAACATAATAATATTGAAAGTACTCGATAGAGTATTGAATCCTACAGCATGGTAAATAAAATACAACTTAAAAAACTAAACTGCTGCTTTTGAAGAGAGGAAGAGAGCACAACGGATTAGCCGCTTGAATTTGAAATCAAATTAATAGCTCTACAATTACACAGTGTTATTTTTCTGCGGATGAGTAAGGTTGCTCTGTGGGATAAGGGCTGGATTTGGCAGCGTGGTAGCACAGTGTAAATAGACTGGTGGTGGTAGTTTCACCTCTGTCATACAGGTGCAAGCCTATTAGTAGTAGGTATAGACACCAGATTCTCAGAAGGGTGCGACACGAATCCATTGTCCCATTTTAATATTATAACTGATGCATATATGTGTACTTTCTTATGAGACATAAATAAAGGATATTATTTATATGTCATCATCATCATCACAACAGCTTTTATAATTCAACCCACTGCTGGGACACAAGGCCTCTCCTTGCTATCGAATGAGATTGTAGTCCACCACGCTTGCCCAATGCTGATTGGCGAACGGAGTATAAGGTGATCAATACCCCTTTGCTAGTCCATTAGTCGCCTTCTACGACACCCATTGGAGGATATGGGGTGATGCTATTCTACTCTGCCGGCATCACGTGGCCACATCATTCGCTATATAAAGCAAAGTGTGAACGAGACTAATATTATTTTCTCTATATATGTCGAAACTGTCTGTCTTGCTCTTTCCACTGATGAGGCGCACGAAAGTGGGCTTTATTAATAATTAAGATACGTACGTATTTTAATGATTTGGGTCACACAAAGGCTTTACAAGTGTGATTTGTTCATCGCTACGTAATTGAAATGTGGGTAGATGCAATTTGGGTGGCGGTAGACACTTTCGAAGCCGTGTCCTCAGAACCAGAACAATATGAGTGTAGGCCTGTGAGTCCGTTGTAGATGCGCATAAATCAGCGATTCGCGCCAGATGTCGTGTTACGACACCAATGCGAGTGTCGTTCAACGTAATATCACATATTATTACATTAAGGACTAAGGTATTTATTGGAGGTTAAACCAAAAGTAATCTAGGTACAGAAAAAACGCAAACTCCCAAAGGGTTATCGTGTTTTTGATTTTTTGACGTTTTGATGATAATTATTATCAAAATCGGTTATAGTACTTTTGGAGTTCATCCCGGACAAACACGGGAATTATATTATATAATTCCCGTGTTTGTCCGGGATGAACTCCAAATATAATATAATAGATGAATTTAATAATATGGTAACACAGTAATGGCATTTTTGCCTTACGAACTTACTTTAAAAATTTGTTAAGAAGCATCAGGATCTTTTTGTACAAATCAGAGAAATAATAGATATTTAAATAAACTTAAAATACTCTTCACTAAATTAACATTAGTCACTTCCAGCCCTTACTTTATGTCAGTAAACGTTTATAACACTATCCCAAACCACATCAAAAACTTGGATAAACAACCACAGTTTACTGAGCAGTTGAAAAGGTTTTTGATTGTGAAATGTTTCTACAATTTACAAGATTTTTTTATTATAAATAATATTAAGCATAGCATTTATTTATAGTTGTTTATTAAAATTTATATAAGTATATAATTTTTCTGTGATCTGTAAATTATTTGAGAATTTATTTTATGTTAGAAGTACTTAAGTATTTAGAAATTTTAATTTATTATTTTTTATAAAGTAACTAGGTTTTTTTCTAGTATTAAAAATATTTAAACGCAAAAATAAAATTATGCCATAACTAGGTTTGTCCAATATTTAATTATCTTTGCTGCGCCCTTGCAGGGCGTCACATGTATACTTACCTTATTTTTAAGATTGTTGTACTCTGTACTGTAAATTAATGTGATATGCAAATAAAATAAAGATCTATTCTATTTAACGTCACAAACACGTTTATATTTCATTACACATTTAATTATTTCACATACAAAAGGAAACCCTAGAATAATAAACTAGATAACCGCAATACGTGAGAATTTTAGTGATTAACGACTTATTTTTAAGTTTATGAACTATGCAATTAACTGTTGAAAGTGAAAACTTCTGGTTAGAACAATAAAAACTTATTTAATTGCCGTCTTGAGAACTTTGAAGCACCGGTATGGAAGTTAAACTGTAATCACCTTGGTAGTTCGGGTTTTCTATCCCTCACTGATATGACCATATCGGACATTTTTTCTGGTCATTCTAGAGGCATTTGTTTTGAAAATTATCTGGCGGAGTCGAATTTTCTGTATGGGTTAGATCCCTTTGCGTTCCCGTTTTGTCTTATGTTTCTTATTCTTTTATGAAAAATAACTGTAACATAATGAGTCGGTCGGCGATTAACGCATAACTTGATAAATACAACTTCTATGTGGGCCTAAAAATTCAAGCTTTAATTTTCTAATACTTGCTGCGACCTCGAACTTTACAGGCAAGAAGACAAGTGTGCCACTTTCCATTGTTAAGAATTTATCATTTGTATCGGTACAGGTGGTATCAGTGATCATGAATGATAAATTCGATACGATGACTTTGTAATAAGATAAGGATAATTGAAAAGTTCTAGGTTCCACGTGGTAATTATGAAAGCCTGTATAGGTCATGCCTTTTAATTATTTCCATGGAATCGCTTTGCCTCAAGCGTCGCATTTTTGTGTAAAGAATAAGGAGTTTAAGTGTGCATTTTATTTGAGTTCTCTGCCATTGGAAAATTAGTTTACAACTTAACAGTAACAAATTAAAATTGAATTAATATATCAATCAACCAATCTCCTTTTAGTCACAATTACGCACTTAGGAAACTGTAGAAAGTATTTTATCAGCACATTAACGAGCGCAGTACAGTCATTTAAGTCATTAACTTTCACTACAATAACCGCATGAGTCGTGTGATTCGCCGCCGTGGGACTTGTCAATCCTGGTCCATCAGGATTTTTGTTGAGTAGGTATACAACATAGTTGTTGATATTTTCCATGTTAATTTATTTAAAAGCATCGGTTGTCAACAGCAGCACGGTTCGAAGTAAAAGTCATAAGCTTAACGTTATTAGAAGAAGAAAAGATTATCTTCTTGAGATCATATCGAGAGATTCGAACCCGTCGTGGTGAAGTAGGTTCCAAATTCATTGGTATTTTGAAAATTATTACATTTTAAAAACCACAAAATTTTCTTTTTTTTTCCTATAAGAAGAAAATTTATAAAATATCTAACTCTTATCTATATGTTAAAGCCAAAATATGCACGATTATTTGTCAGTCTTTCAATATGCTAGAAAAAAATGAGGAGCTTCGGGCCGTAATTCCATCGGACGAAAGGTGCATGCATAGATACAGTTGCAACAACAATTGAGAAAAACGGATTATCGTTCTCCGAAACTTGAGAATGCCTATTATTTTTTTGGTGATTTATCTTGGGTCATTCAACCGAAACCAGAAATTTAGCCAATGAATTCTAACAACTCTAACTCCATCCCTTACTTCTTCTTACTTCAAAAAAGCAAATTTTGTAAGTTGTGAGTGGTCTTCTGTAAGAGGGTCGGTCAGAAAGCTCTAAGCTTGACCAGCTAAGCCACTATTGCCTGCCTCTTTTTTCAAATCAACCCTCACGATGTATTTATACATATATATAGAATCCCAACAGGTCGAGCAGAGATCGAACTTCAGGTAACAGTCGATTACACACAAAGCCACATCTGCCAGTACGAACCAAGCAGTACCCACTTATAGTGACAGGTTTCCAGCCTATCGCCTACACTAAAGGGACACCAAACCAAAAAATTAACAATCCTTCATTAAACAAAACGAACAACTGGTCGTTGGCATTGTTTAATTAAGTTAAACAAAGCCAAAGTTGTTCGTCCAGGACAGATGTTACACTCAAAATCATACCAGCAGTCCGGGTATGTATTTATGACTACTTGCATTAAAATAATTATACTTTAGTGAAAGTCAAGAATCGACTCTTAAAAACCTACCTTGAAATGTAATCAGGCAAAATATATAATACCTTCAGTGCTTGTACAATTTAATCTCTCCACCTGAGAGATAGCCCGCCCTCAGCTTTGTCAGGTTTAAAGTGCAAATTAAATTTTGTCGGGCCATCAAAGAGCGAGCTTATCTAAATTGCATGGCTTTGGACTACAGCTGTGTATGAATAATAGCGTGAGTTTGCTCTTGAAATCTCGACTAATCAATTTCAGATAACCAACCATTTGGTTCCCACATCCGACTTTTCAAATATTCAGTCCACGTTAAAATTTTGATTTTAAGGCTGGTTGTACAATCGCTTATGGAAAGCGTGGAAATATGCGGTTAGTACGCGCTTAAACTGTGCAACGGATACCTACACAAGTATTCTGCTTAGGAGATACTTATAGATTATAAATCCTTCAGTGGTAATTCACCTCTAAAAGAGCACTAAAAGAGCTCAGCAATATTTATGTCTCCCTAAAAATCCATCTGCCATCTACGATCAATTGACAACTTTGCCTTCCCTACGAAGAAAACTGTAAGTACAGTTTTCATAAAATAATTTAATTTATAGATTAGATATGAAGTTCTATAATTTGGTCTAATCCCCGTAAAGTCAACTTTTCGAGAACGTGTCAATGTGTTTAGGCAATAATGTAACAATTATTCGGAATAGATCATGATTGTCATGAATGGCAAAAGAACATGGGCATGCGCATGAATGGTAAGCGCGCAGTTCACACTGGTGAGAACCGTGCGACAAGCTCTAGTTATAGCCGAGTATCATCATCGTAGAAGGAAGAAATGATCAACCGAATAATAATTTGTCATCAGCGTGAGCACTCGGGGGCTTCTGTCTTCTGGTCTTTAGATTCATGTAAACATCATGATACGATATATAAAAATGAAATGATATTTTACATATATCGTAATATAGAACGTCATGATTTTTACTCAAATATGTTTAAATAGGTACAACTTATTATAGATGTCGTAATGTGATAAACTTAGAGAATAATTTTTGCGTTTACAAACGCGTAAATAGTTTTTTAAAACTAGAAAATATACACTGAAAAAAATCGACCTGCCCCGGACGGAAATCGAACCCAGCAAATTCCGCGAAGATGCTGGGTTCGATTCCCGCCCGGGGCAGGTCGATTTTTTCATGTGATAAACTGGTTTAAATATAACACTAAAAACTTTTATAGCCAATCCGTAATAAACATTTACAGATAAAGTTGTATTAACATTATACATATTGTAATCCATAGATTTTTAATTAAACAACAAGGGCATGTAATATTAATAAGCCTGTGTAGTATCAGTATAGTAAACAAAGTGGATTGTTGACCCCAATTTCACTTTCGTGGTCTTTATCAGAGCGTTGCCATGGCGACTGTGTTACGGTCGCTTCGCCTCGTAATTACGCAACAATTACAACTCCATGGATATGCAACGTTATTCACTTTCCCGTAAAGTAAGGTACCTTTTAGATTAATGGATTGATAAAATCTAAATATTGCAAAAAAATTAAGGAGTTGAGATATTTTGTAGTTATCAAGTAGGTACTTTGTATGTGTTTTTTCCTATGGTATTTAAATTGACTAATTAACCACACCTCTATCTACCCAAAGTTTATGTTTTTGAGTATAAAGAATTAACTATTTTAGTTGTTTAATGAGTTCAATTTGTAGGGGAAACTTGTACTCTAAAAAATATACACTAAGTATGCTGACGGTTAGGGTAAGGTACAACCCCAAATTCTTTATTCATTTAGGAATAACACCGACCTCATTAGTCAGTTAAATAAAAAAAATACTTGACGCAGAGGCCTAGATGCTACCGGAATAATGGGAACTATACTTGTACGAATGTGTGAGTTGAAATCAAATCAAAATGAAAGAGTCCATCTAAGTACTTAAAATAATCAAATCAAGTTAGGCTTGCTTCACAATGAGGCCTCCCAGTAAACTTCATTGAAACTTGCTAAGATTGTTCCTCTTCAGCAAGAAACTCAAAAAGTTAGTTTCTCCCTTTACATTATTAAATGGGATGGGAGTTTTATTCGCCGTTTCTTGTCCTACGTGATTAAAAATAAGTAATTATTTTCTTCCGAAACTATCAATGATAGAATTTCTCACGATTTAAAAGTACTTCGAAAAGTAAAGAACTTTGGATTATGGTACAGTATTATATTATCTGTGGTTTAGGTAAAAAAGCCGAAAAAGGGTTTATGTAACCAAATGTTACCCAAATCTGTGCTCAACTAATGCGATTATGAGCGTGATTATAATGTATGTATTTAAAAGAGCTCATAATACCAAGTGTTAGAAACTTGATTAGCTTTTTTCTCTCGAATTCAGAATAATGCGAGCTAGATAAGCTTGCAGTAAGAGCTCCACTAAATGAGATTTAAATGTGACTGAGCATAAAATTCAGAGCGATAGTAAAAATCCCCACTTCAAAAGATATTCTCCTTAGCTTTAAATATAAAAAAATGTTTCTCTTCCGTTTAGTTTATTTGGAATTTATATTATATTATATCATTATTTTTCATTGTTTCCCTTTTTTTATTTTGTTTTCCCATTTTCATCACTTCCGAAGCATATGAGCGTAAGTGGTATATAACTTCTATACAACTAACGTCCGTATGCTTCGGAGGAAAAGTTTTTTTTGCGTTAAAAATAATATTTTAGTCTTATTCGATAAACATCCTGATATTTTTAGCCATTACTTTAATTTATCTTATTAATATTAGTGCCATCTAATCTGCATCACCAGCTACCATTAAAAATCGGTCTGTCAAATACTCTTAGAATATAAAGTAATTAATATGATGTTTAGAGTTAAAAATTTGATTCAAACATAATAAAATACTGTTGGATCTCGGCATGCTATCGCATGTATTGTGTTTAAACGTAAGTTTTTAAGTTGTTATGTTCTCAAATAAGTGATTGTATATTCTTATGAGAATAAATTTCTTAAACCGATATTGTTATAGTAGTTGACAAACCCATTACGACCTCAGTGTGTTTCAAAGACTGCACATAAACCATGTAAAAGGAACTTATTTTGTTGCTTGTCACTCCTGAGAGATGCAACGTCGTCGCAAAAACTCTATCTTCTTGTGACAGAAATACTTGTATTGTATTTTAAATATTTTCGCTTCGAAAGTGAATTAAAAATAAGCCCTACTTATGTCTTGCAAATTGAATATACTACCATTGCTGTTTGCGATTGCTATAATACTACATTATAGAGAAACGTATAAGCCAGCAATCAATTTTACACTAACAGGACATGTCCATTTGGCTCCTCAGAGGATCAGAGGTCAATCATAATTGGACCCGACGGGATGGACCGCTTGTAAGTTGTCGCTAAGATCTTCGGTACATATTTATGTACCCATCGAATCAGATTAATACAGACTATTTTAGTTGTTATTATTTCGTCGCATAATAGAATTCTACTGTAGAAATATACGTTTTCAGAAACGTTAAATTGCATAATAGAATTCTACTGTAGAAATATACGTATTCAGAAACGTTAAATAAGTAAACTTGGTCAACATTCTATAAATTAGAGAAGCTAATTGTGGTCAGTGTTTTAAAGTCCTTTATAACCTTTTATGGGAAGATCATTATACAGGCTACAGGAGCATTATACAGACTACATGAGTCACGTCTTCGCTTTTTTTAAATAAAAAAATCAGCGGCAAACAGCAAGTCATAGAACTTTCCTACAAATTTTCTAGTAGAACAGATACTGACTTCTTTCTCAATTTACTTGGGGTTGGCAGTATATCTTAATATCGAGTTATAGCTCTTGGCATTATCACAGCCAACCGCCAGAAACCCGCCCTTCAGGGGTTGACTTCATAAATGTACAGTTCTTTATGTGTTTAAAATTACTCCTGTCTTTAATAAATAGATTATTATCACAAAATTCGCAATGAGAATTCACATCTTGACTCGAGTAGGTACTCTAGAAAACTGGGCTCTCACTAATTAGTCTAATAAAATGATTCCAACAAAACTTAATCCTACAGCAGTGCATACATAAGAGAACTTTATGCAGCTTAAGAACTTATACGGGAACTGGAAACTTACATAATTACGAAGTCTTTGAACAGAGGCGTATGAGAGAATCGTAGCAATTAGATAGTCGATACGTAGAACTAATTGCATTCCACGATTGTCTTTACCTACTGCCAGTATAAAATGCTTGGTGAATATGACAAAATAATTTAGGTAAATCCAAATTAATATTCTTTTTGAATTAGGTATCTTTGATGGGAAGTTCTTGGCCTTCATCTAGCCTGATGTTCAGTGACGATAAAACCGAAGACGGAAGCTAACGTCACACCGAACCCTTGACCACCGATAGACTTACTACTGACTGTAGGAACGCAATAATGGTGTAAAGACTATTGTGACGAGAGTCTTTAATAAGATGGTTGTAGCCGGGCTTCAAACAAACCCTATCATCAACCAAACGGAACACAAAATCCTTCTATCCCGTTGTACTTTGTATATAATTCCGATAGTTGAACCATTTCACCACAAAGGCCGTGGAACAATATCGAAAGAGCGTTTTAACCCCTATGTAGTTATTAGTTCATTCACCAGCCTTAAACCCAGAGGAAGAATACTCATTTCCTCTGGGATTGGTTTGGCTCGGTACCACTATAACCTAAGTCTGCCGCCAACAGTTGTGATCCGGTATTTAGAGCTAGTGTGGCCAGTTTTATGTCTGTTGAGGTATCTGCGTAAATGGACTTACCTTCAGCCAACTTGACACCAGGTGTGGTGAGTAGGTACTGTCCACCTCTCTATTTATCTTTAGGTACTTCTCTCTATTATTTGAAGCATGTTGAATCAAATTCCTCTAACAATTTAATAAGGTCGTTCTAATAGAACTATTGTTATCGCGTCTTACTATTTATAAGAGCATTATTAGTATAGTCAAGAAATTTGTTTGAACTTACAATCTAGTTGACAATATAATTACGAATGAATTATACATTTTTATAGATATAGCTAGAACGACATTAAAAATTTTGACTTGTCCTCTTTCCATAGTTTACAGTCATGTTGTTGTATGTATTTATTCAAATTCTTGATTTTTTTCAATTAGCCTATTGCTTAAATAATGAATTTCGTACTTCAATGTTTTATACGTTCTGATCTGATCTACTCGATCTGCATATGAAGTTATGTCAGAGTGATTTCACTGTTTAATTAAACGTTTTGTAATTCACTTTACGATTATCTATCACTTGTAAGTAATATTCTATAAACACGTTAATCAAACGTTTTCTAATTCATTTAACGATTATCACATGTAATATTCTGTACTAAAATCCGTAACACATAGATTAACGACATAATTGCACGGTATCTTATTGTAGCGTGATACGTCTATCCTACAGAACACAGAGAAGTCGTGACCTCCCCTGAACTCTGGATGCTCTGCGCAAACGTCTACAAAGCTGAATTACTTTAACATGTCCCTAATTACGGAGTCGTGTTGGAAACAATTTTATTGTGAGAAGTGAATGTCTCAATTGTAAACAAGCAAGTTTCATCTTACATCTGTGGTCTATTTTACTTTCTTCGTTGTTCCAATAAAGATACCTACACTTGTTGATTTTGTGACATAATAGAGTTCAGACCTTTGTCGCTGTTTTCATAGAAAAACTTATTCCATTTTCTTTTGTGTTTTTCGAGACTCGTTTACGAATACATTCCTTTATGTTTGAGATTATTTTATGTACCATATTACTACTGTTTTAATTTCCTTTTGATCACTGCTCGCCCTTTGAAGTATATTTTATTAAAGTTAAATTACCCGATAAGATTATTAATATATATTTAAGAATACCATCTTCAAAATGTCCTTTCCATCGTTACGATCAGAAAATCTTTTAGAATCCACACTTCGAAACATTTCTACAATTTATCGTAATTTAATAGCAAGTATTTGTATCGTTGATAGCTTAAGACTTATATTTATTAGTCACTGGGGCAGAAAATAATTGTGTCGCAACAATATAGCAATTTGACAATTAACGATGCTCTCAGCAGTACCGAGAGGTTCCGAGTTCGAATACTGGTACATGTTGATAATGACGGAGTGACCATTTCTTCACAAGCTACGATTGTTTAAGTTTGATTAAAAAATGTCCTACCAACAACAAAGCTGAGCACAAATTTGTACTCTACTGGGGATCGAACCCAGCACCTCTATATCTAATTCCTGTGTGTGAAACACTAACCACGGAGACGACTATATGCATAGTATGTACATAGTTTTATGAAGGTCTACATTTCAAATTGGACGATTGTGCATCACGACGCTATCGCAGTAATAGTATGCCATTAGCCACGCTCACATAGCCCATTGCCCCACAGCTCAATTGGCCACGCTTACCAACGGCTAAACCCAGGCCGCCACTTTGGATCATTTGAAAACAATCGCGTTTATTGATGTTCCGAAAAATTCTTCAAAACTCATGGGTTCTACATACATTGTTTATTGCATTAATTCCACGTGCGGTAATTGCGTATTTCATTGTTAATTGAACTAGAATTTCATTGATATAACCATCACGCTCATAACTCATAACGCCAAAAAGGTTGGGCAGAGATTTAAGTAACATTTGGTCACACATAAAGCCACATCCAGCAGTATGGGCTATGTAGTGCCTCAACATAGTGACAACTTTCCCGGCAATCTGGCAAGTTGTCACTACTTTGAGGCACTCAAACTAAAAAAAAAGTTCCATACAAAATAACTTTCTAAAAAATTTAAATACAGTGCCTGATAAACACAAATGATTAAACGAAACCTAAAAATTAAATAAAAATTAAGTAATGACATTATGAATCAACAATAATTCCTACAAATGATTATACTTTAAATAAATGATCCAAATGAGTGGGAGTAGTAATTGCTCAAAACTTACGCATGTAAAACTGTAATAATTATTTATTGACTTCTATTTATGTTTTAAAATCATTACGAAATTGTAAGCTGTGGAGTTTCTTTGGCCGTTGCTTCTCTGTCTCAGTATAATAATTATTTAAGTGAAATAATTATTTTGTCTCAATAGGTAGGGTTTTGACGATTTAAAAGTACCTACCTACTTACCTAGGTACTTAGCAAATAAGAACTTTTTCATTTTCTAACTCAGCTACACGAACCTAATCTCTCGATAGATTTTTAATAAGTAATAAGTATTTAATAGACATTAAGCTGAATTTAAAAAATAAGCTATTTCTACTAAGTATCAATTTAGCGTAACACTTATTTCAACTCACGAAATATTACAAGCAGTATTTTACAAGTATAGGAAGAAATAAAAAAAGCTTTGAAAGCATTGAGAAAGCTAAATTATACCTGCACCGAGCTTACACCGCACTTGTCTGTAATAGATTAGATAAAACTCTATAAGGACACTTTCTCTTGTTTTCACAGTAAACACAGGTAATCTGAGGGATATTGTGATTATTATATGCAATCTTAGAACTACAATAAAGGTTAACAATCAAAGGAAAAACCTTCCAAATATTATCCAAGAAAGTCCTTCCATAACTTCTTTCAAAAATAGACCAAAGAAGCACCTTTTGTCACAAATCTCGTGATAGTCATCATTATCACAAGTGTAATCTATCAGTTTGTCATACATAATATCAATAGTTTTGTATATATTATATATTTAGTTTTTTATATGTATATTACTATTTTATATTATCTAAAATATGTATGTATATATTTGTGATATGTATTAATTTATGAATTTTGTTTATTAGTTTGTAAATTGTTATTTTAATTTATTCTAAGTAATTTTTCTTTACTCTTGCATTTTGTATCGCCTGTATACGAATTATTCTCTAACATCCATGGGTTGACTGGAAGAGATGTCTTTTAGGGATAATTCCGCCCTTGCAAACTATGTACTATTGTATAAATTGTCATAATATTTTCAAGTGCAATAAAGAGAATAATAATACAATTTCATATAACTAAATCTAAATCAGTTCACAACTTTGGCTCTTTTAGTCAACTGATGGTAAATGACTATAAGGGCAAAGTAGTAGCGTGCTTCACTCGGAATCCTTAACTACAGAGGGACCGGCAACCTTATCACTAATTTTCTTTATCATAATACATAATAATGTTAACAGCATTATTGTGTTGCGACAATTAATGATAAGATAGCCGATAGCCAGTCCGTCTGTGGTTGAGGGTTCTGGGTTGAGCTCGATTCCATCTTCGGCCGACCATCAGATGAGATGAAGGCAAGAGCTTACCTGTCAAGGGGTCCACATATTGTAAAACTTTCGGGTAAACTAAGTTCTGCGGCATATGCAGTTAAAACAATTAGGCGGCTAACTGATGTAGATACTGCTAGAATGGTTTATTTCAGTTATTTTCACAGCATAATGTCGTATTAATTCTTCTCTGGGGGAGTGCTGCAGATAAGTATTATACTATCTTTGTTCTGCAAAAACGGTCTCAGAGAAAGGTTCAAGGAGATAAATATTCTAGCTGTGTCATCACAATATATACTGGAAAACTTACTGTATGTAAAGAAAAATATTATGCATTTTTCTCAGAAATGCCATACGCACAATGTAAATACTAGGAACAAACACGATCTGGTTGTATATAAAACTCGTCTCCACAGAATAAACAATTCCTTTGTGGGCCAATGTATACGTTTTTACAATAAGCTTCCGAAGAATATTAGAGATTCGCCGGTTAACAAATTTAAAAAATATGAAATATCTAAATTATATAATAATCTTATTAAAAGATAAATGATTACTTCAATGATCCAAATGCGTGGGAGTAAAATCTGCCTATTTACGCATTTAAAATTGTAATTTGTTCATATTGATATATCTATTGACTGTAATGGTGTTTTGAATTCATTACAAAATTGTAAGCTGTGGAATTTCTTTCGCCATTTCTTCTCCATCTCAGCATAATACTAATTATTTAAGTAAAATAATTATTTCGTCGAAATGGTTTTGACGATTTAAAAGTACTTAGCAAAGTCCATTTAAATAAAGAGCTTTTTCATTTTCTTTTTCATTTTCAAGAATTAAAAAAAAATGTCGGGAAAAACAATGCTGTTTAAACTATTAATACAGCGTTTAAGCTTTGATCACATGGTGGTTAGCCATTAATGACTAGGTGCCAAAGTCAGTGGCGTAGTGCGTAAGGGCATTGTCTTCCACCCGGGACGCACCTGTTCAAACCTCACCACGTTACCAATATGTTTTCAAATTTTGAATTCATATGTATGTACGTTTAATCGACGCTTTTACGGTGAAGCCTGCAACACACTAGTAGTTAGATATTGAGGTATCTGGATCTGGATCAATCGGAGATCCAGATCCAGATCCCTCAATATCTAACTTTTAATTATTCATCTATCAGTATGACTATTCATCTAATAAACATAAAATTATGTAATTATTAATAGAAATCAATTTTGTCATTCAAGATAGGTAGGTAGGTACCTACTATTTTAAAAACTGAAACTTATTACGCGTTCACTTTTAGCGCGACACGTGTGATTGTTTTGTTAAGGTACGCCAGGTATGCACTACTCAGCAGTTTTATAAATTCTATAACTTATTACGATGATACTATCGGCTAAGCATTGCCTTTACTGAGCACGAGTAATGCTACGTTTCTGTCTTATATAGTATAATAGGAAGGTAGTTTATGTAAGTATGATTATCTAGTAAATATTTATATCACAGTATGTAGTAAAACCTACTTTAGAAAAATATTAAGTTTTGCAATTGTTGAATATTTGAATGATGAAATAAAATTTCAAAATAAAAAACTAATATTTAGGTTGGACATATAAATTTTATTTGACTCTTCTTAGCTAGTACAGTTTTTAAATAGATACGTTTATTTCATAACTTAATCCTTTTCCATACTATTTTGAATTTTTGTCATCAAACTCTTTACAGACTGATATACGTCATCAAAGTACATATTATCGTTATTTACAACATATTGCATGCATACATCAGCATCACATTTACAAAATATTGCACTTTGAACAATTTCAATTTTTTCCGCATCATATATCTCTAGTCTAACAATTTTCTTTCCGTGTTTAGGCCTTTTTATGTAAGAATAAAGCATTTCATTTTCCTTTCTCTTTTTTTGGTTTCCAGCACCCTCCGTAGCATGATCTTGCTGCTGCATGTAGTGGCTCACACGTTGTGCAAGAACATTTTGATTTTTAGTTTGAATTGGTTGAAAAGGAAAAATGTCTTCAGAGTCCTGAAAAGTAAATAGATAAAAAATCATATTAGTATTATAGAAGAAACATATCGAAAGTGAATATATAAAATGAACTCTTGAAACTATTGATTCATGATCAGGAAAACAATTTAGCAATGAAAACAATAATATGTTTAATAAAAAAAAATAACTTACCGACATTGGAGAATTTTATGGTAAACGTTGTGACGCGAGAATTAAATTTTTTTAATGTGGTAAATTTAGTGTTTCCTTATTATATACATTTTGTAAAAGTGTTAATAGAGTTTAAAATCGTATTGTTTTCCTAATCTATTCATTACTGTAACAAAATTGGTAAGATGAAATAGGAGTCTCGCGACGGGCAGGCGCCGCCTGAGTTGTCAAGCCAGGGGTGCACAGACCGTGGCCTGTATACTCACGCGGTCCGCCGAACATCAACAGCTCAATCGCAAAGTTAAGCACCTCTGCTGTAGAGTTTGTACAATTATCTACCTATATGAATAAAAACACATTAACACTATTATGTTTGTTCATTGAAAATGAATCTACTTATTATCCTAGACTAGGTAAGCTTCTTCTTTAATATAAAGAAATACTAGTGGTTTCTCACGGCTTCGTTCACTATAGGATTATTATTTTTTCATATAAAATGTATAGGGTACATGACTAAGTGTAAATGTGAAATTGACTAATGACCGGTTCAGTAGTTAAGGTGTGTAAGGTCATAATAAAACAAACAAACAAACAAACTTACTTTCACATTTAAGTATATAATTGGTCAGGATTAAAATTCACACAGCAGAACCTGCGGTATAAGACTAGTATAGCTTGAACAAAGTAAGCATCAGAAGATTATCATTTTAGTACCTTGACACAACAACGCAACCGCTTGTTCAGTGATACATACCATAATTTAATACGAATTCTTATTATGACAAAGTACTAACTCTACTTTTGATACCGATCGTATATTGTTTCGATGGCGAAGCATTTTCCATTTCGGGGTTAGATTGGACTTTGTACTTGTACCCGTGGGGGGTGATTCAAATATGGTCATCAATCACGTGTAATTCAGGATATTTAAGCCATACAAATGATTTGGAGCATCACTGTGCTTTCTGGAAGCAGAACATCAACAAACTAGAGTTTCAAACAGTGCACCACATCTTCTAAAAATGTAAGTTTTGTTTTCATTAGCGTTATTAGTACCTACCTACCTACTATGTTTTACATTATTAGTTTTTTTTTTTCTATATTCGTGAACAGTGAAATTATTACTCTTTACTTTACTTTACAATATTAGTTTTTGAGTTTTCAATATGCGAGAGTGGTATTCATGGTTATTAATTCATCTATTCAGTATTCATTAACGTAATAAGTTAGTTATGTTATATTTTTTATTTGTTATTTTTGTCTTAATGAATGTTTCTTTCTTTCTTCCTTTCTAATAACAATTTATGTTCTAATGAGCCGTTTAGTGAATATTATTATATGCAGTTTCTTATTGTTTAAGTAATATGGTATATTATTTAGCTTATAATGATCATTATACAGAACTTAAGTCTTTATAATGATTAACTATAGTATTAGTAGTATAGTAGTTCTAGGATAGTATCATTTGTGCTATTCACTTCTGTTAGATATTAATTTATATTTTATTTAAAGCTTACTAAAGCCTATATTAGATACTGTTTCGTGCAAACTATTGAAATTATTTATTTATTATTTGTAGGTCCCACGAACGAGCAAACGCTGATTTATTATTCCCGTCCGACGACGAGGCTCCTCGCCCCCGAATAGAAAAAAAACATAGAAGAAAACATTCATCGGAGGCGAGCACATCGAGAGCGAGTCCGGCTCACTCACCAATACCGAAGAAAAAGAAACCGGTATTCAAGCCTATACCCGCGAAGAGATCATCTGCTCATGATCTGTTCGGGAGCGACAGCGAGGAAGAAGATGTTATCGTACCTGCCAGTTCTGGTAAAAGACCATCGCCTCTCCTTTCTTACATGACGCGTAGACTCGCAAACGGGTATTCCCGTCAAGTGTTCGATGAGAAACCCGGGACGCATTTTATTGACTTGCGGATTTATAAATGCGATGAAATCGAAAAAGTGCAGCCAATGAATCGTTGGAGGCACTCGATTATATGCGTAAAAAATCGTACAGACGAAAATACTGACGCATGGCAACATCTTGCCAATTTTCTCATAGCTACTCGTAAGGAATACCGAGGCTGTCCCCCTACATTTATTAGTAATTATTATTAATTAAATTGTTTACTATACTACTTATTATAACTACAATTATGCTTTTATTATAATTGTATTTACCCAATTAGATTTAATGATTTACCTAAACAAACCTAAGTGTATACAATCATACTACTTAATTACTTCTAATAACTAATATTATGCTTTTATTATTATACATTGTAATCGTATTTACCCAATTAGATGTAAGGATTATCTACTCAACAACGTGTTTATAAAATGATTAATTAAATATAATTAATATTTTTTATTGTTTATTTCTTTTACAGTACAACCCACCATCAGTTCAAGATCTGATTATAACGATTTAATGAAATGTGAATACTGTGAAATTGAAATACCTAAAAATGAATACCGATTTCACCAGAGATCTAATTTACATAAATCTAATTGCATACTGAAATCAGAATTTGAGAATATAAATATTATAGCTGCAGCGTTTAGAAATAGAATTGTATCTTATAGGCTAAATCCATCAGACGAGTACCTCATGCCAGAGGCTTTTCTAATGAACAGCCTGAAGGAAATACTAAAATTAATCAATGACTGTCTTGTGAAGCATAAATGTATTAAGCTGAATTTCGAGCTGTTTGCCTATTTTATGAAGTCGACATCAGATGAGCGACAACTCAAATCGTTTATGACAAAATATGAAATCGTTTACCAAAGTACAGACATTAAAGAGTTATTAATGAATACTATTTGTACATTTGAAAGAAAAATATCTGAACTTGAACACTGTGAGTCTGGGTGGTCTTGTGTTTTAATGAGTCATTTAGAGATAAATATAAATAAATATTCTCCATTAAGAGGGGGTTCTTATATTGATTTACCAGGAAAAATAAAAAATACTAAAAGTTGTATAAATATTAAAAACAACGACGACCATTGTTTTTTGTGGAGCGTTGTTGCGGGTCTATTCCCTAAGAAGAAAAATGTAAGTAGAACCAATTCATATCCTCATTATACCACAGTATTAAATATAGACGGTATGACGTTCCCCCTCACTTATAAAGATATTAGATTGTTTGAGAAGATGAATAACGAAGTGAGTATTAACGTGTATGGACTAGATAATAAAGATAATGTAACTGGTCCTTTATATGTAACTTCTTTACGAAAAACAAATCATATAAATTTGCTGTATATAGAGAAGTCTGGTACGGGTCACTACTGTTTAATAAAAGATTTAGTACGTTTGGTCAAACGTCAGATAACTCTTAATAAAGGCAAAATATATTTATGTGAATTATGTTTGCAATTTTTCACGAGTGAGATAAAATATTGTTCACATATGTGCAATGAAATCGTAACAGTTCTACCAGAGAAAAACACAACTTTACATTTTAAAAACTATGAAAGAAAACAAAAAATTAATTTCGTTATATACGCTGACTTTGAAAGTCTTCTTTTAAATCAGGATGTATATCAAACTAAAAATTCACGACTTTATAAACTACACAAGCCTTCTTGTTTTGGTTATTACATTTGCTGTTCGCATGATTCTAATTTGAACAAGTACGTTTCATATAGAGGACCAGATTGTGTAAAAGTATTTATCGAATATTTGATTAGTGATATAGAAAAGATTTATTATGAACTGTCTTTTAAAAAACCTATGACGCCTTTGTCACCGATGGAAGAAGAAAACTATAAAAACGCTTTGAAGTGTCACATATGCGGCTATTTCCTCTTAGACGATAAAGTAAGAGACCACGATCACATTACATCTCAATACAGAGGCGCTGCACATTCCCGCTGTAATCTGATGTATAAAGTATGTCAATTTGTGCCAGTTATTTTCCATAATTTAGGTGGTTACGATTGTCACCTCTTTATTCACGAGTTAGCGAAATATGATGGCTGCTTTAAAATTATACCCCAATCAAAAGAAAAATACATATCTGTCACAAAAATTTTAAAATCAGAAAATACCTCATGTCCCATACAAATAAAATTTATTGATTCCTTTCAATTTTTAAGCTCAAGTTTAAATGATTTATCTAAAAATTTAAATGAAACAGATTTTGTTTCTTTGATAAAAGCGTTTCCCGAAAAAGAACAGATCAAATTATTGTGCCGCAAGGGTATTTACCCATATGATTATATGGATAACTTTTCTAAATTTGAGGACGATGTTCTCCCCCCTAAAAAAACGTTTTACAATAGCATTAAATGTGAACATATAAGTGACGAAGAATACAAACACGCGCATAATGTATGGAATGAGTTTAATATAAAATCCTTAGGAGAATACACAGATTTATATTTGAAAACTGACGTCTTGTTACTATGTGATATATTTGAACATTTTCGAAATACGTGTTTATGGCACTACCAACTGGACCCTGCTTATTACATAACTGCCCCGAGCTTGAGTTGGGACGCTATGTTGCTATATACAGGTGTTCGACTAGAGCTCGTAGATAATTTAGAGATATATGAGATGATAGAAAAAGGAATACGTGGTGGTCTATCGCAATGTTCTCTCCGAAACGCTAAAGCAAATAATAAATATTTACCAAATTTTGATCACTCTCAACCATCAACTTTCTTAATATATCTTGACTGTAACAATCTTTACGGTTATGCAATGACGAAAAAAATGCCGATATCAAATTTTCGCTTTTTAACCTCTCAAGAAATTGATGCCTTAGATATAGTTAACGTATCTGATGATTCACATGTTGGATACATTCTAGAAGTTGATTTAGCCTATCCCGACCATCTACATAACATGCACCGTGATTTACCTTTCGCACCAGAAAAATTTATTCCTCCAGGGGGGAAGGCTCCTAAATTAATTGCTAGCTTGTATGATAAATTCAAATATGTAATTCATTACGTTCATTTAAAGGGATGCCTAAAAAACGGACTTCTTTTAAAAAAAATCCATAGGGTTATAACATTTACACAAGAAAACTACTTACAGAAATATATAGATCTAAATACTCGGTTACGTCAAGCTTCGTGTTCAAATTTTGAAAAAGATTTTTTTAAACTACTAAATAACGCTATTTTCGGAAAAACTATAGAAAATAGACGCAAGCAAGTCAATATCAAATTAGTATCAAATTGGCGGGATGATCAAAATATAACTAATAAAAAACTTGGCGCAGAAAAACTAATAGCAAAACCTAACTTGAAAAGTATTACAGTGTTCTCAGAAAATTTTGCAGCTATACATCTAAGCCCAGAAAAGTTAACTCTTGACCGACCAATATATATCGGGTTTACCGTCTTGGAATATGCGAAACACCATTTATATCAATTCCATTACGACTTCATTAAAACTAAATATCAAAACAAAGCAAGATTATGTTACACTGATACTGATAGTCTTTTATACTTCGTGAAAACTATAGATTTTTATAATGATATGAAGATGGAAATAGCAAAATTTGATACTAGTAATTTTGAAGTTGATAATTGCTATCAAATACCTAGAGTTAACGCAAAAATTCCGGGTCTATTCAAAGATGAACTAGGAGGTGAAGTTGTCAGTGAATTTACAGGATTAAGAGCTAAGTTATATTGCATAAATACCATAAAAAGGGAAATAAAAAAGGCTAAAGGTGTGACTAAATCAGTTAAAAAGCAACTACATCAGAGTAATTACAGAAAAGCGCTTTTAGTTGATGAAAGCTTCAAATATAAAATGAATCTTATTAAGTCAATAAAACATGTATTATACTCACAAGAAATAGATAAAGTAGTAATAAATCGAAATGATGACAAGGTACAAGTACTCCCCAACCAAATTGAGACAATACCTTGGGGTCATTGTAGCACAGTATTTTAAATTAGATGTATTGACTTTGTTTTCATTTATAATCACAAGTTGACCTCAGTCAAAATACAGACAATCATTGGACTTTGAAACGAAAACACAATGAAATTTGTTAAACAATCGCTAGATCTAGAAGTTCGCAATATAAAAGTCAACAAAAAATCTTGCAAAATCAAACACAGTATTCTTCTACCTAGTACAATCCGGTGTATCATATGTGGTCCTTCAAACTGTGGTAAAACGAATGTTATGTTGAATCTCTTGTTTCATGAAAATGGGCTTAGATTCAAGCATGTTTATTTGTACTCGAAGACTGCCTTTCAACCAAAGTACTATTTTTTAAAAGAGGTAATGAAGAAAATTCCAGAAGCTGAATACTTTATTTTCGATGACAATAAAGAAGTTCTTCATCCTAATGACGCTTTACAAAATTCCATCATGATATTTGATGATGTTGCATGTGAAAATCAAATCAATATACGCAATTACTTTGCCATGGGAAGGCATAAAGAAATTGATTGCTTTTATTTATCACAAACTTATTCAAAAATACCTAAGCAACTTGTGCGTGATAACGTAAATCTCTTGATAGTTTTTAAACAAGATGATATTAATTTAAAACATATATACAACGAGCATGTTAACACTGACATGGAGTGGTTAAAATTTAAAAAAATGTGTTCTTCTATTTGGCAAGACTTTTTCAGTTTTTTAGTTATTAATAAAGATTGTGCTCTTGACAAAGGAAGATACAGAAAAGGTTTTGATACATTCATTTTTTTATAGAAATTGCATATATACTGTATTCTGTTGGACATTTTTCATTTGTATTTATGTTTCTGTAAATAGCAGTTGCACTTCGTATTATCATCTCAGATGGATACCGATATAAAAGAACAATTGGTGAAGTCAGTGCACAATATAAAAAATAAATTAAAAACATTGCGCAATGAAGACGATGCTTCTAACATTAAGTACAAAAAAGTTTTCAGACATATAACTGATCCTTTGGAAACTTTAATTAAAGTGAAAGAAAAAGATATTCCTACTTTAAAAGTAAAGAATGTCGGAAATTTAAATTCATCCGTAGGAGATGACACTTTTAAAGAAGATATCTTGTCAGATACCGGTTCAGAATATTACAGTGAAGATGAAAAAACTCCGATAAAAACTAAAAATGACACATTAATGTCAATTGATAAGGAAGATGTTATGGATATCTATGATAATATAAATATACCATTTGGTATTCGTAGTGAAAACATGAAACTAATGATCGGTAACTCTGAGGTCAAGATTTCATTATCAAAAAGTTCTTCAAATACAGAAAAGATGTACGTTATTAGCATCAATAATAAGCGTTTTGAATTAACCTCTGGCTTACAAGAGCTCTTGATACGAAATAAACCTAATCTAAACTTGGTTTCCGAAAAAGATAAAGTTGTTTATAAAGACATACTGAGCATTACAAATGCACACAAGAGGGATTTTAACCCTAATGGGCAAATAAAAGGTGACAAGGGGTTGAAATATCGTCAAATTATTAAACCTCTATTTAATCAAACAAATGAAAAACTACTTTGTTCTGAGCTATTGTTAAAACCTAAAATTGGCGGTTATATACCGAAGTTTAAAAAATATAAACAAAACACTGATTACGTTTATTGGGACGACCCAAACGAATTAGTTGAAAGGTTAAAATTATTAATTGCATCACAAAGTGCTGGAAATACTAATCATGACAATGAAATCATATCAATTATTGAAGAATTAAAAGAAACTGGTGTTATAAAAGACTGAAAATTTAATATATAATTCAGTAGCTGTATATTCATGAACATGGATGTTCATAAAAATAAACACCACGTTAATATAAAGAATAGTAAAAGTTGTGATATTGAATTAATAACAAAAACCTCTGAATGTCAAATTGTTGCCAACATAAATTGTCTCGAAATAGCCAATAAATTTACTCGCGAAAAATTAAGAAATATTGATAAACATTTAACAAACTTAAGTGAACGGATAAAAATACTCGAAAAAGCAATATTTGTAAATGAAATTGTAGGGAAGTTAAAAAAACAATATGAGCAAACTGGACGTAATAAATGAAATTCACAAAAATGCACGAAAAAATTTTCCGCGTAGAAATGTAATACTTAAAGATATTGACGACCTTTGGCAAGCTGATTTGATAGATATGCAGAAAATTTCAAAAGCTAATTGTGGATATAAATACATATTAGTGGTTATAGATTGTTTTTCAAAGTATGCTTGGGCTGTTCCACTTAAACAAAAAAATAAAGAACTTGTATCAAAAGCTCTTAAAACGGTTTTACTTGAAGGAAGGGTTCCAAAAAATTTACAGACAGATTTAGGAAAAGAATTTTATAATAACAGATTTAAAGACATAACGAAAACATTTAATATTAATCATTACTCTACATATTCAACAAAAAAAGCTTCAATTGTAGAAAGGTTCATAAGGACATTAAAAAATAAACTTTATAAAGAGTTTCATTTGAAAGGTAATTATAAGTGGGTCGATGGAACGCTAAAGGAAAAAGTTTTTGAATATAATCATACTTTTCACAATACCGTAAAACAGCAACCAGCATCAATAAATCAGGATAATAAAGGAATTGTTTTACAAAGATATATCAAAAAATCTAAGAAAAAATGGAAAAAAGAAAAATTACGAGAAGGTGATTATGTGAGAATCAGTAAATATAAAGGCTGTTTTGAAAAAGGTTTTACCCCTAATTGGTCTACAGAGATATTTAAAATCATAAAAATACAAAACACTAACCCTATTACGTATTTAATAGAAGATGCTAAAAAATGTCCTATATTGGGTGCATTTTACAGTCAAGAACTTCAAAAAACAAAGCATTCAGATATATATCTCGTTGAAAAAATTATAAAAAGAAAGGGGGACAAAGTTTATGTAAAATGGTTAGGGTTATCGAACACTGAAAACAGTTGGATAAATAAAAATAATATCCTGTAGTTATATAAATGAAAAAATGACTACTACCTATAAAGGGATACTTAATGTTTTTTTTTAATCAGTTACTCAAGATTATTGAAGCAGTGAACAGTTTTGTTAATTTTTTTAAATTATTACATGATATATTTAAAAATGTCAAAAAAAAGAAGAAATAATATCCATGAAAACAATTCGATACCTTCAAAAAAATACAAGTCAGGAGTCGGGTTTAAGAAAACTTTTAAAAATATTGTAACACACACAAAAAGACATCTCAAGAACTTGAAACCTAAATGCAAAAAGGCGGTTGTGGAGCTAGCAATGGCAGCTGCAAAGGAAATATCTTCGAATCTACCAGTAGAGGTACCAAGAGTTATACCGGTACCGAAAACTGGAGGATTTCTTCCATTAATACCTATATTTGCGGGCTTATCTGCCGCTGGTAGTTTAGCTGGTGGGGTTGCCGGAATCACAAAAACAATTAATGAATATAAAGCGGCTAAAAAGCGATTAGCAGAGTTAGAACGGCATAATGAAAAAATGGAATCACTCTGTATCGGAAAAGGATTACATCTCAAACCATATAAAGATGGATTCGGAATCTATGTTACAAAGAAAAAAAACTAAATAATCGGCTACCCAAAAGACCTTTGACAAATATTGACTTAATGAGATATTCGAAAAACATTCCCTTTTTTCGAGGTGTATTTATGAGAGATGAATTACCAATACGGCCATTACCAATAGAATGCGCCATTATTAACTTAGATTCATCTAAAAACACCGGAACTCATTGGGTAGCCTATGGAAAAGTAAATAATTATATTGAATATTTCGATAGTTATGGGAATTTAAAACCACCGAAAGAATTCGTCAACTATATGGGTTCAAATATATACTTTAACAATGACAATGTTCAAAGAAATAATTTATACAACTGTGGGCATTTGTGTTTAAAATTTCTTAAGTCATTTTGGTTAAGAAAACAAACAATTTTATATTTATAAAGATTCGTCTTTTCACTTTTAATCATTATAAACATTGCACTCATAGTAAATATACGCAGTATTTATTTTGCAAGGATTTATTATTAAATAAATATGATTATTTTCAATAAAAACCCCAATGATACAAAAAAACTGAATACTTCACTTCCAATAACGAAGGTGGCAAGACGGTTGAACACTAGTAAGAGTTTTACTAAAAAGATTACTAAAAATAATAAAGAATTTCTTCGCGCTCTAGGGTTTAAAATATAAAATGTTACAAATCACAGATTTACCGCAACATGATAATTCCATCGAAAGTTACGAAATTCATACCTACAATCCTTATAATAATAGTTTTAAAGAGAACGACGAAATCAGAATACCAATTCATCAACAAGATGTATATTTGCTACCCTCAGCAAGCTCTATTTACATCGAAGGATATGCAAGTGTATTTACAAAAGATGTGTCTGGAAAAATTACAAGAAAAGATGTTCAATTTGTTAACAACCCGTTTTCATTTTTATTTCAAGACGTAAAATATGAATTAAATGGCGTTGAAATAGACCACATTAAAAATGCAGGTATCACAACCACAATAAAATCTTTCATTTCTATGAATGATGGTGAAAGTAAAGCTGGTGCAATGTGGGGGTGGAATGTAAACGGTAACAAACAAAAAAGTGGAAATTTTAGTGTCATTATTTCGTTAAATAAAATACTGGGGTTTGCAGAAGATTATAATAAAATAATTGTTAGTTGTAGACATGAACTTATATTACAAAGAAGCAGATCCGTCATGAACTGTCTTACTATGGAAAAAAGTGATTATTTTGAATTAGATATACAAAAAGTGCAATGGCGTGTCCCACATGTCCGAGTGGCTGATCGTGATAGATTATTGTTACTTAAATTATTAGAAAAAGATCGACCATTGCAACTAGCGTTTAGAAACTGGGATTTATATGAGTATCCAGTATTACCTAAAACAACAAAACATTCCTGGTCTATTAAAACGGCTTCCCCATTAGAGAAGCCAAGATTTGTTATACTCGGTCTGCAGACTAATAGAAAGAATAATGCTACCAATAGTTCTTCCGTATTCGATCACTGTAAAGTGACAAACGTTAAATTGTTTTTGAACTCACAATATTTTCCATATGATTCACTGAATCTGAAATTTGACGAAGGTAAATACGGTATATTATATGAAATGTATGCATATTTTCGACAGTCATATTACAACCTTCCTGTTGACCCGTTGCTTGATCTGTTCACATTCAGAGAAAAAGCTCCACTGATTGTTATTGACTGTTCACGACAAAATGACTCATTAAAAACTGGACCAGTTGACGTTCGGTTAGAAATTGAATGTTCAGAAGATATACCAGATAATACAACAGCCTACTGTTTGATCATAAACGATCGTCTATTTGAGTACAGGCCTTTAAGTAACATTGTTCGAAAATTATCATGAATGTTATCGTCGATGTACAAGGTTTTAAAAATGAAAACAACGAGTTTATACCAAAAGAAATAGCAATTCAAAATGCAGGGCGTATCTTTACCCTTTTGATAAAACCACCATATCCGTTTTATAATTTAACTAAAACAGAACGTTCACAAGTATCTTGGATTGAGAGAAACAGAGGAATATTGTGGAATGAGGGATATGTCCCATATTTTAATTATAAGGTTCTCATTAGTGGTTGCTTAAAAAACAAACGTATTTTTACTAAAGGTTCTGAAAAAGTTGTTTGGTTGAAAAATATATTACAAACTGATAATGTGCATAACTTAGAAGATAAGAATTGTCCGAGTTTAAATACATTGTATAAAGAATATACTTTATCTTCAGATATTTTTAGATGTATCTATCATAACAAAGTGTGTGCCCTAAAAAATGTATCTTGTCTTTATAAATGGTGTTTAGAAAATAATATTCTTAAAAATTAAATAAACTTAAAAACAATATATTTTGGTGTTTTATTTAAAACCAACTGAATTACCCATTATATAAATTCAATTTAATCTGAGAAAATCAGCCTCACGGATATCTGAACTACACTTTATAACGTAATTTTGGTATCTTGAATGCATCCAAAACTGATGGAGGAATAGGTAGACCTAAAAGATGAATTATAAAAAACTGAATAATGAATAGTTAGAGAGAGAGAAAGAGAGAGAGAGAGAGAGAGAGAGAGAGAGAGGGTGATATTCGAGGTTGTGGATCTGGATCTTATTTGAGTGATGACTGATGAATCATTATCATATCAACCGACAGACTGTTGGACATAATATACCTCCCTCCTCCAAGGATCTTCAACGCGAGCGGTCCTGCGCTGCCCGCATCCAGCAGCTTCTGCTCGATAGAGGAACAGCTACATACAACTAAAAGATAAATAGTAAAACTGATAGATGAATAATTAGAAGTTAGATATTGAGCTCTGGATCTGGATCTTACGACAAAATTGATACTATTAATACTTACGTAATTTTATGTTTAATAAATGAATAGTCATACTGATAGATGAATAATTAAAAGTTAGATATTGAGGGATCTGGATCTGGATCTCCGATTGATCCAGATCCAGATACCTCAATATCTAACTACTCACACTTATGACGAAATGATATTGAGTTGTGTGTGCAGTCGACCAAAGGCGCCCTAAATGTGGGGTAGGCTCAAGCCGTTCGGAGAAATTATATGAGCTGTTGATGATGATGCTAAAGTCTTGATTAAAAAATGCAAGAGAAAACTTACTCAATCGATTGAACAAATTAGACTAGAGTAGAAAAGAAATTATAGAAAAAGTCATTTATGGAAAAAGATAAACAGAAAAACTGTTTCCTAAAAGAAAAATCTTCCGTAGAGTGGACATTAAATTATATCCCATTATTTTTGTTCTAATGGATATTATATTGTTATTGATTACGATGCCATTACGCCATTTTCGAGTAATACATTACTATCTAAAAGTATTAAAGCGAATACGTATAAGAATAAACTTTCGCTCACTAACAGCTACATTATTCATGTAAGTGACAAGCAAATTTGCAATAATTTCTCCTGAGCTTATCATCGTGTCTTCACCGCCGCCGGACAGATGTGCTTGCGCAACAAAGCGCACCGGCCACCAATCGCAATTCATCGTGGATCGATTATTATGCGCCTAGGGTTGCCTACAGTATTATCATGGTTCACTGAATCCAAAAAATATCTACCATATGAAATCATTATAAAAACCTTTATAATTCGACCTATTGCTGGGACCCAAGGCCTCTCCTTTTCATCGAAGTAGGTTGAGGCAGTAGTCCACCGCGCCTATCCAATGTGGACGATTGGTGGACGGAGTATAAGGTGAGCTCCTTTGTTGATCCACTAGTTGTTTTCTACGACACCCATTGAAGGGTATGGGGTGATGTTATGAATTATGGGAATAATTAAATTAATGCGAATAGTCTAACTAACGTGACCTTTATATAAAGTTTGTCCGTCCGAAGTTGGAAATAAATTCTTTCCAGCGTCGTATGGAACTCACTACATCTAAAAACTATCCTTTCCCAACGTCTCATCAATATTTGTACCAAATTGTATTTGTACCAAGTTTTATCAAAATCGGTCCAGCAGTTTTTGAGTTTATTCGTTGCAAACATACAAGTCATTCATTTTTATAATTGGAAAGATTTGTATGTTTGTAACGAATAAATCGCCCAAAGTTACTATTTCACGCGAATGAAATCGCGGGCAAAAACTAGGATATATGTGTAGACAAGGATTATGGATAAAAATATTAAATTTTGTAAGAAAAATGTAAATAGTAATTTGAAAAAACGAACGAAGTACTTAAGTCCTGCATAAAAATACATCTGCTCTATGTTTATCCCAATTGTCCTCCCGTGCGTAGCCGGACATACGGCTAGTACACTAAACATCAAATTGTTAATACAACATAGGGTTAACAAGACTAAACTATTACAGAATATATCAACATTGCTTCCTATCTATATACAAAGGTACCTATCCTGATGGACTCCATAATTTACTTTCGCAAATTAATATCAAGCTTCTGACCTTTTGCGTGGTCCAAAGGATTGGGTAATGGCATTCGCTTCAGACGGACACACCCAGAGTCCGACTACATAGCTCGAATACATTTTAAGGAAATTATTTGCAAGGATGTAACATCCACAATCAGTTGAAATGAACAGTAAGTTTGTTATCTTTTTACTTGTGGAAGCTTTTTAAAACTGAATAAATTACTATGTCACCAGATAAACATAAAAGAAGCTCTAATACAAGAATCCCAGCAGAAGTCCCTTTCAAAGAATAAAACCCAATTAAATCTATGTTTGATATTGGCTCAGACAAATTCTTTGTCTGAGGATATTGGTGGGTGAACCACCAGGCCGGAGAGGTTCGAACGTTATTGACTTTAATCAAGATAAAATAACTAGTATAAATGACAGCTTATGTCAAATGATGACAGCGTGAACGAACTTCACGCTGTCATCATTTGACTACTTTTATCGATGAAGCGGTGCTGTTACAATTTTAAAGAATTGGAGCAGCCGTGACTTATCTAAGGGCAATTAGAATTATCTATAACACAGCCTTTGTAATGTCTTCGTAAACTTTTCTAGTTATTCAAAACAAATGAAATCAAAATTAATCATAAAATGTATATGATTTCATTTCATTTATATAGGTATACAAAAGATGTTACATAATTTATAGGACCAGTACAAGTGACGCCCTGCTAGGGCACAGCAACACACACTCAATACACAGGTATTGATAAATGCCAACTAATCTTAATATCTAGCTTATAGTATATAAAATTATAAAGGTGCGTCCAAATCTTAAAGCATTTCAACTACAAGCAACGAAATTAATTATGCAGAGCTTGTAAAAAGATGAAAGAAAACTTGTCTCAAAAATATTTATTTACCCCAACTAATTTCCAATATAAAGCTCGTAATATTACGTAACAGTTTCAACCACAGCTAAATAACATAATGTCAGGCGGTTCATGTCATTGATATATAAAAATTACGAATCAACTAAAATGTTATACATATTACAAAGAACGATTTCTGATTGATTGTAATCCCATTTGAAGACATCTTGCTCAGTTTACGTATTAATTTAGGTACAATTTTCAAATAATTTAATTAGAACAGATCCTCATATTTTACCCAAATATCTTAAACTTGTGTCAAAAAAAAAAAAATTTTTAGTTGAGATCTATTCTTGAGAACAGTCTTCAACAAACCTTAAAACTTGATAACTGAGGCATAAACGTGATAAATTCGTAAACAGTAGAATCTCTACTCAAAAACAGATTAAGTACGGCAAAGTGCTAATACATGACTCAGACTAATAGGTTCTGCTAACTGCCTTCAAACTCTCATTTTGCTTGCTACGTATTTAGTATTGTTACAATTTATTTCTTGAAATTTATGTGGTTGAAATAAAATTTCATCATTATAAGGTCTGGCCGAATTGGTTAAAATTGTACGAATTAATAAGACGAAAGCATTTAGTTAATTTGATCAAATCCATTTGACAAATGTAAGAACTTCCATTCAATGTCCCAAAGATCAACTGATAATATTTGCGTACCTATTTGGAATAGGTAAATCATCTAATTGTAAAAATGGGATCCTACTAAGAACACCTTTGCGTGTATTTAACATACGCATTTTTAATATACGTAATCAGTACTTATAATTTATGTAAATATTTTAAACATTAATGTTTTGTTAGAAAATCAAAAAGCTTCTCCAATGAATATTTTGATCTTACTTAAGTTCATTGCAGAGTTCTATCTCATTGTTTGATCCATCCAAACACATAGTCACAAATAGATATTATGGTGGCTAATTGTAAAATTATAGGTACATATTTGCAGTGTTATCGCTACTAAATACGTACTTGTAGGTGGATTACAATGAACATTACAAGGCAAAAGCATTCAAAACAGTCTGCATTCTTCCTGAGTACGCCGGACTACCTTGAATGTCTCTTGTTGTTTATTTACTCATGACTACAGAGAACTCGATTGAACATTGCCGAATAGCGGTGATTGTAATCACATAGTTAATTTGTCGTGACACATACAATCAGATACATTATGAAGCGCAAAAAAAGAAGACGCCTCAATTAATGTTCCATATTTCGCGATTACAAAAATAAAGTCTTTTTAAAAATAATTTAAATCACGGATAGAATTACCGTCGGTGGCGTAGTGTGTAAGGGTGCTGTCTACCATCTGGGAGGCACCGGTACGAACCCCGCCACGTACCAATGGGTTTTTAAATTTTAAAATTTTTAATCAACGCTTTTACGGTGAAGGAAAACATCGTGAGGAAACCTGCACATACCTATGAAGAAATTCTTAGGTTGTGTGTGAAGTCTACCAACCCGCACTTGGCCAGCGTGGTTGACTAAGGCCTAATCGCCTGTGTTGTGGGGTAGGCTCGAGCTCCTCGGTGGGGACATTATATGAGCTATTCGATGATGATGATAGAATTACCTCGAATGTAGAGCTTTCGTTTACATGATTCAAGAATCCATTTTATTCGTAAATGTTCTTTGTTTTATGTTGCTTTCGGGTCTTAGCACACTTATCAGCTAGGAAAGGGAATGCCTCTTTTTTATTATGAACGCTACGGAAAGGTGGCCACGATACCTACATTTTAATATTAGAATGGCTGATATTGGAAAAAAATATTTGCTCAAACGAAGTATGTATGTACAAACAAACAAAAAAATAAATTCGTCCTTGTAAATTTCTTCAATAGGTTTCAAACCACATTCCGGTAATCGCAAAATAAAAAGTGTTTGACAAATTCCCGTCTGTACAAGCCAAATGTAAAAATCATGACTGTAACCTGTAACCATTAAACCGTCACGTAAAGTAAAAAGATGTTACGCGTATAAATTATCAAGTTACAAACCTCCTTTCAGTTTGATCATTGTGCACGTATAGGACTTTTTATATTTGTATTCCTCCCTTGTGGGTGCTTAATTAAGAATTCAGACGGTTACGAATGCGTAGAAACAAGGGTTTTGGGTTGTAACAGCGCAAACAGCATTTGAACAAAATAAATGTCTCCCTCAGCAGCCTCTTATTCAAACACTCTCCGCGGATACAATAGGCATTCTGTATTGCTGGGATCAGGAAAACCTACACTTTTATTTACTTAAAATTAATTAGGTAACAAACAGTTTTTAATTCTATCAAGTTAAGAACATTGCGACCCTAATGAGGCACGCAACTTTACCCTTACAAAACTGTGAGCCCATATACGGGTTTTTATCTTTCTTATTCATTTTTAAAATGGATTTCTAAAGCTATTGTGATTTTATCATCATCATCAACAGCTCATATAATGTCCCCACCGAGGGGCTCGAGCCTACCTCATATTAGGGGCGATTAGGCCTTAGTCAACCACGCTGGCCAAGTGCGGGTTGGTCGACTTCACACACAACCTAAGAATTTATTCATAGGTGTGTGTAGGTTTCCTCACGATGTTTTCCTTCACCGTTTAAGGGTCGATTAAACGTCCATATGAATTCAAAATTTGAAAACACATTGGTACGCGGCGGGGTTCGAACCGGTGCCT
This sequence comes from Elophila nymphaeata, assembly GCA_955850985.1. Taxonomy (NCBI): domain Eukaryota; kingdom Metazoa; phylum Arthropoda; class Insecta; order Lepidoptera; family Crambidae; genus Elophila; species Elophila nymphaeata. The sequence continues at coordinate 9,768,949 of OY039070.1, forward strand.
CCCGGGTGGCAGAAAAAATTCGTTTTCCTTATGGGATAAGCATAGACATATTACGAACAGGGGTAACCCTTGATTGTGTCAGCTTCCTCTCACAGTACACCCCTCTCCATAGGCAAACCTGGATAAACATAAAAATATAATTGCTTATGTACACCCCATACGTGTGAAAAATATTTACACTTACGGGGTACAGGGACCATATTGTATGGAGAAAGTAAACGTTTTATAAAAAGTAGGTAAATTTATTTATTTCTTTACATAGACGAACAAGTTTCGTTCAACCGCTAAATACAATCATGCTATCTAAAATACTGTATCAATGTCAAAACGGTTAGCCAATGTTATAAAAACATCGTAATTGGCGTCCACGCTGCGTGCTAGGCCTGAATTGTACTTGTTTTTTATGCAACGACACAGATCTTGACTGAAACATTGAAAAAGTAAACACAATATGAGGTAATACGATCCAGAAATAAATAAAACATTTACAGATTAATCCACACATAAAATTTCGCTTGCATGAAAACTAATTAAATAATTGCATTTAAATTTCGTTAGCATACCTACCTATAAACATGTTGATGGCCTTAATATGGACAGCAGACATCACAATTAGTTTTAAATAAAAGCAATTGTCTGGGTGTAGTGAATACTAACTCATAGTCCAAGATCCCAGAGTTGCCAGACCTTACTTATTTTCTGAAAGACGAACTGTGCGGAATAAATTACTGTTTTATGGTAAGTTACGCACGCATAGACGGCCAATCTCCAGTTATCAGATGATAAAGGTGAGTAAAATTTTAACTAACATCACTTACATTTTTTAGGCTGATTATTATATATGGTGTTCAGGAGGCTATTTTAAAACTACCTAAGTATAGTATACCTACAATCTGGCAAAAAAATGACAAGGGTTAAATCCTCCCAAAAACATAAAATGTTTGGAATAGATCCTACATATTTCGCCTTTAAGAAAATAAAGTCTGGCATCTCCTGGATCTCTTATACTCTATCATATAAGTTTCTGATGTGTAGACGGTTGCACGATCGACTACAAACTGTAGAGTTCAAGTCATACGTCTATGGAATTTAAAAAATCTGAGTTTTGATAATTTGAGGTGATTCGACCTAACTAAAGCGTTTCAATAAGAATTAAATAAATAATAAAACATAAATTATTCGTTAAAATTAGGCAAATTATATTACTATTATTACTTTATCGATTTGACATTATCGAACAATAACATTTGGCCACGGCTTCGCTTGCATTATGGTAGGTTTTGTCAAAACGTTAATATTCTATCATTTGTGAACACCATTTTTCTCAAGAAGTAAGTAGCATAAAAATCCAACTTTTTTATTTAGCTCGTTATCGCATCTTTTCTTATTCTTTTAACGGATGTGTTTTCACGATTAAAGTGGCCTACATACCTACATATCTCGCGGTTTGCCACATTTGCCATCTCGTATCCCATGAAGCTTTAGATTACTCACTCTACGACAAAGTAAATCACTGCGAAAAGGTTTAATTTATATTGTAATTTGACTGTGAACTTATGTAAGTTTATTATACAGAACGGGTGCTGGCGCTCCAATTTCCAGCGTTCAAGTATTATATATTTCTTATAATATTCTCCATTGCACACTTAAATTAACAATAACCTGAATGCACTTTTTTACTATTACCATTGACGAAAAAATCTAAGTGGAGCTAATCAACAAAAACCTTACCACACAAGTTACAATTTGGTTACAAGACGCTCTGTTTAATAGCCAATTTAGTAAAACGTACCAGCAACTTTTTCCATTAGCAATTTATCAAATACTTTTAGTTCAAGATTGTAATTACGAGCCAGTTTCAGCAATAGCGCGCCGAATGTAACTAACCTTTCACAGGCATACATAGAGCACACAAAAGAATCCGGAACTAGCCACTTACTACATTTAACATTTCAAAATGGGATTAAGTATTTATTTCAGTTTCATTCTCACTTAGGGCCAGTGCCCATAGACGTTGCGGTTGCCCACATCTCGACCTATTCGTGTTAAAATAAAAGAATGTCAGTGCTAAATTCACTTAAATAAGGTCCAAAGTCATTTGCCTATGAAAAAACCCTCTGACCGACCATGCTGTCACTTGTAGAATGGGGTTAGGTTAGGTTGTCCACGAAAAAATCCCTTGCCATGTCGTGCCGTGCCGCGCCGTCGGTGGGCGCAGGCATTTTAACACCATTCTACCAGGCATTTTGACGCCGCCGTGGCGGAGTGTTCAGTAACGCTGCCTATACATTGGGCGGTCCGGGTTCGAGTCCTAGTAGTGGCAAATGTTAGTGTGATGAACACGATCATTTGTTCATGAGTTATGGTTGTTTATATATTTATTTAAGTTTATTTATAAAAATATCTAGATTATTAAATATATTTGTCCGTTATCTAGCATCCATAACACAAGTTCTTAAAGATACTTAATTTAGGCTAGATAATTGGTGTGAGCGTAGAAATATAGTATTATATTATTATTCTACTAATACAAATTGAAAATGTGAAAGTTTGTATGGACGTATAGATGTATAGATGAATGTCTGGGATGGATGTGTGTTTGTTCCTCTTTCACGCAAAACCTACAGAACGGATTTTAATGAAACTTTACAATAATAGGTATAGCTCAAACATCGGAATAACATATTGGCTTTAATTTAACCAACATTGACGAAGCCGCGGGCAACCACTGGTTTCAAATTCGTGTCTACGCTAGGTCCTACCTACCATGGAATTAAGTCGTAAAAAAGTTCATAGTATAGGTAATTTACTACGATTTTTAATGTAGTTTGACGTCGCAAGCAGAATGTTGCTCGCCTTCAAACTGCTTTCGGCGATGAAGCACCATATAAGTCGACTGCTTATAGCTGGTTTGCAGAATTTAATCTCAGTGACGAATTTCGTGATGGTCGCCCGTTTACCGATATGACCAAAGAAACCATCAATACTATTCTTTGTATGATCGAAAGAGACGGGCATGTAACTTACCATGAGATTCGGGCAGCTATAGGTCAGATATAAACAGTCCTACAAAAATATTTCGGCACAAAAAACTGTTTCACCGATAGATCCCTCATAATTTAAATGAAAAGACGGACCTTGTCTCTTGGTGCAATGCCGTGCTTACAAGATTTGACGAAGAGTTGTCAAATTAGGTGTGGGATATAATGAACCCTACCAAAGTTGTGACTGTGCCACTATGCAGATGATTGCTACTTTTTTAAATGACTTCAAAAAAAGGATGAGGTTCTCAATTCGACTGTATTTTTTTATGTTTGTTACTTCGTAACTCTTTACTGGGTTTTGAAGCCGATTTTGAAGATTCTTTCGACTTTTTTTTAAGCTGGTGCTTGTCAAGTGTTCCCATTGAAATTTGATCGACATCTGACGAGTAGTTTTTGAGTTATCCCTAATAATGCCTATTTAATTGACGTCGATGATATTCCTTGTTTGTCTAAAAGATCTCGAGATAGTTTACTGAAAACTTCTAGTGTTTTAAACGCTAAAAATCATTAAATAAATTATTTTTAAATAACAAAAATCACCTACAATACTAGAAACGTAGAAATAAAAATTAAGTTTACAAAAATCTAAATTTTTTTGAGGTCGGTGCCAACCTCAATATTTGGAATAAACGTTGTCACTTGTATTTGGGACCGACCTCAATAAAACATTTAGATTTTTATAAACAAAATTTTTATTTCTCCGTTTTTTTATTTTGAGGACTGTTTTTTTAATAACACTCGATTGGGTTCTTCCAACCGACTGTAGTCAAGTGGACTAAGCGATAGGCTTTGGAGAATCATCATACTGTGAATAGCGATTGATACGCAGTCATATACACATTCATTAAATATTAACAATGAACGCTAAATCCTTCCCTTTCGCAATACGCGGCGCAGTTTACTTATGTGAACTCATTTATTTTACCGACACATACATTTCGGGGAAAGGCGTATGGCGAGGTGTATCTATAGATTTCAATCTTTGTTTCACATCAAATTTCGCAGAGCGGATTTTGTTTAGAGTCTGTTAAAATTGCGTGTGACTAAACCTTTTAACATAGAAACGGTGAAACGTAATACGTTTATCCTAGGAATGAGAGCAACGCACTGTCATAATGAACGTAGAGGCTCACGCAGAGAAGTGTGCAAATTAAGAGTTTACCTTATTGTTAACTAGCGACCAGCCCCGGCCTCGCACGGGTGCAATGCTTATGTAAATATGCATGTATTATACATATACCTTCCTTAAGAATCACTCTATCTATTAAAAAAACAGCATCAAAATCCGTTCCGTAGTTTTAAAGATCTAAGCATACATAGGGACAGACAGACGGCGGATAGCGACTTTGTTTTATACTATGTAGTGATAGAATAAGGTGCGATTGATTTAGGTTTATGGCTGTAATATAGGACATTCACATAAGTTCATTCACAAGCAGTTCTTAATTATTTTATCGGTCTTAAAACAGAATTTAAGGAAACTTATCTTTTCATCGTTTCATTTCAACAAATGGTTTCATAATCTCATCGTACATGTAAGATATAAACATTATAAAAACGAAAAATGTTGGTAAGGAAGGACACAAGAAATCATCTCAACTATTGAAAGAAGCATATGTATCTTGGGTTTCTTAAAAAGTGCCTTTTTAAAAGCTGTGAAATAAATATTCAAAAATACATTTTTTACGTGAAAGGTCATTGTGTGACTTTTTATTTCTTTTTAAGTCTCAAAGTTTCGCTACTCAATTTCTTATCTGACCCTTCTCAATTTTACACTCGTTATAAAAGTGATTAATGACAGTATGTCTTTCGCAATACTTTAAGATTTTGTTACATAAAGCTGCTTTTAATATCTCAAATAAATTTCATTTTTTTACGCAATCATTCATACTACCATTACCCCAAAACAAGTAAACTAGCAATTTGTATTAGAAGCGTAACTTTATTACGTATTCGCGTTTTAATTGTTCGTTAAAAATAATAATGACCTAGTCCAATTAACTACAATAAAGTTTAATAAATTATGTATGAATTACAAACATTACTCATAAAATATTTCTCTAATGGAAATATTGCCAATATGCAACTTGATTATGATTACAGACAGGGGACTGATAGTAGATATAGAGACGTAGATATTAATAAAATCCAAAACGCTTCAGTTTTCATCAATATTTTCATCTTTTCATACCATTTGACAAAAGCTTGACAGCTGTCATAATGTATACATGAAAACGGTTTTGTTTAGATTTTTTACGTTCGTAAGGACGTATATTTTGAATGATCGATCGGTAATGTAATCGTATCAAGAGTTTTTCTAAAACTACACAAAATAAACTATAAGCCAGTAGTTTATAATATTTCTTCGGATATTTTATCAAATTATGAAAATAATTAAATATTTCTTGCGATTATGAATTATTATTGGTTTGTAAAATTATAAAAAAATATTTTATAATTTAATTATTTTTAGCAGTCAGCTAGTAAGTTTTATATATTTATCTGCCAATGATACTTAAACCATACGCATATTATTTATTTATTTATCGGATTACCAACATAAGATACAGCATTAAACATATATACTTAGACTAAACCACGACTAAACAATACTAACTTAAACTAACTGCTCTTACAATTATAGGTAACCACATCATCTGTTGAAAGATTAAAGTTATAGAAATATAATTACACTGCGAAATTGAACACTATTTGTATGTTATTGCTATTTTTTATATAAATATGTAGGTATGCATATATATCTTAAAATAACAAACTAAGTGGGAAAGTAAGTGGGTAAGTATTTATGGGCACAATGTAGCTCCTTTAATAATGTTTAAAAAAATTGCAAGGCTTTGACAACAAATATCTAGTTCAGGCAGTTTTTTGGATAAATCGTTATACAGGCAAGACGAACGAGTAATGGATATAAGATCTAGTTCAAACGAAAAGGGGTTGAATACCTTAGTGCCTCAAGATAATGACAGTTTGCTAACTCGCCATTTTAATAAGGGATTCATAATTTGTGTGGGAATCTGAAAATGCAAATATATTATACCTGTTGTTTACTATGATAATCGCTAATGGGCTCTTAGCAGCCGTATCATATAACCTCAAAACACAGATCAGACAGTACGTACTCCCGGCTGTGGTTTTGCATAATACGATTTGCATAATAATTAAAATAGCAGAGTAGGAACATGCTCGGGGCCTTTTACTCGATGATTGGCTGAAATCTCGAGTCGTTCCGCGTTCTTGGTCGGCGCGCACACTTCCCTATATAAATTGACGATCATTATTATCACTTGCCCCTTTATAAGTAAAGTCATTTTTAAAAATTGCAAATTCAGCAGTATTGTATAGCAACAGATGTAGAGCTTGGTGATACGAAACTGCAACTAAATTACTACTACACGAGTACATTCAATAACAAGTAAGTACTTACTTAACCTTATTTACGAATCAACCTCAATACAAATGAAAATGAAAAAACGATTAAAACATTTTCAAGCATTCCATTAAAAAGAATATCTAAAGAAAAAAACATGATACCAATTACTCGGTATCCTGTAATAAAGGAAACAGTGGAGAGAGCTAAAACAGGATATTCAATTACCTCATTAGGACGGTAATATTGCAGCTCAGGATTATGATTGCTGCGTATTAGTGAGGAACTACATCCAACCGGCGCAGTCACGTGATATGATGTGTTAATGCACAAGGATAAAACGCATTCCAATTTTGGGTATCCATTATAATGGGAGTATTGATCGCAAGATTCATGGATTACCATGTCGCGACTGGGCAGTGCCCCGTCCGTGCTCCGGCGGCGATAAAAAGTATACTATAGATGTTTGACCGAGTCCCGTCGTGACACGATGTACCGTGAATCATGCTTAAAGTCTACCAGAGTGATTTTTTTTAGTATTAAGTATTAGTCGACTTGAACAAACTGACTGACGATTTGAGCCTACTGGAACTTAGCAAGTTCAAGTTCACAATTATTTTTTTTCATAAGACCGCCAATGATTCCCTACAAAATGTATGGTAAAAGCTTTTTCCAATTTCTGAATTTGGTTGTTCCGATAGGACTTTTTGATCAATATTAGAAGCAGGATCGATTGGCATCATAAAAAATTTGGTAAAAATTAAGCTAACTGAAATTTTTTTGGTATAAATCTCATAACATCATTTTTGTGTGACTGCTATGGTTCAGATACTTCCCCTTACTGCCCTGCTTAAAGTTTCCATCCTCCGCTCAAAGTTTCCATCCTGTATAGTATAAATATAGACACAATCTCAATCAAAATCTCGTTATTTTTTGTGTGGGTGTCCTAACGCTTGAGAATATCTAAACTATTTATCATTCCTAATTCGTTGCCATTTCCAAAAAGTTTCCTTTGTAAGGTAAAGTCATTGTAAAATAGCACGATTGCCCCTGGTAGCAGCTTGCTAATTTAAATGTGCATAGATCAATTGGACGGACAGACTCGACACTGATGTATGCCACACTTACCAATTAAGGCCACTTTACATCACACTATTTTTAGATTACCCTTCGCGTAGTAATTGTAAGCCCCGTCTAATTTTCATAATCTTTTAAAAATAGTGAATATTATTATATTATATTTTTATCATTGGGGTTACCTTTGTCATTATCATTGCTTATCATCAGGAGAGTTGTAAGCCAAGAGTCAAAAGCATTGTTTTATTACTACTGTTGGCGACTAGCTGGTGACGCCTGATCTCTTTTTTAGAACTACCTATATATTTTGTATTTTATGTTTTTTATGTGACGTATTAAAGTCTTGGCTTTTGATATTATCTTTATTGTCAGAGCTCGCCCAATGTAAACGTGTAATAAACTCTTGGCTGACAAGTTGTCGTGTTTCCATCATAACACACCTGTTGAGAAATCAAATGAATAAATTAAATAAAGATGCCTTTTAAAATCCAGCATACTATTTTAATTGAAAAACCAATATAACAAGTTCACATCACCATGATAACAAAAGTAAAAAAGAATACAAAATAAAAACATATAAAATACAAAGAGGTTCGCCACATGCTCCCCTTTTTTAAAAACCTTTTTAATGGTCGCCTCATGACCCCACCAGCAGTCCTAATATCTACCACCCTGACTATACCGTCTCGAGCTGGGTACGTGGCTTCAACCACATTTTAAAAATAAAATAAAATAATTAAATTAAGATATTTTGAAACGATGCTATAATTTTGAAAGTAAAGCCCGTAATCACCATGGAAACATAAATACATCAAAAAGTCAAAAACAATAAAAAATATAAATTATTAAAAAGAGGTTTGTTCAGCAACAACACCAGAACCACATTACAGTCCACTCCCTCATAGTTATACGACAGTTGGTAATTAGATAGCCAGTACGTCATCCATTGAAGTTTCCGAGTGCAACTCATTTTCACTTTCGGCGACGACGTTCAGCCAAGAGATTCCCAGTAAGCTAATCAATAATACTTACCTAATTATTTTTTGCTAATTCTATAATTTGCGAATTTAAATTTAAAAAAGGACTAGCAATTGTACTGCAAACTCTCCTATTACAATTAAACACAGTTGGTTGAATATCTGAATTAAATTGCACTTAGCTACGTCCAATTTAACATACATACTGTATCCACCTATAACGCTCATAATCCCAAGTGTTGAGGAAAGCTCTAGTTATCATTTAATTACACAAAACCCTGGTGCGTCCTGCAATTCCGTGGAAGTTTTCGATACTCGGCTTCGAAGTGCTGGAATAACATCCCTCCTCCTTTGAGACACAGTTTTAGTATAGGAACATTTAAAATAAAATATAGAAAATATTTATTGGACGCTCAAAAAGCCGAGTAACGCATCGTCATAACATTTTTGTATTTATTTACTTATATTTTATACATTATCTAAATAGTAATCTCTACTCTACCTTTTATTAAATATTTTTTTGTGTATTTTTTTTTTTAATTCACTAACACTGACACCCAAAAGAGCCTTACTGTTTGCGCATTGCCTAACGCTATTTTGTATATGTATTATGCTGGGGCCGCACTTGCGCCTATCGTCACGAAGCTTCGTGCTAGGACACGAGACACGCAGATGTGACCGGCCGTTATCGGCTATCGTCACGAATATTCGGGTTGAGTGTGCGTTATCGGCCGGGAGGCGGTACGTCAGGGTTTTAGCGCGCTAACCTATCGCGCTGCGTGGTCAGACATGCGTTGTTCATTTCGAAGGTTGTTCTCCATTAGTTCAGACGCGTACGGGTGACTAAGTATACGATACAGCGGAGTTATTTTTTATAATAAACGCATTACGTGATTATTAGCACACAATTTAGAAGTAAAGAAAGTGATTATGCATAGTTAAACGCAAAAAGGATAATAATACTACGCAATTTACACGTATGGAAATGATTTCGGCCATCTTGGATTATTGCACGATAGTTCGTGCAAATAAAGAAATGCCACATGTTTTATCGCGATAACTTTGCTAAGGCCGCACTTGCGTGTATCGTACGAAGTATCGCCACGCATTACTTCAGGACGATAGGCGCAAGTGCGGCCCCAGCATTATGGTATGTGTAGTCTGTAATTATCAAGGTATCCGCAGAATACCAGCGTCGAAGCACTCTGTGTCTCGGCATAAGCTGAGCCGACCTATTTGGCTAAAAAACTTTACGTGTATTTCTTTTTTGTTACTTTTTAATTATGTTTTTTTTTTGCCAAATAAACGTTTATTCATTCATTCATTCATTCAATACCTACGACGCAGCTATACGTTTCAATTATTATTCTGGCACGACCAAAGATGTTATCGACTACATTAGGGTGAAAACAAACTTCATCTTAAGGGTTGAGCGCTTATAGTCCTGTAACAGGGTTAATTTAAACTCATTTGTGGTGAGCGTGCCAACAGAAAAACTGTAGAAGTTCTGGAAGATTTCTAGCCGAAAGGCGTTGTGTTTCGTCGCTTTCGAGGACGGTTACCGGACACTGCGCATATACGTCAACCGATGCAGATAATAGTGCCTAGTGGCAAATTAAGTATTTTTATTTTTATAATTAGGTATGTAATTATTATGTGAGTCTAATGTTTTGTATTTTGTTGCCTGAAATAAAGAATTATTATTATTAATAATAAGCCACATCTGGCAGTAGGCGTCATGCAGTGCTTAATAATAGTGACAGATTGGCGGTCTACATAATATAATATCCCAAATATATCCCAAAATACATCCCAAAAAGTAACTAAACTAACAAACCTGCAAATCAGAGCTGAGCTGTTACACTCTTAAATATCCAAAAACAACATACAGTTCAGGAAAAAATCAATTAAATAGTTTTATATTTCTCATCGCAATTACTTCTTACCCAATGTTGAACAACAGTATTCAAACTGACTTACCTGCAAAAAGAAAGAAAAGCTATTAGTTGCTTTACAAAACAGTAATATAGGTGAACTCAGTATGAATGATGAAAATGTCTCGGCACAGCTCCGTGTTGTACGAAACAATTCTGTTTACAAAGGTACTAAGTTTCCGTCAAACAATGTTCTGATTACAAAACACACAGCCGTTTCACGTTTACACCCTCGCAAAGCGGTTAATTTTACATCGCCCCTCCCAACTGCCATCGAAGGTAGTATACGTCTATCCCTATTACTTGTTTTAAAATCAGACTTATGAAGTACTACTGCAGAACACAAGTGTTCAGATAATAAATTGCAAGTTTATCCTATGCTATAACGTATACTTATATATGATATACAAAATGTACGAAATCAATCAATTCCACACACTTCTGGAAGCGTCGTCTTCCACCCGGGAGGCACCGGTTCGAACCCCGCCACGTACAAATGTATTTTCAAATTTTGAATTCATATGTACATTTAATCGACGCTTTTACGGTGAAGGAAAACATCGTGAGGAAACCTGCACACACCTATGAAGAAATTCTTAGGTTGTGTGTGAAGTCGACCAACCCGCACTTGGCCAGCGTGGTTGACTAACGCCTAATCGCCCCTAATGTGGGGTAAGCTCGAGCCCCTCGGTGGGGACATTTTAATATGAGCTGTTGATGATGATGATGGTGACACATTATTAGTTTCCAGTACCATATTGATTACGCGTTCGAAAAGGGTAAAGGCCTTTACTTTTCTTTGCCCTTATACCTTTTATTGCGAAAAAAAGGCTCGTAGTATTGAAATAAGAGATGAAAGTTTGTATGGGATTTCCTCATTATCGAAGATAAAACCATGAAACTTTTAATTTAGACACTTGATAAGAATTTATTCGTTTTAGCGTTTTTGAAAATTTTGTTTGTATGGGGATGAAAAGTCGTATGGAAGTCCAAACAAAATCCAGAAAATGCTCCCCTATTTCACGGGAACGATGAAAATTAGGGATGAAAATATAAAACTTTATAAGAAAAATATAAAAGTAATTTAAAAAAAAACTACTTATGTCCTGCATAAAGATACATTTACCTACACTACGAAGCGAAGCTGAGGCGTGCCGCTCATAGATAAAAGTAAAACTAAGTTTTTTTTATAACATAACCTACAAGTAAGTATATTGAAATAACTGCATAAACTTTTACCATTGAATATTTATCAACAATTGTCCTCAAAACCTTGATAATTTATTGTTAAAATAATTTCGAATACTTTCGAATCAATTAAAACAAATAAATCTGCATTAAACAGTATATTTATTTACATCTCAACACTGGACAAAGACTTATTATTCTAATAGCCATGTGATTAGTTACTACATAATAATCTTTTACCAGCAAAGTAAAATTTTACCATAAGTAAAGTAAAATTTTACCATAAGTTACTACAAATTTATATTTCCTAATAACAACAAGTACCTAGTTTATTATCCTCCATTTTTTCATCATCATTTCAGCTAAGAGACGCCCACTGTTGGACATAGGCCCACTGTACATAGCCCCACTGCCCACTTATCCTACATTGAAATATATTATTTCGTTTCAAATACTTACGCCGGAAAGCCAGCATATTTTATATTTTATTTAGCCATGTAATTACTTCCAAGTTCGTTTCCGTGTCAGTGCTATTAAAAAGTTTCAGTTTGGTACAGAGTAGACGCTAGTTTTAAATGAAACAGAACTGTTGCTGCGCAGAGTAATTTAATTTATCTTTTAGTCGAAATTTCTCTCCGAATGTTTTGCTAATTAAGGCATTTAACATATATTTCTAAATTACCCTGTTAATGTAACGACACTACGTGACTTAGAACTTTTTTTACTTTTATGTAAGTATATAATGACACCATATTCTATGGACTGTTGTACATACGGCTGTCATACACTTCCTTCCGATTCGAACGCCATAACGCAACTCTAATTGATGTAGAGATCGATAGAGACTCTACCGCGGTAGATGCTCGCCGACTAGAAATCCTCTGAGGAAGTTCACATTACAGGCTAGAGGACCCACCAAGGCCTTTATAATTCGACCCACTGCTAGGACACAAGACGTCTCCTTGTCATCGAAGGAGTTTTAGTCCACCACGCTTGCCCAATGCGGATTGGTGGACGGAGTATAAGGTGATCAATATCCCTTTGCTGATCCATTGGACGCCTTCTACGACAGCCATTGGAGGATATGGGGTGATGCTATTCTACTCTGCCGGCATCACATGGCTAAAGGACCTCGTCTTCTCTAAAACAACTCCAGTGACGCTGAGAAGGGCATCCACGGCCACCAGCCTTAGTCATTAAAAAAAATGCGTTACATACGCAAAAATATTGTTTTTCTTTCTTTCTACCAGTATATCGCTTTATAAATAAAGCGATTTTGACAGTAGAAATAGCTTGTATAGCTTTTTCGATAGAAAACGCCAAAGCGATTGTCATTGTAGAAATATAATGGAAACGATATAATGCTTTTTGTATAGGCCTACAGGTATTCTCACGCACAGAAACACAGCGCTGCATCTCTTGTATGACTAATAAAATCATTTAGATATATGTGTGTTTAACAATATGAATAACGTCTCCCACGAATTCAGTATCTAATCACGAGTCAGATGAAGTCAACACTTCCTATAAATAGATTTTATCACCATCGATGCGCTTAAGGAATGCTATTGTTACTTTCAACCCACAGTTTTGAATAAGAGCAATTTAAATACACAGTTTGCTTTCTAACTATTGTCCTGAGGCAGATTGCGCGCGCTTTTGTTTTCGAGCTTATCAATGAAGTCAGTATCCATTTGTTTACTTGACTTTAATGTAAGCTAATTGCGATCGAATCAACAAACAAATGACTGTTGTATTTTCTCAAACAATTGCGATTTTTAATTACATTTTAATGTATGAACGAATGTGCAATTCCAATGAGTTTCAAGAGGTACGTACGGTCTCTGTTTCAGTTGATATCTCTGACGCATTTTGAAGGTTGACTAGAAACACAGTAGAGATCACAATAACAAAGTTTATGCACTATAACTGCACGAGACTTTTAGCCAATGCCATGAACACTGTTAGCGGCGGCAACCCGCTTTAGAAAATGAGCAATTGGCTCGTAAAAGTGCTAAATTGTCGTGGAATTGGAGCCGAGGATGTAATTAAGCATTGCGGTTGAACGTGTATCAGTTGGTCTGTTGGGCGCGCGACTGGCTGCGCCCGCGCCGCTCACACCTCCGCGCGACATCGCGACATCAGCTTGCAATCAATTTATGCAAATTATTCGGACGGAACGACCAATTAATTTTTATGACACGTTGCGGCGTTGTGCTTGCTTTGTTACTCGTGTATTGTTTTCTTTTAGATAAAGCTTTAGATGCCATAAACTAGTGGATGATTATTTTATTTGTCGCTAATTATTTTTGTAGTAATATTACTGGGTAAAATGCGACCAAACAAACGGTTAAAGAGTAAATAAAACAATTTTCACGGATTTAACTCGCGTATAATTAGATTTTACCTGTGTGGCATCTGAGGCCTTAGTATGAGTTTTGATAGTTTTCGAGCTCGATCAAACCCATCGTTTTTCTTCATACATTGGCCACTGTTTCTGATAGTTTACGCTAGGGGCGCTAGTGGGCAATGTATGAAAAGAGACGATACGTTTGATCGAGCTCCAATGAGTCGATTCGCTTCGGAGCCGCGCGCGCGTGTGGACGTCTGTCCGCCCCCCGCTCTGACGAACTGCCGACATCCGCTTGTCAGCTCGCCGCGTTCGTAGTTTTCGGTGCAATTTTCATTGCGCCGTTAACGTTTCGTTCGCATTGTCCTTTGACAAGACTTTCATTGGAAAGCCGTGCACTGCTGGAAACGATTAAGATACAACGCCAGTGAACGGGGCACTGACCCGACTGCCCGCTGTCCACCCTTCTGGGGAAGCAAATTTCGGAAGGGTTTGGGAACCTTGGCCTTGGGGGCTCCCCTCGCCACGCCCCACTCCAGTCCCGCTGACGTTGCCCAAGAGCCGTCAAAAAGACGTCCTCCGGCCCTAGTGGTCGCATAGGTACACTCCTACGAGGAATTAAGTTTCCTCGGAGGCCCAATCCTACATACGCTCTGCGTCGAGGTACTCACCACATAAGGTACACACGCCTCCCTGTCGCCACCGACGGGGAGGGTGGTCACACACCCTATCGGCGGGCGACTAACGCTCGCCGATATGGACTCTAGTAAAATTGACCTCGGGGCACTGTTCGCCTACTTATCGGCGAACATCCCCGACTTTGAATCCCACTTCGCGGCCTTCCAAGCCGCGCAAGCCCCGCCGGCCCCTCCTCAAGGGGAAACCCGGCCGCCCGCGCCTTCCGCGCCCGCGCCTTCAGCGCGTCCACCCGCGCCTTCAGCGCGACCCGCGTCATCCGTACCATCCGCGCGTCCACCCGCGCCTTCCGCGCCATCCGCGCGTCAACCCGCGCCATCTGCGCGTAAACCCGCGCCCTCCGCGCGTCCATCCGCGCGCCCGCTCGCGCCCTCAGCGCCCTCCACTCGCGACAGGTCTCCCATCCTGTTATCGCGTCCTTCTTCAATATTCGGGTCCGCCGACTCGCTCAACCGTGATCCATTGGACCGGGACAGCCCACTCAGCCCTGCCGATCCTATGGATTGCGGGATCGCGCCCGCACCCTCGCCACCGTCTCCTCCTTCCCCGTCAGACAGCGACGACTCGGATGAGTTCACGCTGGTAACGGGGAAGAAGAAGCGGCAGCGCAAGGCCTCTGCAGCCCCTCCGGCCGCAGCCACACCGGCGAAGGCCGCCAAAACGGCCCCCTCTCCACCCGCCTCCGCGCCCCGGCGCCCGAAGTCGCCGCGCCCCGCGCCCGCGCCCAGCCAATCCACCGGAAAGATGCCACCTCCGATAGTCATCCAGGACGACAACACCTGGTCCTGTGTGTCAGCTCAACTAGACGCGGCACACATTAACTTTCTGCGCGCTAAAACTTGCGCTCAAGGCGTCAAGGTTTACGTACAGACCTCGGAGTGCCACAGGCGCCTATCCACCTTTCTCCGCGAGAAGCACATAGGTTACCACACCTATACGCTTCCCGAGGAGCGTCTCCTCCGGGTAGTGGTTCGCGGACTTCCCAAAAACCAACTTACCCCATCCGACATCCTTGCCGACCTAAAGGCGCAAGGCTTCCCCGCACACGAGGTGCACCCCGTCTTAGGACACCGAAAGTCCCGTACGTCGCTGTACAAAATTGTCCTCGACTTCACCCCCGAGGGTAAGCGAATATTCAATTTGCGGCACATATGCCGCATCTCGGGCCTCAGAGTCGAGCCCCCCCACAGGCGCGACTACAATATAGCGCAGTGTCACAACTGCCAGAACTGGGGACACTCCAAGCGGCACTGC
Organism: Elophila nymphaeata; assembly: GCA_955850985.1. Taxonomy (NCBI): domain Eukaryota; kingdom Metazoa; phylum Arthropoda; class Insecta; order Lepidoptera; family Crambidae; genus Elophila; species Elophila nymphaeata. Next base: position 9,784,857 of record OY039070.1, read on the forward strand.
TATGCCCGCCCCAGGTGCGTCAAGTGCCAGGGGGACCATGGCACCGTCGATTGTCCCCGGCCAAAAGACCCCGTGCCTTCGGACCCTCCAGCCTGCGTACTGTGCGGCACCGTGGGGCACCCCGCGAACTTCCGCGGGTGCCCCAAGGCGCCGCGCATGCCGGAAAGGCCCGAGGCGCGCGCCCCAGAGGAGTACATGCCCCCTTCAGGGGCTCCCTCTGGGAACCCACCACCCGCCCGAAGGACTGGCTGGGCACAGGTCGTCAGGACCCCCACCGCGCCCCCGCCCGCACCCCCGACCCAAACACCCCGCCCCAAGGTGGCCGCCCCTCAGGTAGCCGCCCCAACGGCCAGGGCCCCCCCATCCACCCCGCAGCCCGTGCCCGACCTAGAAGGGGCTCTGGAGCTGGCGATGGGTCTCTCGGCGATTAACACCGACGAGGTCCTATCGCTGGCAACAGAGCTCCGGGTCGCTCGCGGGCCTGCCGCGACCCTGTCAATCATAGTAAAGTACAAGACTTTGCTAGACTCTCTCCGTGCCCTAAATTTAAACATTTAAAGAGACGGCCAAAAATAGGATAAAACCGCGATCATTAACGTTAGCTTTTTTCAATGCTAACGGTCTCCGTTCCCAACGCGACGAAATCGCAGACTTCCTGGTCGAGCACGCGATCGACATCCTATTAGTACAGGAAACTTTTCTAAAGCCCTCATTGCGCACGCCGCGCATAAGTGGCTACAATAACGTACGTAACGATAGGGCTAGCCGCCTAGGCGGCACCCTCATCTATTACAAGCGGTCGCTCCATTGTGTCCCGCTAGACCCTCCCCCGCTCGAGAACTTAGAAGTCTCTCTCTGTCGGCTAGCCATGACCGGTCACCAGTCTATAGTTATAGGCTCGGCATACCTCTCACCCTCCAAGACCCTTGTCGGGGGCGACCTCGAAGCGCTGTACGCTATTGGGGACGCCGTCATTTTGGGCGGCGATTTCAATAGTAGACACACGCGGTGGAGCTGCACATCGACGAACCCTAATGGTACGGCGATGTGCAGCCTCTCCGACAGGCTGCTCTTCGAGATCATCACCCCCCTCACTCCTACCCACTTCCCGCCCGACCCCCGGCATGCGCCGAGCTTCCTAGACATGGCGCTTCTACGGAATGTAGTCTTACCGCTGCGTTCAATAGAAACGATTCATGCTTTGAGCTCGGATCACCGCCCGGTCGTCCTCCACCTAGGGTCCCCCACGGACCAGACCCCCTCCACGAGAACAGTGACCGACTGGGACAAACTCAGCGAGCTGCTCGAGAGTCCGAACAGCCCGGCGCTAGACTCGATTCCCGATCACCTTACCTCTTCCTTCGACACGGAGAACGCGGTCGGGGCCCTCACCAACCACCTTCAGTCCGCCGTCAGCGCGGCGTCTAGGGAGGTTCCATCGATGGACAACCACCGGTGGAGGCTTCCTGACGACATAAGGAGGCTGTTGAGGGCCAAGAACGCGGCAACCCGTGCCTACGATTCTTACCCCACCGACGGCAACCGGTCTCGCATGCGGGCCTTACAGCGCACTGTAAAGCAACGCATACAGGACTTACGGAACCGTCGATGGGACGACCTGCTTAAGGACATCGAGCCATCGCACCAGGCCTACTGGCGCCTGGCTCGAACCTTCAAGTCGGACAAAGAGTCGACCCTACCTCCGCTCCGCCGTCCCGACCTCACCGTTGCCTTTGACGACGACGAGAAGGCCGAGTGTCTAGCCGACAGTCTGGAAGCCCAGTGCTCTCCAAGTACCCAACCCGCGGACCCGGCCCATGTTCAGCACGTAGACGAAGAGGTCGAAAGACTCTCCTCACTACCGCTCGCATCGCCTCCACTTAGACCGGTTACCCTCGATGAGGTGCAAACGTTAGTCAAGGATCTCCGTCCCCGCAAAGCCCCTGGCCTAGACGGCCTCTCGAACAGGGTGCTCAAAATTCTTCCCGCTCAACTTTTAATGTTGCTAGTCACCATCTTTAACGCAGCCATGACGAGCGGCGCCTTCCCCGCTATGTGGAAGGACGCCGACGTTATCGGCATCCGTAAGCCCCGTAAGGACCCCGCGGTCCCTTCTAGCTACAGGCCTATTAGTCTACTCAGTTCCATAGGAAAGCTCTACGAGCGAGTACTACTGGCTAGACTAATAGACTTCACTTCTGCAACTAGCACCCTTATCGACGAGCAGTTCGGCTTCCGAGCTCGACACTCCTGCATCAACCAAGTGCACCGCCTAACGGAGCACGTTCTCGAGGGCCTCAGCGCCCGACGTCCGATAGGTACTGGAGCGCTCTTCTTCGACGTGGCGAAGGCGTTCGACAAGGTCTGGCACAATGGCTTGATTTACAAGCTATACAAACTCAATGTGCCGGACAGACTCGTACTCATCTTACGAGACTACTTGTCGAACCGTTCCTTCCGTTACCGCGTCGAGGGAGCGCGCTCCACTCCCCGACCGATACGAGCCGGAGTTCCACAGGGATCCGTGCTCTCGCCGCTACTTTTCTCACTCTATGTGAACGACATCCCAAAAACCGAAGGTACCGAGCTCGCGCTCTTCGCAGACGACACGGCCATCTATTACTCGCATAGGAACCGCCCGCATGTAGCACGCATGCTGCAAGCCGCGGCCAACTCCCTATCAGAGTGGTTTCGCAAGTGGCGCATAGAAGTGAACCCGGACAAAAGTGCTGCCATGTACTTTAGTAGGGGTTCATTCCTAGGCCACACTCTGCCCACCATATCCGTCTTCGACCGACCGGTACCCCTAGTCAAAAAGACCAAATACTTGGGGGTCACCCTTGACCGACAACTAACGTTTGCACCCCACATCAAGGAAGTCCGAGATAGGGCCTACTTCGTCCTAGGTCGCCTATACCACCTTATAGGCAAGCGGAGTAGAATGTCTCTTAGAAATAAGAGGACGCTTTACAAAGCTTGTGTACGACCTATCATGACATATGCTAGCGTTGTCTTTGCACACGCGGCTCCCACAAATATCAAAAAACTGCAGGTCATTCAGAACCGTTTTCTGCGCATGGCATCAGGCTGCCCCTGGTACATACGCAATGTCGATCTCCATAGAGATTTCGATCTCCCAACCATATCCTCTTTCATGAAGGAAGCGTCTAGGCGCTACTTCGACAAAGCTCCACACCATCCAAACCCACTCGTAGTCAAATCCTCTAGTTACTGTGCTAATAGAGATGCCGCGCGCGCCTCGCGCCGTCCAAAAAACGTCCTACTGGACGCCGACGACTCAATCACGAGCGCAAATGCCTCGTTACCGCCTCACAACAACACTTCACACTCACGCACTAGTGTCACACCTTTTAATCACCGCACTCGTCGAACAAGGGTGCGTCGACCCGGTCTACACACGACGCGCTATACCCGGTACAGATATGTGCCGGGGCGCTTCTCGCCGTGTCCCCCACAACCCGATGCGCCCGAGCCGAGGTCCGAGCCTTTAGAGGCACCCTCGGGCGTGTCGCTCCCTTCCGATCCGGTCGACCTAGGGACGCTAGGCGGTCGAGAGACTCCCCATGGGGGAGATGCTCGGTCGCCCAGTAATCCCCTAGGAACGTCCGCCCTACAGGCTTGAGGACCCCCCAAGGTTTTCGCCTTCTCAAAAAATCCGGTGGAGCAGTGAATGCCATCAGCGGCAAACTGCAGTAGTCATTAAAAAAAAAAAAAAAAATCGAGCTCGAAAACTAACAAACTCGTACTAAGGCCTCTGGACCATGGAATTAATTTTACTATAACTTATTGATTTCAATATTTAGAACGTCAGATTCTACAACAGACATCATAGGTTTAAAATCCAATTCATTTGTATAATAAAAATATACATCCGTAGTAGACGTTGGAGTACAACATAAACGCTGTTAGCGCAATTATTATGACGACAGACTTTCATAAGAAGATGGCAGCTAAAAACCAAAACCAGCATAAATGTACTCTATACTCTCTAATATGGATCTTATTCCGATGGGTGTACCACTAGACAACTTTTCGATTGAATCATTCAACTTCTTTATCGAGTAATTTTCAAATTTCATATGGTCAACTTTAAAAACCATTTATTCTTTTACCTCCATTGTAGACAAAATAGACCAGAAGTTAGCCTAAAAGGAAGTATTTCATAACAATGTCGGCCGCAACGTCGAAATATTACAGTTATTAACGCTTACGCAACTGGCTACCAAAAAAACAGACACCGAAAAAGCGAACAAATCACTTTTCAACTGGTTTTTGTTTGATCGTACTTGCTTAAGTAACTGCATTTTCCAGTAAATGTTTGTTTATTTAAACTTTTTGGAACACTTGAAACCTGTACTGGTGAGGTAAAGTGGTTGCACTCACGTCTTCTAAAGCGAAATTAATTGTTTTCCTTTTTCATAAAATTATCATCTTGTTTGAGGGAATGGAGCTTCAACCGAGTTATTCAACCGGCGATTTTTCTGCCGGCGAAATTATTTTCCACATTCTACCAGTTTCTATACTATATTCTACCGGCAAATTTGTTCATTTCAGTTTAGACTGGAGATTTACTCTTTTTCAACCAGTAATACAAACAGGTCCCTTCTTAAAGTTGTTGAAATACTTAAAATATGAATCTCACTTTTCAAATTGGCGGTTGAACGTGTTTTTTACTGCCCGGTAGAAAATTGGAAAAATATTTACCGATAGAATTTTTTTCCGAAAAAATGTGGTAAGACCCCTTCAACCGCCTCTGTGGTCTAATAATAATAATAATAGTCCGCCCACTGCATTTAGATCGAGAGGTCTCCGGTTCGATCCTTTGATGAGAACAAATTTGTGCTCAGTTGCTTGCTAGTATGACTTAAAAGTCCGCCTGACTAACTATTACCTTCTCTGTCTGTTGCCATAAAAATAGTGGAACACACATTATTGTGTTCCGACACTAGTTCGCTATTTATTATTACCTATGTGAACTCTTTGTCGAATAAAGATTGTCTGGCGATTGAACAACAGATTTTTTTGTTATCTATTGAATAAACCCTATCTTTCTGATTATCTGGAGTGATGAAAAAATAGGCATGATATAATTATGTAATAAGATTCCATTTCCTTGGAGGTTGGGTTCTGTGGTTAAAGCTCGCATCCTTTCTCGTATAATGGAAACGACTCACAATTTGATAGAAACCTTATATTTTGATGTCATACATGCATGTTAAATTTCGGTCACCCATGCGAGTACCGACCACGCACTTGGTTGCTTAATTTTCGTGATCGACGACTCAAAAGATGATAGAAACCTTATATTTTGATGCATGTTAAATTTGGTGCAATAAGTTAAAGCATACTCGAGTTATCGTGCTAACGCACAGACACACACAGAGACATAATTCCAAAAACGGTATTTTTGGACTCGGGGAGCTCCAAAACGAGTAAATCCGTCAAAATCTCGAGGTGGAATTTTTTGAAGATTACAAGACTTCCTCTATACTACGTAAGTATACGAGAAAATAAAAAAGCCAATGATTTACTAAAAAATAACAAAAACCATACCTGCTCCTCAGCTTTTTCATAGCAGGGTTCATTTTGGATTTCTTAACACAATTCAACTCGATAATAGTAATTTAATATTTCAAACAAGTTAACGATTATTAAATGCGTCCACTGGATATGACACACTGTGTGCACTAAACGATAGACACCATCAAAGGTGGCTTCAGTAATACATCATTGATACATCATTTTTGTCAAGTACCTTTATCAACAGATTTCACGAATATTTTATATGGGAGATAAGTTTAGACCTTGATATCTTATCAGGCTGCAATCTGGGTCATATTAGAATAAAGTTCATGAAAGATGTGGTATTCTTTATTACTCTCCTGTAAATATTTAATAGATGTACAAGATGATATAGAGATCTCGTATAAACGAGCCTTTGTAGTCTAAATAGAATTTATATCAATAATTATACTGAAGTATTTTTAAAATTGATAAAATAGCATATATTGGATTTATCTTATGTTGCTTTGTTATAAATATATAAGTTCTGTCACAAAGTGCGTCAATACATAATTATCTTATTTAATTATCAACCAAAACAGAAAACTAACAATTAAATTTGATAGATGAAGTGAGTTATTTTAATTACCATACAATATATTTTTTGCAATACCTACTCTAAAATAGCAGAGGCTAGTGAAATCAGACGGAACTGTGTACATAATAGTCCAATGAATAAGCAAAATCTAAGTCATCATGATTTTAAACTTTGAATAAATAAGAAACAGAAAGTCTGACGCTATTGACCTTGCGTGCGTTGTAAACTTTCAATTGTTATACTTCAAACGACGATAGATTTTTTTATACAATTCAAATTCTTTATTGCATAAAACCAAAACTTTTGGAATAATTTTATTATTGCGTTTGTAAACGCAAAAATAAAATTATTCCATAATGTAAGGTAGTTTCATCTTAACTGGGCGTCAAATATTTGCAAAAATATTTCGTTCGGGTCTTAGAAGTGCAAATTTCAAAGATTTGATGAAACAATGTTTACCATAAAACATAAGCACAAAGCAAAACATTTAATATTATTTATCACATGAACGATACTCAGAAATTGTTCACAAATACTCTTATTATCTTTAAATAACTATACAGGGTGTAAAAGACATGAGCAGTCAAACGAAAACCATGTATTCTGCTCACCGTCATAACATTTTTCTTCCTTTAGACTATACCTGGGAAATTGATAGTTACGATTTTATTGAAGGTCAAAGTCATATTTTTTTTTCTCATTTTTTTATGAAAACGTATTCTATACGTTATTTCTTAATTATTGTCCAAAGAAACATCATCATTTTTTTTAGTATTTCATAACAAAAAATGGCTTCAAAACGTTAGCGTTCAATGTATCTCACTCGATGCGCACGGACACTAACGAACGGGGCCGCCGTCAAGCAAAAGTAACGCGGTTTTGCGAGTTGCGTGCGAGTTGAGCTCTTTACATTGCGCGGTACAATTTGCAATTTTTTGTAACACCAAAAAATAAAAATCATTTCCCAGCAATATTTTTTTTGAAATATGATGTTAACGCGACCCTGATGGATGACAAAGCATCGTTACGTCACGCTCCACAACGGTGCGGGGCGCGGGGACAAGCAGCGCGGCCGGCGGCGGTCCCCCGCTCGCCACTGAGCCAGCAACGGCCGAAACGATCGCTCGTACGCGCGTGTATTTATAAGATACAAGAAACTCTGTAGCAAATTCAGTAAACCTGCTATTTCTCATATACCCAGTTCTTTCAATTAATACCAGACACAACAAGTGGCGACCGTGACAGGACTGTGCTGTGAAGAAAGAGTGGATTTCATCGTGAGATTGCAACGCAAACCCTGTACGCGAAAAAACCTAACGCGGTGGAAGCGTCCATACAATATAAGACGTGGCAATTCGACGGCAGACTTCATCATCCATATTAGGGGAGTGCTCTGTCCTTAAATCCTTTACTTCTTATTTCCCAATTGAATTTTCCTAATCAATTTGTGTTTTTAGCGTGTTCATCCGAGTGATTTATGGTTCGTATTCGAATTTTTTTTTCGTTGCTCGTTAACTACTCGGTCATTATACATAATTTGTTTTTAATTTTAATTGCGCTAGCACAGTGTTTTGGCATAAAATAAGGCACTGCTTAAGCTAAAGAACGCAATTTCTATATTTTCTTTCCATAACCATTTTGCAATCATCATACATGCAAATTGCATTTTTATTAAATTTAAACTTGCGTAATAATTGCCAGTTATTATCTGTCTTCACATTTTAGCAATAATAACGCTTCATTGTCATTATTAGTAAAGCAAACAAATTAGTTTTCACCTTTTTGTCTTTAAATTACCTACCTTTTAAAAATTGTTGACCCACATTTTTAAATTTTTTAAATTCGTTTCGCAGAATAAATAAATAAATTTAATTCTCGTTCATTGCATACATTTTCTTACACTCATCCAGCTTTGCATCGCACAGTTCACTTTAGGTTTCATGCTTATCAATTCCAGATATTGAGCGCGTTACCTACTGAGGGAGCTAACCGTTTCGCTGCCGGTTGATATTGAGTGGCGCGGGCGTCCATCTTGCTGTTCTACAAGGCGGACCGTAATTGCTGGATTTTTGGTTTGATGCACATTATTTCTTAGTTCATTTTCTTGCCCTATATGTCTACCGATAATATTAACATGGCGGCCGGTACTTCTGGTGGTAAATTCGACATTGAAGGCATGCAAATAAAAGATTTAATTAAATTAAGAGGTTCTATTAAAAGGCGTATGACGACCTTTAATAATTTTGTTACGGGCTTAAACCTAATTTCGATTGATAAAATTACAAGTATGCAAATAAAGGAGTTGACAACTCGATTAAGTAAATTTGATAACTTATACTTTGAATTAGACAATGTTCAAACTAAATTGGAACTCTTATCTGATGATCAACTTTCGGAAAGAGATACGATCGAGGATCAATATTATGCGGCTACCGCCAACGCTCAAGAAATACTAGAATCTTACACAAATCATAATTCTGCTAAATATAAAGAGACAAATAAAGATGGTAGTATGCATTCTTGTAATTCAATTTGTACAAGGACTTGCAATAATAATAATAACATAAAACTTCCAACAATCAAGTTACCTACATTTGACGGTAATTACCTAAAGTGGTTGGAGTTTCGGGACACTTTTGAGTCTTTGATACATTGTAATGAGTCTATTCCAATTATTAGTAAGTTTCACTATCTTCGGTCTTCATTAGAGGGTAGTGCAACGGTAGTCATAAAGTCAATTGAATTCACAGCGAACAATTATAAAATAGCATGGGAATTGTTATGTGAGCGCTATAATAACAAAAGGGTGTTGATAAATAACCACATAAAGGCGTTATTTACCTTGGATCCTATAGTACGCGAATCTCATAAAGCATTACGATTTTTAACTGATCATACTCTAAAAAACTTAAGGGCCCTCGATAATTTGGGTCAACCTACTGACAAGTGGGATGCTATCATTAATTACGTTATTTCAACCAAATTAGATCCTACTACGTTAAGAAAGTGGGAAGAACAGAAAACCTGCGAAGCTGAGGTTCCTTCGTTATCTAGCTTTCTTGATTTTTTGAGAAACCGAGCAGACATTTTAGAAACGATGTCTAGCAATAAAAGTGAGCTTAAGCCTAGATATGAATATAACAATAATAATAAAAATTCATACAATAAAGGTAATTACAATTCAAAAAGTTTATTAGCTTCGTCTTCAAGTTACAATAAATCTAACATTGTTAAAATGTGTCCATTATGCAAGCAAAAACATAGAATCGTAGATTGTAACACCTTCAGGAACCTCTCTGCTCAAGAAAGATCAGCAGAAGCTGTAAGGCTTAGTCTTTGTTTGAATTGCTTGCGAAGAAATCATACTGCTGCTGACTGTAGGTTAAGTTGTTGTAAGTTCTGCACACAAAAACATAATAGTTTATTACACATTGAATCTCCTACTGATAATAACGTAGCCTTAACGTCCTTACCTGTGTCATTATCAGCAAGAACTTCATCGCAGATTCTGTTGGGAACTGCTTTAGTAAAAGTTGTCAACCCTGAAACAGGGAGTACTTGCGTAGCTCGTGCATTACTTGACGCAGGCAGTCAGTCTTCCTTCATCACGCATAACCTAAAACATAAATTAAAATTAATTTGTGAAAAGAAAGATACCCTCAATGTGTTTGGCATAAATAATTCACGTGTATCCATTTCAGATAATTGTAACGTTACTGCACATTCTCTTTTAAATTCATATAGTTTTTCATTAAATTGTCTTGTAATCCCTCAGATCACAGGCTACTTACCAAATCATAAAATAGAAATTAATAACTTAAACTTACCTACCAATATTAAGTTGGCTGATCCTGGTTTTCATAGCCCTGCAGAGGTAGATATGTTGCTAGGAGCCGAAGTATTCTTTGACATTATTTCCCCTGGTCAGATAAGGTTAGGGTCGGGCAGACCTATCCTACAGGAAACCGTACTCGGTTGGTTAGTGGCTGGTCCTCTTAGCGGCTGCACCCTCCCTATTAGTAGTAAAAGGGTTCACTGTAACTTCATCAAAGAAATCAGTGATCAAATTTCAAAGTTTTGGAATCTTGAGGAAATTCCATCTTCTACACCAACTTTATCCTTGGATGAAGAGTTTTGTGAATCACACTTCATAAAAAATACAAAACGACTAACTGATGGTAGGTTTTCTGTTCTCATGCCGATGCGCGACAATGCAGAGTGTTTGTTGGGGGACTCCTTTTATATGGCAAAAAAGCGTTTTCTAAGCCTTGAAAAAAAGTTAAATAATAACTTAACTTTTAAAAAAGAATACACTAATTTCATCAAGGAATATAGGGAATTAGGACATTTATCTAAGATTGATAAACCTTTATGTGGTTATTACATGCCGCACCACGCCGTCATAAGAGAATCTAATGAGAGTACAAAGCTCCGGGTGGTTTTCGATGCGTCAGCAAAAACTACGAACAATATTTCCCTTAACGACATACAGTGTGTAGGACCGGTTGTCCAAGACGATTTGTTCAACATATTGATTCGCTTTAGACAACATAATTATGTACTAACTGGCGACATTATTAAGATGTACAGGCAGATATTAGTTCAGGAATCTCAGCGACATTTGCAGCTTATATTGTGGCGCGAGTGTCAGTCCGGGCCTCTGGAAACATTACAGCTTAACACAGTCACTTATGGGACGGCGTCTGCTCCTTACCTTAGCACCAGGTGTCTTCTTCAGTTAGCCCTGGATTGTAAAGATCCCATAATTGCTGAAATAATATCTAAAGATTTTTATGTTGATGATCTCCTGAGCGGCGCGTCATCACAGCAGGATTTAATGCAAATATATAAAAACGTCACAAAAACCCTAGCTTCCGCAGGTTTTCAGCTTCACAAGTTTCGCACTAATTGCCCGGACATATTTTCGTCTAATACAGAGACGCAGGATCTTAATGTTAATAAAGAGTCTAGTGTACTAGGAGTATTATGGGCACCCCAAACCGATTCTTTAAAATTTGCGTTAAATCTATCACATAACTGTAAAGAACATGTTACAAAAAGGAACATATTATCCAACACATGCAAGATATTTGATCCACTAGGCCTTTTAAGTCCATGCATCATTACCTTAAAAATTATCCTACAAAAATTGTGGCTATTAAAAATAGGATGGGACGATGCTGTCCCAAATGACATAAAAAAGGCTTGGAGTAGGGTTGTCACTAATCTTAATGTTTTAGTTTCAGTATCAGTGCCAAGACACGTTTTATGCGATGCCCCTATTGTAACTGAACTTCATTGCTTCGTAGATGCATCGCAGGACGCTTACGCCGCATGTCTGTATGTGCGATCCATTGATAAAAATAATACCGTAACTACAAAACTTTTATGTTCAAAAACTAAGGTTGCACCTCTCAAACCAATCACAATTCCACGCTTGGAATTGTGTGCTGCTCAGCTAGGAGCACGTCTCGCATCAAAGGTTAGTGAAGCATTTCGTTGCTCGTTAAATCGTAAAATATTTTGGTCAGATTCCACAATTACTTTAGCGTGGATAAAAACACAGCCTAAACTATTAAAGGCCTTTGTTTGCAATAGAGTGAATGAAATCCGTGACTTAACGGACAGAGATTTGTGGAGGCATGTACCCACAGATCAAAATCCGGCGGATATAGCCTCCAGAGGCGCCGATCCAAATTCATTAGTAAATTCCAAATTATGGTGGCTAGGTCCCTCCTTTCTTTCAAAACAGGAGACTGAGTGGCCTCATTCACCAACAGCCACAAATATAGAATTACCTGAAATTAAAGTTCATTGTACTCGTACCAATCCCAATAATGATTTAATTCAATTTGATAAATATTCTAACTCTAATAAATTAAGAAAAATAATAGCCTATGTTCTCCGGTTTGTTAATAATTGTAACCACAAAAATATTAAGCTGTCAGGTGCATTAAGTAATACTGAACTTCAAAAATCTTTTCATTTTCTAGTTAAAATTGCTCAGCTAGAATGTTTTTCATCAGAAATCGAATCACTTCATAAAAATAAATGTTTAAATAAAAAATCTCGCATATTAAACTTATCCCCTTTTTTGGACGAGGGTGGTTTGTTAAGAGTAGGTGGTCGTCTTAAGAATGCTGCTCTTAATTATGATAAGAAACATCCGTTTTTGTTAGATGCCAAACATCACTACACTAAAATCTTAATGAGAGACGAGCACCTGCGCTTATTTCACGCTGGCCCTCAGCTACTCCTGAGTTCTTTTAGAGAAAGATTTTGGCCTATTAACGGCAGATTACTAGCGCGTAAAACTGTACGTAAATGTGTAATATGTTCAAAGTTAAATTGTACAACAATCAAGCCGCTCATGGCTGATTTACCGTCAGATAGGGTGACACCTTGTCTCCCGTTTCAAATTTGTGGGACTGACTTCGCAGGACCTTTTCTAATTGCCAATAAAAAGGGCAGAGGTAGTAAAAACATAAAATGTTATCTTTGCATATTTGTTTGTTTTTCATCAAAAGCAATCCATTTGGAAACAGTTAGCGATTTAAGCACACAATCTTTTATTTCATGTCTGAGGCGATTTATCTCCAGAAGGGGTAAGCCGGAAACAATATATTGCGACAACGGGAAAAACTTTGTAGGTGCAAGTAATGAATTGGGTAGGCTATTGCGGTCCGGCTTGCATTCTATAAAAGACTACACAGCAAGCGAAGGTATTAACTTTAAGTTTAACCCTCCATATTCACCAACCTTTGGTGGACTGTGGGAAGCAGGCGTAAAGAGTGCAAAGCATCACCTTAAGCGCATAGTAGGGAACGCTAGTCTGACTTACGAGGAATTGGATACGCTATTTACACAAATTGAGGCTATCCTTAATTCCCGACCACTCACTCCTTTATCACATGAACCCAACGACCTCTCTCCTTTGACCCCAGGGCACTTCCTCATCGGGCGGCCACTGACGTCACTCCCGGAGGCCACCAGCAGCATCAAGGGCAACGTGCACACTCGTTATCAGCGGATAGAGCAGCTGCGTCGCCACTTCTGGGACCGATGGAGAAACGAGTACCTGGCGGAGCTCCAACAGCGCACAAAATGGCTCGAACCTCAACCCAACCTGAAGGTCGGTGACCTAGTTGTTATCAGAGAAGACAGTCTCCCCGTCTTAAAATGGAGACTAGGACGAGTGAAGGAGCTACACCCTGGGCGCGACGGTATCGTTCGTGTGGCCGACTTCACCACCAGCAGAGGAATCGAACGAAGGGCAGCGAACCGGGTGTGCCTGTTGCCAGTCACCAAAGAAGAGGACAGAGGAGTTGAAGCGAACTCTTATCAGCTTCGTTCAACCGGGGCCAGGATGTTAACGCGACCCTGATGGATGACAAAGCATCGTTACGTCACGCTCCACAACGGTGCGGGGCGCGGGGACAAGCAGCGCGGCCGGCGGCGGTCCCCCGCTCGCCACTGAGCCAGCAACGGCCGAAACGATCGCTCGTACGCGCGTGTATTTATAAGATACAAGAAACTCTGTAGCAAATTCAGTAAACCTGCTATTTCTCATATACCCAGTTCTTTCAATTAATACCAGACACAACATATGTCTTATTTTGATGTATAGAATACGTGGTTTTCGTTTGACTGCTCATGTCTTTTACACCCAGTATATTATAAGATAACAACCTACTGAGTGCAGCATAACCCACTCAAAAAACACACACGGAAAACGAACAAACTATTAACTTTTCTTTACAAGAGGCTCCTTATTCTCATACGAATATTTAATTATCTACAAGATGAATAAAGTTGTATGAAAATGGTTCGAGTAGTTTCCGTTTTCTTGTTTATTTTGGTACCATATTCAAGATTTGTTTTTAATACACTCAAATGCACAAATTGTGAATTGTTCTCATACTAACTTATTGTGTAAGTAGTGTACTTTCATAAGTATATATTTTTCCTAGTATTAAAAATATTTACGCGTTTGTAAACGCAAAAATTATTCCACAAGTATATATTTTTCAAAATTAACGGTTAATTCACTAAAGGTTTCATTTTGTTTTGAGGTTTAATGCCCTTTTTATGTGGGTGACTAGTCACCTGTCACTAGTTTGGGGCAGAGCATGGCTCATGCTGCCAGGTTTGGCTTTATGTGTAACCAAATTTTATCTAAAGCTCCGCCAAACCCTTTTGCGATAATGAGCGTGATATTATTATGTATGTACGAGTATTTATATATGTTAATAGTAATATATTCGCAAGCGCACATACGCAAAACAATTTGGTATGTACCTAGATTCCCTTTTATATAGTGTCCTCAGTGAGTTACGTGTCAAACATCTGCTCCGAATGAATAAAAGGTATGAATGGAGAGCGCTTAGATGAAACATTATAATGTAAATTATTTCCTGTCGCTGTCGATTCTAATATGCTTGAACAAGGTCATGGTAATGTAATTAGCGGAACACGAGTGTCCTCAGCAACATATGCACAAATAGTGAAACTGGTTAGACAAAGCTGCGCCGCAATCTATCGACATGGGAGAAAGCGTCATTAGGAGAATCGTCCGATAGCTCGCAGCTTAGGGTTGACGAGACGCGCTTTCTTGTTATATTGATATTGAGAAGATCAATAACGACTTTTGTGCGTACATCGTAACGATTGCAAAAGTAAAGCAAACAGATGGGTGACCATAACTTTTTCTACTCTATTTTTCCGTGCTTTGGAAGACCCGGCTGCTGTCGAAAGGTTACAGTCGTAAAAAAGTTACGCAAGAGGCCATAAATGGTCACATGTGAAAACACTGACAGCTAGGCTGTACCTAAATAATTACTTGACAAAATTATCGTTGTATATTTATATATTTTGTATTGAAAAACCATATGTAGAGGACATATAGTTACGAGAGGGTAGACTACTAAGAAATCATAAATAAAGATTTACTGCAAATATTAGAATAACTTTTAAACTTCTTTTAAAACTTAACTTCGAACCCTAGCATATTTCATTATCGTAAAATAATCGCAGTAACGACGATTACGTAGGATCAAACTTGGTCTTAAAGAAATAATTACCGTCATCATATTTTCTTGAAGTTTATTGCAAACCTTAAGTATTTATGGTAAGTAGTTAGAATATTTCGGCAAATATTTCAAAATAGTTCTCAAATTCTTAGCCATGTTCTTTATAAACTTTTTAAAATGTAATTTGTTATTTAGAAACTAAATATAATAAAACTTTTGTTGAGATTAATGGCAGTAATCAAACGGAAATTTCATTTGGCATATACAATTTAATTAATAGCTGTAACATTTTATATTTATTCCATTTTATCAATATAATACAGGCGCCGACAACGACAATACAGCTAATACAAATGTAAATGTTTCAAGTGACAACTGCCTATCGATATTGCCCAATAATGTTACCTACGATTGAATTAAACGTACTGAGCTCTACTTAATTTAAATCATGAATTCTATTCCATTGTACGATCCCATTTGTTGCAGAGGTTGGATCATTAACTTCTAAAGTTGGCAAAGATCCAATTTGGCAAGTTTTAAGACGTTCTTATGAAAATCATGGAAAGTTCCAAAGGCTTATTTTTAAGTAAACCATCATACATAATATAGATATTATTTTAGTATGGAACTGATTAAAGGTGGCTTTACTGGTTCCTCCTCAACCAAATTGTGACCGCTAAAATAATCCTACCCCTTTATTTTTAAAACATTATTTTTATGGACATACAATTGTGAAAATCTTAAGTATACAATAAACAATAAAGTCTGTACAACAAATGTTGTTTAAACATAACTATTTTGTAAAGTGTAAAGTATCTTTCTTTGACATTTAAGGCAACGACAAGGGATGGTAACCTTGACTATACTGAATTACTGAGTGCAGGATCCCGCGTCTGCATAGAACACTCATAAAACACACACGCAACAAAAAATCTATTAATGTTTTTAACAATCTGCTTTTTTTTCTTATGCGCATATCAATATATCTCTATGATGATTAAAATTTTATGAGAATAGCTCTAGTAATTTTCGAGCTACGTCACTTTTTTTTGTTAAGACATGTTTTAAAGTTGTTTCTCATATCTACTAAAATATAAAAAAATAATGTTCTCGTAGGTACTAATTTGGCTGTGTTGCCTACACGATATAAATCTATAACTGGTAACGGACCAATTCCTCATTATTTTTAAAATAATGGAAGAAATCAATAAAAAGCTAGCGATGTTTTTACGAGACCCATACACATTATTGGAGAGTGCATGCACTCAAACGGCTGTTGCATCGTGATATTTTATGGCGGCGTCGTTAGAAGGTCAATGACATAGCAGGGGTACAACCATACGTGGATGATTTGTTTTAGATTAGACAACAGATAGCAAAGCACAAAAATGACCTTTCAGTCCGAATAGAGTTAATTCACCTTACAAAAGCTTTATAATGGCAAACAATACTTTGCGAAAATTGTTTTTCTAATAGAAAATATACTTTTATGAACTACTATACAGCCTAAATAAGTATATGATAAAATTAAAAATCTTTTAATATTTAGTATAAATTACCTATGTCATATATATTTATTTCGAGACTTTAACTTTGACTTCAACCTGTGACTTTTGTGTTACACAGTGATGCGCGCGGATCTTAAAATTTCACTCTCATAATTTTTTTCATAACGCGCCTAAAGAAGTATAACTTCAATAATTTAATATAAGTAATAGTTCTAAATAACTCTACGTTGCACTCAATTTTGTAATAATAAATGTATGCCGGCTGGCTATACTTATCACAGCAATATATCAAATTCGGCATCCTACTTTTACTCAATGTGCACACAAAATTATTAGTCGGTATCCAGTGGACAGAACCAGTTCCCAAATAGTACATGTATTCTAATGAAGGCATTGCATGCACCAGTTCAATTAACACGGAATTGAGTGAGATGGGAATTCGTTTTATCCTGACAATTTAGTGCGCTCGACGTCTGTGGTGCAACATTGTATAGCACAGTGCCAAAGCTACTCTTACGTTATTTAAAAATGCCTACATCATTGCAAATACTTTCTTAAGGACAGCGTTTGACTTATGTAATACTAATTAAATTATTTAATACTTATTTATACTCTTTAATGTATGATATGAAGACTAATAGCTCCTGATAATTCAGAAGATTACTACCAACCAAACCATGCTCAAATGTTTCTACTTCTCCCCCTCTCTGGATCACGATGGTCCGCACGGTTAATCGATTTAGTGTTAAAATTTTGATCTCATATATTTAATTATCTAATACTTTTCTGTTTTTCAATGATTGAAAAACATCTATAAAGATTTCATTTAGCGAATTCCGCAAGATATGACGATGACAATTGAGCAGTATTGGAAAAACGTTAGCTACACATTTATGGGTAAATTGAACAGCAATCGCACTTGATTACCGAAATGTGTTCGCATAATTTATTTATATGATATATACTTACATGTCATACTCTTTGATTACATGTCTAAAACATCGTACGTAATGTGAAAGTAAAATTTTATCAAAATATTACGGCAATATTGAATACTTTATTCCTTTATCAAATTTTACAGTGGAGGTAATAAAGCTAAATTTGAAGTGAGCGTGGTGTCCAGTACAGAGTGTCCTCTAATTTGATTTATCTGTCCAATCCCGAGCTTTGCATCGTCTGCTCGTTTGCATAAATGGTTTGGTTACATTGGTTACAGCAATAGTTTTGCTGTAAAAAAATATCTACGTAAGTTCAATGTAATATTAAACTTATATATTATGGTTTTGATTTAAAAAAAAAAATATTGAAAAAAAATCGGTTTAGTGGGCATGGAGGGAACGCCTTTACCTCGAGTCCCACATATCCCCTGCGGTTGGCACCACCCCGCAGGGACGATGCGTAAATGAATTAGACCTCACGACAAGAAAAAAAAAAAAAAAGGAATAAACGCTCATGTATGTGGGGCTAATGACGACTTAAGTAAATTTTATACATTTTGTTATTATGGAACTCCGTTATCGTTTCTATTTATTACCTTGTTTAGGCCTGCAGGATAGGTAAACTAAAGGACGATAACAAGTACCCTCACATGAGAAATTGTAATATTGTTTCAATTTCTTCTGAAAAACGCACAATTCAATAAATTCTGCAGCATCCTGACAAACCGTACGGTACAGATGTCAAGGTATTTCCGGCTGTCTGATTCAGTTGCGATGTTTGCGACGGACACCCGTTTCCGAGACTCTGCTGGAATCGACTCGCATCCCATTTATATTAGGGTTGCTAGTAAAATGTTTCAAAATCCTTTCTATCTTAAAAAACCAAACATGTCTTATCTTGTAAAAAGTAACCTTTTTCACTACTGAATATGTTACAGTAATGTTATCTCACATGATTATAGGAAATCCCATATTGTTCCCAATTTTAGGTGAAAAGTAAAACATCAAATATTTGCCTACCTATTTATCAAACGAAATAAGGAGAGGTTCAGAGGCGAGGTTAGATGATTACATAGATTTGGATTTGTAAGTAATCGCTCTAAGACAAATCACCAGAAATTAATAATCTCGAACTCCGTTTTTGGGAGCACTCAATGGTATAACGATAAACCTGGAGGTTACTGCAACCGTTGCTACTACTAAACCTTCAAAGCATATTGGCGTATTTTACGGCCTTAAATTCCGCTTATAATTATATTACTAAGATGCAATAGTAGGATGCATGTCGGGGACGATTAATGCTAATGAAAATAATTTTTTTTTTTAATAAAAATATCATTTTCTTTAATAGAATCATTGTCTAAATTTAAGGCCAACATTTATCATTATAGTTTTTGACAACTTAGGTGAGAAACTAGGTAGCGATCATAAAAAACTCGGATGGGGGACTAAAATCTTTTCATCTTAATTTTCCTCCTTGTTTCTGAAAAAAATCTGGTCTGCGGTCGATAGGTGGCAGTCGTAGTCGCATTATTATTATTTATTTATATATACGAGTGATAAGCGATTTATTTATATAAACTGTCGAGTGACGAATAATTTACCTAATTACAGTTCGAATTGTGTTGAATTGCCGAAAAATTAATAGTCAGTTCTATCAATATCAATAGGTATTTGAAAATGAGATATTTTTTATAATAATGTTATTTTTTATGACTTAGTGAACTTTTTGAAGCAAGAAGTGTTCGTGAACAAAAGCCCAAGGCATATAAAGAACATCTTTTGGCCTAAAGCTAACCACGCTTTTAGAAGAAGATTACTTATATGCAACCAAATATTACAAAACATGCCAGCATCGTAGTAAAATTTTATATTAAGAATAATACAAAAGAATAACGGATAATGTAAGTAGGTAATGGCTTTACTATTGAAAACAGGAAGTGGTGGCTTTGATTAATAGTATCAGTACTAACATCGATTACTAGTTTGACGATAAAATCTTTGGTCATTGGTGGCAAACACAGGTACGCTTTTAATAAGGACTTGAGCCATAGTGACATCATTTTTATCTAAGCGTTTATAATAATTATTAAATCATTCAAATAACTTTCTATTTAATGACGGAAATAAGGAACCGTTTCGTTGATTAGACAGAAAAACCTTTATACTTTTTCTCTCCTGTCTCTTGTTCTACTTTGATTGCTGATATTTTATATGAAATGAAATATGAAATTTGAGCTTTGAAAATTCGGGTATAAAAGTACATTTTGTCGTCATCTCCATTACAAAAAAGATATCACTGTCGTTGAATTTAAAATTTTATAAGTTTTTTTTACGTCTCACCCGATGGTAAGAAATGATAAAGTTGAAAATGGTAGCAAACCACCGAAGCCAATACACTATCAACATTATTGTTAACACTTTTGTTATAGTATTTGATGAGACGGTGGTAGAAGCCAGGAGGGCATATAAGAAACCCTATCTCAAACGAGAAGAAGTCCTACTCACATTCATACATTTAAATATAATTTCATGTCACATTTTTCTTGATGGAAATATTTGCGAAATTAATTAACTTCGTGTCTACTGAAATGGAAAATATCTACAATCCTTCATGAAAATGTATCTTGTTATTCAGTTGAAATTAGCAATGTCTGAAACCTATTGAGCTAAAAGATTACATAGGTAATTTAATAAAACTTTGAATTATAGATACGTAAATGATACATTACACAAATGTTTAGTCACACACACACACACCACTTAGGTGAATGTATGTAATTGAAATAATAAAAACATTTCTGGAATTACTTACTTTTCTTATTGAGTTTTGATACGTTATGATCATCTACTTCCGCTCATGAGTGTATCAAAAAACATAGATCATTTTTTATATCTTTATGATATGTTTGAATACCAAGGAATTATATTACAAAAATTTTTGTTCCTTAATAAAAAAAATGTGTGAATAAATTCCGTTTTTACTTTCAAAAATGGAGATAGATGTTTTAGTGTGAACCCTAAGGGCGAACTATCCTTTACCGTATAGAACTGGAATACGGAAGTTGCGGAACATTTCCATCAGGCGGCATTGTCCTCGGACCGAGCGCAACCAAAAGCCTAGAGACAAGAGGTAAAACCACATTCACCAAATTCCTCGCATTCCATTATTATAATACACAAACTATTTATTTTTGCTTTGAACCTTGATATGTATGTAAACATATTTTTTGGGTATTTCAAAACCAGTTTTTAATTATGTTTTGTGAGCTTAACTTATGCTTAAATATGTTGTAGGTACTATTTATGCATTAAACTAAAAATTATTATTTATTTCTACTCTAAAATAGTTTCAGAATAAAGAGAATAAAAATATTTATTTTTTAGACATACATGCAAAGAGTACACAAAAACCAAAACATAATATATCAAACAAATAATGGCAAGTACAACCTGCACCAAAAACAGTTAAACAAGGTAAACAATAACTTACAATTCAGCTAGAATGTGCGATAACATTATGATAACAAATTATTTACTTAAAATTATCAAAGCTTTTCAGTAAACAAAAAGAAAATAGTTTTTAATAATTAGAGATATTTTTTTGTTTATTTTTTCTAACGGCCCTACAACATAGAATACTGGTACAAATTGAGAATATTCAATTTTCTACTGCAAATTATGGAGATTCCAAACAAGCCGAAAGTTATATTGGTTTCTGTGGACTAGCCCGAGTAACTGCGTCAACTAGCAGTAGTGTTCACAAACAAAATAATTTATTCAACCAACTATTAGGTATTCTATTTAAATAACTCACTTTAAATTTTCTAATATTTTCGCAATTGTATATTACAGTACTTTGGAGATCAATCTTACAGATTTACTCTATATGACGCAAATTACGAGCACAGTAAAATATTACAAGACATCCACATTTATTTTATTCGTAATTTAAAAGGAAAGGAATTAAACCGCACTTAAACCAAAAATCTCTTTGTTCAAAATTTTTAATATACATATTAGAACTTTTAGATAATAAAAAGTCCCTGCCAGCCACTTCAAATCCCTGCCAGCTTTCGTAATCTAACGGCCGGTTTCAATATTCTACCCGCTAGTGTAAGCTTAGTGAAGTTTAGTTGCCTAGCGTTGCGTATTGTTAAATTACTAAAAACAACAGATGTCGCTTAGCAATTAAGTTTTAGCGATCTGTAACTGTGAATTGAATATTGAAACCGGCCATAGATGTTATTTTATTTTTACTAACATTAAAAAAGGTGTACCGACGACGTAATGCTCCATTCTCGTGCAAGCACTATCTAAACAATAAAGGCACGGTTAATACAGAAACCGTTAAAGTAAGTTTCATAAAATACAATACACTGTCTCCTCGCCTACAAGATTTGAATATGGAATATCGTAATATCTCTCCCGCACAGTCAGAAGCTCGTTTTATTTTCTCTTGAGACAACGCTTTTGTCCCGCTCCCGTAATTGCATGGCCATAGAGCTGTGACGAATAAAAGCTATATTGTGATATATTTTACTCCTTTCCCTACAACAAAGTCAAGTTGATATTCTGAAGTCGCTACTGCGCGTTGATTTGGAAGAAGAAAGGCTTACCTCCTATACTATAAATAAGTATTTCACTCGATTTAGATTTTTAAAGAGTTGGCAAATGAAACAGGCCTCATCAGTAATGATATAAAGGTCATCTGGAGTTAACGACAATGTATAGTCAGTAAAAGTCTGCTATTTGTATTTGATGGGCCAGTGGAACTTCAAACCCGAAAATTTCAGGCAAAAATTTTGAATTTAAATATTCCGATTTTCCGATCCGAATATTTCCTAAGGAACAAATTTCAGCCATTTAGAAATACGATTATTATTTTCTCAAAAGTAACAAATATTTATTTTTAGGAAGAAATAAATTTTTAGAAGAGCTTTCATGAAAAGAATTTCGCACGGAGATTACAGTGGCTTCCATTAATAAAATAGGTAGCTTTAAGCGGTTGTGAATAAATCAAATCTTGGCAGCGATTAATCAACGACCACCTTCCACCAATCTTGAAATTCTTACATGGAGCTTACGAAACATTAAACAAGAATTGAACGGTTAGGCTTTGGTATCATAAATAAATTATTATGGTCCCTACTAATACCTATAGTCTTATTAAAATTTAAACGACTGACTTCGAATATTATATTTAACTGTTGGGTCTTTGTATATAGAATCTCAAGCGCCCTAGGTTTTTAAATTAAAAAGTGTTCTAAAAATTTTGGTCAAGTTTAGCGTTGTGGTTGTGGGAGAGTCGTTACAGTACCCCTAGATTTTGTTAGTTTTCGAGCTCGATTAAACGTAGCGTCTCTTTTCATACATTGTCCACTGTTTCAGATAGTTTACGCTAGAGTCGCTAGTGGGCATTGTATGAAAAGAGACGATACGTTTGATCGAGCTCGAAAACTAACAAACTCATTTACTTTGTCAGAGCTTTTGGCCCTGCACCTCACCTGATCGTGAGTTATATTGGTAAGGCTGTTTCGCTTTATTACTTCACCCGGATT
Organism: Elophila nymphaeata; assembly: GCA_955850985.1. NCBI lineage: Eukaryota > Metazoa > Arthropoda > Insecta > Lepidoptera > Crambidae > Elophila > Elophila nymphaeata. The sequence continues at coordinate 9,808,014 of OY039070.1, forward strand.
GGTTAAGCTGTATTGCTTCACCCGGATTGGTGTATTGCTTCACCCGGAATCAAAAGGGACTGGCTATCTTAGCTGTCAGAACCCAATAATACTGTTCAGTGTTTGTCGCAAAATCTTGGCACCGGGAAGATTTTTGTTTCGAGAATTCAAAAGTCGGTGACCGCTTACCACCAGCTGATCGTATGCTCGTTTGCCTCCAGTGTAGTATAAAAAAAAAATTGTGTTCCGACAGTTGTTACATAAGTTATCCCTCAAATGTTTCACTTTCATTTCCGACCTTATCGTCATATACCATGAGGAAAAAAATCTTTTAACTAGTCTATAAATTTAATTCCCAGATTTTTATTTCATATTTTTAACATTTGTTCGATAATATTACACAACGTATTACGTGGCAAGACAAATATGAGGATGCTAAACATCAGGACAAGGTCTGGTGCAATGGCAGATGTCCATCATAATAGGCGTAAGTGGATAACAGGATAAATCACGCTTTCATTTAATCCTTACCGTTATAGATATAAGGATCGCAATTGTGTGGAGGGCCAGATCAGCACTTGGCATTCATTGGCAATATTAATCTACGACTATCTACTGTCTGTGCGGGGTTTGTTAACCAGTAGCCAGATCTACGTTCCCGATAACCCCGTCCTGTAAATACTAACTGACTGCACAAATGATTCCCTATTTGCCAGATTGTCGGCGAAGTTCCCATGATAATTCAGACTATGATTTGTGCAAACTGTAAATCAATAGATACTAATATTGTAATGAGTGAATATTTGAATTGTCGGTGGAGTAGTGGGAAAGGGCGTTGTCTCCCACCCGGGAAGCATCGGTTAGAACCCCGCCACGTACCAAAGTGTTTTCAAATTTTGAATTCATACGTACAATCAAGTGACGTTTTTACGGTGTAAGGAAACCTGCCTGAATGAAGAATGAAGAAATTCTTAGGTTGTGTGTGAAGTCGACCAACCCGCACTTGGCCAGCGTGGTTGTCTAAGGCCTAATCGCCCCTACTACCACGACATTATATGAGCTGTTAATGATGAATATTTGAAGATTTGTATGTTTGTAATGAATAGGTTCAAAAACTACTATACAAATTTTGAAAATTATTTCACCATTACAATGCTACTTTTTCACTAAGTAACATAGGCAATATTTTATTGCAAAAAAAAATAAGCGGACAAAGTCGCTGACGGAGTGCTAGTAACTAAATAAAAATGCATACTTATTATTGCACTCACGACGTTGAACAGAGCTTTCGAGAACATTTGGTACACATACTCAAAGTCATATCTGACAATATGGGCCATGGATTGCCTCAATATAGTGACAAGTGATCGGCCTGTCGCCTTACTAAGCTTCGATCACATCTACAAAGCTAAAGGGGGCATTAACCTCAAAAAATTAGTAATCCTTCAGTGAATCCCACAGGACAAATGTTACACTCAACATCTCAACGTTTCGGTGTAGACCAGCATGCCGTACTAGCAGTTTTACTTAATATTAGAGCTCGCGTAAATCTAAGAGAACATTACAACTTTGTTTATGTGAAACTGCGATATGAATACAGCAAGTCTATATCTGTCTATTTTTAAATAATCCTTAGACTTTAAAATAGTAGTACAATCTTATTAATTTTTTCTGCATACAAGCATAAATAGCAATAATTCCTTCAAGTTACTAAATCAAAACGAAGTAGTTCGGAGATTAAGCCCTTTCCCCCAATTTTATTGATACTAAACAATCAAATGCCAATAGCATTTCATCTGTGCCTCTATATCAATTGTCATACTCGATAACATAACATATTATTAGGCACTTCATAAGCGCTATAAAAGCTCTCTCGGAAACATAGAAAATCAGTTATCCTTAATATCGTAAAGTATACTTTTGGCACAGACACCCGGTTCATAACCCCATAAACGTCATAGTAATATTAACTTCACACTTTTATTTTCCAAAACAAATTGTACTTTGAAATAACACGGAAATCGTTTTAAACAGTAATCTACGTATGTCTGTTTGTCGTGTGCGATAATTTGAGCGCCTACATTAATAATTGTAAGTACTGACACCCCATACTGACAGTACGATACACACAAAAATGAACTTTAAGCTTTATAACTTTAAGTTAACTATCCACTTTGACATGTACCTACCTGTTTAGAAAAGGGGTGAGAATTATAGGCATTATTTATCAATTTCAATACGAGCTTTGATTAAGAAGCCATTAGATCACTTCCGTGAGGCGTTGTTTATGCTTGGGCAGGAAAGAAGTTATACATAATAAGCATTCTTACAATGCACTATCTATCTTTTGGAAATATGTAGAATGTACTACACAATTTACTCAATTATAATAGTTTTTTATCTTGACTGGGAGCCTCTTTGTTTTCAACTCACCTGATAGTAAAGTGTACTTTAACCACTAAGGTTCTGGCTAGCCAATCATTAACTGTTGGAACTCTTGCTGTTAACACTCTTGTTACGGCCACAGACTTAGATGAGATGTTGGTAGCTATCTAAACTTAAAAAAGCTCCAACCAACAATCTATTCATTATTCATTTTTAGCTGTATTTAGGGCAAATCGGCCTTCTTATTAAAAGGTAACAAAAAAAGTATCCGATCCTACACAGTACTCTATTGACGCAATAACAGATAAATATTATATACATAATTGGATAACATAAGTTGATTTATAAACAATTTAATATTTTTTTGTTTTATTTATTTACTACACAATAGAATGATCTCAGGTGATAATGAGGGCACCTAAGCTTATACCAGTGCCACATAAACCAATTTAGGTTTAACCGGACACGGACATTCATCTGTGCTATTGTTATAATCATGTGGATTAGTGAGATATTTTTACTTTAGAAAAAATATAATTCGTATTCATATCAGAATATTAGTGGTTTCTAATGGGCTGTTACAAAACTGTAGTTCAATCATATAAATTGTACTTATAAACCTAATATAATTGAGCGATTTCATTCAATATTTAATCAACCAAACCCTTAAATAAAATACAGTAAAAGCAATATGGACGTAAATACCTACTTTCCTCCAACTTCCTTTTTCCACAATCCGGGTGGACCCGAATTGTGGAAGGTGCGGGTTCAAGTCCCGCCTGAGGCAAGTCGATTTTTTTCAGTGCATTTTTCTAGTATTATATTTACGCGTTTGTAAACGCAAAAATAAAATTATTCCATAATGTTAGTACATAATTTATGATCCTAGTAAGAAGAAAAAATACACTGGGTACTGAACTTTTAAATACGGCTTTTGTTTTCAAACAGTATGACGGACAGTCAAACTTCTATTATCTATAGGTACTAATATTATAAAGAGAAAAGATTTGTATCTTATCAGCCTTTATAATTTGACCCACTGCTGGGACGCAAGGCCTCTCCTTGTCATCGAAGGAGGCTTAGGCAGTAATCCACCATGCTTGCCCAATGCGGATTGGTGGACGGAGTATAAGGTGATCAATGCCCCTTTGCTGATCAATGAATAAACTCAAAAACTACTAGACCGATTTTGATGAAATTAAGTAAAATATAAATTAGATGTTAAGGAACCATATCAACTACCTTTTATTCCCTGTTTCATTGCCGCACAGGTTTCTATATTTTTTGATCCCATATTTAATCCCTATTCACTTTTAGTTATTACTAAAATTAGTCATGAAAAGTCACATTCAAGAAATAGTTCAGTCTAACGCCACTTTTGTTTTCTCATTGCAATATTTATCGATTATAATTAGTTTATTCGTTTGAGCCAGCTAACTTACTGACATTACGATTACACAAGAATCTTTAAAACGACTTTAAACCTGTTGCCTATTTGAATTTGTTACTATAAAAGCCCAAGCCGGTTTCAAACTTCTTCTACGAAGTAGCAACACTGACCAGATATTTTATTAAATAACAAAAAAATAATCTTTGTAGATACAGCTATAAACAACTCGAAATTTGTTAAAATTTCGAGTAAATAATAATGATTTTTACGTCGTATGGTATGCGCGGTCGTGCGTTTTTCGTAACGAACACGAAAGTTAAGCTACCAAACGCGTGGTCGGTATTCAGATGGGTGACCGAAAATGTTTCAACACTGTTTTCCTCCGTGCTTCAAGGCACGCTGAGGTAATGGTCCCGGATCTTGTCGAAAAGCAGTCGTTCTTAGAAGGTTGTGAGGCGGCTGGCCGTAGAAATCAAATGGGAATACCTATAGCAGCATGTCAATTACAAGACATAGGTACTGCACCAAATCAAAAAAACAATCAGGAGGGGTCTCCCCTTGACTTTCTCGTTTACCAGAAACGACTGAAAAGCTGATAGAAACCTTATGTTTTGATGTCATACATGCATGTTAAATTTGGTTGCAATAAGTTAAAGCATACTCGAGTTATCGTGCTAATGCACAAACACACACACAGAGATAATTCCAAAAACGGTATTTTTGGACTCAGGGAGGTCCAAAAGGTCTGGCGTATCATCCCAGCCCTCCTTTTTGCGTGTTTAATCAATTTATTAACGGCATCAACTATTGTAATGTCATGAGACTAGGGTCTTATATAAAAAAAAAAACTTATTTGTTTTATTATGATATTTCATTGAATAGTGTGCAATAAATAAACAGACTACTAAATAAGTACACAAGAAAACTCTGCATTTCAAACATTTCTGCAAACTCTGGACATTAAGTCATTGAAACAAATATCACACCGCTCGCTCTGTAAGAACATTGATCTGTGATTTTTTTGCATCACTATATAGGGTCAATGGGATCAATTGTGTTTAAAAGATATTGTCTGCTAAATTAAAAGAAGACCATGAAATCTAACATCGATTAATCAATTCAATGACATATACTTTTAACATTACATGGAAGATATCAATTGGACACATTAATTTGTAATAATTTCTAAAGAATTTATCGAGATTTTTACTAGGTGGTAGACCCATATGTAGGGTCGTCTGGGTAGGTACCACCGCCTTTCTTATTTTGCCGTGAAGCAGTTCGCTGTGTTTTGGATTGAAGGGAAAGGTAGCCAGTGTAATTACTGGGCATGGAGGGCATATCATCTTAGTCCCCAGGATGGCAAACGCACTTGCGGTGTTAAGTGATTTACACTTAATATTGCAAGAGTTTATAGGCGGCGGTGACCACTTAACATCAGGTGGGCTGCAAGCTTGACTGCCATCTCGTAACATAAAAAAAAAAGATTGAGGTCATTCTTCCTATCCTTATAATTTAGAAAGGGTGTGGACGCATAGGTTCTACTATATTATGTGTTTTAGACGGAATTTAACAGGTTTTAGAATGAACTCATCGTTTCTGTTTTACAATTGGCTAGAGTCTGAATTTACGTCTGGCCATCCCATATACGTCATCATTATCATCAACAGGTGATATAATGTCCCCACCGAGGGGATCGACGCTACCCCACATTAGGGGCGATTAGGCCTTAGTTAACCACGCTGGCCAAGTGCGGGTTGGTCGACTTCACACACAACCTAAGAATTTCTTCATGGGTGTGTGCAGGTTTCCTCACGATGTTTTCCTTCACCGTAAAAGCGTCGATTAAACGTACATATGAATTCAAAGTTTGAAAACACATTGATACGTGGCGGGGATCGAAGCAGTGCCTCCCGGGTGGGAGACGACGCTCTCACGCACTACGCCACCGACGCTTTTTATCCCATATACGATACTGCCACAAACTTGAAACAAACACACGTTAATCATGATTATCAACCTGTTTAAATGTACTACTTTCAGTTCCTCATCCTTTCTGAACATAAAATAGAAATTTAGAACCGCGGGTATAACATGCGGATGAACGACTAAAAACAATTGCAGTAACAATTTGGACCAATGGGTTAACATCCCATCTAAAGCACAACGGATCTGGAAATCATAAATTTTTGATGGCCTATCTTGAATCGGTGAAGCTGAAAATTGCTTTGTTATCGAAACGAAACAACAGTTTGCAATATACCACCAAGTACCTCGTGAAATTATTGATATTCAAGAAGAACAGTCACTTGAGTCTGCTCATGATGTTCGTAGTATTTAAAAGCCCGCGGCGTCCTTTTCAGTGATACATCCTTGGTCTTGCACAAAATAGTTATCCTACCTGACTTACACTAGATAATGATCGTCTACATCCAATAGACAAGTTACATCTGCAACAGAATCATTAAAATTTGCATATAAGATGATCCAATATTTTGACTCACGCTGATAACTGTTTTCTATAAACAGTTACGAAAATTGGACTTGATTATTTTCAACTTAGTATTTCAACATAAGAACCCCATAGCATTGTTGCTAACACGCGTTCATTAAGAAATTAATATTAATTTTTTTCTAGATTTTTATCAAGGTGTTATACGAAACCAGTTTAAAATACGTTCCGGATCTTACGTTATGTGAATCCAGTGTAACGGTACCGCGATAAATCAGGTGAAGTGACTCTTGCTGACAGAGATTACGGATCCAAAGCTGGCTGGATATATGGATAGCTAGTAGCTGCCGGGCAAGGCCGTTCAATGTACATTAATCCTAAAACTTTAACCTGTGCTTTGGATATAAATCTTAAGTATTTAAATTCGATTTGGATATAAATCTTAAGTTTTAATTTAGAATAGCGACTTCCCAGTAGAGCGCCCTAAATTTGCCTAAAAATACTTGCAATAAATTATTTAAAAAATTGAGTTACCTCAATACGCGCTTCTTTCATTTACTAAGTAATGTAGGCAAGAACATACCTTTACATTGTCATGGTCACTATTAATGTAATAAGTACCACGATGATGCTGCATGCGCAGACGAAAATATTTTTCTCCCATTCTAGTTTAGGGGCGTGAATTTAAATGCTCTTAATCAATTAAATAAACATGTATATAACATAATTAGTTGCTATTTAATAAAATCTATCAAAAATTTTAATTCTTCTTCTTCTTCGAGTGTTTAACGTGATACATTACGTTAGCCTGGTGTATGAAATTCAAAAAACAAAAGTTATGGGAACGTTAACGATTTGTTTGTGGTTTTATAATCGTTATTAACGTGATAAGGCCACTTATTTTTAAACCTATTTTATTTTTTTCAAAGAAATCGGGACTAATTTTTGCATGAAATTGTAGCACATTGACTCACTTTTACACCACATTACCCTTATTCATCGTAAGTTGAAGCTGCATTGTGAAAAAATCAGATTGCCATAAGCGTAAAGAAGCTAAGCCGTAATGCATTACCGCTGTATTATGAAATAAAATGCATTATGCGTGTTATGTGGCGTAGCCATCCGATAGTCTTAGATCTCCATACGATAGAGGCAGACAACCATTTAAATTTGATTAGAAACGGTCCAAACTTTCGTAGCACCGTTGGAAGTTACAATCTTTTTTTGTCTTGTGACACTGAGAGCTCTATTAGATACAGTTATGCGTCACTTAGCGTTGTAGTGTAAAATTTACTCGCTTTTGGAGTACGTGCCATTTTACACTTTATGAAGGTAATTTTAGTGTTGCTATCACAAAAAAAAATTTTACAAAAATTTAAAGGGTAATCTAAAAAGTAAAAATCTACAATGCAATTTATACTTTTATAAAATACAGATACAACTAATATACAACAGATACCATTTAAAAAATAATAAATATTTGATTACGCAAAAATATTTAAAAATACAAGTTTATGTGATGCAATCATACTTATTTACCGTAAATCGTATATAAGCATTATATAGACGCATTTTTATTTTATTTTTATTATTTATTTGGTATACCAACGATTGTTACAACAATACAAAATCTTATGCTAGTTAATTAAATGGAAACTAAGTACAATCAATTATAGGTATACACCGCATGCAACGTGTACTAAGAATGCTTAGCAATGATTATTATTTATACACTCTGTTATAATATTTTTATTTTAGTTATAAATTTAATACTACTTATATATATTCCTTTCTCTGCTCGACTGCGGTCTGCTCTCACGCGCCAAGCCTACACAAAATTACCTCGCTGTCACTCGGACACAGATTGATACAAATTATGCTCCGCGACACTGATCAAATGTAGGTGCTGGTAATTGATAAAAAAATACATACGTATTTGTTACTATCAAAATCATGGAAATTACGCGTTACTTTTTCTTTTTTATGTTTAATTTATTATCAAATGATCTTTAAGTACACGATTTTTTAGTGTTGTACAAAACATGAAGAAACTTATTCATTTTAGAACCGGAATAATGATTAAGTTCTTGTTTTCCTAAAGCTATGTAAATAAGTTAGATGAACAACAAATATTATGCTTAATATGAACTTTCTAGTTTTCTTTACTTAAAAGTCTATTATTCATTAAAATAATATATGCATATTTAATGCTTGCATGAGGTCTTCATACATATTACAATATTATTGTTAGTCTAGTTATCTTCTTTTGTAAGTGTATAAAAATCTCGTGTCACGATGTTCGTCCACGGTAATCTTCGAAACCGCTGATCCGATTTTAATGAAATTTTATTAATGTGTTTTGCTTAGTCCAACTTATAATACAGAAAAGCTTTTATCTTGATAAGTAGTCCTCTATTTCTGAAAATTAAATATTTACTATAGAACAGTAGTATGAAATTACCAGAGCAAAGAAAGCCCCACGCATTACTGTGGTAATTTCAGCTAGTGGTATCATATTTTTTTAATATATTTGCAATGTAACAGTTTATTTATCTCATTTAGAAAATAATAAACTTCACACTTTCCTCTAACTAGCACCAGACGTTGCCGTGTGCCACCCACTCTACCGCTTAATACTCCGATTATATAAACTAAATAATATACTACGAGATATCATTCCATTTCCTGACTACTTCTCCCGTGCCACCACGATTGGGCTTAATAAAATAACACTTGGTTCCAACGCCCGTATAGTCGACAGAAAGATGTGGGCCGACTCTCCCATGTGTCGACGAATGTGACGAACGTGACATTGTAATTTAAACACGCACTTATTACTGTATACTTTAAGAGTTATATTTGGGGAACACTGCCGATGAGTGATTGGATTCACTAATACATGAGATGAGAAATGCCCTCGCATAGAGTACGACGTGAGGACGTGATTTTGCAATTTCAAAATGGACTTAGGGCTCTTCATTTCAAGAGTTATAGTTGGGAATTGAAACTATAAGGCAAAGTTGATTAATATCACAAACCATGAGAACCGTTCCTATGAATATTATAGAGGGTTGAAAATAGTTAATTATTCTTTTCATATCAAAAAAAACGTAATATACGTATATTATCATTTATATTAGTTTACTTTCTATGCCTGTCAAATTACACGTTTAATTTCTGTGACTAAATTATATTACTCTAATTGTTCTTACTTACTCGTGTATTACATCAGTGGGTATATTATTTTTCGAGCCAATGACATAATAGAAAAAATGGTTAACTTTTTTCATTAGTTACAAAAGTAAAGCTTCGTAAGTTAGATAACGTTTGGAAAATAACTTTATCTGATTTAAGCGAATTACTGTAAACTTTGTAAGTACATAATGCTTCTGCGCGTAAATTAATAAAATAATAATTCTTTTTTATGTTGTAATCTATGAATCGTAGTAAATACATATAATAGACGTGGAGTCGTAAATTACAAGTTTCCTCCGTACACGAATCATTACGATCCCATAGCCATACGACGAGCAGCAATTACTGTCTACATGAGATAGTACACCTACCTATTTCATGGGAACTTTTTTGGTTACAGATTACATGTAGCAACTTAAAGAGCCGTAAAAACTTTTTATAGTAGGTATAATTATGATGTATACTGCCTCTACATGTTATTGATGAGAAAAATAAAATAATATTCAATGTTGTACGTTTATGTTATATATTATCGAAATATAGATAATAAAAACACATTTTAAATAATAAAGTATTCTTAGTTAATAATTCTATGCTATTCTAATGTTCGGTAAACATCCAGCAATAAGTAGCACAATTAGGCGCGATAAATTGAACAAAGATATTTAAGTAAACATACGTTTGACTTTTTCCTCGAGCCATTGCTTCCAAATCAGCGACACACACAAACACTGACAGATAAAGTTTTTAGTAAAATATTCCAAACCCACAACACTAGTCACAAGTCAATTTTAAAAAGTTCGATTCGAAATATAGAAATTTGGCGGCAAATAGTAACGTGAGCACGATTCTTGCGATGTCCGTGCCGCCACTCTCCGAGATCTCAACTCGATCCGGACGCGGTTAAAACGCCCTACTTCGCTACCCAATAGCTTGTGTACAAACGAGACGGCGTACTCAGTAAACAAGAGTTAGAGGGAGACGGTAACATTTATTAAACTTCGAATAATTTAAGGTCAATACATTTATTTGTTTAGTAATTTTTAATCAGAAAATCCATAGAGCTTTGCTGCATATAAAATATTATGAACGAAAAGAAAACAAAAGCAACAAGTTATGATCTATACGATACAAGTAGCGCCACCTAGCGGTAAGCAATTGCACCATTACAATGTGAGCTAGTCATGTAGTGTTAGTACAAAGTACCGCTTTGCTTCATAGATGACTCTGCGATACACTTATTTAAATAATTTATTATGTATTGATTCCAAAAAAGGTAAAGGTAATTGTAAATTATAAAATTTTAACCCTTCCTTTTTGAAATTGATAATGACCTAGTTACACTGCTCGGAATAAAAGTGATACTGTTATTATAAGTCATATATTTCAACGTGAGCGTTCCGCAAAACTCTCAATGAGATTGTAATTACTTTTTCAGAACGCCTTGTAATTCTCATCAAGAAGTATTATAAGGACTCCAAATTTAATCCTAATGTAAACAGTTGTTAGAGAAATATGTGAATTAATTCAGTTATTATAACTCCCATATGTATACGAAAAACTTTGAATAAGAAATAATATAAGACCAAATGTGAAAAGTTGACATGAAAAGAATAAACTAAGTTATCTACCATTGGATTTTCCTCTCGAAACATGCATTATATATTATGCAAGAAAGTGATGAGAATGTATGTGGGTGGATATTTATGTAAATAGAGGGAGATGAAGACTGAAAAAAAATTGGATAGACTGTGTGAAAGATATAGTAAAGAAAGGTAAGTATCTTGAGATAACAGCTGATCGAGGAGAGTGGAAGTACAAAACATATAACTACTATTAGTATTTGGTCGGCAGAGAAGCATACGGCCTGCCTATTGATAAGCAGTTACCGTAGACTATAGACGCTTACAACACTGACACTGGCACGCTTACAGCCCAAAACTCCTTCCCTACCTTGTGGAGCTCTGGCAAACTTACTCACGATCAGAAACAATGTTGCCGATTGCAACCTTTTTTATATATTTTTAGTTTTTGATGATTATTTTTGGTAGTTTTTGGATTGTCTAGTTCGTTTTTGTTTGCGCTCGTCACTTGATTTTTTATACGTTCATGTGACGGTTTTTATTTTATGTGATTTTGCTGTATAAAACCCACCGAAGCTGAGAACGTGTTTTCATTGCTACAACCAGCACCTCCTATTCTTACTTTCTCTTACAAACAACACCACAGAAATGTAATTGTGTGATTGATATTGATACCGAATTAAATAAAAAACGAAAAACATGGAAATAATTGCTGTCATGCATAAGTTCTGAGACGGGACTTGAAACAGCCACCTTTCGCTATCCGGGTGCAAGTGCCGTCTCAGCACTTATCCATGACAGGATTTTTTTCCACGTTTTTGTTTTCTATTTAATTTGGTAACAATTTCAATCATAGTTAATCATGCCAAATAAAAATTAGAAGCAAAATCAATGTAGGTAGTGTTATTTGACTGTGGTCTTCTGTAAGGTGGAGAATAGCTCAGATCGGGTGGTCCAAATTCAAAGGTATCAATCAGGATAACTGAAATGTTATCCTATCTTATTACAGGTACTATTCTTTTTCTTTTATCAGTGTCCTGACCAAAACCATGTAGCTTATGTCGTATAGCTGAGCTTCGCTTTGAAATTACCAACAACAAGGTAAATCAAATAGATGGTATATTATTTTAGGTATAATGTTCCACGCCTATGGCTGTGCCCTACCTCGACTAACTATTAAAGCAGAGCGAAAACTTGAAAACGACTAATATTATCAACTCTTTTACTTGCTGGGAGAGCAACGTAGCGTACGGTATGTTTTTCTAGCACCGAAGCTGAGTATATAAGTTAAAGAGCTAAATGGCAGTTAAATCCCAAAGAACTACTTAGGCTGTGTAAGTGCATTAAGATAGCACTCGGACTTTTAAAACGCTCTACATGTTTTTTGATTTGCAGTGTAAGCAGCAAGATATTGCTTCTGCATTGCAGTATTGGCCCAGAGAAACTATGTGAAAGAAATAATGCGAAAAAGAAGGGAAGAACCTGTGCCAATTTGAAAGTGCACGTGCCTTTGCACTGTCGTTAATCGGTAGGCACGGAAATTAGGTATAACCATTGTGATAGTGTCCCACCAGCCATAGTGAAGTTCCTTTGGTTTGGAAATCAAAGCTTCAGGCACTTCGCTTTTTTTAGTCTGGCTAATGCTGGTGGTCAAGGATGGCCTTCTCAGCGTTAACAGAGTTGTTTTAGAGAAGGCGAGGGCCTTGGTAGGTCCTCTAGCCTGTAATTTAAACCTCCCTAGAGAGGATTTCTAGTCGGCGAGTATATCCCACCTCCTCTCATCCTCCATGACAAGAAGAGGCCTTGTGTCCCAACAGTGGGTTGAATTATAAAAGCTGTTATTATAGAGATTATGAGTATCTCCCGCGGGGGAGTCTCTATGCCGATTAGTCTTTAGGGTGTTCGTGTCGGAAGGTGCTCTAGAAACGCACACAGACATTTTTCACGGACATAGAATCCATCATCCAACATCTCCTCAATTTATAGTGAAAAAGTCACAGTCAAAACTATTTCAAACCGGTAATAAATGTGTGCTCGCTTTGTTTAAAAAAACCTGCATAAATTCGTGTTTTTTTTTTTAAACTAAACGAAGAGGTCTTTCTGCAGTTGAACTTTTTATTAATACTACGAGATGGCAAACAAGCTTGCGGTCCACCTGGTGTTAAGTGGTTACCGTCGCCTATAGACGCTTGCAATATTAAGGATAAATCACTTAGCACTGCAAGTGCGTTGCCATCCGGACTAAGATGATATGCCTTCCATGCCCAGTAATTACACTAGCTACCTTTCTCTTCAATCCGAAACACAGCGAACTGCTTCACGGGTCTACCACCCAGTGAAATCTAGTGAGCTGAATAATTGAAATCGTTCAACCTCTTATTTAACTTATTATAAGCTAAGTGAGATTTTTCTCTGCTTGGTTAAACAAAATAGGAACCTTCCAAAATTAATAAAAAATTGTTAGGATTGGTTATGTGTTTTGACTGCGACATAATATAAGAGTTCTCAGGAGTTCGGAGGACTCTTGTACTATGAAATCCACAGACTTATTAATTACTTATTTACTATTTACAACCTGCCCGTAGTTTCCAATCTGATACATAATATATACCTAAGTTAGAACAAGAACAACCTCTACTACAACTGAGCCCCTTGATATTTGTACGTTTATTTGATCCCAAAGTTTCATTATGACTTTGACAGCAAACCCAATTACAGTCGAATAGCTCTTGAGTGGGGCAAGTCTTTGACGAAAACATTTTTCTTGTTAGTTACGATGGTATTTGGTTTTAATATTTCACAAATTTTGTTGTTATGTAATGAAGATTTTTATGTGCCCTTTATTACTCTGTAATACCATGCAGACTATCGAATCAAGGGACTCCTACTGTGGCGAGTAAAGGTAGCACACTTATCAGCTAAGAGAACGCCTCTTTTTACTATGAAAACGAGACGATACGCTACTGTTTGTAGCCGTTCCGTAGCCACCGATCCGTATAAAGTTCATAGCATAAAAATTGTAAAGCACTGTTACATAACTACGGAAAAATCGTCTTAGTCTTAATTTATTGTAAGAAATATAATTTATAAAAAATATTTTTAAATAAAAAAACCGCCTTCAAAACTAAAAACGGAGATATAAAAATTCATTTTATAAAAATCTAAAAGATTTTTGAGGTAGGTCCCGAATACAAGTGACAACGATTATTCCAAATATTGAGGTTAGCACCGACTTAAAAAAAAAATAGATTTTTATAGACAAAATTTTTATTTCTCCGTTGTTAGTTTTACAGCACTATGACAATTAGCCTATTATATCTAAAAGTAACACATTTAATAATAATGTAGCATTTGTCACCGAACTAGGTTACAATATCTGTATTTCGGTGATGTGCATGCAGCATGTGAAAAATCATATGTAATCATTCCCATGCCTAAATAATATAGAATCGAATATTAAAGAAATTAAATACGTACACTTTAGGCTTCTTGGTGTCAGACCCTGAGATGGTGGCGGGGGGCGGGGGCAGGTCATCCATTGGGACCTCTTCGTTCGGCGGCGAGGGCGGAGACTTATCGAACTCCGCAATCGGTGCGAGCTCCGGCATCGGCGATACCGAGTTGCTGTCCATCGCCGACAACTTTATGGGAGACACTTTGGCTATTTTGACGACTTTCGCACAACCCCCGGCCGACCGGAGGCAAATGACTCGATTGAACACTCGCGCTCACACGACCCGATACACAAATCGATTACACCAACGTCCGATAAAGTCTCTCGTTAACTGCTCAGATCAGCACTCGGGCAAGGGACCTGAAAGTAATTAAAAGGTTATTTATTGGTGTACTGCAAGCTCAGTGACACGTGAGGAGCAAGCGAGGACGCTTTTATTTTTATTACACTAAAGATGTTAATTAAAACTGAGTGGGTTTATTGCGTAGCAGAATGGAAGCCGGAGATTTTAAAACAACATAATTTCGTTATTATTTTGACCCTTTTTAAGTTCACACTTAGTAATCCCTATTAATAACATAATTTCGCCTTTAACATCAAAACGCGATACACACCGTGGACCCGAATGAGAAAACGGAAGGACAATGTCCTATACCCTACCTATTATTTAACAGTTTGACGTGCGGAAGGGACTGACAGCAGGCTACGTATGATGTTCCTGTTGCTTTGTTTACAACACTATAAACAGCACTGACCACAAGTTGCAGGGAGAGGCCGAAATAGATTTACTGACACTTATGGGAACTAACCGGCCGTGCTTCACATAATACATTCGACTTCTTACATTTTGCTTTTCTGACTGAATGCACTTGCACTTTTCTGACTGATTGCAAATGCACCTTTACATATTTGCAACTCAAAATATAATTAACGGTCTAATTAACTAGGTACGCTATTAACTAAATATTAAAAGCAAAAACTACCATCCAATGTTGGCAGAAAACTATATTCATATTTACTATCTTTTAATAAATAATGATACTCTTAAAAATTAATCAAAACGGGTTGAAACCATTATTTTCGCACTTGAGATCTAATTTAACGCAATTATCCCATAAAACTCTTCAACGTATGATTCTGTGATATAGAGTAATAAAAATTGAAATTATTCGGAGTTTAAAATTGTTAAAGTTTTATCATACTTAAAAAACATGTGCTACCGGATTAATTATGCGCACGATACATTATTTTGGATTCAAACGTTATTAATTCAGTTGTGTCTGTTCGTGACATCGTAGCCCAAATCGTTCGTCAACAACAGGTGTGTCCGCAGTTTTTTTCCATATAAAATATGGACTTAAATATGATTGTTGTCGTTACGGTTTTGCTACTTGCCTACCTCTATGTGTCCTTGTATTCTATTTAGACATTTCTTGCAGTTTCACTTATCTTCAGTTTTTTAATCGTCAAATTTTCCTTTCTCGTATACGTAGTATAGAGGAAGTCTTGTAATCGTAAAAAAACTTCATCTCGAGATTTTGACGGTTTTACACGTTTTGACCTCCCCGAGTCCAAAAAAAACATTTTTGGAATTATGTCTGTGTGTCTGTGCGATCACGATAACTCGAGTATGCTTTAACTTATTGCAACCAAATTTAACATGCGTGTATGACATAATAAAAATAGGTTTCTATTAACTTTTTTGTCGTTGATCACGAAAGTTAAGCAACCAAGTGCGCGGTCAGTACTCGGATGGGTGACCAAAATTTAACATGCATGTATGACATCAAAATATAAGGTTTTTGAGTCGTTTCTGGTATACGAGAAAGTCAAGGGGAGACTTCCGATTTTTTTTTATTTTAGCTGCAAATTTATCTTCACTATGCACGTTATGTTATAATATTATAAAGAGGAAAGATTTGTATGTGTGTAACGAATAAACTCAAAAAGTTCTTGACCAATTTTGATGAAATTTGGTAGAAATATAGATTAGATGTTGAGAAACCATGTATTCATCCCCTATTTCATCCCCACTCAAGTCAAAATTTCAAAAACGCTAGTACTAACATTTATTTATTTATTTTTTATCAAGTGCCCAAATTGTAAATTTTATAGTTTGCAGGCTGACTTCAGACAACTCCCCTAGGTATCGAACCCACGACCCATGGACCTAATTCCGCGCGAACTACTAGATACCGGTGGCGTTTAAATTTTAACTACCTATTATTCCTTAATTTTTAATAGGCGTTGCCCTAAATCGCAGGGAGTGCAAACAGCGCGACAGTGACTAATGGATTCTCCAAAGAAAGTTTTCATAATTCATCACTCTGGCTCATGGGAACAGCGCCATAGAACAAATTCAAATAGCAACGAAAATGTCGTTCTAAGAAATTCTAGATCTTCTACGGCACGCAAATACCACCTAATTGCTATATATCCATCGCGATTACGGTATTACACCCACCATTTAATCGGTTCACATTTTGCAATTGTTCTACACGAAAGCGACTTTAGACCTTATGTCGTTGACAAAGGTAGCGTATTGATTTTACGTACATAGGGCAATCTGTTATAAAACCATAGAAATCTAGACCACTTTCCTTTAACACGTGGGAACGGCCGAAGTGGACGGGCCGTATTGTTTTATGCATGCGAATTTTAAATAGAAATGTACAATAATGCTTCAGTTTTAATTGTAGCTATGGAATGTTCTTGTATTTAGTAATCAGTGTTAGACTATTATTTTTATTATGAACCTAAATACTGTGTCCCATTCGAATCAAACGCACTTGGGCTGGTAAAGGACCTTACACAGATTGCAGCCAAAAACATAGCAAAACATAACAAGTTTATAAAATCGAAATAAAATTAGACAGTATTGAATTAGACAAGTCTATCGCTTTATATTTGGCGAGGATTTGAAAAAAAAAATTGGATGGATGGATGTTTGTGGCGCAATCATGTCGGAACAGCTGAACGGATCTGGATAAAATTCGGCACAGAGACAGATTATAGTCTGGATTAGCACCAGATTAGAGAAAAGTTAGCACTAAATTAGCACTTGCAGTGTTAAGTGATTTACCCTTAATATTGTGAGTGCTTTTAGGCGGTGGTAACCACTTAACACCAGATGGGCCGCAAGCTCTTTGGCCACTTGTAATATATAGGTACAAAAAAAACTAGACTACATTTTGGAGCGATGACAGACATTCACGTGAGCTGAACCGCGGGCTATAACTAGTAAGTAAGTATGTACATATAAGAAGCGTCGGTGGCGTAGTGCGTAAGAACGTCGTCTCCCGCCCAGGAGGCACTGGTTCGATCCCCGCCACGTACCAATGTGTTTTCAAATTTTGAATTCATATGTACCTACGTTTAATCGGCGCTTTTACGGTGAAGGAAACCATCGTGAGGAAACCCAAACACAAACACAACAAACACATCTATGAAGAAATTCTTAGGTTGGGTGTGAAGTCGACCAACCCGCACTTGGCCAGCGTGGTTGACTAAGGCCTAATCGCCCCTAATGTGGGGTAGGCCCCTCGGTGGGGACATTATATGAGCTGTTGATGATGAAGTACAGATAAACATACATTATTAAAAAAAAAATGTTTATATGAAAGTCCTTAAGCTTGCAATTTCGTAATGACATAATGTTAAATACACATTTATATTCAATGAGTTTGGACAAATCCGCCCCAATGCATTGGAATCAGTATACTCGAATAATAAGTTATTATTCTTTGTAGTGTTGTATTCCTACGGTCCCTAGGGCATATCGAGGAAGCAGGGGGACTTCTCTCCCATGCTGTTAGCATAACGCTTCCTCTCTATTGCTACACGCATGATCTTGGTTCATAAGCACACAGTTTTATAGTCTAACTCTAAGCCTCTAAGGCTATGCCATCAAGTAGACTGCATTGTTATCTCACTGACTCCATCCTTAATAAAAAAAAATATAATTAGATGTAAAAATAAAATGTGTTAAATTTCAATTTGGTTTCATTAAATAACTGAAAGGAGTATTCTTCATTTATTTAATATATTGCATGGTACATTTTCAAAATTAAAAAAATATAAATTTACAGCTCTTAACTGGATAAATATTATGCTATGTAATTATCTGATTTCCTTGTTTCATTCAAAATGCTAATTATAATTAACATATTGTAGGTCTTATTTGTAAAATCTTACTTTTTATTAGGTACTAATAATGTTAGTTCCTTTTTCATACTAGAATATCATTTGTAATTGTTTAAACAAAAATAGTAAAATATCATTTGTAAGTGTTTGTAGGTAGATGACGAACGACAGTGTACAGAAAAACCTAAACTCCTTTGTGTTACACTGTCTATAGCTTGTTAATGTGTATATATTTTTAAGAATAAACGAATAAGTGCATGCAGCCACGGTAATGTTATTAACTTTACCGTGGCTGCATGCAGAAGTTTCAAAATGCATCAAGAAGAACACAATCTAGTTTAATTAATAGTAATTGTTGAAAATAAGATTAAAGTTTTGCTTCGATATACGTGTGAATTATTTATTTTTATTATTTATTCATTCTTAGAATCTACACACATTAACAAGTAATAGTATATCATAATAATAAACCAGTTTAGGTTTTTCTGTACACTGTCGTTCGTCAACACGTTACAAATTATATTCTAATATAAAAAAGGAACTAACAATAATAGTAATAAAGTAATAAAAAAGAAAGATTTTACAAATAAGACCTACCGTAACTTTATTAATATTACCGTGTTAACATTACCGTGGTGAAGTCTCCAAGTGAAAAAGAATCAAGCAAAGATCCCTTTTCTTTCATTATCTGAAATTAATTTAACAATATTTTTGTTACAAAGGTCTAGAATATCCCAATTAAATAATTAACAGAGATAACCGTGCTCTCCTGTGTATCCGAAATCCCAAGCGCCTTAATTTATACCTACACCTGGTACAGGTATATCTATACAGTAACCCAGTCTCCCGTTAGTTCGACCCTCTCTGGGGGGTGGGGTGGCAGTAAAAACAAATTACTGAACCATGACCATACCTTGTACTCAAGCTAAGTCTTAGTGATGGGAAATGAAAAAATCGTATATCGATTATTTCAGATAATATTTTCTTGTGTTCGAATGTGAATTATATCTCGTGGCCCGATCGTATAGTTGGACAGATCGTAATATTCCCGGGCACATTGTGATCAGGGTTGCCAGGTGTTCGGTATTTTACCGAACCGTTCGGTATGACAAAAATACCAAAGTATGGGAGGTACGGTATTTTTTTTCTGATTAATTTTTCACCCTAATAAACGAATCGACTGTAAAATTTTACGCAATCGGCATCGATGTTGCTCACTCCACGAGTGAAGCAGACGAGAAAGGAGACGTTGTATGGCAACCTTACTCGCTCGTCATCCCTATTCTGTCGGTTTTTTGTGCGCGAGTGGAAGGATCGGAATACGACAAGTAAGACAAGTAAAGAGCTTTATTTTATTTTTTTTTACTCACTGTTCGGTATTTTTTTGGAAAAGACCTGGCAACCCTGATTGTGATACTCCGCAATTATGTCGTAGGCCAAAAGACTCTCCCACAAACAGTCCACTCCGCTTGATCAGAAAAAAATTACCCTGAATCTATTGATCACTCCCGACCACTACCATTTTAAGAAAATGGGTTACTCGCATAGCAAGCATATCATGATCTGTCCAACTATATGATCGGCCCACGACATATATAAATTTGGTTAAAAATTTTACTCGTGGTAGAGTGGTTACTGACATAGCCAGTAACATATTAAGCGGTCAAAATTCGAATTTTGTGTGATGAACACCAACGTTTTTCATGATTCATGATTGTTTAAAATATATTTATATATTATTATTTATATTATTCTGTTACCTAGTTTCTATAAAACAAGATTTTAACGATACTTAATTTGGGCTGTGTAATTAATGCGAACGCGGAAATATATTATTTGGTATCTTATTGTGAAGTTCTGCGATGCTAGAAATATTATCATTATTTTTTTCGTTTTTTTTTCGGTGTTTTTCTATGTCATTATAGAAAGACTTATCGACTATATTACGAAGTTGTGTAGCAATTAAAATTTTTGATGAAAAGAAGAAAAATAAAAACGATATAATTTTTGTATAGTAAATAATACTATAGGTACTTGTTTGGTTTTTCAATTAAAAACGAAATAATTGCTTTTATAGTGCCCAAATTTAAATCAAATAACCTTATTGATCGATATTTTCATGACGTCAGTACCGAATTAAAAGTTTAATTGAAAAATATCAATCTACCAAACACTATTATAACATAAATATCGATACAATGCCACATCACTGTAATTTAAGAGTCTATGAGTATTATGATGGATGTTAGATACGTTTTCCTCGTGTATTTCGTATTGCTGTTTGTAGATAATTCCAGTACAAGAAGGGAAAGCTCATATTAATCTGTTAAAGAAACATTTAGAAATAGACATACCTAAGATCTTACAACTATATTGACCAATAACCACATTATGATTTTACGTCAGAGAATTGAAAGATTTTTCTTGGAAATTTTGCAATTTGCCGCACTGTCAGGCAGCAGCACGTATATCAAAGATAAAGAATAATAACAAATCCTAGATATCTATTGTCCCAATGTTCATGCTTGTACCTCTAACAAGTGTTCGGAATAATTGGGATATGTGATACTGCTGGTGCCATCTCTTTATCGTGTACGCAATTTTATGATATGTACCTACCTCCTTCTGTGCAAACTAATGTGATACATTCAATATTAACGTTTTCAAGAACTCTTTGCAACTATTCGCCATTATTGATTAGTTTCGGGGTCGGAGGCTACTACTTTTGATGTACATTATATAAACCCCCAGATCTAATTTTACTAGATTTACCTATGTAATGTGTAATGTTGGGTTGTGAGTAAATTATTATCTTAATATATATAAATTACGTGTCACGTTGTTTGTCCGCGATTGACTCCTAAACTACTTAACCGATTTTAATCAAATTTGTACACCGTTTGCAGTTTGATCCAACTCGAGAGATAGGATAGTTTTTATCTTGATAAGTAGTCATATTTTTTTTACTGCAGATACAATGTTACAGGTCAGTAGTATGAAATTACCACAACAACGCGTGGCCGGGACAGCTAGTAATATTATATTTCTAAACTAAAAGTTTCACATGTGTTATTCTGGTAGAGTACTAAAGAGTCTAGTATACATATAATTATTATTGTATTTCCACCTTTCGCAAAATTCCTAAAATCAATTAAATCAATTACGCCTATGAATAAAAATTACCTTTACAGTAGATATATGTATTTATGAATATAATTATTTATATTAGTTTGATAATACTTATATAATTTTGATTCCTATCTAAGTAGACAATACTCCCAAATACACGCTCAAACTAATGCTAGCATTGGCTTAGATCTCTTTCATAGACAAGCTACAAAATAAATAGATTTTTATTTTATTTTGTGCGTTAACTATTAATTTATTTATTCACAAAGAAAACTAGGTGACATAAATAAAATAGGCGCTCTACCTTCATTGTATATTTAACCAAATTCATCTTGGCAAGAGCAATGAAATAAAGCTCAGGAATAAAACCAGGTCGGTGAGAAGTGAAAAAGTTTTCCCAAGCCGCGCTGAGATAATGCCGAGTACACACTAGGGTGGAGCCGCCCCGAGGAGAGTTGCGAATTAGGACGCGCCGTTTCCGCAACCTGCCTCCATCGGTACAGAAATACTTGTTTGAGCAATGGAATATTTTATTCTGACATCATTATCTGTATTTTACTTTTTGGGCTGACTTTTCAAACCCTTGATATTTTTAATCGTCATATTATGACTGGTTTCAATATTCAATTCTCAGTTAGAGATCGCTCTAGCAAAGTTTAGTTGCTAAGTGGCCGCTGTTATTTTTTGTAAATTTCGACGGTGGAAACAAAGAAAACATGCAACAAATGTGGTACAAATCGACATCCCTCTTAATAAAAAAAAACTACAACAATCGCTATAAAGTTAAGTTCTGCTTACCCTTTGCCTTAAAATAAAAACATAACACCTACATATTTCGCTTTAGTCCTCTGACTGTGAATTACTCTCAGTGCAGTTTCCCCCTAGTGCACGCTAGCGGGCGTGCCGAGGACTGCCTCGAGATGTGCCCGAATGAGAACAGCTCTTCAGTTCATGCCGATGCTGAGCACTCGCTAACAACTAACGAAGCATCATTCTACTTCCATAATTATGTTGTGTCTGGCAGACAATGTAGAAAACTTTGAATTACAGTTTAACATTGAATGACCAAAACATTATTATCAACATTATGGGTGCATAAGACGTTGTGTAGGATAACAAACATTTAATTTTACTTGAAACTGATATTTTTTTATGATAACTTAAGTATAAAATCGGTTGTATTCACTACCGACACTTACTCGTATGTGAAATTACTGAGCTAAAATTCCTATACCGAGACACAAAGAAAATCTCTTAATCGATATGATAGTTGAGAATATAAAATGGGTATCTAATTATTTGATATTTAAGCATACCAATATCTTTTAGGAATATTTAATAGTAATAATTTACTAAAACATGTTATAATACTTAAAGGTGTATTTTTTATTGAAACATCCTTTTTTATAGGTAAATAGGTACTCCTAATTTGTTTCCACAATATTAGGAGTACCTATTTACCTATTAAAGTGTCGTTTTGAATGATCGTTTCTTAAGTTTTTTGTATCTTTCATAAGTACTCTTTTATTCAGTGCTGATTTCGTGAAATCCCTGACCTCCCTGAGTCCAAAAAATACCGTTTTTGGAATTACGTTTTGTGTGTGTGTGTGTGTGGTCTGTGCGTATGCACGATAACTCGAATATGCTTTAACTTATTGCAACCAAATTTAACATGCATGTATGATATCAAAATATAAGGTTTCTATCAACTTTTGAGTCGTCGATCACGAAAGTTAAGCAACCAAATGCCCAGTCGGTACTCGGATAGGTGACCGAAAATTTTTAAAAATCGATTTTACTCCGTGCTTAGTCGGCACGTTAAGGGTAGGTATATGAGAAAGTCAAGGGGAAACCACTCCCGAATTTTTAAATTATTTTAATAGCTTTCGTATACAAAACTACAATATACTAGATAAAAATATACGCGTATAATCTGTCTAGAATAACAAACAAACACGGCAAACAACACAAGAAGCAACCTGCCAAGTCTCTTATTATGTTATGGCTAACATGGTTTACGTTACCCTGGTGTAATTTTTTTAAAGGCATCATTACGGGGCGCCGAAGTGTCATGTTCTTTACGACTGCCATCTTCCGAAAAAGTCGCGCTACAAGTTTAATTAACTTTTAAAAATTGTTCACACTGTTGGTGGTTAATTACTTTCACGTCCAACCACCAGTGCTGAATACAATACAAGGAACTAAAACATTTACAAATATACTATTTGTATTTCATGTCGTATGAATAGTAATAATTACTCTAGGAAACCTCGGCTTGTTTTTATTTAGTGTAAAAAAGCTCTACTTTTTTGTACGATATTGTATAAATCAATATCTAAATAATTAACAACGTCTTCACCATAGACTCGATGTACAGTGTAGAGGTATTGTGTTACTAGAGCAAGGTCTTAAGATTAATAAAATAAACGCTTCAAATGTTACCAGGACAACGGTCCAGTTATCAAAGGTCATGTGGGAAATAGCAATTATATTTGGAAGCAATTATTTTTCAATTGTCTTTTGTTTTGGTAACACATTTCTTTTAACGACTCAAAGTTTAATAGAAACTGTATTTTGATGTCATACATGCATGTTAAATTTTGGTCACCCAACCGAGTACCAACCGCGCACTTGATTGCTTCACTTTCGTGATCGACGGCACAAAATTTTATAGAAACCTTATATTTTGATGTCATACACGTATGTTATAAATTTGGTTGCAATAAGTTAAAGCATGCTCGAGTTATCGTGCTAACGCACAGACACACACTCAGACACACACACAGACATAATTCCAAAAAAAATATTTTTGGACTCATGGAGGTCCAAAATGTGTAAATCCGTCAAAATCTCGAGGTTAAAATTTTTGACGATTACAAGACTTCTTTATACTACGTATACGAGAAAGTAAAAATGGTGATACCTAACAAGGCACACTTAAAAAAAGTCCAATTATCAAGCAAAGCAAACACAAAAATGAACTTTTCTGGGAATCTAATCTAGGACCTCTGGGGTCTGACAGCGGTGGGCTAACTACTACAATAGAAGCAGCGTTGCAATAACTAACGATATAAATAAACTGCACCACAAATTACCCAGACTGTTGAGATAATTTAAGTGTAACATCATATGTTGTTGAGTTTTGTTAGCTGTATCGCTGTCGCCGGCAACACGACTCCACTGTAAAACCTCAGCAGCGAAGCTGCAGTAGTTTCACCAGGTCTTGTCCGTTGTGAGACAAGAGAAACCGAAGCAAAACTGTGCATTCTAACGAATACCTACATTTGACTATGAATCTTTATATAATGAAATGTTAACTAAGGATTTACTCAACCTCTTTTTTGATTATGAGAGTAAGAGAACATATTACATTTTTTAATGTATTTTTATGTATATGCAATCCATAGTAAGAAACCCAATTCATTTGCCGCAAAAAATTGACAAAAAGAATTTGTAACTTACTCAAAATTCTTAATTTAGCTCTACCCTAATTTCAGGACTATTTGATTCCTTGTAATTGGAGCCAAAAGCAATTTATTATTCCGTCCACAAAGCCCAAGGCCTTAACTTACTCAGCGAAAGAAGCACGTTTCAATAAAACATCTTCAAAAATTAATGATGCCGCATAGAATAAGGCATTCATTGTAGAGGCCATAGATACCAGCAGTAGAACTCAAATAAAAGATTGAGTAAAGCACTCGCAAATTTAAAGAATCTAGTTGCCGATTACTCAGTAAAAACTTTCGCGAATTTTGTTCAATCATATCAATTGTAACACATATTATATACAAATATTTTATTTTTCTGTCATTTTTATAAATTACACATTCCTCGCGCGCTTTATACTTAAAAAGATGTACAAACTGCAAATTTTTTTCTTCACGTATAGACAATAGACAAAATATAAAGCACACTAACGTGCTACCTAATAAAATCCTTGTTCGAAATAATCAAAACGTTGTGGGAAATAATAAAGGCGTTCTGGGCCTTAATAATTCCGTGTTTTCCAATAGTATCTATTATTAAAAGTAGTATTGCACTCGTCATCCTGCCGTTTGCCCCCGTTCCCGGGCTTGTGTTGAACTGTTATATGTTTTATGTTGTAGGAGATAAGAGGGCTAATCGTTTGTTGGGTGCGTGAGGAAGAGGACAATTTGAGATGGCCTCAAATAACTCAGCTGGGGAAGGATCCTACGCGGCCAGATCCGCGCTGTCCCAGTGAGTGATTCGCAATTTATGCAACACTTGTCAACGTTGTGATCATTACAATCGAATCATATTAAGGGTTCAATTATAACGCTCAAAGACAACTACTAAGGTCGCTCCAAATTCAAACCGCTACTCCGCGGTCTTACTATAACGATTTATTTTCAGTGTACTATCATGCAACAGAAATGCCAACGCTTGTACAGTCAATGTATGTATGATTATTATGTCAAGGTACTGAAGTCTTAATCTGAGTTTGACCGTAAATATGAGTATAAGGGTGGGAAATAAGTAAATGCATGATGGTAAGGCGTCTATAGCCGCTTGCAACACAAAGATTAATTAACTGAAATGTGGCAATTATATTGTAATAGAACTCATACCTAAAGGCAAGATAACAGAATTGTTATCACAACACATTCCTTACGGTCCGCTAGGTTAGCAGCAGCGACTATAGGGCCCAGGGGAAAATAGGTTGAGCTAAGACATAATAAGAGGAAGACGCGTCTTCCCATAAGCAAAATTTTATCAATATACATATTTCCTAAAATCAAAGACTACTTTTTAATAGTTTTAGCTTCAGAAAGTTTTAGTTTTCACTCGAAACTCCTATAACATTCTTCAAGTATACTAAACTTCAAGTATAAAGCTGGATATAAGCGAGGAAATAGAAGCTATATTTTTAGTACGCCCACTGTTGAACATAGGCTTCCCCCAAGGATCTCCAAACCAGTCGGTCCTGCGCTGCCCATATCCAGCGGCTAACCGTGACCTTCACCAGATCGTTTGTCCACCTTGCCTACCAATGCTGAGTTTCCCGGTACGTCAGTCCACCCTGCGGGGGCCTACCAACGCTGGGTTTCCTGGTAAGTGGTCGCCACTCAAGGACCATTCCGCCCCAATGGCAGTCAGTCTACCTCGCAATGTGTTAAGGTTCGCAATTCTTTGGGCTATGTCGGTGACCTTGGTTCTCCTGGGGATCTCATCATTTCTGATATGATCACGCAGAGAAACTCCGAGCATAGCCCACTCCATTGCCTTTTGGGTGACTTTGAGCCTTCTGGAAGAGGCCAATTTACTAACTATCTTGCCTTATCTATGATATACCTATATGCGTAAAAATTCAACTAAAACTTCAGACCAAGGTCTGAGACTAAAACACACCGCAAATTGACAGGACGATTTATTACAGAGTTTGTCTAAGAAAAACTCAATTTCCTGCCGCCCCTACGGCACAAAAATGTCAGCGAGTTACCTATTACGGCTCATTAGTGGTGACACAAACTAGGCGCTCCTAGAAGCACGAAGTGTCACTTCCCCGGGGAACAGCCATATAGCGAGGTGACAGGCCTTTTTATTAGCTAATTGACACGGCGTTCAACCCCGTAGCAGAGTTAATTGTCTTTTATTTACGACATGGCAAAGTTAATCAAACAACCTGCGAAAAAGCCACGACAAGATTATTCGAATCTACTAAATGCCATGGGAAAAAGCTTGTTGTATAAAACGTATTCCCCGGGGTGTTGAGAAGATTTAGAGTGTAACAACCATAGACTTATAATTACTGACGTTCATGGTAACAACCTCAGGTGATATAAGTAACAACTGTTGTTGTTGGCTTGTTTGTTTCTTTACGGAAGGTATAGTTACTTTTTCGGTTTGATACTCTATTCATCTAGGCGATATGATGGCAATCTGTCACTATTTTGAGGCACTGCATGGCCCATACTGCCAGATGTATCTTCATGTGTAACTAAGTTGAGAACTATGGAACAGTTGTAACGTGGTACTATAAGCATTGTCATGTTATAGTACCATCGTCTCTATTACTGGCAATATTTTAAAAAGTAATCATTCTAATTCAAAATTACTCATGACGTTTGGTTCATTTTCGCGCTTTTTGACTCATTCTATTGCTGACCGTGTCCTAGAAAACACATATCAAATTACAAGGGTCTCGGACCTTAGCTTGGGCCATAATAATGGTACCTTCTAAAATTACATAATTAATTTATATCAAGGCACTATAAATTAGTGTATTTTATATATCACATAAATCCTTTTTATTATTACCAAATAAAGATAGTGACGAAATTTGTGTCTCATTCCCGGACCATACTACCAGAGTTGGACCATTGACGACACGACGTTACACAGTCTTCCGAATATTATCCAAGAAAGTCCGTCCATAACTTCTTTCAAAAATAGACTAAAGAAGAATTTTTTGACACAAATCTCTTCATACTCATCGCAAGGGTACACTTGCGATGAGTATGAAGACGATGATGTTTGACATATTTATTATTTATGTAGGTATAGCTATTTTATAATATTTAAGTATTTATGTCTATAATAATTATGTACGTTTTAATATTGTTTATCAGCATGTAAATTGATAATTTAAATAATCTTAAGCTTTTTTTTCTTTTCACTCTTGCATTTTGCATCATCTGCATACGGTTTACTCTCGAACATACATGGGTTGACTGGAAGAGATCTCTTTTGGGGATAAGTCCGCCATTGCAAACTATGTATTATTATGTGTTCGAGTCCCACCTGAGGCAAGTCGATTTTTTTTCAGTGCATTTTTCTAGTATTATGTAAATTGTTTTTATATCTTTTCAAGTGCAATATAGAGTATATATAATTGTTACCGAAAGCTGTGCTCAACCCTTTTGCGCTTATGAGCGTGATACTCGTATGTTTAAGTTTGCATAAAACACTTTACTTCTCACTGGTATGCAAAATGAGCAAGACCGCTAAAGCGTAATGAACGTAAGTATAGGTAGTATTGCTCAAAGTTCTATAATAAAATATTTGAGCGTTTGTTAACCCAAAAATAATTCCAAAATATATCTTCATTAGTTCATTCCTTCCCAACACACTTAGTCTACTTTTACTTTTAGTACTTAAGTTAGGTAGGTACTGGCTGAAAACTCCACAACTTCTTTTCCGTAACGTACCGAGAAGGCTTTCAAGTAGCTCTTAAAGACAAACTGTCGCCATCCTGCAACCTTAAAGAGGGACTTATGCGCTCTAAATATAGTTACTTGTCAGCTAAAAGGGGCGTAGATAGTTACAGCCATAGACAAAGAATATACTAGCCTCAGAGTAAACAGGACTGGAGTAGCCATTAGTCAATTTCTCTTACATGTTTTTCTGCCATTTTTTGCGGGGGGTGAGGTTACTACTACACTCAATACCAGCACACAAAAACAAAAACTTTTTGCGTATTTACAAACGCACACATGCATAATACGACACACATATTTAAATTTCACGCACATGTGCTTAAAATAGTGTGTTAACGTTCTATTCTAATACACGAATGTCATTGTGTGAGAAGTAACATGACATAGCATGAGAATATCGATATCGATAAATCAGTTTCGTTCAATGAATGAATGTATTACTACGTTAGTATACATACCTACATTATTAAAAATCAAATGATGATATTACATGCTACAACAGTCAGTTTTCGATATCTATTGCAAAGACTAATACAAATAATATAATATATATGAGGTCTATATAAAACTGACAGATTTCGAAGGCTATATCAATGAAACACAAATTTATACGTAATAGTTTATTGCACTTAAAAGGTATTTACAATAGGTGTTATTATATATATGTCGCAGGGAAATGATGAAAATAGAGATTTGATCAAATCCCTAAGGAATTTGATCAAATCCCTGCAGATGTTAATATAACTATTAGATTTCAACATTTCCCTTATTAAATTTAGTCATTTGATCAAATTCCTGAACTGATTTAGTGAAAAGACTAAAAAAAGACAAGTCAGGACTTGAAGACCACTGTTTTCGCTAATTATTGCCTCCCCCTTTTCCTCATTTGCAACAAAACATAGCAACACTATTTGGAGCTGATCCAAAATCCGGACTCCAATCTAATCACATTTCAAAAGAATTGCTTGAAAAACTTGTTACTGAAGAGGACTTGGAACAGCTCCTAAAACAGCAATACAATGAAACTTCAACTTCTGAGATTGTATTAGCACCTGAGTTAACAAGCAACAATGAGAACACAGTTTTGTAAGATAAACCAGAAAGTGTCTTCAAATTCAGAGGATCCGCTGGCACCTGAATCGTCAAACAGTAAACTTATACCAATTTCTGAGTCTATAACACCTATCGCGCCTGTTCAAAAATATAATACAAACGTTTTGCCACTACAAAAGAACGTGAAGCAGTTGACAACCAGAAAATAGCATATTGTGTTGTTTGTGGCATCGAATCTACTAGGGTCCATTTATTTCATAATTGCAAAAATGCGTCCAGCATACTCACGGTAGGAGAAGAAGGATATGGATCGAAAATTCTATGCTACTTATGTCAAAAAGAAGTAAATATAAAAGATCAAAGGTTCCATGCTGCAAAATACCTGAAAATATCAGAAGAAAAAATGAAAGATTCTTCCCTGAAGACTTTTAAGGAGGTGTTAGTGGGTTCCACTATTTTAATTAATGTTCCAAAGGTAAATAGGGGTCCACTAGATGGAAATATTATTATAGGAACGGTATTAGATATAAAAAACGATTTATATGAAATTGGTACTTCAGTCGGCATTATTGGCTTGTGCCACAAATCCATGACTTGTTTCAACAAAAATAAATAAAAACCCCATGAATTATTTTAAGTATTTTTCTTTTAAAATAATTACTTGTCTTAGATATTACCTTCTATAACCATTTTTGTACATTTATAAGTCTTGCAATGTCTGATTTACTTAATAAAAATCTTTTAACTACGTTAGTTTTTTATTTTTGTCATTTCACTAAAGCAGTTCAGGCATTTGATCAAATCACTTAATTTCATAAGAGAAATGATAAAATCTAATAGTCATTTCCTTATATATTCCTTAGGGATTTGATCAAATCCCTATTTTCATCATTTCCCTGCGACATATATAGAATTCACTGTGGACCCTTTCGCTTATAACCATAATGGAAAGGAGGAACACTTAAACATTATTTTTAGCAAAGCGATAGTGAATATAGTTAGTTTTCTCGTATGATACTGGGAAGTATGTAAACTAGATTTTTTTACGGAATCAGAAATTAAATGTGTGAAACTTAACAGGTAAGCAAATTTATTATTTCAGAACACATCAACATATCCAATGTACATGTATTACACACATATATTTATGAAATAGTTCATAATCAATATTAATAGGTAAGCATTATATATTATTTAAACACAGCAGTTTTGTAAATTTGAAAATGTAATTTACAATAATCATACGCAAAATATCCGAATCCTATCAATGTTCTTCTGTAGGCAATAATTGCATTATCTTTCCATTTGGAAAACTTTTGCATACCTGCCCAAGCTTTGGTAATATTTGTACCTTTTGGCATAAATTCCTGCCCCTATACCACTCTTTATCTTGGATCCATTCCGTATCATATAAAACTGTTCTCTTTCATGAAACGGAAATACTTTTGGGAGTTTTTAGCCTTCATTTCCATTCCTCTCTTATGTGGGTATATGGATGCTAAATGACCTTTTAGACAACCACGATGGCTGTTCTGCGACGTTTATCATTATTTCAAGATATGCTCACATACGTTATTACACAGTGCTTATAGTTAACCCGTCGCTTGGCGGCTGTCAAAAGAGCTGTCTTATACATTAGCCAGGCGATGACGTCACCCACCCCGCCGAGCAGAGTAGGAGGGGTAGCAGGTCGGGTTTTTGCTTTGTGTAACTTCCTTTGTTTATAAATAATTACCACGCATGTGGAATATCTTTAGATTCCTAGATAAACTAACTAAAATCTAAGACTACTTTGAATAAAGAACATTGTATAATGATTAATTTACAAGCATTTGAAACCAAGCATGAGGGTATTTCCGACTTTAATGTGTCCTAAATTAACGAAATAACAGCAAATAATATAAAAATATATTTCCACGCTCACATCAATTATCTAGCCTGAAGTAAGTATCATTAAGAACTTGTGTTACGGATACGAGATAACGGACATTTTTTTTTTACTTAACATAATAATTTTAGATATTTTTATAAATAAACTTAAATAAATATATAAACAACCATGACTCGCAAACAAACATTCGTGTTCGTCACACAAACATTTGCCGCTACATTTGCCGTGTCTTTTTACTCTTGTCGCTCCTTGAATATGTAGGCCATCAGCCTTACTATGTCCATGGGCTTGAAGAGTCTGTAGTCCTCTGACCTTGGGTAGGCTATTCCCAGGATATTCATTCTAATCCTGGCTATGGAATCACAGTCACATAGCAAGTGTTCCATGGATTCCCGGTCGTGTCCACATGCTCTGCAATTCGATGTTGTCGAAATTTTCATTTGGAGCATGTGGTTTGTGGCGTAGTACCCT
Organism: Elophila nymphaeata; assembly: GCA_955850985.1. NCBI lineage: Eukaryota > Metazoa > Arthropoda > Insecta > Lepidoptera > Crambidae > Elophila > Elophila nymphaeata. Next base: position 9,840,317 of record OY039070.1, read on the forward strand.
GTAAGACCACCCAAAATCCGGCGGGCCTGTTGTCTGCCATCCCCGTATATGAATTTACTACATCCTCTAGGACAGTCTCCTGTGAAGGATGTGGAGTGTTTCATATCAGGCGACAGTTTCCATTCCATATGATGTCTTTTATGGACATATTCTTTGATGGCTCTGCAGATGTAGCTTTTGGAAATTGAGATAAAAGGTTCAGGACCTATGAATGGGTTTTTTGATCCTTTCCTTGCCAGTTCGTCAGCTTTCTCATTGCCTTTAATCCTCTCGTGACCTGGGACCCAGATCAGCTCTACTTTATTGTGCTGGCCGACCCTATTTAGTCTCTTGACCGCATTGAGTATTAGATCCGAGTCAATACGAGGGTTTGAGAGGGCTTTGAGCGATGCTTAACTGTCGCTTAGGATATAGACAACCTTGTTTTTTTTTTAACACGTTCTATAATCCTCATTGCACAGAGGATTATTGCATAGATCTCCGTTTGGAAGACCGTGGCAAGTTTCCCCATGCATTCAGTTTAAAAGCACATACCTTATTCTTATTTTGACATCATCATTATTACCTGGTTGCTGAAACAAACTGTAATTTGTCTAAGCTATGTTTTATTATCGACAAGTATAAGAAGAAGAACTAAGAATAGGGTATGTGTTTTTTAAACTGATGACGATGTAAACTGCGGAATTATACAATTTCCTTGCGACATACAAATTTAAACCATAATACATATTGTCAATTTATGTATGTTACTTTCATTCATTCATTCATTACTCACTCGTAAAATCACAATATCGATGAAGTTGACATCACTATTGTGCAAATCAATTATTGTGCAAAAATGTGCAAATCAATTAGGGTTGCTGATTACAAAAAAAAAACAATTTGTCCAATGGCTCGAAAAAAATATTTGGCTTTCTTAGTAATGATCGGCAGTGCTGGTTAGGCGATGGTACCTACCCTTTTACCAGTGCTTATTTTATGAAGTCAAGGACGCTGGAAGTATATACCTACAGGATAGTTATTCTTAATGTTTATGAGCTCCGCCCAGCATGAATAAAAAGGCAAAATAGTTTAATTATTATTTTATTTTATTTATTATTTTATATTTCCATGCTGTGTGGCAAACAATAGGCTTCAAGCAGCCTCAAAAGTATAGGTATGTACTTAATACTAAACTAAAGATAAACACGCAACGTACATTGTTAAAACGAAATTATTATTGGTAATTAATTAATACAAAATTACAGTTATTTATTACCAACAAACTGTTTCTAATTTTTGTCTTATTAATTGAAATGCGATAATGGTCAACCCTAGGTAGTCTCGTGGGGAGTGCGCCCGAAGTTCGTTTGACAACGTCACGGCCGCACTCCCCACGAGACTATAGCGCGAAATTTGAAATTGTAATTTGCTAAAATATGAAAATATGAAGTAAATAATCATCAAATCTTAAAAATTATACTTATAAATGAAAGGTGACGCCATCTTTTTGCATACTAGATGTTTTAGACTTTTTTTTACAGTAAAAAACAGCACAGGCATTCATTTTCGTGGGAGCTCTGCACGGTAAGACGTTCTGATTATTGTGGTTTTAAAATGGCGGCTCAACTAGTTTTATATAACGCACAGGCATCCGATGCTTGTGCGTTTGGCAGAGGGGTAATGTTAGGCAAAGGCTACTCCAGTCCTGTTTACTCTGAGATACTAGCCAATCAATACTAGCGTATATATTCTATGTCTATGGTTACAGCTATGAACAAAACTTATCAAAACTTTGAAAACGTGGTGTTGTGTTTCTGTTGGTCTGGTGAGTTTAAAGCCGGGTATTCATTAGGCAACTTTTGTTAATATACATGTAGACCGTAAACACTGTTTCTGAAGCATTGGCAGTCCACACTTGTCAGTTATAGCTAATATTTCATAGGCTAGGATGTCATAAAAATCCTAGCTACGATTTTTATGACGTCTTCGGCACCACTAGCAGATTTTTTTAAGCTTTATTATTTTTCTTCTCGCGATTAAACTGAGATCGAAGAGTATGCATTTCAGTTTCAACATCCTTCTGTGCCATATTTAACTCCGCAGAAATCTCTGCCCAAGCATCATTTTTTTTATTTATTCTTATAGTCCTTATTTGATGCGTCCCAGAGAATTCTACGGTGCTGAAAGAGCTCTATGAGAATAGAAATCTGGTTGTTTGACCACATTACTTCCATGTTTCTAAAACGCCGTAAACATGCGTAACACACGTCCACACTTGTCAACTTCTGTTTAGACACTACATGCGCTCCACTCTGAATGGGGAAAATGGCAACATGTTTCTGAAACAAGAGATGATGCAACATGTATATATACAGTTTCTAAACAAAAGATATAATGAATACCCGGCTAACGTGGAAGACGTGGCGTTGTGTTTCTGTTGCTGAGAAAAATTACCAAAACTCTCCGCGTAGGGAAGGAGATTAGGGTCGGCGGCGTGCGAGTCGTCTAGGCGAAGCGTCTAGAGACTACGGTGACTACTTACCACCAGGCAGGCCGTAAGCATGTCTGCCAACCAACTGACTTAAAAAAGAATAAACCTACTCGTGAAAGCAGCTAGGCATATTTTAAGAAACAGGAAAGAAAATCTCTGTCTAAAAAGTTATATCGCCACGTGCTGCCTAAATACTTTTGCTTGCAATGCGACCATAAGCCCCACAGAATATTCCGTATTCGGCGTATGAAGGAATACAGTATTCGTTACAAGTCTATAGTCTGTTTTTTTTAACATACGAGTACTGAGTATGTCTTCCGCATATTTCCAATATTGACAGAGTGAGATGGGTTTCGTTAGGGGCGGGGCCAACGCCTTTGTTCAAAACAATATTGGATATAGTATTAATATTTTATGCACTAGAACTTTCAAATAATCTTAATATGTATATATAAATTACGTGTCACGTTGTTTGTCCGCTATGGACTCCTAAACTACTTAACCAAATTTAATCAAATTTGTACACCGTGTGCAGTTTGATCCAACTTGAAAGATAGGATAAATTTTATCTTGACAATTAGTCCTCATTTTTTTACTGCAAATTCAATGTTATAGGATAGTAGTATGAAATTACCACAGCAACGCGTGGCCGGGACAGCTAGTTATTATACGGGATGTAAAAGACATGAACAGTCAAACGTGAACCATGTATTCTATACGTCAAAATAAGACACATTTCAAAAAATAATGGCTGGTAAATGATTTTATTTTTTGGTTATAAAAAAATATTGCAAATTGTACTGCGCAACGTAAAGCGCTCAACTCGCACGCAACTCGGAAAAACCGACGAACGGGCAAAAATATCACATTTTTGCCAGACGGCGGCCCCGTTCGTTTATGTCCGTGCGCAACGAGTGAGTTACATTGAACGCTAACGCTTTGAAGTAATTTTTTTAAAGAAATACTAAAAAAAAATGATAATGTTTCTTTGTACAATAATTAAGAAATAATATTTAGCATATGTTTTCATAAAAATATGAAATAAAACATATTTGACTTTGACCTTCAATAAATTCGTAACTATCAATTTCCCAGGTATAGTCTAAAGGAAGAAAAATGTTATGATGGTGAGCAGAATACATGGTTTTCGTTTGACTGTTCATGTCTTTTACACCCGTTATAATTCTTGCAAACTTAAAAAGTATCGTCGTCACTTCCTCCTGATGAACTTTCTGCAGACACGTGAATAATAACTACTCTAACAATATTTGTTTATGGCACATTTATCATACAAGCCGGTCTTTTGTGGTGTTTGTGTGAAACACACTTTATGTTGATTACGTGGACCAATAGCAACGCAGTCAAAATATTCGGTAGGTAGGTACTCGTTTCTTTTAAAAATATGTATATTATAGTATTATATGCAATTGATTTTTTGATATTTCTAATACTTTTTGATAATTTAAGTGTAACATCTGTCCTGACTGCCGGCTTTCGTTGGTTGGTCTACTGATTGAAAGTGTAGTTACTTATTGGGTTTCATGCCCCTTTTATGCAGGCGACAGGCTAGTAACATAACTTTTTTGAGGCACTGCATGATCCATACTGCCAGATGTGGCTTCCGTGTAACCCATTTGGGATGAGCGTGATTATAGTATTTGTGTAATTATGTTATTATTTTTTTATATTTCTTGAAGTTTTGGAAACCTCTGCTAGAGAAATGCAACACAACGATGAAGAAGAGAAACGTAACGTTGAAAAAGTTGAAAACAACTTTGTGTTTGGTTACTGAGGCTCCAAATTTGAGTGGCTTTGGCCTATCACTCATAAAATTGAATATTTCTTAAACGTTATTAAGGAATAAATTTTCTTCTTCAATAAATTAAATAAAGCTTACCCAGCCGACGTAAAAGCCTCATCTTAAGTACAGAGTAATAAACGTGGGTCAAACCAATTACCGTCATATTAAATTAACCGTAAATATGCAAATGTTAACCAAATTGTTAGAACGAATTGTCGAATCAAATGATTATTTGTTGTCGTGAAATTTACTCTTAGCTTTAAATTAAAATGTCTTTCGTAAACATTTACTAATAATTCTATCTTAGTATATACGTGTTGCCTCCTTCTTACACCACCAGATCCTTGAAAAGAGGCGCGAAGAACACATTATTATGACTAACCACCCTCACCTAGCGTATCTTGCAGGTTAAAAGGGCGATATAAACATTGCATTAGCTTTCTTCGCATGGATGGACTACACTTCCACTTATTATCAGGTTGTATGTAGCCATTCGCTAAACCTTTTTATAAACGCTTAAACCGTAAATTTACAACCATCAAAGGGCTGCTACGAAGAATTAGCCCATGAAAAGACACGAGAAGCGCAAATTAAATTGGAAAACGCTTAAAGCGACCCACTTTTACACAATGAATTTGTTTAATAGAAGCCTTTAATAACAGCGAAATTAAGGTCTAACACAATCTCAAACCCTTGACCTCGTAACGGGTACTACGGTAACTGCGAAAATCGTAGCGGACTACGGGAAACTTCATAGCCTAATTAAAAATATTTATTTTCAATACGATGAATTTTGGAAAGAAAGAAATGAGCTTGGGAAAGGACATATGACCCCTCCTATTGCGTAAAAGGGCTTCAAGGGGTTGAAATAAGAGGTGAAAGTTGGTATGGAAGTTCGTCATTGTTAAAGATAAAACCATGAAACTTTGAATTTAGGCACTTGATAAGAAATAAATAAATATTCGTTCTAGCATTTTTGAAATTTTGACCCCTGTGGGGATTAGGGGATGACGTCGTATGGAAGACCATACAAAGTTCAAAAAATTCTGCCGAAAGTAACTATTCCATGCGGACGATCTCGCGGGCAATATAGCTAGTTCAGACTTCAGTGTAATCTTATGTGCAGTTGTCTTAATACATTAGTTTCAAAAGGCAGTAAGACTCTATGATTTGATGAAGGAATGAATGACGAAGGTTTTTGTACCTCGACTGCACTAGTAAACCTGATACCAATAAGTGGGCAACCTTTTTACTTCATTTCAAGGTGGAGTTACATCATTAAACTATCATCGACAAATATGCAATGCACTTTGCTTATGAAAAACCTGTATCTTCACGAATAATCATTCATGCACCGTCGATTATTCCACACTGTGACGTAAGGTTATGCAATGTGTAATGCACAAACTAGTGTCATAAAAATTACATTATTTTCATTCTTAAAACAAAAACGGCTTCTTCGAATGTTTCTTATCATATTTTTCCAGCTTAGACTAATGTATTCTGGGGCAATATTTAAAATTGTCGTTTCAGACGAGAGACGGCCACTGTTAGACATAAGCCTATGGGCTTACTACAAGATTCTCCATCCGATGATTATAAGTTCATAAACAAAGAAGGTTAATTTCCTATTCTTCAAAATATCATAGTATTTATCTTACTATCTAAATGCGCAAGTTTTTAAGGATGTATGTATGTTATTACTAAGCGTGGAGCCACACTAGCCGGTCGTTCTTTGCTACCTAGAAAAGTCCATAAAAACGGGTTCATCGTAACACACTCACCGGTGGCCGATCTTTCTTAATCGGCGCTCAGTCATAGTCTAGCGCTTGCCGAGAGAGGTACTCGTGTGCCTTTGTAATAATACGTAAAAATCGTAATGGACGATGATGAACTCATGCCCTTTTCTTTTTAAAGTGTGTAAAAAATAACAAACTGCATATCCCATAAACACGGGAATTTTGGATATGTAAAATAAGAGATTCTGTCGATCCCGCCATTTTTCGCAACTCCGCAACGAGTCTACGCAGGAGCACAGCTACCGGCGCGACGTACTGAATGAAGTAAAATCGCAGAGGGGCGTGCTCCCGTTGCTTGCTTACCGGGCGTTCTTTCCGTTTTACACGTATCGTTTCGTACATTTTGTATTGCATTCTTGCCTTCCGGTTTTATGGTCTTTTCTAGGTAGCAAAAAACGACCGGCTAGTGTGGGGCCACGTTAAATCGCGCAAGAACGTCAGGAGAATACAAAGGCAATTTTTTAGCGCGATAACCGATATACTCGTACATTATTCGATACATTCTTATACAAAAGAAGTTATTGCACGCTGAAAATAAAAATTAGGTGAATTATCAAGTAATGTACAACGAAAATTTTTAACGGTATAGGATATTTTGCAAGCTATCCAATGATGGAGATGTAGCACCGAATGCAAACTGCGTGTTCAGTTTCGAAACAGTAACATCTCAGTGTGGGCTCTCCAATGCATAAGAATTAGTTGAACGGTGACAAATAAATTTTGTCAAGTACCATTCTATTCGTTGTTGTCGCAACACTGCACCAAAGACGCGTGCTGCGTGAAAGTATTACGTGGCTTGCATTATTTTCTTTTATTTGGTTTTGTTCCGTAACGTAGACATACGAGCTAGCATACGCTAAATGCGAATTGGTGATTTTTCCCTGTGGCAACGTCGTAATCAGGATGTTTGGTTAATGGTATAAGTGCCGGCGACGCAGCGTATTTTTCAGTGGTAAGCCATTATCAACCTTCCTTGTATTGAAATTGAAAATTAAAGAGTTGAGAATGCGCGAGTAGGCGCAAGCATATGCGTGGGTGCATCATAAGCCTGCGATTTTCCAAACAAGCAAGGTTGATAATAACTTGACACTGAAAAATAATATAAAAATAAATACGCTGCGCTGAGTCTCAGCGGCTTTTAGAAGCGAGCACCTACTCTTGCTCTTGCTAGCATGGTCACATAAAAATATGGATGTTATCAAAAATTTTAAATTGTAAAATCAATTTTGAAATTTCCCTTTCCTTTTGTTTTATTTACTCCAGGTTGAACCCCCACAATTTCTCCCCTCGTACACGTTAAGCCCCCAAATGCTCTCCACGATCAACCCCCAGTTTAAAACATAACTATTTATATGAATAAAAATCTATTTTTCAGTTTTGAATTTTGTTATCACCACAGTATTTGTATGGCTATGAGCACATGAGTAGGTAAATAAACGGAATCTACTCATGTGGTATGAGTAGGTGCACTTGGTAGAAGTAATCAGTTAGATATTTTGCGTTTTTGAAGAATCATGTAAATATTTTGATATTTTTAGATCATGATATCGCATTTAATTTTGAACCTACTGTGACCCTTTTAGCTTCTTTAGTTTCAAAATTTTATGTAAAAATCATTTTTATTTTACCAAATTGGTTGACTACGATCAAAGTTAGTTTACGGCTAAAAAAGAAACTTCACATATCATTCCATCTTTTATATTCTACTGGCAGCGAGATAGCTAATATATCACTGAGTCTTTATGACATCATAAAATCATATGATCCACCCACACCATGTCAGTAACGGCTACTATAGGCGCCACGCTGGCTAGTATCTTCACGTAATAGTAGTTTTGATAGCTAAACTGCAGCGAATGAATGCGATGGAAAATAAATAATATGAAAAATTATAAAAAAAAATACAAGCTTGTAATCGATTAGAAAAGACACATAGGTACTGACTGTCAAGAACAGTTAAAAACTGTTGATGTTTAATTTGAAAGTTTCACTCGAATTTATACATTACTAGCTGGCCCGGTAAACGTTGTTCTGCCATGTATATGTTTTACTTTTTAGCGGTGTAAAATATACTTTACGACCTATTCTCATATACCAAATATACACAAAAATTTCGTAAAAATTGGTCGAACCGTTTCGGTGAAGTGCGACCACAAAACCGTGACACAAGATTTTTTTATATTAGATTACGTAACGCGTTATGAGACTCCATTTTTAACTATCCAACGTACAATGTTAACTTCAACTACCACTACTAGGATACTAATACTATCTCAAGACATTATTAGCAAATTGGCATCGGACGATGAAATAAAAACATCTGGGATTTCTACCTGTATCTTTGAAATTACGAGCAAACATTTTTATTGTTATAATACAGCCATTTTCTCAAATACACATTTTTTAATATAAAGTTCAAGCAAATGACTCCATTCCACCTGATGGTAAGCAGAAGGGGACTCCAAATACAAGGATAGCTAGAGCGCGAGGAGGATTTAGGGGAGGGCAAGCGGGGCTACAGCCTAGGGCCTCCACAAAAGAGGGGCACCCACAATAGAGACTTCGGAAAAAAAAATCAAATTCAGACTAGTAAACACCAGTAAACAACTTTTCCTTTCATATTTTATTTCGCGTTTTACCTTTACCTACGGTACTTTGTACAAACATGATTACATGAATAATAATAATATGTATGTGTTTTAAAAGAAATAAAGGGAATAATAATATCTTTCTATTTTGTTCGTTGAAGTATGCCTATTTTTTAACCGAAAACTCGATTGAAAAAAATTGTTCATTTTATTTGGAAAATAATAGGGGCCTCCACTCCTTTATTGGCCCGAGGCCTCCAGACCTTAAATCCGGCCCTGAGAAGAAGGAGGGAACACGTGTTCTGGCAGTGAATCCCATTTCTTAATTGTGCAACAAAGAAACGAGTCTCAACATTTCTTAGTTCGCGTTGGAATGGTAGCCTCAGTTTGTCGGTGACACCGTATTATCTTTTTACGGTATTTCTGTAGCAGAGGAAGATCGAGGAGAAGATGGATATACTACGTAAAAGATATTATGGCAACGAGAGGAGTTAATGTTCAGATGACGGTGAATCGACAAATGTAGAAAAAAGAGAACATATTACGCGGACCCCAAATCCAATTGGGGTAAGGGCAAATGAACTCATGAACAAATGTTAATTTTCATCACAGGAACATTTTGTGGTTATTAAATCCTTATTAGTGGGTAAACAGCGTTACTGACCACTCCACCAAGACAATCGTTATGTCACGTAAACCAATAAAATTAATAACCAAAATTAGGGTTACAACCAAAATCGATACTAAGTATCATCAAACATTCATTTACGTTACAACTTTGTAACTATGTGACGAGTTCCTTGAACTTAACAATGAATATGTCGTAAACAAAATTGTAGGAAGCATAATCGGTCAAGTACCGCTGTTGAATGAAGTAGAAAATTGTTCAATGTTTTACCTTGGAGCTTGCAACTATGTAATAGTCTACACTAGGTACCTATTTACGGAGTCTCTAGACTACAGGGAGTCCTCTCTTGATAGAAACAAAACACTGCAGGAAGGTTAATTTTCTCAAACATGCATCGCCATCTTCCCACGAATTCTATACATTTTTGAAATCCTGTCCTTCCTAAGGTTACCTGGCAGAGATCGCTTTTAGTGATAAGGTCGCCCTTTTTACAAATCTTTCTTAATTGTTTTGTCGCATGTCTATGTCTAATTGGTTGATGTACAATAAAGCTATATTATATTCTATTTGTATTCTATTCTATGCATTGAAATATTGTCATTATTTTCGAAAAAAGAACACGCGAAGTATTGAATTTACGGACAAAGAAAACGAAATCCATTGCTGGAGCGTTTTTTGAATTTGGAACATTACAACGCTCCAGCCTCAGACCAATGATGCTCCAGCAATGTTGTATAAAACGGCATGCTGGAGTTATTAAATACTCTTTGTCAATCTATCATCAAAATTAAATCAATCAAAAAGCAATCAAATAATCAATCTTGGCATACTAAGTCTCTTTGCTTAGTACAAATTGCGTTCACGTGGCTGTATCATACATGCGTTTGTCTATAGAAAATTGGCGGCATAGCTGAAAATTTATCTTGATTTGTTATTTACATACATATTTATAAATTTAGTAATTGGATGATAATGAAATGGAGATTAATTGTACTCAGATTTAAACGATAATCGACCGGTTTCAAAGGCAAAAACATAAAACAATTTTTAATTAAAGCTCCAGATGATATATCTTTAGCGACAAAGGTAAAGTATGTTTTATTTCCCTGCATTCTTTTGAGAAAAGCACTATTTAAGCCTCGGCCTAAATAGCAAACTCATACTCGACCTGCAATTGCCTATTTCGCGGCCTTTGCAATAATGTACTATTATTTAAGAGAAATACACCGTTGATTTGGCTTAATAATGCAGCAGTGCATTACGAATAAGGAGCGTCTATATTGCGACAGTACTACCTTACAGAAGACCGTGTCATAGTATCGTATTTGTAGAGCTATTTTCTGTCGGTTACTTTGAGGTTGGTAGAGGCAATGATATTAGTAAATAGATAGATAAATTTCAAATAATAGAAATTTTAGTAATGTCATACAATAAATAAGGTACATATATTAAAGCCTACGGTTGAAAACGAGGCGAAGATCTTAGAAAGAAAGTAACCTGCTGATGCTTGTCAGCTTTGCATTTAGAAAAGATATCATCGTATCATCAATCACAAACTAATTCTGTCCTCGTGTATAACAACTGAAAACTGATGTTAATCATCGAAACTTTCAAATAGAGTGGCTAAATCTGTACAATTTCTTTAAGTTATATGTAAACAGCTAGTTGCCTGTTGCAGCAATACTGAGATCAAAGTCGATCTGTCTGCAAAGTGCTGCCTTAAATAGGACTAATTACTCGGAATACTCACGGGCTGTATGTAGAAAGATAGCGCGGGATTCTCTAACTAAATGAACTCTGATTCTTGAGTCCAGTCCTTAAGATTAGGACTCGAGCCAACACTAGCTGCCCAAGTGCCTCTCGAGAGAAATAAAGAGGGATTTTCAAAGCTGACAAGGTATAAATATCAGCAGGTAACTTTATTTCTAAGATCTTAGCCCCGTTTTCAACCGTAGGCACCTTATTTATTGTATTACATTAACATTTCCATTATACATTTCCATTATGTCTTATATATAAAAGATGTGTATGTACGTTTGTAATAATGAATAGGCTCAACAACTAGTAAACGAATATTAAAAATTCTTTCACCGTTAGAATGTTACTTTTTAACTGAGAAATATAGGCTATACAATATTAGAAACATAGCCGTGTGATGCCGGCAGAGTAGAATAGCATCACCCCTCATATCCTCCAATGAGTGTCGTAGAAGGCGACTAATGGACCAGAAAAAGGAGTATAGATCACCTTATAGTCCGTCCACCAATCCGCATTGGGCAAGCGTGGTGGACTACCGCCTGAACCTCCTTCGACGACAAGGAAAGGCCTTGTGTCCTAGCAGTGGATCGAATTATGAAAGCTGTTATGATGATTATTACAAAATAATAATATATATATACGCGGACAATGTTTTGGTCAGTGTGCTAATAATATTATAAAGGGGAAAATTTTGTATCATGTATGTAACATAAAAACTATTGAACCGATTTTGGAGATTCTTAGGTAGTAGGTTATCCTACTACCTAAGAATCTCCCAAATCGGTTCAAGGTAATCCCCAGGTTATCCTGGGGATTGGCCGCTAGTATATATATATGAAGGCATTATTCACAAAAGTTCAATTTTTAATATGATTATTCTAGTTAAACTTATAAATTATAAATCTATTAGTAAAAATGAAATATTACTAATAGAAAGTTAGTAAAAAGAGGAACAAACTTGCTGAGTTTCCTGCCCGTTCAGAAGAACGGGCAGTAAACTCAGCAAGTTTGTTCTACCAGGAGGTTCTACCAGGAGAGAGGAGGAGGAGATTCTTGAACAGGAGGCATAAAATTTGAAATCCATAAGCGTACAAATTGTACTTAAAGTAATTAAAAGAAATTTCGAATTTCAGTTTGAGCCCACAAGAAGGTATACAGTGAAAGTTCGTTCTGTTTTTAGCATTGCATGGGTAATGAGCAAGCACGTGAACGAGACCTCTATATTCGATAATAAACCAGATCCTTGCGTTGTCTGTTCGCGTTATTTACGGAACATCGAATAAAGAGGTGAGGGAAAAGGCCGTACAATAATAGAAAACTATATTTAATCGCCATGAAATAAATGTTACAGCCATTTCAAGACCTACTGATTAAGTGATTAATTGACTAACTAAATCAAGGTCCCTGAATCAGAATTTGTATCTGTGTATCTCTCTGTGGAATCGTAGCACCCAAACGGATGATCAGATGTTCAGATTTTTCATTTCAAATATTAAAATCAAGAATGTTGGAAGTCCATCAGCTCTTTTATAGTTTTTTTTTTTTTTTTTAATCCACGCTCACACCAATTATCTAGCCCGAAGTAAGTATCATTAAGAACTTGTGTTACGGATACTAGATAACGGATTTTTTTTTTAATATACATAATAATTTAAAATATTTTTATAAATAAACTTAAATAAATATATAAACAACCATGACTCGCAAACAAACATTCGTGTTCGTCACACAAACATTTGCCGTTACCAGGATTCGAACCCGGACCGCTTGATGTGTAGCCAGCTGTACTGACCACTCCACCACGACGGCTGTTGATTTGATTTAGTGTTCTGAGGAGTAGTGAGATTTGGTAATGATATAGCTGATGCTGCATCATGACCTTTGATCTTGAATCTTCAGTATACCCAACTCCTGCGCGAGATTACAGGAGAGCTGTGTTTGGGCTCTTTGGATTAGCCTTAAATTAATGAATAAAAACAGACTCTCGTTCAAAGAGAGTATAGAGGATACATTTTTTATTTTAATTTAAATTTAATATTTGTATTGTGCATTTCAACCACGTTTGTTGTCTAGTGTTTCGAGCATAAATAATACCTAAGTATATCAGAGAACGCCGGTTCGTTCACAAAATGTGAACAAATTTACTTATCTAAAGATATCAATAATATTAATAGTATTGTGGTGTTCCGCTAACGGTTAGTTAGTGTACCTCCTCAGTGACTACTTGTAGTTTAACTTCTTAACGATTAGATGAACTTACCTGATGGTAAAAAAAAGTTTCACCGTGAACCCTTTTAGGGCACTACAATAATAGACAATAATAGTTTACAAATATATTCTCAATAATACAAATTTTCATTAAAATACACAGCTTTAAATATGATTGTCTAATGCTAAATTATTGTAGTAGCAGATGATCAAACGACTGTGTAATTTGTATGCGAGTCTTAACTGTTTACTTGTTTGAGTTTATTTAGAATTTTATAAATGTACTATTTGTTCAATTGGACTCCTTTCCATTGTTGTTCAAAGTTAATAATTATCACCACTGTAATTCCAAATCACTGAATGTTTGACTTGAATTTCTTTGTTTTGGTCGGAAAATGAACCTGCAACTATTCGCCATAGAGATAAAGAAGATTGTCTACTCTTACCGTTCCATGTACTTATTAACTTATTAATGATTTCCTACATTTCATTTTGTATAATCAGAAATAAAATTGATTAAATGTTTATTTATTTAAGTTCGAACTAAAGCACGATAGATATTAGATATTAAAGAGTTAATAATAAAATTCTAGCGTCAAACACTACGTAACATAAAAAGTATTTTAAAACGAACCCGAATGTTTGTATCAAAGGAGAATCTTCTGAACTTCGTCACTATTATTTATTGTTGTTATCTATTTTACAGGAGACGCAATACGCAACAGTGTCTTTATTTGTTAAATTTCACAAAGCCTATCAGTTAAAACAACTAAACGTGCTTGGCGAACCAGTTATGATTACAATACCTTTACACGATTGTTATCTATGATGTCAAGTGTGAAGGAAAATTACATGCATTCTTTTCAAATTAGTTACTATCTAGTATATAGGTAACCGATTAAACATGTGCCATATAGAACTACATGGAGTATAAGTACGTAGTAGAGAGATATGAGAACATTTCTAGGTACCGAAAGATATTCAGGACATCTACAATTTAGAAAATATGTACCTACTTTCTTTTGCTATATGACGTATATAACAAAAGAAATAGGTAGATTTAAGGTATATAATTCAGCTCCTTTACACATTTGAGTGCAACAAAAGTATAAGTATAAGTTATCATCCACGGTATGTAGTCACCCCAAATTGTATATCAACGATAAAACTCGACAAAAAAGGCGGGAAACGCGACATCTCGCATATATTATTAATACTTTAGCCCAGAATCGGTATAATCCCTGGGCATTTGAAACGCAGGTCCGTTTGTTAGCGTCGGGTAGATGAACATGGCGCACGGATGCTGCGCGCCGAAGCCTCCGTACGGGCGTAGTACGTCCCGGGGAAAGCGTCCCGCCCTAACTCCCGGCCTCCATTTTGACGCAAACACAGCAAAATGATGTATGAAACTAGCACTAAAATAAATTTATTGATGTAGTAAATGCACTTAATTTAACGTACAATGGGAAGCTATGCGGTGTGAGTCGACGTGTGGCGTCGACGGCGCGGCTCGCGGGATACTGGCAGCTTCCAATTGTGGGGTCGGGGGGCTGCGCGGGCCACAATTTTCATTGAGCCGGGGAGCGCCCGCGGCCGCCGCCCCGGCCGAGGAAAGCTCTAGCCCCAAATACGTACGCACAGAAGGATCACTCTCTGAACAACAAACATATTATCACTGACTAACGCTAAAACTGTTTATAAAGGTAAGTATCTGAAAATAATTCTGTTTTCTACATACCTAAGCACCCAACTTCAGCATTTCTTCTGACAGCGTTAGGAACTCGATAAACATTCAGGTACTGTGCTCGAAAACCTTCTGTTCGTTAGAATGATTTATGACCCTTTTGATGTATCTCCGTAGCAGTGAGAAAACAAAGCGCTGGAGATCCTCCGGTGTTTTCGTGGATAGCGCTGTAATTTTCGTGCTACGGTCAGCGCTCGATTTTTAGCGGCCTGCCGGGAAACTGAGGCTAATAGGATGCTACGATAAACTAAGACAAATATTAAAATTATGAGATGCCATTTCATCTACCTACGCTGTGTTTTTGAGGACACGCATTAACTTGCTTTTACTAAAGGTGTCTTACAAAAGGAAGTAATAAAACCAAGTCTTATGGATGAGTATTTGTAATTTTATTATAATTCAATTTAAGATGGATAATATGTACCTATCTACAGTACAGTGTAAAAGTATCTTTTGTCATTGAGTAAAAAGCTACAATCAAATCATTCAAACCAATATTTCATTTGGGTGAGGGGTAAAGAGATATAATATTTAATAAATTCAATCATTTAGTTTATACTAGCTTTTGCCCACGACTTCGTCCGCATGAAGTACCTACTTATTTTGGGCAGAATTTTAATTTTTTTAGGGTATTTATTCTCCACATCATATCATACAAATTCTGAGACCTTGTAACAAATCTTAATTTACTTTTTACCAGATTGCAAGGGTTATGTTTTTCGCGCGTATCTTGAATGTTTATTTATATGTAATACTAGCTTTTACCCGCGACATCGTCTACGTGGAACTTTGGGTACTATTTTTATTTTTAGGGTACTTATTTTGAAAATAAAACACTTATAAACTGCTGTAAATTACTGTAAATAGCTTATTTTAGCCCGTTTTTTTTGTTCCATCCTTTGCTAACTACCATTCGACCTTTGATTCCCTATTTCATCCCCAAACGGGTATTAAAATTTAAAAAACGGATGTATCGTTTTTTATTTATTATTTAACTTCTTCTCACGTGCTTAAATACAAAGTTTCGTGGTTTTATCTTCGATAATGAGGAGTCACACACAAACTTTCAACCCCTTCATGCCATTTTTACAACAACATTAGGATATATTCTCAAGGTCGCAAGTCACGCTTTTGATGACGTTTTTGTCATCAAAAGCGTGACTTTGTTTGGATCTCTTTACAGCTTTTCATCTCCTATTACCTCCCTACGGGCGCCAAAATTTCAAAAACGCTAGGACAGATATTTATTTACTTCTTTTCAAGTTATCAAGTGCCTTTTTACAAAGTTTCATCTTCGATATTGAGGAATCGCATACAAACTTTCATCCCTTATTTCAACCCCATTGCCCATTTTTATAAAAATGGTACTATCTCAATGATCTCAAGGTCTACTCTATTTTTGTGACAAATTTCATCAAAATCACTTCAAGTATTAGGCGTGAAAGCGTGACTGCTTGGACTTCCTCACGAACTTTCATCCCCACATGGTTAAATATTTCAAAAACGCTAGAACCAATATTTATTTATTACGTATCAAGCGCCTAAATTCAAAGTTTCATGGTTTTATCTTTAACAATGACGAACTTCCATACACACTTTCCTCCCCTCTTTCACCCCCACACAGGTCAAAAATTTCTAAAGTCCTACAACAAATATTTCTTTGTTTCTTACTAAGTGTCTAATTCAAAGTTTCATGGTTTTATCTTCAACAATAACGAACTTTCATCCCCAATTTCAAGCTTATTTTTCGCGATAAAAAGTACGGCCTATGTCCTTCCCCGAACTCAAGTCTATATTAGATCCAAATTTCATCAAAATTGGTTCAGTGGTTTAGACGTGAAAGCTTAACAGACAGACAGAGTTACTTTCGCATTTATAATATTAAAGTAGGGATTCTTTATTATCTCATGTCTTTCAAACGGCTGAACGGATTTCTTTAATTAAGGTATTGTGAGGATTTAATATTAGAACAAAAAAAAAATTCTTTACCATAAATATGGATATCAAATTAAAGAGCTTATCATAAGGATTTTGAAAAGGTATATCGTGACCGTATTATATAAATTAAAGATTTAAACAACTAAAAAACCCGCCTGCATAAAAAGACAATTAGTCAACTGAAAAGATGGAAACAAGATCAAAATCGACCCTGTAATCGTTGTTCTGCCATTTTTTCTTTTTAGCGTTGTGAAATATACTTTCACCTCTCCAGCACCAAACGTCCTCTTTTGCTTCGTAAAATCTCGAAGGAAAACGCTTTTTGCTGCGAGCTCTGAACAAACCTTTAATGTTCAATCTAATAGTTATTTATTATACAAGAGTGGAAAGTTCCTTTTTAACCGCGTGCTCGATTTGGATGACCGAGCAAGCGAAGGATTCTAAAGTTGAATCACGAGCGCAGCGAGTGATTCTAAATTAGAATCCTGAGCGTCAGCGAGGGAAACAAACGAGCACAAGGTGAAAAATCTTTCCACTCGAGTGCAATACGTAACTTTTCATCCCACCTCAGCGAGGAAATGACAAAATGAAAAAGAATTTTTTCACAATTTAAAAAGTTCTAATCATAAATTTGGCACCATAGAGGTTACATTAAATAGGTTTAATGACGTTTTGAATTTACAATTATATTGAGTACTCATTATATGTGATGTTCTAAATTCAAATCTACTTTGCCGCTCAAGCGAATAAAATAGAATTTTCCAGCCAGATTTCGAAGCGCAAAATTACACTTTCCGAGGTGGTGGGATGAAAATTATTTTATTTATGTTACTTTAATTTTTATAATTATTTTTAAGATAATAAACATGTATTGTAGTATTGCCTTGTTTTTCTCACTTATAACAATTGTCTCGCTGGAGAGCTGAAAAGTTGTATGTTTGTCTCGTGCCTTTCAATCACTCACTGCGCTAAGTAGTCTATTTATGAATCATTCGCTACTATACTACTTCGCTGGTTCGTGATTTAATATCGGCACTCGTAGCAAAAAATAACTTTGCTCACTTTTTTTTATATATATGAAATGAAATTAAATGAAATGAAAAAGTTCTTTATTTAAATGGCTTTACCCTGCTAAGTACTTTTAAATCGTCAAAAGCCCTACCTCCATTTCGACGAAATAATTATTTTACTTAAATAATTATTAGTATGCTGAGACGGAGAAGAAATGGCGAAAGAAACTCCGCAGCTTACAATTTCGTAATGATTTCAAAACATCATTACATGTCCATAGATATATCAATATGAATGAATAAATTACAATTTTAAATGCGTAAATTTGGGCAGATTTTACTTCCACGCATTTGGTTCATTTAAATAATCATTTAACTTGTAATAAGCTTTTTTATATAATTTAGATTTTACAGTTTTTTTAAATTTATTAATAGGCAAGTCTTTAATATTCTTCGGAAGCTTATTGTAAAAACGTATACATTGGCCCATAAAGGAATTGCTTATTCTGTGGAGACGAGTTTTATATACAACCAAATCGTGTTACTTCCTAGTATTTACATTGTGCGTATGACATTTCTCGGAAAAATTCATAATATTTTTCTTTACATATAAATAGGTCAAGCAAATGACTCCATTCCACCTGATGGTAAGCAGAAGTGGAGTCCAAATGCGAAGATAGCTGATGCGAGAGATAAACTGCCGCGCTAGCCACCCATGCCTTGCTGACCTGCAAGGTGCTTCTTCACTGTTGAACAAATAACTATTACGACATGTTCTCATACCTGCCAAATATACACAAAAAATTTCATAAAAATCGGTAGAGCCGTTTCGGAGGAGTGCGCCTGTTTCATATGCGTTCAGGCGTTCACTAAGTTCCACCACAACCACCATGACACAAAATTTTAATCATCATCATAACAGCCTTTAGAATTCGACCCACTGCTGGGACACAAGGCCTCTCCTTGTAATCGAAGGAGGTTTAGGCAGTAGTCCACGCTTGCCCAATGCGGATTGGTGGACGGAGTATAAGGTGATCAATACCCCTTTGGTGATCCCTTAGTCGCCTTCTACGACACCCGTTGGAGGGTATGGGGTGATGCTATTCTACTCTGCCGGCATCACATGGCTAAGATTTTTATTGGGATTAGATATTTATTAGGCCGTTGTTGAAGTTACCCGGTCACGAATAGGTAGGGGAGACGGGGGGAATGAGAGTCAGTGGGTAATAAGGGTCACGTCTCATATGATGGAAAGAAAGTGCGATTCTAAATATATCTGTTGTGGCATGGGATTTACATTTGTACCCTTCTCACACCACCACACATTTTTGACCGCTAAATCGCGCCATCTGGAGCGACACATTAGTGATTTGGTTGATTTCAATGTAAAATTTATGGAACTTTCAACTGCATCAGGAGTATAAACATTTATGATTTTCGTTGTTTTGATGGTGTAGTATTTTTTTTTATACTTCAAGATGGCAAACAAGCTTGCGGCCCACTTGGTGTTAAGTGGTTACCATCGCCTATAGACACTCGTCGCGCCGCTGCGCTGCCTCCAAAATATGTGCATTGGATCGCGGCACTTTCGCCCCGCCGCCCTTCGCCGGCCGTCCGCGTCACTCTGACTCCCTATGAACTCAGCGATTTGACCGATCTCCTTTGTGGCTGTACTTAACTTTCATTGCTTCGCAGTCCGTATGACGCGCGCAATGAATAGTGTATATTACGGCATGCTCAACTAGAACCATGTTATATAGTACGACAGCTGATCGCGATACTCGGTCTTCCTATGAACTCGGCGATTCGACCGATCTCCTTAGATTGATATATCTGTGTTGCGACCCACTCTTGAGTTTGTTAGAACTCAATAATATTTAGTTCACACACAATATTCCCGCAATATTAGTAATCCAATTTAGTGCTAGTGTCGAAACTCAAGAGTACGGATCGTCCCAATATCAATGTCGATCGATCGGAATTGGTTTCAATCAAGCATAGATATAGGAAACTGTAGATGGGCGATGTGAAAGAGAAGGAGCATACTAACACGTATATTAGAAAGAGATATATAGACGAGACCATTTCACGTTCACGCAGGCAGCCTAAGAAGGCCTGTCAGTCACTTAGAAAAGACAGCGACTGTAAGACTGCAGTGGATACTATTTTTCATTGGTGCATTTTTTTTAGTCTCGCTCTAGTCGATTCATTGCCAATCTATAAACGTCAGTAATTATAAACCTATGATGGCAACTATTACTGCACAATCACTGGCGTTGATAAGACATGGTACTAAAGTGTTAATCTACTTCTGATGCTGACTGTACCCCCTACCTACAAAAGATCAAAGAATAAAAAATATGGACTTTTAAATCGTCAAAATCCTGAGCCTGAAGTTTTCTTACGAGCAAAGTATTTTTTGCGGAGATGATGTGCTGTTGACTGCTCAGACCAATTGGCTCAGACCAATGATAATATTGCCAAATGCCAAACACTCCTTTTTTTCTTAAATTTTCCGTTACGGGACGTCAATGGGATCTAGCCCATATAGCAGTCTTTAGTTTTACATCTTCTCTCTTGATTTTGCATTAAAATGTGGGTGCTACACATTTTAATGCATCTGCGTGCGGGAGTGCTTGGCGAGAAGTGCATGGTACGTCTGTACCCATGATGGTGACTGATGAGAATTATATAGTGGGATTTCCAACCACTATACAATTCTCAACGTCATATACACAAAACCTTTATTTCAATGATTCCTCTTAACTGTTCGTCAACACTGGATGCTTATGCAACGAAACGACACCACTTTCACTGCACAAAATCCACTCCGAAGCAATTTTGATATAAGATCGACATCCAGACGCCATGGTTTCCCGCCAAACACTCATCCCAAATATTATGTTACGTTTAGAACTACCAGAAGACAAAAGAGTAAAACACATAGAAATGCTTAAACATATTTTTTATTAAAATTTGTAAATACAAATATTAACCTTAATCTATAACAATGTCAATACACGATTATTTCGATTTATTTTTATTAAATTTCTTCTTCCCTCTATCTTGATTCCTTTGCTGTGCAGGTTTGTTGTTCAGTTGTCCAATTTTTTTCTTTTTCTTAAACTGGTTGTTCAACTTTCTCGAGGCTTCTATTTGAATTTTTTCCGGTATATTAGTATTGTGTTTAGGAATCGCTTTATTTTGTACATCAGGCTTATTTTTCTGTTTTTTCTTCTTATTTTTGTTTGGACTCGGATTTGCATTAACATTAGCGGTTGCAGGAGTTCCTTTAGAAGCTGCATCTGATGCAGATATTGTAGGTTTTTCTGTTTTACTATTATCATTAGGTAATTTATTACTTGATGAATTTTGTTTATTCTTATTTTTCTTTTTGCCTGGACTTTTTACTACGACTTTGGCACTATTGTCTACCGATGTGTCAGTTGGTTTAACTGGAGAACTTTTGTTTTCGAGTTGTTTTTGTTTATTCTTTTTATTTTTACGCTTCTTCTTCTTACTTATGGCTTGCTGTGGTACTGAATTTGAGGTGTGACTGAAAAAAAAATGCACAATATTAATTATTTGTACACACATAATATGTACCCATACATATAATTCGATTGATTTGATTGGTTACATCATTTTATCGATGTTCCAAAAGACTAGATGGATTAATAAAGTACGGTGAATGAGGTTTCAGTGAGAGGATCACAGTGTGACGGCCCATACTGCCAGATGTGGATTTATGTGTAAAAAATATATAAAAAAAAACAAAACGTCATCGCGGCGGTCCGTATTCCTTATTTTGGTTTATGAAAGTGGTTTGAATCGTTGTTTGACCTTATCTGCGCAGACCCTAAGAAATAGATGCACTTGTTGTACTTATATCTCAAGTTAACTTTAACGTAGACATTAACGCGAACGAAGCTGCGGACCACCACAAGACCACTAGTCTATGCTAATATTATAAAGCTGAAGAGTTTGTTTGTATATTTGGTTGAACGCGCTAATCTACGGAACTACTGATTGAAATTGAAAAATTCTTTTCGTGTTGGATAGTCCATTTATCGAAGAAGACTAGGCTGTATGACATGACGATACGATCAATAAGAGCTGAGCATCATTGAAAGATGTTGCAAAAACCGTTTTTGGATGCCCCGTTTTTGGACGCGAATTCGTAATCGCGGGCAGTAATAAAACTCTTGTTATCCTTAAAACATCTTGTATTATATTATTCAATGAACCTCATCTGATGTCCAAGCGCTCCTCAACATAAATAAGACAAAACTTTACTAGGTGGTAGACCCATATGTAGGGTCGTCTTGGTAGGTACCACCGCCTTTCTTATTTCTGCGTGAAGCAGTTCGCTGTGTTTCGGATTGAAGGGAAAGGTAGCCAGTGTAATTACTGGGCATGGAACGCATACCATCTTAGTCCCCAGGATGGCAAACGCAATTGCGGTGTTAAGTGATTTACACTTAATATTGCAAGTGTCTATAGGCGGCGGTAACCACTTAACATCAGGTGGGCCGCAAGCTTGTTTGCCATCTCGTAACATAAAAAAAACTGACCATATTTTTAAGAAAAAGTAATTAAATTATTTAACTACCTGTTCTCGCCTTCAGATTTCTTAGTCTTCTTCGGCTGCTGCGTTTCAGCAGATCCTGCTGGTCTTTTTCTGGGTCCTTCTTTAATTTTTGAAGTTTCCTCATCCTCTGACTGAACATCTCCATTTTCTTTAGGTTGTTCAATATCTTTCTCCTCTGAGTTTTCCACATCATCTTCGTCTTTTAACGGTTCTGGCTGTAAATAGACATTGCAAATACTGATATTAAAAGATAAATTATTTCACTTCATTCATCTAAATTTACTAATCTAGAAATTTATTTTAATGTGAGCATTGTCAACCCAGGACAGGAAAAGAACTACAAATATTTAAAAAAATTGTAATGAATTAACTTATGAGTTTTAATTTAATAACTTATGAACAGATGATTTACTTACTAGATGAAAAGTT
Source organism: Elophila nymphaeata (assembly GCA_955850985.1). NCBI lineage: Eukaryota > Metazoa > Arthropoda > Insecta > Lepidoptera > Crambidae > Elophila > Elophila nymphaeata. The sequence goes on from OY039070.1 coordinate 9,863,284, forward strand.
TCGACACATTCCATAAAAAAAATCGAAATGTTGCCAAAAGTAAGCAAAACCATTACCTGATAAAGATAAGTTTATAAAAGCCAATGTTAGTGTAAGAGAATTATTTAATCTTATTGACTACTTACAATGACATTGGAGAATTTCTTGAGCTTGGCCACAAAGAAACCATCCATGTTATGGGTGTGTGGGTAAAATCTTCTTGTTAATTTCAGTGATGGATGAAACCGGTGATGTCTATATTTTACAAATCCTTCTGTACCAAAGTCTAAGCCTGTTGGAACTAATTTCACGTTCCTTCTCTTCAGTGCATAGTTTACAACCCATTCATTTTCTTCTGGCAATATGGAGCATGTAGAGTAGACAATATAACCACCTGTGCTAGATTTTGCATTACAGCAATCAATAGCTGCCAAAAGTAATTGTCTCTGTAGGTTAAAACATCTCTGTATATCTTTTTGATCTTTTGTAGTTTTCACACTGGGATCTTTAGCTATAACTCCTGTACCTGTACAAGGAGCATCTAATAAAACTCTGTCAAATCCTTTGATCACCTCTGGAAATTGTCTACCATCGTAATTACATATAACGGCATTAACAACACCTAATCTGTGGAAATTACCAACAATTGCTTTAGTCCTTTCTTTATTAGCATCATTTGCAAATAAGGCACCAGTATTTTTCATAATGGCACTAATATGTGATGCTTTTCCACCAGGGGCTGCACACATGTCTAAAATTCTCTCGTTTTCTTGTGGAGCTAATGCCATAACAGGCAAAAAACTTGACGCTCCTTGTAGTATGTAATGACCTGCTAAGTATTCTGGAGTTGCGCCTATTGGTACTGTTGCACTGTAGACAACTAAACCTACTTTACTCCATTTCCCTACTGGATCTAAGTTCACACCCCTATTGATAAGAGCCTGTGCTAAATCCCTCCGCCTTGTTTTAAGACTATTAGTTCTTATGGTTACTGGTCTTGGTACTTCACTTGCCTCTAAAAATTCAACCAATTCTTGGACAGGAAATATCTGCATTAGCACTTCCATTAGAAAATCATTATAACTGTAATACATGCATAAATCTTTCAGAAGTAAGTCTGTATACTCGCATCTAGAACGACCTTCTTCCTTTAGTCGACTGAAATCACTTAGAACATTGACAACATCTTTAATTCTTTGATGTACATCTTGAAGACTTGTAGGATTTTCTACTTCATGATCTGAAGGGAATGCAAAGACATCCTGTTTTGATATATTCAGTTGCATTTCTTCATCTGCAAGCTTCCTATCAAGTTTCTGTTTCTTCTTTAGCTTAATGTTGGCCTTCTCAATAGGTAGCATGTCATCATCATCATCATCCTCATCTTTATCACTCTTTTCTTCATCAGAATCAGAATCATAAACCATCTTATTTGAAGGTGTTTCTTCATCATCTCCTGATGATGCAGCACTATTTTCTTTATCAGAATCTGCAAACAGGTCATCAAGAGTCCCAACCTAGAAAAAAAAATCAAAAAAATATTTAACATTCTAAAATAAAATACTTATATCTGATTTAAATTAGGCTTAAAATTTTCTAGTTCAGAAATCAAAATTAAAAAGATCTTTATTTCGTATGACGTAATTACAGTAGGAAGTTTGGTTTTCATACAAAATAATTTTTAACAAAGTCAGATATAAGGTGCATTCGCCTAATTCTGAAAATCGGGGTATTCTGATAATTGCAAATTTCTACCAAACACGGCGATTTTAATTGCTCTGGTAACATTCACCTAGACCAGTCTTTCTCAAAGTGGGCGATAACGCCCCCCTGTGGGCGTTGGAGGCCTAGAGGGGGGCGTTAAGGGACCCAGAAAAAAAAGGGGGGCGTTGGCGTGGTTCAGGGGGGCGATGGTGGATTTGTAATTTTATTTACTTAACATTTTAAATTTCACTAAACTTAAAACCTACCTATTACTCAATATCAGGCGTGGTTTAGGGTTATCAGATGATTAATTTGTAATTTCATTTACTTTATAATTCACTAAAATTAAAACCTACCTACTACTCAATATCAAATAATTAGTTTATATATTTGCCTTGTATGATGGTATAAAAACTAAAAAATATTTATTATAGATTTCGTAGAATAGCCCGTATGCCGTACGCAATCAAGTTGTAACAAGTTTTTGTTAAATAACGCTATTGGTGCAATCCGGTAGTAATCGTCTGGTGCATCGATACTTGTCCTAACTTGCTCAGTACTATTAAGCGTGGAAAGAGATAAACGAGTTTGTGCGCGTTTGTTTTATTCCTGTCGGTGCGTGCCGTATTTAAATCCTATATAAAAGCTCGGAATATCTCTTAAATTTTCATTAGTAGTTTCGTGCGCAATCTTTAATCGATCTTCTGAAACAGAGTACCTCGTCGAGTGCACGGAGCTCCGAGTGGATCGCAATAAAGAAAGACTGTGGTAATCTTCAACCTACACTTCCTAAAAAGGTCAACACTTTATTTACATATTTGTAAAAACAAAGTCATGTCGGAAGCAAAAAAGAAGAAACGGCAATACAGTGCAGAATATATTAAATATGGATTCATAGAAAATCCGACAAATTCATCTTTGCCTATGTGCCTTCTTTGTTCAAAAACATTTTCAAACGAAGCGATGAAGCCTTCAAGACTTCAAGATCATTTGAATAAAATGCATCCAGATAAGAAGGACAAAAATGTAGCCTATTTTCAAGACCTGGAAAAGAAGCATAATGCTCAGCCAAGTGTATCGAAACTTTTTTCGGTGGCTACTAAGCAAGACGATGACGGACTTCGAGCTTCATACAATATCTCTTTGTTAATTGCTCAAACAGGTAAACCACACACCATAGGGGAAACGTTAATTTTTCCGGCAATAAAAGAAGTTATAACTACTGTGCTTCATAAACCTGCTGCAGATATAATTCGAAAAATTCCTTTGAGCAATAGTTCTGTGCAAAGACGAATTGATGAAATGGCTGATAACATTGAAGAGTCATTGTGCAATCATCTGAAGACTAGTCAATTTTCAATTCAGTTGGATGAGTCCACTTTACCAACTAATGAAGCTTTGTTGCTGTCTTACGTGAGGTTTATTAAAGATGAAAAAATATGTCAAGAACTATTATTTGCTAGAAATTTAGAGACAGACACAAAAGGAGAAACCATATTTAAAACACTGGAAAAGTTTTGTGATGAAAAAGGAATTCCCTTGAAGAATATTATATCAGCTGCTACAGATGGTGCTCCAGCTATGACGGGGAGTCAAAAAGGTTTCATAGCGTACTTAAAAAACGAAATTCCAGATGTGCTTGCTGTACATTGCGTTATACATCGACAACATTTAGTTGCTAGAAATTTAAGTGAACGACTGTTTCAATCATTGCAATATGTCATCAGAGCAGTCAATAAAATCCGAAACAATTCTTTAAATGACAGATTATTTAATCAGCTTTGTGTTGCTAATGATGAAGATTTCAACAGATTGATTTTTCACACAGAAGTGCGTTGGCTATCAAAAGGAAATTGTCTGACTCGATTTTACAATCTGTTTGACTCTGTCATTGAGTTTTTGGAAAACAAAGACACAGAATTGCGCGACAAACTCATCACATCAAAGAATGATATCGCATACCTGACAGACCTTTATAAATTGCTTAATGATATGAATCTCCAACTTCAAGGCGATGACTTGAACTTAATAAAAACAAAAAATGTCGTCGCTGCTTTCGTAGCCAAGTTGCTCTTACACAAGAAGAATATCGGCAGACGTGAGTTCCATAATTTTCCCAATTTATCAGTATCCTGCAACAGCGACGACTTGCTTGTCTACTGCCAACATTTGGAAAATCTTCACAGCGATTTCATTGAAAGATTCCAGGATATTTTGAAATTGGAAATACCAGACTGGGTGTTAGATCCTTTTTCAAATGTCAACATAGGTATATCACCCCAACTGGAAGAAGAACTTATAGAACTGACAACGAATGATGAATTAAAAATCAAATTCAAAAGTGGTTACCACGAATTTTGGCTACAAAAATCAATCTCGCAGTTATATCCTGGATTGTGGTCGATCGTTCAACGATTTTTAATAGCATTCCCATCGTCATATTTGTGTGAACGTGGATTTAGCGCTGTGACAACGCTGCTTACTAAAAAGAGAAATCGTTTGCATGTTACCGAACGCGGCGACTTTAAGACTGTTTTTGAGTAAAATCGAACCTGATATCAACAAACTTGTTAAAAATCATCAAATTCATCCATCTCATTAGATTCGTTATAAAATTAAAATTGATTACCTATCTACATTGTTTCTTTTAATTTGATTTTTAAATATATTCTTAATATTATAAAGTTGCGTTTTAATTGTTCTCACTGGTAAAAATGTCTAATTTAGAATTTAAACATCAGGACTGAATAATATAACACTATAACTAAATTAATTAAAGTAATGAAATGGTGGTTTTTAAGTTTTAGGAGTGTATAAAAACTAGGGGGCGCTGAAAAATTATTTATTTTCAAAGGGGGCGGTAAAAGAAATAAGTTTGATAATCTCTGACCTAGACGCCATCTTTATCTACTCCCCCTTTCAATTGCCTCAGGTTGCTAATCAATGTGTAAGTGTGTTCAAGCAAACATTTATGTGACTGAGTGATATTTCCCACATTTTCGCATTATCGGAATTGCCCGAACAAATGTAAGAAGAATAGTAAGTTATTTATCAGATTGTTTTTTTAAAAAAAATAAGAGTTAAAATAAAACTAATAATTTTTTTTTAAACCTAGACATATTCATTTTAGTGCATAAATAAGTTGGTTTAGAATAGCTGAAGGTTTTTGTTATTTTCGGATTTAACCAACTAAGGCAAATCCTACAAAATCAGATTAGATTACCCAATGTAAATTTTCCAAGAGGCTCAACCAGTGGCTCTCAATATTTTTTTTTTGTGGAATTACAAGTACTCAGGTTAAATTTGTTTTCAAATTTGCATTTTTATTTCAGGTAGTAGTGATACATCATCGATCGCATGGCTGCAATCGGCGGCAATGTACAGAAGTCAACCTTCTTACTATTGAAAGGTGTCATTTAAAACTGCTTATGTATGTAAATGTTTTTTTTTTAAGTTCTTATGTATGTAAATTTTTTGTCACATTTGTCTCATTACTAAAGCATGATTATGTATGTAGGTACACCTATGTCATGAATATCTTTCATGTTGGATATTAAAGATTATATACTTATGATATAATAAAACTTTATTAGGTACTTATTTGTAGTTGTTACTTTTATTTCAAACACATTTTGACCACACGAATTTTAGACACATAATATGCACAAAAAGTTTGAGAACCTATAAATCTTGTTGGGTAATTCCGAAATAAAACCACTATATAAACACGTTTAGGCTATTCTATAGCCTTCAAGAAATCAATTTTAGGAAGGTAAATCTGGACGAAAAAGGAATAAAATACCTTCTGTTATGATGAATAAAACCCACTTTTCAGTGTCGTTCAGAATTACCAGAAAATACATCGGAATTGCACTTGAGGAAACTGAAACCATCCATCATACTGACAGGTTACTGAAAATATAAACATTCTATTAACTGTTCAAAAATTCTTTCATAATTAAAAACATAATAAATTTCATAATTAGTTACCCGAATACACCTTAATGACTTCGCTTATAGGTATAAGTTATGACAGTAAATACCTCACAAAACTAGTAAATTATGCTTTGTAATACTTGGTATCAATTATTTGTCACTTCTCTTCGATAATTAAAAAAATGTCACAATTTTTCTGTTCATGTTTAATTACCATTTACTGCTTACCTTATAGTTTTCTTTATGCCCATCAGACTCATTTTCTACATCACTTTCTTCGCCTGCTTCCTCACTTTCATTGCCTGCTTCCTCACTTTCTTCTGAGTCTTCAGATGCATTGTCGCTGTCTTCCTTTTCCTTTGTTTTATTTTTTTGTTTAGGCTTCAACCACTCCTTATTGTCATCTGTGAAACCTGAGTACCAATATGAAAAACTATTTTCAATAAACATAATAAAAATAAAATACCATGCTATTACTATTAGAGATGAAATGGATAGTTGTTTGGCCGGATACCGGATATCCGGCGAGCAGCAAGGCTGGATGGCCGTATATATGTAATATAATGAAATATAACAAGAGAATTGTACTCATTATTTTTATAGAGAAATCCATAAAAATCAATCAGGACACATAATACTCCATCAGACTGCCAAATAGGGTGGGTCAAAAAAATTTTTTTAAGTAATCGATTTCTAATAGCGAAAATATGTTGAAGTTAGGTATCATTATAAACTCTTTAAAATAGTATTCAGTTATTTTAAGTGGAACAGCCCGCGCAACGCCATTAAAGTTTTGAAAAAAAAGTTCATGTACACACTTTTACACCTTAAGTTACACTTTGACGTTGGGTATAGTTTAATGTTTTAATTAGTATCCATTAAAATACACGTTACTTTTTTACTTTTGCTATATAAACTGTGTTGATTATTAAAAGAGGATTCCAGGAAAGTTATGAAGAAATTCGATAGTAGGCGTGATTTTTTGTATAAATATAAATATTTTTTTTGATAACTTTTATGTGTATTTGTTTAGGTTTTTTTATTTTAAACGTTAATATATGTCTTTCACTAAATGATTGTGGTGTTTCAATAGTATTTTAAGTAATTTTTTAATAAAAAGCTATGGTATTTAGTAAACATGTTTTTTTCAAAAACGTATAATTGAAGCGCATGCGCGGGCTGAAAATGTTTGTTTATTAACCCGTTTTTTAGCTAAAACTACTTTTTTAGGTACACTTCAACATAATGTTACTATTAGAATTTGATTCATCAACTTTTATTTTTTTCCATACTAGAGTGACCCACCCTACTGCCAAATCCATCCAGAATTCTTATTATCTACTAACAATTGAGGCAAAGAAACTGTGTGTTTTTACCAAAAATTACACACAAATAACAATAAAAAACAAAATGATATTAGACATTATTAGAGTAAAAAGAAAATTATCTACTAACAATTGAGGCAAAGAAACTGTATGTTTTTACCAAAAATTACACACAAATAACAATAAAAAAGAAAATGATATTAGACATTATTAGAGTAAAAAGAAATCCACCTAATGGCATAAGTTGTTCTTATGGTGCCAGTATAATTATTTGATACTAGCTGCGCCCGCGACTTTGTTCGCGTGTTATGATGTTATACAGCCTTCCTTGATAAATGGACTATCCAACACAAAAATAACTTTTCAATTTGAATCAGTAGTTCCTGAGATTAGCGTGTTCAACCTAACAAACTCTTCAGCTTTATAATATTATAGTAATAGTATATATTTAAAAGGCACTTAGTATGGGAAATGCTCCTGGCTACTGGAAGCTGTGTGGAATGAGTTTAAAACCTAAGTTCTCTTAAAAAAAAAGAAAAATGAAGAAGAAAAAGAATATAATACCTTTTACTTCCTGTGTATCAGAAGTATCATCGTTTGAGTCATCTTTAACTTCAACTTTTTTATCTTTTTGTGTAGCAACATTTTTCTTTGTTTGTTTTAATGCCTTCCTCTTCTCAGCTAATTCAACCTTTTTCTTTGCTCTCCGAGCTGCCCTCTGCTTTTGCCTGTGACTTAACTTTTTTGTTTCATCATCATCATCAACTGCGGAAAAACAAATAGTAACATTAGTACATACTTATTTAATAGTTTGTAAACAGGGTGTTATTAACGAAATTGGCAAAAATTATCAAAATTAAGTTTCCTTTTGATTCAAACATTCGAATATGCAAAAATTATTAAAAAAAAAAATTTTGAGGTTATATACACAGAAAATTTAAATTTAAATAACCTTAAGTCCATGAGTGTACAGTTTATCAAAACATATACTAAAATATAACTATAAATATTATTTGTAAATACATTCATCAAACAGTTAATAAATACACGTGTTATTATTCACCTAAGCCTTTTTTGAAAACTGGGTCCGGTTGTTTCCTAGCTTTCCGGCCAGGGCCCTTTTTTACTTTCTTCGTTTCGTCAAATTTGGCCTTTCGACCCATGATACAAAGATGTCTAAACTTATAATTATTTATTTATTAGTAGAAACACGTGTTTGAAACTTCTTATAAATTTCGGGTTATTTGAACAATTTCATGAATGTCAATGTCACTGTCATTGTCTTTTTTTTTTTTGTTTTTTTTTTTGTTTACATTTTCCTCAGACCAATGATTATAATAGACTCCGCCTTAGCATTTTGAAGCGTGCCGTTTTCTGTTATTTGACATTTCTCGATTACGTCATTTTGATTGATGTAGGGATGTGACTAATGTATAATAATCATTTGAGTATCGATAACTGTTTATATATTTTTGCTATTCTAATTTATTAGAGCTTTCAAGAGCAAATCAAACACAAAACACCAAATAGAACTAAAAATTTATTTTTGTATTTTTTTTATTTATAAATTTACAGAAAATATTTACGAAAATGTTTCCATAAACGGTGTAACAAAAACCAATTTTGGTTTGCATTGATTCCTTTCTTCTTGTATTCTCTTCAGTTTCCTAGGAGATATTTAAATTTTATTTTGGCGCTGAGGTAGTTTTCTCTTCTTTAGCACTTAAAATACCGGCAGGCATACAACATGTATTACAAGCACATGCTTACTATATACATATACACCATACAGCACCTACAGAACATGTATGTATATGAATATACTATTATAACTAAGCACAAAATACGAATTTAAGTAATTCTATTCACAATATTATTGCCTTGGTCGTGCTACTGGCTTTAATATATACAATATGTAAATTAAATAACCAACATCCTGAATACAGGTGGTTTGGGATCGGCTTCTGAGTTGATTTCAATAATTTTTATTTTAAAAACGATTCTTTTTTTAAAAAGAAAATCGTTTTTTTAAAAAAAAAACAAATATTGAAATCAACTCAGAAGCCGATCCCAAACATGTATTCAGGGTGTTGGTTATTATTTTACATGTTGTATATAATTCCCGTCTCACGATGTTTGTCCGTTATAAACTCAGAAACTAGCAACCTGATTTAATCTTTTTTGATAAGTATTCCTCATTTTTTTTTAAACTGCAAATTCAATATTATAGGACAGGAAATTACAACAGCAACGCGTGCCCGGGGCAGCTAGTAGTATAATAAAATCTGAATTTATGTTAGTGACTCGCCATACACAGCCAAAACAGCTTTAGGTGTACGGATTATGTATTATGAGTGTTTATAATAATGTATTGAAAATAAACTAAAAAAAACATGCAATGGAAGCATGCATACAGTATGCAAGCAAGCAAGAATACAGCAAGCAAACAAATAATTCGCGTTAGCTTCGGTTGCCCTAGTGAGCGGTCAAAAATTTAATCTAACCTAACCCAAGGTTTTCTTTACTAGGAAATAAAAATATTTAATTAGGTACATGAAAATTAGACTTGCAACGAATAGTATATTCGGCCATAAGCCGAATACCGAATATTTGACGAAGTGCTTGGCCGAATAGCCCAATAGTATTTGGCCGGTGAGTGACACCAAAACTTGTATCGACGTGATTGTTTCGCGCTCATTTGTACACATGACCACACACAAAATGGGGTTTCCAGAACTGTTAATTTTATTCAAATAATTTTATTGTTCTATAATCTTAGATTTCAAAGTCTGTTGAAGAAATAAGTACCTTTTACCGATTTTGATAGTATGATCTGCCGCCCTCTGCACCATTAAGTTGATTATGTACAGATAACAGCAGATCAGACACCCAATATAGTAAAAAAAAAATATTTTAAACCTTTTTCGATAATCAGAGTTCAAAATCTATTTGACAGTTTGATCAGATCTGCCGTCGTCTGTATTTATGACTACCTACTTTGATGATTATAAGAGAAAATATGTCTACTAATATTATAAATGCAAAAGTAACTCTGTCTGTCTGTCTGTTAAGCTTTCATGCCTAAATCACTGAACTGATTTTGATTGTTTGGTACAAATATAGACTACAGTTTGCGAAAGTACATAGGCTCGATTGTAGGGGTTGAAAGTTTGTATAAATGTTCCATGAAACTTTGTTCCTTAATTTTCTACCTACATGAGGATGAAACCGGAACTGAAAGTTCTTATCTAAACAAACAAAAAGTTAAAAAAAACTGTAACCCGACTAAATTTAACGGAAAAATGAAAGAAATTAAAACCTCCTCCTATTATTAAAAAAATGTGTGCGTGTACTAGTGTACACACTTAAGAAGTGAAACTTCTTTATGGCCTTACATAGACATGAATACAAAAAAGATGGCGCGTAACGGAAAAATGTGACGGTAAATTTTTTTCCAATGCCGATAAAGAAGTTTCACTTCAAAAATATTAAAATGTGATAATGGTATAATGTGATAAATGATCATAATAACAGGAATTTGAATAGTAAATTTATTACTACACAATGAAGAGTGAGTGCAGCATCACATACCTATAAGCAGTTGGTTGGTCACGGACGATATTTCGAGAAGCAAATATTATACAAGATTCCCCTGCACCTCCAGAGCGGCTTAATATTTAACATCGAGGATATCATTGGCTAGAAGAAACAGGACGTTAAAAAGGCATTAAACATTATTGCAAATAATTACAACAATCCACATAGAGTAGACGTAACAGTAATATTAACTTATTTGAGTGATTTATACCAACATAATAAAACTATAAAACTGATTTATTACCCAGAAGTTATTTAATAGATCTTTATTTTCAATTAAATAGCACCCTAAGTTGAATTAAGACTTACTTCGTACTTTGTAATATTATGTAAATTTTATATTTACATAATATTACAAAGTACTCATTAATAGCTAATAGTCCATTAAACTTTTTTACTAGGTGGTAGACCCATATGTAGGGTCGTCTGGGTAGGTACCACCGCCTTTCTAATTTGTGCCGTGAAGAAGTTCGCTGTGTTTCGGATTGAAGGAAAAGGTAGCCAGTGTAATTACTGGGCATGGAACGCATATCATCTTAATCCCCAGGATAGCAACGCACTTGCAGTGTTAAGTGATTTACTCTTAATATTGCAAGTGTCTATAGGCGACGGTAACCACTTAACACCAGGTGGGACGCAAGCTTGTTTGCCATCTTGTAGTATAAAAAAAAGTTAAATAAAATATTAGGCAGGTTCTTTGTCTTTAGATAATATAACTTTCCCTCTCCTTATTTACCTCCACCTTTTCATATCAACTATCATTACATTGACATGCAGCGCCGGTAGAAAATAAACACTTCTCATGTACCCTTTATAGTGAGTCAAGCGAAGTTCGGACACCTAAATAGCAATGTTTTCTCCCCGAAGGGTAGAAAACGTATAATTAGTTTCCAGCGTAGCTTGACCCACTATACTCTTACGGCTTGCCGGCTGAGGAGCCACGCTAGTCGCCTGGCGCAGCAAGGTGGATGGAGAATAGCGCGTGCGCGGGGAGGGGCACGGCGCGCGCAGGATGATTTTGAGACCAGTTTATCATGCTGTCTCACTTAAAATCCAAGAGGTTATCTCATGTACCCTTAATAGTAGGTCAAGCTACGCTGGAACCTAAATATACGTTTTCTACCCTTCGGGGGAAAACGTTGCTATTTATCAGACAACAAAAATCCATATTGTGTTAGTAACTTTAAATCTTAATTACTAATGTTAGTACTTAATAACTAAAAGCGAGCTAGTTAGCCTGCATAGATGCTCAACAAGTGGACAGTCCCCATTGTCGGCTATGGCCTATTTTAAGTTAAAATGTCTGTATGTGTTTTTTTTTATTGTTATCTCTAAAGTTGCTTTACGGATGATAAATTTAGTGATAACGTCATACATAAGCCGAACGCTTTGGCCGATCGTGCCTCTCTATCACTTGTTCCGCGCTCTCGTTTCACGCTCGGCTCAGGTGGAACGTGACAATGAGTCATACTTCATCGTGCATGCAGCCGGCGTTCATCGATTTATAAGACGGTATCACGTCAACAATACCGTTCCCACTCTCATTGTAGTAGGATTAATGTTATCGATAAAACTAAATCACATCACTAAAATTATGTCAACAACAAAGCCTTTTTAATTATGTTTATTTAAAGGTTAAAACGTGATACTCTTCAATATTTTATGCGACTGTGTGACTTGCAACAAGTAAAATTATATGTTTTGCTGCTTTTTGATAAAATCGAAATCATCGTAAAGCGTAAAATAGTTTGTCAATAACTCACCTGTGAAATGATAATTCCGGGACTTTCACTCCTCGTTTCGTTGTTCTTGACAAACAATAAATAGCTGCACAACACATTATTATTATTTTTTAATTTAAATAAACTTAAACAACTGAGATTGCTTGGTAAAATAAAATAAAATTGCTCAATACTGAAATGTTGTGATCCAAGTACGCTGTCACGACATGGCACGTTTCACATGATAGAGCGTCGTTGTCAAACCTACATTCACTGTTTCTTTACTCTTATCAGTGTAACATAAGACAGACAGAGATATAAGATATTTGACATATACACCTATGAAGAGCGGCAACGTCATATGGCGCCGTTTATTATAATCACAAACCGTGCGAGCCCAAAAAAAAAAAAAAAAAAAAAATTGGTCTGAGACATTTTCCCTGCTACGGGACGGCAAAGGAATCTAGCCCATACAGCCAAGTCTTCAGTTTCATTAGTTTTTGCCTAAAATGTGGGTGCCACGCTTTTTAATGCATCTAGGGAGTGCTTGCCGAGAAATGCATGGTACAGACCTGACTGAGTGACTGATGAGAATTGTATAGTGGGATTTCCAACCACTATACAATTGTCAACGCCACATACACAAACCTTTATTTCAATGATTCCTCTTAACTGTTCGTCAACACGGATGCTTATGCAACAAAACGACACCACTTTCACTGCACAAAATCCACTCCGAAGCTATTTTGAATTATAGAAATAAAGATCGACATCCAGACGCCATGATTTCCCGCCAAACACTCGTTTTTTTTTTGGTTAATTTTTCTTTGCCCTGAGGTTTTAGACTAAGTAAAAAAATGTATGGGATTGACATAAGCAATCGATCACTTTTCGATTGCTTATGTCAATCCCATACATTTTTTTACTTAGCGATAGCGAGAGCGATTGTCGAAATGCATGTTGTCTAAAGCCTCAAACACACTTGTTTTTTTTTTTGGTTAAATTTTCCCTGTTACGTGACGGCAAAGGGATCTAGCCCATACAGTCAAGTCTTCAGTTTCATCTTCTTTCTTTATTTTTGCATTAAACTGTGGGTGCCACACTTTTTAATGCATTTAGGGAGTGCTTGGCGAGAAATGCATGGTACAGACCTCATGATGGTGACTGATGAGAATTGTATAGTGGGATTTCCAACCACTATACAATTCTCAACGCCACATACACAAAACCTTTATTTCAATGATTCCTCATGACTGTTCCCTGTTACGGGACGGCAAAGGGATCTAGCCCATAGAGCCAAGTCTTCAGTTTCATCTTCTTTCTTGATTTTTGCATTAAAATGTGGGTGCCACACTTTTTAATGCATCTAGGGAGTGCTTGGCGAGAAATGCATGGTACAGACCTCATGATGGTGACTGATGAGCATTGTATAGTGGGCTTTCCAACCACTATACAATTCTCAACGCCACATACACAAAACCTTTATTTCAAAGATTCCTCATAACTGTTTGTCAACACGGATGCTTATGCAACTAAACGACACCACTTTCACTGCACAAAATCCACTCCGAAGCAATTTTGAATTATCGAAATAAAGATCGACATCCAGACGCCATGGTTTCCCGCCAAACACCCTTTTTTTAATTTTCCCTGTTACGGGACGGCAAAGGAATCTAGCCCATACAGCCAAGTCTTCAGTTTCATCTTCTTTCTTGATTATGTGGGTGCTACACTTTTTAATGCATCTAGGGAGTGCTTGGAAAGAAATGCATGGCAACAGACCTCATGATTGTGACTGATGAGAATTGTATAATGGGATTTCTAACCACTATACAATTCCCAACGCCACATACACAAAACCTTTATTTCAATGATTCCTCATAACTGTTCGTCAACACGGATGCTTATGCAACAAAACGACACCACTTTCACTGCACAAAATCCACTCCGAAGCTATTTTGAATTATAGAAATAAAGATCGACATCCAGACGCCATGATTTCCCGCCAAACACTCGTTTTTTTTTTGGTTAATTTTTCTTTGCCCTGAGGTTTTAGACTAAGTAAAAAAATGTATGGGATTGACATAAGCAATCGATCACTTTTCGATTGCTTATGTCAATCCCATACATTTTTTTACTTAGCGATAGCGAGAGCGATTGTCGAAATGCATGTTGTCTTAAGCCTCTGTTACGGGACGGCAAAGGGATCTAGCCCATACAGCCAAGTCTTCAGTTTCATCTTATTTCTTGATTTTTGCATTAAAATGTGGATGCCACACTTTTTAATGGATCTAGGGAGTGCTTGGCGAGAAATGCATGGTACAGACCTGACTGAGTGACTGATGAGAATTGTATAGTGGGATTTCCAACCACTATACAATTCTCAACGCCACATACACAAAACCTTTATTTCAATGATTCCTCATAACTGTTCGTCAACACGGATGCTTATGCAATAAAACGACACCACTTTCACTGCACAAAATCCACTCAGAAGCAATTTTGAATTATCGAAATAAAGATCGACATCCAGACGCCATGATTTCCCACTAAACCTCTTTTTTTGTTTGTTGTCACTAACGGGACGAGCAAAGGATATCAAGTCCATACAGCCCTGTCTGTATTTATGTCTTCTTTCTTAATGTTTGCATTAAAATATGGGCGTCGCACATTTTAATGCATCTAGGGAGTGCTTGGAAAGAAATGAATGTCAACAGACCTCATGACTGTGACTGATGAGAATTGTAAAGTGGGATTTCCAACCACTATGCAATTCTTAACGCCACATACACAAAACCTTTATTTCAAAGATTCCTCATAACTGTTTGTCAACACGGATGATTATGCAACTAAACGACACCACTTTCACTGCACAAAATCCACTCCGAAGCAATTTTGAATTATCGAAATAAAGATCGACATCCAGACGCCATGGTTTCCCGCCAAACACCCTTTTTTTAATTTTCCCTGTTACGGGACGGCAAAGGAATCTAGCCCATACAGCCAAGTCTTCAGTTTTATTTTCTTCTTTCTTGATGTTTGCATTAAAATATAAGCGTCACACATTTAAATGCATCTAGGGAGTGCTTGGAAAGAAATGCATGGCAACAGACCTCATGATTGTGACTGATGAGAATTGTATAGTGGGATTTCCAAGTACTATATAATTCTCAATGCCACATACACAAAACCTTTATTTCAATGATTCTTCATAACTCTTCGTCAACACTGATGCTTATGCAACGTAACGACACCACTTTCACTGCACAAAATCCACTCCGAAGCAATTTTGAATTATCGAAATAAAGATCGACATCCAGACGCCATGGTTTCTGCCAAACACTCCATTGTGTCTTATTTTTTGTTCAGTCTTTTTGTACAATACTGTAGAAACTATCAGAACGTACTTGAGGATAGTTCGCATGAGCTTAAAATGACCCATCGTGTGACTATGGTGCTGCCATCTGCAAACAAAATACCCCAAACTTTAGAATAATGTTATAAAATAACTTAATTGCTCTATTACTATTAAGTACTTACATACATATAGTCGAAGACACTGGTAACTGGCACTGCCCAATAGAGACGCTCCTGGCACGGGGGCGCATTCGTCCGCATTGCACTGCTCATCACCCTGTTGTAGGGGGTGACCGAGCACTCACGGTTACTCCCTGGCCCCTCCCCGATAGGGGGGCTGGGGCATTAGGTGCCCGATGCGTGGGTGAGCAATAGCCGCGGAATTGGACGTAGGGGCTCTGCCGGTTTCCCAATCCTCCACCATGTATGGCGAAGAGGGAGTACTGCTGGGTTGTTTTAGTGGGTAAACCCGGGGTTCAGCATCGGGGAGTCCCACATACCCCTCCCGTAACGCATTTTCACCCAACGAAAGAAAAAAAAAAGAAAAAAAGGCCTATGTCCAACATTGAGCGTCTCTTGGCTGATATGATGATCCCCAATATTATAGCGTGTAATAATGGGGGTTTGAATATGGATTTGTCGTTTTAAAGTAAAATAGATTTTAGATGGGTGGGTCAGTACTTGTATTGGTTGAATAACTTGTTCATTTTGTGGTTGTAATTAAGTAAGTACCTAAGTATAAATTGATAAAAACAACGAGGCTCAGGGTATGTAGTTTAGGATGAGGCTACTACCACGAAGAATACATAGAGAAATCTAGAGGCCACACTCTTTCTTCTTCTTCTTTAATTAATGCCGTTCGCGTTATTTATCGCATTTCGCCAATGTCAAGTGAAAATGTACTTTTAAAGTAACAGACAATTTTACGGTAGATTGAGGTTAAAAATGGAGTCTCTCAACACGTGTTTTTACAACAAGAACTCGGGAGAAACTCCCGCCACACTCTTTAAGTAGCTATGAACTCAAATGACCTTTCGATGGACTCTTGTGATTCCACACTAGAGATCTAAATTTGCCGTGAGTTTATCTTAGCGCTTACATTTTTGAGACAGAATGAGCTTGGGAAAAATAAAAAAGTTTTTTTATTTCATTAAATTATAGATCTCATTACTTAATAATCAACAGTTTTTATTTCACTTCTATGGGATCTGGGGGCACGGCAGTGCCCCCGCCAAGTCGAGCGCGAAGCAAACACTGCCGTACCATACTTTACTGGAACCATTTCGCCGCATTTTCAGGCCCCTATTTGAGAAGCTCTGCATAAGACCAGAACACAAAAATTTTCGTCATCCAGTAATCTATAATCACATACTTAACATCCAAAATTTCAAGTGTGTAGGTCATTTAGTTCCGAAGTTAACTGAAAGCAAAGTTTCGCATTTATGACACTCACTCACTCACTCATGATCATTAGAATAGAACTAGTACTTCCCATAAACTCAGAGAGCTGAAATTTGGTACAAAGTTAGGGTTTAATGGCCATAAAAAGGGAAAACTATAAAAACTAGGATAATTGAAGATCTGGAGTACCTGGTGACCCTGATTTTTTTCTACAAAAAGAATTGAAATCCCACCAGAAACATTTACAAAGTTATAATAGATTTAAGTTTGGTATTTAAAACGATGATTTATATAAGCACTCTATACAACCTGCCTAAATTGTTGATAACCCGCCTCACATACTGGATACGCACTAAAAACTTCCTTATTCTACTGACGATGTAAGAAGTATCGTCTCATCCTGGCCTATATGTGCTGAGATAATGTCAAAGTTTATTTCCGCTACGTTAGTAAAAGCAGTTTCAAAATTCGAACGATATGCATGGATTTCAAAGGCTCTCTCCCTACAGCAACGCAAAATAACTGTCTCTTACCCATCATTGATGAATTCTCCATTACTCTTCTCCTTTTGCGTATGCTTGCCCAAACACAATCTACGCAGACGGTTAGTGCTTAACCGAATTCCACATTCGGAATGCCAGCCTTCAAGGATCGTCATTTATCTCAGCCGAACTCAGAAACTTCTTAATAAGAAAGGCATTGCTCTTAGTCATTCAACGCCCTATAATCCGAGGGGTAACAGTCAGGTCGAAAGATTGAATAGGACTCTGTGGCAAACCATTCGACTAGCGCTGAACACCATTTGTCGATTTCAAAGAGGGAAATGGTGCTCACTCCGGCACTACATAGCATAAGATCGCTGCTATGTACGGCCACTAGCGAGACCCCGCGTGAAAGGATGTTTCATCATCCTAGACGGTCTTGTTTCGGGCAATCGCTGCCGACGTGGCTAAGAGAGGGGAGCAAGGCACTAGGCGCAATACAGCGAGAACTGGAAGGGTCATATTCCTTTAGTTGGAGAAGTGGACGTAATAGAGCCCAATCCTTACTAATAGCCATATTATACTACGGGATGGCAGCAGATCTCGGTATCTAACCGACATCTGGCTAGAGGAAGGAGGATCCCCACTACAGATATTGGAACCTGGTCCTGCTTCCTTGGACCCCTCGTCTTTCTGCGATATCACGGACCGTGGAAGTCTAGCTTTAGCCGTTTTAGGCAATCTAATTTAAATCTAAGTTTACCCAATCCTACGTCATTGAGTTTACTACACTTAACACTGGTTTTTACAACAAGAACTGGGGAGAAACTCTTCTTCTTCTTTTAAATCGCGATACATAAAAATTAGGCATTTCGCTAATGTCAAGTGAAAATGTAGGTACATTTAAAGGGTAGTTTTCTCCCGAATTCTTGTTGTAAAAGACGTGTTGAGAGACTCCATTTTTAACCCAATCTACCGTACAGTTGTCTAGTACTTTAAGTATGTTCAATGTCATGTGAAAATGTATTTTCACTTGACATTGGCGAAATACGTAATCTTTAATGTGTCGCGGTCGCCATTAATTTAAAAGAAGAAGAAGAAATAAACGGTAAATTGAGTTGGTAGAGAGAAACTCAAGTTGTAGAACGCGCCCCTGAACCACAGACACAGACTGCCCTTACCAATGACGTAGGAATTCTATGGATGTGCCCTACCGACTAAAAAAGCGTGCCGGTTAAGCACACAAAGTGGCTGACTGGCAGGTGGTATAGTGCTGTTCGGTAGTATCTTGCTATATCGATAAAATTATTTCGTGAAATATTATGTGATAAAATTAAATGTGTGAGTAATGCGCATGTGTGCGTGAAAAATTGTACTGCAGTCTGACAGTTGCTGTCTTTTCTACGTGAGTGACAGGCCGACCTAGGCCGCCTGCGTATACGTGAAATGATCTCGTCTGTCTATCTCATTATAATATACGTGTTAGTATACTCTTTTTCTTTCACATTGCCCATCTACAGTTTCCGATATCTGTGCATTCATTTCATATTGATAAGCTAACTTTATGGCAATAAAATTATTTCACGAAATAATTTTATCATGAAATATTTTACGAAATAATTTTATCGATATAGCAAGATACTACCGAACAGCACTATACCAGCTGCCATTCAGCCATTTTGTGTGCTTAACCGGCACGCTTTTTTAGTCGGTAGTGCACGTCCAAGGAGCTTAGTTTTTACCTACAACCTTCTTGGGCACGTCCATAGAATTCCTACGTCATTGCTATAGATATAGACAATAGGCGGAGTCCATAGAATTCCTACGTCATTGGCCCTTACGTCATTGCCCTGAACTGACTGTCACTGTCAATTTCGAAGTTGAAGGAAGGAAGTCATGTCATGGACGTCAATTCAATTGAAATGAAAAAAAAGATGTGCGAAGTGCGAACCAGCCTAGCGAAACTAGGAACAAAAAATATTTCTATGGACTTTACGTGGCAAATAATGGTGGATATTGCTATCTCACTCCCTCAGTGCTGTTTCTCTTTCTTTCAATACTTTCGTCAATCAATCAAGTGTCAGCCATCAGTCAAAACAATTATATTGTAAATGCTTGTTTGTTAAATTAGTTTTAATATAATTTAAAGTCTAATTTCTAATAAAATTTGTGATTAGTAGTGGGTGATCAGGTGTATATTATTAATTAACATGCACCGAAAAAACCATTTATTACTTCTGAAATTTGTGGAAATCGAGCAAGTCGTTCAAATAATGGAAAAAGGATTTTTATGGCCAGATTTCCTATAGATGAAGCCCGGTAAGCAATTGTATATGATACTTTGCATCCTTATGTAAGTAGAGCAGGCTAGGAACAAATATAATTAAATAATTTATCAAATTTAAATAGTGTGCTAGTGATGTAATATCCGCATATCGATAACAACGTGACTGTTTATCATTGAAAAAAAAGAAATATAATTTTGCGTGAAAGAGTACGGGCACAATGCAGCAGGCAGCAGTAACAGCCTCCCTCGAGGCTAACATAATTAATTTCGTTCTAATTTACAGATCCATCAACTTCAGGGCTTCAGTTGTCTGACCACGATTATTGTGAAAAAAACGGAGCCATTAGACAAATCTTTTGTTTGCTCAAGCTGAATATTCAACTGCCGACATTATTCAAAGGTCACATCAACAGAGGATCACAAAATAAAATTAAAAAATTGAAAAGTAACAGTTTTTTATTTTATTTCGAGTCCGCATTTAAGTCCAATCTTGTATTAGTATCAAATATCATTAATCAACATTGGACTCATAAATACGGATTCGATGCTTACCTAAAATTAATAAAAATATTATTTAGTAGTAACCTCAGTTTCCATCCTGCATATTTTATCGATATCGATAAAAAGCTATTTTTAAGCACTATTTGGTTCGTTAGGTTGGTACTTCTATTGTTTGACATCTTCGTGGTATCTGTTGGTATTAGAATGCCATGTAAATTGATTCTAGTGGCTAGTATGGAAGTCCCGTCTCTTAAAGCCAATGACGTAGGAATTCAATGGACCCGGCCTATTGTCTGTAGCCATAGTTATTTTTATATATATATTGCGGCCAGGCAGCCATATTGTGTGACATAACTGTCAGTTACTGTTTGGTACTTCATGTGTCAACGATTTGTAAACATTATCAAAATTAATATATAACTTTCATTTTCTGGAGATTTCTTCATTGAAATTACGCGAAGTTGTGAAAGATCACACCATCATAATGCCTAAGTGTAGTGTAATAGACTGTGGGTCAAGGAAAGACGAAAGTCAACAAAGATTAACGTTGCACTGGTAAGTCTTAAAATTTACAAGTAAATAGTAAATAGTGTTAGCATTTATGGGTACTCTGAATGTATTAAATTTTTTATTCATCCATGTGATTCCATTCATGTGGGTTTCAATTAAAGATTAGGCTTTATTTTGAATATTTTCAAGCTAAGAAAATGTTGAATTTGACAACTAGTGTTGTTCTCAAATTATCGAAAGTAATTGACGATAATACATAATTATGACAATATTATTTTGGAGAGGCCTTAGAGGCAGATGGAGTACATATGCCTTCAAAATAGCATCTATATAATATCGGATCATGATTCTAATACGATTTAAAAAAAGAGGATTTATAAAAAAAAATACTGGTGTCCATAAGGTTGGTTACTCTTACAACTTGGAAAGTGTTTAATTTTTTGTTATTATTTGATTTAATGGATTCATACAGCTAAAGAACATAAATATAAATGAAAATAAAATTGCCTATCCCATACCCAACCTAAATTATTTAAGATTCCAATTTTCAACTCCAATATATCTTATAGGTTTTTGTTTTTTTTAGGTTACCAAGAAGTGAATATAGGAAGAAAATGTGGTTGGAAGCGGTAGGAGTGGAAAAAGCTCTTTCCAAAGCTGAGTTTATTGCCGGTTCTTCTCAGAACAAGGCCTCTTGGTAGACTCTCAAGCCGATGGCATCAAACTTCACTTTGGCATCAAAATTGTACCTAAACTAATTAAGAAATTTGAGTTTGAGTTTGTTGAGTCAAATTAATAATGGTACTACATGTAAATAATAAACATATTGATTTACGTTCTAGTATTTCGTTTTATTATTTTAGCAAAATATCTTTGGTGTGTTTAACTTTAACCTATGTTTTAGATATGCGCTCCCCCCAGCAAAGCTTTCAACTAGCCACCAGCTTAACGTGCCTTCCGAAGCACAGAGGAAGTTTCACCCGATATCTTGTAGCAATAAGTGAGATATTATAGAAAGCGCACCGGGCGGCGGGCGGGCGCCGCCGTGAAATTATATGGCGTGTGGGCGTACGCACGCGAGGCAAAGTATATTTCGTTCATAATTAGGGCGCCATACATTTTATCATCCTCTCGGCGCTTTTTATATAATATCTCCCTAACAGGTGTTGTGAGGCTCTATTTTAATATTTTGTCATCGTTACGTAGAACTCTCGACCGCGGCACTATCGACCCCCTCCGTGAGAGTTGAGAGTGTATAAACCCCATGAGTCATTAATACAATTTGAACTATCTAAGGGTGTAATGATAGCTTTATAATTACTGATGTTTATAGCTTGCCAAGAAATCGTGTTTGGTATTAAAGGCGAGACCAAAAAATGCACCAATGTGTGAGAAATGCGCATGTGTCCGTGAAAAATAGTACTGCAGTCTGAAAGTTGCTGTTTTTTCTACGTGACTGACAGGCCGACCTAGGCCGCCTGCGTATACGTGAAATGGTCTCGTCTGTCTATCTCATTCTAATATACGTGTTAGTATACTCTTTCTCTTTTACTTTGCCTATCTACAGTTTCCTATATATATGCATTCATTTCATATTGATAAGCTAACTTTATGACACAATAAAATTATTTCACAAAATAATTTTATCGATATAGCAAGATACTACCGAACAGCACTTTAACAGCTGTCAGTCCGCCATTTTATGCGCTCAACCGGCACGGTTTTTTTGTTGTTAGGGCACGTCCATTGAATTCCTTCGTCATTGCTTAAAGCGTAGTGATTACCTTCTCTGTGGTGCGAACTGCGAATATCACCAGTAGCTTTGCAAAAGTTCATCCAATATAACCTAGTAATTTCAACAGTAGTTTAAGAATATTCAGACAAATGGATTAATGTTGAAAATGTTCCTTACTTATAAATTTCCAGAAAGATAATCATTTCTTTGCTGCAAAATGATTTTAGTGAAAAGTTTTTCATCAATTACAAGGGTTATTTTTTCTAGACCTGGATTTTTTGGGTAGTTATTTGTGTTGATTGTGACGAGAAATATGTGTACTCTCAGTATATATTTTACATTTGTGCACAATTATTATTTTTTAGTTTTCAGGGTCATTACGTAAATAGACAAGATGATCATGGTCATTGTCATTTACAAAAACGTACGTTCCTGGACTTCCCCAAAGCGAATCGCACGAGACAATATTGTGGTAGACAATTAGTTGGGTAAGTTGTTTTATACAATTTTAAATTATTTTCCCATTACATAGCTATTATTATTGTGTAAAGTGATATTTTTGACATCTTAATAGCTATTAACATAATCAATTGTATACAGTTCAGTGAACAGGAATGATTTATGGATTTCATTAGTAATTATGTCAGCTATTATTCTCTCACTAGATTTGATGACAATATGTATACCTATTGCCTTATGTATATTCATGAATATGGATGTAGTAGTAATAAGTTATCAAAGTAGTCTATTTGTGGTATCTTTATAGAGATGAAACGGACATCCGGTAACTACCAGATAGTAACTCAATATCTGATACCGGATATTCTAAAACTAAGACTATTTCTTATAATAAAATGCAATACATTAATCTTTGTGAGGTAAATATCAATAAAATGGCTTATAATTATGACGGCTTTTATTTAAAGTCTAAAAAAATACAAAACAGCCATGATGTCTTCCAAAAAACTAAAATTTTCTTGTGAGATATTCACTCTAATGATAAATACATAAAAAGTAAATATTGTAAATATTTTAACTAAAAACTTAGCGAAACCGCCAGAATTGATCTGATCGCTTTCGCCGCACCTGTGAGGTGCTAAACTTGTCGCAACATGCAATGAGACAATGGGCCGAATATCCAGCCATCCAGCCTCGCAACTCACTGGATATCCGGTATCCTGCCAAACAACTATCCGTTTCATCTCTAATCTTTTATTTCATAGCATTTATTTATCTTAATCAATAAATCAAAAATGTTTAACTTATCTTAGGTGCATATAATAATTGTCAATAAAAGACATACAAACATTATAAAAGACAATATTAGAATATCTTTTAATACTAGAAAAATGCACTAAAAATAATATATGTGCCTCAGACAGACAATTTCAACAGCGAAAGCAGTGTCTCGGTGGCGTAATGGTCAACGCCACCCAGATTGCGGAAGATGCGGGTTCGATTCCCGCCTGAGGCAAGTCGATTTTTTTCAGTGCATATTTCTAGTATTCAAAATATTTACGCGTTTGTAAACGCAAAAATAAAATTATTTCATTAGAATATATTTAAAAAGTTTTCCAAGTAGCTAATCTTGAAATCTCATAATACCAAACATTCCAATGAATCAAGTGTTGTTCAATGCTAAATAAACATACAAGAAACCTACAAAATTGATAATTAAACATACAAAACTGGTGTGGTGTTATTAATTTGCTGTCAAATTTTCACTTTATACTATCAAACAAATTCAAGAACTGGAAGTTTCTCCCGAGTTCTTGTAAAAACACGTGTTGAGAGACTCCATTTTTAACCTCAATCAACCGTACAATTTTTAATACTTTAGTTACATTTTCACTTGACATTGGCAAAATGCGTACGTTTAATGCGACGCGATGCCATTAATTAAGAATAGAATAGAACTATAATATTTTATAAAATGTAGGAAATTGAAATAGAAGTCTGAAGAGAGACAAATATAATTTAGTCAGGTTAAGTTCCTATGTATGTATATTGTAAACCTTTTAGTTTTCTTTATATTCCAGGTATACAATGGATCAAATGTTCGAAGTTGTGTCTGATGTTGAAAATTACTATAAATTTGTTCCATGGTGTAAAAAGTCAGTAGTGCTACTAAACACACCTTCAAGACTAAAAGCAGATTTAATTGTTGGATTTCCACCAATAAATGAAAGTTACACCTCAAATGTCACTCTTGTCAAACCACACTTGGTGAAAGCAGAATGCACAGATGGAAGACTCTTCCACCACTTATTAACACTCTGGAGATTTAGCCCCGGATTGAAGAGGGAACAACAGTCATGTGTGGTTGATTTTCAAATAACATTTCAGTTCAGGTCTGCTTTCCATTCTCATTTATCAAATTTATTTTTTGACCAAGTGGCTAGACAAATGGAAGGTGCATTTATAAGAGAAGTAGGCAGGAGACATGGGCCTGCTACAATGCAACCTAGAAATTTGCTTCTCAATGATCAGGTTATTAAAAGTTGACACAAAACCTAATAGAACAATGCCATAGATGAAATTACCCATATGTAAGTATTTTTATTGTGATAAAACTTAAATGTAAATATATTTAAATTATCCAAGCATAAACAAAATAAATTAATCAATACTAAAAAAAGTTTTATTTACATTTGTCCACACTGTGATATAGTAACAGGTATTTTGGGTTTATTATTTGGGCCAGTAGGAACATTTTCAATTTTTCGCATTACAAGTAATCCATCAATAACTCTTCCAAATACAACATGTTTATTATCAAGAAAATTGCACTTGGCACATGTAATAAAAAACTGGCACCCATTTGTATCTTTTCCACTGTTAGCCATTGATAGTAACCCTGGTGAATCATGTTTTATTGCAAAGTTCTCATCAGCAAAGGTACTACCACCATATATACTCATTACACCAGTCCCATCACCCTGAAAGTTTAATAATGTTTTAATATTTAAATCAATTATATTAAAGCTAAATATTTTGCAACTCCAGCATTTGCTATCATTTATGTTAATTTATTATACTTGGAGACCTCAATCACTAATAAACACTTATGTTTGAGTTTGTAACTGATAGGTACCTACTTATTTGTTACCTACTGCAGGATTTGAACCTGCAAGCTTTAGATTACTAGTTAGCCTGATTACTTTAGAGCAGCCTTTACTTGCCTAGAAAAATAACAATGAAGAAAGTTTGTTCATGTAGGAGTAAAATGCAAACAATAAAAAAGAATTAGTACTAAACAATACACATTGCCCTTACATTGACAAAGTCTCCACCTTGTATCATGAAATCTTTAATAACTCTGTGAAATGTAGCTCCTTTATACCCCAATGGCACTCCATCCCTTCTATATTCCCCTGTGCAGAACTCTCTAAAATTTTCACTCGTCTTTGGTACGACATCGGCAAATAACTCGAAAATCATCCGTCCGATTTCCTAAAATTTAAAAGTATTTATAATACTTAATTTATTATTAATAATATTTAGGTTTAATAGTGTTAATTATATAGGTACCGTAGTTCCCACATTTATGTCGAAAAACACCACGGGATTATTTGGATTTCTTAATTGGGATTGTATTTGATTCCAAGTAGGCATTATTGAGGTTATATTATTATACCTAAATAAAGACCGTTTTATTTAGATATACTTTTCGTATATTTGGCGGTAAAGTAAGAAATTATTACAGTATTGTCTATTTAATCACTATTTCAGAAACAACTATTTATCGCCCGGTACAACAGAAATACAAAAATAATTTTATTTTGTCTGTCAGACTGACATACACCGCGGTCCGAATTGCGCATGTGTGCGCTATTGGCACCGATAGATAGCGTGCACACGGAGTGAATCAAGGGTGCGTTCCAAAACGCTCGGGGTAGAGTAAATTTTACCCTAAGGTACTATCAGAGTAAATTTTCGCATACATTCGGTTTCACTCTGGTGTATTTTAGAACGGCTTAGAGTAAAATTTACTCTACCCTAATCGTTTTGGAACGCACCCCTAATTGAACGTATTCGCACTAACGAAAATATGTGACGTCATGAGTGACGTCATTAAGCAGTGCTAACGGTGCACACGAAAAAGAGGTAGTGCAGTGTGTGCGCAAATGTCAAACTCGAATTTGACGTTTAAGTGTGTGAAATAATAGAGAAAACATTTGAGTTTTGAATTAATAAAGACTCATTATAGCTACTGAATTTACTACAATAATTTTCTTTTACTCTTTTAATAACCCTGGAGTGCTATTGTAGTGTTTAAATAATAGTTTTTACATAACCTCTTATTGGACGTTTGACATTTTGACATTTACACACAAAGCGTGGATCAAATTGATTGCACGCAAATAGTGCACATAGCACCGTATTCAATTCGGTCCAAGGCGTTTGCACTGTTGGTAACGTTCGTAGTGTTTGCGCATATTGGACCGCAGGGAGTGTCAGTTGGTGTCAGTCAACTAAACGTCAAATTTTTTTATGTTTCTTTTTTTTTTTTTTTGGTTAAATTTTCCCTGTTATGGGACGGCAAAGGGATCTAGCCCATACAGCCAAGTCTTTAGTTTCATCTTCTTTCTTGATTTTTGCATTAAAATGTGGGTGCCACACTTTTTAATGCATCTAGGGAGTGCTTGGCGAGAAATGCATGGTACAGACCTCATGATGGTGATTGATGAGAATTGTATAGTGGGATTTCCAACCACTATACAATTCTCAACGCCACATACACAAAACCTTTATTTCAATGATTCCTCATAACTGTTCGTCAACACGGATGCTTATGCAACAAAACGACACCACTTTCACTGCACAAAATCCACTCCGAAGCAATTTTGAATTATCGAAATAAAGATCGACATCCAGACGCCATGATTACCCGCCAAACACCAAAAAGAGCTTTTTATTTCTTTTTTCCCTAACGGGACGGGCAAAGGATATCAAGCCCATACAGCCCTGTCTGTATTTATGTCTTCTTTCTTGATGTTTGCACTAAAATCTAGGGAGAGCATGGAAAGAAATGCATAGCAACAGACCTCATGACTGTGACTGATGAGAATTGTATAGTGGGATTTCTAACCGAGCTACATAGAAATAACAAGCAGCACAATACCTTTTCTTCCAATTTAATGGCGGCTAGCCGGCTTACTTATAAACTCCAAATCTTTGTAATACTGTAGGCACTGGTTTTAAATGATCACACACAAGACAATATGGTTATGGAAAATTACAGGTTTATATTATATTTAAGTTAAAGTATGCATCTAATCTAATTATTATTGAAGAGGAAAGTACAAACTCTAACTACTGGGCGTATAAAACTGCCATTAATTTTAACGTTCGTATGAAGTTTTCCTTTCCGCGGTAAACCTCAACTACACCTGAAGGCCAGCAAAGAGGATGCGAATTGGTTCCTATATTAGCAGGGTTGGATGGATAATTCCATTTTTGCTTTTGCTGGAATGCAGTGAGGTCTTAGAGTATATATTACAGTAGTATAGAGCGCGCATATTGCACAAATTACTTAGTACGTATCGTAGGCAAATGAGCTATAGATAATAGACGAGTGTATGACAGATAGGGATGTATCTATTACGTGCGGATCGGCAAAGAGCTATCGATAAATTATGTTAATATAATTTATCTATTACGTGCGGATCGGCAAAGAGCTATCGATAAATTATGTTAATATAATTTATTCATATAATTTTTGTTGATAAATTATATAAATATATTTATTTAAATAAATGTTTGTTGAGCACTTTTTATGTTCAACGTATTATTTTCTAAACGAGAAATGTTCGTGTTTTATTTATTTTTACTATATTCCATATGTATGTACTAAAATTCGTAAAAATATTAAATCTTAAATCAAGTCTTAACTGTTAACTAGCAGCAGGATTCCATTATTTACGGTTAGGCTATAATACTTTTGGTAAATGATTAAAAGATTTTGAATTAAAGTGTAAGTTAAACTTTTGAATATAATATGTTATTCTACTAGATTAGTTTACGAAACTTGCACATAAAAGGGGTTATTGAAACACGAGAGGGGTTAAGTAATATCCCGCAAGTGTTTTTATAAATGTACCTAGCTATGTGCAGTACATACACTACTTTATTTTCACTCATCTATGAATAAAAAGAAAAAATGGCGAATTTTAAGGTTTCCAAAACAATTCCTTTTTATTAATTTTTCATATTTGTATGGTTTTTTAATTTTCTGACAACAAACTATTTCTAGAAAAATGCACTGAAAAAAATCGACATGCATTAGGCGGGACTTGAACCTGCATCTTCCGCAATCCGGGCGGCTGCGTTGACCAATTACGCCACCGAGACACTGCTCTTCGCTGTCGAAATTTGTCAGTACTTGGTTCTTATGTTTTTATGGTAAACATTGTATCATCAAATCTTTGAAATTTGCACTTCTAAGATCCGAACGAAATATTTTTGCAAATATCGACTGCAACGTTGATTGCGTCCCATCACTACCAGTCTCGAGAGGGGAGTTGAGGGGAGTGCAGAGCGCGGAATATGTCCGCCCCACACGTCGCCTTCACCCCCGCGATGTGAGATTTATTTTCATTAAAATAAATAAAAATACGACGTACCGATGAAATGTGATATAGGATTTCGTTTTTGTGTTTTTCCTAGTATCGTTTTTGCATGAACGAATTGCACATTCGACCATTTTGACACGTAAGTATAAATAAAATGTAGAGCAACGCACACTGACAGCACCCGACAACGACTAGAAGCGCTCGCGGTGAGAACGTCGCCATGTTCTCACCTGTGCCTACTGTTCCCACTTCGTTGCGCGCGCTCTATACTACTGTAATATATACTCTAAGAGTGAGGTACTCCAACGGCGCCAGAAGCTATGAGTGAGTTTTAGTGTTTACCGATCGTTTTTGTAAAGATGAGTTTTTGCACTAAGGAGACAGTAGCTTAGTGTGTATAAAAATTTGTTCGTTTGGAGAATTTTCATAAAAATTAAAGCCCAAGATGTCACGCCAACAACGTATGTTGCATATCAGCACTCTCACTAAAGAAGTAGTGACATCTATACTGGCCGTGGTCACCGGCCGCCGCAAGCTGGGGAAATAAATGATTAGCCCCAACTAATGAGGATCCGTAACGTTTTTAGTTGAGAATGCAGATTTATAGAGCTAAGAAATCCTTAACATACAGTGCAAAAATTTTTGTTCTACGACAAAAATTTACGAAGTTATGATCAAATTACTAGCGGAGTTTACTAACCGGCCGGTGCTGTAGGGTGTGACGTCACTGTGACGGTCCATGCCAGTTAGCCGTTGGCAGCGACAACGCGACTAGACGCGCAGGTGTTTTCATTGGTTAATTGTGTCTTTGAAACCAAGTTAAGTGTCCGATTTGCGTCTAATTGGCCTTTCTAACTATGTATAAATATTGTATAGTGCCGAAATGTACAAATACTTCTTTTAAAATGCATGAAAAACTCTTTTTTAACGTGCCGAAAGACCCAAAATTACGTAAAAAATGGTATGCCGTTGTGAAAAGAGATGAAAAACTCCACCTTCTGCCCAGGCTACAAGACATTGTTGCAAAGATCATTTCGATGTAAGTACCAATATAACTATACCTACTTATTATTTAGTTATTTAGTTGATATGAAAATAAGTTGGTACCTACCTACTATTACGTGTAGTTTAAATAGGTGTTCTCTTATAAGCCTGCTGTAATAATAAAAACATACCTAGTTACTTTTTCTGAGTTTTGTGGATAAACTTACGTACTTACCTATTCGCCTGACACAGGGACGTACTCGGGTAAAAAAACAAAGAGTAAAGGATAATATTTCTTAATAATTGACTTGACAGAACCGCGGTGCATTTAGAAATCTGCCTCGGCATATTGTTAGAAGCAAATAAATCAACAATAGTTTTTTTTATTTCAGTTGGAAGAAGACATGGAAAATTACATAAAGTTTAAGTTGGTTAGAGGAAAGCTGAAACTGAAGAAGGAAGTTTTGCCTCATAAGTTTGAATGTCAAAAACGTCAAAAAAAAAAGAAAATTAACAGACCCGGTTTTAAGAAAAGACAAGATATATTCTATATCTTGTGTTTTATTTTGCAAGAGTTTTAAGTAAAGATATTGTACACAAAGACCTGTTGTTGCATTCCATTGAAGTAGTAGAGTTTGAGAATCAAGACTCAAATATCATCCAAAACAGTGATCCCCTTAACATACCCGAAGAAATAGATGTATTAACCAAAAACAATGAAATGGGTCAAAAAACACAAGCAGTGCAGGTTAATATGAAACCAAAAATGAAAACTAAATCTAATAATACGCCAATCAAATGGAAACAGGGCACAGTAAAAAAGAAAGAAATCCATATAAAAAGAAGCATAGAGAAGTTGAGAGACTTTAAGATGATCGGACCTCACGCATATGTAGATATTTCATACATAAAATATTTGGATAATATTGTAACAATAGCCTGTGGTTTAGTTAATTTACAGGATTGTCTATTTAGTAATCAAGTGTAAAAATAAAAATGCTTTAGTTTCTTATAAAGAGTTTTATTTTGAATAAGTTAAAGAGTTTTTTTTAACCTTGCATAATAAAAGCAAATGTCATATTTAATAATAAAAGAGTAATTTTATGTTTCGATCAGTTTTGGAAATACTAGGGTTTTCCAAAAATACGTGAATATCTCTAAAAGATCAGTGCAATAGTTTTCATCATAATCTTCTTCGAATATTTCTATTTTATTGCTTTCAAAATTTTCATTAACTACACAAAACAGTCCCTTGACTTTATTGCAAAAAAACATTTGAAGCTGAATTTGAGCTTTAGATTTGCTGCAAAGAACATTATTCTTTACGAAACTTTCCTTTCCTTTCTTCGTCGAGGGACATTTTATTTCTACTACGTATTCACTTGTCAATCCATCTGGAGAAGCACCTAGATGAGGCCAATCAGGTTTTAAAAAGAAACCACCATTTTCAATAACTATTTTCCTTGTTTTGGCTACTTCTACTCTGACAGCGGATTCCAATTGTTCATAGTCAAAGTCTCTGGTAAAGAGGCACCAAATATTTGTTCAATCAAAGCACCATCGGGAGTCTTACAATATGCAGCTTCGTGAACTTTAGACGCGGTTATTCTACAATACCTTAACTCATGCCATAACGGTGAACTAGTTTGACAAACTGTTGCTTCTTCTGCTTTGTGACATTTTTCCATAGTGATTTTGTTAGAGCAATAATCAATAAAATCATCTGCACTATTCATATTATTGTCTTCCTTTTTGTACTGATGAACAAGATTATGCAAAGACAATTTTTTATACTCATTCTTTGTAACATATTGATAACTGATTTCGAACAGAATTTTCCTTGAGGCTTTGCACAACAGCTTTGAAAAACTGGTCTCCATTAGTGTTATCAGTGTTATTATCTACAATAGTAACTGAGCTGGGAACCATATATTAAGCTTTTATAAATTTCGCAGTTGTACCTATAGTAGCCAGTTTTGGTTTGGCCCAGTAGCATTTTTTTCTGTGGGAGATGGCTCCTCGCTGCGCCTATGGAGCCACGTCAAAAATGCTACGCTATGTTTGCAGCCTCCCTTTTGAACCGCACAGTCATGAAATTCCACGTTCAGAACTGTCTCCCCTTTCCATCACATGTAAATGTGCAGCAATACACTTTACTTTTTATTCTGTGTTCAGGCGTTATTTTTGCTTTTACCGTACATACATTTCCCAACCTCTGGACCTGAAAAAATCCTACAGCATCATCTCCATAGGTTTCCCGTCCCGATTTGTAATAAATACATAAAACAGAATAAAAATATGCAAATAAAAATATAAAAAGAAAATAAATATGAAAATATACCTATACTATATTTATACATAAAATAAAAAAGAGAAAAAGAAGAATAATAAAAATTATTAAACAACATAGTTATATAAGTAAGAATAAACAAAAACAACATTCGTTCATAAGTTTTGAATACGTCCCTGTACCTATACTTTACATGAATGTAGGTATAGGTAAAGTAAAAGAATGATTCCTTTCATAAATCTACTACTTTAAAGACTAAAAATAATTACATAATTTATACACGTTGTTCATAAGTTCTGAATACGTCCCTGCTATATTTTACATTCATTCTTTCTTTCACATGCCTACTACCACCTACTAGGTACTAACGGCTTAGACCTAAAGTTTTACTAATAATTATCTACGTACGAAGATAAATAAGCAGTCTTATCTTTGCAGTTTCCAACCACGGATTTCAGCGCTGGTGAAATAACAATGATTAGGTACTTAGGTAATCAAATACCATGAAAGAATCCACTTTTGGAAGGTTATACTTATACTTTTTTAAAAATAAATTGCATGTAAAATGACTAACCGCGTCGCCGCCGCCGCTCCGTCGACTGCGCTAGCGCTCGGACCGTCACAGTGACGTCACACGCATCTCGCGTACACTGACTTAGCGGCATGAACGGCTTAATGTTTATAACTTAATATCTTCGTAAGTAATGGTCCGATTTGGATAATTCAAAAAGAAATATCATTCTTAAGTCATAGAGAATAATGTGGATACTAGTTCTATTGAATTTGCTATAACTTTACTGATCCTCATTGTAGAAGTAGAAGTTTCGCTTAACTTTGATCGTTCGAGATATTTCGCTAATAGTAACCTTAGGTGTGTTATTTAAATCGAACAATATAAAATCTGTAGGCTCATATTCGTACCACAATATAAAAAACGATACAGTACTTTGACTCCATATATAGCGACGAATCGGCGCATGCACACATACAAACGTCGGTTACACGTCCGCTAAGCGTGCTTTGAACGGCAAAGCTGCACTCCATATATGTATAGCGACAAAACGGCGCTCGCACACATACAAACGTCGTTTACACGGCTGCTAAGCATGCTTTGAACGGCAAAACTGCAAAAACGGCCGTGTAAACGACATTTGTATGTGTGTGTGTGCGCCGATTCATCACTATATGTCAAAGTACTGTATCGTTCTCTATGTTGTGTTCGTACGTAACTTAATTGTATGTACCTATACATCAGTCTTTCTCAAAGTGGGCGATAACGCCCCCCTGTGGGCGTTGGAGGCCTAGAGGGGGGCGTTAAGGGACCCAGAAAAAAAAGGGGGGCGTTGGCGTGGTTCAGGGGGGCGATGGTGGATTTGTAATTTTATTTACTTAACATTTTAAATTTCACTAAACTTAAAACCTACCTATTACTCAATATCAGGCGTGGTTTAGGGTTATCAGATGATTAATTTGTAATTTCATTTACTTTATAATTCACTAAAATTAAAACCTACCTACTACTCAATATCAAATAATTAGTTTATATATTTGCCTTGTATGATGGTATAAAAACTAAAAAATATTTATTATAGATTTCGTAGAATAGCCCGTATGCCGTACGCAATCAAGTTGTAACAAGTTTTTGTTAAATAACGCTATTGGTGCAATCCGGTAGTAATCGTCTGGTGCATCGATACTTGTCCTAACTTGCTCAGTACTATTAAGCGTGGAAAGAGATAAACGAGTTTGTGCGCGTTTGTTTTATTCCTGTCGGTGCGTGCCGTATTTAAAACCTATATAAAAGCTCGGAATATCTCTTAAATTTTCATTAGTAGTTTCGTGCGCAATCTTTAATCGATCTTCTGAAACAGAGTACCTCGTCGAGTGCACGGAGCTCCGAGTGGATCGCAATAAAGAAAGACTGTGGTAATCTTCAACCTACACTTCCTAAAAAGGTCAACACTTTATTTACATATTTGTAAAAACAAAGTCATGTCGGAAGCAAAAAAGAAGAAACGGCAATACAGTGCAGAATATATTAAATATGGATTCATAGAAAATCCGACAAATTCATCTTTGCCTATGTGCCTTCTTTGTTCAAAAACATTTTCAAACGAAGCGATGAAGCCTTCAAGACTTCAAGATCATTTGAATAAAATGCATCCAGATAAGAAGGACAAAAATGTAGCCTATTTTCAAGACCTGGAAAAGAAGCATAATGCTCAGCCAAGTGTATCGAAACTTTTTTCGGTGGCTACTAAGCAAGACGATGACGGACTTCGAGCTTCATACAATATCTCTTTGTTAATTGCTCAAACAGGTAAACCACACACCATAGGAGAAACGTTAATTTTGCCGGCAATAAAAGAAGTTATAACTACTGTGCTTCATAAACCTGCTGCAGATATAATTCGAAAAATTCCTTTGAGCAATAGTTCTGTGCAAAGACGAATTGATGAAATGGCTGATAACATTGAAGAGTCATTGTGCAATCATCTGAAGACTAGTCAATTTTCAATTCAGTTGGATGAGTCCACTTTACCAACTAATGAAGCTTTGTTGCTGTCTTACGTGAGGTTTATTAAAGATGAAAAAATATGTCAAGAACTATTATTTGCTAGAAATTTAGAGACAGACACAAAAGGAGAAACCATATTTAAAACACTGGAAAAGTTTTGTGATGAAAAAGGAATTCCCTTGAAGAATATTATATCAGCTGCTACAGATGGTGCTCCAGCTATGACGGGGAGTCAAAAAGGTTTCATAGCGTACTTAAAAAACGAAATTCCAGATGTGCTTGCTGTACATTGCGTTATACATCGACAACATTTAGTTGCTAGAAATTTAAGTGAACGACTGTTTCAATCATTGCAATATAAATGACAGATTATTTAATCAGCTTTGTGTTGCTAATGATGAAGATTTCAACAGATTGATTTTTCACACAGAAGTGCGTTGGCTATCAAAAGGAAATTGTCTGACTCGATTTTACAATCTGTTTGACTCTGTCATTGAGTTTTTGGAAAACAAAGACACAGAATTGCGCGACAAACTCATCACATCAAAGAATGATATCGCATACCTGACAGACCTTTATAAATTGCTTAATGATATGAATCTCCAACTTTAAGGCGATGACTTGAACTTAATAAAAACAAAAAATGTCGTCGCTGCTTTCGTAGCCAAGTTGCTCTTACACAAGAAGAATATCGGCAGACGTGAGTTCCATAATTTTCCCAATTTATCAGTATCCTGCAACAGCGACGACTTGCTTGTCTACTGCCAACATTTGGAAAATCTTCACAGCGATTTCATTGAAAGATTCCAGGATATTTTGAAATTGGAAATACCAGACTGGGTGTTAGATCCTTTTTCAAATGTCAACATAGGTATATCACCCCAACTGGAAGAAGAACTTATAGAACTGACAACGAATGATGAATTAAAAATCAAATTCAAAAGTGGTTACCACGAATTTTGGCTACAAAAATCAATCTCGCAGTTATATCCTGGATTGTGGTCGATCGTTCAACGATTTTTAATAGCATTCCCATCGTCATATTTGTGTGAACGTGGATTTAGCGCTGTGACAACGCTGCTTACTAAAAAGAGAAATCGTTTGCATGTTACCGAACGCGGCGACTTAAGACTGTTTTTGAGTAAAATCGAACCTGATATCAACAAACTTGTTAAAAATCATCAAATTCATCCATCTCATTAGATTCGTTATAAAATTAAAATTGATTACCTATCTACATTGTTTCTTTTAATTTGATTTTTAAATATATTCTTAATATTATAAAGTTGCGTTTTAATTGTTCTCACTGGTAAAAATGTCTAATTTAGAATTTAAACATCAGGACTGAATAATATAACACTATAACTAAATTAATTAAAGTAATGAAATGGTGGTTTTTAAGTTTTAGGAGTGTATAAAAACTAGGGGGCGCTGAAAAATTATTTATTTTCAAAGGGGGCGGTAAAAGAAATAAGTTTGATAATCTCTGCTATACATCATTCATTTTCGTCATTCATTAAAATGGCTTCTTCCATCAGATGGAATGTAGTAAAGACTACATTTTTGTAGTGTTGTGTTGTAAGTAAGGTAAACCTGTTGGTGAGTAAGCCCACTAGAAGTCCACGGGGTAGGGAAGTGGACTAGGTCACGCGCGCGAGTGTCACGTCAGTTTTTCAAGCGTTTAACTAAAGGTTACGGTGGTTGCTTACCACTAGGCAGGCCGTAGGCTTGTCTGCCAACCATTTGCCCTAAAAAAATTCTTGGCCATTTTATAAAAATAAAATTCAATTATGTATACTTGGTAGTATTTTGAAAAGTGCATTTTTCTAGTATTTATACTAATATTATAAAAAACAGGAAAGATTTGGTTGTTAAAACATTTTTTTATATCTCCGTTTTTAGTTTTGAAGGCGGTTTTTTTAATTAAAAATATTTTTACACGACAAGTGCCATAATAGCGTGACGTGTAAAAGAGCAATGGATAATAATATGTTTTGTCAAAAAAGTTAGCGAATAGGCCTACAGGCCGAGCCTATTGTTCTCCCGGCTATGTCGCCCGCTAAGTGCCGCCTGCTTCAGCCGGCGGGCGCATTCCATATATTCTTTTTCATGTTGTGCCGACTTCCCTTTAATTTACTTGCTCCATGCTGATCCTGTCCATCCTAAGGTTGCCTGGAAGAGATTGCACTCAGCGATAAGGTCGCCCATTGTATCAAATTTTGTATATTTTTTGTTTTTGTAATTTTATTGTTTGTTGGTATTAAAATGCGTGATACCCACATTTCAAAATGATGAGATGGCTGTATGGTCTAAATTCCTTTGCCGTTTCGCAATAGGGGAATATTAAAAAAATGTTGGGGCACGTGTGTCAAATGTCAAACTGACAATGACAGACAATTTCTAAGCTGAAAAGTGGTCTTTCTAAGCTGAAAATGAGAAAATTTGAATTTAATCTTTATAGAAAGTATAGATATTTTACAGTCAGTGAATAATTAGGCCATGAAATTGTTTACAGTATACAAATGTAAGGGACCTTTGTTAATTGTTAGAAAGAAAGCTCTGAAGACTGATTGTTCGAACTCTGTTTTTATTTTCAACTTGCGAAGGTATACAGTATTGGGACTATGAGCGGAAAATCAAGTTTCGTCAACTATTACAACGTATTGCAGACCAATCGGTCTGCATCAATAGAAGAACTAAGAAAAAACTATCAACGCTTAGTACTAGCATGTCACCCAGACAAGAATAGAACGCAACAATGTGAACCATTTTTCCTTCTTCAGCGTGCATGGACAGTTTTAAAGGATCCAGAAAGTCGGAAATTTTATGACGCAGAACTCGCGTGTCACGAACATTCGCACGTCCTTCTTTACGATACTGTAAATATAAAAGAGATGCACTTTGATGAGGAGAAAGGTGTTTATACTTACAGCTGCAGATGTGGAGGTACTTACATATTGCATTCTAATAGTTCCACATCAACTAGTGTTTACATTGAGTGTGATGAATGTTCATTTTCAATTGAAGTGTATTTATAAACTAAAAAATAATTTTAAATTTTCTTGAAATGTAGCATGTCATTATTATTCTGTAAATATCCATAAAACAAAAACAATTTTTTTTATAAAGGAAGTCTGTTTTTATTGATGGAAACAAAACTTGACAGTTAAGTAGTTCTAGACGATAAAAGAAAAGTGATGGACATCAAAATAAAATTATTTGTGGGCAGAGAATACAAGTCAATATGGGTCTGTCAGTTGGTCATATTATGACACTTAGGTGCCATGTCACTAGGTGGTAGACCCATATGTAGGGTCATCTGGGTAGGTACCACCGCCTTTCTTATTTCTGCCGTGAAGCAGTTCGCTGTGTTTCGGATTGAAGGGAAAGGTAGCCAGTGTGATTACTGGGCATGGAAGGCATATCATCTTAGTCCCCAGGATGGCAACACACTTGCAGTGTTAAGTTATACTACCCTTAATAGGTAGTATCTATAGGCGACGGTAACCACTTAACACTAGGTGGGCCACAAG
The DNA here is from genome assembly GCA_955850985.1 of Elophila nymphaeata. Classification (NCBI taxonomy): domain Eukaryota; kingdom Metazoa; phylum Arthropoda; class Insecta; order Lepidoptera; family Crambidae; genus Elophila; species Elophila nymphaeata. The sequence continues at coordinate 9,901,719 of OY039070.1, forward strand.
CTTTTTTGTCATCTCATAATATAAAAAAAAAATTGCCTTGAAGACTTATGACAGTTGTAGCCATGTGATGCCCCTTGCGGAGTCAGGGGTTAAACCATTATAAGACCTGTGGTCCTGTATGTATCAGAAAGTTGGGCATTAAAGCAGATGGATGAAAATCAACTACACTTGGCTGAGATGAGAATGCAACTGTAGATGTGTGTGTGTACATTAGAAGATTGCTAGGAAGGAAGACATGGTAGGCACATTTTTTATATAATGAGAAGAGATGAGCATGAGCATATGACAAAAAAAGTAATGAGAGTAAATGTGGATGGATATAGAGGTAAAGGAAGACAGAAGAAAAGATAAAAACGAACGGCCCAAATAATGTATGGTTCAAATGCGTCCCCACAAGGAGCACTGCTCTCATCTGTGGGTGGGGGCTTCCTTGTACCAACTTCTTCCCTTAGACCGCATACAGAAGAAACCGGCTCAAATCGTTGACCCTTTCTAATTGATTGGACACTTTGGCATAGCGTAAAGATGTGTCATTACTCTGCATCTTATTATCGTGGGTAGTGTCCGAGTTATACCTGCCGCTACATTCCGCCATTATTTCTCGCGACATCAAATCCATACCCAAAGTCGAGCATTGTGTTGTCTTCGAAGGTCTCAGCCATAACTACAATATCATCTACATAGCGAAAGTGAGTCATGTACTTGACATTTATGTTGATGCCAAGTCCTCTCCAATCCAGAAGCTTAAACTCGTCCTCCAACGCAGCTGTGAACAGTATTGACGATATTACATCACCCTGTCTCACGCCTCGCTGAAGTTGTATGGGTTTTGCATTCTGGTCCTGAAGGCGGACTGACATAATGGCGTTTTCGTACAAAGACCGCAACACTTGGATGTATCGATAGTCTATGTGGTACCTCTGGAGCGACTGGAGCACGGCCCAGGTGTGGACAGAATCGAAGGCCTTCTCATAGTCCACAAACGCTAAGCATAATGGCAGATTATACACTTCGGCCTTCTGTATAATCTGCCGCAACGTATGTATGTGATCTATGGTACTGAAGCCTTTTCGGAATCCGGCTTGTTCGAAAGGCTGGAAGTCGTCATACCTGCACGCGAGACGATTCGTTATAACTCTCGAAAACTGCTTATAAACATGACTCAGGAGTGTGATGGGTCTATAGTTCTTCAATTGGGCCATATCGCCCTTTTTGAAGAAGACTCTCACCACGCCGCCTTGCCATGACGTGTTTTACCCTTGAGTACAGAGGAGTTGAATAGCTTCTGAAGAGCTTTCAGGACCGGTCGTCCACCTGCTTTCAGAAGCTCCGCTGTAACTCCGTCATCACCCGGCGCCTTTTTGTTCTTGAGCTGTTTGAGAGCTACACTAATCTCGTACAGGCATCGACGTCCGGGATATCTTTGGTATAGTGTTGGGTTAATTTGGCTCCTGGATCGGTGGCCTGAATGACAGGTGTGTGTGATGTCGCGTAAAGCCGTTCGTTTTGTACTCTTTCGTCCCGCGGTGAATAATGTACTATTTTATAATTCGAATTTTATGTAGTTTTGACACACGGGAGTTTTCCTCGTTTTTTTTTTTTTTTTTCTTTTGTATTCTGCTCAACACAGCGATCTGTTCGCAACATTTAAACATTTAGCTGTTCCTTTGTCGGACTTCCGTCTGGTAGTGTTGTTTTAGCTGCGAGGCAATGTCCAATGACATTGCTAACTATAATTTGTGGAATCGTTTGGGGAGGATCGGGACACTGTTCCTCCTCAGTCTTTTGTACTGGGTACTTCCGGTTCCTGATAGGTTAGCAGCTAGAGCATTTACGTGTTTGGCTAGTTTTTTCTGGTAGTACTGACTCCTGAGGGAGATTTCTTGCTTAACTGTATTTATTTTCAAGTCCTGTATTATGTATTTGTTGGCAATGCAATTCGGGATGTTAAACATGGTTCTCATAGTTTTTGTCTGAAACCTTTCCAGGATTTCAATGTTGCTATTGCTTGCTGTTCCCCAGAGCTCAATACCGTAGGTCCAAACTGGTTTCAATATAGCTTTGTACACCGCCATTTTGCTGTCACTAGATAACTGGGATTTCCTTCCGATTAACCAATACATACTTCTAAGCTTTGAGTCAAAGTGTTTACGTTTATTCCATATGTGCGTCTGCCAAGTCAATCTTCTATCTAGGTGCATTCCAATGTATTTTACAGAATCAACATGAGGAATCTGTTCTCCATTAAGGGTGATAGGAGGGCAATTTCCTTTTCTGAGGCTAAATGTTATATGAGCTGATTTAGTTTGATTTGCTTTTATCCTCCACATCATCAGCCACTTTTCAATATCTTTAAGGTGGTTTTGAATATTTGCTGACGCTAATCCAGCATCAGCATTTGCTGACATTATTGCAGTATCATCTGCATATGTAGCGATGATAGTATTGTCATTTGTAGGGATGTCAGCAGTGTATATGAGGTATAACACAGGCCCCAGAATGCTACCCTGTGGCACACCAGACCGGATTCCATACAGATCTGATAACTCGTTGTATTTGACTTCGTAACATCTCTTATCCAAGTAACTTCTCATTATTGAGTAGAAAGAATGGGGCAAGTATGTTTTTAATTTATACAGTAGACCAGTATGCCATACTCTGTCGAAAGCCTGACTTATGTCCAAGAAGACTCCAGAACAGTACTGCTTATTTTCTAGTGAACTGCTGATAGTGTCGACTAACCTATGTACTTGTTCAATAGTACCATGCCTCTGCCTAAAGCCAAATTGATGTTGGGGAAGTATAGTATCTAAGTGAGGATACATTCGATTCAGGATGACTTTTTCGAAAATTTTACCAATTAGAGGTAAAAGGCTAATTGGTCTGTAGGATGAGACTTCTTCTAACGGCTTGCTAGGCTTTAGAATCATAACTACCTGCGCGATCTTCCATTGACATGGATAGTAGGAAAGTCTCAAGCATGCGTTAAAAAGTATTACCAAAAATGTTATGCCTTTTTTTGGAAGGTTGTTTAATAATGTGGCATCTAGTAGATCATAGCCAGGTGCTTTCCTAGGTGGTAATGCTCTTAGCTCTTTAATAATTTCGTTAGGACTGACGGCCTTTAATGGAAGGCATAATTGGTTAGGTGACTGTAAGTAATCTAATATTTCTTCATCTTTCTCGGGAGTGGTAGAAGGCAAAGGAGTGAAAGTATTCTCCAAATGTTTAGCAAACGCAGTTGCTTTCTCAGAATCTGATCTGGCCCAGCTACGGTGAGGATTTCGTAATGGCGGGATGTGATTTTTTGGTCGCTTTAGATTCTTGGTTGCACGCCATAGAGAGTAGTTTGTATCTATATGTGGAGAAAGATTAGCAAGGTGACTTTGCAAACAGCGATTTTCATATTCACTAATTAAATCTTTCAGTTCTTGTGATGCTCTATTGAATATAGATTTATTAATAGGATATCTCGAATTTTGCCATTTTCTTCTTAGTCTACGCCGTTCCTTAACCTTGTCTATGATATTTTTTTGGGTACTCTCTCCGCTTCACCCTCAATGTGCATTTACTTGGGGTGGATGCAGCAACTGCTAAATGTATTATGCTATTAGTTTTCCTCGTAGTTTTAAAATGATTTGGTCCATCGAATAAGTGTATAAAGTTAAGATGTCCGTTTTTTGGGTCATAATTTGCCATGACGCGTCAGTACACAGCTTTATTATTAATTCTGTGCATCAGTACTTACCTACACGACGCACACAACACAGTTGTGTTGTGCGTTTCTATCTTAGGTTGAAAGTGAAAGAGGACCTACTTGTAATTTTTTACAAAACTGTTACTTTTTTTTGTTGAACTGACTTGATTGACTTGAAAAGTTCAAGCTTGCTTACAGCATTACTTTTATGCTGTAGAATTGTCTATAATCATGTGCTTCCTTTATTTTCTTCCTGGACCACCCGAGAGTATCGTTCCGATTGCCACAATTACGCGTGGTCACAGATGTTTTTTTTTATTTGAAGTAGATACTGAAACACTAGTCCCGATCCTGACCGACGTTAGTTTCAAGAATCTCAAACACTTAAATGTCTCGATGATTCAGTAGACACAAACAGGGGCACTGTATTCGTAACAAATTAAATAATAAGTTTTAAATATACTTGTTTAGTTTTAATATGCTATTGTATTATGTAAGTATGTACATATCACTTAAATAAATTATTTATTATATTAATACTTGTTGAATTATTGTCTCATTATTCCATTGTGCTAGATTTGTGTTAGTGGTAAGATATTACTGTTATAATAATGAACGATGTGGTTTATAATCATTAAAGTACATTAATGTACTTAGATAGTACTTAATTCTTTTATATGTGATTCTTACAAAGAGATGTTTTTATAAAATATTTTTTCACATGGAACGATTAATTTATTTTTATATGACGTCGCATCGAGCACTATGTAAAATAAAAGTCATTTTGTTTAACTAATACAATTTATTTGCGGTTAGAGCTAGTACATAAATATTATATAATTTTGAAGGGATAAAATTATTTGTTAACTTTTAAAAGTATTTCATTTTATTCTAAAAACTAATGTAATAATCTAAAATAAAATTTTGTACATTTTAATTAGACATAATTACATTTAATTTCAAATAAACAGCTTCAAAATAAATATTACTTACAGTAACTAGGGTTGCACTAGGAATATTTCGATTTTCAAGTGGATTCGATTTTACATATAAATTGGTTTTTCCTAAAGTAAAAGATCTAGTCTATCACATATGCGAATTATAATTTCGTATATCTTTATTTTCACAAATACTTCATTGGCAAGAACTAAAACAATAAAAATAAACTTACAAATTCTTCATTTTATACAATAGGTAGAGAGATATAAATTACTTATTGCCAGAGTGTACAAAATGCTAAGCGGATTGTCTATACATGAATAGCAAAACTGGCATACCTTTCATTATATGTTATACATATAATTGTTCACCACCTCGTGCTATGTTCTCAAAACACAGCAGGGTAGCAAATCACTTGTCACATGGTGAAATATTCAACATGCACTCATTGAGATTACATATTTTTAGATTACCAATTGCTGTTTGACACTAACTAATTATATGGCATACACAAAATATTTACACATTGTGCACACTTTTTGTACTTTAATATAAGATTCACATAACATGCGATTAGTCCATTATATTCAATCAAACACCATACACGCTGTTCAAGCGTATTTTTATGCCGTATCATTATTGAATACGATTTCACCAAACATCAGCACAGTCTTACTTTATTCACACATCTGTCCATGAAATTCTTTTTTCTCTTCGTTTGCGTTGCAGCATCTAGTGGCGTTGGCAAAGTGAGTTGCGTGTGCGTTTGTTCGTCCGCTTCTAAGATGCCCTCGCAGCTGCGGCATCTACGTGAGGTTTTCTCTGTATCCACAGAGTCTATGTTGTCACTGCTCTCCGATAGTCTCTCGGGGAGGCTGGACAGGGATTTTTCTGGGGAGGTGGTCTTGGATGTGCTACTACTAGATAATTGGTCGCAGCTTTGTGAGATTGCTGACAAAGCTTTTTCAAGGGATGACTGGCGGCTTCGGCGTGGTCTGCAAAGAATGAGAAGTGGAAATTATAGCATAATTTTATAATAGAGCTGCATGAAATGGAGGAGGTCGATGGAACCTAACGATCACGAAAGTTAAACAAATTTTAAAAAAGGCACGTTAAGCTGATCCTGGTGCTGCTGGAAGATAGCAGGATTGGATTTTATTATTTCTTATCAATAATTAATTTTGGAAATTTGAGTATTTTACCTAATAGGTGGAAGTGCGTGTATGGTCGGCTCTAGTCAATCTGCTTTATCACTTCCACGGCTCTCACAAGAAGCCATACGTTGGTAATTGGGCGGTCCTCGTCCAATTGTGGCGGTGCTAGGAGTTTGTACATCCCCTCGGCCTCTTAGTGCATCTAAACGAGTGTTTAGGTTTGATTTGCCACGAAGAAAACTGTAAACAAGGTCATCATTAGAAATTGTCGGAAAAGTTACTCATATATTGTTTATCCAAATATATTATAGGTTTACCTTTCCAATTTCTCTACGCAGGCATCCTGGTAATCGTGGATCCACCGTACTCCATTGAAGTGACACATAGCTCGCATGTCGTCAGGCAGCTCTTCGGCTGTAGGCCATTCGAAGTTATCAGTAATGGGTACAATATTGCATTGTGATTCCAAGGCCGCTACTATTTCCTATAAAAATAAATAGATTATTATATCTAAATATAAAATAGGAGATCTTACTGGATTTTAAGTAATAGAGGATATTTAAAATCTTACCCTGTGAACCCAGTCTTTTTGTTCATGGTCACCTTTGCATCTGTCTAGAGCATTTGGTGTTAGAACCAGTAGGAAATGCTTTGCCTGCCTTATACTCTGAAGCAGATTATTGTCGAATTTTCCGGCTTCCAACCTTTCGACGTCGATAAATACAGTGAAGCCCCTTAGTTGCAGGTGGACTTTGAGCAAACTGGCCAGCTGTGAGCCGTTTGATCGGCGATAGCTTACGAATACATCCAAATTCTTCTCCATGTTCTCTTCCCCTTTGCATGGGAGAGTGCTTTCGTATGCTAAAACAATAAAAATGATATCTTAGTTAATATGAAAACGGGGTGAAGAATATAGGTGCCCTTAAGAGTGTTCCTATGGCGGAATCCTGACATTCTATTCTAGTAATTTTTAAAATAGCTTTTCACGCGCTAAATTCTTCAACTTTTTTGTGCTAGTAGACGTAGGTAGGTTCTATAGGCCGCTGCCTTATTCAGCTTTTCTTCCATTGTTCTTTATAGAAAACAAATATTTTGCATAGAGAAGACATACAAAGTCTTTGTTTTCTGTGGAGAAAAGCTGAACAGAGCTGAATAAGTGTGGTTAGTCGATATATCGCATGTTACCCTCGTGTTAGTAGTAGGTTAATTGGGTATTAATTGCAAGTATACTTTATTTTTTAATAGGTAAGTTCAGACTTTCGAATTCAGAATAGTATTTGGCATAATGTGCACGATTGATACTTTGAAAAATCAAGTGAGTCAATTTTGTTTTGGTGTTTCTCAAATCTAATATTTAATTTTAATGTAAAATTTCAGCTTCCAAACCGAAATTATTTAATGCAATTTAATCAGTCTTTTCGAAAGTAAGTAGTTTTTAAGGTAATGTTAGAAATAAAAAGGTAGGTATAGCAATAAGTTAAATGTTTTATTAAAAATTAAGGTAAGTAACAATAGTTTTCTCTACTAAATACCACGATATTTTAGATTTCTATCCAGCGTATTTACCTGTTCCTACGACAAAGTTTGAGTTTTACTCGCAATACTTATTATATCTTACGTGTTACGTCTTATAAAGGCGGTAAGTAGGTAACAGTTTATTGAACTAATTTATCAGAATAAACTTTATTTCAGTCGGCTACGATTCGATCTTTCTTAAAATTTTAATAATTCTTTCTTAAAGTTTTCTATAACGTATTACCTAATAGTTACTTTAACTTCTGTATTATAATTTAACTTATAATTTCTTATTATTTGTTGTATCCGCTTCTGCGACTACAATATCAACAACAACTTTTATCTAAATACGTATTTTGATAATATTTTACATAACGCACCTACTATCTACTATCATCTCACTATTCATACTTATTATGCGGTTGCGGTTATTATCTACTTATACTACTAAATCTATTGGGAATGTAATACTTGTCATTTGATGCTTTCTTTGGTGCTGTTGATTATTATTTAGAATTTCTAAACTATTAATAAGTAGGTATAGCTGTTAACGTTAATATTCTTAATCTTCAATAGTTATTACAATTTAAAAATTTCTATGTAGGTACCTACACCTTTACTGTGCACTAGAAACTGACATAAATTTTACACTATCTAGACTACATTTAATAATACTACCTACGATAATACTTAATATTCATGTTAGTACAAGTATTTGTGTGTAATAGGTAATTTTTCAACGAAACTAACAGAAAAAGAAGAATTACTAGAGCGTATCGCCATTCTTTTTGTCATGCATGCTTCATTCAGATTATTATTTGTAAATAATTTTACAGCCTTCCATACAAACAATAGGACTTAAAAGTTAAAATTGTTGATACCTTTGATCGCGTTCAGTATTCTTAACCGGTGGATGCTGTTGACAATTCTGCATTCATTCTCCAGCTGTTCATCACTTAGACCTCTAATCGATTCTCTGTCTACACCCGCGTTTAGCATGGAGTATGTGTATATGGTATACTCCGGTCCAATTCCTTGAAGAAAATCATTCAAACTGCTCGTATCTCGTGATGTGTAGTCTGCCATTTTCTTCAGCTGTTGTAACTCTCTAGTGAATCTGAAACGAAAACCGTAAATGTCTTTGAAATGGATAATATTAGGTTGGGGAAAAAGTCTTTTCGCATTATAGTATGTATAAACTTGTAATAAAATCTCTTTGGCTATACTATTTGTATCTGGCTGGTTTTGGTATCATTGAAAGTTTAAATTTTAAAGAACATAATTCCAAATTCAAATTAGGAAAATGTGTGATTTTCATTTGTTTTTCGTACCGCCAAGATGAGTGAATCTAATGAAGAAATTCGATACATTTTAAAATTTTACTACAAAAAAGGTAAAAATGCAACGCAAGCCGCGAAAAAAATTTGCGATGTTTATGGACCTAGTGCAGTGTCTGTGAGAGTAGCACAAATTTGGTTTAAGCGTTTTCAATCCGGAAATTTTGATGTCAAAGATGCACATCGCTCTGGGCGCCCTATTACAGATAAAATGGATGCCATTTTTGAAAAAGTGGAGCAAGATCGGCATGTCAGTAGTTACAACGTAGCTGAAGAACTGGGAATTGACCACAAAACAGTTTTGGCGCATTTGAAAAAAACTGGGTACACAAAAAAGCTCGACATTTGGGTACCTCACGAGCTCACTAACCTTGGAAACCTAATGAACCGTGTACTCATTTGTGATTCTTTATTACGACGTAATGAAACCGAACCATTTTTGAAGAAGCTGATAACTGGTGATGAAAAGTGGATCACGTACGACAAGAACGTGCGAAAAAGGTCGTGGTCAAAGGCCGGTCAGGCTTCACAGACTGTGGCGAAACCCGGGTTAACTCGCAACAAGGTGATGCTGTGTGTGTGGTGGGATTGGAAGGGCATTATTCATTATGAGGTGTTACCACCAGGCAGGACCATCGATTCTGAACTCTACTGCGAACAACTGATGAGATTAAAGCAAGAAGTTGAGAGAAAGCGGCCGGAATTAATCAACAGAAGGGGTGTGGTTTTTCATCATGATAACGCTAGACCTCACACATCTTTAGCCACTCAGCAAAAATTATGAGAGTTTGGCTGGGAGGTGTTAATGCATCCGCCGTATAGTCCTGACCTTGCACCTTCAGATTTCCACCTGTTTCGGTCTCTTCAGAATTCTTTAGGCAGTGTCAGGTTAACATCACGAGAGGACTGCCAAAACCACTTGTCGCGGTATTTTGACCAGAAGTCCCAAAATTTCTATAGCAATGGGATCATGTCCCTACCTACAAGATGGCAAAAAGTTATCGAACAAAATGGTACCTACATACTTTAGTTAAATGTAAATAAACTATATTAAAAAATGTTTTGAATTTTCTTAAAAAATGCGAAGAAACTTTTTCCCCAACCTATTATAAAATAATGACAATAAATTGTGATTTCTGGGGTAACTTAACGCAAAAAGTTAATTGTCAAATTTAAAGCTGTGTAGTGCTTTTAGGAGTGTCTGTTTTTATAACCTACTTGACTGTACAAAATAATTTGTTTTTGTTGGAGATTTTAAATAAAAATAAGCTATGAAAACTTAATTTTAAAAAGGGTTTTCCTGTTTTTGCAACAGATATGACGACGACAGTTTTATGCTGATTAATTACCTTTTACGTTTGATTCCATTTTGTAAACCTATGTCTTCCTTAAGATTTTCTTCTGTAATTTGTAGTAATAAATCGCCATCTACTCTGCTTTCGTGGAAGTTGTTTGCATATTCAGAGAATCCTATTTGCTTAACCCATTCTCGGACATCTTCGATTGACCAAAGAGGAACTTGCTGTGATAGTTTATGCGGTACTTCCTCTCCAATAAGTCTTAAAGCCTGAGCTGCATATTTAGATGCAACTGCATTGGGACAGCTTGCTACTTTCTTCAAAGATTCAATGGCGCCTATTTCTCTAAATAATTCCGTGTTTCCTTGATGTTTCTTTATTCCAGCCTCCATACAAAAATGGAATGCAGCTAAGTTTCTCGCTTCTTCTCGTTTTGAACTCAATATTGGGACAAGCCTTTGTAGCCAATTTTTACTTTGCCCGTGTGCATGTGCATGGTTTGATCTAGCAAACTCAGAAGGATTGTGTGTGGTTACAAATGGCTCGACTAATTCTAATGTGCCCGACTGGAGGACGGCGGCTTCGATTTCCTTATTTGCTACTAAAACTGCTATCGCTAAACATGCGTAATATTTGATGTTGTCGTCATGGTGAAACGCTAATGGAAATAGCCACATTGGCACTTTTCGTTTGATCATAGCTTCTTGATTTTCAGCTCCTCCGTAAAGTGAAAGATTAGCTAATGCTGTGGCACAGTGTCTTAATGTATCGACATCATTCTTTCTGCATTCGAAGAGTACGGCGTCTAAACCTCCCAATTTTATCACGTCACTACATGTGCTCTCACTGTGTTTGAACAGGTGTTCTAAAATACCAGTGCCTATTCTTGAATGATCTACTGAATTCGCATGTTTTGTGCAAACACAAGCCACTTTTACAACTTTTTCTAAACCGTTTTCCACGACATGAGCCCTATTTTCAGTTGTGAGGCATTGTTCGAGTAGTTTTGCCGAAGAAAACTGTAATTCAGGATTGCTTGATTCTAAACAGTTCGCCATCAAAATGTCTAATCCACCAGATACTCGTAAAGTGTTACAAAGTGAGAACCCAAGTTCATGACCGTACGTTGGTACAGCCCACGCTCTTCTTACCAATTCATTCAGCTTATCAAAGTGTGTTGACGCATTTTTCATATCTATTTGATTATTTTTTATCGACGAAATAAAAGCGTTCATCCTAGATGAGTACTTCTGGATGACTGTTTCGACGTCGTGTTGGTTTGAATTTGAATTTAATTTTTCCAAGTCTTCAAATGTTAAATTAGTGAGATCTTCATCGCCAGGTTTTAAGTTTCCATTCAACATGTGACTCATCTGTAATTAATAATAATAGAACTTTATTACTCACGTTGTATACTCTTACATGGTTATGATGTAACAAACGTTGTTAAAAATTCAACAAAATAAATTAATTAAGGGCGTGCACTCAATTTTCGTCAAAATGGTCATATTTTGTGGATTTTTCAGACGTAATTAAGAAGCGATGTGAACATACAAAGAAATTATATATTATAAGAAGATTATTTCTTGATTAAAACCGCTATAGAGCAACTATAGAGAGATATTTTAATTTACACTTATAGTTTTGTAAAACGAGGAGAACCAAATGGCGCAGTTTTCCGAATATGCAGTTTGGAGATATATTTTTATTACAAAAAAAAAACCGATAGAAACTATACTATTATAAACCACTATAGAGCATAAATAAGTAAAAAAATGAGATAACATGTTAAAAGGGGATATCAAAAAAATTATAAATTGGTCAATTTTAATGAATTGATAGATATATTTATTTTATTAAAATATGCTAGACATAATAATGATATCATTGTTAATGCACTTAGGTATTTTTTAATAATTATTTGAAAAATGGTCTAAATCCGAGGTCCCGGCCATTTTTTGATCGTACACGGATCGTACCGGGTCTTCCTAGCTAGTGGACTTATCGCTCTACGAGCAATGTCTATGTGTGTATCCCCACATAGACATGTGTATCTAACAACAAAACAGCGAAAAAAATATTATCGGTACTTCGATGAATGCACGCTCTTAAATCCATTATTAAAACTTTTCCTATTCCAAATTATTCTCATATGAAAGTATTAGGTACTAATTTAGAAGTATTTATAAATGAAGATTACTAACCTGTGAAGAAAGCAATGTTGATTTTGTAGACATATTCTTGCTGGAAATAGTCATATTGGACTGGGCTATACTAGAATGCTCCTTATGACTGAACATTCCACTTGACGTGACAGTTTGACGGGCTTGTGCAGTTGCTACAGCCTTCTTTTCTGCACTAAAAGCTTCCGTCTGCAGTCTAGAACTTGATGCTGACATGTTGTTAGCTTCTTGCGCAGTTACGTCTCCCGCTCTTAGTGACCGTTGTTCCTAAAACCACAATTTCCTCATAAATATATTACATCATATAACCAAAGCACTACGCTATAGAACAGGATACACTTTATTTCTGGAAAATTGTAACTCCGGGTGACCTTTAAATAGATGAACTCATTATCACAAAAGTCACAACTTTTGTCCGAGAACGGCACGCTACTTTTTACTTGATGAATCACAATATAAATATTTGATAATTACAGCAATCGCGATACGCAATTTAGGACGCAAACGGCGGTGTTTTGAGGACATTATACAACTGTCTTTCACTACAACTTCTCGCGGAATGACTACTTTTTTATATTAGAAATCTGTCCAGCGTCACAGCTCGGATTATACTTATTGGATATAGGCCAATAGCGGGTAATTTCAGAACTGGAGCTTTTTGGTGCGTTAGGTGCTTGCGTAAACATTTCAGCTTTGATAGTTACAACGGGAATCAAGCGCTCACCAAAGGATTTTGCAACTGTGTTGTTGGGAAGCGTGACAGGACACCACGATGAACCGGCCACGGGGCCGACCCCGCGCTCGTAGACATTCCGTGTCTATATTTAATACCGACTATTCGCGTACTTGCGCGCGCACGCGCAGTAACTGACTTCCGCGTGTGCTCGCGCGCACAACGGTCAAGCACTGACTGAGAGAAGCGTGGTTTTGAGTGACGATAAGCGTGCGTAGATAAATGAGCTCACCGCCCTCGGTGATCCTCCTCGCCGCAGCATCCTGCCCGCAAAAGCGATTATACGGGCAGTCATTGTTTACGACTTCATGAAGAGGAAATTTGACGGTGGCAATGTTAGTGTCTTCTATGTTATCGTGGCAAGTAGCCGCACAGTACTGCGCGATTTGGGGTGCCGGTGTCGAGGTGGCGCCCTAGACTATTGATCTGTCGCGGACACGCGAGGTCACGTCCTTCGCCACGCCTTCGTAGTACTAAAATCGCCTTTATACTCGTAACTTAGGTTTTTAAAAGAATGGAATATCTAACCATTTTAATGGTATATTACCTATATATACCATATGATTAATTCTATAGCAAGTCTGGTACCGAGTTGAGTGTAAAACAGGTTTTCTTATTCGGCATAAGTTTATTGACAGTTTTTTTTTTCGAAACATACATAAAATTGTTAAAACTAACTGATATAAATATGTAGCTACTACTATTTTACTAATGTGTCCTATTTAGATATTTATGTTTTCATTGTTTATTGACAATACTTCGACATCGGTCATGCCCTCTTACAAAGAGAACTAAGCTATTATTATAGTTTCATTACACACATTTTTCACTAATTTTAGGTATTCTTATACTACTTTCACTAGTGCCAAGTACATTTAAAATTACCGAAACTTACTTGTAAGTATGCTGCATTTTGTTCAGCAGTAAGTCCTTCTGCTTGTAACAAACGATGTGATGCCCCAGCGGCGCTATGTTCGGAGTAATGAACGTCCCCGTGTTGTAACCGCCTCATTTTTGCACTGTTTGCGGCTGATCTAGATGCACTGTATCCATCCGCAACTACTCGTGTTGAACTTGCTGACGTCACGCGTGCTGTGCTGTATTTCAACTCGTTGGCAGCATTGGAACCCACTGACGACGTACTAGCCGCAAGCAAAGAAGGCTTTTCTACCAAAGGGGGCGGTGTATCTGATTCTGGGAAGGTCACTAACGGTCCATCTGCTGCAAGTTCACCCATTTCACCCATGTCGCCTATGTCGCCCATGTCACTGAGATCTCTAATATCCAGATGTCGATCTGGCAAATCATCTTGATCCACTATGTTTTCCATTGAGCTTCTTAGTCTGAAATCGTTTTAAAAGAATAAAGTTTCGGTGCACATATTACGATCGTTATGAAATCGTTTGAGCTGTCCAATTTTAGTGAAAATAATCAACAAAAATCTCTCAGAAAGCGTGTAGTTGCTATTGTTTGTCGGTTTGGTACTGCAAACAGAATGGGGAATTAGCGGGTGAGAATTGGCCAGTGGCCAAGGCCACACAGGTGAGTAGTTCTAAACGCCTGTGTTATGTTAAAGCATATTTGTTCCAAAAAAGATTTCAGCGCTTTACTAACCTGGATCCAAAGTTTAGTCCAGAGGTATTGCTCAAGTTCTTCATTTCGGATATGGAGCTCTTTAATTCTGTAAGGTCAGATTTCATTGAGCTGGCTTTCATTTCTGATGTGGTCATATGTTGGAGGCGTTGTGACGAGCTTTGCACACGCTGACTTGTAGCCGCGCTGCTAGATGTTGTACTAGAAACCATCTGCAAATTAGAAGAAAAAAAAATCGTTAAACGATATCTAGTACGTTTTGTAGATATTTAATGATAACGATGAAACGATAGCTCAATATGCAACATTGTTTCAATATGAAGTGATGCAACGATAAGGTTATGTAAACTAAACATGTGTTTGTTAATGCGTATAATGATGTGGATAAGTCCAATTAAGCTTAGTTTATTTAAAATTGTTAAATTTCTTACTGCCGTGTTCTTCGTTCGAAATTATTATCTAGACTAGAAGTGCTTCGAGTTCAGTGCCAATGCTACAGAAGACCGTACGAGCAGGCGTCACGCGTCTTGGCGCACCTACGGCCGAAGTAAATAAAGACAGGGCTGTGACAAAATAGGACTACCAAAATAACTTTGCTTTTTAAATTTAGCTTTTTGTTGTAGCAATTTCAAGTATTGACAGTTCCCTGGAAACAATCACTAGGATATTTTTTCATAAATAGTTCTGTTTTGCTGACAAACTCATAACTCATAATACATCCGAACATTAATTATAATTTAAAACTAATCAATCAAATTATTGATAACATTACAATTGCACTTTGAATGGTATTTTTCATAATATTGCACAATATATGTCTCATCAAAAACCACTTAACGATAAACATTGCTTTAAGTTTTGGCAACAAAAATCGTGATTGGTGACTTAGAATGAATCAGCTGTGCGTGGGCAAAATGCAACAAATTACGGCCTTGAACCCCGCTGACCAAAACTTGACAGTCTTTATATTAGTTTATCAGCTAATATTGCTGTGGAGACTTTATTGCGTGGGGGATCCGGTGGTCGTTCACAGTAACTTTAACACATATGAGAACTGACAGTTAATATGCATCGAAACGGCTTTTGTGAAATGAGGTGTTTCACAGACGTTGCCACGTGTAAAATTCTACAAAAGCATTTTGTGCTTTATGTAGCGACCGGTTGGTGTGGAATTTTCACACAATCCTACCATTATTATAAAATATAACTCCAACTTTCCTTGTCTCAAAGACCATAGATGCTGTTACCGATAGTTTTCGATTTCGAGGTCGATTAATGTTTTTATCAAAAAATCAAAATCAACAATTCTTTATTTCGGTAACAAACTAAGGTTACACCAAAAGTTTTTATGAACTCGTATAAGTCAGCAACGCCCCTCTATCGGAAACATTCACTATGTCAACTGAGAGACGTCCGCTGTTGGACATAGGCCTCCCCCAAGGATCGCCAAACTTATTCGGCCCTGCGTTGCCCTTACCCAGCGGCTTCCCGCGACCTTTACCAGATTGTCGGTTCACCTCGTGGGGGGCGTATCGGGACTCGCGAGACACAGCGCAACATTAGTATGCTGCGTCTCCCGAGTCCCGTCCCGATACGCGGCCGCCACACGGGGGCCGTCAGTCCTCATTGCAATGTGCCCTGCCCATTGTCGCTTAAGGATCGCAATTCTTTGGTCTATGTCGGTGACCTTGGTTCTCCTGCGGACCTCTTCATTTCTGATAGGATCACGCAGAGGAACTCCGAACATAGGACATTGGCAAAATACAATTTATTGTTGATATTTTTTGACTATAGACATTATAAAGACAAACGAAACTCGTGTTTTACATGTTTTTGTATATTTCAAATTTGTTTTCATAAATTAGCCCTTCTTTTGTTGATTCCTTTGGAGTATGGAAGTCAATACTGACAGCTCTAATAACTACATTAAACAATACAAACTTATAGATCTTGAATCTCAATTATAAATAGGTATACGAACAGCGTTACTTATGTAAAGTCATAAAGCTGTCAGAATCCTAGCTTGGTGAATAATCCTGTAGATAAACTTAAAGTTGAAACCATTAGTAGTCTCATTCCAGTGCATATGTAGGTAATACTCATACAACGGGCCCTACAGACGATTTGCCGGTCCTTACATTACGTCTTTTGGCGATCTGCCAAGTGCCAACACCTTGTTGGTAGGTCCACAGTGACGCATTTGAAAGTTTTTAGACATGCCATGTGTTGATCCTAAGAAAATTCTTTTATGTTTATCGAGTGAATGTAGAAATTGCGAAACCTATGATTTGGTTGATAAATAGCGTCTGACATGTAGTATGTTTCTATACATAGAATTGAAGGTTTTTGCACCTGTCTATTAATCTCGCTCAGACTATTTGGATTATGCCTTTCCCGAAATTCATCGTGGGTTTAAACAAAATAAACTGGGTTTTAATGAAGCGTCCAATGCCGCTAGATATATTTACATTCTATTAATAGGTTTACACACGTTACGCAAACAATAAACAAGTTTTAAATGTGTTTCTTCGAAAAAATATATTCATTAATTTTCTTACGAACTTCAATAAAGAGTATTTTTATTCTATTATTTCTGGATGTGGGGCGTAGAAATTTATAGAAGCGCACTTTGGAGAAATGTGAAGATTTAGAACTAAGCGCATGTCAGTATTTGAGGCACTCCATGACCCGTATTATCAGATGATGTTGATTTATGTGTAACCAAATGGCAACTTTAGTTGAAGAAACTATCAAACTTATTTGAACTAACTATCAACTTTTTAGTAATATTTTTTTATTTTTTTTATTTTATTGCACAAACCACAATAAATTGAGGCAGGATGAAATAATTTTCTTTAACTACTATTTACTAGTCCACAAACATAAATACGTTTTTAATTAATCGGAATAAAATTGGTCCGGAGTGGGGAAAAGTCAAATGTCGTGGGGAGTGGGGAAAAGTAAAATATGGTGTGCATTTATGGCGTGCCATAACGGACTGTAAAAAATTCATGGTAGTGCACAAACGCCCTTTTACTATGAAAAAGAGGTGATGCGTTACGGTCCGTAGCGGTTTCGTAGCATTCATAGTGAAAGAGACATTCCCTTTCCCTAATAAGGATATTAGGATAACTTGTGCTGTGTTTCAGTAGATAGTAGGTACCTTTGTATCATTGCACAAAACTATTTAGGCGGATGAAGTATGTAGACATTTTTAGTAGTCTTACCTGTTGAGCGGAGCTGGTAACTTGGGTATTGAGGCTTTGGTTCTGACGGGTAACAAGGGAACTTTTCTTTAGATTTTCCATCACGGATGCCAGGTCTTTGTGGCTGCCGTTATGTTTCAAGCTGTTCCCGTCAAGTGGTATCTGCAACAAGAAATGAGATTCTAAACGTTTGTACACTTTACATATAGATCATTTAAATGAAAACTACGGCGAGTGTTATGAAAACCAGCAAATTGAAGTGAATTAGATATTAATAAAATTGTAAGATAATATAAATAAATAGTCAACTTAGTAGGACCTACAAACGGCAGGCAGGGCGAATTATACCTGACAATGTTTAATTTCTACATTTTCAACCTTTTACTATAGTAGAAAGAAAATGCAAAACCCTTTGAATTAATTCGCCATAGCCTAGCGTGCAGATAGTACCTACACATATTGAAATTATTTCCCTTATTTTTTTAAAAATATGTTCCAACAAGAATTAGGTTGATTATATTTTATTACAATTACGATTTTTAATTTTACGACAAGTAAATATTTGTTTTGCCAGTCACAGCAACAATTTTATAAAATTACGTAATACCTTTTGGTAATTTGATACCGCGAAATAATATACCTAGTAATTGAAGTATTTAAGATGTGTAGAGATTAGATGATAGAAACGACCACGTAGACGATCGCACAGACCTGTTATCTTAATTACCAAGAGACAAAAGATATCACGATGTCTGGGTTGATGTGCGCCTTCTATTATCAAAGTTTATGGTCTTCTGGGAATAGTTTAACTGCTTCGAATTCAGCACGAGGCCGATCGAGTGCACCTATTGAACTTGTTGAATAGGGTCAAAGGAACCATTCGATATAGTATTGGAAGATGAGTCACTGGAGAGTCCGGCAGTGCTGTCAATCAAACATGCTACTCACGGTGCCAAGTGTCGAACGTATGATGTTGCACTACGCATAATGATTGGACCGCCTTTCTGAACATCCGTTCTGCTACTATGAGGTCCCCATCAGTCCCCATGTTTTAATATTCAATATTTATTACGAATATTCCAGATATTATTTGTTTATTGTTTGCCAATGTTGCGTTTCAACTAAGCTTAAATTACAATGGTCCACAATGATTAGAGACATCAGGCATGAAATGAAAAAAAATCTAAATATTTTCTTTGCGTAAAATCAAAATGAAAAAGCTCTTTATTTAAATGGACTTTGCTAAGTAATTTAAATCGTCAAAAGCCCTACCACCATTTCGACGAAATAATTATTTTACTTAAATACTTATTATGCTGAGATGGAGAAGAAATGGCGAAAGAAACTCCACAGCTTACAATTTCGAAACATGGCTAGGCGATGGGTAGGTTAGTGTACTGGTTTGGCCTAGGAAAAACTAGTTTATCCTAAAATCGGGTTTGGCCGGAAACATAGTATATATATATCAATATGAATAAATTACAATTTTTAATGCTTAAATTTTGAACAGATTTTACTCTCACGCATTTGGATCAATTAAAAACTTAATCATTTATCTTGTAATAAGCTTTTTTTATATAATTTAGATTTTACAATTGTTTTAAATTTGTTAACAGGCAAATCTATAATATTCTTTGGTAGCTTATTTTAAAAACGTATACATTGGCCCCACAAAAGGAATTGTTTATACTGTGGAGACGAGTTTTCCAGATCAGACCAGATCGTGTTTCTTCCTAGTATTTACATTATGCGTATGGCATTTCTGAGAAAAATGCACAATATTTTTCTTTACATACAGTAAGTTTTCCAGTATATAGGTATTGTGATGACACAGTTAGAATATTTATCTCCTTGAACCTTTCTCTGAGGGAGTCACGCGGACCTAGTTGATAGTTTGCCCGAACAGCCCGTTTTTGCAGAATAAAGATGGTATTAATATCTGCAGCACTCCCCCAGAGAAGAATTCCTTACGACACTATGCTGTGAAAATTACTATAATAAACCATTCTACGCGTACTGCATAAGTAAGTTCAGTAAAAAATAAAAGTAAAAATGTTTAGAATTTTCATCGTAGTAATTATTTTAAGTAAGTACATTTCTGCAATTTTGGTATATTGTTTCTTTCTTGCCCATCCAAAGCTTGGAGGGAACGTTCGTAATAATGAAATAAATGACTAATCATTCATGCACGATCATGTTGACAACAGTACCCTTAGTATGAGTTTGTTAGTTTTCGAGCTCGATCAAACGTATCGTCTCTTTTCATACATTGCCCACTAGCGCCTCTAGCGTAAACTATCAGAAACAGTGGCCAATGTATGAAGAAAGACGATACGTTTGATCGAGCTCGAAAACTATCAAAACTCATACTAAGGCCTCAGCACGCCAGGTTGCCGCAAACTAAAGGTAAAATTTTTCAAGTCTTTAAACTCTACATAAAGCTATAGAATAAAGTTAAAAAATTATCTAGGAAATTTGTAATTTTTGAGTAGCTTGATCTGCAGACGTGTAAACAATAAATTATATTATATTCGACTATAAAACGTTATTAGTTATTGAATTCCCAAAATAACTATATGTTATCCCGAGTTTTCGTTTAGGAAATTTTCTTTTGATTTTGGTTATCGACTCTATAATTTTTATTTGACGTAAGAGTCAAGTTTATTTCGTTAGTTACAGGTTAACATTGTACAAGATTATCATAAATAATGAGTCACAAATGTGGGCGTTAGAAAAGCAAATAAAATAATATTCATGAGTATTAACGGACTTCAACTATGAAGTCATCACAATAAAATTTAATTAACTTTGATTGAAAAGATCACCGTTGTCTGTATAGACATTACGGAATCCTTATCATATTACGTCCTTTGCATAAAATCTTATTAATGTGCCATTAAATTTATAGTTTTATTACCTGGAGGTATCAGTTTAATATTGAATATGAAGTCAGTCATAAACAATTTTTAAAATCTAATTCGTGTTTGCAAAAAATGCAAGTCCACACAGTTTTAGACCATGACTATGATACCTACATATTTCAAAGTAGGTAAGTATTTTAACTTATTCATTGCTCATTTTGGCTATACCTACCTACTTACTATTTAATTTCTAGCTTTTTATTCATATAAAAAAACCCTTTTATAAGAAAAATATTCCTATTATTGCTTACATAATATTTCTTTATTTTATTTTTCACACTAATTTTCCCATATCAACGCAATGATTGCACGGAAACTAGGAAAGATTTGGATGGAAAACTAATAAGTAACTAAACTTTTCGGTAATTTTATTGATCTGTGAGACTAGTACCTTACCTACCTACCTTTATATATTTTTTTACATAAAAGGCCTTTACTCTTGTTTAAGGAAACTAGAGTGTATATATTTAGGCATTATGATATGACAGGCGAGGCGAGTCGAGTGACGCTCTCTGACGCGTGCGTTGGTGATGTCATACCGCGTCGATAGTTTGGATGGCGTCACCACATTGCAATCGTAATAAAATGATATGTCACCACGACACTATTATGTATTTAGGTAACAGGTTATCTTTGTGTATTAAAGCGTTCTTTTTTGAAGGCATTCATTGCATTCTATACATCACTTACTTATTTAAACTACGTAGGTAAGTAAATTGCATGTGAAAATAGATACCTACATTACATACCGCGTTATTTTGATTTTCTTTTCTCGTCGTGCACGAGGTAAATAACAGTTACGAATTGTTGTGATTCATTGGCGATTTCTTAGAAGGATTAGAATACTAAACAACAATCTGCAAGTAACGGTAGATTTTCAATACCTTTACAAGACCTATTTAAAATCTTAGTGTAACTACATTAGGGTTGTTGAGGAAGTGATTATGAGGAAGAGGAGGAGGAGGAGGAAGTGTCAAGCACAAATTTAGAGGATGCGGATGAGGATGAGGATATTTTTTGAGGAGGAGGATGCGGATGAGGAAGAGGATTATATGAAATATATAATATAATTTTATGGTCCACTGGAAAACTTTTAATTATTAACAAAATTTATATCCTCACAGGTCCCATCACAAACCTTTTGGTTTTAATGTGCGACTGTATACGAAATTGTTTAAATTAAGATTTTAAATGGAAAAAAAATAAAAAAAATGTGTGTGTACAGGACAACGTCTGTCGGGTCCGCTAGTATTTATATTTCCTCTTAAATTTTGAGGAAGCGATAGCGGAGGAGGATTTTTTTATTTTTATTTATTAGGATGCGGTAACAGTTGAGGAACTCAAAATATTGCGGAACTTCCGCATTATGAGGAAGCGGAAGAGGAATCCTCAGCAACCCTAAACTACATTCAGTAGAGCCTATTTCATTGTTTGCATATTACGATCTACTTTACAGAATTAGTAATTGGTAACGAAGTTGAATGTATTGTATACTTTTAATTGGTGTTTAAACTATGTATGAACTAATGCTATGAAAAAGAGGTGATGCGCTACGGTTCGTAACCGTAGCGTTCCGTAGCATTCATAGTAAAAAAAGGGGTTCCCTTTCCGAGCTGATAGGTGTTCTACGATCATTAAACTATACGCACTACTGAGTGTTACTCGGAGCGTTGGCGGGAAACCATGGCGTCTGGATGTCCAAGACCTTGAGCGACAGCGGGAACATATCAAAATGTAGTGCTGTTCCTAACTTGAGATTGGCAGAAATTTTGTTCCCCTAATAAAACGAATAATTGCCATTAAAAATAAGAAGAGTGTAACATCTGTCACTCAAGGTTTAGTTACTATTTGGGTTTTATAGTTTATATAGGTAACAAATTGGCAGCAACCTGTCACTGTCTTGAGGTATTGCATGGCCCATTGCTAGATGGGGCTTATGTACCCTAGAGCTCTGGTCAACCGTTAAGGCATTGTGGGCGTAATAGTAATTAATGATGGTTGATGGATGTCAAACTAAAATTTATCAAGTCGCTCCAATACAAGGAGCTTATATTTTACCAATATAAGTATTTTCGTTCTACGCAGCGACTTCTGACACATCACGAAATGAACGTGGGATCGGCAACACACGAGCGCGCGGGTTTGGAGTTTGGAGCGATGGAGTGATGGATTTGGATATCCAAAAATTTTCGTCACTCCATTCAAGTCACGTGAGATTCCGAACACACGGGACGATTTCGGCTTATTTTGGAGTGATGTAGCTTGGGAGTGATCGTGAGGTCCCACTTAATGCAAATAAACGGGTCCATATTGGCTCACATAGTATTCTAAATCCTATTCTTTGTCTTACTACCGATTTGTGATCATAATAATCACTCTTCATAATTTTATTTTTCATACTTTTTTTATTCATACATTTTTATTACTACCAACGGAGCTCATAACAGTTAGTGCTCATAATTTTTTTATTAATACTGTTACTACCTTGTTGCTTACAAAAACAGTGCACTCCGCCTGGTCATAAAAAAATAACCCTAACCTACCCATTACCCAGCCATTTAGGTGCATAAAACACTAGACTCGCCCAAAAATGTATGATTAATGATATTATGAATTTCAATGATTATGTTTTATGAAGTTATGAAGAATGATCATGATGGTTTTAAATGGTATGAGAAATATTGTCGGACCTTCAGTGATAGGAATTGAAAAGTTGTGTAAGAAAATGCGCACCCCATATAAACGCAACTAGGTGCAGAATTTAAGCACTTTTTGTTTTTAAATACATTTTTTTGGCCAATAACAAATACTCACCAAAAGTAATACTTACTATTAAAAAATAAATGCATAGCAGATTTTTAAAAGTATATCTAATATAATAAGAGAGCTAGGTTACAAAGTTAATTGTGATTTTTGACACGGTCGCCCGCTACGTGACTGTTACGTAAGTACTATACCTACGTTCATTGATAACCGACGTTCAATTGAACTATCCCAGCGTTATGACTAACGCGTCGATGCAAAAAGATCATCCAACTCTTATAACAGTCATCGGTGTTGTGACTCACGTTTCGTAGAAATGTCGTCACTATTCCCGACATGAAAACTACGACAGGCTACGTTTTGTTTGGGCAGCAATTATGCAGATGAATGAGTTGAACTGTCCACTAACGTCACTGGATCCGGCACGTACTGATAATGTTTGACTGATAATGATAAATTTTGTGTAGCGAGCGAAATTATGTCATTGTTTTTGTTTTTACCTAAACTGATACGACGAAACCGATTTTATATGCAATCATGCTCATAATTCTAAAATAAGTGAGCACAGTATTAGGTAACATTTGATCACACATAAAACCACAACTGGTAGTATGGGTCATATAGTGCCTCAAAAAAGTAACAGGCTGCCTATCGCCTGCATAAAAGGCGCATCATGCTCAAAAAGTAACATTCCCTTAGTAAACCACCAAACGAAAGCCAATAACTTACTAATTTATTCTGTTATAATCCTATGTGTAGTAGGTATAAGTATCAATCTTTACGTCTTCTTCTCTTAGGTAGATATTAATATTATAAAGCTAGAGTTTTGAATCTCAGGAACTATTGATTCAAATTGATTTTATTTTGTATTGGATAGTCTTTTTATCGAGAAAGGCGAATAAGGCGAGCGAAGCCGAGGGCGACCACTAGTTGGAAAATAAACCGCAATTTCACGCTTATATGATATGCTTTTCAGTGCTGCCATCTTTCGGCAGTAGTCTGCACTATTTGCTTAACTTGTTTTCCCAGCACAGGAAAATTAAACGCGATGAAAAATTTTCCATCCGATCTTAATATTTTCCATGTTTTATAGCGAAATATGAGAGAATTGGAACAATGTTAACGAGATATAAGTAGAATTAGTCTACAATTTTATATGGACATAGGTATTAAAATAACAAAACTTTCATAGGTTACAGAGACACTTGCATTAAAATCATCTAGGTACTAGTGTTGTGATACTAGATAATTGCTTTAAATGATAATTTATTGATAAATGTCTAAACATAGATACCAATTTAGTAATATAGGTAAGTACTGAAAGTAGAAAGATTATTAATATTTATTTACTGAGATCTGGATACCTGGATCTCCAGGTATTTTCAGAATAAATTGTTTGTATGCAGGATACGATATTTAGTTTTGTTCTTAGTTTTTTTGCTAGTCCATAGGTAAGTACTGTTTATAATATCAAATTCCAAAATGTCCGCAATATCAGAAAAATATTTACCTAAATATTTAATTTTTGAAATGTGTAATACAATTTTTGAATTGTTTCCGACTCGTAATTAGATAAGTTTGGTTTATGAAATTTGCGTAATAGTTTTCCAATTTCCTACTAAATAATGACAGGCTGTATTAATTATATGTATTTATAGAATTTGTCGCATTTCAATAAAATGTTAAGATAATGATTGCGTCAATTGTCTTCCTATTGTTACCTTGTGTACTTTTTAAAGAGATTGTTTATGTCTGCTTAGTGAAAAGATAAAAGCAATTTGTGATATTTATGTAAATAAAATGAGGACATTGTTCGCGGAGTAGCAAAATGGGTAATATCTATTCACATCACTCCCCTTATACCCACTTCTGAGTACAGCTTTCACGATTAGCTATTCATCGTCCATTTTGAAATTGATTAGATTTTCTAGCTTCAAAGCTTTATTTCAATTTGGACCTTATTTCATAGCTGCCTTGGTGCGAACCTTCCTTAGAAGGTTTGATAGAGGACATTAAAGTATAATGTGCCTGAACAGTGTAGATGCAATGCAATGCGGCGACTGCTGCGTTCCCGATCGAGAAACTTTATTTCCGAAGGTTAGTTTGGCATGCACAATCGCTGCATTGACACCTGATTCAAATAACTTTATTGTATAACTAGGGGGAAATATCATTAGCATGCACGAGCGAATCCAGATATCACGATCAAAGCAAACCGTTTCTAACAATCCTGTCCTATAAATAACTCACTAACATCTCAATTTCCCTTATCAAAATCCCTTATCAGTTCGTCCTCAAATTCATCGTTAGCCGCATGTTAAATAATAATACATCTTCTGTAATTACATCGTAATAAAGTTGGTCAAAGTTATTTATCGGTTTTATTTACTTATCTAACTTTTGCCGGCTTACAATTTGCGGATACTCATATTGTGCATTAGTATTTTCAATTATATATTTCCTAAGAAAATTCCTTTCACGTATTCGAACTGTGCTTTGCAGAATTCACCCATCGTACAATGATGCTAGTTTTAGCAGTATACGAATAGAGCATAATGGTTTTACCTTGTGTTGCGTGAACAACTAGAACTTTAGCACGAATATAAATTTGTGTGTAACAAATATCAGTCCATTGAAACTGTCAGTGAGTTATAAAATTGTAATCAACTAGGAGCACTTTGTTTATCACTTTTCGCCATCACACCACATTCGCACCGTCCGCGTGGTGTTGCAGATGTAACAAAGAATTGCAACACGTGCCACTCTGGCGAGGGCTGCGGCGTGACTGCCGGCCGGCCGGCCGCTCGCAAACTTAACTGACGACCACAATGGCTAATTAGAATGGCGAGTTGAGCGCGGCGAGGAGGGGGAACTCCACCCACGAACCTTCGCATCCGCTTCATGGACAACTTATGTTGAGATGCTCTTGCTGATCTTATCAAACATACCACACCAATATTGACATGTGTGTACACAATCAGCGAGTAGGCAGACCTGATCCCACTTAAATTCTTGTTACCGTTACTGTACTTATTACCTAATAGTACCCCAGAATGTTTGTAAATATGCGGGTTGTTACTCAACGTGCAACGACTAGTGAGTCAGTCTTATCAATGACACAATATTAAATTAATAACGCTTCCATCGATTGGACTATTAGGAAAGTCATACCAGATGTGGGAAGTACGTAGAGTTGTTAAAAATTGCTTATCTACTTCTGTAAGGATACTGTGATTCATCGCTTGTAAAAAATGTAGAAATTTATTTATTTTCTCAGATCTGACAGGTTTATTCAACTTTAATCACACGTAGCGGATGAAACCGCGAAGATTTGAAACTTAATCCTCATGTAGTGTGCAATGTAATATTATGAATATGCTAAACTTGAAGTTCATAAAATCAAGAGAAGGGAAGTCTCACGGCTTGTGTTTAATGAGTCAACGACCCTTCAATGTCAACGACAGATTCATGTCTCAAGTCGCAGATCATCGACGTCGATAATTAAATGAATATTACGTTAGACGATTCGGTCTATTAACAATTCTAATTTATTGGAGCAACGCTCATACGGGTGCCACGATTAACCCACTACACTATAAATCCAAATGCAGTGTAGCTTGCAAGTTTAATTTAAGATCCTTGCAGGAATCCTTGGAATAATATCATATATTCCATTGGCATCAATTAACTAAACTCTACATCTAGCAGGGAAAGCGAAAATTAACATTTTCCGCAAGTAGGTACTACTTAAGATTATTGACACGATTTCGTTTCTGTTAGCTAATTAGCGCAATAGTTGGTAATTTTGAGACTTTCATATTGTACACTTTTCTCATAATTGAAGGATCAAATTCCCATTTTCAATCATAAATTGATAGACTGTCTATTCTAGCATTCGCGAGTTGAATTCATTGACACCATTACGCAAAACGGCTACGAACAAAGAAATTCTTGTATTATACTCCGCTTTGGTTAATAATTTCTCGATATTCGTAAACAAGAAGAATGAGTCATGCATAATATCCATCAGAAATCAGTATTATGCTATATCGAATATAAAGGATTAGTCTCGTGCTCCGTCTCTAATTCAATTTTTACTAAATTCGTGAGTAAGCCGGTCTTAATCATCTTTGTTGCATTGCAAACTGCACTTCTCTTATTCTGTCACTTAATTCTAAATACATGGTCTTCGTCAAACTGTATGATATAATGTAGTATAGGCTTTGAATCATTATTACATACTACTATTATATCCAGCTTTGAGTTAAGCTTAAAACAAAGAATAACAGTAGGTACGTTGGAGGTAGATACCTATATTGATATTAACACTTTTCGTGTCCAAAATTCCCAGACGAGTTAAGCTGCACAGATTAACCAACAGTTGCCAAGCAACGATCGCTAAAACGAGCGTAATTTAATTTTACCACAACACCAGACGCTTGATGAACTAAAAAAGTCCACGCAAAATCGGCTCCGTGTCTGTAGATCGAAAAAGGAGCATGTGATCTTAATATTACGGCCCAAATATTAGAAATTATATTTGATAAATCGTTTACTGTTAGCGTTTGCTATGGAATATAAAAATTACAACAAGACAAATCAATTATTTTTCCTTTTAATAAAAGAATTTACAACCGCTTTTTTGGTTTTACAATTTTGCATCAATTAACCTAAAAGTCAACATAATTCATAGGAATGAGTTGTTCCATTTTTAAAATATTTGTTAATTTTTTGCAAAATTGTAAAAAGATATATCTTATTGCAACCAGACGTAACTAATTTAGGCAAATAATGTAAAAAAAAACTTTTAAGTATCAATTTTTTTTTTCAGTTCATAGATGTATGAACATTTTTTCATTTGTGAAGATATTCTAATAACGCATATTATTCACCACAAGTTGGTGTTGTCGGTTTTAAGTGTATTTACTAAAACTGAACTAAAAATCAATTAAGTTGCATTGACTCACATGAATCGTCGTGCACTTCTTCGTAACTGGTTACAATTTCACAGGGTTATGACTCAATTGCATGAGTAGTTTCATTCATGAATGGATTCGATTAGACGATTCTTTTTTAACGACCGGTAAATTTGTTGCGTTGAGATTTGTGTCATCAATAATAACATTTGTCGTTAAGTCATCTGTTAGGTTCGCGTTGATTATTGAAAGAAATGTGAGAGTTCCAGCAATTTTTTTGTTTGTACCTAAAATTAAGACATGTTGTGAGACTGCAGTTAAACTATCTATTTTATGTTTATGGTATCAACATTTTCACTTGATATTGCAAAATGCGCATCTACGTACATTTGGAAGACAGAAAATTATTTATAGGCGCGATCACAGAACAACAGAAGATAACAAAACAAAATACAGTTTTTTACAGACAAATGTTCCGTGTGAGGCCATAAGGTAACGAGGTTATTGATTAAAAATAAGAAGAAAGAAACGTCAATCTACGTTTATTGTTACATGAAAAAAGATATATTAACACACCTAACACTTTTCTAGCAGCGGGGAAGCGCACATTATCCGGAATCATCATCAGACATGAACTGTATCGTGCCTCTAAATGTCAGAACAATATTAAGAATTCTTGTTATGATAGCAGACTAGTTAAGCTAGCCAGGTGGACTTCTAGTTCTTCGACCAACTGAAGAAACATAGTATAATATCTACAGACATACATATTTTTGAAGCACAACGTCCGTACATCTATTTAGCCGTGATTGTACCTATGTACTTGTCAGCAATATAGCTACCGATCTATAGATAAAATCTCTGTCACTGTACTCTCCGATTACCTAACGCAAATTGCTATCAGTCATTATCTATAGTTTGTATTATGGCGAGCTCCCTTTTTAGGTTGAATAAGACGCATTCTAACTGGTTTGCAGAATTGGTTTAATTTCCGTCTCACATCTATTCAAACCGTTTAGTTTGTTGCGCGCTTTTATAATGCTCACATTCCAACAGGTTCGATTGTTGCTTGTTTTTTGTAATAAGCTTGAGTCTTTCCTTATGTTACGGAAGGTTTAGTTTGCTTGTGGCGAGCGCTGAGTCACCGTTCATTCACGTGGCTGCTTATCACTATACGCTCGGTAATCATAGCTGTTGTGGATGTTACCTCCTCGTGCGCCTATTACAGCCAAGCATGACTCACAGTCTATATCCTGTTCTACCTTTGTACCACTTTCACGTATATCAGTACTCATTCGAAAGCTTTTTCTTGGGAACTAACACTAAAATGCATGCAAATGACGGCTTTGTTTCAACTCTACTGAATGCTTATAGGCTCTTCAATAACTCTATTGTTCTTAGCGTATTCAAAGCGAGGAAGCTGATTCGTTAAAAGCATACACGTCTCATATAATGTATTTTTATCATTGTTAAATAAAAATAATATTTTTTCAATACAGAAGTTGCACGTGACAGTTGGAAAAAGAAAGTTATTAAATATCAGTGTAGGAACTCTTGTTTTGATGATCTTGAAATACAAAATAGCTCAAAGTGCTGCTTGTTTATATTTAACAATATCTTATCTTAATACTTGGAGATCGCATTCCTGGAATATTATAATTTATACATATAAGTGTGCCGTACGTAATTTAATAAATATAATTGAACATTCCACTGATTAGAACAATCTTATCTTAATAAGCTGTCATCTATATTTAAATTGCTTGAGTCACTAGATGATCGGTAAGTAACAATTTTTTTGCAAGGACGATTTATGAAATCATTGAGTAATTAAGTATTGCACAATAGCAGGTACCTATTTTCATAGTATTTAGTTTATATTACATATGAATTGTTTAAATATATTATATTGTTTTTCAAAAATAAAAAAAATTACAGAGACGTTAGTTGACAAAGAGATCTGAGTGAGGACAGATAGGGAAGAAGACTCTTGATTTGGCTGATAACATGCGGCTTGAAATTTCATTCATGACTCTCCAATCCACGTGTCACACGACGTGATGATTTTTTTATCTATGACACAATTATGTACCTTGTCCTACATAAATTTTCATTGAAAACATCTGAATAAATATACACAATTCAATGTAGCTTCTAAACAATGACAATAGTTTTGTGTTTTGCTAAATTAATCCACGTCAACAGTCCAATAAGCAGACAACACTCGCTCATCGAAAGTTACTTTGCATTTTAATTTGCCGTAACTTATAGTGCCACAGACTTATCTGACCCGGTGGTCAAAACTAGAAGTAATGGTTTTTATTTACTATCTTTTGCCGGCAACTTCGTCCGCGTGAAAAAAAATCATTGGGCAGTATTTAAATGTTTTTGGATAAGTACTTAGTTAGTTTTTTTTTACCATTCATACACATGTTTCCAATAAATATAGATATCTATAGTAAACATAGACAGATTTCTTTGAACTTCAAATCAAAATTTCATCTCTTATTTCATCCCCATGTGAATCGACATTTCAGAAACGCTAGATTAAATACTTATTTATTTCTTATCATCAAAGTTTCAAGGTTTTATCTTCAATTTATCGGTAGAAGTATGTTTCCTGTGAAGAAGTGAAGTTTCGAATAAAATTGTCTAACTAATCATGTTTCCCCGGATACAAACTTTGGACCCCGTTTCACCACCTTAGGGGCTGAATTACGAAACATCTTTACTTAATGCACCCTTAGACTTCGTAATGAACCTACTTGCCAAATTTGGAAACTGGACCCAGCGTTTCGAAAAATCCTTTTTCCTTGTCTAAATCATAAAAGGAACCTCTGTGCGATACACTTCAGCTATCTAGGTCCAAGTGTATGGGCTGGGCGTTGATCAGTCAGCCACCTGAGTTGCTCAAATGTGTTCCCTAAATGTTTACCCTAAAAACTGCGGAAATTCTACTAAGCGACAATATTAAATCGAAAAACAGAGATGCCATAGTTGTGACCCAGCAGAAATATTATTAGCACTCTTTCACTTCTCTTGATTTGCGTATTATATTTTCTGTTATTTTAGATATTATAAAAGGAAAACCATGTAGGTATGTTACGCTCTTTTATTTCTATTATTTAAGATTATTATTAAAGAAATAAAAGTAAGCAAAGAATTTAAAATTTTAAGAAGGTTCGAATAAATTTTTTATGGTTTTACACTCATTTACATTAGTTGTAGCAATGGAAAACTTATTATCGACGTTTAATAAAATCACCGAAATATCACCTGTCGATGTGTATTCACAGGTTGCTTTCGAGAAAAATTACATATAGTCAATAAAATCTTTTGGTACTAGTATATTGATAACATATCTTTCTAATTTTTTCAATACTTAATAGTGCAAATTTAATAGTTATCGTTCCACTATGAACAATAGATAAAGGAAGAATGAAGATTTCTTAGAAAGTGCCTACTTACTCCTACCATCAAATAAACATTTGTTATCAAATGATTCATGAACATGTAATCCAAAATATGTATTATGATTTAATATAATTGCATCATAATAAAACAAATCCAGATAGAATCTAATAACTGGATTTACAAGCCTTTGTTGAATACGTTGTTATCTTAAAAGAAATGACGCTATATCTCTACCTTTTCTTTCTTAGCAACGAACGATGAATAATATGTACCTAATCGGGTACAGTAGAACTTAAAATTAATCAAAATAAAGACAAATCGCAACATTGTCACCTGTTTACCGTTTTTGACCATATTTATTAAGAATTAAAAATACCAATACCATACCATACATCATACCAGCTATATATTTGCATAAACATTGACTAATTATGCATAGTTTTACGTATTGACTGCAAATAATGTCTTGTTACGTAAACTAGATTGAACCGGTAATACTTTTAATTTTAATATTACTAATGTTCATTTAGCAGGTGTGTTTTTCAAAGTAGCTACAAATAACTGTGTACAAAAGATAAATGAATTTAATTACCTAAATTTTATCTGGGTATGTTATTAAAAAAACTTCAATGACAGATTAAATTATAGCATCCGTAGACATTTCGAAGTAAATTTGGCGTATCTACTTATTTAAAAAGCATTATAATTAAGTATTTTCGGTCCATTAGCTACGTTTCCATAGAAACAAGCATATTGAGTGTTTATACTGTGACGCAGAGGATGAAATACCGACCGACGCTTGCGCCGGCGACAACCGACATATTGTCTGCTAGTCATATTATTACAATAATTACACGTGTTTCATTTATAACAGGAGCTGATGCAGGGTCAGAAAACTTTTTAAAAGAAAATAATTATGCAATAAGTACAATACGTTTTTATGAAGTACTGTACTACTTTGTTTGAGAAGCACATACTTACTATTTTTCAACGTTTTAACACGAATTTTATACCAAGGTATGCATAACTTAAAAACATGTTAAATCTTTACTTTCGCAATTTAAGTGCAACTTACAAGAGACTACAGCATTGATTAAGTACAGATCAGTTTCAGAGCTAACTTATAATATTCTTTGGGAATTAAATACTTTTTAAGTTTGACCTTTATTTTTAACACAAAGTTGTAATCCAGAGAAAATTTAAGTTCTGTGTCAAGGAGGGTTTGTGTCAGGCAGGCCGCCGGCCTTAAAAATCGAATGCTAAACTAAAACCTATAGCAGTATTTGTCGATACCACCAAATAAATTGCGAGCAGGCTGCTTCTATTAAAGAAGGAGAAAAGTCCAATTATAAGCAAGAGCTTTAGTATTGTTAGAAGCAAATTATTTAGCAAAAGCTCATCGCATAGTTACAAACAATTAGAACCTGCAAAAAAATTCTTCGGTACGTTGTTCTCTTAAGGCCGATTTCAATAACATAACCACCACAGATAAACGACCGAAAGTTTCCTTTGGTAATGGTGTTATTTTGTATAGGATAGGCTCAGACCAAATTCTGAGAGGATAGGTATATTAAGTCAAAATCTTCTGACTAGTAAGCAAAAGTGTAGATAGGATAAGTTGAAAATAAAAAATAGAAATAAAAGAAGAGCGTTATGTCAAGAAGATAGTGTATAAACTATGACGTTTATAATCAAGAAGAAAATAAGCCAAATATATTTATTGCTGGGAGTTATCGTAGGTACACCTACTCTTAAGGTAGCCATACACGCTAGGTATACCCTACACGCTTCAGTTTGCCTCTGTACAGATAAACTGTTCAGACAAATCTGTCAGGTATACCTATATACCCCAGCATGTATGACCACCCTATAGTGCTTACACCTACTTAGGTTATGATTATTTTAGTAAATATTACAGTTAATAATGCCGTAATATATTTGTCACGTAGCCACGTATTTAAGTCCCACTTATTTAAATAAGTATTTTAGTTTTTTATATGACACTTACACTGGAGTCCCTTTTTCTTGTAGATATGTTAAAGAAGTTAAAGTTACCCACCACCTATTAGGTCAAAGCTTACATACCCATCGTGCATTCTTCTGAGTATCCAGCACATGCAGAGATTCCTCTGAACGTACCTGCAATTAAAAAAAACGTTACAAGCGACCATATTTTATTTTCATTCATCAGTCATCGAACTTGTGATCGCAAGGATACCAACGGAATAAGTATTCATTTTATGAAATGGTAAATATCAACACAATCGTAAAATATTCAGACTAGGCAAATAATATTAATGCAAAATAGCTTTATTAAACCCGATTGAAATAGACCTTTGTGTAATTTTCCTTTTGAAATCGGTGCTGACAATAATATTTACGAGTGGCCAGTAACGTATGGTAACGTTGTCTATTGGTTCATCAAGCGGTTCGTGCTCAAATCCTGGTCGTTATCGAGGTGGTGGTGTTTGTGTTTGCGAACCATGAGTGTATTAATTTAAATTATTATATTTTTCTGGCTTTTGTCATTTTTCACTAGTAGGTAAAGGCCTTTTTTGCGAGAATTATATACCTTGAAGGAAAAACATTTGATAAACTTTAACTTTCTAAATAATGTAAGAATTTCCAAGCGTGTATTCTAGCTAAGATTTGCGCGGCATGAAAACACGCGGATAATGTTGTCATCGTATTGTAATGTAATGAGGTAACATAGAAACTATTCTGTTCGTATTTGTAGTTGTTATCAGGTAAAAGCCGCATACAGAATTCACGCATATTTTAAGCCGATAATTATACAGCATTGACATTTTGAACTTCAAACCAGCAAACCTTCGAAGAATTGTAAGTTTAAAACTTGGAGTTTCTCCCGAGTTCTTGTTGTAAAAACACGTGTTGAGAGACTCCATTTTTAACCAAAATCTACCGTACAAGTTTTTTGTATCTATAATTAAATATTCACTTGACATTGGCAAAATGCATAATCCTTAAGATTTGCGAAGGCCGTGCGTTGCCTTAAGCGGGTGCACGGCGCGGGCACCCGCTCCGGGCTGTTTCATGCCATCTCCATAGAGCAGCGCTACGTCAACCGTCGCACGCGACGCGGGTGTAAATAAATCAGCCCGCCGCGCGAGTGTCCGTCGCGGACACCCGCTTAACGCAGCGCACGGCTTAAAACTTGAACATTTCATATCTTGTAAAAAGAGTTATAAAATATTTTCTTTCTTTAATTTTTATTATCGACACAGTTTTTAATAATCACAAGAATTTCAATTGCAAGCTTAAATCCGATTACGTATTTTCAGTGCATTGATTTGATACACCATGTCCAATTGTCCATATTCAATTAAAATTTTTAATCGCCGATTTCGGAAGGTGCTTCTTAAAATATTTTTAAGAAATTGTATTCATTCGGAAACTGCCGCATTTTTACCTATTAACTAATTTAAAAGTAACCCACCTACGTAATTATTAGAGTCGATCCTAAGCTTGGTATTGTGCATCTATAGAATAGCCTAGCAACCATAAAAAATAGCCATTTAGCTTTGATTTTTAAAACGATTATTAAAAAATAAACGTAAGATTTATTTTGATGATAAATAGTATAATAGAGGCCCTGGATGTAGGTGATACCGTCAATAATTTAAAAAAAACTTTCCCCCTCTCCAATAAAATGATACCATGCACACTTTAATTTCATCACGGATGTTTTACCAATAACCGGATGTTGCAAAATGTAGTAGAATAAAAGGCAATAGGTATAGACTACTCCTTACAGGTGCAACACTCGCAACCCTAAGAAAACTCCTACGCCGCGCCGGTAACTGTAAAAATTCAAGACTCCGAAACTA
This sequence comes from Elophila nymphaeata, assembly GCA_955850985.1. Classification (NCBI taxonomy): domain Eukaryota; kingdom Metazoa; phylum Arthropoda; class Insecta; order Lepidoptera; family Crambidae; genus Elophila; species Elophila nymphaeata. The sequence continues at coordinate 9,937,236 of OY039070.1, forward strand.
TAACCTCTATTCTATTCTGTTCTATTCTTAATTAATGGCGCCGCGTCGCATTAAGCGTACGCATTTTGCCAATGTCAAGTGAAAATGTAACTAAAGTAACAAAAGTTGTACGGTTGATTGAGGTTAAAAATGGAGTCTCTCAACACATGTTTTTACAATAAGAACTCTGGAGAAACTCAAAATAAAACCTCACGCCAGTCCCAAAGTTCCAAATAAGTACTTAGTTTCTTTTTGTCCAGTGTCGTTTTGATGTCGTCGTAATCTTGTTATGTTGCTACCTATACATTGAAAGTGTCGTAATATTCTTTCAAGTAATAAGATTGACCAGTTAATTTAATAAAACATTCTTGCTATCAGTATCTCAGCGCGTTAACTTCGGTCGTGACGTTTACGTACTTTACAGAGCAATGTTTCGAGTAATTTTCAATTAATTCAAAATAATGGTTTCATTGGCTTTACCTACTAATGCAATACAGACGGTATTGATTATGTGTCCATTACGTAGATTAAGATCTACAAATCGGTTTTCTCATTGTGTTGTGGTAAATGAAACGGCAATTGTTTCTTAACCGATGACTCACAGTTCAATTACCTGATAATCATTATTAATTGTGTAAAAACTGTGTAAAATTACAAATCTTTTAAAGTTAATACGTCGTTCTGTACGTACGGTAATGAAACTAATGATGTTGAATTGAAAATGAATGTCCTTAGGTATGCCGGAAACGAACTTGCTCTTTGATTTAAAAGCCCAATGACGATAGACTTAGCCTCATTATCTTTACTCAGAGCAAGGTTTTAAATAGACAAAATTAATCAGAAATAAATAAAAGCTTGTGCATACTTGAGTATCGATGAAAATGCTTACATAAATAAGTATTATTCCTAACAAATGGTTCTCTTTCTTCTTATTTTGAAGTTAGAAACGCAGGTATAAAATCAATGTAAAATTTTGGATGATATCCAAACTATTGTTCTTATGCAAAGTTCTAGAACCGTCTCAGACAATACAATTGAATATTTAATGTCATTACTTCATTTAATATCTAATCTAATGATGGGTTCAGCTGAAAAATACATTTCTAATAATACATTTGATTAACTTTATCAAACGTGTTAGATTATCGAGTGTCAATTTCAATTGCTGGCCTCATTATAAAATAATGTTGAAAACTCGTCTATTGATGTATTTGTTACCGGCTAAACCCGAATATAGGACGAACTAGTTTTTCCTAGGCCAAACCAATTAGTCCTATAAGCGATTTAGCACCTACCATGGCTGAGTAATGGGTTGGTTAGGGTTATTTTTTTATGACCAGGCGGAGTGCACAGTTTTTTTGTGAGAGTCTTGTGTTTTATGCACCTACATGGCTGAGTGATGGGTAGGTTAGTGAACTGGTTTGGCCTAGGAAAAACTAGTTTATCCTAAAATCGGGTTTGGCCTGTAACATATATGTAGGTACCTAATATCATTAGTTGTACAAAAAATACAATAGAAGCTATTTATTCAATATCACAACTACCATTTGGCCGGTAGACTGTCTTAGAAACGATTAAAGTTTGTATAAATGTATAAAGAGAGAGAGAGAGAGAGAGAGAGAGAGAGATCTTTTAGTAATAACACTGATAAGGTCGCCCTTTGTACAATCTTTCTTAATTAATAAAACAAAATCGCCTTCAAAACTTATAATGGAAAAATAAAAGTTTTATGTTTAAGAAAATCTAAATGCCAACTATGTTTTTTTGAGGTCGGTGCCAAGGACAAGAGACAACGCATATTGAGGTTGGCACAAACCTAAAAAAAATGTAATTTAGATTTTCTTAAACATAAAATTTTTATATCTACATTTTTAGTTTTTAAGGATGGCTTTTGTTTTATTTGAAAGTAATTTATTTTGTTCTTTTTAGTTGTGTAAGTATAGTTCTACAGTTTTTAACACTGTAAAAATCGATATCGACGTATAAACTTGAAAAAGTAAAAAAATCATATTGCGACTGCGTATTTTTATTTTACGATTCTAAAAAAAAACTTTTATATAGATTCATGTAAACAATTATTATTTTATTGGACCATTTCGAAGGCATACTCTTTCAAACAAAAACATGATTTTTCAAATTGGTCCAGACGTCTTCGAGTAATCGGGGAACAAATCTAAAAAAAAAATTGGTTGTCTGTAAAGTCGGTTTACTGACGATAGTTGAACGTGACAACGTCTTAAGAAAATACTGATGGAATGGTAGCATTTTTCAAAAGAAAAATTTAATTTCATTTGTTTTGCCGGCTTTACATGGAACGCCTCAGAGCGAGGTAACGCCGCATGCGTCATGTTTTTTCGTGCGTGCAGCCGGCTCTATCGAATTATAAGACGTTGTCACGTCAAAAATTGGTTGTCTGTAAAGTCGGTTTACTGACGATAGTTGAACGTGACAACGTCTTAAGAAAATACTGATGGAATGGTAGCATTTTTCAAAAGAAAAATTTAATTTCATTTGTTTTGCCGGCCTTACGTGGAACGCCTCAGAGCGAGGTAACGCCGCATGCGTCATGTTTTTTCGTGCGTGCAGCCGGCTCTATCTAATTATAAGACGTTGTCACGTCAAAAACAAAGATCCTCCTTCTTTCGATTAAAGGCTTATGGTTACCATGTTTCTATGGCATATTCACCTAAGGAGGATTGATATCAAGCAGGTGGCTGGCTGTAAAATCTAATGCCAAAAGCTATGAGGACATTGACATATTGAACTATGTCGATAGCACGTAGATTGAGAATAGAGTATAGATGAACTACTAAAGAATAATAACTATTAGAGGGAGAAAGCTTATATGTCTGATATATACGGGAGAGCAGGACAAAACATTTTTTTTGTCTCTGTTTGCGTATCGGATTTTTATGTTTGCCACCATTGCTTTGGTGGCAGACAAGTGCGTGGTGCTTTGATATTTCTCATCATTTTAGGTGATTTTATGTCAGTTTTAACAATCTAATCATTCTAATACGCAGTATTTTGTGTGATTTCGTTTGTAGTAATGGTGAATTGTTGTATAATTGGCTGTAAAAGCCGATACTTAGTCTTTTGTTGTAGCTATAGGTATAGTATTTAGATACATTGCTATCTCGCTTAGGTGTACGCTGATGACTTATCTATACTCTATTCTCAATCTACGCGATAGCAGGACATAATACAACACCGACCTCAAATAAATTGTAAGCATCCTACCCGGAACCAAAGAAGAAGAAATACTTATACATAGATCGTATCCAGAAACATGTACCTACTTAAGTACATGTTTCTCTTTGTGTCTTTTGTGTATGAGTTTAAGTACATGTTTCTCTTCAAACTTAAATGCCACAGCAGTTTTAAAGGTGTGTCAAAAGTAAACTTCATAAAAAAATAATTAGCGTTCTGGATAACTGTTCTTACATTTAAATTTAATTAAACGAAAGGAACAAGAAATATCCATTGTGCTTTATTTAATTTTGAATAGGTCTTTATTTTTATTTATTTTTTTTAAAGAAGACAAGGAAAATTACTCGTACCCCATATTAGGCTTTTGATTGCTGCATGCAGACGATACCAACGATATTTCGCGTGGGAAGGCAAAGATTCTCAGAAGGCAGGTACTCATAATAACGTTTTCCAAATTTGGACGAATGATTTCGTTTGGTATTATTCATAAGTTATTGTCATTTATAACCTGTGTCGTTGTAACGTCAGTCATCTGACAGTAGGTATTATTATGATTCTTAGATTCATCCTATCCCACATTTTAATCCCTTAATTAATTCTATAGGCACAATGGTGAGCAGAAATACCAGTGCAAGCATGAACTTGTCGATTGACATATTAATATAGATCGATGGACATATGTATCTGTAAAATTGTTGAAAATGTTGATTTTTGCTGTCAAATTTTGTTTATCGATAGTGCCGTCCTCGCACTCCAGTTGTAGGAAGTAGAAGAGATTTCGCTCGAGTTCTTGTTGTAATAACACGTGTTGTTAGACTCCATTATTATCTCAATCTACCGTACCATTATTGTTAATTTATATACATTTTCACTTGAGAAACTAGGCAAAATGCGTAATCTTTATGTGTCACGATGCCATTAAGAATATAATAAAATAGGTAGTAGAAATTCGCTAATTGTGTGCGTTGTTTTCTACAGGGGGCTTAGCAATATGGTCTGTGATGACGAAACGATATCGAAATTCGTCATCATCGGCCATATTGCTTGGTTATCTATTGCGTCTTAACCTTAGCTACCAACTTAAGTAGAGATGACGATCGGCCACGTGATTTAACGACGGCTTAAGTCAATCTCATACATTTTGTTGTTATCAAACTTCGTTATCGTTAAGTTTTGTTACTTTGTCTACGGGCCAGGTCTAAACTCGAATATTTGAGAGAATCGTAACGTTATTGAAGCGAGAAACGTTTTAAAACTACAAAAAATTAAATCGAAATCAGTATTTTATTAACATTTCTTGGGATATTAAATAAAAATAACATTATAAACGCCTTCTTCAAATGTTTCGAATTATTTTAAATCAAAGCAAAACCAACTATATTCATGCTCGAGGCACTGACATGTAAGCAAAAGCACAAATTACACAAACAATATTCTCGACACTAATAATCAATTTGACATTCACACACAAATCCCTTTATTTACAGAAACGTTTAAAAAGGTATTAGTGCAACAGCTTTTCACGCAACCTACTACTTAACGCAGCCGATAATATCGTGGTATGAGCAATTTAATTCAGCTTAGAGACTGCGTGGGCGCAATGCAATTCGTAAGTGCGTTGTAAACTCAATAAGCGTCGCGACATCTGTGGGCGGCCGCCGGAAAACTGTGCGCCGCCGGTCGACTTCCTACTTAGTGCCCGCGTTCGACGGAAACGCTATTTTTGGTGCTTCCTCGGAGGAAAGTAAGGATTCAATCGGTCTGATAGTTTCAATTTGGTTGAAACAGAAATGAAGAAATTGTCCCAGGAATCCTCAGCGGTGGATTTTTCATACAAATGCTTAATGTTTTGTGTAGTGGAGATTTGCGGAAAATAAGGAAAAATGCGGTGGACATTAATAGTAGAGATTTTGTGCAATAATCCAAGTAAACTGTACTAACTTATCTACTACCTTTTTAGCGCTAAACGTTTCGTGCACTTGAATTGAAACCAGTGTCTGCGATAAATAGGATCTAGCAAAATAGAATCAAGACGAGCTTAAGAAAAATTACTTTGACTGTTATATGTAAGTAACATATTATATAGTACACGACGCCGTCGTGGTGGTGTGGTCATATAATAACCCGTCCATACGGTTTTATTAACACGACGTTACCAGCTTTAAGAATATCTCATTCAAGATGCTAAACTGACGTATTGTTGTCTTGTGTGTATAATTGAATGAAATTATCTTTTACTTTATCTACTAAGGTGTGTATTATTTGCTTGACGCACTAATTACATATGAGACGTATCCGGTATTGTATATAATGTAGTATAGATTACATTTTAGTGTAAAGATATAAATGCCCAGCATAGGGGTGCGGTCGACATCATCATTGAAGGGTATTTCTGTAAACTTCTTCAAATCTGTACTAGTATTATAAAGCTGAAGAGTTTGTTTGTTTGAACACGTAATCTCAGGAACTACTGATTCAAATTGAAAAATGCTTTTAGTTTTGGATAGACCAATTATCGAGGAAGGCTATAGGCTATATAACATCATAACACGCGAACAAAGTCGCAGTCACAGCTAGTATCGGGATAAATTGCAGAGTAAAATTTTGTATTCTTCATCTATCTCCTATCCTGATCCCCGTTTATTCGGGGTTGGTTCAGTACGTCTTGCAATCGACATACTGCTACAGGTTTTTTCATTAGGTTTTTACGGCCAGGCAAGAATAGTTTAGGTTTTGGAATACAAATGTTGTATTATAAAGTGTAATTATTTTTTCAAATGGCAAATTTGTATCATTGTAAGAATAAAATTAAATACCACATCCCATAGTATGTGATTATACTGTAGGCAGATATTTGCCAGAAATGGGACGGAAATCTTATTTATAATCCCTTCGGAAGTCGATAATGTGCGTACGTTCAATATTTTTCAATCAACGGCCTATAATGAACCGTTAAACCATAAACAGAAGCGATCTGCATAGGAAATGGGAAATCCGGAAAACATTGCGCACTCATTTTATACGTACATGGTATACATTATTAGTTCAGTGTGTCATTAAGGCTGTTATTATTTTATTCAAACAAACTAACTTGTAACTGAAATGCATAAAACGGTGATAAAGAATAATTCAAATATTATTATTTTATAATTAGCGAGGAAACTTGGCTTTCGTTTCACCTGAAGTGATGATATACACAATCAAAATATTATGAGCCAGCTTGATTAAATATTCAACATTATAGTTCAATAATTTTGCTACTCGTTCAAATGCACTCTACTTGTGGTTCGAAATGTTTATTTGGATTTTTTATATGGTCTTAATAATTCATTGTGCTATTTATTTTCGGAAGCACCCATTCAAAGGTTAAATTTTATGATCATCCTGCATTAGTCCACTTGGATTACAATTAGGAGCACATAATTTTCATACGAATCCGTGACAATTTTTAAGTTGTCTCAAAGCGAAACATTCTTTGATATCGGCAAGGTTCAAAATCACACGAGTATGCAAAAATATAAAAAGAATCTACAGGAAGATAGCCTGCGCATACCAACAGCATTCCTGGAGCCTTTGTGTCCACGCCCATTACGGCACGCGGGGAATGCACCGAGTGTTACCGGAACACCCTGTTAGGATGCGCATAAAGTAATTTACGTCTGACGCATTCCCATTTTTTGTGGCCATAAGTCCGGCGATAAGGGAGAGTTAGACAATTAGGTCCAACTGCAACTTACGATTTAAGAACACAGTTATGTGATGTGTCATCCTACGTCTACAGGTTTTCATTTATCGTTGATTTAGATAGACACTTCCCTTTATTCTTATTGTTTTCTTTGTACTGACAGCAGATAAGGATTGAAGATTAAAGTGGTTGTCAAAATCTCGAATCAAAATTCAAGTATTACAAGCAATATCAATTCTAGAAATTATACTATGGTTTTTATTCTATTATTCCACAAGTTACTTTTTACATGTGACCGAACCGAGTAGTAAATCCCAACATTAGAAATTAAATGTTGATATATACGAAAGTCTATTTGAAATAATGGAATAAATTTGTAGACTTTTAGAGTGTAAATACGAAATATGAAGACATTTACGGTATCGAGCATGGCAATGTCTTTTTCAAATTAAGATGCAGTAAATTTAAGTTTAGCGAATAGTTCCACAGAAACGGGGCCAATCTTTAACTCAACTAACCTAATATTCATTGTCCAAACTTCTACAATACCTTGTTAGACAATTCAAAGTCAATTTATATAAATTACCTCTATTGACACGAATTGACACCGACGCCAACATTGATTGATAGTGGCGACAAATATCACTGAAGATGTTATCAAAACTATCAAGTTTCTAGATTTTTCTTTAAATCAGCATAAAAATACTAACGCATGTCGTGTTTTCATCTGTTATTTTACTTTTATTGTTTCTTTTATTAGTTACTGCATTAAAACCATACATATAAAAGTCACAATTTATATAAATAGCTCTAGATTCCATATCCTACCCACTCGAAAGGTCAATCAAGTTAGTATTATATTTATACCTATAACAAGAACATGTTGATCTTATGAATGAAATTGATTTTATTTAAGATTTAAATTTTTGAGTTTTGACTGGATTTCGGTTAAAGGAAATTCATTTAAATAAATGTCGTTTTCTAACGTTAATATTTGGACGGTCCTGTCGTATTTGCAAATTCCGATTCTCAGTTTCATCTTCAATAATTTTATTTACGAGTATACCCTGAGGTTTTTTTATGTCTACTGCTGGTGGCCGTGGATGGCCTTCTCAGCGTCACGGGGTTTTTGAGAAGTCCCCCTAAGATCCGCCTAGCCTGTAAATCAAACCTCCCTACAACAGATTTCCAGTCTGTGATCATCTCTTGCGGGTGAGTCTCTACACTCTACACCACTTAGCCTCTTCACCACGTTACAGTCGAAAGGTAGCGGAACGTCTGAGGATGTCTCAACGTCTCAGGATGTCGGATATAGGCGCCGTGCGTGCAAGGATAGGTGAGAATAACAAAGCGCAAAGGCTAATGATTGTAAATATGACAGACGCTGGTTGATTGAATCGTTTGATTTCTATCTTGTGTTTTGCTCGCAGAACCATGACCTAAATAAAAGGCTATTAATTACAATTTGTGCCATAAATGAGGGCGCACTGCAACCTAATATGCAGGCTTAATGGTCTTATAACATTGTGACTACATGTGAATTCATTACTTATCAGAGCGGCGGCATTATCAAAGCTATCATTTCCTCCTTGTCTTAAGAAGAAGCATGATTTATCATGTTCGTCTGTTTGTCCAGATGTGTGGACGGCTCTACCCTTTAACCTGAGATGCGTTAAAAGAAATTCGTTGTTATGACTCAGAGTGAAGGTTCAGTTTTGTATTACGTGGCCGCATTTGTAGGTCACAGATATTGCACAGAAGACCTTGTGTAATAAGCACACAACGCGGATCTGAGAAAAATACAAGCGGGAAAAAGGAACAGGATATCATTGTTGCAATATTATACTTTTTAAAGGAACTAGGTACTTTAATACACGTGAAAATTTTGTCTATTATAAGGATAATATTTTGAAAATTCTGTCAATATATAAATACATGTAGATAGGTATGTATATAACCGGAAAACTTATAACAAATTCATATACGAATAATATTTAAAAGCTTACTAGTATAACATTATGTGGGTGTTTTAATAGATTAGGTGAGTACTTGTGTATGAGTCAAAATTATATGATTTGTAATATCTTTATAACAAATACTAATATAAGGTAGGCGGATAAGTATTTTGTAATTCATAAGTAACATCTAGTCTCGTATGAAAACACCTGATCGTAATTTAAACTATTTATTATTACTTCTAAATACACAAAAGAAAAGACGTATTTCACGACCATAACAAAATTTATGTGTAGTAAGTCACATATCTAATTGTAGTTCTGTTATTTCATTGTATTAAGCTGTAACTTAAAATTTGTTATCATAACTTACCTTTTTTGGAAAGAACATTTTAGGTTTTCCCGTGTATGTAGAGTACGAGGCCATTTTATCCACTTTACTCATTTGATTAACCATAATTTGACGAAAATCACTTATTTTGGTTCGAGTAAACACTAGCTTAAACGAACTGAGCACGAGAGAAGCATGTATGTATTTGTTTCGTTCTGGAAATTTCGACTATGTACTCTGACGTAATAATAATTAACTTTGCAGAAATGGATTATTCGATGTCACAATAATGAACCGAGCACAGTGATGCCGATGAAAGTTTTAGCCGCGAGGATTTTCGTCACAGTAAACTTTTAATCCTTGCACGCGTCCACGTCACTGACGCGTGTTTAAAATAACACCACGTTGTAATTTGCCAAACTAAATGTTCGTTCACCATAAACTAGTTGTCATTATATTAACATTCGAGGCACTCATAAAAAGTCGAAGTCACATTGTAACCTCGGCGCGTAGATAGCGAGAGGCGCGTACACTACCACATCCCTCGCCGTTTCTTTTCAAACTGAATTTCGTCGCGTTCTATGTGTTGCTTTTATCAATTCAAACTGGTCTCCCCCCGCAATCGTTGCTATCTTTGTCTCGCTTTATGTCTGTAGAAAGTGACAACAGACACCAACTTCACACATGTAAAACGCATAACACATGTGTGCCAGACGTTACGTAGGTGTTATGGTAGAGCCTCTATTCTATAGAGTCATAAAGCAAACCTACGAATTTAAACAGAATGAAGCGATTATATCATTTGATGATAACGGCTAATGAATAATAGAAATCTAGTAGTAATTATAGTACACTTTGACGCTTTGAAAACAAAGAATTTAATTGAGTTACGATGTTCAATGAAGTTTAGTAGCACTTCAGAGAGCTCGATGTGATTTTGACAGGATAAGTACTTTATTCCCCTCTTCGAGTAAGAAAGGCGATATATATTTTGGTACGACGACAATGGCGTCTCATAAATCTGAGTAAATGTGGCATGCCTTTTTTGGCGGCAACTGAGCGCCACGCAAGGGGGCCTTCTAATTTTTACAACGAATCAAACCAATGAATGACTGTAATTTAAATGGTTACTGAATTTTCTTGTGTGTTGTTGTTTGAGATTTGCTTTGAAAATTTTCGTCGTGGATTTTAGATTGTACGTTTTCTAAGAACACAGTTATTTTTATCATAAACCATTGAAATCAGCCTACGACTACGTACTATTCCAGAGCTGGGCACTACACACCTTTGTGGTCAGTTCAGTACGAAAACTGTTTTACTGACCGAAATCAAAGTACCTACCTATACGGCCGAAATTATCATTATAATAACTACGCTTGGTTAAACTTTCAATTATAAGCTATGGATTTTCCTACAAAAGTAAAAATAAAAATGCTTTCTGTCTTAAGGAAAATGATTCTAAATAAGTCTATCCATTGTTATGAAAAAAGTTAATTTTCGAGAATTGACAATACAATTACTTTCGTGTTTCGATAAAGTATTCTACGAGTCATAAGATATAGTCACACTTTTCTAATGTTGATATGAAACTTTGATAACTATAGGCAGACACGAGGATCGTTTCCTGTGATTGCGACGACCGACGTAATGATATATCAAATAAAGACAAGATTGTGATAACGTTATACTGAAAGGTTTAGGAGTGCATTGTAAACATGCTTTCAACGCTGTTTGGTTTTTCCTAGGTCATAAATAAAATAGACGATTGTATTAGCGGTATGACTTGACTGGTATAACTTGACTTTAACAGGCAAATTTTAATTTTGCAACACCAACAAGCAAAACGATCTACACTCGGATCTTTCTTTAATAATTTAATAATTTCCCCGAAACATGAAATAAATCTAACTTATACGCGGATTACATATATTAAAAAAGAGGATCAAATATTACTATTGAATACCAGATGTTTGAATATACTAATAATTCACCGTTTAATAGAAAAATACAACCATGGCATAATCCGATTACAGCTGACAATGAGTATTCATCTATTTTACTTCCAATACCTTATACCAGTACTGATGCATGCTTTTAAAATACGCAGTTAAAAATAAAACTATAACGGAAAATATCGTAAGTAGAGCATTTAATGCAGCAGAATCTGCATACTGTTTGTTTCTTTTTAAAAAATAGATCTGTAATATATTTTTTTTTTGCTGTCGGGGAGGTCAAATGCATTTACGCATCGTCCCTGCGGGGTGGTGCCAACCGTAGGGGATATGTGGGACTCGAGGTAAAGGCGTTCCCTCCATACCCACTAAACATCCTCCCCGGCCTGACCTCCAGTGCGCTATTGCGGGACGGCTCGGGATCTGCGCACGTGAGCGCAACTACACCGAGAACGTCCCAACGCTGCCCGTCTGAATGTGCCTATATGTAGCTAACATGACTATAACTATATGTAGCTAACATGACTATAACTATTTGTGCAAAGTAACCTTAATATAATAGTTGTGAATTGTCTCTATGTAAAAATCAATCATATTAGTTTTGTTTTACTACAGGTATCCTATACAAAATGTTTTGCAGCGATTATTTTAGCAAATTTGACTTAACATGTATGAGAGAATATATTTAAAAAATAATCACATTTTTTAAAATAAAAATCAGAAAATTATAAACTCGAAAAGATTTAATGAAACATCAATATATAATATAACAAAAAGTTTGTAGATTAAAAACTAGGGAAATATAGAAATTTTATTAAAACCTAGAACTTTTATTTCAATTTGAAGGAATCTAAATTAATAGCTTTCATTATTTCATAATCGAAATTGAAATGAAATACAATTGTTACTGTTAATCTCTATGACTCTACCATATTGAAAAAAAAAAACCAGGGAAAAATTCGAGATGTCGAGATAGCATATTTATATAAAAACGTTGATAACCAAATTGAAACTATTTAGTGCTAAATATTTTCTTAAAACATATGCCTATTGTGTTATAAAAATATACCTATTTGTTAAAAATAGTATGTATATTTATAAACTCTGTCTAGATAACATAAGAAATATGTCGAAAACACTTATATTTTATCGCACGTCACAATGAAAATATGATTAGCAAATTTTGACATTGTATTTATGACTAAAATATAAGGTAAACGTCCCAGTATCCGTCAGTTTCTGAACTTGGCTGACTTTGCAGTGATGCTGTGCTTAAAGTATATCAGATAATGAAAGGTGTATTGCATGACTAGGTGCAAAATGTATCTTATTTTATATTTAAATATTAATTTTAAGTCAAAATAATTAAGAAATATAATAAAACTCCATCAATATGAAAAAAAGACGATTTGTACCAGTACTCGACAGGTTTGTCCCATTAATCGTCAAAATGACCCAGAAGTCGTCAATTTTTTGATACCAAATTGAACTTTACGCCCTTACAGATAAGTTTCACAAACTGTAAAAATTACTTCTCAGCTTTGAACCGAAACATATTATTTTAAAGAATGTGCTAGCTGCAGTTTGGTCAGTGGAACATAAAACAACTAGTTTTAATTAATTCAGACTTTATATGTACCTCTTTATATGGACATCTAATAAACAATCAAAAATATATCTACTGTTAAAAAATTACATTAAGAAAAAAAAATACGGAACTCTAGTTATACTCTTCATATTTAACATACATCTACCAAACATAAGGCCCAATTGAAGAATTATAGACCCATCACGCTCCTGAGTCATGTTTATAAGCTGTTTTCGAGGGTTATAACGAATCGTCTCGCACGCAGGTTTGACGACTTCCAGCCTCCCGAACAAGCCGGATTCCGAAAAGGCTTCAGTACCATAGATCACATACATACGCTGCGGCAGGTTATACAGAAGACCGAAGAGTATAATCTGCCATTATGCTTAGCGTTTGTGGACTATGAGAAAGCCTTCGATTCTGTCGAGACCTGGGCCGTGCTCCAGTCACTCCAGAGGTGCCACATAGACTATCGATACATCCAAGTGTTGCGGTCACTGTACGAAAACGCCACTAAGTCAGTCCGCCTTCAGGACCAGAACTCAAAACCCATACAGCTCCAGCGAGGCGTGAGACAGGGTGATGTTTTATCGCCGAAACTGTTCACAGCTGCGTTGGAGGACGCGTTTAAGCTTCTGGACTGGAGAGGACTTGGCATCAACATAAATGGCGAGTACATGACTCACTTTCGCTTTGCCGATGATATCGTAGTTATGGCTGAGACCTTGGAAGAGCTAGGCACAATGCTCAACGATCTCTGTAGAGTCTCCCAACAAGTGGGTCTTAAAATGAACATGGATAAGACGAAAATCATGTCTAATATCCATGTCGCACCCACTCCTGTAAAGGTTGGAAGCTCTACACTGGAAGTTGTCGACCATTATGTTTACCTGGGACAAACAGTCCAACTGGGTAAGTCCAACTTCCAGAAAGAGGTCAATCGACGAATCCAACTCGGCTGGGCAGCGTTCGGAAAGCTACGCGGCATATTCTCGGCCCATCTACCGCAGTGTCTTAAGACGAAAGTCTTTGATTCGTGTGTGTTGCCAGTGATGACCTATGGAACCGAAACGTGGCCGCTTACAATGGGCCTCATAAGAAGGCTCGTAGTCACCCAAAGGGCAATGGAGAGGGTTATGCTCGGAGTTTCTCTGCGCGATCACACCAAAAATGATGAGATCCGCAGGAGAACCAAGGTCACCGATATAGCCCAAAGAATTGCGAACCTTAAGTGGTAGTGGGCAGGGCACATTGCGAGGAGGACTGACGGCCGCTGGGGCGGAAAGGTCCTTGAGTGGCGACCACGTACCGGGAAACGCAGCGTTGGTAGGCCTCCCACATGGTGGACTGACGATCTGGTAAAGGTCGCGGGAAGCCGCTGGATGCGGACAGCGCAGGACCGACCGGTTTGGAGATCCTTGGGGGAGGCCTTGTCCAACAGTGGGCGTCTCCCGGCTGAAATGATGATGATTATGATGATGATACCAAACATTATTATACTCTAACAAACAAACATTATTAAATTAGGTGCACAACGGTACCACTAAGAATACCATTCTGCGCACGCTGAATGCAGAGTATATTGGTCTTACTAGCAAGGCTCCACATTTGGATGCCGTAGGTCCAAATTGGTTTTAATACGGCGTTGTAAATTAGAAGCTTATTATCAACTGATAGTACCGAGTTTCTCCCCATGAGCCAGTGTAAGTTTCGGAACTTGTGATTCATTTGGTCTCTCTTCTGTTTGATATGTTGCTTCCAGGTTAGTCTCCTATCAAGGTGAAATCCCAGGTACTCTACGCAGTCTCTGTGTGGCAGTATATCATCGCCTAGTCTTACGGCAGGAAGGTCTGAAGTGAAGATGTTATACAGTACTGGACCAAGAACTGAACCCTGCGGAACTCTTGCCTGTATGCTGTATAGATTTGGTCGTGCCTCTCCCTGTTTCACTTAAAATGATAGGTCGTGGCCCTGAAATGGCCGTCCGGAACTAGCTGTGGTGGGGAAACAAAAACAACTCGACGATGGCATGTGACTTCGAATGCCAAGGGGACTTGACATCAAAATCCACACAACCCCCGAGAAAGTTTCCCCACCACGATACCAGGGTCCGCCACGAGGAGGCTTCTGGACGAGGACCAGACCCTTCTTAACCTATGCTTTTCCAGGATAATTTGTTTAATAGCAAGTGAATTGTTAGAGATCATGCTTTTTACATTTTGTCGGTGTGTTAATCCAGGCCGCAACTTGAATTAGGTTGGTGATATATCTGCAGGCCTCATCCACCTCATTTTGGTCCTTAAGAGGGATTGACAGAGTAATGTTTTCGTCAATCTTTTGAAACCTTCCCAATCTGTTTTACGATTTGTTAATGTCTCCGAAGTTTCTCGTGTAAATAGGCAAGTGCCCAAGTCCAGAATGACTGGCGTGTGGTCTGAAGATCCATCTAGACTAGACTCAACAGCTGTATTTAAATATTTCCCGATAAAGAAGTTGAGAAAATCGGGTACTCTCCGTTAATCACTTGGTCAGTATGTCGGTTCACCGGTCGAGATCGGCTTAAGATGATTTATGTTAATGCAACGTTTCAGTTCTCGACCTCTGGTATTGGTACAGCGAGAGCCCCAAAAGGTATGTTTGCCATTCCGATCACCACCAGCTACGAATCTTAGGCACAAGGTTTGAAAGAAGTCACCAAACATTTGGGTTGTTATTCTATGTCTTGGCGGGCAGTATATAGAGGAGAGCGTAATCATCCCAGCACGGTCTTCCAGTTTTATTGAAGTGGCCTGTAGGTGAGATGTAGAGTACGGTTCCATGATTGAGTGTTTGAGGTTAGTTCTAATTACAAGTGCCGTTCCCGCATGCGCTCTGTTTTAATTAATTAGTGAATTAAGTTAGTGAATTAGTGAGTCATTAATGAATGTGTTACTACACATTATAAATATGTTGCAATCTGATTTACCTAAGTATGCCTAAAAATTAATACAAAAAAAACATGCGCAAAGCGGTAGAAAAATAATGTTTTGTCTTACTCCTGAAAGTTGCTTTATGACTCATATCAGATTTAGCAAGCGCACCAACCGGAATTCCTTGGAGCACAACAATACGATTTACAACTACTCAAAATTAAAGAACTGGCATTTTCCGACTTCAAAAAAAAAGAAACGAAATTTTTAATCTCGAAATTATTAGTTAATGCACATAAAACCAAAGCCCGGACCACTTTGTACGACTAATGCTATTATTTAATTTAATTTAGTCCGTATTGCATGGTTATAAAGATTTAAATTCGATATAATGACGGATTTATGTTCAAACTTCCAGATATGTCCCTGTTACCGACAGATTGCAATCAACTTTCGATCGTATTGCCGGCACATTAAATCTAAATTACTTTAATGACGGAAACAGGATCAAATTTTAAAACGTGTCCTGGTAACCGGCAGAATTACAATTAACTTTAGTTTTTATTCCATAGTGATAAGAGCTAAATTCCTGTGACGACGGAATTAGGTTCATACTTGAAGCGTGTCCTAATTACCGTCAGATCAATGGGTAAACTGACGGCTATTGGCTCATGTGACGGTTTTTGTGACCCAAAATATGTCACTTACAAAAAACATAATCTAAATATTAAAAATGATTAATTTTATAGGTTTTATTGCTAGACAATTTACTTATCTATTACAAAAACTATTTGCACTCTCTCTGTAAATAAAAAACACTGCACAACAGAGGAAGAAACATAAGCTGGCAGACGTCAGTTCTAGTACCTAAATTAGCAAAAAAATTAAAAAGTCGGCAATGCTTACCTTCGAACGCGTGTGTTGTAGTCGCCATATGTTTTTCAAAAGAATGTTCACATTATAATTATGCTAAATATTTCTAAGAATGTGTTGCCAACAAAAATAGAGCTTTGTGTGGTAGCATATCAGTGATATTTGCATTTTTTGGAAAACTGACGAGTACTGGGACACTGTCGACATTACGTACTTCTACCTTAACTTGGGGTTAAGTATGAGCCGTGAAAGTAATATTTGTAAACGACTGGTTGCACCAAGTTAAGTATATACTTTTTACAATTTCTTAAAAATGTATATTTAAAAATGGAACAGCCCATTTTGAACCCATTTAATTTTACTTTTTGCAAAATTGTAAAAGGTAAGATTTGATGCAGCTGACGGTAGAGTTTTTAAGTAGATTATGACTACGAGATCTTATCACGGATGCATCTATCGAATTTACCGGGATTTTAGGCTTTAAAATGTAAAATAGTGATTAATTATATAATTATTTTGTGAAATAACAAAATTTGTCAATCAATTCCGAGAAAAACGGTCTGATGCATTGACTTATCCCCCTAATATTATAATGATATTTAATATTTATAGATACGATATAATGATAATGATAGATGCTGATGCGTTGATTTATCCGTATAATATAATGATATATAATATTAATGTCTATGTTATAATATTAAATACGGATAAATCAGCATCGGCCCGTTTTTCTCGGAATTAATCAACAAACTTTGTTATTTCACATTAAACAATAATTATTAGTTACATTCAAATATAGCCTATATCACTCTGGAATAATTAAACTTTTTACTGGTTTAAGAATTTCTAAAATGGTTCAGTAGATCCAGAGATTACAATACACAAGCTTACAAAATTTTAATGTTAGTGATTGAAAAAATATAAAACTTATCGATTCATGTCATAGACTAGTACATGCCTACTCTATGTTATGCTCCACTTATAAATAAATAAAATAGTTTATTTGTTCAACAAGTTTTAACAATTTTTAAACATAGGGGTTGAGGCCTTCTTTTAAGTATTACATACTTGTGCTAGAAGACCCCGCTCTTCCATAGCATTCTATACATACGTTGAAGAACAAAACAGAAAAATCTCAAAATTGTACCGTGCGTGTGTGTGTGTGTGTGTGTGTGTGTATGTGTAAAGTGTACCTATGTGCTTACATATTATTATTCAACATTTTAAAGATTTCAACACTCCTTCCGCCTTTTCATAATTCTGCTCCACTTGCTTTTTTTGTAATGTTCTATATTACGATAGTTACAAGGCGCGTAATTTTTATAATTTTTACAATACCGGAATTCCATGAATTAAGGCATATTGAGAATAGATTTTACCGTGTCATGCCGGCAGAGTAGAAAAGCATCACTCCGTATCTTCCAGTAGGTGTTGTACATCGGGACTAATGGATCAGCAAAGGGTTATTGGTCACCTTATACTCCGTCCACCAATTCGCATTGGGCAAGCATGGTGGACTACTGCCTAAACCTCCTTCGATAACAAGAGTGGGTCGAATTAAAAAGGCTGATGATGATGATGATGATGAGAATAGAATTTCGCATCGAGTTTGCCGTTGTTTCTTACTCAAAAACTATTTCGGCCCCGTTTATATATGGTTTTTCGAGTTTTTCCTGTACTTGTAGTATAAGACAATATTACTTGCCAAATTTCATAGTTCTTGACCAACGGGCAGTACCCTATGAATTTTGATTCCCTTGAGAGTCGTTTTTTGCGGCATAAACGGCCGTATATTTTTATGCGTTCACTAAGAAGTTTGATTTTTTCACAGCTTCAATGGACCGTAGACGCTGTATATTGTTTTAATTTCAAGTCGATACCTGGTTTTAATTTCAACACGATACCTCTACTCGTTCCCGAGATAAAGGGTCTTGACTGACAGACGGACAACAATGACCCTATAAGGATTCCGTTTTTTTCCTTTTTAGGTACGGAACCCTAAAAATCGAAAAGAAAATAAGTTGCGGACGCCCGGTCTCTACAGTTGATAAGCACTTTAGTTTTGGTACCTTGGTTTTAATTTAATACTTCACGTTTTCCTTCAGAGCTCGCTGTGCCGTAATCATGACATGGTACTAAAGTGTTATGTATGCCACTTTACGGACTGCATGCAAGTAATCAAAATAAAATACAATCAATAATAAACAAAATGCAATCCTACATATTATAAACGCGAAAGTTTGCATGAATGTATGGAAGGATGTGTGTTTGTTACTCTTTCACGCAAAAACTAGTGAATGTATTTTAATTATACTTTACAATAATGTGTTAAAGCAATATCTAAACGCATACAATGTTTTTTTTTTAATGACAGCTAATGTCACTGTCTATTTGTTCTCTCGTCCCGGTGATGGTGTGTACTTTGTCGCTTAACTTTTGTAATCCCAATATATCTCAGTTCATCCTGCGAGTTTCTTTTATTTTATACCTTAACCTATCAGGTTATGGGCCCAGGATATCGAAGCAGTATATATTTGAATATATTTCTGGTTAAAACGAAAACCGGCATAAATTCTAACCTACAACAATACGGTTACGGTGTGTTCTTGCTGCCATGTCTGCGTCTACAAATGTATGTATTGAGAAACTCAAAGGCATAGATAACTACAGCTCATGGAAATTTATGATGAAAATGGTGTTAATACAAGAAGAATTATGGGAATGTGTTGAAAATGAAAAATGCGATTCGAAAAGACAGCAGAGAGCATTGGCTCGAATAGCGCTATCAGTTCAGCCGTCTGCAATTCCCCACATACGGAACGCCAAATCAGCATACGAAGCTTGGGGCAGTCTAGAGAAGGCCTACGAAGATCGAGGTTTATGTCGTAGACTTGGACTCTTACGAACATTGTTTGCCACGAAGCTAACCGAGAGCGATAACATGGAATGTTACATCAACAGAATCACAGAGTTGTCGCAACAATTATGTGAAATTGGATCACCACTAGATGATGATTTTGTAGCTGTGATCATGCTAAGCGGGCTGTCATCTGACTTTGATCCACTGATCAT
The DNA here is from genome assembly GCA_955850985.1 of Elophila nymphaeata. Lineage (NCBI taxonomy): Eukaryota > Metazoa > Arthropoda > Insecta > Lepidoptera > Crambidae > Elophila > Elophila nymphaeata. The sequence goes on from OY039070.1 coordinate 9,956,793, forward strand.
GGCAATGGAGAACTCAAATGTAAAACTATCTAGTGAAATAGTAAAAGGAAAGCTGCTACAAGAAAACATTAGAAGAAGCGACAAAACAGAAATGGCTTCAGCCCTGCTTGCTCGGAAACAACCAAGATGTTATAGATGCAAAAAGGTAGGACATTTTATTAAAGATTGTCCTAAGTCAACCCACAGAAAGCCTGTGAAGACCAATACAGACACATCGAAGGCCCTACTGGTTGCATTGTCTGCCAACATCAAGCATGGTTTGTGGTACATTGATAGTGGTGCCACGGGGCATATGTGCGGGGACAAAAGCATTATGAGTGATTTTGTGAGTGATGAAAAATCATTAGAAGTAAATATAGCCAATGGTAATAAACTGTACACTGCGGGAAGAGGTTGTGTGAAAGTCTACATGAGGAACGGTATTGTAAGGACAATAAGTAATGTTTTCTATGTACCAAATTTGACAGCAAATTTATTGTCAGTAAGTACTATGGTTAGTAAAGGGTTAAGAGTGGTGTTTAGTTCTGGCATGTGTCAAATTTATGACAATAAGACTGTGATAGCCACAGCTACTCTGTACAATGGTGTCTATCACCTTGATACAATTGAATCTTTAAATTGTAACCTTACCATGAAGTGCGATGTTTCTCCCTGTTCAGTAGATTTAGGTTGTGCTGAGAAGACTTGCAATCTGACATTGCCGGCTGGCGGCAGTGAATGTTCGGTGGCAACTGCGATGCCTGCTATCACTGAGAAGGAAGTGAAGGCCTCACAACAGGTATGGCATCGACGACTCGGACATCTCAATCATCGTAGCATGGAGTTATTGAGAAAAGGTATGGTCACAGGCATTTCATATGATAATAGTGCTATAGAGAAATGTGTTTCATGTGTCAAGGGAAAGCAGACTCGAGCGTCATTTCCCAAAAATTCTTTCAATAGAGCTACGGAGATATTAGAATTAGTTCATAGTGACCTGTGTGGTCCTATGCCTAGTAAATCATTTAGTGGAGCAAAATACTTTTTATCATTTATAGATGATTATACTAGAAAGACTTTTGTGTATTTTTTAAAAACGAAAGATGAAGTTTTTGAAACTTTTAGAGCTTGGGTAATTTTGGTTGAGAAACAGACCAATAAAAGGTTGAAAGTTATACGTACTGATAATGGTACTGAATATTGTAATTTAAAATTTCAGACCTACCTGAAGCAGAATGGCATAGTTCATCATACGACTGTGCCATACTCTCCCCAGCAAAATGGAGTTGCTGAACGTGCCAATAGAAGCATCATGGAGAAGGCGCGCTGCTTGCTTCAGGACTCCTACCTTGGGCCGATGTACTGGGCTGAAGCTGTAAATACAGCTGTATATCTGAAGAATCGCTCTCCAACAGTGGCAGTCAGGGGACATACTCCAGAGGAGAAGTGGACTAATTGCAAGGTATCTGTTTCACATTTGCGTACTTTTGGGTGCATCGCCTATGCACATGTACATTGTAGAACCAAATTAGAACCCAAAGCCAAGAAGTATATTTTTGTAGGGTATTGCGAAAATACCAAGGGCTACAGATTGTTAGATCCTGACAAACCAAGAGACTGTATAAAGGCTCGGACTGTCACATTCTTTGAAAATAAATATTATTATAGCAAAGAGAATGATGTGTCATATGATGATAAAAATTGTAAAGAGTCATTCACACAAGTAGATTTTGATGTGAATAATTTGATTCAACCTCCTACAGAATCATTATGTGAGGAAAATACCTCCAGTGAGGTCCATTCTGATGAGACATTTTTAAATCAGGGTGAACCAAGATATAGTGTGATATCTATAAATGATTCTGTAAGTGAGGAAAGTTTTTATTCGGATAATCCTTCGGATGAAACTTATATTCCAGATTTAGAAGAAGAATCTTCAACTTCGAGTTCAGAAGGAGAAATAAGTCGCAATTCGTTGGCAGCCCAGCTTGCGAGAGAAAAACCCTACACTTCGCACATTGACGAACCACAGACAGTCAGCGAGGCGATGAGGGCTCCAGATGCAGTGAACTGGAAACAAGCTATGGCAGATGAGTATAAGTCTCTCATTGAAAATAATTGTTGGACACTTACCGATAGAGTTGATGGTCAAATCCCTGTGAAATGCAAATGGGTATTCAAAAGGAAATTAGGTGCTGATGGTGAACTTCTAAAGTATAAGGCTAGATTAGTTGCCAAAGGTTTCACACAGCGTTACGGGATAGACTACAATGAAACATTTTCACCTGTTGTTAGGTATTCAAGCATTAGAACACTGCTAGCTATAGCTGCTGAATATAATATGAATATTCAACATTTAGATGTAAAAACTGCCTTTCTCAATGGTGACCTTGATGAACTGGTGCACATGGAGCAGCCTGAAGGCTACATTGTAAAAGGTAGTGAGAATAAAGTTCTTAAGCTTAATAAGGCCATATATGGTCTAAAACAAGCAGCTAAAGCCTGGTATGAGAAAATTAATAGAGTATTATGTGAGAAATTAAAGTTTACTAAGTCATCATTAGAAGCATGTGTCTATTATAAGTCGAGTCAAGATAAACTTATTATAATAGCATTATATGTGGACGATATTTTGTTAATATCAACATCAAATACTCATCAAGAGGTACTTAGTATAAAGAACAAACTTAAAAATGAATTCGAAATTACGGATTTAGGGCCAGCAAGGTACATACTAGGAATGAGAATCACTAAATATGAAAATAGAATTACCTTGGATCAAACAAATTACATAGACAAGGTACTTCAAAGATTTCAAATGGAAGAGTGTAACCCAGCAGCATCCCCAATGGAAGTTGGTTTGAAACTTGAAAAGTCTGTTAATATGAACACTAAATATGACTATAGAAGTCTTATCGGTTCATTAATGTACATTGCAGTTGGCTCTCGGCCAGATATTTCACATGCAGTGAGCTATCTAAGTCAATTTAATGATTGTTGTGATGAAACACATTGGAAATCTGCAAAGAGAGTACTACGTTACCTCAAAGGTTCGAAAGGTCTCTGTATGAATTTTATAAAGGGTGGAATTAATATTACAGGGTATGCAGATGCTGACTGGGGAAGATGCGAGACAGATAGAAGATCCTATACTGGTTATGTGTTTCAGGTTGGAAAATCCATAGTTTCATGGGAAAGTCGGAAGCAAAGAACCATTGCCTTATCAAGCACAGAGGCGGAGTATATGTCTCTTTCTGATTCATGTAAAGAGGCACTGTTTCTTCGCAATTTTTTGCAGGAAATATTGGGTATTGTGTGTAAAGTTACAATTTTTAATGATAATCAGTCAGCTCAGAAATTATGTAAAAATACAATTTTCCATGCTAGAACTAAACACATAGACATTCGCCACCATTTTATTAGAGATCATATAACTAATGGTTTTATTGATGTAAAATTTTTGTGTACTAAAGAAATGTTAGCAGATTTGTTCACTAAGCCATTGTCAAAAGATTTACACAGCAAGTTTGTAAAGCAATTAATGTTAGAATGATAAGTTAAAGACAGCTTAGTGATTGTATTCTTTTAAGGATATAGTTAAGTAAATGTGTATTATTTTGTAATCTGAATTGTATGGTTTAAGGGCCAGTGTTAAAGCAATATCTAAACGCATACAATGTTTTTTTTTTAATGACAGCTAATGTCACTGTCTATTTGTTCTCTCGTCCCGGTGATGGTGTGTACTTTGTCGCTTAACTTTTGTAATCCCAATATATCTCAGTTCATCCTGCGAGTTTCTTTTATTTTATACCTTAACCTATCATAATGTAGTTCATAGATGAGAATAGCATAGGTATAGGCTATAATTTATACTTATCCTGCTCAGACGAAACCGCGGGCAGAAGCTAGTACAACATAAATATAATTTTAACAAAAATAATTATACAGCACTATTACAGAGCCGTAAAATATGCAAGCTGACTGGTCGTTTTTAATAGCAGCCAAAAATAAAATAATTTTAAATAATATTAATTTTATAGGTTTATGTTAACTGGTAACAATCTTTGGTTAAAGTTTTCACTTAGTTATAATTTATCTGTAAGAACCAAGAACATCATTCTGGGACAAAAAAGTTGATATTTGAACAAGTCATCGAATTGTCTAGACATGAAAGGTGAATAAGCCATTTAGGCCATCCATAGTTAATTCGAAGCTTGGTCATTGTAAGAGACGGGCGCTTTCAAACAGTTTATTTTTGTTTTATAAGTAGTAGGGCTTTCCACTTTACATAATTCTACATTGGTGTGAGAACTTGATAATCTGTTATCACCTACATAAGTTCTGATGATGTAAAGATATTTATAAAGAATTATTTCGTCAGGCCACGATATTTTTTGTATTTTTCCCCTTTTTATGATTCAAACATTCAAAAACTGTTTATTTATGTCTTATTATTAATATTTTATAAAAAGTATTTGAATATATTAAATCAATGAACACATGAAATTTTAAATAGGTGGTTTTAGGAAACCCGTTGAACTGAGGCATATTGTTTTCTGGAGGTTGGAAATGAACTCTCCTTCACTCTTCTCAATTAGTTATGTCTATAACTACTATTAATTTATTTTTGCCAGCACTTTGAGAATTTAATAATTGTATGAAAATTACGAATAACGGAACTTGTATAAATTGGCTTAGTCAGAGCAATCCTACATCTTTAGTGTCCTGTAACTATTGGTCCGAATGGCTTATTTTGTTGGCTGGCACTTTCAGAAAAAGTGGAAAAAGTGTAAAATGGATGCTCTCCTTAGGGTAACGAAAAGCGTTGGGGACCTTGCGCAAGCAGAGCATCCCGCGCCTGCATACCACACTCAAAAAATACTTGGAAAACGAGAAACCTATTGATTTTTCTTAACAAGATGCTACATTTTCTCATATAATAAAATGATCTACAAAATAAATTGAATTTTATGAAAATAGCTCTAGTAGTTTTAAAGCTATCATATCGCTTTTGTATGCGTGTATTGATAATACTAGAAAAAATGCACTGAAAAAAATCGACTTGGCTCAGGCGGGGCAAGTCGATATTTTTCAGTGCATTTTTTCTAGTATCAAAAATATATACGCGTTTGTTTACGCAAAAATAATGTTATTCCATAATGCGTGAATTACTTTCAAGTTCTTTTAAGAGGACGGCGCGCACGAAAAAACAAACCGTCCTATTCCTATTTCTTATCTGATATTCATGATATATTAGAAAATTTTAACTAAAAAGAGAAAATCTATGCCTGTACGTTTTCCTTTCTTTAAAATTAATTTCAATATGTTAAAAACATTCTAAAATATCATAAAAATCGGATAAGAATTGACAACATTACATTTTTTAAAGTATTTTTTTTAATGAATGGAAAATATACACGTAAAGACTGAACAGGTATTTTTTTATTGTCCTTAATTTTGATTCTAAGTAATTTAATTTGAAATTAAATTTGGTTATGTAGGTTATAATTAAAAGAAAAAGATGGATGGCAAAGACAATACCTGTTAGTAATCCTACGCCGTCCATTCTTGGTACGTTTAATTCTGTAAAAACTATATAGTCTTCTAGATGACCAAAGCTCCAAATGGTTTCGTGATTATGATAACTTGTCTTTTTGAAATGGTGACACCATTTCGGGAAGGGGAATGAAAAGTTTTTCTCGCTTTGTGTTATTTTGCTTGAAGACGGTGCTCTCCGTACTCTCCTCTTATTACACTAAAATGTACAAATTTTTAAATGTTCTCACTAATTTTAAATGTAAGTAAGTAGTCTAGTTTCTAACGTATATTTTTTCAAAATTTGCGCTTTTTTAGTCAACTCGTGATGATTGTTCGAAAATTGAATGTGGTATTACACGTAGAGCTTTCGTGTGGCAGCCCTAAGCTCGCTGCCTACAAAGATGGTCCGCGAGGAGACGGCGCCTGCTTGGAATAGAACTTTGTGACACATCCATAAACGCGAGCGCCGATATTCCTGGCGCCTGGACGTGAACGTTTTTGTGTTTACAGAGGTTCAATGGATGGAGTTCCAGGCCGAGAAAGGAAAGACGGGATGCCAATATTGTTAGTGATTTGTTTTTTATAAGGTCCTTTAAGTTGTTCCGGATCGTTATTTGTAATTAGCAAGAAGTTTGAATTACTCTTCTGATAATTCGAAGTGCTATTTAAAATAACTAATTCTGTAAGCTAAAGTGCTAAAGTGTCGGCTGCAGGAGGCTGCAGTGCACAGTCATACTGGAGTTTTTATGTTATATTAGAGAGTAATTGAATAACTAGCGTTCAGCACGCGACTTCATCCGCACGGAGTTTTTTTTAAAATCATATATAGCTTATGTCACTTAAGAATAGCATAGCATTCTAATAGTGCAAAATGTTTTGAAATTGGTCCAATAGTTATTGAGTTTATTCGTTACAAACAATACAAATATTTCCTCTTTATGATATTAGTATGGAGTATAGACTAGCGCTCCAACCGTGACTATGTCCTTCTATATATTTATTTTCAATATTATAGCCTATATTACTCAGTGAAAAAGCAGCATTCTAATGTGAAAGAATTTGGTGAAAGTAATTTTTGACCTATTCGTTTACAAATATATATTGATAACCGTCGTTAGTTTTATTAGGAAATAAAGCTACTTTTTCAAGATTTCTTATGGACATGAAAATATTCTTGAAAAGTTTAATGCCACCAACAAATCTACACTGCCACTGATGATTATTGGTACGGTCAGCTCAGCATCAGAAGAAGATTAACGCTTTAGTGCCATGTCATAACAAAGCCTGCGCTTGTGCAGTAATAGATACCACAATTATGTACCAATGTTTACTATGACAAGGTACTAAGTATAATGAGTACAGTACAATGAGGATTGGTAGGAAGCGGTTGCATTTACAAACAGAATCAAAAGCTTAACGCACTTTTCGAAGAATGGTTGTGCTTAACACTATACATTTTTCGTAAGTTCCACGAAACTAGTCAAAGCTTAAATTTCGATAAACACTAGGCGAGGTACAGACAACAGCACATCGGGTTACCACAAACTGTCAAATTTTCTCAATCAATTTTGTCCTTTATATCAAGCACAATAAGGTTGAAAGTCGGTTGGAGAAATTTGACAAATTTGTATAATCTGATGTGCTGTTGACTGTACCTACGTAATCTTCTAGGGAAAATAAGAAAAAGTCAAATTATACCTATATTACTTAAAAACGTATTTACATTACGTATTATTTTATTAAGCCATGCTTTTGTTTTCTTCAACACAATAGTTCCTAGATATAGTAATTACACGGGCTTTGGTAATTTACGTTGTTTGTGGCTTTTAGTACATACTAATTATATAACCGAGTAAGCACGAAGGACGCTACGAAATAAAAACGTATAATTCCATACGATTGTAAGCTCGCATATCCGCCTTCAATTTATCATTCAGAAGCCTCAATTAGTGTTGATTTATACTGTTGTTACTAATGTGTTCCTTATTTACAAATACAGTTTATCGACATTTTTTATATAACTTTAAATGTAGAGTTAGTGGGGAATTTATGAAACTAATTCAATTAGTTTGTCACGACTATGCTTTAAGAACATTCGAAAACAATATTCAATCATAAAGTGGGTAATACATTACATTTGGAACTGGGAAAACTTTTTTAAATGGAAAGGCAATAAAGTCCAACCGGCCACTGGTTTATTGGATCTAAGTGCTGCAGTGTATTACTTGTTTGAAGGTTAATGTAATAAATGACATTTTAGTCGATATAAAGGTATACAAACTGTCTCTCATTTAATGCCCATGAGTAATAAATTGAACTGCTATAAGTATGGATTTATTGAAATAATAATTTAATTTTAACAGGCCGTCGTTCTACTGTGTGGTAACATCAGGGTGTCACTTATAAGCAGCCAGCTCTTATGAAATCCTCTTCCTGTTGAAAAGCTTTGACATAACGACACTACAAAATAATGATATGCCATTGTGGTCTTCTTGAAGCTGCCCCCTTAACGCTTTAAAAAAAATCAAAACGATTCCGTTTTCATATATTTGGACAACAACTTGACAGCTGTGAGATGTAAAAACATATGAGAATGTTAGCGACACAGAACAAATAAAAGAGGTTAGAAGTCGTAAGAAGGAGTGGCGCGCGCGCTGCTGGTTATGAGTAAACACTCATATTCGATCCTTTTCGAAGAGGAAAAATATTTAGAAAATAAATCTAAAACACCGTCTTGTGCTATTTTAACTGGCAGGAAGCAAAGTAAGACTCATAATCTTACTAATAGAGACATTTCTTTTCACCGGTATGTACAAATATACCTACTGTTAAATTGAAAAAATATTAGTCGCGTATGGCGACACTGGCTCTGGTATGATGTTAATACATAATACGACTTCTAAACTCTTTTATCTGTTCTGTGGTTAGCGATTTGGTTTTGGTGTCTACGATCGTAGGCTGCAATCCCATCGCGGGAGTTAAGATTCCAATTATTAGCTCTCTTATAGGTTTAAAGCCATTATCTAGTTGAATTTTATTTATAATTGTATTGGACAGGGCTTGAAATATTTGAATAGATACTAAAACACTAAAAACAGAAAACAAATACAGTAGCGATAAGCCCTTTCCCGTCTTAGCGCTTAATAAGTGCTGAAACGAATTGTCTTATATCATTTTCAAACATTTAATTCTCATGTTTATTTCTTAATTTTCTTAATTTAAGGATTACAACTGAATCGTTTAAGCTAATTTATTTTTTATCGTACCTATAAGGCGAAATAAAATAGAGCAAAATTTACCTGTGGTACTATCTTTGTAGAGCACTTAACGTAGAGCGAATTCCCTTTGAGGCAATAAGTAACTGTTTTTTTCAACTTCATATTTCACTGAATAGTCACGAAAACGTGGAACATATATGTACATATAGCTGCGTTCGAACGTGGTATAATAGTCTCGGTCGCTGGCTGCCAACTAAACAATTGTATATTGTAAATCAGCGCTATTCTTTGCGACCGAGTTTTTTTACGATTCTGCATTTTGACAATTAAGCATTATGCAATCTAAAGTAGTACACGAATGAACATAAAATTGTTGAGATAATTTGCTTTACAGCAAACATTTTAAAATAAAAACCTTATGAGATGATTTATTGAAATATATATTTTTTTGCAATTACTGCTGCCACCATATAGTAGGGCTGTAGTAAAAATATAACATAAATATTGTAAGCTAACTTTTAACATTTGGATAAGTATATTGTACTACAATTATATATTAAACTACAATTAACAAAATGCAAAATTTATGTAATAAAAACAAATAAAATTAAAATTTACTAACCTAAGCACAATTTAAATTTCATTAATAAATTACACTGTTAGATGGACAGGTCAATGCACTTACGTCACTATGCCAAACACGTCTTAATTAAACGTATTTTGCAAGTGCAAACGGCACTTGTAAAAAAAAATATCAAAGCAAGCAAAAAATACAAACATGTGAGCACGCACGTATATTTGTGTTTATTTAGAAAAACTTGGTTCTTTACAACTGGAAACTGTTAATATGCAAATTATTATTTGAATATTAAGGTTACTGTAATCGCAATACCAAACTGCGACGTCTTTTTATTCAGATAAACATAAGCCAGATTTCACATGCTACTTTTACAGATCGTTCCATGCACGCGTAGAACTTTGTTTATATTAAAGTCACGTTGCTCCTGAGATGCAAAGTACCTAACTGTATTAATGAATTATTAAAGTGTAAGTAGAAACGATAGGATTTTCTGAATTCCGCAGTTTTAATTGACATTACAAAATACTATGCAAAAATATTCCAGATTTTACTTTTATTTGTGATTTTATTGTTTGATAATCGACACATACAATCACGCTTATAACCCCAAAAGGGCAAACAGAAAGGACCAGAATCTTAGGTACCTAACATTTCGTATTTCCGTTCAAGTAATTTTGTTTTCAAAATAATTTTTATTTTATTTCTGATTAGGGGTGTCGTTACTTGATTTAGTTGTTCGATCGGAATCAAAAGTTCACGTACAAAATTTTTATTTCCAAAAATATTTTTAAGTATGTATGTTTAGGTCCTCCACTGTTTAGTTAATTTTAAATCGTATACTAATCAAATTCAGGCGATCATCTGGTTGTGCGGTTTATGTTTTTCAGTCTATAAAGCTTTTGAAAACTTGTTCTTTGTCATCAATTTTTGATGCTTTCTGTACCTACATGAAATTTGAGTATTTTTATATTTAATTGTGTTCCATATTTGTATCTTATACACTTGAAATTTGATATAATAATAGATTTCCGTATCGTGGGAAAAAATAGATTTCGAAAAAGCAAAACATGTTTTCGAGATGACATTGTATTGGAGTTTCAAATTAAAGTTTTATTTTATTTTGTATTTCAGTTAGTTGTTTAAATTGTTATTATCTGTATAGAGATTCAATTTTAAAGACATATTATTTCAAGAGCTTACATATTTATAATAAAACACTATTAATTTAATTACGTTTTCATTTGTTAAGCTTCACATAATTTACATGTAATAGTATGGTGTATTTTATTTTTTTATTTTTTTCGCAATAATATAAATTCTTAAAATATTTAAACTTAGATAATTTTCCACCAAAACAAATGCCAAATATGTACCTTCAAATAAATGAATTTGAATGTATCTTCGCTACCTACATCTCATTGAATTAAAAATTGCAAGTGCTAAGTTGCCTAGATAATACAATATTGTCCACGTGGCTGTTTCTAGGTTGTCAGTGTAGAGTGTGTTACGTAATAATTTACTCGTATTATGTACAGCATAAGATATTTTAGAGCTAACTTGGCCCGTTTTTATCTCCGGAGCACGTGCTCATTGCAACAACAGAGTGGAATGAGCAATGTTATTGGATATTTTCCGATATCATTGTTCTCACATCTCATATAATCAAAATTGAGATTTCAAGTAAAAGCTTGGGATTTTTGACATGAAAAAGCAGGTTCGGTTCTATGTGGTCTCCGTTGAAAAATATGTAGCGTCTTCTCTCTATAGTTGCTTAATTTAATTAAATCTTTCCCTCTCATTCACGCGAGATAACATGAAGTGAAGTCACTTATTTCACCGTGCGTATATTTTACTTTGATTTTACTACGTATTCAAATATTCGCTATAAAATTATTAGTTGAGAATGTGTTAGATACATAATAATATATAAATATGAGCAAAAGGTTTACTATAAAAGTCCATTTGCAGTAAATTTCTTATTAAATATCCAAATTTTACATGAGCCAAGCAATAATGTTTTGATCATTAAATACATGTTAACGTTGTATTACCTGTGGTATATTATAAATCAACATGCAACACGTAGGTACTTATTGTTAATCTGAGAAAACTCTTGACCTCAATATGCTTGTATTTAATGGTAGAGATGATATTAATGATTGCTTAATAAAATTGTACCTAAGTTTTTTAAATCTTTATTTTCTTTGATAAAACATAATAAGGGAGCATCTCACAGTGAATTACTTCAAAATGATAGAAGAAATCTTCAGAAGGTGTTTATCTAGTAAATTGCAAACTAATATGAATATTTTATTGGTCATAACCGATCAGAAACGAGAAATATTGGTCATATACGGCATTGGTAATATTAGGGTGCCGCTAGTGACAAATCGATAAGCCTTGCATGCAACGCTTTCTCTGAAGCTTACTCATAAGTATCTGAAGGTAGGTTGTTAATTAATAATCACTACAGTCGCTATCCGCCGTCTGTCTGGCCCTATGTATGCTTAGATCTTTAAAACTACGCAACGGATATTGATGCGGTTTAGGATTAGATATAGTGATTCTTAAGGAAGCTTTATATGTATAATACATGCATATTTACATAAGCATTGCACCCGTGCGAAGCTGGGGCGGGTCGCTAGTAGTGTATATAAAGAACTCGATAAGACAGTCAGCATCAGTACCCATACTGTAAGTTTTTTCGTAAAAAAACGCGGTATAACCACGAATGTGTAAAGTCGTAGATAAGATATGAGCGTTACAACTATTATATTTAATGCAATTCTTTACTCAGGCAATGGTAAAATTATTTAAAGTAAATTTACAATTATTAAAAGCGCAGCATTTAAAGAATGGTTGGTTGCGAACAACTCATTCATATTTCCATTTAATTTTCGCAAATTTCCATATGGGAAATGCGAGCTAGGTTTTATTACAGCGAAATTACGTAAAGAAAAACTAATGCAATTATAATCAACTTTGACTCACTTTACCCTGAAAGATATCGTACGATGATCACGTATGTCCAATTCGTAGAAATAGTTATATTTACTAAATACATTATGTTCGGCGTACAATGGTCATGGCACGTATAAAGTTGTACAATAAACTCTATCGTTAGTTACTACATAAGAAACAATGAAGATTGGAACCTCAGATCGTATAAGTAATATTGGAACACTTTATTTCTAGACATATAATAGAGATTTTCAGTTATATAGCGATAATGTCGTACCCAGACTGCTGACATGATTTTGAGTGTAACACCGTCCTGGTTTTTGGCTTTTATTGGATTTTTTACTGATTGATTGTTACTTTTTGGGTTTGGTGTCCCATTTATGAAGGCGACAGGCTGGCAACGTCACTATTTGGAGACACTGCGTGGCCCATCCTGCCAGATGTGGCTTTATGTGTAACGAAATGTTATCTAAGGCTTTGTTCAACCCCTCATACTTATCGTACGATCACGCTCAAAGTCCTAAGACTATGAGCCAGATCGTATGTATGTAGCAGGGATGTAACGGAGGTAGTTTTATCGGAACCGAAGTCGGAGTCGGAGTTTTTAAATTTGATTTATCGGAATCGGAATCGGAGTCGGAATCGGAGTCGGAGGCAGGGTCAGAAGTGGTGGCATGAGAAAGAATTTTTATTTACAGACAAATAAAACATTCTTAAATCAATTTTTTTAAAATTATAAAATAAAACACAAACAATGAAAAAAATCCTTTCATAACAGTCGACACAGGCCGCCGTCGCCGCTATGTTATGCTTCGACCTCCGATTAAAACCTCCGATTTAAAAGTGTCGGAGCCGAAGTCGGAACCGAAGGTGTAATAATAATCGGAAGTTCCGACTTAACGGAACCGGAGTCGAAGCTCCGTAACATCCCTGGTATGTAGTTATATTTTGTTAGTATTATTAATTGAATGAATGATAATTTGATATAAGTATTATTTTGGTAGACATTTATTTATTTATTATGGTATACACAACAGTACCCTTAGTATGAGTTTTGATAGTTTTCGAGCTCGATCAAACGTATCGTCTCTTTTCATACATTGCTTACTGTTTCTGATAGTTTACGCTAGAGGCGCTAGTGGGCAATGTATGAAAAGAGACGATACCTTTGATCGAGCTCGAAAACTAACAAACTCATACTAGGGGTACGGGTTACAATCATAACTTACACTAAATATCTCTTAGTATCATTAAAACCTGGGGCCTGAGACAAGTGGCAATCGTTTCATAACAATAAGTAATCTAAATTCGTCATCATCGGCCATATTGGCTGGTTATCTACAGCGTCTTAGCTTTTACTACCAACTTACTAAGAACTACTACTGGTCACGTGATTTAACGACGGCTTTAGTCAATCGCATACATTTACTTCTTATCGAACTTCGTTATCGTTTCTATTTGTTACTTTGTCTACGGGCCCAAATATAAACCTAAAAATCGGGAGTGGTCTCCCCTTGTCTTTCTCGTATACCGGAAACGAATCAAAAGATGATGAACCTTATATTTTGATGTCATACATGCATGTTAAATTTGGTTGCAATAAGTCAAAGCATACTCGAGTTATCGTGCTAACGCACAGACACACACACAGACATAATTCCAGCTACCGGTAGCCTTACAGTATTTTTTTACAGGTATTTTTGGACTCGGAGTCCAAAACGTGTAAATCCGTCAAAATTTCGAAGTCAATTTTTTTGACGATTACAAGACTTCCTCTATACTACGTATACGATAACATAAAAACGTGTACACACAGCATGATCAAAACGTGAGCTTTCATTGAACTAACAAACAAAAGCCTACAACAAGAACGGATATTACACAAATAAAGTCAAGTAAAATAATAAATAAGTTAAATATCATCTATCATCAAAACGAGCACCGTTAATTTTCAGAGATCATTTTTATTTAGCTGAAATTCAGTTATGATGCCTTATTTACAAAGTTAGTTTATAACATATGCGACTGTTATCAAAATATTTTTACTCTATGAACAGCTTACGAAAGGAGCGTCGAATCATAATAAATATTGCACAAGCAGTCTCAGCTATTATTAGGAGGCAGATCTAAATCAAAACAAGTGCAGGTTCCACGGTCCGCTCCCATTGATTCGGTTACATAATAGTCTCATTCACTCGAACTAGTTTCAAGAGATTTGTTTAGGAAACGAGCTCTAAATATTTATTTATTATTTATTATACATATTTGAAGAGTAGGTAGCCCAGCGCGCATGCAGTTGGAGTCGGTTTCTGTGTGAAAGGAGGTCGATCCCGGCAGACTACTGACCGACCGAACCCACTCCTAGCACAAGATCAGGGTATTTAGAGGGGTTAACAGCTTTAATATTAATGTGTTAGCAGCATATTAATATTATTCTTTAAAAAATGTTTTACTGATTCTACAGAATAAATAATATCTGAAAGTCATGCGTATTAAAGGCGGCAGACTCTTCAAGCCTTAGCATATCCTAGTTAGGCAGATAGATTATAAAGTTACACTTACAAATCATTCAAACTATCTATTGCATTTAAATATTCGATAATTTACATTCAAGCGTTTGCTTGGTATGAAAATGAAAAGTTATAAAATTTCATATGTATCTATGTATCTGTCGTGGCCCGATCGTAAAATTGGCCCGATCATCAAATGTGCAGGATATCATGAAATGCTACTGGACCATAAAAATCTCGACCACTGGTCGAGTAGCCCATTATCTAAAAATGGTAGTGGTCAGAAGTGATCAGTAGGTTCAAGGTTATTATTTTTATGACCAAGCGGAGTGGACTGTTTGTGAGAAAGTCTAATTAACGTATCTGTGTGATCGGTAATTTCATGATCTGGTCAATTATACGACCGGGCCACGAGATATCTATAATGAAAAATTATTAATTTGCTGATCCTGATTATAGAACCAAAAATGCATATCCTTTAAAATGCGATTTATGTCTGTGGATGCAAGCAATATGCAACGGACTGTAGGTACACGGTAACCGATAGTTTTAATCTTATCTGTATGGACATTGGACCACAGTATAAACAGGCGTTCCTTTACTGGATTTAATTTGCGTACACATGGGCATGCAAGAAGTTGATAAGGTACTACATACACCACACTTTCATTCCCTATTATTTCTCCTACCATTTTTTTCGGAGAGATCTAATGCATTTACGGCTTATCTCTGTAGTACCAATGATATTATAATATAAAAAGAGGTAAGGGGTGTATGATTAATTGTAAGGGTATGTGGGATTCAGAGGTAGAATGGGTGTACACTAAACGTCATGCATGCAAACATGTTGCAATATTAAATACACCTCCAAAAACGCTTAACGTTGTCAAGTATCGAAATCTATTTAATTTTTTTTGTATCACTAACGTAATTGTTAATGCATGACTTTTTCTATCAATAGTAATGTGTGGAATATGTTGTGGATTGTACATTTACTGATCATCATTACAGTCTTTATAATTTGACCTACTGATGGGACACAAGGCCTTTCCTTGTCATCGAAGGAGGTTTAGGCAGGAATCCACCACGCTTGCCCAATGCGGATTGGTGGACGGAGTATAAGGTGATCAATACCCTTTGCTGGTCCATTAGTCGCCTTCTATTACACCCATTGGTGGATATTGGTTGATGCTATTCTACTCTGCCGGCATCACACGGCTAATACATTTAATACCTGTTAATAATATGTAAACATTGTATAGAACGTTTTTGATTTTAGATACCGGCTTACTCGAAAAATACATGATTTTTTCTAAATACAAGGACGCTTGTCACCAATTTTTTCCAGGGTGGAAATTAAACAAAAAACGGTTTACCTACCTGCACAGTGTTGCCAAGTGATATAAATAAAAAAGTATTTCGGGTAAAAAGAAGTGACATGTCTCTCAGTATTTAGTTATTTACATATTACCTAGATGTCATATTTAAATTTTCTACTTACATTCTCTTGAAGAAAGAAAATTTGATATGGTATATCGAGCGGTTTAAATTGCATGAAGTAAAAAATAAATAAGAAATTCGGTTACGCCAACTCTCGTATTTAATAATCATAGAAACATCTTTAATGCCACTTTTTAAATGAATATCGGAAATATTTTTGACCTTATATAACGTTTTCAATATAGGTATGCATATATTCGTAATTCAGATAGGTACATCTTGTTTTATATGCCATCTCGGCATAAATGTTAATATATACTTATCATTTAGTTTATTACTTGTCGGAATAGTCAGAACAATACAAACTTTATTATTGAATTAGCATAGCCCAGATGTCCTTTACACGAATAGTTGTGTAAAACCTAAACAATAGTGCAGCGACGTTTTCCAGCAACACCGACATGTTTGTGTGGCTAAAAAGATGCCAAGCGAATTAGGCACAGTGTCTTGTGTTTTGTCGGAGCAATCTCAAGACAGGACATCCCAATAGAGTGGACGTAAAGTTATTTGTTTAAGTTTAGTGTCTTCCCACGTGCTGACATTACAATATTATGGTTTTATTGTCGCGCTCTCATTGGCCACTTCCAGTCGTTTCGTTGACACTAATACATGCTAATACTCGACTTGATTTGAAGGATTCAATTTACACTTTTATGACACATAAAGTTGGTTATTATC
The DNA here is from genome assembly GCA_955850985.1 of Elophila nymphaeata. Classification (NCBI taxonomy): domain Eukaryota; kingdom Metazoa; phylum Arthropoda; class Insecta; order Lepidoptera; family Crambidae; genus Elophila; species Elophila nymphaeata. Next base: position 9,973,757 of record OY039070.1, read on the forward strand.
ATGAAGCTTATATTTTACTTATAGAATCTATCTTCGTAGTTATTATAGACAATTTTACTACCTTAAACACACTACGTCACGAACATGGGCAGTGACTACGTGTATGTTACAGTTTTGGCTAACTCGCGTTTGTGAGTACTGTACAATGAACTTAACCATTTTTTTTGCTTTAAATAAAATTGATAAACGATATTTTATTATATTATTGGTTGAGAATTTCCACATAATCCTTAGCTATACCCAATGGCGGGGTATACACAAATGGCATTTATTATCCCTCCTAAACAAAATAGTTTATTACTTAAGTAACATTTCCGTTACAATATTATTTTCCTTTTCATTAACTGATTTCACGTTTAATTTTGAGTCATACTTCGAATATGTTAAGTTATCACGATTTTTCTAATGAAAGGTGCACATAACGTGTACTATATAATAGCTAGTTTACTAATTATCGATCAGGTATACTGCCATCAATTTTATGACTAACTTACGCAGAAATATCAAGGAATCTTGAAAACTGCGATTACGCTTTCTAGGTAAAGTTATTAATGTCATGGGCGTGAATAAGTTATTACCTATTTCTCTTCTCAAAAACGAATATTGCGAAACTTCCTGCCATAATTAGATTCTTCTGTACTTTTTGTTTAAGTTTTTTACTTTCTCTTATACGTAGTACAGAGGAAGTCTTGTAATCGTCAAAAAATTCACCTCGAGATCCCAAAACTTTTGAGTCGTTTCCGGTATACGAGAAAGTCAAGGGGAGACCACTCCCGATTTTTAGTCTTAAACACGTAAAACTATATTATTTGCGTTATAAGTTCTTTTTACATTAATTAAAAGCAATTAAAGTAATTAAAACTAATTAGTAAACATGTAGTAGTAGTAATAGGCGACAGGCTGGCAACCTGTCACTATTTTGGGGTACCTATTGTATGGCCCATATTGCCAGATGTGGCTTTGTGTGTAACCGACTGTTACCTGAAGCTCTGCTCGACCCCTTTTGGGATTGTGAAAGTGATTATATTTATGTATGTATGTAAAAAAACACATTGAAATAAAAAAAAAAACAATGCTAAGGGAATAAGTCACATAAAAATAGAGTCGCATTCATACTTTTCGCAAAACTTCACACGTTTTTGCTTTCTCGTATACGTAGTATAGAGGAAGTCTTGTAATCGTCAAATAATTCGACCTCGAGATTTTGACGGATTTACACGTTTTGGACCTCCTTGAGTCAGAAAATACCGTTTTTGGAATTATGTCTGTGTGTGTGTCTGTATGTCTGTGTGTCTGTGCGTTAGCACGATAACTCGAGTATGCTTTAACTTATTGCAACCAAATTTAACATACATTACATGTATGACATCAAAATAAAAGGTTTCTATCAACTTTTGAGTCGTCGATCATGAAAGTTAAGCAACCAAGTGCGCGGTCGGTACTCGGATGGGTGACCAAAATTTAACATGCATGTATAACATCAAAATATAAGGCTTCTACTGACTTTTGAGTCGTTTCCGGTGTACGAGAAAGTCAAGGGGAGACCACTCCCGATTTTTTCAAAAGTACCTTCCATCCTATTTGTATGGGATAGCATGATGTTTCCTATGCAAATTGAGTTTAACTAAAATAATTACGTTCTTTTTACACTAAAAAACTATGGATAGTGCACGGTAACCACACAATATCAGAAGAAGTTTGTGTTCACTTAGAAATACTGAGATAGGAATAATGATGACGAAGATTCTATTTTATGTATTGTTAATGGATTAATCAAGTACGTAAGTAAAATATTAGGTAAGATTATTTTGCTTAGGCTGGCACCGACTCCAAATATATTGGAGTATAAATTATAAATAATTTTATATGTGTATCAATAAAATGTTATTTTACTTTAAGTTTCAATGAGCGCTTATGATTCTTTTTTTAGGTACGTCAATATCAGAGATGGCCCCTATAATTTTTATCGATATAAATTCGACCCTTTTTGAACAAATCATTAATAACAAAAAAAAAATACGTTTTAGTTTGTTAACGTTTCCTCTAAGTTTGAATGGGCGCTTAGTAAGGCCTATCCGTTTTCATTACAATATACTTCATTTCCACTAAAAAATAAATTGAATTAAATATTTTTATCAAAAATAATACGAAAGCCGACTTCAAGATATACAAATTTAAATTAAAAAGTAGGAAATAACCTACTTACCTTTAGATATACAAATTTCGTTGATTCCTCGTTGTTTAATTCCCAATGAAATTTTCATTTCAACAAATTTTTTTAAACCAATTTCGATATAATTTATATGGGACCACCTCTGAAGTTATGACCTTCCCAAAGGTAAAAGAATCATCAAAATTGATTTATATTTGACGGAGTAATCGCGTAACATACATATAAAAAAACCATACAGTCGAATAGATAACCTCCTCCATTTTTTTAAGTCGGTTAAAAAGGAACAATGTTTAAATTTCAATCTTTAAAATGCATTAAAAATTTAAACACTAGAACGCCCTTGAGACTCTAATCGGTTTAGTCCCCCGCGGGAGATGCTCGCCGACTAGAAGATCCTCGTCTTCTTTGAAATCCGATGACGCTGAGGAGGCCATCTGCGGCCACCAGCAGTAGTCATGTCGAAAAGGAGATAAAAATACTATAACCATTAAAAGTTTATATATACATAAACCGAAATACATCAAGCAACTATTTACATTATCGTAAATTAATTTTCGTTATCATTAATTAGATGGTATAAGTCATTAATATTTTTAACACTTTAAATCGCCTTTATTAATTGGGTGATAAATATAATCATACCTGTTAGATTTATTAATTTCTTTGGCATTTAATAATTTCCTGTGTATCATTTCGTAAGATAAATACGAGGTTAATTCTAATGCCGAACACTGTTCCTTTAGAGGTGTGTTATCGACAAAAAAAAATCGACATTAATTAAATTTAATAAGAAGCCTCCAAAAATTATCACGCCTCACTAGTATTCTGTATCAAAATCGAATTTTGGAATAGAATAGAATGGATTATAGCTTTATTAAGAATTAAAATAGTTTCAAAGAGCGACTTCATCAATAAAATCTCTTCCAGTTAACCTTATAATGGACAGGATTTAAAAATACTGTCAAACCACTTTTCTCTCAAGAAAAGAGTTATTTATCATGACTCAGATGGCTGAGTTTCTCCCGAGTTCTTGTTGCAAAAACACGTGTTAAGAGACTCCATTTTTAACTCAAATCTTCCGTACAATTTTTGTTACCTTGGTTACATTTTCACGTGACACTGGCAAAATGCGCAACTTTTGTGTATCGCGACGTCATTAATTAAGAATAGTATAGTATAGACTCATATGGCGAAATAATTTTCGAACCCTAAAAACAGGTAGATAATTATCCGTCATATACCTAATAGTATACTTCCAGTATGATATGACCTAGATCCCACTCGTGTGTGTCACTGGGAATATCGATTCCTCATGATACTTGACGTCGGCATGGGGAATAAACTTTGAATTATCGTAACAGCTTTTATGATTCGACACAAGGCCTCTCCTTGTCCTCAAGGAGGTTTAAGTAGTAGTCCACTACGCTTGCCTAATGCGGATTGGTGAACGGAGTATAAAGTGACCAATACCTCTTTGTTGATCCATTAGTCACCTTCTACGACACCCATTGGAGGATATGGTTATGGGTTGATACTATTCTACTATGCCAGCATCACATGGCGGTTGAAAACGTTGAATCCTCGATTAATATTATAATTCGCGCGATAACCTTACTACTTTATTATGAAAAACACAATTGACCACATATGGTGAGCCACTTGTGCTATTTTGTGCATTTGAAGTCGTGTTATGTGCATAGTGATGAGTATTCGGTTTTTACCATATTTGGTATGTTACAGGTGCTCGGTCTGACTCACTGTGTGACATGGAGCAGTGTACGTATCGCACATCCGGAGTTGACTTACCTGAAACAAGGTAAAACAATAATATAAGTTTCCAAGCAAAAAATGAGTTTTGAAACTGTAAATTGTTATCAATGCATATCGGACACTGAACTAAATGAACTAAACATACAGATAATCACGCTCATAATCCAAAAAGGTGTTGAGTAGTGCTTTAAGTAACATATTTGGCAGAATGGATCATGTAATTGTGAGCAAAAAAGGGACTTCAAACCCAAAAAAGTATCAAGCCCTTAGTGAACCAGAAAACGAAAGTCAACAAGATGGACGTATATGTTAAATCATCTCAGCGGTTCGAGTTGCTCAGTTGTAACCACTATAAAATTCTTTGAATTCTTATCCTTGACCTAAGAAAGAAGGAAACTCTTGGCCTTTATCTACCCAGATGGTAAGTGACGATAACGCCGAAGATGGAATCCAGCTTCACCTGAACCCTCAAGCACAAAGGGTTGTAGGAATGGATGGCCAATGGGGCCGACCGAACAGTTCTCGAGTAGTGACCACGCACCGGACGACGCAGTGTGGGCCCCTCACAAGGTGGACTGACGACCTGATTAAGGTTCCAGGCGTGTCCAGCACGCCTGGATGCGAGAGCACAGGATCGGTCGTTGTGGCGTTCTTTGGGGAGGCCTATGTTCAGCAGTGGACGTCATGGCTGAAATGATGATGATGATGAATTGTAGGAACACAATTTAATGCTGTGAAAATGATTATTAGGCGACAGATTTTGATAATATGGTAGTAGCTAGTCAGGCGGACTAGGACAGAGGAAAAAAGTCCTACCACCAACCAAAATTTGTACCCCCTGGGAATCGAACATTAGACCTCTGGATATAATTCCGGTGTGCGAGCCACTAGACCACAGAGTCGTTGAAATTATAGATAATTTTAATTCAAATAAGTGAACCGAAGAATTTACCTGTGATTCGAAATATAGGCAATAATTACTATAACAAAATTAGTTTTATTTCATACACGGAATATTTAAAATGTTCAACACGGGCGTTTGTGATATGTTTTTCAATCATTTATTATGCAAATATATTCAGACCTGCTAGGTTTTCATGAATGAAACAAAATGGAGTCACTGCTCGCTCGGGGTTTTCACGCTTCAAGACGAGTGAGAAATTATTCCACGAAATAATAAGTCGCTCATACTCGTAAATACCAGGTGTTTTGTTTGTATCCATGGACTAGGTATCTGCAGTATTCCGTTGACACAAGTGTCGCCTCAATGTCTTTAAATGTTTATTAAGATAATGTATTCATATTTTTTCTGCGACTATTTGTTGATGTCAAAAATTACTTTGAATTGCTGGCAAATACATAATACGTAAAGCGATCGAAAATATTTTTGTTTTTGCAAATAGGTAATATTCTCGCATCAATTATTTAATTTTAAATTAAACATTATTAAGAATTAAGTACAAACTAAATGTTCATCTTCTTTCATCAACTTCATAAACTTTCATGACTGTCCTCATACATGCGTATTAAGGTCCTTTTTCAAGACATCTTCGATTCTTCTTCTTTGACGCCGCCGTGGTGGAGTGGTCAGTAACGCTGCCTACACATCGGGCGGTCCGGGTTCGAGTCCTGGTAGTGGCAAATGCTAGTGTGATGAACACGATCATTTGGTCATGAGTTATGGTTGTTTATATATTTATTTTTAAGTTTATTTATAAGAACATCTAGATTATTAAGTATATTTGTCTGTTATCTAGTATCCATAACACAAGTTTCTAAAGATACTTAATTTGGGCTAGATTGGTGTGAGCGTAGAAATATATTATTATTATTAGTTTTTTATTTATTTTTTATTTTACGAGATGGCAAACAAGATTGCGGCCCACCTGATGTTAAGTGGTCACCGCCGCCTATAGACACTGGCAATATTAAGTGTAAATCACTTAACACCGAAAGTGTGTTTGCCATCCTGGGGACTAAGATGATATGCCCTCCATGCCCAGTAATTACACTGGCTACCTTTCCCTTCAATCCGAAACACAGCGAACTGCTTCACGGCAGAAATAAGAAAGGCGGTGGTACCTACCCAGACGACCCTACATATGGGTCTACCACCTAGTGTATTAATTAATCGATAAAGAATCAACAATATGATCAGGGGCCTATGGCATAAAAATTAAATACTTATATTATAAGCGATTTACTCTTAACTTTTACTCATATTAGTAGAGTTGTGTTGCATATAATTAATAGCTTATAATAATAGTTACAAGAGTTGTAACTAATTTTAGGAGTCTGTTAATTTACGGTGCATAAAGAAATTTTAATACTTGTAAAATTACTTCTAAATTTCAAACTTATAATAGGAGTGGACTGTCAAAAGGCTGATGACGGTATGCATCAAGCATCCGCGACGCTAGCTTACTGCAGACAAAACGCGACGCAAACGTCACGTTGTCGCGCTACTTGTAATTGTTGTTGAGGACTTAGGGCGTAATTTCAAAGCGTTGGATGTTGATATACCTACGCCTTGCATTATTTCCAGGTTTTTTTTTTATGTTACGAGATGACAAACAAGCTTGCGGCCCACTTGATATTAAGTGGTCACCGCCCCCTATAGACACTTGCAATATTAAGTGTAAATCACTTAACATCGCAAGTGCGTTTGCCATCCGGGGACTAAGATGATATGCTCTCCATGCGCAGTAATTACATTGGCTACCTTTCCCTTCAATCCTAAACACAGCAAACTGCTTCACGGCTGAAATAAGAAAGGCGGTGGTACCTACCCAGACGACCCTACATATGGGTCTACCACCTACATAGTAAAATTTATTCTGAATCGCTCATTACATTCATAAGTGATTTGCAAACCGTTCTAAATGATTTTTGCTTTAAAAATCTACGGTCAGGCATTATTCTTTCATCATCGGAATCACTCTAGACCATTGCGTTTAACTTGAGATAACAACTAAGCTTATAGAAAGATACTTATAATATATTTTAACCACCTTCAATGGTTGATAGAATTACACCATTAATAGGAGTAAATAATAGTAGCTGCGTCATTTCTTGCAACAGAAATTTTATTTTACATATATTATTAGCTTGTATTTCCCGGCAGTAGACTACTAACTTGTATTATCAGTTACATTTTTTATGCAACGAGACGCTTCTAAATTTTACAAATAATATAAGTTTTCGACTTATTATATAAGTGTCTTTATTTTTATGCAACAAAAACTAAAATTATTTTATGCAACAGAATTTTTCAAACTTCTAAAATATTTTTAGAAGTCTTATAAAAATAAGCTTATAGTAATAGTAGTTTTATGCCATAGGGCCCAGAGCATACATAATACAACATTTCCTCTTTGAGTACTTCCCACTTCCTTAACCAAATAATTATGACAACATAGTAATGACTAGTGAAATTAGCAAGTATGACAAAATCAGTTTTCTTAGCAACGTTATCGTTAAAGCATTTGATTCATGTATTAGTCAACATTAGAGGCAGGGCGAGCCCACAAATTGTTGTTTATATAGTTACTAATAGCATAGATATAGCGGCGTTATGTTCATTGATAAGATTAATTGAAAGTGCTTTTATATTGTACAACTGTAGTGCCATATTAGGCAAATTACGTAAACCAGAGAACAGGATATAAGTAGATAAAGAATATGACGTTCTTTCACTCTGATTTCCGATAAAACGGTGTTCAAAAGATAGTCTTTGTTTAAAAGTAACTAAAATGTAATATATACCTATATATAAATGAATTGCCGGTCTCGTGTTTTAGCGAGACAATTTGCCTAATTTTGGTTTTAAAATATTTGTAAAAGTTCAGAAAATGTTTAAATGTTGAGGAAATATGGAAAAATTGCAAGGAAAATCAATGATGTAGGAAAATAGTATTCTATTCTTAATGAATGGCGTCGCGATACATAAACGTACGCATTTTGCCAATGTCAAGTGAAAATGTAATTGTAACAAAAATTGTACGGTTGATTCGAGTATCTCAACACGTGCTTTTACAACAAGAACTCGGGAGAAACTCCAGGAAAAGAGTAAAAACGATGTTTTTTACATATAAACCGATCTTAACTGTCAAACATTTAAAATTGGTCCCGTCGTTCAGAAATCGATTTCACTTCATGTGTCATTATTGAGTCGCAAGTGCGCGAGAACTTTCTTTACTTTTGGCTAATTTCTGTTATCCTCCAAGACTCCGAGTACTGCAATATTTTTTACAAAATTAACATTGCTTGTCAGGCCCAGAGTTTAGTGGACTTCGTAATAATATATTCACACGGAACAATTTTTTGTACTTATTAATACCTACATAGATCTGACGTCTACATTTTTTAACAAAATATAGGCCAACTGTACCTAGGCCAAATTGCCTCTTAGTAGACACTTAGAATTGAGATAAAAAAGATCTTGAAAAATTAAAGTTTATCATTTACTTTATGCATTATCTCGGAAGCTGAACTGAAACGGTTTTATAAAATTTTGTAAAGTTTTGATCTTGTTAGTTAATAAGTAAGTAATTCTCAATTTTCTATACATTAATAACTTACGTGACGAAAATATTATGTACTCCTTTTTAAGCAGTGTGAAATTTGCAATAATTCAAGTTCCTATAGAGAAGAAAAATAAAATGTACCTATATGCCGCGTAATCGGCGACTAGTAATAAATGTATGTAGCTAGTTATTATGTTATTTTTAACTTCGAGGGCAATAATTATCAAACTGGATGGTTTAAGATTGTTAACATCACGACGAATAGGTAATGTAAATTTATTTATTACCTACTTATTTCGCAATAATATTTAGTGTACCCGGCATATTTTGCCACGGGAGCCGAGACCTTTTACCCGACTACATAAAGCCAAAAGGAAGGATTATAATTTTAGCAGTCTATGTATCTTGTAATTTGTATTTACGTATAGTCCTACGCAGCACCTAAACTATTAGTCCGATTTTGATGAATAAGGTGCCAATCTATTCGATACTATGATCCGCGTGACATAAGGTTACATTTTAACTGATTTTACCAACAGGAGGAGTCGATTTTACCTTGTAAGCCCCTATTTTAACCGATTTAATTTCTTTTTTTTTCAAAGTAGGGTTACAGTGTTTTATACTTTTATATATATTATACTGGCTACTCATAAGTAAGTTTGTGTCGTCATTTGTTTGTGCTACATAAAAATTTAAACAGCTGTATTATGGAATAATAATATTTCCACGCTCGCACCAATTTCCTATCCAAAATTAAATACCATTAGACTTTGTGTTATAGATAATAAATAACGGATAAATATACATTTTAAATTACTTATCTTTTTATAAACAAACTTTAAAAAATATATAAACGAGTTTTTAAGTGTCGCACTTACTGAATATTTTATTCTTTCATTGGCACTATTTTGGCTATTAAATTTAATATCACACACAAACTTTAGCACCGATCAGAATCTATAACCAAAAGTCACAAACCCAAATTACACCAATTAAAACGTATAAATATAGCAGAAAAACAAATTAATGACATTAATAGATAGACAGTTAAAATTCAAATGAGTATTTTCCAATGGTTTATTTACTTTGATAAGATACGTATAAAATTGGTAGATGCATCTTACACTAACTTATTTCCATACAATACAATACCAAATTATTATTATGGTAGATATCTTTATTAAAAAAATATTATCGATTAATTGATGTTAATGTTATATTGTGTATTTCAATAGATTACTTTGATAATTTCTTAAGATTGATATCTAATTTATGTTTTATATTGCTCATCATGTACTCCTAAATTTATTAGATTTTCAATTCGCAAGCATTAAAGGTAAATTCATACAATAAGATTAATGTTTACGATAGAAATTGTCACATTGAACTTTAAAAGAAAAATAGACTTATCATTCATACAAATAATGATCAATCTCAAGGTGATAAAGCTATTTTCACTAACAATTTATAATTAAATTTGTTATTCTGAAATCTTTATCTTCTGTCTGATTCAGTCAGTGTATAATATTTTTTGTTATTTTAAACAAGTAGTTTACAAAACGTTTGAATGCAAACAAAACTTTCTTCATTTGCGCTTTTCGTTTCATTGACCAAATTTTAGGGATATTGCTGGGAATTTGAAAACAAAGTCGATAAAGGTATGTTTGGTAGGGCTATGTGGTTGGTACGATATCATATTTACTTATAACTCCTAACAGTATTAACTGAAATGACGTATTGTAAAATATCATGCGATAAGCTGGAAACTTGTCCTTATTTTGGATACTGCCCATAGTACCAGTTGTGGTAAGGCCATATCTGTGTATTCAAATGTTACCTAAGTTCTGCTTAACCCTTTTTCGATTTTGAGCGTAATAATGTGTATACGATATGTGAATTATAATTTACATAACAATTTATTGTATTAATTATAATTTACATACATACGTATTACCTATGTACACATACATGCGTTGACCTGTGAAAGTCTAATTTGTGAATTTTTGCTAGGTACTCATTTGGAATCAAGTTATTAGATAAAAACCTGCAAAAATCTCTTTTCTATTGATTTTTTTTCTTTCAATTTTATTGTAATTTACATTGGTGCCTTTTCATATGATCTGTAGACAAGTAATTATACAAGTTGAAATTTAAATTTCAAATGTCCTAATAATATTCTTGATTACTCCCGAATTAATTACCTACCTAATGTAATAGTTAATAAATATAACCGTTATTTAATTGCAAGAGAAACTTGTTGCTATCCAAGGTCGTAACAGCCTGTAGTCATTTTTCAATAAAATCTTGATGGTATAATAATAATTCACATTTTGATCTGATTGATTGAGTATGATAATCTCATAGGTAAAATCAATTGCCCGTGGCAGTTTATATTATTTAATTAATATTTTTCTTGTCTAATAAATAATTGAGTCTTTGGTCTGTGCGACAGGTTATATGATGTATGTTAATCTTATAAAGACTTTATTTACGCTCTATTACAAAAGGTTGAGATGTTGGTGACGCAACTAAATGTAGGTAAGCTCCGGTTTTGATTTCACAAATAAAGGGACTTTCACCTTAGACGGTCGAATATGGGTCGGCAAGCCTTCTAATATTACAAATATGAAAGTATAGATGTTTGTTCGTCAATGACGTGAAAAAGTTTCGGGTGTTACCATTATTTCCATCGATAGAATTACTGGGATTGTTTGTCCCATTATTTCTATTGCGGTTTCGCGAGGCGTTTGTTGCGAGCGGTTTTTAAGTCGACGTGCTCAACTATATATTAGTTCCTCTTTAGATAAAATCACTTAATCAAAGTGGGATTAAACTTCTTTGTTTAAGGGTATTTTATAAAGCATGATAAAAAAACCCAAACCATAATGTATTGTGAAAAAGCTCTTACCATTTGCGATTTGTCGACATGGAAAAAAATGGATATACCTAAGTAGAAAAAAGCCACTGGTCCCACAATTTACATTTTGTATTTCCGTGGAAATAGTAGGATATATCCAAAATGTCAATGGTTTTATAATATACCACTAACTTACAGTACACGTAGTCATAACCTGGATTAAAACATCTAGAATACTTTTTTACAGTTAATTATTAGGCCTTGATGAATAAGAAAAAAGAAACTGTTGGTATACACCTCGTGTTTAGAGAGAACTAGAAGTTTGGCACGACCTCTACCCGTCGCGGGGTGTGTCACATTTAGTAAAATAGACTTTTTAGTAACAATCGACTAAAAAAAATTAAAGGTGTACTGCACGCAAAAGCTCTCGTGTGCTTATGACGTTTAAATCATATTTTATTAATCGATTTCAAAATCTCCTATGTTACAACTCATTAAAACTTGGTATAAAAATATCCATATATTAATGCTATTACACTCATTATTAATTTCTTAACACAACTATCAAAAGAAAATGTTAGAAAGTATACAGCTGTTATCTATATTTTTAATTTTAATTGATATCGTTAATTTTGTAAGAAGGTAGACCGTTTTATCGATTTTCTCTAAATTGTCATTTATACACATAGGAGGTCTAGTAGCAATGACGTTATAACATTTACGTTTGCAATAAGTCAGAAAACTAAAAGGCGATGATACACTGACTATCAAATAAAACATATTTTAATCGAACTTCGTGACGACTAGGCCGTTCAAAGGTTTGATATTGATATGAAACTAAATTATAAGTCAAAGATATATGTAAACCTACTATAATGACTCTTCATCATCAACAGCTCATATTAGGTCCCCACCGAGGGGCTCGAGCCTACCCCACATTAGGGGCGATTAGGCCTTAGTCAACCACGCTGGCCAAGTGCGGGTTGGTCGACTTCACACACAACCTAAGAATTTCTTCATAGATGTGTGCAGGTTTCCTCACAATTTTTTCTTTCACCGTAAAAGCGTCGTTTAAACGTACCTTCATATGAATTCAAAACTTGAAAACACATTGGTACGCGACGGGGTTCGAACCGGTGCCTCCCGGGTGTGAGACAACGCCCTTACGCACTACCTACGCCATCGACGCTTGACTCGTTACCATTAAGGTATAATTTTATATGCAGTTGTCTGCTTAATTATGGGTAGTTTCAAATGATACTAAGAGACTGGTATCATTTTGATAACGAAATGAAGGAGTTTATCCCGAGTTCATGTTGTTAAACCACGTGTTAAGGGATTCCATTTTTAACTCAAATCTGCCATTGTCTGTTACTGTAATATGCATTTTCACTTGACATTGGTGAAATGTGTAATCTTTATGTAACGCGAACGCCATTAATTTAAAAGAAGAAGAAATAAAGAAATGAATTTAAAAACTGACGAAGGATTTCATACCCGACTGTACACACGTGTCGATTTATGTAATACTTGATCCGACTTAACCAAGACTTATAAATAATTGAGCTTTTATCTGTGTCAAGGATAAGGTTAACATGCAGGGATTTAATTCACGCATTAGCTCATAATCACACATTCACGTAATATTTACTTAATTTTATTTCCTAACACGGTATAGGTACGTAACTTTGCTTAAAGCCTTTTTTATTTTAATAATGATTAACTAGCGGCCCGATAGACGTTGTCCTGTTAAAAAGAAACAAACATATCTGATCGAGTTGTGAATCAGGCGGATCCAGATAATGTGATCATTTCCCCGATCCGATCAACGTATTTATATCAGCGTATCACGTATCAGGCCCCGTATCAAATTGTGGACGCCTCGATTTGCTCTGTATTACAACCGTATGAAACCGACATGACGTGGGACGGGCCGTATCATAACGGCGTATCAAAATCGCGTATCGTTACCTGTCCACATATGCGATCATGATACACGTCGGCGATACGGATACGCCGATCGGATCGGGCAAATGATACATATCTGGACCCAGCTTAAACCAAACACACCATGTTTCATTGAAATCGGTCTAAACGTTTTACGTCGTAGGATGATTTGATAAATCGTGTTTTCGCAAAAATCCTAGGAATATTAGACTTTAATTATTTTACATTTTTGAAAAGATTTTTTTGGTACTTATAAATTCTTGATAAATTCCTACTACGCTACGCTCCATTCAATCGGAGGCATGGGAAAAATATTCCTGCTCCTCCTACCCATCGGAGTTCTGATTGGAGGAGAGGAAATAATCCTCCGCACCTCGCTAAATACTTTTTTAAATTTTATATCCTTTTTAAATAAGGCGGATTTCGCAATAACCTTACGACATAAGTATGCATTGGGACCACAGAACATAAGAAAGTCGAACCTCTTGGTCTTCATCTCATGTGACCGTTAGAGTTACAATAAGGTTTAAGATAGAAGCGAGCTTTACAAGTAACCCTCCATATCTGAAGGAATGTTGGGACACAACAATGCAACCTTTACTTATGTGATCTGAGCTTTCAACACTAAAACGACGAATTTTGCTTAGATTACCAGCCCGCCTAGCATGAAACACGATATGATACAGCCATTTATCGCTTTGAACTGTCAAAAATCAATGGATATAACCGCCAATTTGAAATTTTATTAAAACTGCGAACATGTTTAAAGCTTATCATGTTCGCAGTTTCGATAAAATTTCGAGATGGCGGTTATATTAATTACTTGTGAATTTATGACTCTTTACAAATGTTTATTATGAACAATGAAAAGGAGGGAAAAACTTGTTAAGTTTCATGCGCATTCATCTAAAGGTATCTGCATCCATAACATGTTCTTATCCAGACGCAACGGGATGATGTTTCTGATAATTTCCCATACCATTCCCTTAGGACAGAAACACATTATGTATGTAGTGATCTTTGAAAAAGGCTTACTGGTAGATGTATACAAGGATTGCTTCGACATTTATTATAATAAATTTCGACATTTATTAAAAAATTCCGAGATGGCGGTTTAATTACAGTTCAAAGCGATAAATGGCTCTATTCGGTGGTCATGCTAGGCGGGCAGATATTCCATTTCACGAAGTCCATTTGACTCCGGCTGTAGTAGTGGAGTTGATAAGTGCGCGCGTGTGTGTGAACGTCGTAACTAAACGCTCCCGAGTAAGCACACTAACATAATGTATCTGCACGCCTGACAACAATCATAGCCAAACGGACTTCATGAGATAGAATATCTATAGCTAGTCTGCTCACCAAAAGCTGTTTTGCTTTTGTATAAGGTTATTAACTAATATGATTGCTCGTGGCATAATGACCTGCACACGAATTGGTCATGCGCTGCGCTTCTTATTATTGTCATCAAGGTGAAGTCGCTACACGTGTGATAAATACCTCTACAGAGATTTCATCACCTTTGAACGTTTTGTTTATGAGAGTAATAGATATATGATTTACCTAAATCGTGCACGATTTAAATCGCAGGTAATTTCAACAAAATATTACATTTTTTACCAACACTTGACACTTTTTTTGTTTTTATAAGAATAAGCTGTTTTGGTTGGTGGTATTTGTTCGTTACTTTAGGATTGCTACTATTTTAGGTTCGGTGTCCCTTTGTGTAGGCTACAGCCTGGCAACCTGTCACTATTGGAGGCACTGCATGGCCCATACTGCCAAATGTTAGTTTATGTCTAACTAAGTGTTACCTAAATCTCTGTTCAATCCAAAAACACAGTCAAAACAGCATTTTTTAAAGATCCGGCGTAGCGTAACGTAATGTAACGTCTTTATATACTTGTTTTATTTTGCTTTACCACAAATGCTTACAGGAACAATAGTTTGGTTCGGGGACCAAAATTCTCTTCTCAGCATTTTGTGAGATTACTAGCTGTACCAGCCACGCGTTGTTGTGGTAATTTTATACTACTGACCTATAACATTGTATCTGCAGTAAAAAAAATATGACTACTTATCAAGATAAAAACTATCCTATCCTTCAAGTTGGATTCAAATAGCACACGGTGTACAAATTTGATTAAAATCGGTTAAGTAGTTTAGGAGTCCATCGCGGACAAACAACGTGACACGTAATTTATATATTTTAAGATGGATTACCTACTTTTTTCATAAGGGTGGTCCTCGACCAAGGGCACAGCGAACTGGCCGTTCAAAATTTGGTGCAGCCCGTACTGGGGTAGTACCTCCACCTTACAGAAGACCACAGTCAAAATAACACAGCATTTTGTGATGTTGGGTTTCGGTTGGTGAGTAAAGTCCTCGGGGTAGGGAAGGGTATTAGGGGTGACAGCGTGGAGTATAACGTCAGTGTTGGAAGCGTCTATAGGCTACAGTGGCTGCTTACCACGATGCAGTATGCTTGTCTGCCAACCATAAAAAATGATGTCCACAAAACACGAGGACCACACTAGTATTTTGCAAAATAAATTTCGGAGGATTTAGTAGAAGACTTACAACAAATGTAGGCCAAATCTTAAAAATGTAGCCTAAATATATTAAAAACTACACTGATGCTTTGTGGTCTGTGTTACAGTAGATTATCTTGGCAACTTCTCTACTGAAAGTCTGTAGTCACAATACCTAAATTTTTCAGATACTTTCCGAGATCTGGCTGATGGCCTGTGAGGACTGAGGGACCACACTTTATGGCTGTAGTTTTTAATATATTTAGGCTACATTTTTTAGATTTGGCCTACATTTGTTGTAAGTCCTCTACAAAATCCTCCGAAAAATATTTTGCAAAATACCAGTGTGGTTCCTCAGTTCTCACGCACATAAAAAATGCTATAATTATCGAAAGATAGGAAAGATTTTGATTCTGGAATTTCTTCCAAGCGCCCACGCTTATTTGTACATACCTATTGCGTAATTCAATAGATTCGTTTGCTCTCCATTGCACGCGTGAAAACAAAGATGATGTTAATTAAGTAGAGCTTACCACTCAGAAACATACTAGCTTGTTTCACAATCACTTTGTTTCTCAGTGTAACTATATGTCAGGCAATTGAAAAATTATGTTATTATAGTATAATATTGTTACATTGAAAAATTTATTGAAAAATTATGATATGCCGAGGCATTTTGTAAAATGCCGAATCATACAATTTGCCTTCGACATTATAATGTCCATAGTCAAAGCAACAGTCAAAATACAGTAATTGCCTAGATATGTTAAACAAATATGTAGCTAATAAAATCGACGATTAATTTGTACTAATGTGGTGATATCATTTTTCATTAAATACAATTTATTTAATACGTAGTCATTGTAATTCGTTAAGTTTATGAAATACAAAAATTTCAGTTTTATTGCTGTAGTTTCTTTAATAATTTTGCATTGGATTCGTCTCCGTCGTGTACACCTTACAAGCTTATTTACTTTTCGCATATTTTGTATTTTGATCGGTACAGTTTACACATATGTGATCCAGATATGTAAGTGTATTAATAAAGCAATCGTTGGTTTTTATTTTTGGAGTTTACTCCTTAAGAATCGATTTGCATGTATAAGGGGCCCGGTATGAGAAAAATGTGAGGAGTAAAATCTATCGATGAATGACCTCGTTACGTTTTTGAAGGTCGAAGTCATAATTGGTGCGCATCCTATGTCGCGCAACTTTGTAATTGTCAAAACACGGATGACAGCAGGTGTGCCATCTCACCTGTCTCGGAGTAAACTCCAGTCGTGCGTCGGAACTGACACACACAATTTTTTATTTTACTATAAGTAACACAATCGTATGTTGTCTTACGGGCATGTGTATACGCACACGTGTCTCGTCTACAAACGCAAGCAATTTCGTGTACCATTCACTATGATAAATTTCCTTTTACGCCAACAAACGTAATCAACGTGACTGCTTAAATTTATTTATTTATTTCAAATCCCATTCATTTCTGATGTCTGACTGACAGTGTGAATAGGAGCGATTACGTTGTCACATAGAGTTGTGTATAAATATATTCCCGCCTATATTGGCCAATCACATCAAGTTGTCGTTTACGAAGATTTATATGTGCTCTTACATTATAAATGCGCTAAGAATTATACCGTTTATTATTTATTAACTGATGGGCTTAAGTTGTTTGTGATTTATTTATAAATGTGATTGGTACTTAAAGTTCTGTTATTTTTAATGTTAATACGTAGCGGTTTGTTTATTACCTTTGATTTTTAGTCTTAGATTGCGTTAATTTATTTATAATACAAGTCCTCTAGTACAAGGTACCCTTAGATAAGTGTTTTTAATTCTTTCTAAATATGCGACCCCTTTACAACTTAAAAAAATTCAACGAAAGGCAAAAGACACACAAAAAGTTAGTCTCTATTTCTCTATTTTGTTACTAATATTCGTTATTTAGAACTACAACACTGCAAGAAGCCCCGAAAGCTTTGAAAGCTGTTTAGAAGTAAGGGCGAGGTTAGTCAATAATAGCACCACTAAATGACAATTTTTTGAAAATTAAACAAGCACATCCTTCTCACTGAAATTTTGTTTTGTATTGTAGTATAAAATTTTGCCTTTGTCTTTTTCCGGCGACCACCCCAGTAAGGCTGGTCGCGACCCACAGATTGAAAACATTGCCTTAGATTATATCTAAGAAGGTGCCAGATGTACATGCTACATGTTATCAAGTATCCATAGCATAGCATTTAGATTAAATTAGGGTGGTGAAGTGTCACTATATTTAAGCAAATAAATTCTTGAAAATGGTTTTCGAAGCTAAGTCAGCTTGATTTTTCCTTCTCTTTTTTGTTACTTATGAACAAAGTTTTAGTATTAATTCGTTTTTGTGTATTAATAATAAGGCGCAGTGTATTTTCCTATTTATTTAGATTACTATATTAAAGTTTTATTTTTATTGTTATTCTATGCTTACAGGAGAGAAATTAAATAACAAATGGTTGTATTGTTTGCCATACCCTTCTAAGGCTTCATATATACGTATACCTCTTGTGATATGTATGTACCACCCAATATTTGTAACGTGACATGTAATAAATGAATTTGAATTTGAGCAATGGTCGCTTTGCAGTTTAGGGATCGTCTGACTATCGACTGCGCGTAAGCTGCGTCCATCACTCTTACCTATTTTAGTCTTGGTATTTAGGTCACAATATGTGTACTGTTTGTTTAGAAAATTTTAGGAAAAATACATTATTATGTGATATTATAACATGCCTACAAAATAAAAATCATCATCAACAGCTCATACAATGTCCCCACCGAGGAGCTCGAACCTACCCTACATTAGGGACGATTAGGCCTTAGTCAACCACGCTGGCCAAGTGCGAGTTGGTCGACTTCACACACAACCTAAGAATTTCTTCATAGGTGTGTCCAGGTTTCCTGACGATGTTTTCCTTCACCGTAAAAGCGTCGATTAAACTACATAGGTATAAATTTATAATTCAAAAACACATTGTTACGTAGCGGGGTTCGAACCGGTGCCTCCCTGGTGGGAGACAACTTCATTATGAATACTAGATTATGGACAAATATTATAATAATCTAGATATTTTACAAATTTACATAAATATATGTATAGCTGCAACCAGGACTCGTGAAAGAAAGTTCCGGTTCAAATATTTGCCGCTACCAGGATTCGAACTCGGACCGCCCGATGTGTAGTCAGCGTTACTGACCACTCCACCACAATGTTTTCTACAGCATACAAAGTCAAAGTTCCAGTTTATAAAATAATACACAAACAGTTGGTTTGTAAGGACGTTTAACGCGATAACTCGGCGCCTACGCGTCAACTCGGCGCCTGCGCACGACACAAAGGGAATATTGTTTCGTTCACAAAGTCTATATTACAGCTGCCCATTGTTGTCGATAATCACTTGTGGAAGCAGGAATTTGTTATAAATCATTATTTACGGCAAAAAAAACTGTTGTCCCTAGAGTTCAAAATCAAAGCTTCATTAAAGAACGATGCCCATGAGCCATACAACTTCTGGTCCAAAAGTGAAAAGCCAAATATCGCTCAAGAATGTATTTTTTAGTTAGCTAGATGTAGTTGTAGGTATCTTAAAATAAGAATAAATAACAAACAGTCTCCACGTAACTCCTACTATTTTTGCAATACCTATAAGTTGTGAGCATTGAGTAACTACCACTTTTTTTTTTTTTTTTTTTTTTAATTTATTGGTAAGACACAAAACAGAGTACAGCTAAGAAAGAACAAGGAGAATGTGCAAGTATGACAGTTCTAAACTGCACTCCAAAACATGTATCCTTTTTAAATTAAATTTTCCGAGAGTTAAACATTACAATTTTAAGAAAATTACAAGTTTTACACAAACATATCCAAATATTCAATGCAAGACAAACTTAATTAAGAATATTATTAAGACTCCTCTTGAAGACACCTGGGGCCTATGGCATAAAAATTAAGTACTTATATTATAAGCGATTTACTCTTAACTTTTACTCATATTAGTAGAGTTGTGTTGCATATAATTAATAGTTCATAATAATAGTTACAAGAGTTATAACTAATTTTAAGAGTCTATTAATTTACGGTGCATAAAGAAATTTTAATACTCGTAAAATTACTACTAAATTTCAAACTCATAATAGGAGTGGAATCCAATATCATTGCGTTGCTGATATGCATGGTATTGAAAAAGTATGTAAAGTAATAAAAAAAGTAGTACACCATGGACGCCACTGCGCTACTTGTAATTATTTTTGAGGACTTAGGGCATATTTTCTAAGCGTTGGATGTTGATATAGGTACGCATTGTATCCTATCCAGGATAAAAACCAATTGATTAAAATTTATTCTGAATCGCCGATTACATTCTTAAGTGAATTGCAAATAGTTCTAATTGATTCTTGCTTTAAAAACCCACGGTCGTCGTCTTGGCATCATTCTTATATCACCCGAATCACTCGAGCACATTGCGTTTAACTTGAGATCGCAACTAAGCATACAAAAAGATACTTATAATTTATCTTAACCACCTCTAATGGTTGATAGAATTACACCATTAATAGGAGTAAATTATAGTAGCTGCGTCATTTCTTGCAACAGAAATTTTGTTTCACATATATTATTAGCTTGTATTTCCCGGCAGTAGACTACTAACTTGTATTATTAGTTATATTTTTTATGCAACGAGACGCTTCTAAATTTTACAAATAATATAAGTATCCAACTTATTATATGAGTGTCTTTATTTTTATGCAACAAAAACTGAAATTATTAAGCAACAGAATTTTTGAAACTTCTAAAATATTTTTAGAAGTCTTATAAAAATAAGCTTATAATAATAGTAGTTTTATGCCATAGGGCCCTGGACTAAGATTCATGACATCTATATCGGGATGTTCTTTGGTCAGATCTTTGTAAAGGCGGCACATGCTTACTACTGGGTTGTAATAAGATATTTATATAAGTAGGGAAATGTTTTCTTTTTGTTTTGTATATTTTTGTTTTAAGCTAACGTGGTCAGTATCAGGGCCGAATTTAGGGGAGGGCAAGCGGGGCTACAGCCCAGGGCCTCCACAAAAGAGGGGCCCCCACAATAGAGACTTCGGAAAAAAAAAATCAAATTCAGACTAGTAAACACCAGTTTCAAATTCAGACTAGTAAACAACTTTTCCTTTCATATTTTATTTAGCGTTTTACCTTTACCTACGGTACTTTGTACAAACATGATTACATGAATAATAATAAAATCTTTCTATTTTGTTCATTGATTAAAGGTCGTAAAGAAGTATGCCTATTTTTTAAACGAAAACTCGATTGAACAAAATTGTTCATTTTATTTGGAAAATAATTTGGGGCTAAGGGGCCTCCACTCCTTTGTTGCCCCGAGGCCTCCAGACCTTTAAATCCGGCCCTGGTCAGTATCATTTGAATGAAAGAAAACGGGATTTAAGCCACGTACCTTTGATTTTTGGTTAATCCGGTATTTCGGCGCAGTTACATGCGCCATGATCACGGATTTCTTGAGTTTCATCGTGGTTTAAATCCCGTTTTCTTTCATTCAAATTGTTTGTGTTTATTATGTTCCCATTAGTTTATAATTAAAAAACATGAGTATGTATTTTTAAAGTAGCAAGAGGAGCATCCAACAACTGTGGTATAGAATACTGTTATCATAAACCTGAAATAGGATTTTAGGTCTGAAAAAATTAATAAATAAACCAACTCTAATAACTATTTAAAAATTAAATGATATAAATTTGAATGTTACATATTTAATTTAATGCACAATTCACTTAAATTTTATTGCATTGTCCGCGAAGCTAAACGCATTTGGGGTTGTTAAAGTCCAGAAAGTTTATGAGAGTTTTACGAATTAGAATATTCTAGGTTTTCTACCTATGTAGGTATCTACCATGATCTTAAAACTTTTAAGACATAGATTCCTTACTTAATTTATGCCTACTAAAGTGAGAGCATATTTTTGTGATAATTTCTCCTAATAGAATCCAATGCCTACTGTTCACACATTAGCAACTAACAATATAAATTCGTATTTTTTTTAAATATTGACCTGAATAACTATTAATTTTAAACGACTCGAAAAAAAGAGGAGGTTCTCAATTCGACTGTATGTTTTTTATGTGTGTTGCCTTACTGGAACTGTTTACTGGGTGTACCGATTTTGATGATCCTTTTACATCTGGAAGTTGGTGCTTGTCATGTGGTCGCATTTAAATTTTAGCGACATCTGACGTGTAGTTTTTAAGTTATCCATAATAATGCGTATTTATAATATGTAGTTGACATCGATGATGTAGTTCTAATTTTATTACTTGTTTCATTCCTAATTCGTTGCTTGTTTGTCTAAAAGATCTCGAGATAGTTTCTAGAAAAATTCTATACTCACTTACCTACAACACCATAAAGCAGAAAAGATATTATTTTTAAAAAAATGTCTTCAAAACGGAGAAATAAAAATTTTATATTTAAAAAAAAACTAAAAGTTTTTTGAGGTTGATCGGTGCCACAGATTTAATCGGTGCCAACCTCTATACTTATTTGGAATAAACGTAATTTGGGACCGACATAAAACATTTAGAATTTTTAAACATAAAATTTTCCATTCTCCGTTTCTAAGTTTAAATGTGGTTTTTTATTTTAAAATAGTTTTATTCTTACAATAAAGTTACTTACGTAGCAAAAAAGCACTAACACGGTATTTTAAACGAAAAGTAAATAAAAAGTTTTATAACTTGTGACACTACGTATTTTTTTAAAAGAAAACTGTTTAAAGAACAAGAAACACCACAAATATTATTTAAACTTGCCTTCCAAAGAGACACTTGTAAATATGTATTCCCGCGCATTTGCCAACTGAAATCAGACTGGCGTAAAAGCTTATGTTGCCGTGATGTCGAATAACACTGAATGCCATAAATTATAATATTGACACAGTAGATTTCATTAAATATTGGCTAATAGAAAAGTTGAAATTCTGTAAACGAAATCAAACTCTTAACGTTTATTTTTATGCAGGCGATAATGCATTGCATGCATCTCTATAGTACCTACAATGCTATTTTGGCCATGAAACTGCTGGACGAACGGCATCGCTGTCATGGACTGTCAGCTAGAGAATCTTGCCATTGAATTCAACCAGTTTTTATTTCATACCTAAATGGGATTCAGACAAATTCGTTGACTTCAATATCAAGAAAACCAAGGTGTGCGGGCCTATAGGTATATTCTGGATTAGCAGTTACCAGTAATAACCTAGGTACTACTTAATTTAATGATGAACAACCGCATTTGTTGCTATTCAGAATTTCACCCTAACACCTTTCACATCTAAAGCGCCACGCAAATGGGCCACCGGTGCCGCCACCGTTTTTTCATACATTTGTCTCAGCCCAATAAATATTGGTCTGAGACATTTTGTATAGACGCCGTGTACATGTGTGCCCGGTGACTGCCACGCATTTCAGCAGTGTCCGCGGGGACACGGTGCGGGGACGCCACTGGTGGCGGCCACCGACCATCTTCGTTAGCACGGTACAAAAGGACGCTGCGCGGTGGCGACAACCGACCGGTGGCCCATTTGAAAATATATGAGAATTTTTTTAAAGCAGTTTTAACCTGAACATGCCTCGTAAGCACGAGATAAAAATATTTAATTATATTTCTAATTGTTACAAAAATATGTTCCCTTCGTCTTGTGTTGTGGATAGGTAAGCTACCGACTAACCTATTCTGAATATTCAATAAACAATAAACAAATAAAAATAAAGATACTTGTAAAAAAACATAAAAGTATTTACACTTATTGATTATTAGCTATGGCAGGCAAGATATTTGAAAAAAGAAACTAGTTACAGACATTATGAAGTTATGAAGTCTTTCAAAATGTCAATACTTTTGTACTAAGAAGCAAATAGTACATTATACTAAGCTTAAAATAAGAACATACTAATCTAAGATACTAAGTATGTTTATGTTTCTGTCCGTACATTTTACTAAATGACGCCTTGGTATGGTTGGCCCGAATGCAATGCATATATGCAACATAAATATACTTAAACCCCTCTTTATTGTGTTATCGATTAGTCATACATTTTGTATAAAATAATCAAAGTTAAACAAATAAGTCATTGACAAATACTCGTAATTTGTATTACAGGTTATCGTAATGTTATCAGCGCGAGCTTGTAATTCGGAGTGCCCACGCAACTCTCGACGGATACGTCACTCTTGCGCATGCGTGGAAATTGAATAAAGAAGAAATATGACACTGCCACATTGTCTATCAAGGCACAGTGTAACATCTATCAGTTATCTCTGTTTGGGAAAATTAACGGAATATCTTGTTGGCGTAATAAATTGTTACATCCGAGTTTCAAGGGTATTGAATTTGTACAGTCGACCAAATTGAATCATGACCCACCTTAAGATCATTTTCCTACAGTCACTCTATACAAAGTAGGATGAAATTCGCTTGAACGTAAATTTCTAAGTAACGAACCTGTTATCAATTTGTTAGACACTGACAGTGTCAAATAAATATGGCTTTTTAAAATTTGTTCAGACTACTACTTGACATCTGACACATGACGTAATTTTATTTTTAAAAATATAATAGTTATTCGTTTTTCTCAGTAGTGAAAAGAGTTTAGATTATGAACAGCATCTTATTTGAAATTCCAATTGAGACTTTAGTGCAGTGATAACAAAGAGTAAAATTGCATAGATCTCTGACCCGTAATGACACATTTTTATTCATATTTAAAATGTACTAAGTGCAACATGCATGATAGCTAAGAAAACCTAACTAAATTTATGATAGTAAAGGAATGATCGGCCAAGTGGGTCATGATTCAGTTGGTTCGACTGTACATGAAATTGCCGAGAGATTTTTCTAGTTGATATGAAATATTTAAAAGATTTTTAACGTTAAGTTAAATACTAAAATAAACCAATTGACTGACTGAAAGATAGTCAATTACTAATATGCAAAGGCGAAAAGTTAGAACAGATTCCTTAAATTCTTTGTGATAGGTAGAATAGAGAAATGCCGAAACCCGCCTCAGGACAAGTCCTTAAAGTTTTTGTCTAGATTTTTGTTTCAAAATCAAAGATAAATTAATTTATGTCCTTTGATTTTGAATATACACAATATACCTAAATCATTAGATACCAATTCCACAGAGTTTTTGTAACTTTACAGACTTAACACAACATGCGCAGAAAATGAATACATTTTCAATCAATTAGCATAAATAACTTTAAAACACGTTCTTATTTAAATGTATTTTGCTAAGGACTTAAAATTTTATAATCTTTAATTTACTAAGTACTCTTCTCTGTGATCTTGTGTACAGAATGTCGAATAATCTACTCTATGTCTCGGTAGCTGGCCACCAGGGCAACGTTCTCAACATTCTTTACTTCCGTCCGCCATTTATCTTGCGCTAAATTACAAAATAACCGAATTACCTACTCACAAAATACATTCATGAATGAGCGGACAGGCGAATTAGCTTACGAGCGCAGATTTCTGTTATGCCTCTCCATGTGTAGGAGGTGGTAGGACTTGGTTACATCAACACAATCACATCTTCCCGTTCACCTCTTGACGATCATAAAAACACGTATGTTCTTTGGTGCTGATTGCGAACATAACGGAAACTGTCCTCAGGCATGTCGCGAACACCGATCTATGGTGAATTTACACTATTACAATCCGCAAATAAAGATAAATCCTACCGAAGTTAATTCACATACCTAGGTGGGTATCCTAGGAATTTATCTTAGTTTATTTGCTTGCAGACAAGACTGACGTGTCATTCGCCCGCTGCCAACCCTAGTCCCTTCCTTACCCTTTGGAGGTCTGGTTACATTACCAACAGAAACATACTACCACAAAAATATGTTTTATTATAAGAGATCCGCATGACATAATTCTGCTCATAACAAGAAAGCGTGCCTGCGGGAGGGAGACTGACATAGGTCTTGCTTGCTTGTAGTCTATTGTTTTCGCTTATCCCCTGCCGACTTCATTTCAGTTCGGTATCGATGGCCTCGCGTCCGTCTGAACGTCACTTGAGGTTCACACTGAAAACCAGCGCTGTGTTGCGTCTTGCACGTAGCATTGTGATAGCAACAAGCTGAGTGTGAACCTCGTTACCATAACCTACGACGACGTGCGATCACAGCCTATTTGTTATTTTATTGTTATTTGTTGATTTATTTATTGTAATGTCTCACGTGCGCTAATAGTTAAGTTTCACGTCGTTTGTTATGGAAATAAAAATCTTTCTATTCTATTCAATTCTATTCTAATGGTTATGCTCCAGCATACAGAAGCAAGATAATCAGTTCCTCCGATTGTTGATGATTCTGGGTGAGGTGTGCTGCCACCTTTAGCTTTTTTAACACCAGCACATGTTATATGTACGGTCGTCTGGGTACCACCGCCTTTCTTATTTCTGCCGGGAAGCAGTTTGCTGTGTTTCGGGTTGAAGGGTAATTACTGGGCATCGAAGGCATATCAATCTTCGTCCATAGGCTAGCAACGCACTTACAGTGTTAAGTGATTAAACATTAATATTACATGTTTCTATAGGCGACTGTAACCACTTAACACCAGGCGGGCCGCAAGCGATTGCCATCTCCTCATATAAATAAAAAACAAAAAAAGAACGTGTAACGTAAGGACCTCCAGAAACGTGTCTTTCATCAAAGGTAGTATAATTTTTCTTGGTTAGAGATCGAGACAAGACATACATACGTATTGTAACTATTATTTGTATTATCGTATTTACGAGAAAGGCAACCTCGACAAGAATTAAATTATTGAAATTAATAATGTTACGTATGAGTCGACAAAACTGTCAAGTTCCAAGCATGAGGACTGATTTTCTCGAAGTTTTGCAATTGCAATCACAGCTAGAACGTACAGACAAAATAATCGTTAATATTTCAAATAAATCATGAACAGGTTTTGATTTGAAAAATCGATCAAATCCAAGAACAACTTGGTAGAATAAATTTTCAATTTACAACTTATGAACGGAATTATCTCTGCACGACTTTAAGGTTAAGATATTTCTTATAGTTTTCACAAGCAATAGCTATGTATATTTTTTTTATATTTTCTTTAACAATTATTAATTTTGTTGCATAAAAATTACTAAGTTGTTAAAGAAAATATTTTCATATGTACGTAAGCAACCTTTCATAGTCAATCAAATTGTACGAAGTATTCGCGGCCTTGACGTGTGATTCTATGAAAATATTTCCACGACTACAGTTGTGAGTTGTGACGCTTGGGCACGAGCCAAAGTGATTTCATTGACCTAAAACTGAGATACACACGTATTTTTCTTGTAATCTCAAAGCAGGTTGCCACTAATAAAGAGGTAAAACCTAATAGGTTAGATTAAGTTTTATTAATACTTTAAAATTAACGTTCAACTATGTAATTTTAATGCCTTTTAATGTCATCCACCCTTCAATGTAATCCATTGATTATAAAATATCAGTAAAAACGAACGAGTTTTTATTTGGTAGAAACACGGGTTCATCGCCACAGATGTACAATTTAGGTTCCTCGCGATTTTATCACCAGACGTATTATATAGTAAAAATATCTGAGAAATATTTTCACACTGCGACCTACTAAATCTGAATAATCACAGAGTTTGTGACTAGCTGAGTGTACCAGTTTAAATGACAATTTGTTGAATAATATTGCGTGGATATGTGGCGCGCTTTCACATAGGTATCTCAGTGTATTTTGAAAGTTAAAAACTGTAGATTATTAAGTGGAACGGGGTGCTACGTTCCGAGACCTCCCCGTGAACCTTGGGCAACGTTTAGTCGATTTGTTAGACTGACTCATCGACCAGACGACTGGCGTCGGAACACGGAAGGACCCTTTTCAGGGCCAGCGGACCTTCGGGTCTTGGTTAGGCTGACTGATAGGCTGGTGGGCCGCATTACTGATTCGGATGTCCGATCGCTCTGACACGCCTCTGCTTTCAGAGGTAGCGGATGGATGGGACCACACTGGTTTGGTTTTCCGTCGTGGTATCACGGGCGGGGGCATCGCCACTCCGTCGAAGCTAGCGCCTAGTGCCTCCAAGTTCAGACCCATTGATCCTGCCTCAATGGACCGGTGTTCTGGATGTCTGCGGCCTTAAGTAGGGAGATATACGGCTAAGACACATGGCGTACACTGCACTGAGTTTCATCAAAGTCGCCCTTTGCATCATTGTGGGGGACTCAGAGAAACGGTCCTTTAAAGGGCCAGCAGAGCCTTGTGCTTGGTGAGGGCTGGTCTCCAAAACCGGCGATCCGCTGTCTGGTTTTATGCCGGACAACGGACGTGAACGATACACCGATTGGGCCCGTAAGAGCGGGTACAGATGGCTTCCCGGCGAAAAGTCGCAATCCCGGGTCACTGTCGTAGCGTGCCTTGGCAGGATGCCTGGAAAGGATGTTTAGTGGGTATTTGGGGTCCTTTGAGTCCCACATACACCTGCAGTTGCATCGTAGTCTTACTGCAGGTAATAATTGAGAGGAAGATTTAATGGTCATTTATGTGATTCGTCACCATTTTTATTTTCATACATTTTCACCCATTTCTGCTGAAAGTCTCCCTTCTAACCAGCTAGTTGTAGTTAAGATAGTATTTTATCAGCTTACTAGGTTCTTTACCAAGTGAATGGGCTGTCCATGTTATGTCCGTGCTGATGTCACGGACAACGTGAATCCATCACGGAACTTTAACAATATGAATTTTGAAGAAATATAAAAAAGAATCTATTCACCATCCAAGTCAAACGATCACGGATTCAATATTCCATTTCAAGATGTAGGATATCTTAGGTCGATTGTTTTAGTTCTATCCGGCCTCTTTTCTTATTAGTTTTTTTGTCAAGTAAAATACTAGCGGACCGATAGATAACATTACCGTGGCCGTGTAATGTTGAAAAAAAAAAACAAAAAATGGGCCATCGGCAAGAAGCTTATATTACTTATAGAACTATCTTCGTGGCCATTGGTCATTCTCGGATTCGCTTGAACACATAGAACCGTTTCAGAGGTGACAAATACACGAACAGAAGATTATACAGCACAATTTTTGGGAAACATATTTTTTTGCCACGAATTCCATGTGTCTCACTGATCAACAGCTCATATAATATAATGTCCCCACGAGGGGCTCGAGCACAGAACACTCGAGCCTACCCCACATTCCATGTGCAGTCCATGAAAATATTACCTCAGAAATGCGTCTAACTAAGAATGGAGTTGCGGTAGAATTAATAAATGACCAAGAAATAACATAAAAAGTAATTAAAAAAAACTAAATTACGACGTAAGTATTAGATTTTTTTTATTTGGAAATTTCTTTTATAAATATTTTACCATAGCGTGCGATGTTTACAAAACTATTTTGAGCCATTTAAACAAATAACAATGTGCGACTCCATTATGACCAAGGCGGAACTCAACAATTTCAATTGCCTATTTGCGGATGAGGCGAAAATAGAGTTTTAATGCTCCATTATAGGACCTATGGAACAAAATTAGTCACTCGGATTAATTGCGTCATTGAAACCTATTCTTGGCTTTACAGTGCAAGAAAATTAATGAGCATAGCCGCATATATACAAAATAGAGTCGGAGTCTCTCTTATCTCTCTTATCAATACAGTTTAGCGTATGCATTTTCCCCTTAATCATCACACGTTATCAATAAGACCGTAAATGTTGAAAATTATACTTTTAAAACTATTCTACTCACACAACGAATTAGTATGAGTACATTTCCAAATTTGTAAATCTAATATATAAAATTCTCGTGTCACAAATTTAGTTACCATACTCCTCCAAAAGGGCTTGACCGATTTTTATGAAATTTTATAAGTATATTTATTCAGTAGGTCTGAGACTCGGCTTCTATCTATTTTTTATATACCTAAGTGATAAGGGTTGTCTACCCCTAATTTTTTTATTTTATTTCTGGACTAAATTTTTTTTTATTTTTATATCACGTAGCCAACCCAACCCCTACATTTTGATAGCGATATTAGTAATTCAATCATTTACACGCTGGCATCCTGTCACTATTTTGGGTTACTGTATACCCCATACAGCCAGATGCGGCTTTTTGTGTAACCGAATGTTACATGAAGCACTGCTCGACATCGCTAGTATCACTTAATGCTGCCTTCTCAGGCGTATACACATAATAAATATTTGTTGCAAACAATGGGGTTACTTAAGTATTAACTTTAGTAACTACTTATAACAAATATATTCTTGGACACTATAGAAGCAATTTTTAACAAGCCAATCTTTATGTACATTTCTAAATTTAGGATATTTATAATCTTTAAAATTATCAGGCAAATTATTATAAATTTTTATACACATCAAGAAAGTGTAGTAAGAGACAGTGTCAGTTTTATTCTAGGTTTATATGATTTGCTTTTCTACTTTGTTCGTAAATTTCTGTTAGACACTTGATTGGTATGTATGTACGATGTATGTATGACTACAGACTTTGGTAACATTGGTGGTAGCTAGTCAGACGCACCTCAAATAATCCCAATCCGAGCACTGCATGTATTTAACGCGGCGACAAATTAATCTGAATTTGGGATTTCTTTTAAAAAGCCGCTGGAATATACATATAATAGGTTGGCATCTACAGTGAAAGATACTAGATTTGCCCGGATTGTGGAAGATGCGGGTTCGAGTCCCGCCTGAGGCAAGTCGATTTTTTTCAGTGCATTTTTCTAGTATTAATATTTACGCGTTTGTAAACGCAAAAATAAAATTATTCCATACAGTGAAAGATAATTTCAAGTAGAAAATAGCAGCTTAAATCGGGTTGTTCCATATTCAACCAGCGATTTTCTACTAGTGAATATTTTTTTCACTTTCTACCAGTCAATAAAATACATTCCTCGAAAACCACCAATCCGTTGAAGCGTTGCTTAAGCTAAAGCGTAATTTGCCAAGCTTTGTGTTAATTTAACTGGAATTGATTCCCAAAATCAGTGGAATCCTTCTGGTCGTAAAAAAATACTTTAACCTACCAATAACAGAAACAAATAGTTTGGTAATGAATTACTTTACTCGTGTGGAAGTCTAATAGTTGCCAATAATACAATGTTTGTTATCTCACTGTTAATATTATAGTCGTTATTATTTATAGTACCCCGCATATGATTTCATTGATCCTGTTTAAGAAGGTTTTTTTTTACAGATTTTATACCTTAAAGTAGCAGCCATTATTTAGTTTTATAAATCATAGCATTTTCAAGCTTATCTAATACTAGCTGACCCGGCAAACGTTATTTTGCCTTACAAAAATGATTAAATTACTAAATTGGCTATAAAAAATAGGGGTTGGTGATAAAAAAGTAAAAATTTAGAGTTGTATGTATTTTTATAGCCACATAATAAAAAATAAAAACAAAAAATTTCATCCAAAGATAAAAAAAAAATTAAGGGTGAACAACCCTTATCACTTAGGGGTATGGAAAATAGATAGTAGTTTCTTTCGCAGACCTACTAAATACGCATACAAAGTTTCATGAAAATCGGTCAAGCCCATTCGGAGGAGTACGGTAACTAACATTGTGACATGGAAATTTTATATATGTATAAGAAAGATAAATCATTGCATTTTCAAGCTCATCTAATATAGAATAATTTTTTATTTTTGCGTTTCTAGTATCATCTAATATAATTATTTCTGAAATATTTAGTCCGTGCAATCTCTTTTATTTAATCATATTTCCGAGACAATACGCAAAATCTCACACTGACGCCACGCTTCGTGCCGCATTATAATTAAAAAAATCATGAATAATTGTTATTTTCGTGCTCTATAGATACTTGAACTTTTGTTTTTTGTATTTTAATTTCTAATTTCAAGACTGTGTTCTGCTTGTTATATTAGGTTGGGGAAAAAGTCTTTTCGCATTATAGTATGTATAAACTTGTAATAAAATCTCTTTGACTATACTATTTGTATCTGGCTGGTTTTGGTATCATTGAAAGTTTAAATTTTAAAGAACATAATTCCAAATTCAAATTAGGAAAATGTGTGATTTTCATTTGTTTTTCGTACCGCCAAGATGAGTGAATCTAATGAAGAAATTCGATACATTTTAAAATTTTACTACAAAAAAGGTAAAAATGCAACGCAAGCCGCGAAAAAAATTTGCGATGTTTATGGACCTAGTGCAGTGTCTGTGAGAGTAGCACAAATTTGGTTTCAGCGTTTTCAATCCGGAAATTTTGATGTCAAAGATGCACGTCGCTCTGGTCGCCCTATTACAGAAAATGGATGCCATTTTTGAAAAAGTGGAGCAAGATCGGCATGTCAGTAGTTACGACGTAGCTGAAGAACTAGGAATTGACCACAAAACAGTTTTGGCGCATTTGAAAAAAACTGGGTACACAAAAAAGCTCGACATTTGGGTACCTCACGAGCTCACTGAAAGAAACCTAATGAACCGTGTACTCATTTGTGATTCTTTATTACGACGTAATGAAACCGAACCATTTTGGAAGAAGCTGATAACTGGTGATGAAAAGTGGATCACGTACGACAAGAACGTGCGAAAAAGGTCGTGGTCAAAGGCCGGTCAGGCTTCACAGACTGTGGCGAAACCCGGGTTAACTCGCAACAAGGTGATGCTGTGTGTGTGGTGGGATTGGAAGGGCATTATTTATTATGAGCTATTACCACCAGGCAGGACCATCGATTCTGAACTCTACTGCGAACAACTGATGAGATTAAAGCAAGAAGTTGAGAGAAAGTGGGCCGGAATTAATCAACAGAAGGGGTGTGGTTTTTCATCTTGATAACGCTAGACCTCACACATCTTTAGCCACTCAGCAAAAATTAAGAGAGTTTGGCTGGGAGGTGTTAATGCATCCGCCGTATAGTCCTGACCTTGCACCTTCAGATTTCCACCTGTTTCGGTCTCTTCAGAATTCTTTAGGCAGTGTCAGGTTAACATCACGAGAGGACTGCCAAAACCACTTGTCGCGGTTATTTTGACCAGAAGTCCCAAAATTTCTATAGCAATGGGATCATGTCCCTACCTACAAGATGGCAAAAAGTTATCGAACAAAATGGTACCTACATACTTTAGTTAAATGTAAATAAACTATATTAAAAAATGTTTTGAATTTTCTTAAAAAATGCGAAGAAACTTTTTCCCCAACCTATTATATCGCTACTAAAGTATATAGTCAGATATATAACAAACATAGACGATTAATGCTAACTCAAAGATGCGTTAATTAGTTATTTATGCTATAATTTCCAGCTCAATTGTTCTACAAATCTATTAGCCAACCATATATCAACTTTGTTGACTATTTGACAGAGCTAACAGGCCCGAACGACCTTGTGTTTATTAGTAGGTGTCGGTTCAAGCCCTGTTGAACTAGCCACTTCATCAGACCACACGCAACTAACGGAGAATAGGCAACGTGTTAACAAGCTGTCATCGGGTTGATGCAAGGATGGAGCCGTCACGAATTTTGACACGACTTGTTATGTCCATTAAAATTTAATGACGTTATTTTAAATACGAATGGAACTATGAGTACTTAAACTGAGATCTTGTGAAACGTTATGTAACTTTTTGTGTTATGATAGAGAAGCATAGGACCTGCTTTGTGGCAAGCAGTCACCGTAGTATTATATATAGACCTCAGAGGAAGGACTAAAGCATCTTCCTCTGAGATATAGACACTCGCAACATTGACGTGTCACTCGTGTGCTTCCAACCCTTGTTCCCTGCCCCGTGGAGCTCTGGCAAACTAACTCGCTAACAGAAACACAGCATCACAAAGGTTATGATTGAAATTGATACCAAATTAAATAGAAAATCGAAAAACATGGAAAAAATTCCTGTCATGGATAAGTGCTGAGACGGGACATGAACCCGCGACCTTTCGCTATCCGGGCGGCTACTCTTCCAACTAAGCTACACAGGACTGTTTGACCATGACGAATTTAGCCATGTCTTTCCTTTTTTTTATTACGTCATCAAGCTGACGTATGCCTAACAATGTTGCAGATTTACATCTTTAACACCCGATGACATATTTTTACAAAGTTAAGTTAGACATTTTTGATCCATGACAGGATTTTTTCCATGTTTTTCGATTTTCTATTTAATTTGGTATCAATTTCAATCATAACTAAACTAGCCAAACAAAAATGAAACAATATCACAAAGGTTGTGTTATTTGACTGTGATCTGCTGTGAGGTAGGTACTTTAATGTATTTAGCAACGTATGGAATTACTGAACTAGAATCTTTGCACGGAAAATGCCGTAATTCTTTGATCAATTCTATACGATACCAAAAATTTTAAAGTTACATAACATATCATAACATAAGGTATAGTATATAGTTCCATACGAGTAAAAGAACAAATATACTTTATAAGCCTTACGTTTCAATGGTTAAATTCAGCATTTTTCTAGAAAGATTATAAAAAGATAGATTTGCTATTTATCTATACCGGGAAAATACAAATACAAAAAGACTACTAAACCTTCAAAGAACAACCCACATAAGAATTTTTTAAATAATCGAGTAGTCGCATCATGTAATAAACTTCCAGAATATGTAGTATCAGCGCAAAATGTTAAACATTTTCGGTCACCCATCCAAGTTTCGACCTCGCACATGGTAGCTTAGTTTTCGTGATCGTTACGAAGAACGCACGACCGCGGAGTCATTGACCTCCTCCAGACATTTAACGGCTCTATTACGATCTTATTACGTAACATCCCATGCTTATCACGTACCTAATCAAATTTAATTGTTGTAGCAGGCGGTGGTCATAGAATAAAAAAATTAGAGTACCCACGTTTATCCATTAACGAATTTCTGTAATTAGGTTACAGATATTTTTAGTTATATAGTCATTAAACTCCGAAGTTGGTTTGGCGGCATTGCATGACCCATACTGCCAAATGTGGCTTAATGTTACCTACGGCTCTTAACGGCCTTTAAGAATAAGAAGCACAAAAGATCCCATAGGGTCGAAGTGCTCTGAGACACAGCCTCAGCCCCTTGCGTAAGAATACCTACGGCTCTGCTCAACCCCGTTTGGTCAGGTCTCCTAGGGGTCAGGTGAGATGACGGCTTAGGCTCCGTAAAGTATAAAAAAAACATTTTGAAACGAAAAAAAGACCTG
The DNA here is from genome assembly GCA_955850985.1 of Elophila nymphaeata. Lineage (NCBI taxonomy): Eukaryota > Metazoa > Arthropoda > Insecta > Lepidoptera > Crambidae > Elophila > Elophila nymphaeata. Next base: position 10,008,845 of record OY039070.1, read on the forward strand.
TTGTTGATCCCGCCGTAGTACTTGATCACGACACAGGAATGATTAGTTTTTTTTAGTTTATGTACTTTTTAATTTTTACTTTCTCGTATAGAGAAAGTCTTGTAATTGTCAAAAAATTCGACCTCGCCACTTTGACAGATTTACATGTTTTGGACCTCCCTGAGTCCAAAATACCGTTTTTGGAATTATGTCTGTGTGTGTGTGTGTGTCTGTGCGTTAGCACGGTAACTCGAGTACGCTTTTACTTATTGCAACCAACTTTAACATGCATGTATGGCATCAAGATATAAGGTTTCTATCAACTTTTGAGTCGTTTCGTTGAAAGTCAAGGGGAGACCACTCCCGATTTTTTTAATTTATTTTATACTCACTTATTTATTAGACTAGACGATATTATTCGTTTATAAATTTATTATAGAGTCACACAATAAAAAAACATCAATATCTCTTCCAAATGTTGGCTCATAAAAAACTTAGAGACTATTCATATGCAACGTGTTATCGAAGGAACATACTGATCGATAATTTAGAATTTATGATTATCTCTTTATGAGTCATGCAAATAACGTAACATTTTTGTGGATATTGTTATATTAAAATTAGATAATTACTGATGAAACGATATGATTGTATTTAAAAGGCTTTATTTTTTTATTCTTGACTTTTGGGAATTGAACCTGTGTCACTAGATTTTGCAGTCGGTAGTCAGACGTCACTAACCAATGAGCTGGTAAGCTCTACTAGAAAATATCCCAAAAGTCTCATAATCCCATAAGGTGTAGAGTAGACTCTACCAGTAGAGCTGTAATTCGTATGGAAATTACGCTGCTAATTTTAATATGAGAAGAGTTTGTAATTAATTAGTACTGTATTATTCCATAGTTCTCGTTAAACCGCAACTTTATTTATTCCAATATTATTGTCCTCTTCAATTAAACTATCGAAATGTTTACAGGAAAATATACGTGTTCAAAGGGGTAGGGAGATATTGTTTGCATTGATATTATGGGTTTATCCCCTGATGTACGGAAGGCTTTGATTATACAGAAGGTACTTTAATGTAAAACAGGTATTTATAATAATAAATACTCGATATTTATTTTCGTCGAAGGCCCAATATGATGATGGGGATAATAGCCAAATAAGTATAATTCTCATCACATGTGTATATTTTACCGCTGTCATGAGTAGTCGTAACGCGTATATGTCCACTAGTGGAGTAGTCCCATGATGGGACTACTGATATTTTTTTCCCATAAGTTCCACTGGCTGGACTATTGGGATTTCAATTCCCAGTAGTTCCGTGTGATACTTAGACGCATAAAACGCATAGTTTATATATAGTTATTTATAATATAGTTTAATTAATAAAAACTTCATGATAACATGTCATGTCACACTATTTTAAGTAACTCAACAAAACATCAAATAATTCTCAACAGTCAACAGAAAAAAATGGGTTGTAATAATATTTCTGTTGTAATTATTGGAGTTTACTCCTTAAGAATCGATTTGCCCGGTATGAGAAAAATGTGAGGAGTAAAATCTATCGATGAATGACCTCGTTACGTTTTTGAAGGTCAAAGTCATAATTGGTGCGCATCGTAGACAGAGAAGTGTATAGACAAATGCATATTTTCCTTCTCATTCACACAAAAAAGAGAATTACTTATGCACACCTACTGTGAAAAACAAGGATAAAACATATGAATTTTTTGTTTCACTAGCGTGGCCGACATTTTCAAGGCCAGCACAACTATGTGCTAAACAAAGTTGACAGTTTGTTCCTGATTATTCTAAGTGATTGTGAAAAATATTATTAAAAAGTGTTAAATCTGCTCACAAGCATAATTTAAAGTAAAAATATATTAGACACCATAGTTTTTCTTAAAAATTACATCGGAAAAATGGTTTGATGTTGTGTTATTACATGCAAAACTGATAGCGAACGTAAACTTGATGGCATAACTTTCTACTCGTAAGTATAGTATACTTTTGTATAGTTTGTGTTCTTGAAATTTATTTTATGTCATACATGAATAGAAATGCGCATTATGTAGATTAAACAATAATGATTAATAGTCATAATAGTAAAATTAAATTATTCATAACCTAAAAATTATTTCGTATCGTGTTACCAACATTACCCATAGAAGTTCCCTAAAAACCTTGCACTATTATTTCGAATTGCAGTTAACTTCTATTGCATTATTTTAGTTCATATTTTTACAGAATGGTATTTTTATATACTTATCTGATTTTAAATAAATAGTCCGGCCTGTGACAGAGTATTGGTCTTCTTTTAAATATGCCTGTAATTTAGTAATTAAGTTAGATAGAAGATTATAGTTACCTACTATTCTGATTCTTTATAAATGAAATTGTACTGTTATCTTGTAGCTATTTTCAGCTACACCAGATTATAAATAGATCTTAGTTAGTAATAATGTGGACATAATTAATATTTAAAAAAAAAATACAATTATACTGACTTATTTTAAACAGAATTTACAAAACCTTGTAATATTAATTGTGCTTCTATAAAATGATCTCTGAATATTTTGTCATTTTGTTATAGTTTTCCATCAAACAATGATATAAGGAAGCAATGGATTGAAGCCACCGGTCGAATAAATTGGCAACCAAAACTAACATCATCATTTCTCATGCCTAACGCCGTTCCTCAGCTGGTAACAACACAGCATTTTTGAAATATCCATAGTAAACTTGTGTTGTTTAAGGGACAATAAAGAAATTTAATTATGATTGAAACTTGCCAAACAAAAATAAAAATAATATTTCAATAAAGAAATTTGTTTAATTTTGTTGTTTTTTATTTTATAATATTTTTCTTTGTATTATTGTATAGGTATCTTCAATTTTTAGTTAGTTCTTCTTTATTCTGTGGCACTTCTTAGGGTGCGTTCCAAAACAATTTCAATTTACTCAGGGTAGAGTGAATTTTACTCTAAGCCGTTCCAAAACAAACCCGAGTGAAACCGAAGGTAAACAAACATTTACTCTGACAGTTGCTCTAGTATTTTGGAACGACTTGGGGGAGAATAAAATTTACCCCGCGGGGGCGATTTTTATCGGTGTCTGAAGACCGGCATTTACCTGATACTTAGCTGTCAATCTGTTGAGCATCATTTATGTTTTCATATTCATGACCAAATTTTTGAATTATTATTTTTGTAACTACACAAAAACGATGGTTACTGTCAAATAGTATTTTATTTACATAAAGTTCAAAGTTAATTTATTAAATTCGTGCGCAGTGTTGTCCAATATATGATAATAAACAAATTAAAATGGCGACATGTCACGTTTTCATACTTTTACTCGAGATTTCCTCGTTAGCGTTCTAAAACAATGTTTTTTTCTCTTTCGAGCGTCAAGCTCTGACTATTCACGAAGTAAATTTTTCTTTTTTTTTCTTTTTTTTATGTGACGAGATGGCAAACAAGCTTGCGGCCCACCTGATGTTAAGTAGTCACCGCCGCCTATAGACACTTGCAATATTAAGTGTAAATCACTTAACACCGCAAGTGCGTTTGCCATCCTGGGGACTTAGATGATATGCCCTACATGCCCAGTAATTATACTGGCTACCTTTCCCTTCAATCCGAAACACAGCGAACTGCTTCACGGCAGAAATAAGAAAGGCGGTGGTACCTACCCAGACGACCCTACATATGGGTCTACCACTTAGTAAATTTTACCCTGGCGTCACTGGTTTTGGAACGCACCCTTAATAGATTCTGTAGTGCGATTTTCTTAAGTGATTCGAGACTCTGTAATCGACAACAAGCAGGAATTTTTCATAGAAAATATAGTTTCAACTTACGCCAAGCTCGACATAGTGCGCTAGTTTTTATGAAAAATTACCGGCTCGTCGATTTAAGAGATTCGCAGTACGGTAGGTACTTTTTCGGCATTTTAGTCAAAAAGTAATAAAACCCCATACGAAGTCCGTTCAATAAGTCAGTTTACTATGGTAAGTATTATATAAAATTATTGAAAATTACTACAGAACCATACATTGAATGACATTATAATAGAAAGCATTTCAAAACTAGTAATAATGTACACAGAATGTTATTCAAATATTTTAAATAGTATACTGACATACCTAACGAAACTATTATCTTTGGCATTTCGTATTAAACTCAAAAAATGGGAAAATATTTTATTATGGTAACACTTCATATCTATCAGTCTATCTCACAAGCGGCACGCTATCTAATCGTCTATACACTTCTCTGTCTACGGTGCGCATCCTATGTCGCGCAACTTTCTAATTGTCAAAACACGGATGACAGCAGGTGCGCCATCTCACCTGTCTCGGAGTAAACTCCAGTCGTGCGTCGGAGCTGACACACACAATTTTTTTTATATTATAATATCATTATAGGTACCTATGTGTTTCATTTCATAGTCCATAAGTAGATATAAACATTTTTTTAAAAAAGATTTTCAAATAACAAACAAACGTAGCTCCATCATGGAACTGCTCCACTGGAACTACTGGGAATACACGTCGTAACGCTGCCTACACGCCAAGAGGTCTGAATGGAATCCTGGTAAGAACAAAATATTTTATACTGAACACAAAAACTTGTTCACGAGTTATTTATTTAATTTATTTTATTTGTTCGTTATGTAGTAGGTATTCATAGCAGTATGTACCTACCTTTTGGTCTAGCGCTTTTGTATGTTATGAATGTTGCATAATTTATGTTTTTTTTTTGTTTTTCTGCGCCGGCCAATAAATAGGTAATTATTTCTTTTCTTCTTCTTATTTATGCTAGTTTAAACTCAAGCTTTAACGTTCAGACAATATCAACCGACAAAGAGCTCCACGCCCTCTCCATATCTGTAAAACCATTTATTAAGTCCCATGCTGTGAAAATGGGCTGATGATGATCTAAAGTTTCTTCATTAATTGGAATATTACAAAGATGATATCATTGAAGCAGCAAAATCTTTAACATTGCTGCATTTTTAAAAACCATGTTTTAAAACAAGGTATCGTGACTGGGTGCGGCTCGCAAAAATACCAGACTCTTTCGTCACAGTATAAAAATAGGTAGTAACTCATATCTGTGATTATTCAAAGTGTACAAATTCGAAATTACTCTTACACTGAATTACACTATTATCTTTCTCTGTAATGTAGTAATGTTTACATTTGGTTTTATTTTATTTCGATGGTTTTAAATATGTTTCTTCTAAGAACTTGGCAGTTTCTTACCTCCGTTACAAATAAAATGGGAAAAGCTGTCGTTTCACAATTTTCACGGAATACTGTTCTCGAAATAAAATTTGAGTGTAGCTCAGTTGACGGGTTTTTCTAATCAAACTGTTTCATACTGTATTTAAAAATAAGAGTTGACTTTTTTGCGAACATTTTCAAAGATACCTATTATGAATAAATAAATAATAATTCTGTAAACAGCATCATTACCTATTAAGTTATACAAAATAAACAAAGTTTAATGGAAAAAAGTGATTGTTAGAATCAGATTTTTTATGTTTTCTGCAAAAATTATATCTATCGTATCTAAAGCGGCACTCGCGGAATCGTATTAAATATGGCTAGCCATATTTGAGAGAGATATCAGGGTAGTGAAGGGGAGTACCGGTGCACCAGCAGGCGGCCTTCTTTACCCCCCACCTGGGTCACAAGTCCCAGGCACTGCATCTGACTCGCCACTCTGCAACGCGATGGAGACGGTACCCGCACGGTGAATCCATGGATTAACTAATAGTTTTCGTCTCAGTAAAAGTGTAAATTATTGTAACCCAGGAAATTCGTATTAGACACTTACATCTTTGCAAGTAATCTGACAGACTTTATAGAATTATTATATTTTTACCCGGCCAATTTTTTCTCAATTCGGTATTTTGAAAATGAACACAAGAGGTATGATTAGAAAATTCATGGAAATAAAATTACTCTTCAATTCTGCTCCATGATGAAAATTCGAAATGAAGGTACTGGCAGAGATATTTTTATAGGATCGCTCATTGATTTGAGATTTATGAGTGATGTGACGTCATGCACCATTGACCCGTCGTGCGGTGCTACCGACTACCATAACTTAAATAGACGACACTATGATAATGGATATCTAATAATAACAAGACAATATTGGCATAGAGCACGCAAACAAGAAGTTAAGCTGACTGCTACAATATCTCCAATTTCATTCTAAGAAATGTCGATTTGTATTTATTAGCATGTTTAAGTTCAAATATATGTAGTTTCGCACTTTAAAACTTTTGTGAGCGATAACTGTTTACACTTGTTTATTATGGTAACTTGACCTTGCTGACAAACACAAAATAAGTTGATAAAATTACATAAAAATAGGTCATCCATTTTAAGCTATCTCGTGGCACGTTTGCAAGCGAAAAAAGTTTTGTCAGTACTTATTCAAAACTTTTGAAATGAAAAACCATTTTTCTCGATACTTTATTAATTACCTACCATTAAATCCTGTATGTAATAATGGATAATACGTGAATTCCCTATGAATAATTACCGGCGATAGAGATAGAGAAAGTTAGAGAAAGTTTATAAAACATTGATTAGATAACGGTATTTCCAAATTTATATAACTCTTAAGTTTTAATACTTATTTTGCTACATGTTCATATCAAAACAGTTAATTATAGTTTTTTATTAAATTCCATTTTGTGCATTTTTCAAATATATGTAATAATTGCAAAACGCAAATTAATTTAATTATAATTTTAAAAGTTTATTATTTTTCGCCACTAAATTTCTTTTGTACAAATTGACTCCAACAGTCTTGGAAATGATGAGGCGAAAATTTGCTCGATGTTTTCATTTAAGTACAGCAGCATATAAAAAACCAAACGGTAACCTCCATCATAGAACCGGTACAACTCGAAATATTTACACAAACAGCTGACATCGAGTAAGAACTTGCTTTTGGTTTATTCTAGTCGTGTATGTAACTTTGTCATTAGAGGTATTATTAACGTTGGATATATCTTGTAAACTGAAATTGAAAACTCCGTTTTATCTAGGTCCCTACTATAAAATGGTTTCTATATTTTTTCTAATAACACTGCCATACAGGGGCTGACAATGACAAACTATATAGTATCATGGTATATGACTGATAATAAAACACTTGGGCCAAAAAAAACTATATACAGAGATGTAAATCGCACTTTGAAAATGAGAAAAATCTCTTAGTATTCCATGGATTAACAGTACGGATGCCGGGTCCATCGTGTTGATGCGAGAGGAGCCAGAAGCGGTACCTGGTACTAGAGACCCAGGTGTAGGATAAAGGAACCTGACCTGAACTGGAAAACAATTGTATGTTTATAGTCATGCGATCAACTACATTTCTGATGGTTTTGAATCGGAATACAACCCTATAATCAACAGGGTCCTTCTCGCGCTATTTACAACGTTTTTACCAAAACCAAATCGTTATCGTTTTCATACATTTTGACAACAGTTTGACAGATGTCAGCTGTCAAAATGTATGAAAACGATAACGATTTGAAAAACCATTTTTCTCGATACTTTATTAATTACCTACCATTAAATCCTGTATGTAATAATGGATAATACGTGAATTCCCTATGAATAATTACCGGCGATAGAGATAGAGAAAGTTAGAGAAAGTTTATAAAACATTGATTAGATAACGGTATTTCCAAATTTATATAACTCTTAAGTTTTAATACTTATTTTGCTACATGTTCATATCAAAACAGTTAATTATAGTTTTTTATTAAATTCCATTTTGTGCATTTTTCAAATATATGTAATAATTGCAAAACGCAAATTAATTTAATTATAATTTTAAAAGTTTATTATTTTTCGCCACTAAATTTCTTTTGTACAAATTGACTCCAACAGTCTTGGAAATGATGAGGCGAAAATTTGCTCGATGTTTTCATTTAAGTACAGCAGCATATAAAAAACCAAACGGTAACCTCCATCATAGAACCGGTACAACTCGAAATATTTACACAAACAGCTGACATCGAGTAAGAACTTGCTTTTGGTTTATTCTAGTCGTGTATGTAACTTTGTCATTAGAGGTATTATTAACGTTGGATATATCTTGTAAACTGAAATTGAAAACTCCGTTTTATCTAGGTCCCTACTATAAAATGGTTTCTATATTTTTTCTAATAACACTGCCATACAGGGGCTGACAATGACAAACTATATAGTATCATGGTATATGACTGATAATAAAACACTTGGGCCAAAAAAAACTATATACAGAGATGTAAATCGCACTTTGAAAATGAGAAAAATCTCTTAGTATTCCATGGATTAACAGTACGGATGCCGGGTCCATCGTGTTGATGCGAGAGGAGCCAGAAGCGGTACCTGGTACTAGAGACCCAGGTGTAGGATAAAGGAACCTGACCTGAACTGGAAAACAATTGTATGTTTATAGTCATGCGATCAACTACATTTCTGATGGTTTTGAATCGGAATACAACCCTATAATCAACAGGGTCCTTCTCGCGCTATTTACAACGTTTTTACCAAAACCAAATCGTTATCGTTTTCATACATTTTGACAACAGTTTGACAGATGTCAGCTGTCAAAACGTATGAAAACGATAATGATTTGGTTTTGCATTTAACATTCGTAAATAGCGCGATCGGGGGCAGACCTATGACAAAGCCGAGAACTACGTATACATGCTTGAGAAATTAATAGTTAGATTTTTTAAAAGATTTTTGTACACATTATTTCCAAAGAAACATTATAAAATTTTTAAGTATTTCATACCAAAAAATGGCTTTAAAACGTCAGCGCTCAATGTATCCAACGATATCGGGGCCATTCAACTAAACCACGGTAATGTGACTAAACCGACCGAGCGTCGCGCACGTCTCCAAGTTGCGCTGAGTGACTCGTGCACTGTATACATTGCGCGGTATTTGTTGGAGATTTTTTTACCAAAAAATATAAATAGTTTTCCAGTAGGCCTATTCCCTAACTTTTTTTGACAGTTGAAAGTGATCATCACTGAGTGAATTACATATCCATTGCTGTTTTACACTACACGCTATTTTGGCACTTATCGTTTAAAAACAGCAATGGATATGTAATTCACTCGGTGATCATCACTTTCAAATGTCAAAATAAGTCAGCGAATAGCCCCCCAGATACGTTCACTTAATGCTAAGCTTACACTGGTAATATCAATAGTCAAAGTCAATTTTTAAATTGTCGTTCCTATTTTGGTATTTGCAATCCTAAATAGAAAAATAAAATGCCTTTGTGTTATTATCATTTTGACGCCGTCGTGGTGGAGTGGTCAGTAACGCTGCCTACACATCGGGCGGTCCGGGTTGGAGTCCTGGTAGTGTCAAATGTTAGTGTGATGAACACGAATATTTGGTTGTATATATATTTATTTAAGTTTATTTATGAAATATCTAGATTATTATGTATATTTGTCCGTTATCTAGTATCCATAGTGTGGATGGTCCGTGTCTAGAAGTACTGCCCTCTGCATCTGACTCTTGATCCAACCACCTAACGCGAGCCTCTTAAGGTGTTTATCGAGGCTCTTAGCTATCAGACCATGGGCAGATAATGACTATCGGAACAATAATTGCTGAATCGATGTCCCACATGTCAACAATCTCGTAAGCTAAATCAAGATATTTGTTTTCTTTATCTTTTTCAGCTTTAACAAGGTTGTCGTCATGGGAAACAGCGACATCAACAATTAGTACGCGGCGTTCGTGTCGATCTATCAATACAATATCAGGCTTATTAGCTACAATAGTCCTGTCTGTAATGATAGATCGATCCCAATATTATTATTATTTCCGAGAGTAGTACTCATTTTTTTAAATTGTCTTTCCTATTCCTATTTTGTTATTTGCAGTCCTAAATAGAAAAATAAAATGCCTTTGTGTCATTATCAGTTGCACATGTAATTTTATTTCGGGTCTGCGTAATATTCGTATGTGAAATTATATTACTATTAAAGTTGGATTTGGCTGGAAGTTTTACGACCGACTGCCTATCAAACGTCAGCCTTCTTTCGGCATGCTATTGTTGGTGGATACCTTCTACCATACCTATGAAGACACATGGAGTTATGTCAGGTCAAATCTCTTTCAGTCGCCTTAAAATATCCAAACCCAATTACACAAGAGATAATTCCTTATAGCAAGTTTTATTTAAATAGCTCAGTCTTAAAATTTTCCATTCCATCTTTTGAGTTTCACTCACGTTCTTGTTGTAAAAACACATATGTGACTACATTTTTAACTTAATATACCGAACTATTTTTTATACTTGGTACTTTAGATACATTTTCACTTGACATTGGAAACATGCGTAATCTATCTATATATATATATAAATGAATACTGACTGACTGATTGACTGACTGACATATCAACGCACTGCCCAAACCTAGGTCTAGAGATTGAGGTCTAAGGGTGCACTAAGAAAGGATTTTTGGAAATTCACCCAAGGTGGTGAAAAGGGGGTGAAAAGTTTGTATGGAAATCCGTCAGTTTTGAAGCTAAATCGATAAAAATTGGTATTTAGCTACTTAGTTAAAAATTAAGAACGACGTATTTCAGGATTTTTGAAAGTTCAATCCCTAAGGGGGTGAAATAAGGGATGGAAGTTTGTATGGAAATCCGTCATTTTTTAAAGTAAAATCCATGAAAATCGGTATATGGCGCTTGGGTTAGAGGAAATAATAAGAAAATTTAAATGCTGCCCGAAGTAACTATTATACGCGGACGAAGTCGCGGGCAAAAGCTAGTATTTACATAATTATTATGTGTTATGAAGCTATTAATTAAGAGTAGAATCCAACAAAGGGCTTTTGTTAACACGGCAGAAGGCGCTACTGGGTGAAATTTACCACATAGTTCAGAAATTCGTAGATATTTCTTTTTCCCTATAATTTTTTGCTGAGCCCTTTTAGGTAAGTAAGTACCTTTTGAAAGATGTGCGACAGTCCACTTTATTAAAAAAAGCGGTCAATTGGTGTGCATTGTCGAGCCGTTCTGGCTCTAGCCATGACAGTAATTTTGTAGGTTTTATATTGAGTGATTTTTCGAAAAAGAAAACAAATTAAAATTAAAACATGTTGCAATTCTTATTAAAAGTAAGAATGTAATTATGTTCTTTCGATATTGAGCGATCTCTTTTTAAATTGTTTTTGTTAAGGTTTGAGTTCTATTTTGGCTTTGCCACCTGCAAATAGTGCTTCATTTTAGGCTGTGGTTTTATTTATAAAATAAAACACTAAATATAGAGTTAATTACTTTGTTCACACATTGTCTAGTTCAAAATATTATAAAATATAACATAAAAATTTGTTTCATTTAAATACCCGTAAGAAACCCCATTCTTTTTCATTTATTCCAATCTGGTATTTTTTACCCGGTAGCGACAGTCCGTGTTGTATTATGGGGAGCGCTGCGCCTCCTGCCGAGTTAACAATCACTCGTTGACCAAAAGTCTATAAGCGTTTCTGCGAACACGCTTTTTCTAAGTATTCAAATAAAAGGCTGCGGCATAAAAACATCGCTTCTGGCACCTCTTGACAGTCAAGGATATTTGCGCTACTATTTAGCACTGGAACAATCATATGATATGACCTTGAAACCTTTTGTTAAAACTACTAAATTAATGATGTGAATATTTTTGGTAAATAATTTATGTTTACCAGTATTAAATAATTGATCTAGTTCTACTTATTTGACACCAAAACGTTAAAACTAAATAAATTTTTTGAAACAAAATTTACGCAAGATCTCATTCACACTCACATTTTTCACATTTCATCAAAATCCTTCACGATGCTTTCAAAGTCAATTAAAATGTAAATAGAATAAATACAAAAAGAATCTCTAACGACATTTTTAATAAAACTTATTTTAGTTGGAAAATTAACCTAACCAACAGAATTCAAACATTCATACCCAGAGATGGGATCTGGGTGGTAGGTAGTACCGTTAACAACCATGTGCTCCGTATAGTTGCTATATAAAACCTTAAGTTTTTATCACATACTAATCTATTTGAAACTAACGCTTATCTCTTATGCCTTTTCTGTTCAAAGTAAAAAGTGCTTTGCTAGCCTTATAGCCACTTTCGCTATAGGTAATAAGGGGGTGTTTAGTCAGTAAAAGTCTGACATAACCCCTGAGTCCAAAAATACCGGTAATAGGGGCCGGTCACCCTAAGGACCGGATCCATGAGAATTCACCCCCTCCTTCCCTCGCTTGTCCGGAAGGTTCTTCTGACTGTTCGTCCTCCCCGTGGGAGAAGGCAAGGGAAAACAGCTTCAGGGAAGAAAAAAAATTACTTTGAACTTTTAGGATCTACATTTAGAATCTAATATTCCTGCACCTTTTTGTCTAATCGTTTAACAGTTAACTTAATTAATCAGTTTACTTTTACAGGTCAACGGTAAAAAAACGTCTTTAATAAAACCAGCTCTAAGTTTAAAAAATCGACAAAACCCCTATCATGGACTTAGGACCAAGCTTCTTCGATTAAGAGGGTTGGTGGTTGACTATTTTATAAACATTACTTATGATGCCTATTGTTTCATAAGGGGGTTTTAACGCAAGAGATCTCCTTATATTGGTCATCGATAACATCATCGATACATAGTATATTTCGTGTCTAGAAATCACATCATGAGAACATAGTAAAATGTTCTAGTAAACATCGTAAAATGAGATCATCCGTTATTTTCACGAGATTTCTCAGCACTTTAAAGATTTTACGTCATATTAACTCCCGAAACTCCTACTAAAATATGAGTCACGTTCCAAACAGTCTGCGTCTAAAACTAAATTTAATTCACGTTTGCACACATTGTATGCAAATTTCTGCTATGGATGTGCCGCGAAATATACTTCATGCTATCCAATTCTGAGACCTTTGGACTAGCACAAGCACACAATATATAACAACTTACTTATACGGCCTTTACACCACTTTACACCATACTTGTGTATTTACCGGTCACGAATATGACACCGCTTCTCACCCCGTGGATACGGTAAAAGTCTGTGGGAGTTTCTGTACCCCGTGTAGACCATCCCACTATGGTGCCACTCACACGGTGGTGAGTAAAGGTGGACCCACATTTAGCCAAGCCGATCGAAACGAATTGTAATATTCTTTATATGAAATCTGGCACACCTCCACGCATCGAATAGTCCGAATCTAGAATAACCCCAAGAATCCTAGCAAAATTCGGATGTCGTCACCAGATTCGGCACGCACGGATGAAGCGGACGACTCGAACGGCGTGCATTCATTTTCCTCCTATCCTATCAGCCTTTAAAATTTGATCCACTGCTGGCACACAAGGTCTTCTCCTTGTCATCGAAGGAGGTTTAGGCAGTAGTCCACCACGCTTGCCCAATGCGGATTGGTGGACGGAGTATAAGGTGATCAAAACCCCTTTGCTGATCCATAGTCGCCTTCTACGACAACCATTGGAGGTTATGGGGTGATGCTATTCTACTCTGCCGGCATTACATGGCTCATTCATTCTAGTCACATATTCTGTTGTTTAGAGTAACATAGGCTAAAGTTTGTTTCTTTGTTACGCTTTTACGTCTAAACTGCTTAACCGAATACAGGTAGATTGGCCCCTCGATACGGTCATAGGCATCGTCGAATCAACAAATGGAGGGAATACTTCTCTAGAGTTCATTGTGATCCAACGTGGTTTGGTTCCTGTAATACTTGAAGTATCCATTATGATCTACCAGCCGGCACCATCAGTGGAATACATAGCACTCTGGGAGTACGTACTGATCCACCTCTGTTCGTAGTAGAGTCCGCAGGAATTCAATATCCCTTTCAATTATTTTTGTCAGTTTAAGTACATTTGTATGTAATTACCTGATTATGGAAGAGTGAAGAACTTGAAATTAGGATACTAAATAAGCTCACAAATATTCATGTTCGTTACACACTTCAGTGATAGGCAGTACCGCATCAGTAATAGGCAGTTACTAATCTGATCTCTCCCTTCAGTTCAATAATGACAGAAAATACAAAATAAATTACATTGCAAATTTTTAGTCTCCTTGTCGCTTTAATCTTTAATCAACGTTAATTTATTATTGCGTCTTCTCATTTACCTCAACAATACTTATTTTACTCGGAACATGAAATGTAAAATGGAACTATGCCAACAGTCTACGTCGTTGAAAAATAGAGTTCTCATCAATTGGAACCATAAAACTAATAGAAGACTTTAATATTTCAAGAAGCAGCATCACCAATCACTGACTTTCCAGATCATTTGAAACGCACCGTCGATTTCCCGGAACTCCCAATCCCACGTAGCATTAAAAATAACTGTTTTGAGGAAGTCTCTCCTTAGTACAACTAGTTTTCGACTCACTCCTGTTACTCACGAGGACATTGACTCAGTGGGGAAAGTGACCGAGTGATTTTGATTCAGCTGGTACAGTTTTGGAGTAAGTCCAGGCAATTTCCAGAAATAGCTCCGCGGTTCCGAGTTCATGAGATATTTTGCTTGATGCTTTGTTCCGATTGCATTAAAGATATCATTGAAGTAATCAACTAAAAATATTGGCCTGTTAACTGCAATAGTTTGTGAACCGGATTCCCAAACCTAGCTTAGTATTTTATGGGTATAAATTACATACACTAACCACTATAAATACGTCGTCAATCGCTAATCAAAATATTTTTACTTAATTTTCTCAGAGCATATTGAGCTGTATGTCTCTGCTATGGCTTAATATTATGATTTTCTAATATATTCTAATATAGAAAAATGTTAAAATCGTTAATTCTAAGTTCATACGAAAAATCTAAATTGTAACTTAAGGCACGAAAACTAAACAATTTAGTAGTCTGTATTCTTAAAAGAAAAAGAAACCTCTTTTATTGTGTCTATAATGTATTTGTGTAACTTAGCTTATTGTAATCACAAAGGTAATTAAAACAACTACAGATTTTTAGATTTACACTGTAATGTTATTTTACTTGTAGGTAAAAATTAAAAACCCATACTTTTTATATGCCAAATGTTAAATATTTGAAGAACATATCATTTTTAAAGATATTTTAAATAAAAAAACAGACACGATCCTCGTAAAAAAAATACGTGATGCTATGTTCAAAAGAGGTTAGGTTTTCAGTTAAGTAAGGAGGATGGTGAAAGGTTGGAGTGTAGTTTTGTAGTCCTTAAGTCGCTTGAACTAAAGATCTAAATCGAAAATGAAGAGAGAGGTGCAATAAAATAGTCTATGAAATTTACTGTGGAGACACCATCAAGACTACTAATGATGACATGATTGAAGTTTTATGTCCTCATGCGCGTTGGAAGTATTCGTACGAATTTAAAATAAAGTTAAGCTGCAATATAGTTATTAACGTTACTTTTAAAAAACATATAAAACATTTATTTAATAGCGCACTAATTTTACGAAATAAAATTTTACATAACTATAAATATAAGGCTTTAAAACCAAATTGTGAATGCTGTAACTTCACACTTATCAAATTTAGTTTTGTGCATCAAATTGTCCCGATTCATTCGTAATTGGGATAAAATTTTATGATTATGATGCTTCCTAAAAATAGAAAAATGAGCTCTACAATTTTGAAAAAATATTTATTAAATTAAAATCTATCAGTAAGTGTACGAGTACCTACATATTTTATTGGTACATTTTTTTTTAATTATGAAAAGTGTTTATTTAACATATAAAAATTTCATTCATACTTTTCGTGATAACTTTAGGAATTCTATATGTATAGATTTCATAGGAAGTGTATTTTATGCATTTCGTATAATATTTTTTTCCGTACTATACTAACATAACATTAACTCGAAACCTTTTTTAATTGCAATCCTGATACACCTAATGATTAGTAATACAACCGTTAGCAATGCCACATGTGTTTATGGTCTTTTCAACCTCTTTATCTTTTAACAGAGAAACCTTGGCGTTCATCTCACGTGACGATAAGTGCAAGGCAAGTTTTGCCTGGAACCCTCCACTGAGGAACTGGCTATTTCATCATTAACTGCCGGACTCAATAATATGGTAACATACCTTGATAAGATGAAGCAGTTTCTGTATTTATTGTTCAATACATAAATACATAAAACCCCGCTCTTTTCCTATAAGGGCAGATAGAAATCACTCTTAATTGTTTCTACTTGCTTAAATACGTATTTATTTTGCTTAATCTACTTACACCACAGTCCTCATACATAGTTTACGAGTATTTTTGACCTGGCCCTTTTTCAAAACATTTGTGTGAATTGTTATTAAGCAACAGGACAGTGACAAATACCTTATCGGTTGTGCCCCTCTACTTTCAATTTATTGTGCTGGCGTGGGAAAATATATTTAGTGGCTACTAATTGCTGTAATGGTTTGCCCACCGGAATCAGAACCAGAGATCACGGATTCGTTCCTCAGTTTGTCTCAGAGAAAATATTTTTACCCTAGTAGGTACGGTTTTTCGATGTCGAAAGAGAATGAATTTGGGCAGTTATGAAGGCGTTAAGGTAGACACATTAGATTAAAAGGACGATGCTTCGAATGTGAAGTTGTTAATATGCTTAACAATATCTGGATATAAAGTTTATAGCTCTATAGATACATTTATTTGAAATAAATAAATGTTATGGCACATTAAGCAGTTGATTGGTTCTAATCATAAATCTTTTCAAAATGTTATAGCCATTTTACTAACGTATTCAGTAGCAATAATCACAGAGTAGTCAATTAATAGTCACAATTCAACTATAGTATTGTTGTACTTCTTATCTCTACAGAATAACCTCTACGTCACGTTCAGAAATATTTTTTTAAAATAAGAGATTCTCTCTATACTACAAGTACCTTTTATCTATAATTGTATATATATAGGATAAACATTGCTGCGTCAATAAATGTAAGATCTTTTTTACGAGTTTTTTCCGATTAATATAACAAACTTAATTAAAAATTAAATTGTAGCCTTCGTATTAGAAAATATATTATAATATGGCCTTTCTCAAAAACTTACGTTATAAAACGTTATCCAAAAAAATCATATTCAATGGAATTGAAAACTTTACCTTACTTTGCAAATATCTGTCTCTTTTTACAATCATAATCAAACTTAGCATTCGTATTGTGAATAAATTAATAAGTGAATCTTATACATAGGTATATAGAATTACAGTTTCTCTGATAAATTTAATACTTTTGTTTTCTTTCAATTATGTTTGATAAAGATAGACGCGCTCAAATTTATCACTTGTCTAACACGCTGTATTATAAAACGCTCTATGATGTAAGTTCAAAGTGTAAATGAATGTTAAGATCAACAAATAGGAATATAAATTCAATTGGTATGTAAATAAAATCTAAATGTTAGATCATCATTGGAAGTATAGGTAGCTAAAGAAATCAAGTACTTCTGTAGAGTTGAGTTCAATATTCTTAACCTCTTTGAAATAAGAACCATGTTAAAGATTACATAGTTATATTCGATTATGCTGATGATTGGATTTTTTACTATTATTTCCGATAAATGTATCTGACTTTTGTTTATCTTTTATAACAAATAGTAACAAAATAACTTGTTTATGTAATGTTTGCGTCTCCTTGCAATTA
This sequence comes from Elophila nymphaeata, assembly GCA_955850985.1. NCBI lineage: Eukaryota > Metazoa > Arthropoda > Insecta > Lepidoptera > Crambidae > Elophila > Elophila nymphaeata. Next base: position 10,026,522 of record OY039070.1, read on the forward strand.
GCGAGACGGTATGACATTGAAATGAAAAATTATCGGGAATCACAACGCACTTAAAGATAACATTGTTTATTTGTAGCATGCTGGTTATAAGATTATTAATTTGTAAATTTTAAGACTGGTTTTAAGATTTCCCGTCAGACTCGAACGCCACAGAGACTAATCGTTATAGAGACTTCTACGCAGGAGATGCTGCTTAATTAAAAATCCCCTCTTGAGTGGTTTTATTACGACCCACCAAAGCCCTTGCCTTCTCTAAAAAGCCCGGTGAAACTGAGGTTATCTGAGACCACCAGTATTTTTTTTTAATTGCTTAGGTTTATATTTATTTTAGTACATAATAACTTATATATAGCACTACTGTTTAATTAGCTACCTTTTATGGATAAACAATTTTGTATTTAATAAATTACAAGTGTTCATAATAAAAGCAAACAAAAACTGAGCCTAGCGTAAACAAGAATGAGGTAAGGTCGCGTCTAATTTTCGTTACTCTTGTTGTTGTTGTTGCTTAAATATACACAGTCATGTATATAACATTTAAATAAATAAAATATTATCATACAATAATTACACACATATAAGTTTTATGTTAAACATTTGAAAAAGTTTTTATAAGACACGTTTAAAGAGTATCTTTGTAGTTATTTTTAAGACATATTAAGATAAAATGATGATTTTAAACAGACTACTAAAGTGCTATCGTGTGTACTACATTAGGTGATGCAAAGCAGAGCGATCTCCACGGCCGAGCAGATTCGTTCCGCGCGATAAAGGGATTAACTCGTCACGCGCCATACCTAACACTCTTAATTACTATGTTGCTACCTCCAACTTTCTGTCAACAAGTTCAATTTATCATACCTGACCAAAGAAGCGCTCTCTCGCAGCCGCCAACGTCTCACCGTGTGGTATATTGTCACCGGCGTTAACAGTTTCCGTGTCATTCCTCTGCGATGTTTCACTTGCTGGGACTGGAGCAGAAACAGTAGTCAGAGCCGGCGATTCCTCATTAGGGGCTGTTTGCGCTTGAGCCTGCGCCACCTCAGGCGCAGGTCGCTCTGACCCGTCTTCTGCCACAGTTACCACTTTCACACCCCCGTTACCCTTGCCACTACCCACACCGTTAGTCTTTTTACTGACCCCTTTCAGTTTCTTCTTCTTGATCTTCGGTTTCTTAGGCGGTTTGCCCTCGTGGAAGCGTCCGCTGGCGCAGCACTGCATATTACCCATGGCTGTGTGCGCGCATGTCGCGGTACACTCGGGTTTCGGGAGTCGGCTCGGTCGGTCGGTCGTTCGAGGCGCGTCGGCGTCGGCGCCGGCTCGCAGAATGAGAGCTCTGTGAGAGATCCCGGCGTCGCGGTGCCGCCCACCCGCCCCGGTATTTTCGACACAACTCCGGAATCGCGCTGACCGCTGATTACGCGGATGCCGTCCGCGGAGGATCGCACCCGAAAGCCGAGCCGCGTGCCGGCCGCGCTGGCGTCATCGCGCGCCTGCCCCCCGCGCCGCAAGGTCAAGGCGCGCTCATTGTTCCCTGGTGCTGCTAGACGCACATCGCTCCTCTCGTATGCGGGTCGACTGCGAACACCGGCGCTGCCATCAACACCGGCAGGCCACTTCACTGCTATCGATCACGCGATGTTTACTGTTTGCTACCACGGGAACGGTGTAACAGAGCGTGACGCGATCACAACACCCCCAACTCCCTAACTAAACGATAACGCGAAATTTATAATTGAGATTATTAAGCGCGCGTTATCGAGTTTCCATGTGCAATTCGAAAAGATGCTACTAGTAAAGTTGTTTACCCGGTGCACTACTGTTATCGGACTCGTTTGACAGCAAGTTGATACCGCGGGGCGCACGTGTTGCGTCGCACAATAGCTGTAGTAAATAAAACGCTAGCTAGTTACTACGTCTACTAAACGAGACGAGACAGTGTGAGGAAAATAATTAAACGCGTCAGTATGTTCATTTGTTATCGATACGTTGTAAAATACGCGACGAACTTGTTTGACACGGAAATAATTTTGGTGAGGAGTCGATTTGATTATGTAATCTAATAACGTCTATGCAACCTTCGATATCATTCTCGTGAGTAGAGTCAACATAAACATTATGGCTAAACGTATGGTTACTGAAATTATAATTTTTTATTAGATTTATTTTTATGCACCAATACAAAATACAGTAACAGCCCAATAAATACATTTACTTTGCCTCAATCAACGATGCAAAAAGCTAAGTGATTTGTCATTTGCAGACTTCTGATTTTCAGCGTATGCATGTGAAGACCAGCTCCTCGAGCTCAGATAACTCGATAAATAAAATATGGCAGTAAAATTCGAAAAATCCACAATAATCGATTAAGCAGACACCAGCCAATTAACGCCGTTAAATCCGTTAATACATTTAATTTTAAAACTACTAAATCAGATCAATTTTGAAAAATTAAAAATGGCAACGTCACATAGTACACGTGTGCACGTCTAATATTTATTGAAAGGCTGTAGGTACTTACACTCGTTTGCTTTCCTAAAATGGGTTTAAGTCAATAGTGGCCACTATTGAAAGAACAAGAACAGCGATTAATTGTGATTATAATGTATATTATTAAAATATGATTTAATAAATTTAACATTTAAGAAGATCGTGGATTCAGATTTCTCAAAATTGATCAGTTACTTCTAAGTAATGAAATTAAATGTGTTGGTGTTGCCTCTAGATATTCTTAAACAGTGAAAAGAAGAGACGCGTTTATCAATCGATGCCCATAGACAACTTCATGCTTGCATCTGCAGGTTCTAAATAGTAGTAATATGTAGCAGTTTTATTCCCGTAGAAGATTTTGTTTGGGCTCAAATGTCTGTCATAAAAACTTTTTACAGCCATTATGTCTACTTACAAAACTAGCTACCGCCAAAAGAGGTCACATTTTTGGGCGGATTTTGTGCGTATACTACAAAAAGTAAAGTACTTAGTACCTACACAGTGGTTCAATAAATATTATAGGATTTTTTCTTGGGGACCTAGTCATCCAATTATTGAAGATTTTTCTGGTGATTTTTGAGGTGTTTCTTTAATAGACAGACCGACCAGTATGGCAGTATGGGTGATGCAGTGCCTCAAAAGTGACAGGTTGTCGAAAATATTTATATGTCGCATAAACTATGCAATATAAAAATAAAAATATCGCCCATAAATATACTCAGGAATATTTCTAAGTAGTAAATCAACGTCCAGATGGTAATCTGTGCCGCTGGTGCTCCTCTTGTGTCGCAATCTCGTACTTCAGTGACTACCAGAGCGCGACAGTGTTATTTTGGAAGCTATTTTAAACGTTACGTGCACTTGATATTGCGTTAATTTTCCTGTGTATATCAAAATTAACTGAACAGATATTACAGACACATTCTTGGTTCGTTTATAGAAAAAAAGTTTTTTCAAGCAAGCATAAGCTATTCAAATCTATCTACTAAATCAGAACAATCTTCAATAATTGCATTCTAAAATAGGTTTTATAATATTTATTGAACCACTCTACCTATCCACCAAAAACATTTTCATGTAAAATATTGCCAAGACTAGACCATATGGCCCATGCTGTCAAAAAGTTATCAGATCTCTCTACACCCGAGTCAAAATAATGTGTCTTGGCCGTTTCGCTACCGTTACGTAGATGTGAAAAATTTATTCACTGTATACTTTTCTGTTACTTATACAATAGTTCTTCATAGTAAAGAAACGGCCAAGCCACATATTCGACTACGGACGGAATACAAAACAATGTATAATAAGTCAGTAGGTAAATATTATATAATATGTTTTTCTAGGGGACCTGGTCGCCCAAATACTGAAAAATTATTTTATTTAGTAACAATAATATGAGCTCAATGGCTAGCACTAGCAAATAGTTCAAAACACTGTACCGGAACGGAAAAATGAAGATAGGAATGAAATCGATTAACTTTTATAAGTTTAAATTTGTGTGTAAATGATGATGCAAAAAATAAAAATAATAATTTTATGTTGTATTTAATTTGTTATAAATTAAATAGACATTTTGTTGTTGAAAGAGAAAATTTTTATTTTAGGATAACAACTAATGGTTGCTAAGCAACCTACACACAGATTAGATATACAACACCCCCACCTTAATCTGTAGGTCATACATATTAATTTGGCTAACTGTACTTACTCACAATTACAACATAAGTTATAATAAAACACAATAAGCACATCTTTACAAATAAACAAAACTAAAAACAAAACAAATCCGAACAAAACTATAGTATAAAACTTATTAACTATAGGTGCAGAGTTATACAGGCATAGTGACATAAAACTAATCAGTTCGTCCCATACCTATAATACAACTATTTAACATAAGACGAAGAAGACCTTTTGCCAAAACATCTGCAAGCATTCTTCTTTTTCGGACTATTGAGAACCTTCGCATAAGTAAATGGTTCATCATCAATTCCACCGTCATTACAATTAGTACAATGGCAATAATTTACCTCTTTTCTTTCTCGTAAATTATACCTGGACTCGGGCACATCAGCGCTAGAAGTAGACGGGGCCGGTTCTGAATCGTAGAAGATATCATCATCACAATCTAATGCAACCATTCTCTCCTCCGTCATTGGTAGTGTCTGATGAGTATGAAAATCATTATTAGTGAAAATAGTGGACTTTAACTCTTTGTTCACATCACTAGTATTAAAACAATTTTCAAGGAAAACAACATCCCGACCTTTAATAACTTTTCTAATATTTACAGGATCTCTAAACCTATAACTATTTACATCACTACAATAGCCTACAAAAATATACTGTTTGGCTTTTGTATCTAATTTCTTTCTTTCGCAAGAAGGAATATGAACGTATGCGCGACAACCAAATATGCGCAAATGTGAAAGATCTGGTTTCTTATCGTACCATCTTTCATAAGGAGTAGAATTATTTAAAGCTCTATGAGGACACCTATTCTTTAAATAAACAGAAGTACGGTAAGCTTCTTCCCAAAAACATTTACTAAGGCCTGATTCACGTAACATACAGCGAGCCTTTTCGCTTATAGAACGATTAGTTCTCTCTGCGACACCATTTGAAGAAGGACTATATGGTACAGTGGTTTGATGTTCAATCCCTTGAGAAATCAAGTAAGACTTGAACTCATTATTCACATATTCTGTACCATTATCTGTACGCAAAATCTTAATTTTACAAGAGCTTTGTCTCTCGAGTTCAGTTTGAAATTCTATAAATTTTCTTCGAACATCAGTCTTAGATTTAATAAAATATACAAATATCATTCTCGAATAATCATCTATAAATGTGAGCATATATTTATTACCTTCTAAAGAAGTAGTTTCAAGAGGTCCACAGAGGTCTGAGTGTATTAACTCTAATTTACTTCTGGCCTTCTTATACTTTACAGTAGTGAAAGGTTTTCTACATTGTTTACCTTCAATACAAGGAATACAAGGACTACTATCTAAACAAGAATAGTTTATACCTGTAGCTTTTCCATTCTTTAATTGTTCAAGACTAAATCTGCATAAATGTCCCAGTCGACGATGCCAAAGATTAGATTTTTCTTCAACAATCGCATCTTGATCAGTAGTCGTCATAGCAACATCCTGTGACGGTACCTTAAACTTATAAAGACCATTAGAAAAAGTAGCAGATCCAAACTTAGTACCTGAAATTTTAATGTCAGTATGCCTGTATAAAGTGCAACCGTTTTCATTAAAAACAACAGTAATGCCTTTATCTACAGCCTTTTTTACAGAAATAAGATTAGTACTCAAACTAGGTATATACAACACATCCTTAATACTAGTTATCTTAGAGTCCCTAGACTTAGGTAAGTACACATCACCAACACCAGCAGAACACAAACGTTTGTTATCAGCTAGAGTGACTTCCTTGTCAACAAGTGGTCGATAATTTGACAGCCAACTACGATTACACGTCATATGCACCGACGCTCCAGAGTCTATATACCAATCATTGGCATTTAAAGTAGTACCAGTACTCAAGGCAGACAGAAGAGATGAATCAACATTACACTTTTTAGTCTTATTTTTCCTTTTAAGAGGACACTGAGGACTCTTATGACCTGGTTCCTTGCAATTGTAGTAAATAATCTGTCTTTCTTTATTATAACTCTTAGATGTACTGTGAGAACTTGAACTAGCAAACGCCGACTCACGAGATTCGCGTTTCTCCATTTCATTCAAAAGTTTTGATTTAACTAGTTCTGAAGTTATAGCTACGTTTGAACTTTCTAAAGCCATGACTAGGGGATCATAATCAGAAGGTAGGCCTCCGAGAAGAATAGCAGCAATCGATAAATCATCAATTTTCTTACCGATATCAGCCAAATCTTGAGCAGTCGTCATAACAGCATTTATATAGCCTTCGATAGAAGAAAAATCAGTTAATTGATAGCGGTATAGCTTCCTTTCAAGGGATATCTTACGACCCATACCATTATCCTCATATGCTTTAGACAACGTATCCCAAACCTGCTTTGCGGTTTCGCAACTGCGAGCGTGTGTGATAGCAGCACCATCCAGCGTAAGACATATTTTGGTCATCGCCTTCAAATCACGCATTTGTCGAACTGTTTCCGGAGTAATATCACCTTCAGGGTATCCAATGATGGCATTCCACAAGTTTTCGTGTAAAAGATACATCCGCATTTTAAATTTCCATTGTGAATAAGACGACTTATCTGTCAACGGTTTTATATTTATGAATGCATTGCTTGATGAATTTTCACGAGAAACATTATCTCCTCTTTCACTAGTCATTTTTGTTAATTTATTATACAAATTATTGGGTGTCTGGAGGGTCCTGGGCCCATAACCTGTTGTATTTAATTTGTTATAAATTAAATAGACATTTTGTTGTTGAAAGAGAAAATTTTTATTTTAGGATAACAACTAATGGTTGCTAAGCAACCTACACACAGATTAGATATACAACATTTTAAAACCGGGGTTTACAATGTAAAATCGACTCCTCCTATTGTTAAAGTTGGTTAAAATGTACCCTTTGTTACCCGGACCATAATAACGAAATAAAATGAAATGAAGTGTAGTGTATTTCCAAGTTCGACAGCCCTTATCGTTCCCTTAACACTATATAATTCTCTCTAAGCCTAAGAGTGAAGGTTCACGATTTATAACTTATTTTAGGGAAAAATGTGTTGAAAGGGGTTTACCATCTTCATACAAGCAACTAGAAAGTTGTTGGTATATTAATAATTTATAATATCATATTCTAATTCGACTCCAAATTTCTTAGACTACTAATGTGGAATTTGTAACCTTAAGAAAACGACTGCTTACTAATTCAAAATTATTTTGTAATGTATAATCTATCCATTTAAAACTTGTCTAGCATGTAAAGAGACAGGAATTATATGTCACACTTATAAATACCACGCGAATGAGGAACATATAATTAAATCTAATATCAGCGAGTCAGGAGCTATGACTCAGCCCGGTGTTACATTATTTGACATGAGGATGACGCAAACAATATTTAAATAAATTTAACTTTTAAACTCAGATCGCAATCTTGTTTACAAACACACGCACAAAAAATAAATAAAATCGCATATCAGGAAAAATATCTAACTCTTTTTAAGTATCTACGAATATTATCAAAGGATTATATAGGTAGATTTTTTTTTATTAACCAAGCAAGTCTCTGCATTCCTTATTGTAAACGGCAGTAGAGATGTAATATGAAGATAGCTAGTCGACTAGAGAATACAGGGTGTAAAAGACATGAACAGTCAAACGAGAACCATGTATTCTGCTCACCATCATAACATTTTTTTCCTTTAGACTATACCTGGGAAATTGATAGTTTCGATTTTATTGAAGGTCAAAGTCGTAATTTTTTTTTCATTTTTTTATGAAAACGTAGTCTATACGTTATTTCTTAATTATTGTATAAAGAAACATTATCAGTTTTTTTTAGGATTTCATAACAAAAAATGTCTTCAAAATGTTAGCGTTCAATGTAGCTCACTCGATGCGCACGGACACTAACGAACGGGGCCGCCGTCTGGCAAAATTATCGCGGTTTTGCGAGTTGCGTGCGAGTTGAGGCCTTTACATTGCGCGGTACAATTTGCAATTTTTTTTAACACCACAAAATAAAAATCATTTTCCAGCAATTTTTTTTTTAATATGTCTTATTTTGATGTATAGAATACATGGTTCTCGTTTGACTGTTCATGTCTTTTACACCCAGTATATTCAAGATCACGATGCATCTTCAAGAACTCATGTGTCATCTTCATAACAGCCATTTATAATTCGACCCACTGCTGGGATACAAGGCCTCTCCTTGTCATCGATTCCACCGCGTTTGCACAATGCAGATTGGTGAACGGAGTAGATAAATATCAATACCCCTTTGCTGCTCCATTAGTCGCCTTCTACGATACCCATTGGAGGACATGGGGTGATGCTATTCTACTCTGCCGGCATCAATGACGAGAACATGTGTACAAACATCTATCTACACAGAAAAAAATCTGTTCGAAATCTCTTTTCTCACTTAATAATATTAGCTACAGTAAGCCGGTTACAAACCAAGCCGGCACGTGTGTGAGCCGAGCCGTGATCCTGAGGTGAGATGATAAATCGAATCTAATCTTCATTGACAATAGGATCTATTGTCATTAAAGATTGATAGAAACTAGTCTGAGACTTTTTCTATGCAGCAACTGAGTTCTTAACGAATAAATTCCGATTGTGCAAGTTCCGTGGCGTCCAGTTTCAAAATTGGAAAACTTTTGCAAAGTCGGTCCAAAATTCTAAAAGTCTAAAGTCAAAATTTTACAACTTAATACCGTTATATTTTGGAAGGAGCGTTGATCCCGGATATAACTGTAATAATTATAGCCCACAAAATGCCCAGGATTAGTGTTGCCCAAATTCAGTCTTGGTCTTGCAGTCTTGGTCTTGGTCTTGCAAAAATGCAAGACCAAGACCAAGAACAAGACCGCGTATTTTTAGCAAGACCAAGACCAAGACTGACCTTGCAAGACTTGAGCAAGAACAAGACTAATCCCGCAAGACTCTTGCGTCTTGCAGCTAGGACTTAGCGCTATTTCACGGAGTAGTTAGGTATAACAGTTCGGTGTATAGGTACGCTTAGGAATTCTATGAGACGCAAAAAACTGTATCAAAGAATATGAAAAACTGGACCTATGCGCATTACGACCAATACCTACCATAAACATACATAGCGAATAAGAAAATATCCATTAAAATCAAACAGAGTGCATGCATAGTTTTGTTTTAACCATTGGCACTTTGATAATGCGGCATCAAAGGTTTTGTACTGACTTCTCAAAGAAATTTGCCGCTTTTCGGAAGTACATGGTGATGATACACGCGCCGGCGGCTTCTTTTAGTTAGATGAGAAACCTAATCGATCTGAAGTGGATAAGAGGCTCATTCTGGCTTTCCAAGCAGCTCGAGACAAAATGCTTAAACATTATAAGAAGAGCAACTGGATTTTAATTTTAGACCCAAGGCATAAGGCTCAGACTTTTGACCTGACAAATTATGGGGGAAGCAACTTAAAACAGAAAGCCTGCGCAAGTTCAATGAACTTTATGAAGAATATAAAAGTCTACACTCACTGAACGTAAATCGTAAAACTCTTTTATTAAATTTCATATAAGTTGAGGGTTCAATCTCTTTCTAGAGAGACATTGTTCTTTAAAATACAGTCAATTTATTGTAATTAATTTGTTTTTTACATGTTTTAGCACATGTAAGCTTATAAAGCGTAAATGTTTATTAAGAAACAGTTACTCCTATGGAAAACGGCATATAGCTCAGTTGATAACCATGTGGCAGTTATCGAATTTCTTATCAAATCTTCAGACATTTATTAATCTGATTGGTCTTTACTATGGCTATGTTAATTCCTAAGATCTAAAGTAAACTTTAATAAATAGAAATAGTCTAATAGGTAATTGCAAGACTTGCAAGACTCTTGCTGCAAGACCAAGACCAAGACCAAGACTGGGAGCGCAAGACCAAGACCAAGACCAAGACCAGGTGTTTTGGCGCAAGACCAAGACCAAGACTGGCCAAGTCTCGTCTTGTTCTTGCATTTGGGCAACACTACCCAGGATGTGCTTAAAAAATGTCGGAGTGCCTATTAGGGCCAATAGTAGAGTGTACGTATACAGAGTAAATTTTTCAAGTGGGCTTTATGGGCCAAATCCTAAACTATAAGGAATATCGAAAAATACTCAAAGGTTCATCATTGGATGCATCATTGGATTTTTGACAAATCAATAATCCTAGACAGGAATCGAACCCAATGATTTTGGAAAAAAAACACAGCCTGTATAGTTACACCATTTGATAGTGTTGTTATTAAGGATCGATTTCGGAGAAGTAATGATATACGGGAAACTAATAGAAAATGTTAAATTTTAATAAAATATTTCTTGTTCCACCTTGGTTGAAGCGATAATCAAAGCAATGATCATTATTTTATCAATCAATCCAATGATGAAGTTTTTGTTTTCATCAAAAATTGGGCTCGCGACTCCTTTGAGCATTTTTCGATATTCCTTATAGTTTAGGATTTGGCCATGAAGGCCCAATTGAAAAATTCACCTGTATAGCTGATATTGATGATGACTATAAGTATTCCATATTCTAAATATAAAAAGATTCTCATATTGAAAAGGGCTAACAAACTTTTTATACATATTTACATAATTATGCATTGTGTGAAAGCTTTAGCAAATGACTCCATCCAACCTTATGACAAGTAAGGGGTGGTGGAGTGTAAATTCGAAGACTAGAAAATTATAACTAGCTATAAAGACAGTACGCGGCGACAAGAGTGGCTAACTCTTGTCTTGCCATATGAAATATTGGATAATTAATTGAATATAAATATGGCTATTTAAGTATAAATGAAAGCCATCTCTGAATATCGAAAGTCAATTCTAAACTATTGTAAAATAAGCACATTTAGTATACAACTAACGGTAGTCATACTGTAGTTAGACTTCTAAAAGATTTTATCTTAGGGTAACCTTCGTTACGTGAAGCTTTTTTGGCGAGTTTGTAAAGGAATGAAACCATGCTTTGAATGTTAATCCTTGTTTTTGTACATTGCCCCCATGATGACAACAATGTTAGATAAGCATCTTAGATTTTTTTATATAAATTATTGACTAGCTGAACCGCCACACGTTGTTGTGGTGGGTAATTTTCAAAACAAAAAAAATCGGGAGTGGTCTCCCCTTGACTTTCTCGTATACCGGAAACGACTCAAAAGATGATAGAAACCTTAGATTTTGATGTCATACATGCATGTTAAATTTGGTTGCAATAAGTAAAAGCATACTCGAGTTGTACTAACGCACAGCCAAAAACGGTATTTTTTAAACTCAGCGAGGTCCAAAACGTGTAAATCGTGTGCATTATTTTTGGATCACAGACAGACACTTTAATTTTGTTTATATTGTGTTTTGGGATTTGTTCTGTTTCTAGCACCAGGTTGAATAGTCGTGTAATGTGTGGAACTAGTACTGTTTCCCCTGCTGTTATTGCTTCGTTTGGAACCGCACGTCTTTACGATACGGTTTTATTTGTACATGTTTCGTAGTCGCCGCTCCGTAGCGTTCATATTAAAAAATAGGCGCTCCCTTTCCCAGCTGATAAGTGTGTTACAACCTTTATTTAGTTCAAACCTTCATGTTCGGTTATTGTTTCTTCTATGACTTCGCTTTCATCTTCCATATTTAGCTCTTCGATATTGTCTTCTTCACCCTTAGTATATGTCGCGCCGTCCAGCCTCCTTGCGAGGTAAACGTGACTATAGACTAACCTTTACAATACTGACAGACCTTTGAAAATACATATATGACATCGGACGACCGACGAGGAAAACTCTTGCTTGGGAAAATAAAAGCTGAATAATTAAGCTCCAGGAAGATTTTTTTATTAGAAGACAGACACGTACAAGACCGTACAGTATATTAGTTAAGGCTTAACGTTAAGCTTACTTTTTTTTAGAAATGACACCATCTAGACATGACCTTCGTTATTGTTCCGATATTCTCATCAGACACAGTGTCTTTAATTCAATCTCAGCGGTTCAGTTCAGATGCACCATGCTGTGCGCTGTCAAGTTTGAGCATTGCCATTTGAAACATGAATACGCGTAATTAATAGCATATAACAACACTTATTTTAGAACCACTTCTACATCACATTTTTTTATTCGTTGTTAAATTTTAAATTAGTATGCTATTGCGTAATCAACTCTTACTATTTAGGAAAGGGATATAGAATAATAAAAATTACTTAACTATCAAAAAACGATTTTTTAAAAGAAAATAAATAAATTACCTTGTTTTCATCAATCTGACCTACATCCAAACACTATCAAAAGGTATGTTGGAAATTAAATATGAATATAGTGTGTGTTTACAACAACAAATATTTATTAACTTTATAAAATACTAGCTTCCGCCCGCGACTTCGTCCGCGTGGACATTTTAGCCCCTTAGGGGTGGAATTTCCAAAAATCCTATCTTAGCGGATGCCTACGTCATAACATCTATCTGCATGCTAAATTTCAGCCCGATCCCTCCAGTGGTTTGGGCTGTACGTTGATAGATCACTATGTCAGTCAGTCACCTTTGAGTTATATGTATTTAGATGTAATTGTCTATCTAAAAGTAGTATTTCTTTGTGTAATATGGCTTACCACTGCTAGTTAAAATTCATATCACCATGTAGTATAAGCGCGGAGAAAACAACTGTGTTCAAAAGACGTTTGGGTGAAAAAGCTGCTGGCCTTTTTTGTTGGTACAATAATGTTTTTCCTATATCACTTTAAATGCGCAATAGTCCATTGCAAAAAGTGCACGTCATGCTAGATTCTGTCAGAGAAAATACTTATGGTTTTAGCGCAAACACGTAACAAATAACAAAGAGCCAAAACTGCCTGTGTTTTGATTTCGTTCTTAAAACTATGAAGGTCGGATTTAACGTGCCTTTTCATGATAGTTATGACATGTAATTTGCAGTTTGTATTATTAAAATTAATAAATCAGATTAATTAATCGTCCTATTTTCGCTCGGCTCAGTAACATTATTGTGTATAACTCCATTGAAAAATCAACCTTAATTTCATCCCTTAAATCTACAAAAAATATTAATTATTACTCCAATTTAACTTACCGTATCAGCGTCGCTTTCTTCAGTAGCAATAGCAACTCCTCTGTCTAGATGTTGCTCTGCATTGTCCAGTTCCCTGTCTAGCTCAGCCGATTCCAGTTCCAATTGCGGAGACGCCTGCAGCTCTTCCACGCCAGTCTCGTGTTCATGCTCATCGGACTGCGCAATGTGGCGCGCTGGCATCTTAACTACCAGCGGACGAAAGTTTAAGCGGGATCCTGAAAATTTAACAACTTTTATGCCAGACCAATATATACACGTTGTTACAAGCTTCCAAACTTCCAAAATAATAAAAAAAAGATTTGCCCATTAATTATTGAAAATAAATTGTTAATGCCGAATTATATAAAAAAGCCTCGTCATCATCACAACAGCCTCTATAATTTGACCCACTGCTGCGACTCAAGGCCTCTCCTTGCTATCGAAGGAGGTTTAGGCAGTAGTCCAATACGCTTGCCCAATGCGGATTGGCGGACGGAGTATAAGGTGATCAATACCCATTTGCTGATCAATTAGTCGCCTTCTACGACACCCAATGGAGGATATGGGGTGATGCTATTCTACTCTGCGGGCATCACGCGGCCATCCTATTACAAGATAAATGAAAAAAAGAAACTAAAAAGGAAAAAGAACTAATGTTCAAAAACCCCATTTATAATCTTACTAAGCCATATTATTATTTTATGATTTTATCAAAGGGTTCAAATTTTGTGCTCGTACGCTGAGCTAAATGTTACATAATATAATTAATTTCGATCGAATTGAATTAAGTCAGTTACCGGAAAATATTGACTAAGAATTTACACATAAACAATAAACATTTTGAGGGCAATTACGTGTCCTTCAAATTATTTTTTATTTTGGTTAACGTTTACGACGACGAACAATAACAACGACGAAATGTGCGATGAATACTGAATGATATTACGAAAACAAGTGCTGGTTAACTTTGAACGTACAAATGCCAAGTCATACCTTTCTCGTCTTTATGCAGCTTTTTCATGGCCTCTCGTCCGCCTTGCAACGTGTGGGTCGCACTTGTCGATATGGGTCTAATCGTGACCCTTTGAATTCCACTGCCAGGCAGTAACGTTGTCAGGACTCTCGTTGGTTCTTCTCTCTCTGGGCTCCTGGAGTACCCAACAATAGACTCGTCAGCGTCGATATCGATAAAACATTCGTCAAATTGCTCAAAGTTCTCCAAGTCCGAATCTAGCTCAGTTCTAGATCCATGCGTCTTCGGTCTGTAAAAAGAATCCGAGTTACGTCTGTAATCCAAATTTTTCGGCTCAGGAGTAGAGAAGCTTCTCATTATGTAGCTTTTCGTTGGTCTACTGTGCGTAGCGGCTGGTTCTTGCTCGCTGTGCGCCGGTGGGGAAGAATAACTTCTTGGAAGCATGCTTTTTGTGGGCGTCTTCCGTTGTTGATGCTGATTTGTTCTGATAGAGATGAGGCTTCGTCCACGGCCAGCGGCGCTCGATGGCGCTGGATCTTTACGCCGCATTTTCTTGTCTGCAGCGTGTGAAACTCAAAGGATCTCGGTGTGAACTGTGGACGGGAATCGCGGCACTGTCCCACGTAACTTCACCTGTGCTTTATGCGTGTCCGGTGCTGCCAGATCGAATTACGGTATCACATAACAAGGCCGGGTGCAACCAGATGATATATCATATGGTAAGCAACGGTGAACACGGCCGACTGATCTAATACACTGGGCGCGCGTATGACAAATTAATTTGATTAACAGGTTCGCCCACACCTTACGCAGCGATCTTCGATAACATTCATAATGTAATCCATGGTTCACGTTTCTTGGATATACGTTCTATTAAATCGACGTAGATCTCGCGATACAATTTAACCACCAGCTTGAAAATCTTTATGTCGTCTATTTGTGCACAGTTCCCAGTTATTATCAAGATATTAAATCACGTTAAATCCATTATTTCGTTTTTAAATTCACAAATGCAATGTAGCGACAGTGCCAAATGAAGTGTATGAACCGGAGTTCACGTTACGAATTACTGAGTAGGCATGGTACATGCGTACGCGCACTTCAGAGACTTTCCCTCTGCAATATCCAAACATGATTGAAAGCCTTTAGTAATATAATAAGGTAAGAACGAGTTAATTGAGAAACAACGCATGTAAGCTTTGGTGATAAAGTCAACGTATTTTTTTATTTTCATATTTTTGTTTTATGTGTTATTACTTCTTGTTGAAAAAACACTAATTTTGGATTTTCGTCCATTTTCTGATATAGAGACCACGAAAAAATGAGGAATAATCTTTATAAGTAAACCATTATTGAATTGCCAAAAGAGAATACTTTTCATCAAACCTGAAGCAGGTATCTAGTATGCCCAGAGTACGCCTCATTCATAAGCTCGTATTATAGAACTAG
Source organism: Elophila nymphaeata (assembly GCA_955850985.1). Lineage (NCBI taxonomy): Eukaryota > Metazoa > Arthropoda > Insecta > Lepidoptera > Crambidae > Elophila > Elophila nymphaeata. The sequence goes on from OY039070.1 coordinate 10,042,185, forward strand.
TCTCAAGAATCAACGCCGTACTGAGCGCTGTACGTCTCTATATACTGTACGTCTATATATTTGTGCTTGATAGAAAGTGACAAACGATTCTCAAGACATGACTGATTTATGAGTGTCATTCTGTAATACGGGCCTTAGACTTTTTATGAGCTTTTCTTTATTTTTGGGTAGGACAATATTCAATGAGGAGTTTTGTTGTCGTACCTACTGTTCAAATGCTGGTGACACACAGATGGTCTTCTCAGCATTACCGGGTTATTGGTTATTATTACGGATACTACCTTGGTATCCTCTAGCCTGTAATGTGAACTTCACTAGAGGATTCCTAGTCGGCGAACGTCTCATGCGGGGGAGTCTATAGATACTCATTAGAGTCTTTAGGGTTAGGTAGGGAGTTGATGGCCAGAGGATGCCTCTAAGGGCCAGTCCTCGGCTCAAGCATATATATGATGGGGTCCAGGCAGGTGTAAATTTTGTAACATTTTCTCGGGAATTTATATTATGTTTTGACACGCAAGACCTTTAGCTAAAGTGACACCAACTAGTGGCGTGAAAATCCTCCTTCCTTAACTACTATTTTGTATCAGTACTTCTCTTTAATTTATTACTAACTAGCGGACCCGACAGACTTCGTCCTGTCATAAAGAAATTATTCGAATTTTTCTCGCCGTAAAAACCATCCTTGAACTTCAACGAACATTTAAAAAAAAGAATTGGCCAAATTGGTCTAGGCGTTGTTGAGTTATGCGCTTACCAACACATTTTGCGATTCATTTTTATATTATAGATTTAACTTCAATTATTTACAACCTTTTATTTCGTTTAAAACTAAAATCATTTGGTGATTAGCGCCATCTATTAGAACTATACGGAAGTATTGTAATATGTTTGGAATGAGTGTGCTGTTGCTTTTTAGTAGCAAGCAACTTGCTACTAAAAAGCAACAGCACAAGAAAAACCTCGTTGAAACTATAGTCTTGTTGAGACCACTAGATGTCATTAAAAACATTAATGTTCAAATTGAACTTTACTGTTTGTTATCCCTTACAAAATAAAAGTTAATAAATTAAATAATAAATTATTAATTTAAAATAAATTATTGACTATATTTTGAAAGTTTGTTTGTAAAATTTAAATAAATTATTACTACATTACAGTACATTAGTTAAGTCTAATGAAATGAATTAAACTGCCTGTAGAAATGAAATAAATTAAAAATAAATGTATATTTTTATAATTATTTAAAAATAAATGTATATTTTTATAATTATTTAAAAATAAATATATATTTTTATTATTTGTCGCCGTCGTGGTGGAGTGGTCAGTATAGCTGCCTACACATCAAGCGGTCCGGGTTCGAATCCTGGTAGCAGCGAAGATTTGTGTGACGAACTATTTGTTTGCGAGTCATGGCTGTTTATATATTTATTTAAGTTTATTTATATAAAAAAAATATCTATAATTATGATGTATATTAAAAAAAATGTCCGTTATCTAGTATCCATAACACAAGTTCATAATGATACTTACTTTGGGCTAGATAATTGGTGTGAGCGTGGAAATATATTATTATTAATTATCAGGAATACACAAAACAATATTATGTTACTATTAAAAAGTTACATAAACTATTTAATAGTTAAATAATATTGTTTTACTTTAAACACTGTGAACTATTATCTAGTTCCTAATTATGTTCCTTTATATTTTAAAAGTTGTATAAATGTGATAAGGATACTTAGAAAATTATGCAATTTATTGATTGATGATTATTTTCATTTCATTTCATCAAGCGGTCCGGGTTCGAATCCTGGTAGCGGCAAATGTTTGTGTGACGAACACGAATATTTTGTTTGCGAGTCATGGTTGTTTATGAATTTATTTAAGTTTATTTATAAAAATATAAATATAATTATTATATAGTAATGATTCTTGTTGCTCAAATAATAAGGCTGCCAATGTATCTACTTATTACTAGCACATTATATCACTAGTATTGGTTATGTAACAAAGCTGAGGAGTTAAACGTTAGAGACCTAATGTAACTTCGGTAAGGATCACAACTAGTTTCTGCGTTTGCTAAACACACAGCGATTTCATTTGATTACGATGTAGTAGTAAGTTAGGTAACATTTGGTTACACATAAAGCCACACCTGGCAGCATGGGCCAACTGTAATCGGACTTCAATTTGGCAGTGAGGGTGTAGTTGCAATGTAGTCCGTTTGCCTAACTTAGACTGTGGACATCATCATCATCAACAGCTCATATAATGTCCCCACCGAGAGGCTCGAGCCCAGTGCCGTAAATAGGGCTGTGCCAGCGGTGCCCAGGCACAGGGTGCAGACCTTGGAGATCGCAGAAATGACCAGACCACGTGTTTCAAGGACGCAGTTTTGAAAGCTCGCACCGGGCGCATAAAAGGCTAGTTACGGCACTGCTCGAGCCTACCTCCATTAGGGGCGATTAGGCCTTTAGTCAACCACACTGGCATAGTGCGGGTTGGTCGACTTCACACACATCCTAAGAATTTCTTCATAGGTGTGTGCAGGTTTCCTCACGATGTTTTCCTTCACCGTAAAAGCGTCGATTTAATGAATTCAAAATTTGAAAACACATTGGTACGTGGCGGGGTTCAAACCGGTACCTCCCGAGTAAGAGACAACGCCCTTACGCACTACGCCACCGACTCTTCGCTTTCAGTGCGTACTGCTGAGTAATGTAGAGTGTAACATGTCCTGGATGTTGGCATGTTTGTAGATTCGTATCATTAACGAACAATACGGAATCGGCTACGAAACGGCTACGGACGAAGCGATATGGTTCCGAGCACAGAAATAATAATGAATTATTATTATTTCTGTGGTTCAGAGCTTATAAGTGTGCGACGACGTTTAGTTGTTTTTGACTACACAAACAAGTTGACGGCACGCCTAGTGGTAAGTGGATACTCGCCTGTAAACACCTGCAATAATAAGGAAAAAATTACTTAGCATTGCAGGTGCGTTATCATCCTGAGGCCTCAGACGAAAATCCTTCCACGCTGAGTACCCTGGCTACCTTTCCCTTCAATCCGAAACATAGCAAACTGTTTCACGGCTGAAATAGGAAAGGCGGTGGTACCCAAGGAGCTTATAGGTAAAAACTCCAACCTTCTTGGTGGTACCTACCCACACGACCCTACACACAGGCCTACCACCCAGTAAAAGTAGGTATGTAGTATATTGTGCAATAAAATAAATAATTGGCCAGTATTTATTTAATAGCATTTGAGTAGTTAATTGCGGAGAGCAGGTAATGACTTAATTAGGATTATAAAATTGCAATTAATTATCAAATTAATTTAATGATGATCGACCGCGCGGTACGCACCACAGAATTGCACGGATGAGCACGAATGCCTCAGAGTACACTAACATTTTATATCATGTCTTAGCGACTTTGCTTACGCATTTAGCCAATGTCAAGTGAAAATTTGTTTAAAGTAACAATAGGTACATTGTATGGTAGTTTCTGTTAAATTGGAGTCTCACGTCTTCGACTTAAGTAGAGAATAGCAATACAAGTAGAGTCCCGTAATGGGAATTATAAAATCAAAATTAAAGTGCACATACTTTCCTTTAATATTTGTCTTACTATTTTATCGATTTTAAATTCCACTGATAATATCATGTTAGCTATATTGAGGTACATAAATAAATGAATACATAAAAATCTAATTCGTATTACATGAGATCTTTGAATATTAGATCACATTTTCATAGAATTATTAATGACTTACGTACTCAATACAAGCATAATTTTCTTTCAAAAATTAAAAACTCAAGAACCACGATCTTAATGTCTCCGAAAGTCGTTTTTATATTTCAATGTTCTACATGTATTTATGTCATAACTGCTTAGCATTTTACATAATATTTCCCCAAGTTTTACCGACGCGAAACTCCTACTGTGGTTATACAACGTAGTAGTGCAACTGATCGACGCGCGCGCATACGTTCTCCGCGGACCGGTTAGGAATCAAAGTTTTCGTTACGTGAAATATCAAGTTTGGATTTGTGTTATTACTATTGGATGAAAAGGTGAGTCTGTAGAAAAGATTAAAGTATTGTTTTGTTAATATCGCATATACAAATGTTACTTTTATATAAATTTGTTGGGAAATGAAACAACCGCAGAATTCGAATGTTAGCAAAAAAAATCATCAAAATCTCAGATAATATGTTTAGGAAAGCTTTCGATAGACGTCTGTCACTGTATTAAACAGTCAGATATACAAAATTTTAAAGTTAGATACCTATATCATAAAAAATGTGCTTGAGTTTTATTATTTTTGCAATAAAAATATGTTTTCAATAGGCATAAGTACCTATGGTTTTAAATTTTACTACTCTACAATTAATAATTGTTCTATAATGATCAATAATCTTTAAAAACATTTGTAAATTATTATCATAATGTTATCAAAGTCTGGTTAAGGATCAGATAAGACCCTAAATTGTTTTTAAAAAGAATAAATAAAAAACATAAACTGTGATATAGAATATAGCGCCAATTTTCATGTTTTTATTTATTATTTATGCGAGTTATAAAATTGATCGTTTTGCGCATTTTATTATTACATTAAAATCACTTTTATTTTCATAGAAAAGTTGAATAAAGATTTCTGACAGTTTCTACTGCCTGTTGTTCTTCTGTCTAGTAGGTAATTCTAAGTTGTTGATTACCGTATTATCTACTTGTCACGTTGTTTGTCCGCGATGGACTCCTAAACTACTTAACCGATATTAACCAAATTTGTACACCGTGTGCAGTTTGATCCAACTTGAAAGAAAGGACAGTTTTTATCTTAATAAGTAGTCCTCATTTTTTTTTTAACTGCAATCAATGTTATAGGACAGAAGTATGAAATTACCTCAGCAACGCGTGGCGGGGACAGCTAGTATATTATATGTATATTGCCTACATGAATAAAATTTAACTAATATGTACTATATATACGCAAAAAGTGAACACTATAACTAAATACTTTATTAGTAAGTATAATATCTTCTTAACACCTTACAGACATGGCGGTAGCCTATAGACGCTTGCATCACTCACGCGCTGCCAACCCTAGTCCCCTTCAATACCCCCAAGAGCTCTGACGACCTTACTCACCAACAGAAACACAACACAACAAAAATGTAGTGTTATTTGACTGTGATCTTCTGTAAGGTGGAGGAACTACCCCAAGTTGGGGGTGCTCCAAATTCGAGCGGCTATTCCGCTGTACCTTCCTTTAATAATAATAACTTTATAAGCTAATAATCTTATAAACATTTAATTAAACTCTAATTCATTTTTAGGGTTCCGTACCTTAAAAGGAAAAAACGGAACCCTTATAGGATCACTTTGTTGTCCCTCTGTCTGACAAAACCGTTTATCTCGGGAACAAATGGAGGTATCGATTTGAAATTAAAACCATATACTCAAGTCTACAGTCCCTTTAAGCTGTAAAAAATCAAACTTCTAAGTTAACACAAAAAAAAGATACAGCTGTTTATGCCGCAAAAAATACAAATTTGCACGGAACCCTCGGTGGGCGAGTCCGTCTCGCACTTGTCAGGTGCTTTTTACCATAATATCGGATCTTTTTCGATTCAGGATAAAATTTTAATATGGCAATACATTTTAAGTAATGATCTAAAAAAGCCGCGCTGTTCTCTAAAGATCTCACTTCAATTTTATATGTTAAAGTTTAAGGAAAACATTTACTTTCTTTAAAATTATACGGTATTCTATAACGATATAAAATCGGATTACGAGAATTATATTGATAAAAATGCATATTTTATGAAATATTCCTCTGCGGTTGAAAGCTAAACTCGAGGTAAGAATGATTTCTATATATATAGCACGGCAGGTGTTAAAGGCATGGAACCAAATCAAACAACTTTTCAATCATGAGATGTGTGACTACATAATTATATTTAATAACTTGCTTCCTTAAGACTTGTTTTACTCAGAAACAATGCTTAATTCAACTCAATAAAACGTGACTGTGAATTAAGTACCTATAATACAAGTTTTAATTTATACTATAGATACCAGGGCGTGTCCCAAGACATAAGTGGAAAATGATTTTTCGTGAATTTAAACACGCATACCCTCTTATTTTATTCCAGTTGATCCCAATAGCTCATATAATAAATATCATTGCGATTGAACACCCGGCAACCTGTGCCGACTTGACGTCAAACATAATTAGGTATGATAAAAAAATTGTACAGAGTTAATAGGAAAATATTTAAAACCTTGATATTTGTCGTAGAAATAAAACTCAAAAATACCCAAAAAAATCTATTATGTTGTTCTCTTCAAAGATTATTTTTTACAGTCAGAAAAACCTTCACGACTGTGATGAAAATCATGCCTTATCTTAACAACTATTTCAGCATAACAATGTCCATATATACTCATTCAGATACACGATACTAAAACTTCGTATACACTTATGTAATAATATTACTTTATTTACAATAATACCCAAAAGTTTCGCACCCCTGCCCGCTAATTTACATGAAATGAGGTCATTTAAAAATAAATGAAAAATATCGAATCCGCTTTCAATTGTTTATTTCTTATCACACGCAAAAAAAAAGTAGGTAAGGGTATTTTAATAACTTTCCTTTGTCCTCTCGTTTCTCCGCAACATAGCCTCGTAAATATTTTTAGGATTTGATCTCCTTTAAGTATCGTAAGTCAGTACCTTAGAGTTATAAGTAAAGGTCAGTACTTTATATTTAATAGTGGGAAGTTTTCTCTCAGTGATATGATTTATTTATTTGTGAAAGTAGACTCCTTCTTCTCTCATTCGCATTGTAACGCATTTCGCCAATGTCAAGTGAAAATTTACTTTATAGTAACAAACAATTAATTGTACGGTAGATTGAGGTTAAAAATGGAGTCTCTCAACACGTGTTTTTACAGCAAGAACTCGAGAGAAACTCGAAAGTAGACTCACAATCTTGGAAATACTGACGTCACTATGAGGATAGAGTGAAGAAATGAGGAGGAGGAAATTCAATGACATTCAGAATTATATTCAAGAAAATTATTGTCGACTTATTGTCGTCTAGGTCTTATTGCTATAATCTAAGGTCTAGGGATTGTATTTAGAGTATTGTATTCAAGAAGTTATACATCTAAGAATTAGAAAACAAGCGTGCTTATTCTATGTATTAAGAACTGACTTCGCATCTCACTTCGAATTTACCTGTCAAACCCAAACGTATGTTTCACGAAAAAGGGAGGTTTTTAATCAATTTGATTTCCAAATTAGACCTAATGTGGATACACTGCCTCGGCTATGTTTCCAATTTACTCAACAAAATTATATAAATAAATATAATAGATAATAATAAATATTTTCACGCTCACACCAATTATCTAGCCTAAAGTAAGTATCATTAAGAACTTGATTTTTTTTAATATACATTTTTAGGTGTTTTTATAAATAAACTTTAATAAATATATAAACAACCATGACTCGCAAACAAATATTCATGTTGGTCACACAAATAATTGCCGCTCCCAGGATTCAAACCTTGACCGCTTGATGTGTAGGCAGCTATACGATCACTCCAACACGACAGCGTCAAATAGCGTCAACTATACCTATATACTTTTTTATTAGTCTGAGTATAGTCACTATAAAAACTAAATGAGTCTTACGAAAGATATTTGAGGCTAAGTGAAATAGTAAATAAGGTAATTCGCTTATTTAATTTATGTGTGACGTAGGTACTTATGTAGACTACTAATACCTACGTAATTAACCTTAATCTTAATTAATGCTTTCGTAGTAATAACGCATTTAGTAAAAACGCCAAATTTGGTAAGTACTTGTTTTTCCAACAATAACTCCGGTGAAACTCCGTCAATATTTTTTTTATTACAAAAAAAACTGTTCATTGTCCGATTAGGACAATAGTTTATCTGCTTATTGTGATTTATTTTATGACATAATGAGCAGTCTCATAATTGCGGAAGCATAATGAACTGCGTTAGAAACATAATTATACATATTTTTTAATTTTAACTTTGTCTTGTATTTATATGTTTACATTTTAACTTGATATAACCTAAAGCACTAGTTAAGCCCTTAGTTTTTCAACCGACTTCAAAAAAGGAGGAGGTTCTCTATTCGACTGTATGTTTTTTTTTTGTATTTCGTTAGGAAGGACATACTCCAAAGGTGGTCCCGTATAAATTATATCGAAATTGGTTCAGTACTTTTTTGTTAAAATGATAATTTCATTGGGGATGAAATAATAATATCGTCCACGAACACAAAAATAATGTCAATTTTTTTTTGAACTATTGCATATTAGGTAATAACCTAATATGCAATAGTGAAATTTTGGTTAGTAGGTCCAACAGTCAACACATAAACTATGACAAATTATTTTATGAACTTAAGTTAAATAACTAGGTTCATAGTTCATTAACTTACCATTCATTTTGAATGAATGGCAGGCATTTGTAATGAGATATAGGTCTGAGACGTGATATTATTTGTTAACAAAGAGCCTAAGCAAAATAAACTTACCTAATAGATACGAACTTGATTAATCCATTAACTATACATAATAATGAATGATGAAGATAAGAAATAATCCGCCGCTCCGTGAAGTTCGAAAATTGCAAACACTATCCTCCTTGGCTAGCTGGCACCGGTCCAAATATATCGGAGTATAAATTATAAGTAAATAAAGAATTATAAATGTGTATCAATACTTTCCTTGGTTTTCTATGACGCTCTTTTCAACTAATTCATAAAAATATTATTTATTTCTTACTTTTTAGTTTAAATTTGTACGCATTGAAGTCGGTTGTCCTATTTTTTTGCTAAAAATATTTTATTGTTTACACTAGAGCCTTTAGTTACCTAGCTACGCCTTTGATTTTTTTTTTTTTGAGATCATATTTCTTACGACGCATATGCAGTGGAATCATACCAAATTCTGAGAGCCTGTCATTGTAGCTGTTGAGTGACCTACCAAGGTTATATTTACGGGAGACGTATTTTAAGCAGCGTCTCTGCACTCTTTCTATGGAATTTGTATGAACGTCATAGTATGGGGATCATGAAATGTTTCTACAAGAATCTGCTGAGCGCAATTTAAAAATGAAATAGCAAGACGCGGTTTTATATAAATTGGAATCGTATTATAAAATGCTAATAGATCATTTTTGTTAAAATTTTATAATTAGTTATATAAACTAACATACATATTACTTACATTAGGTTTTCAATAATATTGTGCATTCGATCAATTTTCATGTGTCTATTATCGTATAATATTATGTCGCAGGCGGATGGATAGTAGTGGGGAGAATTGTTAACCAAATAAAACCATTTGTTGATAAATCCGTAGTAGATTCTATCAATATTAGTATGTATGATCGAAGAGAGATCGCTTATTTTTGGTAGGTAAGAGTTATTTTTTTATGACCAAGCAAAGTGTAATTTTTGGAATGGACTATATCGTAAAATGAGGCAACTATGCCGAACCCGTGGCAAGAGCGGACGGAGGAGTATGAAATTTCGCACACTTATAGTTTAAATATTAGAAGGAGTGCAGAATGCTAATATATATATTTTTTAATTATGCATAAAAATACATTAAAACAATAAAAAAGTATTACACTTTCATATAATTTGTTTAAAAAAAAACTTGGTAGCTTATCTTATTGATCGTCACGGCGAACGCACTACCGCCCCGCCATCGACATCAATCCGTCAATAGCTTTGCAGTTTAAAACAACACAGGTACAGACTACTTAAGACCCTTGCACTAAGAACCTTAGTAAGCGGTTTCGTAAACACTTGCGTAAAATATTTGTGGTTTGTGCAAAATTCCACTTCACCGGTACCACGCCATACTTAAGTTTAACCGATGCTGCGTGTCTGTCGTAATGCACAAGAACGTGACCTAAAACGCGCTTACGCACTTTAAGTATAAGACTAAATGAACTGTTAAGTATCGTACATAATTAGTGTTAAGTACCTATATCCTCTTAAAGCCAACGTGCAAACTTACAATTGTAAACTTATTTATTCCGATTGCTTTTGATTTTTCAAATATTTGAGTATAAATTTTGATTAAAATCTTATTGCACTACCACTTGCTCTCATAGAAATATTTTTGCTTACATATTTTTCTATCTTTATTCTAGAAAATTTAACGTTTTTATAGTATTACTAGCTATCCCGGCCTCGTTGCTATGGTAATTTCATACTACTGTCCTATAACATTGAATTTGCAGTAAAAAAAAAGAGGACAACTTGATTTTTTTAAATATTTGAGTATAAATTTTGATTAAAAACTTATTGCACTATCACTTGCTCTCATAGAAATATTTTTGCTTACATATTTTTGTATCTTTATTCTAGAAAATTTAACGTTTTTATAGTATTACTAGCTATCCCGGCCTCGTTGCTATGGTAATTTCATACTACTGTCCTATAACATTGAATTTGCAGTAAAAAAAATGAGGACAACTTGATTTTTTTAAATATTTGAGTATAAATTTTGATTAAAAACTTATTGCACTATCACTTGCTCTCATAGAAATATTTTTGCTTACATATTTTTGTATCTTTTTTCTAGAAAATTTTACGTAGTTTTTATAGTATTACTAGCTACCCTGGCCTCGTTGCTATAGTAATTTCATACTACTGTTCTATAACATTGAATTTGCAGTAAAAAAAAATGAGGACTACTTATCAAGATAAAAACTATCCTATCTCTCAAGTTGATACAAAACACACATTTGAAAAAAAAAATCGGATTGTTAGTCCGAGTTCATCCCGGACAAACATTGTGTCACGGGAATTGTATTATTTTAAGTCCGCCCGGATTGCAGTTACTGAGACGTCCGGTTGCAGATTGCAGTTAGTGTCATCTCATCTGTCCTGTACAATGACGTAGGAATTCTGTCCTGTAGATTGTAGTGTTTCTAATCTGTGGTAGATAATTTGACAAGATAAAACCTCTGAGGAAAGAAGCTTATATTTTACCTATCTATCTTCGTGCTCTGAGGATAGAACATTTGGCAGCGGAAAGTGTCTGTTTTTCCACCTGACAAAATATTAGCGCGCTACCATTCGATTAACCTTAATTCACAAACCAGCTAACTCCTCACTGAAAATTTTTTTTAGGAGACTTAAAATGTTACGCCGAATTTCTCTTGAGTACAATCTGATGTCATTTAGTATGGAGAATTGACCATTATCTTAACTTCCAAAGGCAATGAGAAAAACTTTCAGATAGATGGTTAGCGCGATACGGCATTTGCCCCAATTAGTGTGATTTTGTTGTGGTTGACTTGTTTAAATAAGCGCGATCAGGTTGTTATTTCAGCTTTTATTTACTAGTTTAAGTAAGGTTTAATTATTTTTTGGTTTTCCTTAGCGTAACGCAATTATATCTAATAATTACATTTCATACACTAAAAACTTACACCACATGTGTAGATTTTGAATTCAATTCATAAGATAAATAAATATCTAAAGAAGAATATTTAGAAACGCAACGACCAAATGACAGTCAAGAGCAATTAGGCATGTTCAACCAAGACTGACGTAATTGTGTACAAATATGGGAATTTCCAAAGATGTCAACTAGCCTTCCATCCGCAGAAGTAGACTGTTATTATTGGTTATTATATACAATCTTGTACTCGAAGATTGATTTGTCAGGTCAGCATTTCGTTGATATTTTGTAAAATATTACATAACTTAAAATGTGAGTGAAGGCACTTATATTAAAAGAGCATCAACATTTTGATGTCACACTAAGAGTGTGTACTGGCATAGTATAGTATACCTACTTCAATACACGCAACGAAGCTGTCATCATCAGCAGCTCATATAATGTCCCCACCGAGGGGCTCGCCTACCCCACATTAGGGGCGATTAGGCCTTAGTCAACCACGCTGGCCAAGTGCGGGTTGGTCGACTTCACACACCACCTAAGAATTTCTTCATAGGTGTGTGCAGGTTTCCTCACGATGTTTTCCTTCACCGTAAAAGCGTAGATTAAACGTACATTATGAATTCAAAATTTAAAAACACATTGGTACGTGGCGAGGATCGAACCAGTGCCTCCCACTACGCCACCGACGCTTTTTTTTAGCTTAAGCTGTCATCGTTGACATTTAAGCCTGGCGCTTGTTTCAGATGACGTCACAGGTGAACGAGTGGTACCGAGGCCGTAAGGTGCTGGTGACTGGCGCCTCCGGTCTCATGGGCAAGGTGCTGATAGAGAAACTCCTATACAGTGTTCCGGACGTTGAATGTGTATACGCTGTCATCCGTTCTAAGCGAGGAAAAACGCCCGAAGCACGAATTGAAGACATGTGGAAGCTACCTGTAAGTTATCATATTTTTATCTCTAGTATCAACTAGCGTAGCAAAAAAAAACTTTTTTCTGAAAAAAAACCTTGAAAAAAGACAGGATCTTTTGGAGCATGTTTTTTTTCTTTTAAGAATACAGAATTCAAAATTCTACTATTTTTTCCGTACAAGATTACACGCACCCTCCGAGAACACAGGGAGACGAAAAAACAACCTATTTATTTTTCTTAACAAGACGGCTACTTTTTCTCATAAGCATATTTAAATAATAAAATTATCTACATACCCGGACATGATGAGATAATGTTGAGAGTCCCATATCTTTATTAACCTGCTTCAAAAAATGGAGAAGATTCTCATTTCAACTATGCGTTTTGGTTTGTTTGGTTACTGAAGGTTTGTTACTTTTCGGGTTTGGTGCCCCTTTTTTGTTGGCGACAGGCTGGCAACCTATCACTATTTGCAGGCGCTGCATGACCCATACTGCCAGACGTGGCGTTATGTGCAACTGTTACCTAAGGCTCCGCCCACCCCTCTGGGATTACGAGCGTGATTATTACGTATACATGTACCCCAATGATATTATAATATAAAAAGAGGATATCATTGATGTACCCTATGTAAATTTCCAACAGTGGGTATCTAAATTATCTTCAAGATAATGTAAAGTCTTATGAAAAAAAATTATGCTCTGAGGTTATCCCCCCACATATTAATGTTTGATAATGCCACTCTTTTTAGATTGGAATCATTGCGGCGTGGTTTATTCGGTAATGCTTGCTGATACTTCATGTTGACGTTGGTACTACCGACGTGGTAGACTAACGTCAACATATGTGCTGCGTCCAATTTGTGGTGCCCCTAAAGGATTACGTAAAAAATACGCAAATGAGATAATCATTTCCGATGAACTGGTTTAGATACTCAAATTTAAATTAAAAGTGGTTTAATAAAATTAGAATATTAACCAAATATAATTCTTAACTTGCTAGGTGACAAGCTGGCAACGTGTCACTATTGAGACACTACATGGCCCTTATTGCAAAATGTGGATTTATGACGAAATGTTACCTAGAGCTCTGTTCAAACCCCACTTGGGACGAGCGTGATTGTATGTATGTATGCATGTCTTTCTTCCCATTTATTTGGGGTCGTTACAGTGTGTCCTGATATCGAGACTACTGCTAAAAGATTTGGCATTAAATTTGCCTGCCTGACACCAATCCTCCTTGGGAACGACTGCTATCTTTCGACAGCATCCGGGACCACCAGCTTAACTTGCCTTCCAAAGAAGAAAAATCGAGTTGAAAAGTTCTCGGTCCCCCATTCTAGTACCGACCGACCGCGCACTTGACTGTTTTTCTTTCATGATCATTATAAAGAATGCAAGACCGCGGCGCCTTCGACCTCCTCATGTCTTCTCCGTCTCTCTCACGGACAATTGTTTTATGTTATTATCAGTATTTTTCCATTTCACAGGATCCTCACACATAGGTTACTTACCTTAAGAGAGTGGGAAGAATTAGCAGGAACCAAATCCGCTGCTTTATGGTGCTTTCACTGGCCATTTTCCACTATAAGACACCTGTGTACAATAGGCAAAGCTGATGACCCCATCTGTAGAATGTGTGCTGAGGAGGAAGAAAGCATGGAGCACATGCTATGTGACTGCGATGCACTAGCCAATAGGCGACTAAAGGTCCTGGGCTTAGGTTACACTAAACCAGAGGACTTTATAGACCTTATTCCCGCTAACATCGTGAAACTCATACAAGATGTTTTGATGATAAGGAAAGAGGAAGCACAAAAGATCCAATAGGTCGAAGTGCTCTGAGACACGGCCTCAGCCCCTTACATAAGAATAAGATTTTTTTTCCAATATGTCAAAATATAGTCTATGTGTTATGACTTAACCTGGAAAAAATACTAAATATATTTCGTTCCAAAATATGTATCTACTACTCATATCATTTGCATATATTACCATACTTACATGATTTATTCACAACTTACTACCAGTCATAGGAAGTAAGTGTCGGTTGCGAATTGAGAAACTTGCACCGTATTAAAAGAGTTCAAGGAGCGATCTTCCTCTGAAGAGTTTCTAATTTTCATGAAGGTTTTATATTATAACTTTTTTCTTACATGAGTCATGCTTATGTAAGAAAGGTCACACAGCACAGGTAGCGCCTACATGATGGTTTTTTTTTATAAAATTATAATTTTCTACATTTGTAGATATGAGTCTCAGACCAAATTTGCTCTTAAAAATGTCAGTGGGTAAAGTTATTTACCTGTAAAGTTAAAGAAACATATGTAAGTTACATTCTTTATCATCATCATCATCTTACAGCTCTTATAACGTCCCCACCGAGGGGCTCGAGCCTACCCAACATTAGGGGCGATTAGGCCTTAGTCGACCAGGCTGGCCAAGTGCGGGTTGGTGAAAGAAATACTGAATTACATTCCGGTCAAATTAGACCAAAAAATAAGAGTAAAAATAATAGTATCTTCCAAATTCCGAAACTATCTTATTGATATTTATGAAATATTAATAATTACGCATTTTATAACTGTGTGTACTTCCTACCCTGCTCGCAATTTATTTGGAGTCGGTGCAGTATGTATTGATATCGATAATACTGTTACTTGTATAAGTTTTGGCGTTAGATTGTTACGGCCGGCTGCCTGCCTGACACCCTCCCTCCCCTCAACCCTTAGAAAATATATTCATATTGGGAAAAATGAAAGGAATTCAATAACATAATATTATCACTTTTACTACAAAACCGAAGGCAATTAAATGTCCTCATATTATTTTGAGAGGAGGAGGAGCGTCGGTGGCGTAGTACGTAAGAGCGTCGTCTCCTACCCGGGAGGCACTGGTTCGATCCCCGCCACGTACCAATGTGTTTTCAAATTTTGAATTCATATGTACGTTTAATCGACGCTTTTACGGTGAAGGAAAACATCGTGAGGAACCTGCACACACTTAAGAAGAAATTCTTAGGTTGTGTGTGAAGTCGACCAATCCGCACTTGGCCAGCGTGGTTGACCAAGGCCTAATCGCCCCTAAGGTGGGGTAGGCTCGAGCCCCTCGGTGGGGACATTATATGAGCTGTTGATGGTGATGATGATGATGATATTATTTTGCAATGTCACTAAGCAACTCAGAATAAGGTTAAAGATTCCTAAAGTGGGCTTCGCTCGTGTCAATTTACCTTTATTACACTTACCTGCTCGCAAAATATGTCTTAAAAAGTAATTTAAATTTTCTTAAAATTATTATTGTGAAAAATTTAACATTGAAGCAGGAGAATAATTAGCATTGAGGAAACAATTACTTCGGTGCCATACTGTCTCAAGAATCAAGAACATTATAAGGGCACTTGCATCGAACATTCTCTTGTTATTGGTAAATTAATTACTGGGTACGACACGCATACAAGCCGCGGGTCAAACTGAACACGCTCATTCGAATTTAACTCTTATTGTAAAATTCATAAAGAATCGCCCTTGGTGTAGCCTGTAGCTTTTATAACGAATTACCATTGGGCGGTTTTATATGGCCAATTACTTATCTCCCACCTGTCGTTTACGGACTCTAGGATTTTCAAGTAGGAAAGACAATGTTTAGAACCTCATGATGAAACCTTATATTTTGATGTTATACATGCATGTTAAATTTGGTTGCAATAAGTTAAAGAATACTCGAGTTATCGTGCTAAGGCACAGACACACAGACATACAGACACACACACACAGACATAATTCCAAAAACGGTATTTTTGAACTCGGGGAGGTCCAAAACGTGTAAATCCTTAAAAATCTCGAGGTCGAATTTTTTGACGGTTACAAGACTTCCTCTGTACAAGTTGAAACAAAACACACATTTTAAAAAAAGTCAAAATCGGATTGTTAGTTTCGGAGTTCATCCCGGACAAACATCGTGACACGGGAATTCTATATATATATAGATAATAATCCCCAGTTGTTTACGAACTTCGCAAAGAAGCGATTTCTTTCCATTCAGTTCACCGCAAAATCACAACAGTCGTGCCGAGAGTGTGGTAATAACCTGTACTAACTGGGACGGTTGCAATACTGTGGCCAATGCCAAGTCCTTAATTCGTTCGAGCGTGGAACACTGGTTGCGATTTTATGAGAAACTATTCATTGTAAACAATAAGACGTATCAATATATTAAGGCGACGATAAGTGTTGGTGGCCTTGCTCAGAGTAAGTGCGAAGCATATCACACTCGGAAAAAAAGAAAACTACTTAGAATTGAATAGAATGTGTTATGTAGGCGACAGGCAAAGAGCCTATTAATATTTTAAAGCACTGCATGGCTCGTACTGTTAAATGTGGCTTCATGTGTAAACGAGCGTCCTTGTATGTCTTTTGTAAGATGAAATTTCCCTTGTATTCCAATTTCAAGAGGCTAATCCGCTCAACTGCTTACTTTCTAGATTTTAAGTTCCTTTACTTATTTATCTATACCTAGGTCCTCAAAAGTATATGGTATTTACGAGTACCTACTTATTATTTGTGATCGCACGGAACAGTCAAAGGAGATTGCCAGTCGCCATACAGAATTACGTGATTCATTTGACCTTGTGATTACTATTTCGTAAACCATAAACATGCTTTGCTATTGCATGAATCATTCTTATGGAACATATTCTTCTTTCAAGTGCCTGGTATCAATTTATTTGGGATCGGTTCCTACAGTATGTTTTGATATCGACAATTGCCAATAGATTTTATGTCTGGCCGCGTATATGACAGCAACCCTCCTTGTGAACGACTGTTATGTTATGACAGCACCCGGGACCACCAGTTTAACTTGCCTTCCGAAGCACGAAGAAAAATCGAGTTGAAAAATTTTTTCGTCACCCATCCGAGTACCTACTTGGTAACTTATCTAAAGAACGTTTATTCATTATTCAAATATTATTTACAGTTATTCGCGAGAATACGAGAAGAGAAGCCGCATGTGATGAAGAAATTGGTTCCTGTCACCGGCGACATTGTTTATGACGACCTTGGCATAGAGAAGAACCAGCTGCAAAGAATATGCGATGAGGTAACTTTATTTTCATATAATATAGGTACTGCCTAAGTTGACGAAACAGTCCTCATAGATAAACAGAATAGTTTTACAAAAACTGTTATGCGTGTTATTTGACATTCTTCAAAATTATTATCAAGATAGGTATGAAGATGCAATGATATTATATTATTATTATTATATTATTGCGTAGCTTATTAAAATATAAGTACGCTTATTATTAGCATATTTTAAATTGGATTTGTTGTTTACTAAGAAGAAGGGATTTACTTATACTCAGATAATTTTAAAAATGCAATACCAAGTATATTGCATTTTTACAAGCTTTTACTTAACTTGCACTGTTCGTATGTAAGTTTTCCGTCAAAATTTTTTGGGGAAATCAGCTCAATAAATCTGTAATATTAATCAATTTATTGAATAAACAATGATTCAATTAACTCTGAACACTCTGCATAGTCACAGAAATGGCGTATGACGTAAAAATGAGAAACCAGGGTTTCCGAAGAAATGAGTATTGTCACCAATACTTCGTTTATCGATGTTTAGAGTAGATTAAAGAAAGCTTATGAAATATACATTCAAATTATATTTACAGGTTTTGTTCATCTAATCTTAATGTTCTCTTAGATTTGCGCGAGCACTACACATTATAAATAAAACAACTTTTACGGATTTAACTCGCGTGTAATTAGATTTTACATGATGTTATTATTGCCCGACGTTTCGTAACACTTTTCAGCGTTCGTGGTCACGGGATGACTAAAGATGAAGGTTGTCAAATTTTATGAAATAGTTAAATCTACCGTCACTTTAATTATTAATTTGGAGTGTTCCGTTTCACGCAAACGGAGCTGACGGTGTCATTAGGTCTTGCTGTGTGGTGGTTTGCCTGAGTTTTAATAATTTTAATTACTGGATCCCAAGCAGGTGGTACGGCCCAACCATCTTCTCTATTGAAATTTGGGTGTTTCTTTATTTCAATAGCCTCGCGCAACATCCTTGGGGTGTATCGACGTTCCTTGGCGAGAATGTGTGGTTTATCGAACCTTATATAATGATTGGGCCCTTCTTGCGTATGTTCACACACTGCAGACTTCGTTTCGCGCCTATGTTTTATGTCAGCTATATGCTCCTTCACCCGGGTGCCTATGCTTCTCTTTGTTTGACCTATATACGAGAGCCCGCAGTCGCAGTCCAACTTGTATATACCTGCATCTTGAAAGGGTATATTACACTTGACGGGTCGGTATAATAACATCATGTAAAATCTAATGACACGCGAGTTAAATCCGTAAAAGTTGTTTTATTTATCATTTAATCTTATTTTTATATAGGTACCGATATATTAAGATTTGAAACCTACGAGGTGAGTCGATTTTCTTGCTCGTAAGCGTAGATCAAACTAGAATCCTAATCCTTTTATTGACTTGACAAAGACAGCAAATAAATCATTTCTTTTACTGTGAGGTTCCGTGTGTTCAGTCAGGGCTGCCATGGGTGACATGGGTCATGCATGCATGTTCTGTTTGCTCGATAGTAAGGTACACTGTTTTCAACTCTGGTTATATTAATACGTTTCAACATATCATACATAACTTTGCGGTGTATGAATAGTAAAATTAATATTAAATAATAAAAACAATAAACTATTAATAATCTTTCTCTTACCCTGCTACCAATTTATTTTGAAGTCGGTGAAGTATGTTTTGACATCGACAATACTGCGGCCTTGGCATTAGACTGGCCGCCTGTTTGACTCCACCCTTCCTTGGGAACGACTGCTATCTTTCTACGGTAGCCAGGATCACCAGCTTAACCTGCCTTCCGAAGCACTGAACTTAACTTTGCTGGTCGCTACGAAGAACACACGACCGACGCGCCATTGACCTCTCCTCCTATAATAATACCTACCTGTTGTCATAATTTTAGGTGTCTGTCGTGTTCCACTTCGCTGCCAGTCTTCGCTTGGAAGCGCCATTGAAGGAGGGATTGGAGATGAATACTAAAGGCACTTTACGAGTAATAAACTTAGCTAGAAGAATCAAGAATTTAGCTGCATTCATTCATCTCTCTACCGCCTTTTGCTACCCAGATTACGACAGGATGGCTGAAAAGGTAGTAAATTTAAACCACTTATTTGGACTTGTACCCCCTTAATTATTTATTTGTTTTCATATTACGAGATGGCAAACAAGCTTGCGGCCCACCTGGTGTTAAGTGGTGACCGTTGCCTATAGACACTTGCATTAATAAGGGTATATATCACTTAACACTGGAAGTGCGTTGCCATCCTGGGGACTAAGATGATATGCCTTCCATGCCCAGTAATTACACTAACTGCCAAAGAAATAATAATAATAATTTCTGTGCTGGCTACCTTTCCTTTCAATCCGAAACATGGACTATTATAAAACATGGACTAAAGTTAGTCATCATTATGTTTAAAACAGAAGCTGTCACTTTTATTTGCTGAATGATAGACAGAGTTAGCATCAGTTTTAAACCACGACTAATGTTGACTATATTTAATAAAGATCACCATACTACCTAACTATAATAATATATTACTTTTTCTTCTAACAAGATTCCAAAAGTTGTTTTCCATCGTGTATTCTGGTTCATCGAGTTTCTTCTTGTTATGAGTCAACTGAGGCTCACTATTTTCTGATTTGTCACCGATAACGCATCAACGAAGCAAGAAACGATAATTACTAACATTTTCACTACTGACAGGTTCACGACCCTCCTTCAAATCCCCATGATGTTCTAAGAGCAGCCAGTTGGCTGAGTGATGATCAGATGAATTTGCTTGCTCCAACGATTTATCAGAAGCATCCGAACTCTTACACGTACTCTAAAAGACTGGCAGAGGCATTAGTTAAAGAGAGTTACCCTGATTTACCGGCAGCTGTTGTACGGCCGAGTATAGGTAAGTCCAACTTCAATGATCTGGGTATAAGAATTACGCCCAACTAGCACACAAGCTCTATAACAAGCGCTTCAGTGGCCAGATAGAAGTTTTCAAATACGGCATTGGCTCTATAAGCAAACTCTACAGAAATTGTAAAGACTGCTACAGCGCTGCTTTACCCTCAAAAGAGGCACAAATTATACGGCTATTTGTTGTACAGTTGCTCTAAAATGATCGAAAATGTGTGTTAATGCGGCGTTACTAACATGTCATGAAAGCGGGAATATACGCCATAGTATCTATAATAAGTTATTTTAGCGCGACTATAGCGTTCTTGCCGTATTTTGACATGTCTTTATCGCGGAATTAGATTTTACGACTCTTTATAAATTTTATAATAGCGATAATCAGATGGAAGTGAACAAAATATATTTTTAGAATAGATTTGTGATAGTGAAGTAATGACAGATGAAGTGAAACATGAAGATTTAAATATTTTAAGTACAGTAAGTTAGCATCTATTTTTTTCATTTATGTTTGGAATTATCAGTGGGAGTACCAGTTTATCGTGAATGTATATATATATGTTTTAGTTAAAATTTTCACGCGCCTCTTATTTATGCAGTTTTTAATATTAAAAGTAAATTTAATATTAGAAAGTGTTAAATCTGCATTTAGCATAGATTGCATTTTTGGTTTCTTGGTATTGTATTCGTCTTTCATTGGGGTTATAGGTGAGAAATAATGGCTTGAATTATGATTTTGTACACATTTAAAGTTAATAAATGTTGGTAATAACCAACAAAATTATGATTTAATCAAATACTGTAATGGCGCCCAATTACAACAGCTTTCAACATCCACTATGACTATTCTACCGGTTTGTATCGCAAAAATGCTCTAGTATTCGATGTAATAGGATTTTCTCCTTTACAATAGTAGTAGTGAAGCGCTTTTGTATGCTTTTAAACATACACCTGTCTTTTACGCTTCTTTACAGAGCACAAAGCTATTTAATTGAGCTAATATATTCCATTATAGCAGAGATCGATTTAGAGACCGCGTGATGACTTAAAAACCTCTTCCTTTCCTTCTTCCATATTATTATGTATTGTGAACAAATGTGTATTATGACTCTTTCCAAATCAATACTATGAAAACTGTATAGGGAGGATAAACTTGTTGAGTTTCTTGCCGGCTGAGAAGAACCTTCTCAGAACAAGGCCTCCTGGTAGACTCGTGAACCGATGGCGTCAAACTTGACTTTCATAAGTGTACAAATTGTACCTTAGTGAATAAAGAAATTTGAGTATGAGTTTGAAATTAATTTATAAAAGTCAACATCTCCATGTTCAATTGTTACATGTATTTTCTGGCCAGTTATGGCCTATTTAATATTTTACGTGAGCGGTTCCGCGGGCAGGTACAACTAATATAAATATATTTCCAAGAACCACAAATAAATCCACAAATAAAGATTTTCCAAATTCTATGGCATAGTTCAGTGCGGTTATGTTTTAGCGATAAAGATAATGTACCTATAATGTACCAGTACATTTTGATTGTAATTTAATGCAAGAATCTTTTATCAATTTACAGGTAGTACCAGAAGAGTGTGAAAACTCAACTACAGCTGCTGTCGACTCTTGTCAATGCCTGTGATGCTCAACCTGGTCAAACGAGATTATGATATTTGCGTTTAGTAGATTTATAATAGGTCGTTAGTTATTGTCTTCACAATAATTTTGTATAAAAATTCTAACATAAATATTGTACCGCCAAACCATAAGTTTTTTTTTTAACCTTTACACCCTAGTTAAAAGGGAGTAAGGACTACACCCACTAATTTAAAATAATAATAGTGTCAGCTATATAATTGGTACAAGATACCTACGCTGTTTGCAAATTTGGAACTACGGAACCCGTTTCATTCTTTCACAGAACAATATTAAAATTGATAGTACTTTACAAATACCTACAACCACTCTTGACGCGCTTTATTTGTTATAATGATGATAGAAAAGTTATTTGTACTGTTTTAGATCTATAAGGCGTTTTTGCCTTGTCTTATACAACTATTTGCCATATGGATGTTGTAAAATTCTCAAATATACCGGCTTGCGCGCTACAAGAAGATAGTATTTCTCTTTCTGTAAATATAGCTCTACAAAGATCAATCAAATCCAATTCAACAGCTTAAAGCCACATAAAGTCAGTTTATAACTTTATTTAAACTCTTTGGCCAGCAACGACTCTCTATTTAGATCTTATAGTGTTATAAAAGGAATTCTTAACTCGGCTCTATATCTAATGCCGATACAATAACTGTATAATACGTTGTTGTATGTTCTTGGGTATTATGATTACCATCATACGGCTACTATACCACATGTCTGTTAAATCATGTTTAAACTCACTACTGTACAGCTTCAGTATAATAGTAAAGCTGTGGTACGATTACTATACAGTATTTAAGTCGTACAAAGACTGTTTTGGCTGCTTATGTGCTAGTTGGGCGAGATAAAAGTAATTTTGATATAACTAGAAGTTTATGTATCTTTTGATTGTTTTCTTAGTAAGTATCATATGAATTACAAATATACCACCTTCCCTAAGATCCACAATACCCATAATGTCTCATTGTAATTGAATGCAATCATACAATTTTAAAAATTATTGCGAAATAAATATTTCTTTCATGTAAGTCAACTCTCAAGTATAACCAATACACTCACTCCTTTCAGTGACACCATCTTACAAAGAGCCTATGCCTGGTTGGGTGGACAACCTCAACGGGCCAATAGGCCTTATGGTGGGAGCCGGCAAGGGCGTGATCCGCTCCATGCATTGCTACGGCCACTACCACGCAGAAGTCATCCCAGTGGATATCGCTATCAACAGTATCATCGTCATTGCCTACAAAATCGGCACTACAACCAAAAGGTAACTCAGTTACATCCTTCTTGTAACCCCTCATAACTACAAGTTCTGGAAAATCTACAATACAAAGGAGACAAATAGTCTTTCTAAAAATCCAACTGGTTCTTCATAGAGTAAATTACTTTGATGTAGACCTACCCATTTCACAGTCAATTATCATTTTTTGCTTACCATGCTTCCAATTTTATTTGGAGCTGGCATTTATTGTATATTTTGAAAATTTTATTGTACCTCGATTAGCTCTAACACTTTTTTTGTCTTATAATATTTTTACACGTCCACATATTCAAATTAGGTTACAAAAATCCATTGTGATTCTATGTTGATTTCGGTCTTGTAGATAAATTAATATCTAAAGTGTGCTACTGAAAGAAACCGTCTTTTTATTGTCACGTTTTTATTGAAGTAACTTCACACACACAATTCTTAGTTTTCATAATGTTCTCTTAGATTTGCGTGAGCACTACACTTTGTAAATAAAACAACTTATACGGATATAACTGGCGTGTAATTATATTTTACAGTTTGTTATTATTGCCCGACGTTTCATACTACTTCACGGGTCACGGGAAGACTAAAGATTGTAGGTTGTCTTACTCGATGAAATAGTTGAATCTATCGTTACTTTAATTAGCGAAACGGAGCTCACGGTGTCGTTTGGTCTTGCTGTGTGGTGCTTTGCTTGAGCTTTAATAATTTTAATTACTGGATCCCTGTTGGATCCCAAGCAGGCTTTACGGGCCTAACCATCTTCTCTATTGAAACCCTTTCAGCCATCACGGCAACTAAGTTTCGCAACCAGTTACGATGGAAGACATTTTATCTTAATACGCAACCAGTTGCCACAAATAATTTCTGTTTTGTTTGACACACGGTCCGGGTTCTGGCAAATATTTTTGTGACGAATATGAATATTTGTTGACGAGTTTTGGTTGTTTATATATTTATTTAAGTTTATTTATAAAATAGGTATTTAAAATTATTATTAATATTAAAAATGTCCGTTAGCTAATATCCATAAGACAAGTTCTTAATGATACTTACTTTGGGCCAGGTAATTGGTGAGCGTGAAAAAAAAAAGAAAAAAGTTATCTATAATGCTAATTACCACACAATATTTTTTCTTATATATCAAAAATAAAATAGGTACTTACCATTTAATAAAAATTACCGGCAAAATACTCATTCTCTTAATAATAATGACTTTTAGTGTGGCTAGGTAAATAATCTAGAACTGATATTTCATATTTGGATACATTGCTAGTTTTAATTTAATTTTTATGTTTCTTATTTTCAGATCACCTGAAATTCCCGTGTTTAACCTAACAACGGGAGACGACAGAAACACCACGTGGAAACAAGTGTTGGACATAGGGAAGGCCACGGTTCGAAAATATCCGTTCGAAGGGCCTTTATGGTATCCGGACGGGAACATTCGTCACAATAAACTAATCCATAGCCTTTGTGTGTTCTTCTATCACATCGTGCCGGCTTACTTCATCGATTTCCTGATGTTGCTCTTCAGACAGAAGCGTTTGTGAGTAATTCAATAAATTAAAGGAATGTTCACTTTCAGTTAGTTTTAGATTCAAGAAGAAAATAATTCCTATCGCCTATTAAACTTTGGAGCATTGGATCCGGCTAGACTGAGTTTATTATTTATACATTCATAGGTACAAGTATTACATGCTGATGCATTTTCTGATAAAAATGCTTAAAAACAAAGCCACAGCGTATATTTTTTATTTGAGAAATATAGCAATAATGCTTAGGTAGGTACACCTGTTTGTATTTAGCAAATGTCGACTGAAAATAGTTATTCTACACTAAACTACACTAAAGATTGAATTAACAATGGATGTCAACACGTGTTTTTTCAACAAGAACTCTGGAGAAACTCGCTTAACAGCTTAAGACCAGGGTCTTCTTTGGCGCTGTCATTATGGATTATTCAATGAAAATGTTCTTTATTTTCCAATGTCTGACACATTGAAAATTAAAGAACATTTTCATTTGCTATTAGTATTTGGTATACTTTTACTTCTGTATAATTTACTGTGTTCAACCTGTCACTGAATAATACTGCTATGAATTATTGACAAAATATTTTCTTATCATTTCAGCATGGTGCGAATTCAGAACCGAATTTCTGTGGGCTTAGAAGTGCTTCAGTACTTCACTACCAGGGAGTGGTGGTTCGATACTGATAACTTTAAGTCTTTAGCGCCCTCATTAAATCATGCTGATTTCAAGACATTTCCTATGGACTTGACGATAATTGAGGATGAGCCGTATATTGAGTGCTGCATGATCGGCGGCAAACTGTACTGCCTCAAGGAGAAGCTTGAGAATTTACCTAAAGCAAGGATCCAGAATAACATGTAAGTGAAAATATCGCCTAAATAGTTATCAAAAAGTGAGCGTTAGCTGAGTATGTCGCAACTTTTGTCTTGGTGCATGGGTTGGCAAAAGTTGCGTTTTAGCGACCGTAAAGGCTACTACATCAAGGCTACTCATAGGTGTTATATAAGGTTACTAAGAGAATTTTGATCAGACGTAACACTTCCAATGATATAAGACTTTTAATATTGTTCATACAATCACCTAAACACTAACTAGACGTATTGTACTTTTTGTACCGTTATATCTCGTTCCCATTTCTTTTATATTACCTACGAGATGGCAAACAAGCTTGCGGCCCACCTGGTGTTAAATGGTTACCGTCACCTATAGACACTTGTAATATTAAGGGTAAATCAATTAACACTGCAAGTGCGTTGCCTTTCTGGGGACTACGATGACCCGGATTTTAATCGGATAGAACATTTTAAATGGCATATTTAATGTTCTGCCACTGAAACATCCGATTAAAATCTGGGTCCGACACCCGAAATGAGAAAGATTTCTCTGTCATGCCTATGTTTCCTAATTTACCTATAAAAATTTCCTACTTTTCTACTTGCCAGATCTTCGAATCGTTATAAAAATAAAAATTAACGGCTCATGTCTATTAAATGGACTTTTTATTTCAAAACATTCATTTACCAAATATTCGAATTGTTTTAAGTCCTGATCTTCTAAATTTGTTAATAAAGTTGTATCGTTTTCTATTACGTTCTAGATTGTTCGTGTTGGACCGGATCGTTTCAATCCTGTTCTATTTGCTGCTCCTCTCCTGGGTAGCGCATTACTTCGAACCAGTACGAGAAATTTTATCTTACGGAGGTCCGGTAGTCAGACATCTGCCATTTGTTGGAAAAACTGTGTTTGCAGATGCAATGGCTGATTTATAATAAAGATTTCAGTACCTACAGTCTGTACGAATATATTTTGCAGGCTGTATCTACTCTTTTATATAAACTAGGTGTCCAATTTGTACTGTAATGTATTGTGGGAAAATGTTATGATTATCGTTTTTTTTGTAAGTAGGTATGTTAAATGTAGGTTTAACATTATCATATCATGTATGTAGCCATTGTGTTAATTTAACGCTATGTGTATAAAAAATCTAAAGACTAGCTACGGCGTAATCGGTGCTATAGGAGTGATATCCCATTCTATCCAAATCCTACCAAAGAGTACGAATCTACAATAGTTTAAAGTGACTACCATTTTATACTATAATAATCAACCACTTTCGACTGAAAGATTGTAAAGAGAGAAATATTATGGCAGATTTCAGTTTATCCATGTGCCAAAATTAATAAATAAATAGTATATAGTCATGTGCTCGTACTAACAATTATTTACAACATAGCGAAAACAAACTTATTAATGTGGACGTTACGTATTATTTCTGACTATGGAAGACAAAGGGAAAACTGCATTAGATACCCCTAGACATACACCGCATAGAAGATTGAAAAATTTTAAGTTCCAAAAATTTTGCTATACAACATGTAAATTAAATAACCAACACCCTGAATACAGGTGGTTTGGGATCGGCTTCTGAGTTGATTTCAATAATTAAAAAAAAAAATATTTTTTTTTGAAAGAAAAACAAAAAAAAAAACAAAAAGTACCCAGAAAATATTGTACAACATTTTCTGGGTACTTTTGTTATTTTTGTTCTTTTTTTTAAATTTGTTTTTTTGTTGAAATCAACTCAGAAGCCGATCCCAAACCACCTGTATTCAGGGTGTTGGTTATTTAATTTACATGTTGTAGTGTTGGCTCACTTTTGCAAGTTTATCCCAAAAATCTTTCCATTAAGTTTTTTTGATGAGTATCATCGTATTTATGGTTTATATAACCAAGCGGAGAGACAAATATATTTCTATTAGCTTGGTTTAGCAATGAACCTACAGATGATAGATAGGAAGGTACTGACGATGGAAGTAAAATTAAAAATCTGGTGGTATTTTCTAGTGAAAATCTTTCTTTTGCAAACCTAATGTTTTGGATTTCTCCAATTTTTGTAATTAACGACTACCCTATTCATCTGTCTGGGAAGGTAGAATAATTTTGTACTTATTTGTATATTTTTCTAACGATAACCAAGACTGTTTTTACTTATGTTTAGAAAATTTGTAAAACTGTTTAATAAATGAGTTATGTTACTTTAGTCTTCTTTCCTTTCGACTTCGCTACCTACTGAATTTTTAATTAAGTATGAAATACAGACGTATTCCAAAATGGTACCAGACAGAAGAAAGGGAATTAAAAATTAAAAGGAATGGAAAACACTTCGGAAGACTCTTGCTTCGCTGTTTCAATTAAAAAAAAAACATTGTGAGCTTTTATCTCCATAGAAGTTTTTTTTAATTAAACAGGTTTATATTAATTCAATGAAGAAATCATTATTATTTACTGCAATATTTTATTAAGTAGCTACTAATTAACATTATAAAATTTAATTAGGTTTTACAAAAAAAAATGCCCTTAGGTCCCACAGTGGCCTCTTCTGCAATATGTTCGATGCGCGAGGCTCCTCAGACACCACGAGGCCGTAAGCTGTCGCCCACGCCTCGCTTCGTCTCTGAGTAGGTGTGCGGGAGGGGTACTTACAATTATAATCAAAAGCTAACCCCAATAACGTCTCTAACATAGTGTATTCGAAACCGGAGCAAGTCTCCAACTGGCACAACTATCCGGCTTTTACCCTAAATTCATCATCATCGTTTCATCTGAGAGACGCCCACTGTTGGACATAGGCCTTCCCTAAGGATCTCCAACCCGATCGGACTTGCGCTCCCCGCATCCAGCGGCTACACGTTCCTCTTTGTAATAAGAACGAATAAGGGGAGAAAAATCACCGCAACAAACATCAAAAGTTACTTATTTATTTTCTTAAATGAAACTAAAATATATCTACCTATTACAGTCATGTCTTATTGCTGTTACATTTTCAATAAAATACACCTACCACAATATTTTAATCTCCTTTTCTGAAGTCAAAACCTTCTTTAAGAATATCAATATCGTGTTCACAGATAAAGAAAGCTTTACTATCACAACTGATATCATTCAGTTTTCCATCGTAGGACATGGATCCACAGATCTTGTCGCCACCGTCGGGTTGATTGACACCCCAATCGAAATAACCACTGTCTTCTAGGCTTGCACCTGTAATGAGGGGAAATGGAATATATTAGAATCGATGGAGGATGAAGGAGGTCGTTGCCGCAGCGATCTTGCATTCCCGAAAGTTAGTAGAGCTTGCGCCAAACTTCTTGTTCGCTCTGAAGTTGTTTCCGTTTCGTTCGCACAGCCGTACCACCTTGCGTACCACCTACCAAAAAGGTTAAATTTCGCACTGCCCAGGTAATCGCCTCGTGTTTAGAGCGAACAAGAAGTTTACTAAATGCGCAGACGGCACTCAGATGGGAGACTGAAAATTTTTCATTTCGATATTCGTGCTTCTATTCGTACTATATCTGTACCTGCTGCATTATGGCTATCGCTTAATTACTTTTATGACTGAAATATCAACGCGTATTAAGCAAATTAGGTATGTTACCTTTAATAGTTTGCCAACCGCCATTTCTGTTGTGAAAACCTAATAATACTGCTCCAGTGACATGATCTCCTTTAATTTTGTCTTTAGGAGCTTTTGCTGTGATGTCTTTCAAGTGGTCAGCTTCAACTTGATTATCTATAACAGCTAGATAAGAAAGTTCACTACTGCAGGCTGCATACGCATTCGGCCAAGATTGCGGTCGCAGATGAAATTTGTAGCATTTACCGGTTTTCTCACTGTATGAGTATCCTGGAACAACATACATACATACACGTATAAAGACACGCTTCTCTCCCATAGGAGGCAGATAGAGCACTTCTTTAACTTGCTACGATTCAATAATTCTTTCGCTTCATCTACAATGTACTTAGATTCTACACAGTCCGTCCTCAGTGTACTTTTGATCTAGCCCTTTTCTAATTGATCAATAAACCTATCCACATCTATCCGGATGGATGTGGATAGGTTTATTGAAAAGGATATAACTGAAAATTTGAATGTAATAAGATATTATGTTATCGCTCTCAAATTTTATATCCTTTTCGTCTATCTACTTTTACTCATTATTTCTACTTAACCAAACCATTTGAGCAATTATTAAAATACATATTATGCCATTTTCTGTGTCAAACATAGGATATAGAGGACAGATATATTTGAGTGCGGTTCTGTAAGGACTTTCCCCAGGACAGGCGCTTAAAATTCGAAAAACTTGTCCCCTATCTAAGTATATATTTTTCTTTTCTATTTATTTTATTGTACTTTATTTTTCACTCTCACACGAATTATTTTGGATCACGTTCAAATGTTATTTTTATATGCAGATAGCATATAAAAAACCATAACTCATGAACAAACTTTCGTGTTCATCACACAAACGTTTGCCTACCAGGATTCTAACCTGGACCGCTTGATGTGTAGGCGGCGTTCTGCCTACACCACTCCTTTAATTTTATTTACCATCTTTATTGTAGCTAAGAAAGAACTACTCACCCATATTTGGCATATCGCAAAGCACATTCCATTCCAGCGATGCCAGTGTCTTCTTACAAAAGAATGGTAATATCTTTTCACAGGTGATGTCGTTCAATAGACCATCACGCCTAAGCTCCATGCAGTTCTCATTTCCATCTAGATTGTTTGGTTCTCCAGGCAAGAACACATTGTACACATCACTTAATGGATGATCTGAAAAAATGCATAAAATTATGAGAATCTCACTCAATTCTACGACATCTTATAATTGTTGTGACAACGATGCACCTGCGTTATAGGTTTCAATATCTTATATTATTTAATACTACATGATATATGCAGTCGAGGTGGGACTGACTAGGAGCGCACGTATTTTTCCACGATCACACCAATTATCTAGCCCAAAATAACTTTAAGTACTTGTGTTATGGATATCTACTAGATAACGGACATTTTTAATATGTACACAATTATTTTAGATATTTGTATAAACAAACATAAATAAATTATATCTACATATAAACAACCATGACTCGCAAACAAATATTCGTCACACAAATATTTGTCATTTGATATACTTAGAAACTTACAGTCAATTGTCTCAAAAACTCCTTTGGTGATTAGAGATGAGATTCCTATAACAATAGAGTTTAACGGTTGTTGTGTTTCTGCCAAGTAACTGAGAGTTACATTAAGTTCTTCCGCGTCTTGAGCGTAAAAAAGACGAGCGCCTTCATTTTCACACTGAGCCTTCGCGTCGTAGAAATTCCTCGGAATCGTGTGTATTTTGTAAAAGCTCTGCGTGGCTTCTATGTATTTGTAGTCTTTGCGAAAAAACTTCTTATCTCGTTGGGCGTCTGAAATCATAATTAAAAACTTTTATTTATTTGTCGAATTGACGTTTAAAATATAGGAGAACCCAGAGCTGCATATCTAACTTATTTAAAGACGAAATCTGTGGAATAAGACATGATATAGAATAAGGACATGAATAGAAAGATGTATGACCGCGCGTATTTTCACTGCGCCCGGTGCGGTCACGCGCCCGGGCTTTTATTGATTTTACTTCAAAAATGACGGATTTCCCATACAAACTTTCATCCCCTTAGGGGTTGAATTACGAGAAATCCTAAAATATCCCTTTCTTATAATTTAATCAAAAGGTTATATACCTATTTTTATAGATTTTACTTGAAAATTTACGGATTTCCATACAAACTGTCATCCCCTATTTTACTTTGAAACCACTCTAATTTCTAAACGTATAAGAGGAGAGACGTGGTGCTGCTGTCGGTGAAAATCACGGTCATTGCAATTTTTATAACCATTAGTCACTACACGGGAGAACAGCACTGCATGCCTTCTACGTCCGAGCATATTACGAGAACTTACAAACTTACTTGGCTGTTTGATGTATTTTTCATGTTAAATTTGAATTACGGCGTAGGTAGGTCCGACTAGTGATTGTCCGAGTACGAATTTAAGTAAGCGGTGGTTTAAGAGATTCGGAAGGATAGGGTCGACACAAAAAACAGCCTAAATGTCGCTAAAGAGAGAACCGACAAAAGCATTCAGCTATTTCGGGAATCTTTACTCGCGAATCCAATATTGTCGTTTTTATGGGCGTTATTATGCCCTGTGTCCACGTTCACGTTGCAGCAAATGTTGCATCTCGAAATGATATGAATTCATATAAAACTCAGTTAGTGCATGAATTAAACGCTTTAACTACCGTTCAAGGTTAAAATTCGACAGAAACTGATTTTTCAGAGACCTGAGAGAGTACTTTTTATAATGACGATTGAAAATCCATTTTCGCACCATACAGCACGCTGGCTATGCGCGCGGCTTGTGTGGGACTCCCCGACGCCGAACAGCACCGGTCCTACCCACTAATATCTAAAGCTCTGAAGCTACCGCCTTCCTGATCTCTCTAAGATCTTAAATCGGCACTTTGGGATCGGCGCACTTCACGTCCGCATTTTCACCAATATATTGCGTTATTATATTGCGTTAAGTTATGGTAATGTTTGTTTACATTATTTATCTCGTGTCGTTGGCCAGACTATGTAGATAGTCATTATAATGAACAAAACAAAAGCAACGACCAATCTACATTGTACTAATCACATAAGTTATAATGAGACTTTGATGAGCTCGATAGCGCTGCGGTCGTGGGTTCTAGTACCTATGCGCCAACTCATGATAAACATTAAATATACGTATGTTAGATATAAAAGCACAAAATCTATAAGGAAATTTTGACAGTTTGAGATAACCTGATGTGCTGTTGATGTAGTGTAGGTACCTACCAAAGTTAATTATGATTATAATATTATGACTAAAACTTTATCTTCAAAGCATCGTGATCTTGACTTTAGTTCCTACCTTAGAATATTATGTTCTTAATTTAAGATTCCTACCTACACCAGGGAGGGATACACCTATGAAGAAATTCTTAGGTCGTGTGTGAAGTCGACCAACCCGCACATGGCCAGCGTGGTTGACTAACACCCGTATTCACAAACCTTACTATGAGATCTCTCGACTCCTGGTTAAGAATCGCAATGGCATTGATTGGTTCGTTGGCTCTGTGATTGGTTCGTTTATTATATAATATTTGTCAATACGGGTGTAAGGCCTAATCACCCCTAAAGCCCCTTGGTGGGGACATTATATGAGCTGTTGATGATGATGAAGTTAAAGAAGAAAACACATTTTCTGCTAAAAATACTTACCTGCCTACCTATAATACATTTGAAATATGAAACAGCAGCCGTGTGATTATAAAGAACTTACTTCTCGCAAATACCACATCATAGCTCAGACCAATAAAAAAGTCATAGGTGGAATGAAGGTATTGTTTCGTAAAACAGGTTATTGTAAACACGTAAAAATAAAACTGACATTTGAAAGTAAGCTCACCTAAATGTTGTCAATAAAAAAAAATCCCTTCAATACTAAAAACAGAGAAATAAAAGATTTTTATAAAAAAAATCTGAAATGAATTATGTTACCTACTAATTACCTATGCCAAGAAAAATTACTTAGATTTGTTTTTATGAGGTTGGTGCCAAAGGCAAGTGACGTTTATTCCAAATATTGAAGTTGGCTGTCTAGGTTGCCTTATAAATTTTCTTAAACAAAACTTTTATTTCCCCTTTTTACTTTCGAAGTAAAAATAGTAATATTTTTTGCTTTTTAATTATGTAAATACTTAGGTATAAAATAGGTACATGGATAGTTATCAAAATCGGTTTACAGATCAAAGTTATCAATAAGTAGTAAGTAGAATTAGACAGGCATTTGTCTTTTATTTTTCAGAATAGTAAAATACTAAGTTTCAGAAAACTATCTCGAGATTTTGATCTTAAGACAAAAAAATACATCGAAAGTGGCCAACATCGCAATTGAGGATATCGACGCATAAACTTGGAAAATTTTATGTAGCGATTGCGTATTTTCAGGATTCTGAAAAAACTTCTGAACCGATTCATGTAAAATTTTAATGGGACCATTTTGGAATGTATCTTTATCTAAACCCTTTCAAACAGAAGAACAATTTTATGCCATACCTGACTAGAAAGTGGCATTTTCCGCCCGCTACGCCTACGGAAAATCCTACTTCCTGGTTAGGGGTGACATAAAATTTTGAACTTACCTCAGGCGGTAAAACAAATAATGTCTCAGATAGCAAGTATTTGAAGCCCGAGCTGAAGGCGAGAGCAATTAAGTACCTAATATGCGATCTGAGGCTTCCTTTGTTTTACCGCCCTAGTTAATAAATATACCATATCGGTCCAGAGGGCCTAGACGAGTGTGGCAAACGATACAACGTTTCTACAAAGTTTCTATCGAACGAATGTCAATTTTTGACTACTGCTCAGCTCATACATACATTTGACACGACGGTCGTCATGGAGCTTTCTCAGTAACAAGGAGCTTATACTAAGAATGGAGTCATTAGTCAAAATAACAAAGTGAGGGCAAAAATTTTGACAATACTTGACATTTCAAATTACACATCTCTCTTTCTAGAAATTGTCGTCATCTCTTTCTAAACACGACTACATAGAAACAAGATTTCCCCAGTATTCCGCCATCTTTCTAAAACAAAAGTAGAAAAGTAGCTAAAAACTTAACATATTGTATTCAATTATCAGTATTTATTATCAATGAAAGAAATAAATATAATATATTTACTTTTAATGTTTAGGTTTGTATTTTATTTTGAAAATCATCACTGTGATTCTTTCTATAACTTATGGGAAATGAAAGGATTTATGTAATGGCAGCACTTTCTTCATGTGTCAATGTCCCGAAATCTCAACATGACATGAATTGTCGAAATTGACGTATTCATAAATATCGACTCGCGATTTTGGTACGGCTTTTTAGTTTAAAATAAGGATAAATAGTACAAAATTATACATATATAGTAATTTCGTGCTGGTAGAAGTGAGTAGTATTGAGGATGCAGTGTGAATTTCACTTGTAAGTGTCATAATTGCATATAATATTGTTCAATCTATAAATTTCATTTTTCACCCGTAATTCCAGATTATTAGCGTTATTTTGCAAAACTCCATAAGAGGGAGAAATTTCTGATACTCGTATTTAATCCTATCTTAGAATTTAATGAATTTTTGTACATAATTTACTTATTCAAATATTTGTAAACAAATGACTAGGGTGACTAGGATTTCCGGAATTATAAGGAAATAATATCCCTTTCTATCCATTCCTTTTATAAATGGTAATCAAAATTGATAGATTATTTTATTTAATTCTTTGAAATAACTATTACATAGATAAAATACATAAATAGTTTTACCCATTTTTAGTTCGAAATGTTTATTTACAAATAAAATATGTAATTTGTGTAATGTAAATTATTTTATTTGAGAAAAAGATAATGAGAGTATTGATTGGATTGTACTAGTGTAATAATGTTTATCATTCACATTTGCATGTACTAACATGCAACGCAGATACATTGCACACAGACAGACAGTATTAATAAAATTGTGGCTGCGCTCTTCTGCACTTGTAATCAAATAGCATATTAAAATCTATCAAATGATAGTTTTTAATATGCTATTTGATTACAAGTTAAAAGTGTACATAAATATTTATATACACTTTTAACTTGTTAAAAGTGTACATAAATATTTATATACACTTTTAACTTGTATACATAAAATTTTCTTTTCTTTTTAGATTTCCGAAGCGACGGACCATATGGTTGTCTATTGTGTCTTTAAAAACAAAATTTTAATGAATTTGAAAATATGTAGCTTCCACTTTCAAGACACCGACACTTTCAAGGCAACACACAGGTGGGGGCTTGTGAAATCTGTACCTTTTATGTTATTTTGGCAATAAACAATTTATTATTATTATTATTAACTGCTTATGTCAAACTTCAAGCCCTTTTTTCAATAAAACCACTACTCAATCACTTTTCAAAGGCAACCCTTGAATTGGTTAGTACAAATTTTCTTGATAATATAGGTACAGTTAATACAGAGAGCTAAAATGTTTGGGGAAATAATTTTAAGGGCATCAGGCATCATCAATTATTGAATATACAATGACTCAATTGAATTTTAACATTCTGTATAGTCACCAAAATGCCGTATGACGCAAAAATGAGAAACCAGGATTTCCGAAGTAATTAGTCTATTGTCACCAACACTTCATTTATCGATGTTTAGAGTAGGTTAAATAAAGCGTAAGAAATATACATTCGAATTAAGTTAATATAGTATGAATAATTTCTAATCTAGTCCGTTACACTTTTATCTTGATTATGCTATGCCCAAATGGGCACCATGATGTGCTGGTGTTGTTTGTGAACATCTGTTATTTACATTCATGAATGCATTAAATTATTTGATTTGATTTGAATTATATTTACAAGTTTTGTTTGCCTAATCTTCTTTTTATATACCGATAAATGTCGAATCGAAACCGACGAGTTGGGTCGATTTTATTGCACGTAAGTGTAGATAACGGTCATTTTTTCAATATAAATTAATAGCTTTAGATATTTTTATAAATAAACTTAAATAAATATATAATAACCGTGACTCGCAAACAAATATTCGTGTTCGCCGCACAAATATTTGCCGGCACCAGGATTCAAACCCGAAAGGCTTCATGTGTAGGTAGCTATACTGACCACTCCACCATGACGGCGTCAAAAAGTTGTTTATATTGATGGCCTAAAACACCCCAAATATTACATATAATGCAGGCTGTAACATGTAGGGTACCATGTTTAAGTACCCTTCATGTTACAGCCTGTATTATACTAAAAACCAAGTGCTACTAAACTTACTTTTTTGTAGCCAGTAGCTGTTACTTATGTAACTAATTCACGGAAAGTTACTAGAGCTAACAATTTCTTCTGTTGTATAAAAAACCGCACTTCGGCTTTCAGCCGTAATATCTATCAATATAAAGAAAGTCTGGTAGTAAGTTGGTAAGTTGCGCATCATTACGGCCCTATTATCATTACTCAAGAACGGCTAGATCGGTATACCACACAATGTATTTTTATAGCATTGCTAACCGGAAAACCTTAAATGTATGCTTAGCACCTAAAAAACAAGAATAATTTAATGTCTATGAGTTGACGTGACATGAGATAAGCTATATAATAAACTGTAACGTGCCTCTTAAAATCAAGAGTCACAGAAGCGATAAATCCTCGTATTTCGGTTGCTGATTTTTTTCCTGGGAGCCGAAAATAGATAACATTACCGTGCTAAAAGGCACTCAGGAAAAAAAGTTTAAAGTAATTATTATGAATTTTGATTCTTTGTCATGGAAAACTCAAAACTCAAATTATTTTCAACTTGTGGTTTTATTAACGTAACGAAGTTCAAGTGTAACGTTACACATACATATTTTACCGACCTACATACATAATTTTTTTTTAATTAAATCAGATTACACTATTTATAAATATTACATAAATTAAGATATAAAGGAAGCTCATCTAATTGAAATATTTCTTTAGAGTTCGCCTCCTAAATTTATCAATAGGTTTTAGCGCTCCATATTAACGTTGATAAGCTACATTTTAGTGACCGTACGACTGTTGCGGGCAATCTCCGATAGATTGCGCCTGCGTCGCCGGGCAGTCTCGATCGAGTCAGGAATCGCAAACAAAGGCTTGGTGATTCGGTTTTGCGCTTGCGTGGTTCGCTAAGTAAATTGAGCACCGACAAGACCTACCTAATACTAATTAACTAATTTGATAATCGTGTGCAATAATAGTTATTTATTTAATGTGTTTAACCCCTAATTGGGGTCCAAGATTAGGCTAAGGTAGCCGCTGTCGCCTCAGCTATTTCACTTCCGCCCAGGGCTGGACTTACAGTGAGCAGCAGTACAAGCCGCCCTAACTCGTCCCACCGAGCGACCCTCACCGAGACCATCTCCGGCTACCACCAGGGGAGTACACGCTATTGGGCATTATACCACCATTTAATAAATTGTTCTGCACGGATCTCTCGTGTCTCATTTAACTCCCTATATCTTAGGACCGTGGGAGCACGTGAGACCTTACCCGTGGCACAAGACTGTCCGTGATTAATTTATGCTACAGGCACCCTACTAGAAAGAGACAGGGCCTCTCTAGCAATGTCAAGAAATGTCATGAAATGTCAAGGGTTGTCAAAATTTTTGCCCTCACTTTTTTCATTTGACTAATGACTCCATTCTTAATTCTATCTTCATGCTCAGTAATAAGTCAGGTTCATACTTAGATTAAGGCAAAGAAGGGTGCATGTGGTTCGTAGATTATAATCCTGGCGTGTTTGAGTAGGTAATCGGGGAACATAGGTCCTACGTAAAAAAGAAGAATACGAATTGATAACCTCCTCATTTTTTGAAGTCGCTTAAATTAATTTTTATGATACCTACTTCAAAGATGTTTTATGTCATTGTGAGACTTGATGTACAGTAGATTATTAGGTAGGTACAATCAAAGGTTAGAGTTATTGTGTTCGATGCATCTAAGTATAGATTTCTTTTATTTCACATTAGCTACATTAATATTTTCAAAATAAGTAGATGCTAGCATAATATAACTCTTGTAGGATCAAGGTAGGTGCCTTCCTACTGTTCGAAACCAGCTTTCGCTTTTTTATGTGTAGGCTTAGCTTAGCTTAGACCATTAATTTTGTCTGAGTGCGTAGGTTTTAATTGAAGACGTTGCTTGTAATGTTACTTTTATGTAATAAGATTAATCAAATGTTCATTATTAATAAATTATCTGATAAAACACTTCCTTATAATAATTATCATTGTTATAGCTACAGTATACGGTAAATATCCTTACTTAAATGCTCAAATAAATAACACGGTATGTTTTTCCTTGTAGTTTTGAATAACACTCTGTATTTTACAAGTTAGTTACGAGATTATCGGTATCTTAAGGTTATTTTTAGTTTCCGCCACAAACAAAAATTGCAGTAGGCAACTAAGCACTAACTTATCATTTACCTAACACTCCACCCACGCAGTCACAGATATTAATGTGCCTAAAAATTTATTAGGTCTTTTTAGAAATAGAAATTAACTTACGCGTTCCAACGACGAGTATCAACAACATCAAGGCTTTCCACATTTTGATATCACTTAAATTAAACTTAATTAACACTCCTCGTATGTTGTTAACTTTGCGAAGTCCTATACGGCAATGATGCGTCTACACGACATTGAACGGAGTACGGAACGGACACAACACAGTTACGAAGTAAGGGTCGAATCAC
This sequence comes from Elophila nymphaeata, assembly GCA_955850985.1. Lineage (NCBI taxonomy): Eukaryota > Metazoa > Arthropoda > Insecta > Lepidoptera > Crambidae > Elophila > Elophila nymphaeata. The sequence goes on from OY039070.1 coordinate 10,081,238, forward strand.
TCTGACACTTATATCACTAGATAGGTTACCTATCACTTACTATCTTTTTTTATTATTTTTGTATTAGAAATTGTATTACTAAATAAAGAAAATAATAAATTAATTCTTTCGGGTGTTAACTTCATTCATTTTTATTTAACTACCTACACCGTGATTTTTTAACCATGACAAATTGTAAACAGTGCCAGCCAATACAAACGGTTCACCCTTGTTTGGTATAACAACGTTTAGTCGAAAATCATTTCTTCGAACAACGTTTAAGAAAATAATCACTTTGTATAATATCGATTGACATAATTTTCATTTCATCGAATGTTCATTTGCGATAACAACATTTGCGCTATTGATCAAAAAGTATAATGTTCATTTGATGTATTGTTCAGGTGGTATAATTTTCATTTCATCGAATGTTCATTTGCGATAACAACATTTGCGCTATTGATCATAAAGTATAATGTTCATTTGATGTATTATTCAGGTGGTATAATTTTCATTTCATCGAACGTTCAATCGAACAATAGGTTAGCGAGGAGCGAAGCGACGAGCGAGTTAGGTTGACATGAACAAAGCGCACGAGCCGAGCGAGCGAAGCGAGCGTGCCGCGGCAGCGGCCGGCGAGTGCCAGGAGCGACTTTAGGGCGTTTTCACTGAATTATTACTGAACTGAATATTCGATACGATCTTTCGACCAAATCATTATTAGTCTAGTTAAACATTAGGTTAAATAATATTAGTGCATTTGAAAATTCGGTGAAATGACATTATGTCAAATAAATAATTATGCTAAATAAAATTCTACCAATTAAACATTAGGTTAAATAAAATTAGTGCAAATGAAAATTCGGTGAAATGATATTATGTCAAATAAATAATTATGCTAAATAAAATTCTACCAATTAAATATTCGGTCAAATGAATAATTATGCGAAATGACATTATTGCAACTAAAATTAGACGAAACGATTTTCGAGCAAACGTTGTTATACCAAACAAGGGTAAACCAATACAAACAACTCTTCCTAAGACCAACATCGCAAAATAAATCAGGTTACTTAAAAAAGTGCAACACCTACTCAACCAAAATGTACGGAACAGCTGGTTTTTTTCCACCGTTTTGATATTGGTCCTATAGCGGAGTTGTTAGTTTGGCCCTTTCACACCTCAGAAGTTTTTGCCTTTTAGGAAAATTACAAAGGAACAATTTTAGTGAAACTAGGGCTACACTGCGGCTACGTCAGTTCGAATCTACCCTTTCTTTTCAAAGAAAAAATCTACCTGTGCTACTGTTATTTGGGAATCCCCGGTTTAATAAACAAAGCCTTTTCATAGAATTGACTATTATTCTAGTCAATGAATTATACATACTTATATTTAACGGAATAAACAAAAATAAGGTTTTCTTTAGACAACTAACAAGCTTTATTTCCAAGTGTTACATACTGAATATCAATAGTCATAATATCGACAATTAAAACATCAACACCGTAAGACCAACGATTCAAAAACGTATTCACAAGATCAAAGTTTAAAATCTTAACATGGAAAAATTTAGGTTGCTACTTAGTGGAAGTGATACAGTGGAAGATTAAAATTTTCAAGATTGCGGTAATATCCAATAATTTTTGACATTTCAACGCGATAAATAGCTATATTATATCATATCATATCGTGTTTCGGTGGTCATGCTATGGTTTGCTCACCGGAATAAGGTTCCCAGAGATCCAGATCCGATTCCTTGGGGTTCCGCTAATTTGTCTGTTTGTTTGGTGGTAAGTGTCGAGGACAGACCTCTTTATACTAGTGTAGTGTTTTATACTTTATAGCCTTTGACGGGTTTGTCATTCTGGTTTTGCCTTCTCTTGTCCTATTATCCGCAACTCTGTTTTTATATTATTTACCGTTTATTACACCATTATCTCCCTAAAACCGCCTTTTCCTTTGGTGTTCCCGACAGGAGGACTTGTATCAATTCCTTCCGTGTTGGGTTAGCTACCACTTTAGCTTACCAAAGTATGTCACCATAACAGTGGCAGATACTCGAGAGCAACAATCAAAATATTGATAAAATTTTTCGACCTTCGGCATTATTTATTTAATTTTAGGAAACATACAATTATTATTACACTAAAAATACAAAATATCATTATTTTACCATCATATGAGATGAAGACGAAGAGCATCTCCGTAAAAATGATTTTACCTCACACCTCTATAGCCTGCTCCAGTATAAAATCGCCCTAATGCTCCCCACTTAAGTTCACAGTATACCAAGTTAAGTTGAACTCTGAAGAAACAAAACAGGAAAATTTTTCATTTAAGATGATTTTTTATTTCAATGTTTTATTGAATAAAAAACTTGCTTCTCGTGACGTTTAGCGATCCCCCTTTATGCAAATAAAGACTTAGGTACATTATTGCGTAATCTACAAAGGTGTTTTGTTTCTGTTATTACCTAGGTACCTAAGTACTGGAGTCCACGTCCGGAAGCCTCCTCGTGGTGGACCCTGGTAACGTGGTGGGGAAACTTTCTCGGCGGGTGTGTGGCTTTTGATGTCAAGTGTGTCGCCTTGGCATTTGAAGTCACATGCCATCGTAAAGTTGTTTTTGTTTTCCCACCACGGCTAGCTCCGGACGGCCCTTTTCAGGGCCACGACCGCGCCCGAAGTCCCCCGGGTACGGTCCGATGGCTGCTCCCGGTCGAACAGCCGTCGGTGAGGAGGCGCCCTATAAGGCCGGTGTCGGTCAGCGGCCCACAGGGGCTGGTGGCCACCAATTGGTGCACAAGGAGTGCCAAGACGGGCGGCAGCGTTGGGACGGTCTCGGTGTAGTTGCGCTCACGTGCGCGAGCCGTCCTGTAATAGCGCATTGGAGGTCAGGCCGGGGAAGATGTTGTACCTAGAGTCCAACATATCCCCTGCGGTTGGCACCACCCCGCAGGGACGATGCGTAAATGCATTTGACCTCCCCGACAAAAAAAAGGTAACTAGGTAAGTATAACCCGGATAACCAATAGATAATTTTGAAACTCGATTTTTTCTAATCATAAATCCGGTTTTTTTTTATAAGTATACTTCTTGATACAAACACATTCTTCTTTACTTATAAATGAATTAAAAATAAATAAATACACGACTATCATGTAAAAAGTTTATGGTATTGGTTTATGGTAACTTGTAGAATATTTGTTTGGTGCTTATGCTTTTATGGTAAACATTGTTTCAGCAAATCTTTGTTAACCCTTCTAAGATCCGAACGAAATATCTTTGCAAGTATTTGACGACCAGTTAAGATGAAACTACCTTATATTATGGAATATTTTTGCGTTTACAGACGCGTAAATATTTTTAAAACTAGAAAATACACTAAAAAAAAAATAGACCTGCCCCAGGCGGGAATCGAACCCAGCATCCTCCGCAATCCAGGCGGCTGCGTCTATTCTTGTTAGGTACTCCACACCAACTATAGCTGTGTGGAGCATGAGGTCCACACATCCACCCTACCACGTGCAGTCGATTTTCATGCATCCGCATCAATGCTAAGCTCTCTCTCTGAGCCATACAGGACGAGAGGTCTCATCTTAAGACTTTTATAGATTTCCCTCTTCGTCCTTCTTGCTTCGTATTGCTCAACGTTGAGGGTCGTGACCTCTCTTTTGCATAATTTTCTCACGTATGGTCTTTCTCCATCTGTTTCTGTTTCCGGCGGAGTGGAAGGCGTTGTGGACTGTGGAGTCAAGACCGGTGCGGATCTGGTCAGACCAATGCCTGCGTGTTGCGTCTACGAGGCCTTTCCCCGTCTATTTTGCCGGTCACGATGAGCTTTTCTAGGTTGTCATCGTCTTTTCTTATATTGTGAACGAAGTATACTAGGATTCTGCGTAGACACTCTGATGACAGCCGCGTGGTGATTTTAAGTTCTGGCGATATGGAGACGTTAGTCCAAAATGCTGTCCAAGGGATACGGAGCATATAGATGCTCCGTATGTAGCTATATGTGACCGTGCATATGTATAACTACAAGTACAACCGTATTTCTTGTACCGTTTTCTTGTTTCGTAATTTCAACGAAATTTCTTATAATACAAGAAATTTTCTTATAATGTGCAAAAGGCCTTAGGTCCCTAAAACAGAGCCGCCCCGTCTTCAGGGGAAATACCTATCGACTACAACTTTTCAAAAACAAGTTATGGTCCAACTGGCGCCAACAATATTGATCAATAGTCAATACAAAAAACCCATCACAATCATTTAATTGAATTGTCTCCTGGATTTTAGGGAAGTTATGATTATGTGACCATAATAGTTAATAACCTCAGATCATGTAAGTAAAGGAGATATGTAATGATGCCAAATTATACCCGAACCGGTGTCGCCAACTTGAATATGTATTATGCATCACAACTACATATGCAGTGTAATAGGAATACAGCCCGCCTAGCATGACCACCGAAACACGATATGATATAGCCATTTATCGCTTTGAACTGTCAAAAATCATTAGATTTAACCGCAATCTTGAAATTTTATCTATACTGCGAACATGAATAAGCCTTATAAATTTTCGCAGTTTCGATAAAATTTCAAGTTGGAGGTTATATCCAATGTTTTTTGACAGTTCCAAGCGATAAATGGCTATATCATATCGTGTTTCGGTGGTCATGCTAGGCGGGGTGGTCTCACACATTTTAAATTCACAATTCCTATTGGCGCACACACTACTTCACCAACCACAGCAATCATAACTACATAAAAAAATTAGGTATATTTAAAACATGTATGCTAGTGTTGCGACCGTGACAGAATACGATTATCGACAACTTTTGTAGTTAATGATAGTTTGTGGCAGCAACGGCATTTCTTAGGCCCTGTCCGTACAGCGATATTTCACCGCACGTTTTTTTCTCGCAAAATTCTGTGACACATGGGATCTTATAGGGCTATCCGCACATGCAATAAAAAAATCTGTGGTTTGATGCAAATTGAACGCGATACGGTGCGGAATTATTTCCGCGCGAATGTTTTATCGCTGTGCGGACAGGCCCTTACATCGGCACAAAAAACAAGAAAAGTCCAAATAGCCTTGTTCGCGACGATACATCGGGCCTGCGTGGTGGATTGGCCAAAGAGGAGAAACAGAAGACGGCGGCGTGACAGATGTTTGTCTTCGACTCAGCGGCACAGCGCGCTATTAATACGTTTCGATATTCTATTTATTTTTATTGCAAAGTCTTACATAAAAGTTCATTACTTTAACATCAAGAAGGTATTTTATTTAGTTCACCTCTTCGTGAGCTGAACAGCCTACTTACTGTTGTAAAAGTATGCGCCGGCTCGTCATAAATAAGAGGTAGGTACCTTATATTAAAAGTTTTACGCGGATAGACGCGCTGTACATTGAAACATTAACTGAAATTTCACTTCTATAAATGTTCGCTAGATTTTGAAATTACTTATATAATCTGAGTTAATAGCCTTAATGTAAAGGGGATAAAATAAAAAACATGCATATTTTATAGTTTTATCTTGAGGTGTAAGTTTATTCGCATAACAATGTTTCATACAAATTTCCTCATTTTGTACACACCTTTTCTTGGTTTATTTTGTAGTTATCTTTTATAAAAGTTGGCTCTCTAAAATTTTAACATATCGTCATGTCTGTTCCCTATATCTAATTCGCTTCACCACTGCTGTTAAAATAATTAATAACAGAGGATTTAAGGCAAAGTTAGGAGAAAAATAAAAGTTATTGCGGACTAAAGAGTTTACGAAATAATATACAAAAAATGTGTCTCAAGAAACACGGAATGGGCCCTTGGAGCGTTCATCCTTCCTAATCGATCAACGTGGCACTAAGTGAAGAACTTGGCCTTAATGGTAGGCAGGTGGTGAGTGCTAACAGTGCAAGCATCAGACATACCACATGACGGAGGAGAGACGTTTACACAACGCCGAGCACGCGGCTCGCTTGATTACGTAAGTAGCTAGTTTTTGGATTTGGTAAAACCCGTGGGTTAAGGTGAAACGTCACTGAGGCGGAGGTGAGCGGAGCAGTTATCTCATTAAACGAAAATCAACTCTATTTAGCTAAGGGTTTCGTACTCGTTTTCGAAAGACACTTGCGAAGCCTATTTCTATAACGCTACATTATCAAAGCTATTTAACCGATGGGTTTTTTGATCGCTGGGCCATTTCATCGAATACTCACACAGTTCTTTTTATTCCTATTCGAAGTTCATTCATTTGTTTATTATGAGTTTTATAAATTTGACCTTCGAACATGTGGCACTTAAAGAAGTGTACCTACTATCGGTGATAATTATGGGAGTTTGTACATATGGCTATTGGATGAAATTGCCTATCGATCAATTAAATAGCTCTTCGATAATTTAGCGTTATAGAAATAGGTTTCGCAAAAATGTCTTTCGAAAAGAATACGAAAGCCTTTAGCTTCAGTTTCACTGATATTTGATAATTTGCAGAATTTTAGACTATGGTATTATTTTATTTTTGCGTTTACAAACTCGTAAATATTGATACTAGAAAAATGCACTGAAAAAAATCGACTTGCCTCGAAAAATCGAAGTCGATTCTTTTCAGTGCATCTTTCTAGTAATTTTAGACTATTAATACGCTCATATTTACTATGATACATATTATTTTACTCTGCTCAATTTCGCGTCAATAGTTGCACCTTCAATAAGCGGTCCGCGAGACCCGGTGTTGTGTCAACGTGTACGCAGGGCGCGGCGACGCTGCGCGTACGCCGGCGTTACCTTATTTATTTATCTACAGACATTGCACAAATCGCACTGGTATCAGCAGACTTGAAGCCAGTCCACGAGGCTGCAAGTTACACCTAATAAGAAAATTCGTTACTAAATAACAACTAAATCACTTTAAAATCAATTCAAAATGTACATTATTCACCTTATCAATGTAAACAAATCTAATCTGCTACAAAAAATTAGCAAATTTAAATACAATGGTCACCTACTCCTTCTATATAAAATTAATCACTTAAGTATTAGAAAAACACAATAGTGAGAGTGAAGGTTGCATTGCAACTCACTTGTGATAAAGTTATTATGCCTTTCGAGTGTACATTCAACGAATGAATAGCGATATATTGCGTTGACACATTAAAACTAAAAATTGACTGTACATTTTATATTTATGTAAATATTTGTACATATTGCACTTTGAAGTAACAAAATTATTAAGAAAAAATTCTGTCGAAACGAAGAATATATACGCAGAACATAATCATTTAGTAAATACATATTCAATGACGTTAGCAATCACAATGTTCGTAGCTCGTACACTATACTAGTTCCTATGGCTTACAAAGCTTACAAAAGATAAATACACAGGTCATTTACAAAAAATATACTTCTACCCAAATAATATAAAAATAACAACAGCCATCTGTACTTGTTTAGATGAATAAAATTAAACGTACATATGTCAAACATATGACAATAGAATCTAAAGGTATCTATGTACAAAGTTTAATGGACATAGAGTGGACTATCCATCTGGGTCCACCATTATAATAATAGACTGGACGTGCCACGTTTGGTCACTACAATTAACATTCTCGTACAAAAAGTAAAATGTATAGACTTTAAAAAAAAAGGCAATCGAAGAAGTACAATTGGTTGTAACAGTCGAACCATCGCCAGTCTTGTCAAACATGCCACCAGTTCACGGTGACCTCCCGGTGTGCTAACATGTCCTCCCTTACACAGTTCCCACTAAGCGATATAAACTTATCATCTTACTAATGTTCCATTATCAGCTAAGACACAAATTATATAGGGTATCTCATACTTATTACTTTCTCATGTGAGATTATTAATACTTAATAAATCTATTACAATTTCGAAATTGAATAATATGTATCAAATACGACCGGCTGTGCACCCACGGATACCGAAACCTATGAAGCTACGATGAACGTACGCGTCAAATGATGTATAACAATATACTTATCGAATGGCAGTAATATTTGTCACAAACCTAAGATGTACCGTAAGTCACACTTCAAACGGATTGAGATGCATGGGCCGCTTACGATTACATCTCAGTTATAAGGCATCGTCTCATAGCGTAGATTCTCGTGATTATCATTGATCTAAAACTACGCCAATCTAAGAATACAGGCGCAACATAGAACGTCGAAAGCTACTTAGTGATAATGTTTTAGTCGTAAACGGTACTTATATTTTGACAGCCGTATACAGAATTTAACTATCGTAGATAAATTAATTAAATTAGGCGGTAGTTAACACTAAAGCCACGCCTGCACCCTTATTGCATTAACAACAAAATTTAATAGTGTAAAACAGCTATGCCCGCACGCATACAAGATCGCACCAATATATATTTCTTAATGGCAGTGTGTTCGTTATCAATACCCTATGGGGCACCTAAGACACTCCAGTGACATTTGTGCATAGTTCACTATTTTAGAAATGCCTACTTCTAGAATAAAATTATATTATTATTCGAAGGATGTGTTCAAGCGAACTAGCGCACGGTCCGCGGTGCAAGCACGATCGTCTCACGTTGACTGTTATACGTATATTAAGAAATGCATTTCCAAAAACTCCAAACATACGTTTTAATGTAAATATACAACAACACACTTAATGGCATGTAAAGAAGACAATCAACACGCACCATTCAGAAACTTACATTACTCTTAAACGCGTAGAATGGATGGTGAGCCGAACGGCGATTATCGTGGCGTTACGATGATGAAGATGCGATTAAAATTGGTGTTCTAAGTTAACTAGCGACAGACATCGAAGGCTCCGAGACGGATACTGTACAACAGATGGGGGCGTCGAAACAGTACAATGAAACAAATAATGCCCGGTGACTAACAGAAAACACACTTCTCGCATGTTTTAACAACGCTTACTGGTAATTGAGATCGATTAATTTTAGGTTCTATATACTATGATTTTTCCATTCATCAACAATGTAGGTACACAATACAGGTAACGCGAAATAAGGCATATCGTATGTGAATCGTTTACAGCATTTGTGGGCAGTATAAGTGTTGAACAATTGCATTAGTTTATTACTATCATCGTTCGTATTCAAGAAAAGGCAGGTCAGATCACCTCGTCGGTAGGTAAACGCTGTGTGCACGTCGATACGTTAACAGTTTAGTGTCTACTACACCAATATTGTTCCCATAGATAAGCTCGGCCAAAGATACATACAGATATTTCTATTTTTATTTGAAGTTTTCAATTAATAGCTGCCATTTTGTACTTTTCATAATTCGATAGATAAATAATACATTTACAAAAACAATTTTAAACTAAGACTAAAGATAGTGGGAACTTATTAAATTTTATGGGAATCGTAGGTGCTATCCGTCTAACATCCTAAATAACAGCTGCCATGGGACATGCACACAGCGTTACAAAGAAAAATGTAATTTACACCAATGTCGTAAGGTCCATTGTTGTTGCCCGAGATATCAGCCGAACCTGCCTAGCTCAATTAAAATTTATTATATCATGTGACATATATACGAAGTCTATTTGCTGATCTATTACAAAACCCTTATTGAATAAATTGCACAGATTCTCACATACACTCAGCATCAATAAGTGGTAGCTATTAGTACTAAAGATTTCGCTGGTAATAAGAAAGTGACACGTGTTACCTAAAGTAACATAACCATATTACACTGTGACAGTGTAAAATACAAATGAGAGTGTAAACCTTAAGAAGTATCTAAATTGTCTGAACCATATTTTATCGATTGTGAAAGCTACCAACGACAGTAGAATCTCTATATTCAATAAGACACACTTATCTCAGCCTAAGTAAGACGATTTAACAGTTATGTAATCACAGTGACAATAAATTATAATTACTCATTTACTTGAGGGACGAGGGCACAGACCAATGGAACAAAAGTCGACAGAACACGACAACACATCTGACATAAACTATATTATAAACAAACACGTTGTATACCGACGATGGGGTCCGCAGATAGTTCAGCCTAATGCAGTCTTCACCGAGCATTATCACAGCAACACCTCGACGCCTCACTACAGAGTTCAACTATCAGCGGACCGCTACAGTGACTGACCCTTCAAGTCATATATCAATCGAAAATGTTAATCAACATATAGTTAATTTTGGTAAATAAACATTCAACTTTTCACCCAATAGAAACATCTCATATATTACTTTTTTTGCTATAACTCTCGTAGTTTATGTACGTATTTGTAATTTAGGAGGTGTACTTATAGAACATAGTCTTATCATACATCCGTATCCGAGTGACCAACTCAGTATCCAGTCGTAAACGAAATAAACGCGCCCGCGAAACGCGCCGGCGAAAACGAGGGGAGGTCGTTTCGGCCGGCGCCGGGCGCCTAAACGATCAACACTAAATATATTCTCGGAACGTTCAACAACACATATATTCACTAATCTCTCGCACATGGTCGTCGGTCACCGAATACGTGGGGGCGAGGCCCTTAACGCGGTCCTTATGAATATCACTTCCGACGTGTCCGTGCACTTCACTAAAACTAGCCAGTCTATAGCGTTCTCTCCTCAGGGGCGGGTGCGTTAGAGCAGGCCGCGGGGTGTGGCGGGGGCGGGGCGGGGCGGGGGCCACACGGGCTAGAGCGCCGCCGCGTTATCCAGGATCGGCGCCTGCGCCGTCGACACGTCCGCGACGTCCCAGATCTCCTCCAGGAACGGTGGCAGCTTCCTGTTCTTCAGCTTTAGCGAGATGCACATGTTGGAGTTCTGCATACCCAGCGTACGCAGCTCAGTCAACACCGCCAGGATCTTCGCGTATATCACCGCGCACCGTGGCGACGCGCTGTGCTGGTTCAGTATGTAAACCCTGAGCGTGTTCAGGTAGTATCTCTGAATCTCTTCCACGAGGTGCGGCTGTTCTAGGCCTGGCCGATCTGGAATACAAACAATTGTACATTAACACCAGACATTCAAACTTGTCATCTAATATCGGAAACGACTGAGGAAAAAAACAGTTATCAATCTCGATTATTTAACGATGAAAGATCTTATTTTGGGCAAAACACACTCAAAAACATAGATTTATTATTACTGACGTTTATAGATTGGCAATGAATCGACTAGGGTAAGACCAAAAAATAATAATAGTACTGCAGTCTGCCAGTTGTCTTTTCTACGTGACTGACAGTAGGCCCCCTGCGTGTACGTGAAATGGTCTCGTCTATCTATCTCGCTCTAATATACGCGTTAGTATGCTCTTTCTCTTTTACATTGCCGATTTACCAATTTCCTATATCTATGCTCAAAACTGTTAAAAGCGCCATCTATCGATGGACATAAACAACGCCATCTATCGATGGACATAAACAACGCCAATCAACAGAAACGACTTACCAGAGAATATGACGATGGCAGTGAGCAACGCATAGTGCACGTTGTCCATAGACATGGAGTACATGCACCTGCAGAAGTGAAGTAGGTCCTCGATGACATAAGCCATGCCGGCCTTGCGGTAATTGTCACGGGTGTACGCCTGGTTGTTGGCGAACAGGACGCTGTCTGACGCGGCGTCGTATCGCCGCGCCACTCGCAGCATCATGACCTCACTTGAGCAAGCCTGAGGAGAATGAACTACGTCTTAATCTGGTAAGTTAGAAGCTTAATGTAGAAGATACAGCTCGTCTAGATCATAAATTTTCAACGTGGGCAATAACGCCGCCTGTAAGCGTTGAGTCTTTCAGTAGAAGACCTAGAGAAAATGTAAAGGGCATTGAGATAGCATATAATCGTGACAATGTTTTATATTAAACTTTGTATTCGCGACAGATTTATTGAGTCTTGGAACTTAAAAACTTTTACTCTAATAGTGGCAGACAATACGACCTGCCGGATGGCAAGAGGTGACCATAGCCATAACCACACATGTACCACATATGGACCATAGGTAATGCCAGAAGTGGCTTTATGTATAAACTAAAACTTTCCTAAGATTCTTCTCTAATAATATAAAAGATAAACAAACTAACCAAGCTATCACCCTCGCAATCTTAAACGGGGTTGCCATTTGGGACTGTGAAAGTGATAGATTGTGTATCTTTTATATTCTAAATGGAGTATAAGAAAATAAAGCCAGTATCAAAATACCTTTAATAACGTGATCTGGTCAGGCTGTGAAATCTTCGAAAAGCCTGGTAGACCCTTCGCGAATTCCACAATAAGTTGCACTGTGAGAATCGTCATCTCTGTGATTTGACGGAACGGCATATCCGAGTCCTCGTCTTCTTCTTCAGTTGATTGCCATGTCTGGAAAATGACAATGTTTTTCATGTAAATTCTGATTAGTTTAATGTTAGTTTTGTTTTGTATCTATAATACAAGTAATTAATGACATTTAATTTCAGCTAGTTAATTTGCATGCGCGTAGTTTTTATTATTATTATTATACTTAAATTCCTATTTATTTCAATAGTGTGTAGAGATGTGAAACTATAAAAGTTGAAGAATATTAATATGTTATTGCGCATTGTAAAATCAAGTGGAAATCAATCATTGCATTGCTCTTAGATTAGAGAGAGAGAGTAGTCATAAAAATGTGAATTTGTGATCAAAGTTAAGTGGATGTATAGAATTAGATAGTTACCTGCGTAACCCTTTTCATGTCTTCTTCTGAGGGCTGCTCATATCCATCTTGGTACCACACCAGCCTCGCGATGAGGAACTGCTGGTTGGAAGTGAGGGGAGGTATGTTCTTCACTCGGTTTTGCTCCATTAGCTTCTCGGAGAGGAACCGCGGGACCACTTCGTGCTGCAAACATTCCAGCTTCACGTAGGAAACCGTTTAATTATTATCTCGCTTCGGTTCGAAACGAAAGGAAATTTAAACGAATAATTATTGTTGTAAAGTTGAATTTTGAATAATATTACATGGGCAGAGGGATAATATTTTACTTTCAGAACCAAAGGAAGTAGCGAAATAATAAAGAAAACCCTTACAGGAAAATGTGGCAAAGTTTTTTTGGTTGCATCGAGGAAGCAACACCTCGTTAAGCTAGTTAATAGCTAACGACATCAGATCCATAGATCCTGGGTTCGATAAAAAGGGGGGATTTGTGCAAGGCTTGGCTTTCCGTCTTGCTACCTACCACTATCATATCAAAGTAAGTCAAAAGAAGTTTTAATATTGTAGTGTTCCAGCGATAATGATAAGATAAGTAGTCTAATTGAGGGTTCCGGGTGAAGCGGGCTTTCGTCTTCGTCCTTACCATCTGGTGAGACGCTAAAAGCTTCCCCAACAACACAAAAAAGTTTACAGGTTAACAAAATATTCCAAATAGAAAATATGCTTAGTTTTTTTTAAAAGAATTATAGTAATGTGCTGCTAACACTAGGAGTAGGTTCACATCGGTAGTCTAACGGGATCGATCTCCGTTCACAGTCCACCTGCCTGCGCGTTCGGCTACTGACGAATTAAGTTTAGTCAAAGTTCAAGGAAACTTAGTATATGCAGTTGAACCTTATATACTTAAGAATAAGTAGGTATAAGTAGGAACCCATCTAATCCTATAGGTCGTATAGGCGTCGACCATTGGCAATTCTTCTTTTTTCATTCTACCCTCCTCCAATTTGGGGTTGATGCCGTATGTTTTGACTGACATAATGCAGTAGGTTTTATACCGGCCGTCTGCCTTGACACCGACCCTTGGGAACCGACCATTGACAATTATAGTAGCAAAATAATACATGGAGGGACTTACAATCCTAGCGGCTTCTGGAGGCGGAGGATCACACTGCATTATGGGGGGCATTTGGTCATCTACTGTCGTTGTGCTGACTGGCAGTTTGTCTTTTTCTCTTTGCGCTTTCTTTTCTTTCCTTTTTATCGCACATTGTGTTTCTGGCACGACACACTCCGGCCTCATGCCGACCGCTAAACATTTCTTCAACCGGCACTCCTGACATTTCCGTCGCATATACATGTCCATTTCGCACGCATGACCGAATTTGCATATGTACACAGCATTTTTAGTCACACTCCGCCTGAAGAATCCTGGAATTAACATGAGCTCAATTACAATCATGTCGATCAATTTAAAATGCCTCAACAGTACAATTTCGGAAGGCGTTATCGATTAGATAATGTAGTCGTATTTTTAAGTGAAGGTTGGTTCAATGACATCAGTCACAAATAATCGAGTATTTCGTTAGGTATTTGCGACGTTAAATTAAGAACTAAAGAAACACGTTACAATTTATCACTGATATAACGCGGCACAACTGCGAAGGTTGGATGCTTTATCGTAGGACAGTAGTGAATGTTTAAGCCACTAAGCTAAGTTCGTCTGTGAAGGTTAAAGGCAATGCCCGATAGGTGTCGGTGAATCAAGTACGAGGAGAGTAGACTGGCTGCAGACAGCCATTGTGACGTTCCGTCTCGGACACGGCCACAATATGCATGCGCAGGTCATAACAACCTCGTATGGCACAATGCGCTAATTCAACGCTGAATTGGCACGTTCGTGGGCGATTGCGAGTAACAGTTTAGCTTAGTTGCGACCTAGTTTGACTGAGTGCATGATAAGCAATCTTGCATTACGTCTTCGCATTCTATTTTGGTATATTGCCTTTTCCCTTCGAAGCAATTTAACGAATATGAACAGCCCGGAATGTTTTAGTGTAAAATCTGTCCTGGATATCGACTTTTGTTTGTGCCACTTTTATTTGGCGACAGGCTTTTGTAAACAAATGTAAATGCCTAAAGCCCTGCTCAAAATTTTTAGGATTATGAGCGCAGTATGTGGTAATACTGTTTAAAGAAATATGCATAATTTGTAACAAAGAACTTTATCAGCAGTTTTATCGTAAATACCTTTGCATCCTTCACACGTAAGCGCATTGTAATGATATCCGGAGGCTCTGTCGCCGCATACGAGGCACAGCTCTTCCTGCTGACGCGGCGCGGGGCCTTTCTTCTGCCGTCTCGCTTCTCCATCTGTGCTGCATCCATTAACACTCGAGGCCGGCGACAATTCCTCTCGCCCTGTAACAAAAACCAAAGGAATTTCAAAATAGCGTCCACTAAAAAAGCAACTGCGCAATATCCAGGTGGCGGCGGTCAACAACGCGTAAAGTACATTAAGATCTGACGCTATAAAATTTGCATATATTTCATGAACCATTTGTCAAGACGAAACGGGTGAACGAAGAGACTCGTTTTATTTTTTATCTTTCATTTGTAGTGTTGCTTCGAAGATGTTTTCGTGGTCTTTGGGTACACGCATGTGATTTTCGGCAGTGACCGTTTCCTGCCCAAACAAAAGGTGGATAGAACGATCGTCCGCATACAAATAAGGTTTTGGTATGCCAGTCGTCTCGGCAGCAGAGCGTGCGATGTGCGATGAAAATGTAATCGGCAATTGTCAATCACACAGTAGGAACTCCATAAAAAGTTAAACGTGTTGCTGCCGAGAATTCTTTAGTTATTTAAGAGGGTATTGTTTTGCAATACATAGTGCCGGCGACTGTCGAATTATATAAGTAACAATGTATGTTGAAATACATGACTTGTATTTCGTAGAAAACCTTGCGAGCTTTCACTTATTTGGACCTAATTTTCAATTGAACAAAACACTGGTCCGACGATTTCATCATGAAGCGAACAATTTAAGCCTGTCTAGTTATTAATTTTATTTACATTTTTATTATGTCCATTAAGAGCGCGGGTCGGTGGCCGGACGCTGAGTACCTGCATTACGCAATCATTCCGAATAGACATTGCCAAAAAACCAGTTCTACGTGGGATCCGAGCGAGCATACCATTCAACCGAAAAGTGCTTTGGCTTTGAAGATATTCTTGGCTGTTAGCCTGTTAGCGATAAGTAACACTATTAGCATACAGACATTCTGATATTTCTGATGTCGTTAGCCATAAACCAATACTAATAATAATAACAACAATGACTTTTTTGGGTGTTGAGAGAAATCAACGCCGTCTATTCTGAATAGATGAAAGAAATCTGTTGACCTTGTTTACTCTTTAGCAACAGTTGCGTCGCTTTTGAAAGATACAGGCAGAGAGCTGCCTGCGTTGTTATTCAGCTGATAAAATTGTCCCAATAAAGAGGTCAAGAGCGTTTTATCGCTGGCTATTTATATTGAACATCATCTAGTTTACTGCTGCACACAACATTGCATTGACCCCCGCATGAATTGATACGAATATTAATTGTTCTCATCTCACGTTATTATTGACATTGCATAAATGATTGCGAAAATGTATCATTATTATTTAGAAAGAAAGTTGATGACAATACAAGTTATTTAGTAACACCGAATTCGTATTACTATGTTACCTATATTATTACATCAATTTCCCAAGAAAACGGTTGACATTATACATTTCTACAACCGGTAAATTACGTAGGTAACATCGGGCCCTGGTGAAAGTGTCAATATAGGCGTAATGCCAAACAGGTTTAATTTCTTATTATAGTCATATTGACAGTAATAATATAATTCAAATTTATTTGTGATATTTGTGTAGTGTCTATTTATAGTACACCTATAGATTGTAATGACCTTATTACAACTTTTTCAATTATTATTTAGGTAGGTATATTGCCGCATGTTCATACACTTAATTAGAAATAAACGTAAAAGCCATTGATATAATTACAAATTAAACATGAATTCGCGCTGAAACGAAAGCTTAATCACGTAAGTAGTTTTATAAAGAAATTGATAGATGTTAAAAATATTTGTCCGTGAAAAAGAAAGCTAATCAAAAGTTGAATGCACGGATGACCGAGTCAGTGTGTTATGTTATTACGTCTCAGCTGTTCAGTGTGTTGCGCTGGCGCAGTGGAAGGTCTAGTTCGTGTCGGTTCGGCAGCGCTCGGGAGGCGTCGGCGCCTTGAGCGAGAGGTGCTCAAGAGCGACAAGTGGGGCGCGAGCGTCGACCGGGGGCAGCGTGCGGCCTTGACTCTTAAGTCCCCCCTCCCGCGCGCACTCCTCCCCCACCTCGCCACGCTCACCGCGCAGCGCAGCCACATTATTTATGATAGCATCAGAGCTCCGAGCAAGCTTGCGATTCTCTACCAACTAATAATAACTCGTTTTTCCTCTCACGCGACTACTTTTTTTGCTGGGATTTGTAATTTCATTTGAACACTGTACCACTGACTGTACACATTCAAAAGAAGCCAAAATGTAATTGCCTTCACAAAGAGTTGTTTATTTTTGTGTAGTCAGGACAGGACGCGCCCAGATTTCGTTCACTTTTTTTTTTAATTGAAGCGATTGCAAAGACCAAGTCGTACTCCACGCACTTTCACTGTGACCTCAGAAAAAGTCAACGCAATAATTTTGCAGGCAGGCCGCGCATGCGACTAGTGAAAGTTGCCCAAAAAGTAGGTATTGCACAAGTCTACATACTCAGCACACGTAATGGTTTTCGGGTGTGGCGAAAGTAAGTCCGTAACGAGTAACGTCAGGGCCATTGTAGCTTGTGACGTTAATTGGATAAAGAATAAATTGAAAAAAAAAACCGCGTTCCACGTCGATTAATTTAAAATTATAATTTATGTTTATCCTTTACCAAGAAGTAAAAGACTGTTACCTATAAGTAGACGGTAAATTGTATAAAAAAGGAGGAATATAAAGGTTCATTTAAAACTTAAATTCATTTAAAAATGGTTTAGACTAAGAACATCGTAGCCGCAAAAGGCTGCTGAAAAAGATTTTAGCGGGACATTCTTGAACGCATGGCGCAGCATCTCATCTCAGCATGCACAGAAGAAAAAACGTATAAAAAGCGAGTAGGTAGGTACGTGATCGATGCATCGGCTGGGCGGAGATCAGTCCAATGTTACTTTCTATGATACTTTCTAGCAAGAGATGTGGGACATAGCGCAACTGGAGCGATTGGTTTCTCCGCGAGTCGAGAAAATTAGATTGAAATAGAAATCGCGAGGTGAAAATTGGCGTTTTCACGTCACAGCGCGTTCTTGTGGAAAACGCATACACTTCAACGATAGACTGTGATGTTTATATTTGCTTATTGAAAAGTAACCGGGACATTTATTGTTTTTTTTTTTTTTAAATCGATAAGCTGCAATTCTGAAATAAGTAATTTTTTAACACTTCCAAAAAGTAAAAAAGTTTTCTAGTTTTTTTCATGATTTAGACGAATAAAAGCTAGTTGAAGCAATGAATAATTAAAGGAGCATTTCGGCTTTAGTTAAAGGACAAGTTGTTTAGGGATGTGCAGCGGACACAGATGGAAGTGTTTACATCCGCCGAGCGGCATCCGGAGAGGATGCGCCGGCGCAAATCAGATGTGAACTTTGACATGACTTGCTGTAAACATCGATCGTATCGTATTGAACATTATTTCATTTGGAAAGTAAAGAAAATCTTACTCTTACCCAAGAACAACCAAGAAAGTAGACAGATGTATCAATGGAAAAGAATACTCTCACAGAAATAAACGAAGTCATACAATATCGTTTTACTTGATCGGTAAAAGCGCATTTGAAAATGTGATCGATTAAAAGGAAATATTAGGGCGATAGAGAATTTTATGATTTTGATATTTGTTCACTGTGATTTTTCTTTTTTTTTTCCTAGCCCACACTGTCGGCTTTACGTGTAACCAAATATTACCTAAAGCTCTGCTCAATCCATTTTGTGATTATGAGCGTATAAATATGCTATGTAATATGATATTCGTACGTACTACTTAAGTACATCGATAACAAACCTTTCATTGTTTAAATATTAACAACAAATTCTATGATTTTCTTTCGATCTTTATCTGTGCATCTTATTAAAAAATTGCATCTAGGAAATCTTTGGTTATGTATGATGTTGTTGTACACACAATTGAAACGTTTTATAGGCTGTTTACTATGTCAAAGATGTAAATGTTTGAATGATACACGACAACAGTTGAACATTATCGAGCGACATTAATAGTTGAACTGCACCTTTCTGCAAGGTTTCATATACAGACACAACAAAAGCAAATTCAACCAGAATCGAGTTAACTAGGAAATTAGAAAGCTTTGGTCAGTCACCACGTAGATACCTTCCTACTGACGAGAGTTTTTATTCTCAGTTTTATGTGCGTACAAGTAATGGATATGCCGCAACTCCCCCTCACTTTATTGACATAAAGATGGTCGATGCACCTCTCTTTTACGCTCAACGTAAAATAGTGTGTCCTGCTCTATCCCCTAATTTAGTAAAACCCACACCCAAGCTAGTACGCGCCTATCGAGTAAACATAGGAATGTGTAAATAGAAAAGGGAGAATGGTATAATTAGAATAAATGCATCGTGCTTTTCAGACCGTTTAGCAGGCATTTGTGAACAAAAATTCTGTTCAGAAATAGACCACGTTTTCTCTTCCCCCGTAAAATTAGGCGCACAAATAGGTACCAAGTTTTAGTTTAAATCATTTTGTTCAACCTTTGAAGGATAAATCATCATAATCATCATCTTAACAGCCTTTATAAAACGTACCAACTGTTGGGAAACAACGCCTCTCGTCATCGAAGGAGATTTCGGCAGTAATCCACCATGCTTGCTCAATGCGAATTGGTGGATGGAGTATAAAGTGAGCAATACCCCTTTGCTGATCCATTAGTGCCTTCTACGAGTCCCACTCTACTCTGTCGGCATCACATGGCAAGAATAAATAAAAAAATGCACGCCCAAAATATGTTGTTTTTTTCGGTTGACATTTGGTTAGAATTTACACTTTGTTAAACTTTTATTCTTTTTACTTTTTCGTATACATAGTAAGTAATAGAGGAAGTCTTGTACTTAATCGTCAAAAAATCGACCTCGAGATTTTGACGGAGTTACACGTTTTGGACCTCCCTGAGTCCAAAAATACCAGTATGCTATTGCAACCAGAAACATGCGTGTATGATATCAAAATATAAGGTTTCTATCAACTTTTGAGTCGCCGATCAGGAAAGTTAAGCAACCATATGCGCGTTCGGTACTCGGATGTGTGGCTAAAATTTAACATGCATGTATAACATCAAAATACAAGGTTTCTATCAACTTTTGAGTAGTTTCCGGTATGCGAGAAAGTCAAGGAGAGACCACTCCCGATTTTTTGGTCTGTTTTAGTTAGCTTAGTAAGATGAAAGCCATGTCAAAATGAGACTGATTAGTAAATGACTTGACTAGACTTTAAGTAATTGGGCGATTTTGTTTGACAATTTGAAGCAACTAACATAATTATGTTTGGTTACTAATAATTTGTTACCTACCTAATTATTTCATAATTATATTGTGCAGGCAAGCTGCTGCCAATGAGTTACTATAAAATTTTATATAGAACTAATAAGAAAACATTGCTCAATACTGTGCAATGAATATTCTAGATAAAATAGTGACACAGCCCATCTCGGAAATCAATTGAATCGTCCGAAGTCACATGCAAATTCAACCTTGTCTATAATAGCAGTGGACCGGCCTTAAGAAAATGATCACACTATTATTAGCAAGCTGTGCATAGTTTGAAAAATGTCAGACAGGTGACTAAGCTATAGTCGCAAACAACTCAACGAAGCGTAACAAATGCACTATTGGTGCCCTTGCCCTGAACAACGCAAAGCGTGACCTCACTATTTCAAGTCATTACTACACTACAACATTTCTGTAGCCGCTTTTTTATCCATTAATCTGACATCCATTCAAATTTTAAGGATAACATTTGCGCATGTTTATTAACCTCGTTACAGGGAAAACGTAAGCGGAAAGTAGGCCAAGGCATCTGACGTAAAATTCGTCAAACAGCTAATTAAAACCTTTAATTAGGTCAACGACTCTTTGTTGCCTAAATCTGACAAAATTACTCAATGGAGAGAAAGAGAACAGAAGATAATAATACCTACACGTGGAAAGCTTATGTAATATAATAATATCGTGAGCATGACCTAAGATTGTTTATTCCTTATACTGCCTAGTATGTAGGTCATTAACATTCGATTCCGAGGAACAGAGAACGCAAACGAGGAAAATCGAGACGAAAACGCAAAAGTGGGTCGACGGTCTGTCATCGGGGGATCCGAGGTTGAAACAACAATACTGGAGACAGTGTAGCAACTAACATTATGCGGGGTCAATGTTATGTTATGCTGACATACAAATTGTAGTATTACAACGATGATAATTAGGTACTATTACTGATACAAGACGTTTTCATTGCAGAATTCCACAGTAAAGAAATAGATGAATTTACAAGATGCACTGGTTGCTTCTATGTTTATAGAACATTATGTCGTCCGGGACCATCGGGGTCACTGACCGAGTATCAAACTGAGATAAGCCGACGTCGAAACTCTTATCATCTGACAAAGAACGCGTTGTTTACAATGAATTTGACGCCAAACAAGAATTCTGATTAGATTATTAATTACAATAAATCTTGACTTCACGCCGATATGCCTTTGAAAAACAGCAAAAAGTGAAATTAAATTTTATCGATACAAAACTTCGGAGTGAATTCTGCGAAACAAAACAAAAGATTTTAAAGAACAAGGCTATTATCTGCATTGTAGTATCTTTTCTATTTGATCTTTCCATTTATAGTTTTGTATAAATAAATGTCTCAACAACTGGTCCATACCAGGAGGGCTGCGCCGCGTGACCAGCTCTCAGTAACGAGCAAAAACTAAACCGACACCAGTCTTGAATCGCGACGGAAAAAACCCAATGCCTCGTACCAAAACACTGAGCAACAAACTTGCGTAACAATAGCAAATAAGAAATTATCATGATGCACGATTTTGGCTTGACGACAAATCGATGAATCCTACTTACTTTATCTTACGGCTTTTTTCGTAAGTAATCTTTTGTCATAATTTGCGTCATGAGCGAAACCGTTATAACGTTCAAAAGTAGTTGCATCTAAACACTTAATAGAGCTTACGCAAACTGACGCACTTAATCATAAGCATATGACAACCAAAAGGTTAATGGAAATGTTTCTGATGCACGGGAAAATGATGCGACAGAAATATCTTGGTGGCATCTCGTGAACTGTGTCATGGGCTCGGCCCACGCTCGGCGGAAGGTCGCCCGCCCTCACCGGAGTACTCATTACTCAATAAAGCAGGTCTGCACCGTGGAATTGAGCCGGCAGTTCCAATTCAAAAAGTTGATCGCTTGGATCCGCATCCTTATTCAAGGTGACTTCAACCGTTCGTTGGGGGACAACTTCTATATTTTTGCAAACTAGTATCAACCATTTTCTCTTATTTTATTACATTGCATATTTAAAACGTTTTTATCAGTGTCAAATACCCACGTTTTGCGCAATGAGTAATGTGCACAAAAACTCATTTCCAACCCTTCACGAATTTCGGTGAAAGGCCCGAATGGAGCACACGATGGTGGGTAATAATAATCGGCGCTGTCAAGGTGATGGATGGGCTAACGGTGACTAGGCACAGTACACATACGAAACCTCGCACCTCCCAAAACCACCCATTCAATGCCGTTAGTACTCAAAGCAAAGTTCAAAGCAAAAACGCGCTAATCACCTCACATTCAATCCAGATAGGAAGCATACAAGTTCAAAGCTCCAATCTTTTGTAGCGTTTCAACATTAATCTCGATTTTCACATTCGCATGATATC
Organism: Elophila nymphaeata; assembly: GCA_955850985.1. Taxonomy (NCBI): domain Eukaryota; kingdom Metazoa; phylum Arthropoda; class Insecta; order Lepidoptera; family Crambidae; genus Elophila; species Elophila nymphaeata. Next base: position 10,103,916 of record OY039070.1, read on the forward strand.
TGTTTCATAAGACTTTAAATCGTTTAAGACCAATAAAACTTAACAGGCAATCATTAAACACGAACTAGCGAAATGAATGAGAACACTTCATAGACTCAATAACAAATTGAAAGTCCTTTTCGCATTCCTCAATTTCATTGCACACAAGCAGTCTCAATTTTGCTCACAAGAAATCTTGAAGAGAAAATCAAATTTCAAGCAATTTGATTTCGACGATCGTCTAAATACAGTTACAGACACTTCACAAAGTTAAGTAATCGTCAATACAAACGAATGGCGATTGAGAATTTAACTTTGTTTAGTTTTCTGCTACAGCTGTCGTTTCTCATGGCGCCTCGGTATTTACTTCAGGGTGAAGAGTCCGTGAACTCTACAAAATAGGTTCAGTAATGTGACGACGAAGTTAAATTAATCACTTGCAAAGCGACGAAAACACACCGAACATTCTCTATGAATCGAGTATTTTCCAATATATAACGAAACCATTGAGTTGTATCAATAAATATCTTTCCGCAGTACAAAACGGTGATTAATTTTGTAGAAGTAAGTATTGGAAAAGCGGAATTTTTCAGCATTTGTAAGTATATTAATTAATAACACAAAAACACAGCGACATTTTTGTGTATTTTATTTAAGCCTCTGAGTACACACTACGTCAGCTAAGGATTTTTTATTTTATATTTCGAGATGGCAAACAAGCTTGTTAGATATTCTAAATATGCGTATTAGGAGTCACATTAAAAATTCCTTTCTCATAGGAGTATCCGTTAGTGTTTGACAGGTGAATTCAAAGTTCTTGGAATTGCAAGGTACAAGTATAAAATTAGTTTGAGAGTTCTAGTGGGCTATTAAAAAATGCATTGTTGCCGCATTAGCAAACGTGTGTAGCGATAGCAGCCGCTGTCGGCCAGAGGAGAGCATTCCTCTAACTAAGCTGAGCCGACCGGTTCCTGCGCCTGGCTGTTTATGGCCAGACTCGCTCCAGATATAAATAGACGCACTGCAAACTATCCATCGTGATGCTTTTAAAACGTTAACAAGTACAAATATTCTTACATATTAACGTATAGAAGCAAAAGATCAAGATCACAAGTTTTCTGTGTTTAAAACGGGGAATAAATAGTTACATGAGCAACTGAATTCCTCACGCTATTAAAAACTATACAAAGACACGTTTAAAACAGCTGGTTCCAGTTCAATATAGGGACAGATGTTCAATAAGGTTGTCGCATAAATAAACAAATTAGAATTCATTACAGCGACATCTAACTATAATAAATTTCGTGAAAAACATAACAATTTAACATTTATATACTAGCGAACAGATCATTCTAAGAAACAGCACTATTATTGCATAAATATAACCCACGTGGTGTTAGGGCGTCGACCTCCGAAAATTTGAAGCCGATAAATATTTGATAACACCGCACGATAACTCCGATTCGGTTAAAGATAATAAGGTTATTGAAAACAGTGTCACTAAAGTAACACACCGAAAATAATGACTGTTGCTTTACTCAATCGCCTGCAGATTCACGTCGAAGTGCGCAGGAGTCGTAGAGACTTTGCCAATTCGTTACATAAACTAACGAGTAGAGTCAAAGGGGGTCATTGTCGCGCAGTCGCCGATCATAGCAGGTAAGCTAGATACAGCTTAAATAATAATTACATCGATTGAACTGAGGTCTCCTTCGGCGTGTCTGTGACCCCGATGTAAATAACCTGAGGCGGTTATACTGTAAACAACTGACGCTGCTTGCGTCAATCGCTTGTACGGTCGGCCAGCCATTGATGTTCTCTTGGACTTAGTACTGCGGTATTTTAGGAGCGCTAATCGTGTTCCGAATGTTCTAGAAAATAAGTCATTTTGTCCTTCTACAGAAGCAATAAATGCTGGAGGAAGCAATTACCATCATCTGCTGCAGATGTTTGAAGAGCTTCGTTCATGTGTGAATCGTAAAAATGTTTTTGAATAGTTTCGCCATAACAAACCACATTGTGATCGTTAACGTCTAGGAGCCAGTTGAAGCATAATTTGTGTTCTGCGACCGTGAACACGTTAGTCGTAAATTCAATAAGACGACTTCAGAATCTCGTTGGCGATAACACAGCCAGAATCTATTTCGTTTCTGATTCTATTTGCTGCTTCTGAAAAAAGTTTTCAAGAAATAATTTCAAGTCTTAACGTGATCTCTATTAACATATTAAAATAAACATGCGACAGTTGAGTATGTAATCTACAAAGTAAGGTGACCTAAATGATAAGATTAAATACAATGAGTGCTATACGCGCACACATGCAAACGAAATTACGTCGGTGTGCGATTTCGCGGCGGGTTCGTTCGTACAATGACTTTGTCGACCTTGACTACTGCCTCGTATATCAGAAACGCACACATTTATAGCTCGCGTCAGGAATGCGTTCGTCATGCACGTATTTAAGTTCGCAAATATAATTCGGCCGAAATGAGATGTAATACGATTGGGCTGAGATTGTTTACGCTGTCAAAAATAATGCTTCGTTAATAATAGTCACGGTTAATAGCTACGCTGGATATAGGCTCGACTTTGATACAGTTCACCACACGATAAGATGAATTCCAACGCGCCATGCGGTGATGCACAGGCTGCCAAGGCCAAGAGGGGGACGTTATCACGACTGCACATTATCAGAGTGCATACTGGTTTTATCAGCGCAACATTGACATGCAACAGAATTTTACAATTACGACGAATTTTACATTAAATTAAATTGTATTTAATTTAAAAATCCAATATTTCAAAGCGGTGACGAAGTTTGCAATTTTTAGGATTGCGTTTAAACTAAATGGCAGTTCAATCATAATAATGTCATCCAAGACCATTGAGTTATGTTTCAAGACCATAAAAAAAGATTTGCTGTAATTTAAGAAGCCGTCTCGATCGAAGGTGCCAATTACTAAGAATTTGTTGTTTGCGGCAGTTATTACCATAATGTTGGCCCAGAATGATGAAAGGGAACGTGTTTGTGTCGAGGCATTAATAATAATTCACGAAAATCAGCGAGCATAACTAGCGAGTCCGTGATTGAATAATAAAGCGTTGTAATATCTCAAAATTACGCTACAGATTTGTAGACAATATTAACAATTGACGATAATAAACTCATATTAAGTACACAAAGGAATTCAGACGAGCAATTCACAAGCCAAGATCTTTGTTTAAACCCGCGCCATGAATTAAATGAAAATATTTTTTTCTTTGATGTTCTGAATGTGCCACTCATTAGCGAGTATTTTGAAATGTTTTTAAAAAAATTTAATAGCTGCGCAAAAGATGTTGACAATGACTAATGAAAATATATTCAGCTAATAGATTATATATTATTTTATTATTAAATGACAAATATCAAAGATATGTTTTGATTGTGATTAAGATTTAACATTTCTTCTTTCACAGTTGGCTAAATGTAAATTACACGACCATTCTCTAGTACGCCAAAACGAAATTTATTTGTATTTTCATTTATAAAGTGAGTTTTAAACTGGTTACAAGTTTTAATAGGCGTTAGAGTTACTTGTATAAAACAATTAACTATAAAGTTTTAGCTGTGCGTACAAACTTTGCCATTATGAACAATCATGGCGGCCAATGCTTTAAAACCACAGCAACTCTTGGATTAGTTAAGTTGTACCCCTAATTTTAGGAAAACCTTTTTGTACTTCAATGAAATAAAATAAAAACCTCTCAATGGCTGTCCTGTGTAATAAAATTAGAAATTTTAATTTGGCTAATTATTTTCTAGGCGACTAACAACTTTAAGGGCGACTAAATATTTTGTTACTAAAAAATAACTTGGCAGCGATTAAATACTTTAGCAATAATTATATTACATGAGCTTCCAAATGCAAGGATACTTTAAGGTAAAAAACATAATTAAACAGGGTCAATGAAATTATTGGCGAGGTACTATAAATAATGACATGGCGACTATAATATTAACAGTGGGATAACAAACATTGTATTCTTGGTAACTACAGGAATCCATATAAGTAACCCAACCACATATTTGTTTCTGTAATTGGTAGGGTAGGGTTATTTTTTTATAACCAAGCAGAGTGCACTGTTTTTGGGAATCAGTCAGTTTAAAATAAATCAAAGCTTACAACTGATTATTAAGATGCTACATTCTACTTAAAATTGTCCTTCACTGTAGCTGCAAACCTATTATTTTTGCTACCGGCTTTATTTTTTATTTAAATCACAAATTCAGTTCGACTATTTTGCCCCTTTTAACTAAATAGTTAATCGCCCTCTAAGTTGTTAGTCGCCTCGAAAATAATTGTCATTTCTTCTTCTTCGTTCGCGACACAAAGATTACGAATTTCGTCAATGTCAAGTGAAAATATACTAGTAACAGACAATTGTACGGTAGTAGATTGAGTTAAAAATTAAGTCTCTCAACACGTGTTTTTACAACAAGAACTCGGGAGAAACTCCAATTAGCCATTTGTTTTTAGTTTCTTAATACATATATTATTTAAAATACTCTTTGTGTGTACGGATAAATATTTGAATCAAAATAAACTTTTTGATAGAAACATTTTAGAATTGTCGTGATTTTATGCACAATAGCAATCGCAATACATCGTTTCTATCCACATAACAATTCGTTTTTATTAGCGACACGCCGAGGCGCTGCAGAGGCAATGTAACACCATTATTTAAACCCTGTGTAGGTTGAACATGAGGTTGACAGAACACAATAAAACGAAGTCGCGTGGAGGCGGCTACATCGTACACGGTACAAAATAAATAATTTTGCTTCAAACGTATTATGAATCAGCAAGGATATTGGAAAAGTCACATGTTATTATATTAGACTATATATAGAACATTCTGTTGTAATTTTGGTTCTAAAATTTTAATAAATCGTCATTCATTCATGATTCGTAACGTTTGTTTCGTTTTCCAGTCCAATAATTTATCCCTGTCACATTTAAATATTATCGTAATTGAAAGGATAATATATGTACCTATAAGAAAACGTTCTTAATTCAAATTATTTGTGAATACAACTGTGTTTTTATTTCAAAGTCGAGTTAAAATTTCTTTATTCTTTGAGGTACAATTTGTACATTTATGATAGTAAATTTTGATGCCATCGGTTCAAGAGACTACCAGGAGGACTATTCTGCTTTAAAATCTACGTTGTCCACTCTAAATACCAAGACAAATAGTTTAATAGGCACTTACGTTTCAAAGTCACGTAGACACATCACTACATAAGTTCCGCGTTGGAAGCACCGGTCCATTGATATGCGGCACGATATCTGTCGTCTTACACAATACGATTGTCGGCTAATCTTGTAATCGAGGTCCCTCAAATTTTCACTTCATCAAAATGTTTTCCTGTCGATTATGTGACCAGTAATGACTCGAATCCGGTAATGGTCTTAACTTATAAAAAAGCTTTTCGTTAACGAATCAATAATCGAATTGGATTTCTTCACGCTAAAATAGCAGGATAATGCTTCAATGAATTTCGTCGGTTATGCATTTCAATAATATTTTTACTTGCTTTATATTTATACTCACTTCACTACACAGTTTAAATATAAAATAGAAACTAAAATTATCTACACAGTTATAATTATTAAATAGTTTTCCAGACAACTTCAGATCTAATAAGGTAAATTTTGGTTTGAAAATTTGTTTGGCTTTTGGCATAAAATAAATTTATTAATTTACATATGAACACTTAAACAATCTAATTTTTCCTTATAGCAAACGCGAGGTGGATAGAAGGCATGTGTACTCAAATTATCAAAAAACTCATTTGCGACTCAACGCAAAAAAATACCTTAACGTAATGTACTTAAACTGTTTTTCTTGTATGCAAAAACAGAGATTTAGTTTCGTTAATATGAGCTGTCTTAATTACAAAGTGGTCTCGAAAAAATGTATTTGAGATACAAATTCCATGATTTCAATTCGGCCAACAGGTTTCTTGCTCCATGCTTGTGACAATACAACCGGTCATGTAACAGATCATCGTCCTGCTCAGATTGACAATTTAAAAGTACAACGGGCAACAACGCATTGCGGAGATACAATGGTTTTAAAGAGATTTAGCAAGCCCGTTATAATCGATTTAGATCGATGAATCGAGCGAGATCCGGGATCTAAGCTAACATAGTGGAGTCTCTTACAAACAGATCGAACGATAAAAGATTTATTAGAGACCATTGTGCAGGTATTAGAGATAAAAATGATCTTAAAATAAACAATGATATTTAATATTTCAATTTGAAACTTTGAAATTAATGTTCTAATATTTATTATAACTTACAGATAGTATTGCTTTACATTAGAGTTTTCAACTTATTAGGGCTATCACATTAAAATAACTAATTCTAGTCTTGAATATCAAAAGTAGAATTAACCTTTGTGATTGGATGGTAATAAAAAAGAACAAATGAATTGTAAGCCTGGTAAGGAATGTGTAAACCTTTGGTACTATCTTAGCTGAAAGTTTCTTTTAAACGTCATTATCAATAAAGTTGATCTAGATAGTTATCAATCTCAACTACATACTTTGGTTGATTACAGACGAAAATATAGTTAACTAATCAAAAGATCAAAGAAACGAAAAAACGAAGTGTTCCGCATACAAAAGAGAAAGGGATAAGGCCTAAATAACAATGTTTGTCGCCTATAGTAACTCTAGTGATTTTCGAGATACCTGATCTTAGAAGTCTAGATAATAGAGCTAACGAGCACGATGGCGGGCGGCGCGTGCGCAGCGAACCGAGACGCGCGTTCGACCGCACATCCGCCCCTATCTTCCTAGACCTACGAGCTTCGCGGTAAGATGCTATTTCACTAGCCTCCTTACTCACTTTCCTCCGCATAAGCTAGTATAGTATTATATTATCTGTGGTATCTATATATATAAAAATGAATACTGACTGAATGATTGACTGACTCACGCACAGCCCAAACCGCTGGGTCTAGAGATTCCAAATTTGGCACGTAGGTTCCTTATGAGGTCTAGGGGTGCACTAAGAAAGGATTTTTGGAAATTCACCCTCTAAGGTGGTGAAAAGGGGGTGAAAAGTTTGTATGCAAATCCGTCATTATTAAAGTAAAATCCACAGCAATTGGTACATGGCCTTTTAGTTAGAAATCGCGGACGAAGTCGCGGGCAAAAGCTAGTAAGTCAGTGCGTGTGATTAGTAAATCAATGTGTTTAAAATAATTAATTACCTTTTAAAATTTTTACTCGATTGACCTGAGCGATTGACTTTCTTAACTTAGTGATTTGACAGTGTATTTATAGGAAATGTTGTATGAAAAATAAATAAGTACTACTTTTCTAATTGCCGATGTTCGGTCGGAATAAATCGGTAGTTTTTTTCCGTTTGATTTTATTAAGGGCACTTTCATAATTTTAACAGCGGGCGCAAGTTTATAAAAGTGTGTTTTAGCTCAACGAAAGCTATTTTATCTAAATGATTTATCGCATTAAATAATCCCACATAGAAACAAAAATGTACTGAAGCAGACGTATTAATTTTTAAACAGCGTTCTTCGATGATTATACTATCAAATTGTCTTGATAAAACTTGCAGCGAGTGACGTGCGAGCTCTGTATTTTTTTAACATAAGCGTCAATTCGAGCCATCGAACTTTACAAGATCGAAGACCTAACACTTGGCTGAATACATGTACACAAGAATTATGAAAAAAAAACAATAATATAGATTCTCAAAGTTCAACTCTAATAATACAAAACAGCGGACGGAACTAATTAAGGAATTTAACTAAATTTAGGTTAGGGTGCCGTGTATAATAAAATGGGCTTTGTGCTTAGAAAATGAGGGGGTCAGGCGGACCATTAGATTACGCAGTCAAAGGGTTGCCAAAAACGCTATTATTTGATGAAAAAATTGGACCCTATGGTGAGAGCAGCTGCGCTATGGATTAATAATATTCTATCACAGTCCAGTTCACTGCAGGCGCTTAATAGTTGCTAGGTTGAGCCGATTTGTAAGTATGCTAATGCACTCGACCTTTACGTAAACAGAAACCGCTTTCCTTACAAATAAACTAAAATAATATTAGCATAATATTTACTGTCGCCAATGCGTCGATTAATTTCGTTATATAACGTCTTACTTGAGATGTCATGAAGCTATCACTCCGCGTAGGTGACTGACCTCTTTGATTAAGGAATCATCAATCATGTAAGGCTCTGGTTACGCACAGAGAGCATATTACATTTCACGCGTATTGAAAACGTTTGCGCGCCGGCAATAAACACATGCCAATATCCAGATTTCTATACTGCCATGAAAGGTTTCAGGTATCATTTTATGCATGACGTCCTGTATCTATAAGCTAATTCTTAATTACAAGTAAATACCTCCCTACAGAGTTTGTCAAGAATTTCTAATTAATATTATTATTAGACTAAGTGCTATCACGCTCGATATAAAATCAGAAAACGACATTTCTGATGAAATGTTGTGTACACAAATACCACCATAATAATAATAATATAAATTCATTGGATAACGAGCTTTTCTTTTCCAGTTACACCTAAGCTTTGGTATCCGCCACAAAAGATAAGAATCTTTTTGAAATAAAAATGTTACCTAGCAATTACTAAACCTACGTGAAAATAAATTTAAAAGTGCTTCCAATGATAATTAATAATTAATAAGTACAGTATAAAGAACGTATATCTGTCGCAGGCGGATTGACATGCCGTATTACAAAACGGCGCGTTGGATTGTAGTCTATGAGAGTGATGAAATGATGAGTGCCAATAAATCATCATCATCATAATTATGATATTAAAAAAAAACCTGAACCTACCAATAATAAGCGATGTCGATTCAATTATACAGACTAATATTATAGAATCTGCTACGGATCTATCAACAAACGGGTTTATTTGGTTAACAATTCTCACACACTACAATCCGTGTGCCGTTTTGTAATACAGCGTGTTATACGATATGCCTGCGACATATCCACTTTTAATTATTTTATGGCAATTAATTAGGACCTTCAATTAGGTTGGTAACCCCTTTCACTGCGGCATAACACACCGATTAATTCGAAGCTGAGAAACAAATAATTTCCGGCTAAGTGTACTGGCGTGGAATAATTAGTTCTAGGTGGTAAATAGCGTGTACACTGTACAGTCAACATGTCAAGCGTGATATGGTCACAGCAAACTGACTCTAATTCCTTTTTAATAAGGTCCAAACGCTGAAGAACTGGTTAATGTGTCATTGATTGTACAGCGATGGTTGGCTTTGCGCCTATTTGCGGACGTGTCAAAAAACCAGTGCGGCCTTGATGCCCCCGCGCGGTCGCGGCGTTACATTCACCTCAGGTGGGGCCCACGGGGCGCGAATCGTGTGTACATAACAATCGGCAGAGAATCTCTACAGCATCTCTGAAGTGCAACGTTAGGACAATGTACATATACACAAACTAATTATGCAATAAATGTTGTAAATTAGAGTTCTGTTGTAAAAAACTCGATTAAAACCTTTTCCACATTTTTAAACGTTTTTTTCAGGGTCTATAATAGCTGCGATCGGCCCTAGATCTGTAACCAGTAGGTATGTATTATAACAGCATTTGGATTGTTCGAAAGGTTTACCGTGGGTTTACCTAATGTTCCAGAATTAAAATAGGAATTGGCATGTTAATGTTGACCGATCTCTAAAATAATGAATTAAATCTGTGTAAGGAGGTACCTATGTAAATTGTAAACAAGCTTTCTTTTAATTCTATTGCAGATTGTCTCTGATGACATTTTCTGCGTCACCGGGTTTTTAAGAAGGCGAAGACCTTGGGGGGTCCTCAAGCCTGTAGGTCGAACGTTCCTAGGGGATTACTGGGCGACCGAGCATCTCCCTCGTGGGGAGACTCTCGACGGCCTAGCGTCCCCAGGGCGTCCGTGTCGGAAGGGATGTAAACAAGCTGCTTCATTTAGAAATTTATTAAATGTATACCTACTTTTCCTATTCTTATGATTTTGAAATAAATAGAATAAGTTGAAATAGTTATTTGGATTGAGTCATGCATGTCCATAAACTTTGTTGACATCATAATTATCTGGTCAACAAAAGGTTTGATGGAATTTTTTAGGCTATTTGCAATACTGAATCACTTCTTTTGCACACGTCTAAAAATTTTAATACACCACCACCACCGTTTCTTTTCACCACCTGTTCGATTTTTTAAAATAATAATATTCATCTTTATTTTAAAGATTATTATTTTTAAATAAAATATAACCTCAGACTCCAATGAAAATGTAGTATTCTACGATTTTTTGACTTATTACAAACACACATAAATAAAATCTTTTCTCTTTATAATCATTTCTGTTAACATTTTTGAAAAGAAAAAAGAGAAGACAATGCCGCCATTATCAATTAATTTCGATTCTTCCCGAATGAAAATATACAAAACCAACAAAACTGTAATCATTCTTGTTTCTAAAGCACGGTATTTAGTTACGCATCTGTAAGTAAAATTCCAAATGGACTTTGTATTTCTTATTAAAATTAGAGTTTAGTCAGTGCCGTAAACATTATTAGGCAAGTATTTTTAATAATCATCATTGCAAATTGCTTATTCCCACGCCTCACATTTGAAAACGAGCCTTACAATGAATTGCGTAACCAAAATCAATAGCTTTTAGTAAGCTTTGGAAATTAGAAAAAAAACCGCTGAATAATAAAAACTTAATGCTTTTAGATGAATAATCATTTTCGTTAACTTTTGTTGGCTGTAAATGAAAAATACTATTAAACCTGCTGAATACAACCTACATCACAAAGCCTAAATGTTTTAAATGAGAAAAAATAACTTTAAGAGGTATTTATTTACACAATAGAATATAATAATGAGCAATAATACATTGTAAGCCGCCAGTAAATCTATTTCGCGACGACAAAGCCGTAGCAATGTTATGAAGTCAAAACATATTATGAAATTTTAAGGTGTTGAACTGAAAACATAAATAATTAAAGAAATATTATGCCACAACAAGTTAAAGTAACTTTGCTTTCTAGAATCATGGGGTGTACTTGAAAATCGTACATGTATAGGCTGCCACAACTTTCTCCGCAACAGATTTTCAACTCTACGTTAATCGAATACAGTAGAAAATGTATTGGAAAAAATACTGTTTTGGGTATTTTAGTCTCAGGGGTGTCTGTACGTAGAAAATAGAATTTTATTTTATAGTAACCAGCCACGGATAGTAAGCCACATAATCTATGAAATGTTCATTGTGAATCTGAATATCTATTTCCCTCAAAATTTTAGTCAATTACAATAAAAAGATAAAATTAAGATTTTTAAAAACAAACATGCTACCGTCCGCCTGATTCTCAGTTACCGACTGTTTTCCGGCACTGCATAGCCCATAGTGCCGCATGTGGCTTTGTGTAGCTAAATGTTACCTAGCTCTGCTCAATTCTTTTTAATTATTAAGAGTGTGATTTTACGTATGTATTGTAGCATCTTTATAGGAACACAGAGAAGAGGGTAAGAATTACCCTCTACTCTGATAAGGTCTGGAAATCTTATTCGCTGAGTGGAACACATCACTACGAAAATAATGTAAGATATTATACTTATCGTAGTGTTGTGTTGTGTAAAGTTATTTGCAGTTTTTTTATGGAATAGGGGTAAATTAGCAGACGCTTCACCTGATGGTAAGCAATGGATATCTGCAACATCGGAGGAATCTCAAATGCGTTGCCGGCCTTTAAACAGTTCTTTGGACCGTTTTCTAAAATATGGTTATATTACTTCACCTGACGAACGCTTCAATTTGAAAAGCTCGCATTGTTAAGAGTGACTAGACATTCATATGTCTACTCTAACACAAATTCCAGTTGATCAAGTCCTTTGGCGGCTGGTAATTAAGACGTTCATTGAATGAAGTTTCCAACAAGAATTTCATTAGAAGACAAGTTAAGTACCATAATATCTAATAAGTCACCTATACTAACTCTACAAATTAAATTTCCAAATTGATCAGCAATGAGCACCGTGTTATTAAATCACGCTTTTCTTCACTCGCATATTTTTCCACTTTCTTAAGCAAGCGGCCATGCGATGATTCGCATGATTATCTGGTATATAATTGACACGTTTCGATGTTGAGATTAACTTTCATGCGCCGTCACTGAATCATTTTATTTCTGAAAGAAAGTGTTACATGATCTCGTGCAACGATACATCGAAACCTAATTTTATTGTTTTCAATTAGATAGGTACATACTACTGAAACAGAGAGTAAGAAAAGAAAAAGGTTGTGCTCACTAAATAATTTCATATGGGGTTTGCTATTTTAAAATATAAAAAGGTCTTTATTTAAAGGAACTTCGCTAAGTATACTTATTACACTTTTTGATATTTCCAAGAACACCATAATCCTTCAAAGATAAATAACTTTTTTGTATTTCTTTTTGTTTTCAGTTCAATGCCTTCCATTCCAACCCTGACCCTACGTTATTGCCAGCTCGCGACGTGTGGACACCTTAGTTTTACGTTTGTATATTAGGTAGGTACTAGGATGATCACCTATCATTATGACTAAACGAACCGAAAGATTGTTCCCATTAAGTATATAAAAAAAATATTTGAAATTTATTCAAATGTTAATAGCGGGAAATATTTAATGCTATCTATAGCCTGAGGACTAGTTTTTTTGCTAGTCTTTTTCCGGTTTTAGTATTTAATACCCACGCTAAAAATGACTAAGTTTATGATAATATCAATATAGTCAAATTTTAAGACATGGGTATGTAATAAATCAAAATATTTGCTAAATCATGGTTGGATGGCATAGAAATTCTATTTTATTCACTTTTATACGTAATATGATATAGTTTATATATATCTTCGAATGTAAATTAACAATATCATAATTTACATCACGAGACGAAATTTAAAAAATAAGTGCTATTAAAAGTGACGCGTTACCTTAAAGGCAAAGTATTCCAGATTCAAATGTCTTGTAGACTGCAAAAATACGAACAAGTCAATTATTTACAAATTAAATCTTCTAGTTCATTAGCCAGTTAACCGCAGTCGGATGTAACGCCGACGTCACATATGTATGAAGTAACATTGTATGCTTAACTATTTTTGGCCTTTCAGGGTTGCTTCCTAGTCGCTGCGACTCAATGCCAGCACTATTTGTTCTTACAGTCGACAATAGTTTCACAAATTGACATTTAGAACCGTTCTTATTTCTGCAAGGCCTTTCCTCATTTTTATTTGTTCTCTTTTTAGTGAGCATCATTTTGAGGACCCTCCGGTAATTTGTCAACGTCTAGTTTTGCGTGACCGTTTCGAGCGACAACGTGGTAAAAGTATTGTTCATTTCAGAGTCGGTAATTGAATATTTTATTTGGTAGGTAAATTGAATGGGAGTACCAACACCCGCATATTGCTTCTATGCGTCATTTTAACTAGCAATGGCTTAGAATAAGTTTTATTGAAGCATTCAGAGCAACTGGTACGTTATGCGGGTCATTTTATGAACGCGTGACGTATGTACCATTTACGCGAGGTTCTTCTAAAAATCCATTTGAAAAAGTTTAACCTTAAAAGTTACAAATTCCAGAGCGTTTTCTAAGAACGACAGAAATAAAACTGTTCGAGGCAACGTGCAAAATAATAAAAGCAAGTTCTCGTCCGAACTCGCTAACGTTTTCACATGAAGTTAGAGGTAACTAAGTACATATCATGCAAATGCGTGGCTTGTCAGGCGATGCGATTTACCATCAGTGGTCTAAACCGGTCTGACCGGGCGCGGGCGCAGTGCTTCGGCGAAACCACGCTGCATCCAGCATTTAAATTGTTTATATGTTGTATTACTTGGCAAATTGAAACTGTCTTAAGCTGTAGGATATCACTTTTACGGATAGTTTTAAGTAGTCGTATTAGCGGCAATTATTGATATTTGCACGAACTGCATTAAAAAAAAATATAGGTGTAATTAATACTGTTTTCATTTTATTAATAATTGTATAAGTGATTGATCTCATAATAAATAACTTTCGTTTTCTTACACACTGCTGTTTTATTTGAGTTTATAAATAAGGGGATGATGTGTCCCCGTGTAGCCATTTATGCATGTAAAAAAAGTGTTGCCGACTTTGGTAAATATTTTTAAACATCAAAAATAGAGTTTCAAATACGACGAATTGCCTTATTTAACGTTTTAAATAAAGTGAGATTAATAAGATATTCCGCTATTTCGCTTAATACAATAATAAATCTAAACATTTTTTTTAAAGATTTACAGAGATTTGGGATAGATCTATTTTCGTAGAACAGCGGCGTTTTGGAAAAGTAATATTATGAACCTCAGATAGAAACGCAAGCGCGGCATTCCTAATCTTGACTACCAAAGTTAAAACCTAATATCCATTATAAACGCGGAATTTTATATGGATGTGTGTTTGTTACTTTTTCACGCAAAAACAACTGAATGGATTTAACTTTACAAGAATAGCTCATACTTCAGACATAAATAGGCTGCACCGAATATAATTTATTATACGAATTCTTCGTAAAATAATTTATGATACTAATTCTGCGTAGACGAAGTCGCAGACAGAGGCTTGTCATTAATAAAATGACTTTTAGATAAAAGGAGGCCAGGAATTTTCCAGTTCTTAAATTATATTTATAATGGTCGGTGCCTACTTAAAATGTTCTTAAAACTTTCGTAGACAACGAATAGCTGTTTTTTTATAACCAAAATAGATATTGGTACCGAGGGCACACTGTCAGGGGCAAAGTGGACCTACCACCCTCGTGTGTTCAAAATAGATTAAGCTCCATAACTTTCGAACACTCCCACGCATTCTGACATTAGGCAATATTGTGTTCAGTTAAATCGTAAGTTAATAACCAGAGGAAATACCTCTAACAATTCTGTATATTTGTCATCGTAATCTTGTTAACTACACCACAATTACCTACCTCTATGATTCAATTTAGTATAATTTCGTAGTCGGGAAGGTAAATTGATTAGGTATTTTATTTTCTTTTTCGTCTCTGCTACAAAATATTGTTTCCTTTTTATTAAGGCATTAGATTATTATTACTAGTCTACTTTTTTTATAAAGAAAGTTTTCATTATGGAAGATTTGTTTTAATGAATCAATCGTGCTTACGTGTATGTAAGGAGTTAAGTAAGTCGTTGTAAGGATCTAACATTTTATTGTTATCAATAGAGCACACTTGAATTTCTACAATGCCGTTTATTTATCACTTTGTGTGTATTTTGAGTGTATACCCAGATACCTAGGTACCATTTTAATTATTTCAATATTAAATAGTCATTCATTCCAATTACACAACTCTCTGTCTACATCTTGGATTTGTTTTCTTGTTGTACGAATACATGCCACCAGTATATCTATTTATCTTAATACATAATAGATATATGTATTTTATATTGTATAATTAAAGGTTTACGCGCTTTTCTATAGTTGTAATATTTTGGCACCAAGGGAACAGTTACATGCACTTATTTTGATAATGGCACTATGCTCCACACGACCTCCTTGGTAGCAGCGTGCATGTAGCCTGTCACGCGGTTGAGCTATCTGTCACTTCCCGCACATGCGCGAAGACAGTCGTTCTCTGGTCGCATGAGAAGACGGGTCTCGTTGATCTTCTACCATCTTTTCGTCATCCGCCGCGCCTCATCATTTTCGACGAATTCGCAATTTCGCATCGCATCACATCTTTATACATATAACGAGCTAAGTACATCACCGCGTCACCGCACCTAGTCACCTGAAAATCTGCTGCGCCGCTGTTTGCCGAGGAGTGGAGAGCTAGTTTCAAGTAAAGTGCTTGTGACTTGCTTATTTGTTGCCGAAATATTGAATATACTTAGATAAGTGTAACGCATCCGCATCACCAATAGCACGGTAACTAAATAATGGGTAGGATAGGCACCTTAGCCGTGTTTGTGTTAAATAACACATATTGGAGGATACCTATGGGGTAGCGCCACCCCATAGGTTCCTCCAATGCGTGTCGTAGAAGGCGACTAATGGACCAGCAAAGGGGTATTCATCACCATTTACTCCGTCCAAAGCTCCGTACTAAGCTGTCTAAAACTCCTTCGATGACAAGGGAGAGACCCTGTGTCCCAACAGTGGGTCGCATTATAAAGGCTGTTAAAATGATAGGCACCTTAGAAATACCTACCTTGGTTAGGTCAGGTAGGGAGGTATACCTGGACTGCTAAGATAAATTTGAGTGTAACATCTGTCCTGGTCGCTGGCTTTAGTTGATTTGTCTGCTGAAGGATTGTTAATTTTTGGGTTTGGTGCCCCTTTTGTCTAGGCGACAGGTCGGCAACCCGTCACTATTTTGAGATACTGTAAAGTCCATACTGCCAGATGTGGCTTTGTGTGTAACCGAATGTTACTGAATCTTTGCTCGACCCCTTTTGGGATCGTGAGCGTGAATGTGATTATATGTATGTGTGTAGGTACTAGGCACCCATGTCGGTAACATGTTACCATGTTACACCAGGGCAGCTCAATTTTGCAGTTGAATAGAAACCGTGAACTTTTAACGTCATTGCGCTATTGTGAAAAGGTTCAGTGTTAAGCATTTTTTTGTGAGTGACTGACCGTGCTTAAACATCCTAGCACACTTATCATCTCTAGAAAGGGAACGCCACTTTTACTCTGAACGCTACAGAGCGGGCGGCGACTAAGAAACGGCTACGGACCGTAGCGATACGTAAAGAGCTGACAAATGTGCTACGACCTTATGTCTGGAAGCTTTTTCTGTATGTAGGTAGAGTACCTACTACTTGCGACTGCGACTGATTATATTGGATGTTGTGGATCATTAAATCACCTTAACTTAGACCTACTAATATTAAAATAGATGCTACCATAATGGGAATATTTAGTGCAATTTTAGCCTAAAACTAACATGCCAGTACTGTAAAACATGAATAAGGTACTTATAAGGGTACCTACCTTAAACACATTTAAGTAGGTAAGTTCTAACTTCCTAAATAATTTGACCCTTCTATTCACACCGAAATGCCGAGAATCAGGGGACAGATTCTTGGTCAAATTACGAAAAAAAAAGTAGTTAGGTAGGTACCTACCTACCTATAAAACTATAGGAAGGTGTTTTTGTGTGTGTAATAAATAATACACAGGTACTTATCCATTATACAGTTTGCTAAATTATTGGAAGAAGACTGCCACCTATAAAGAAAATAACTAAATAAAAAGAAGTGTGTACCAATCAATCTCCTATTAATAAAATAGGTAGGGTACCAATCAAAATAAATATATCGTCATTCATCCTATTACCTAAGAATAAGATCCCTTATTCAGGATTGAATCAAAATAGTTATCTAATGAAGGCGATTTTATGATAAAAATAACAAAATAAAACGTAAGCGGCGCGTCTCTTTTTACTCTTGTGTGTGACACAAAGCTATAAATAACAAAGTCATAAAGGTTTGATTAATGAACGAACCTCAATATTTTGTCAATACAAGTATAAAAAATGTGTAGGTACATAAACCACATAAAATTAGAATCGTAACGTTTGGTAAACAAAACGAATGTAAGGTTATGTTTTGCGGGTTAAGGAGACATCGCTCGCAATGCCGCCCGGTCAAGGTATCCAGGGCAAAGGTCGATGACAGTTCGCGACTGTTCACCGAGATTGCCACAACTTTACATAATTCGCAATCGAAATAACTAGAAAAATGAGTAATCCTGACCTGATGACATTGACTCGTTTTCTGATTTAGGTGTCGTAGGAGGCATCGGTAGAGGCATGGACGGAAGAGGCTGTGTGGGCGGCTGTTGCATCGTACAAGTGTTTCCCAAGAGCGTTTGTGTTGTGTTGTACGTGATACCCTCATCATAGCCCCACAACTCTAGCCCCCCGTATTCTGGCGAGGCGAGAGACTCCGGAGACATAACCATAGCCGGTGGCAAGCCCAAAGCTGAAGACGACGTCACCTCGGACGAGCTCTCTTCGAGCATTCGCAGCGTCTGGAAACCTCCGTTGTTAGACCAGCGGCGTCTCATGTCGGTAAGCGCGTCACACGCTCCGATATCCACAAGCGCCGACGGACATCCTCCGATGTAAGCTTTCACTTCACTTTTTCCTCGCACTAAACTATCTAAACGCGACTCAACACCACCAGTCGATGCGGTTTTGTAACGATGCAACTCGTTAGGCGTAATGCAGTCGATTTTGCACACCAATAGATTGGAATCCACGATAACTTTTTCTGGTCACAACACAATCCACGCAACCGGTGAGAAGAGCACGCGAGTCCCACGAATAGAGTCCGGCGTTACGAAGATGAGAGGTTGCCGGGTTTGTTAAAACGTTGCGCGCGCGCGACCGTCGTCAACGGAGTACGTAGAGCGAGCGAACGAGCGACGCGGCCGCTCTCACTACTCACTGCCACGGTCGCGGTGACGTCACGCGCCCCTCGCCACCCCGCCCCGCCCGCCGGCCCCGGCGCGCAGCCGTGGGCCCGTGGCACAGAAAGTCAAGTCAACTCACCGTCGACAGAATGTGGCGCGCCGATAAAACACCCTCGATTTATGAAGCGACTCGTTCTATCAAAACAACTCTCCGCTGTTCGTTACGCAACTTTTGAACTTGAAAGCAAATCCCAGTTGAAAAGAAAACTGTTCCTTATTTAACAGGACTTAGTAGATTAGTAACAAATAACAATGTAGAGAAATAGAATGAAGTATGATTTGTCTACTCTACTCTAGACAATAATATTACCGGTAATATAACTCTGGTTTCCCTTCAATACGTATAAAAAAAAACCTGTAATATAAAAAAGACTAGGTAGGTACTCTAGGCTATTTTAAATTAATGTTTTTATATGTGAATTAATTATTAAATAAGTTTTTTTTTTTTCATATTGTAGTTTCATCTAAAATCATAGCTAAAATTAAATAGTAGGCAAGTATAGCTATGTATGTATAGTAGGTACCGTAGGTTGGTAGCAATCTTAATAGGTATTGTTTATTATAAAAAAATACTATGAGACCTAGGTAGGTATATCATTGGTTGGTAGTAATTAAATTGTTAACTATAGGTAGGTACCTAATGTACGAGAACCAACCTTATAATGTCATTTATGACCTAAGTCGCCACCCAGCCTTAACCTACCTAGGTACACAAGAATGATAATATTTTTATTAATTACCTATTTGTTACTTTTTATTTATTTAGAAACAAAATCAATGTTACTACTATTTTATATTTCTTTAGAAATGAATAGGTACCTTTGTACCTAGGTCTAATTACTCAGACCAATAAAAGACTTTTTTATTGGTCTGAGTCTAATTATTATAACTTAAATTACTTGCATTTATCAATTTATTCTCAAAGCGCACTAAAAACATTGCTTTATTGTGTTCTTGACATAAAATATAGATATCTACCTGCATAGGTACACGACCCAAATTACAGTTTAGGCTTTAGGTTATCTAGCTAGTAGGTACTTACCTACTTCGCGAAAGATATCCACTCTTATCATGTTGCGATCATTTTACCTACATGATTGTGTCAAACTTATGATATTTGCTATTCATTGCAAAATGTAGTGGAGAAGCGATTTTGTCTTCAAAAAAGATAAGGCAATGTATATTCTTTATGTGAAAAAGTAGCAATGCTGCCACTAGATTGGATTATCTATAATGATGTCGGCCATGATTGTTCCGAGCGCGTCATCATCACGTGTTCGCGGAGCATTGACCTTTCCAGTGTTTTGGTAATACATCAACCATCTCAGAGTCCAATGCAAAACATTCAGGCAATACAGATATATATCTATTCATTAAAAACACGGAAATTTTACGATTAATCATGCTTTACGGATTTATCTCTAGCTAAATACGAGTAGGAGTGTATTATTTGTCTTGATCTGGTCCCTGTTTTTTAGCTATTTAACATGTCAACATGTCGGACAGTACCCTCCTACGTAGGTTCTTACTATTATATCTATGTTTTAAACATTTTGTAGGTATGTTGGTACGTTGGTAGATAGAGCACATCTACTATATGAACTAAGGCTCGGCACAAACGGGCCACTGACCACAGCCACCGGTGGCGGTGGCTCACAACGAGCAATGCACACGCTTTTTCATAAATTTTGTAGTGGCAGCCACCGGTCACGTGTGCGCTACTCACGGTACCTCTAAACAACACTCATAATAATTCCAAAATGGGTTGAGCAAAGCTTTATGTAACATTTGTTTACAGAGTGACTTTATTTAAGCTAGCAGTTTTTAATAAACATTTTAAGATTCAAAATATATTGAGATCAATCAATGAGCACTTTCCTAAAATTATGCTACAAACTTTACGTCGTTATCTCTCGGAATTTGGCTAAGAAGCAAAAATAAATAATTGAAACCAAAAGCTTTTTGTTCGAAACCTATAAGCTTTTTTCCAGATTGTACAACAAAGTGTTTTAAATTTGTAGTCGTGACGCTAGTCAGTCGTGCGTGCAGCAAACAGCGAAACAGCTCGATTGGTTACCCCGACCCCCCTCACCTTCATCTTCGTCGAATTACCTTTCAGGAACGCATCCATTACTCCGTTTAAGATGCTGTCCTGTTCATTTCAAGATATGAAGCAATATCCTGATGAAGCAAGTTGTTTTACGAAACGGGTTTTTATACTAAAAGTAGGAAGAGAAGAAAATCATACAGCTTTCAAAATTTTTGGTTCGTCCGTGAACCAACTGCGTCTTCCAAGTTACAAAAACATTACGATCGCTCTGGTGGTAAAGACAGTTCTGATGGTAAATGGTCTGGTCACCTAGTCTCATTCGCAAGCCCGCAGACATGGCAATTAAAGTTTGATCACATATTTGAATGTCTGTCACATTTGTAACATTTCTATATCTTTTTGACTTCAAATAAGTGTGTTCAAACTTTGCACAAATAGGTACTCAAATGCCCGTGCATGGGGCCACACTTCGTGTTTGCGTATTTGAACCTGAGATTTGAACACATTATGTCTGGCTTACAACAACGTGGTATTTCCGCTATGCTACCCTGACTATTGGTACCCCGCGAATCGCTGGATACCTTACTCACCGACAGAAAAATAAAACTACGAAAGGCTATGCTATTGAATGCGGTGTTTATTAAGGTGTTGGTATTTGTACTTATTACCTCAGAAGACCGGCGTTCCAAATTCGAACGGCTAATCTGTACTTTACCTCTAATGTCCTCGTGAGCGTGAATAAGCATTTACTGTCATATCATCATTAGTGAAGCAAAACTATTTTAAGAATTAATAAATTAAATTTGAATTCAAAAGAAGTATATTTCAGATTACATCAAAGAGTTAAATAAATCAAAACATTGCATTCTGTTTTCAAAATAATATTGTAAGTACCTACCGCTCTTGGATTATTCAGCGGTGATTTATTTTTGACTATAGTCTCAACTGATTTAAGTGATGTTTACGTATAAATTTATAATACCTTGTAGCTTATTTCAATCAATGTTGTTATCCAGGTTATCCTATTTCGTCAAGGATAAATCTTGACTTGATTTTCATTTCTGTGTGGATTGAAGGCTGTACTTTGGCTAAAATATTGTAGAAAATAATTGGAAATCAGGTATGATTACCATTTGATGCTAGGACAAGTTTGTGTCAGTTGATTGATACTGGGGCATTTGGGCTACACAATGCTCCTCTGGGGTCTTTAACACTGCTAGTATCCCAATACCCAAGATCTCGCTGGTAGAGCAAGCATCCATATATTTTATGTTTTCATCATATTTGGAGGAAAGAGCTTTTAAATAGAAGGTAAGTATTGTCAATTCTTGTTTCAAAATTATTGCACATGAGAGGATTTTACGTATTCCTTAAAAAGAGGTTATGTGACTTCTTTTTCGCAGAACAAGTCGGCTAGGCTATTCAATAGAAATTTTTTCTTTGAATTTTATATTTCAGTGCCTAGTTTAATAATCTCATTGTTATATGCAATATAACCAACGTTTGAAAAAGAAATAAATAATGAACAATTAATGAGTTAGGTAACCTTTTTGCTCCACAGGATTCCATTAAATGCAAATTAGAGACAAAATTGATCGATCTGCCATTTTGCTTGTCAAGGTTATGTAATTGTATCTGTTTGCTTTGCGTCATTCTAGCATTAACCCTTTATCTGTAAATAATTATTCAATTCTATTAATTATACCAGTGCCCTATATATTTATTTCTAACTTAATAATTATGTATGGAGGGTTACGATCACAGTAACAGTAGCCTATGGGCGTCTGTATATAAGTGAGAACACACGCGCTTTATCAGCTTATAAAAACTGTTCACTTCTTTTTAAAAGTACCTACCTACTCCATTTTTTCTTTGGGATAGCCGCGAGAGAAGCGAAAACATTCTGCAATCCATTTTGCAAATGGATTGAATATGTAAGCTTATTTGATTAATTTTCCTGGAAGAAGGAAAATCAGAATATTTTTAATAAGTAAATACTTGAAAGAGTAAAAGTGGTAAATTTAAAAAAAGAAAAAAGTACAATAAATTCGATAATAATATTAGTTTTTTTTATTTTCTTTCGCAGTTTTATGAATTAGTCTGGAGATTTTTAAAATACTATGGTATTACGTGGTAAAAAAGATCTTATAAGTATAATGTTTCCATGAGACCATTCAGGGCGACAAGACACGATGGTCGATAGATGATAGAAATAGAGCAAAATAATCTTTTTGATTAAAAAATTTAATTTATGCCCTATGAATATCAATGATAAGTAGTCGTTGTAAGTAGTATTAATATTTGCAAAATTTTGCTTTGTAATAAGAATCATTTTTGAAGTGTCGTGCCTTGGTATACATTTGTCCGCGGTCGACTGTACTATAGGATTTAGTAAATGGTAAACTCTATATAGCAAGAATGATTAATGTAGCCAAAACTTGGCATGCAGCCATGAGTTTCTTTATTGTGGTTTTGAAAATAAAAAGCAAAATATTAATTCATTTTGAAACATACCTTCTGATGTCACTTCATACACGATCAAATACATTAATAATTCATACGTTTCGTGTAACTTACCTGAAACAAAACATAAAAATATTAAGTAAGGAGTTATCATTTACAAAAATCAAATATTAATTTAAATAATGTAAATTATAATTTAATGTATAGGTTGATTGTAACGCTAAAAATAAACAAACGTATTTTTGTATTCCATTGACCCATGGAAATTCCTAAAATTGCGTTTGAGGAATGGAACTCTACAAGCATTTGAAATAAATTAATTTTAAAATTTCGCTTTAATACTAGAATTTACGCGTTTGTAAACGCAAAAATAAAATTATTCCATTTCGCTTTAATGTTCAAAATAGCTTATATCAAAATCAAGCATGCAACATTATATAGAGTAGAAAAAGATCATCTAGTTACACGAATTACACGATTCAAAGAAATAGCATGACGAGGCATTTGTCTTTCTCGACTCCGATGCAAACCAGCTGCTTTTAAAAGTTCGCGACCGGTTTGAATTTTTCCTGAGTTATTGCACCATTTAGAGCCGGCTGGGTAGGCGACGTTGTCGTGTTTTTACTAGCGATGTGCAGGCGCATAAAAAGCGGACGCGGCAGAATGGGCCGCGCAAGCGCAATTAAGGACCAAGGTCTGCAGGTTATCAAACTCATGTCGGCGACTCGCAGAGCTGGCTGTGCACCGCTGCCGCCGCAAAAAAATGTAGCGAATAATGAAGTCGGTGGTATTAAAAGATAATAGCAGGACTAACACGACACTTGTACACCCACAACTGGCACCGGTCTTGCGGATCTATGATGTGATCCAAAAGACACCTTGCAAATTATTTTGCTTTTTTCATTCTACAGTGGCAGTCAATAAACTCTACATTTTCGTAGTTTTGTGTTTTTGCCAGTAAGTAAGCTTGCAAGAGCCCTGCAGGGTTATATAGTGGATGAGATTATAGTTGGCAGCGCACGTGTGACACCTCGGTGCTGCTGCAATCATGTGTAGGCTATGGTCACTGCTTACCTTAAATCAGCCGCAAACTTGTTTGTCATCATATAGCATAAACAAGAGATGACAAACAAGGATATATGGTCTCGTCTGGTGTTAACAAGTTAAAATTGTTTAACATCAACATGGCACTCCTGCGCAGTCAATCTTGTGTCTGTCCTCTTCCCCGTGTAGCTCTAGATGCCACACCAACAGAAACAAAACTCTATGAAAATGATTTAACTGCGATAACGTGGAAATTAAAAACCAAAGTCAACTTGGGTTAATGCTATTAAGACTAAGCTTAACATCCTATTGCAAAATCGTTCTAGGAATTCCTAATACACCTAGTGGGTCAGTGAATGGTTCTGGCCAAGAGCCATGTTTAGTTTTTATGGGGAGTCAAGGCTACAATGCATCTATTGCATACACAATTGTAACTCCACTTGATAGCCTGATGTCATTCGCACTTTGTGACCTGCTAAGGAACCATGTTACCGTTCTCTGCAGTCATATGAATACTTACATAATGCAACCTAGACAATGATATCTGGAGAGCATTGGAATCTCGTCTTTGTGTAGCGGCCTTAAGTTGTACTATTGCTTTGTCCTCCTCACACATACAACCTTTCAGCTATTCAAAAGCTAGAAAATTATTCATGAATGGGAATAGAAACCTTAAGTGTGATCGGGTAGAGTTCAGTTTTAAAGTCGAGTTATAGAATATAAGGCTTTTTAGGTTAGGTATTCAATACTATCATTTACGTGATGGAACTATGGAGTCCGAGTAGTGATATAAAATTGCGAGCTGTATCGAGGGCTGCCTGGGGCCAAGCTTGTATTGAAGTCTGGGAACATGAACTGAGAAACTTAAGTGGTAAGCGCCAATTGATGGCCGAGATGTACTTAAATATAGAAATAAGATAACTGTATAAGAAGGAGATAGATTCACGAAGATGATAAAACAGTATTACAGATAACACAATACAATTTCGACAAAGTCAACGAATATTTGGAAAATGTCTTTTTCGCTACCGCAAGATCTGAACGGATATTAATCATAATTAAAGTCAGTAAAACGGAGTAATTGACGCCGGAGGTGCTTTACGAGTTTATTTATGAAGCATCCTGTGTGAACAAGTTTTTGCGAAGAAAACAAACTAACTTAAAATATCGATGTTTATGTGGAGTTTTTATTACAGCCTGAATAAACAAGCTTACGGAGTCGTCAGGAAATTAGCGCTCGCTGGCAAAATTAATGTTATAAATCTTTATTAAACTCGGGGTGTTTACCTACAGTCGGTGTCAAGAAGTTTGGAAGTATCTTACTTATGCTCGTCACGTTCTTAACTAACTTCATAATTATGTCTAATATAGTATCTCATTCGTCTACTATAATTGATTACTTTATTATACGAACTTTGTTAACATCGTTGAAGTCGCTAAACCCTTACATTGTCTTACTTAATGTTTGTCGCCTTATAACACTCAAATGGGTTATCGGCTCTACTTAGCTTGGCAATACGACATTGTGGAATGAACGCGCTAGATATTAAGAGAACTGGCAAAAAATAAGCCAATGCTTATTTTGAAACTGAATAGCACGTTATATAAAATATATTTATGGTGGTGGACATGTCTGTTTCTCTATATTGTGGTAATACAATCAGAAACGCTTAAACAGATTTTAGATCACCCTTCACATTAAACATGGCTTATGTCACATATGTTTTCAAAATCATTACCTTTTTATAACAGATTGAACGTTAAACAGTAGTTGCAATTTACTGAATAAAATTGCAACTGGGTCACAGTGCCTATGATGCAGGAGGTGGCGATTGTCGACCGTTGTTCGATGCGCGTGCGCAGGCTACCAATGCGGGTGCATTCGTTGCGTAACGCATTGTCTTCGCCATAGGTGCAATGACATAAGAAGCATCCGGCTTGTTGCCAGAGAATTCTAAAACTCTTGATCTTGAAAAGGACATTAAATCTTATTTCCGGCACAAAAACGTAGAGTAATTTGAGGAGTACCTTCTGTATGGTGGCACTCGACAGACTGACTTTATCCACTGTGCTCTACATCTCTGTTTTATAACAAAACTAAATCACTATATACAAGGTGTTTGGTACATGGGGTATGAAGCCGGCACCTACCTTAGCATGGGTAGGTCATAGTCATATAGCAATTCAGATGAGTATATAGTTAATAAAACCTTATAAAGTCTACCACGAACTCCTTAACAGTATCGTCAAATAAGTTTTGTTGAAAGTAACATTCTTGTGATAATTTTCCATGATTAAACAAAAACATCTAAGAACCCAAACACTATTTACCGATTTATTTTTAGTAACTTGTAGAGACCACACATTTATTTCGTTGACATAGCCGTGTCGTCTGTCAGAGAATTCGTTGACTCCTGCTAAAACTAAGGGGATTTGCCAAAAAACTACGATCCCAAGATAAACTAGGAATAGACTGACAGGTCACATCCACTATTTCCTTGCCAACTTTGCAATTAGATATTATGTTTCTTTATTATTAAAACCACACATGTGTAAAGTAATTTCACGTTTGCTAGTTTTTTGTGATCATACCTAAATTTATCTTCGCCATTAATTTACCCAGATGCTATGACTTATTCATTACTCTGTTAATGCTTCCGCGTGAATTCTGAAACACTTTTTCAGTATACACATTTTATTGCCTTCTAAGAGACGATATTATTTCAATTGTAGGGAATAATGCTTTAAAATATCAATATTATAAATATACACGAAAAAACACGGGATAATACAAAAAAATTTGAATGATGATAAGAAAATTAATTCGTGATGAATCGTATTTTGGTTTTGGTCGTTGGCTTTTCCTCGTAAAGAGCTCCAAGTCTTCAGGCCAATTATAATGGAAACACTTCCGTGGTAAGCATGTTTCAATTTGCAAGGGAGCAATAATTGCAGAGTATGGAGCTAGACAGACATCAGGCCAGAGTACTGCGAATAACATTGGTACTAGCACAAATTGAAGGTAATTATATCTAATTGCGAGCCACGGTCATGGCCAATAAGCACCAATAAGCAGTAACATGGAAGGTGGACCGAAGGTCTGTGTCTACTTCAATGAAAAGTGATGTAACGTCTTGCAAAATCTGATATTGTCTAGTCTTCAATAGAGTTAACCCGTGAAGCAAAAGCAAATGATTTTAATATTAACCACATGAGGTCAGATATTGCACTTAAAGATTAATGATTAGGACTAAAGAAAAGTATAGTCTAGTTAATCATTAAATTAACAATAGCATGCCTAACGTATCAATTGGAATTGCCAATGTTTCTTAGTTTCATCCTGATCAAGATAAATAATACAACGCTTAGTTATATTACACGTTCAATTTCACAGGTTCAGGTCTAAATAGAATTTATACAAGAAATTCCAACACATACTCCTAAGGCGATTGCCAGGCAACGGTTCTCGATAGACACCTACGAACGCTTGCCCCACTTGCGCTGGACAATAGCCAAGGTCTAGTCTAGACGGACTTAGGTATTTGCAGATACCATAATCGAAGTGATGCTTTATTATTGTGTAATGACTGACACAGAATTGCAGTATCAACTGTAGGTAGATCGAAGTAATGAGGATTCAATCAGATTTATAGCCAATTACGTTTTATATTGCTGGTGACAGCAATTTCCGTATTAATGATACAAAGTCAAATTTATTTGATTGCAAAAATCATTTTGAATATTACACACCTAATAAGTATGTTTTTTTCTATAATATGTTATTACACCTAACCTTTTCTAAGCAATATACATAAGAGTGGAAAACTTAATGTGATTTAAGTTTTACAACTACAAGGCTACTTTTTACTAGGGGACACATAATTAGCAAGAATTATGGAATCATTGAGTTTCATGAATCATATTCATCAATCCAAGTAAATGAAAATGTCGGTGTTGCTTACGACTGCATTATGACGACGCTCACAATTGATTGAGAGGCTGTAAAGGCGGAAAGAAAAACATAATAGGTTTTTACAGTCACGTACAAAACAGAATAAACCTCACCGCTTTGATTTGATTTAGCTCGATGAATGCCGAGCAAATGGCATGGAAACTTGGAGTAGTTGACTTGTAACTTGAGATTGGTTCAATAATTCTCGCGTCGCACAGGTCACGGGCACGTCTCAAGGTATTAATAGCGTCATAACTCGTAACCACGATTGTAGGCCGACGCAAAATACTTAAACTCCATTACCAGTCCTATTGTTCGAGTTAGGAATATAAGCGAAATGAACCCAGTTTCAGTAAGAATGAATGCACTTGTTGCAGGATTTGCATCAATAATATTTTCAATGCTAACCTTCATCATAATCATAACAGCCTTTATAAGTCGGCCCACTGCTGGGACAAAAGGCCTCTCCTTGTCATCGAAGGAGGTTTAGGCAGTAGTCCACTATGCTTTCCCAATACGGATTGGTGGACGGAGTATAAGGTGATCAATACTCCTTTGCTGATCCATTAGTCGCCTTCTACGACTCCCATTGGAGAATATTAGGTGATGCTATTCTACTCTGGCGGCATCACACGGCTAATGCAAACCTTACGGTCTATTTTATTAGTGTCAATTTTATTTGAAACATTATTAGTATTTAAATTTCTATGACTTGAAAAATGAGTATTGGTTTGTAAGTACTTTGTTATATCGCATAGAGCATAGATGAGTAGCTAAAGCTCGATTGTTAAGGTCAAAAAATAAACACAGCTGTTAGCTGCCTTAGAAACCCATACAATGTTGCAGCGATATCTGGATCATTTTGTAAATATTATTGCGATTGAAGTTGCTTTTGATTTAAATGCTTTTTTAAGACTTCACAATGTTTACGAACATAAATATTTGGGATTATTGCCAAATGTCGTCGAACTGTGATTTATTTTGGATTTAAATGTAAAGATGCGTTGTAATTACAGTAGGCAGTAAAGCATGTCGAGTCTCGAAGCCTCGACTTTTTATTATGGCGGTCGACCACAATAGCTCAGCGGACCGACTGACTTGAGGAGGTGCCCTTTAATCAACATCAGTAAATCACACGCAAGGCATTCACTTCATACAATCGATATTAAAATAATTATTAAGGTCGTACCATTATTTCGAATAAGCAATTTTTATTACATTTTTTTATTCCAATTTATATTGTGCACCCTAAATCAACCAGGAAAACGTCCGCTTTTGACGATGAAGTTCCATTTTTATTTAAATCGTCAATATGAATACTTACAGGGCAATGTTCTTGATGATTTAAAAGTAAAAAAAAGTTCGTTCTGCCAAACAGAAAAGTACCCAGAGTACCTACATTCGTTTAAGATTCATCTTTCCGTCTCTCTGTTCCTTTTATATGCTGAATAAATGTTTTCTATTGTATTCTATAAACTTCAGCAAGATCATGTATTACTACAATATGGAATAACTTAACATCTTTTCAGGTTTCCCTTTGTGTGTGTATAACACTAGTTGATATATATTGTCTTGAAGGACTTGCAAGACGTTAGGCGTAGGCAGATCACGTTCCCGCCACATGTGTTGATTTTTTACCGGTGCCTTTATATATGATAAATTCTGACATTACAACTGCTACTATTGCCTTAATTACTGTTTTACCGACTATCCTTGTCTCGCGCGTTTGTTCTTTAATCTTCTGTTCTTCTCTACTAAAGAAATTTGAGAAGTTTGTGCAAACTGACGATTCGTTAAGTTTGAAGAGCTCAAAACGACATACCTATAATTATAATATATTTAGTAATGAGTACGCGTGTGCCATAGTTATAATCGTTTATGTCGCCATCGTTTTATCATGAAGAGAATTCTAGAAGATATACAATGTCTCTTATATGTCTTAAAATAATAAAAAAATCAGTAGTAGAGCCGAGCCGATTTCTTCTTGTATATGAAGGTACTAAAGCCAAACTAACTTCGATTATAGGACTATTTCACGCCCCGGCTCACTCCAGGCCGGGCCAGCCCTGGGACGTTTACTTATACCACAGATAATATAATACTATACTAGCTTATACTATGATTTTGGCGAAGAGGCTTAGGATAGGAAGGATTGGTGGTTATTAGTGGGTAGGGTAGGATCGGCAATGTTCAGCGTCGGGGAGTCCCACATACGGCGCATTGTCTATGTACCCAGCGTACGGTACGGTGGAATGTCCATAAACGGATATTTCCATGAAGAAATACGACTTATACCACGAATCAAAAATCAGGTTCTTTCTATTTACTAATATAGTACTTATTATAATTTAATACTACTCGTTCAATTATTATCTGTGATTGTGTCTGTGATATGGCTGTAATTCAAACATGTTGTCAGTTATTACCTACTAACTTCCTTTGTCCTAATAATTCTCAATAAGAAAGATATTGCTCGAATTTTTTTTTCTGAGAATATTAATGTTATATATGTACCTGTAGTGTAATAGCAATTTTCTTAGAAATTACTTTTTATTGCGAATAAGAACAGTTGATTAAATTCTTTATTGAAAAAATACAATAACATCAACGTTATTAAAATAAAGGCAAAAGAACGTAACATAGGTAAAGAAAACAAAATTTGTTCTCCAAATAGGAAATTGTTAGCTTAATCACCTGCAATACAAGATTTTTTCATCTCAATGGCAAATAATGTATTTTATTGAAATGCAGTCTCTATGACTTTATACAGTTAAAGTTTATTGTCTATTGTAGTTAAGTGCTTCCTAGATTGTAAATTATTATCAAGTTAATGTGACCTTAGTCTAAAGTTTTACATACTTATTGTGTAGGTGCATTCATCCTATTGTTCTTCAAAATCGTGATGTTGTAGCCTATAGTCTTTTTCAGAATATTTATATATAGATTCAATTAAAAATAAACTTGAAGAAGTTTTTTATTTACTTATGTCGGTTTCTTAGTAGTACCACAGTCTATAGAAGTCTTTTCTACGAAGATATATAAATAGGTAGGTATGTTAAAATTAAAAAGGAAAAATAAAACAAAGAAATATAATAGTATATATTCCGTACGAAAATTACTGTCCAACTAATTATTTTTAATATTACAATTTTTTTAATTAGTTCTGCGAATCTAAAATGAGAATTAAATTTTCTGATAATTTCATTATTTTGAAGTAGTTGCAACAACGAATTAGGACTATTTTTTTGACAATATTGTCACAGAGTACAGCGTGTTTGTAGTCGAATGGATATTATTTTTAATCTCCTTATAAATTTCATAAATAATAATAGTACCTAGCCATTTTAGATCTTTTAGTACCGTAGATAAGACCTTATTAGCATTACCGTGCTTATGCTATCACAAATATCTTGAGTTTCACAAAAGTATTTCATATGGTACTTAAGTATATATTGTCAAATGAAATCCTGTAACTACTCCCTATTATAAGACACGAAATTATATTTCTATCATTGATATTTTATTTTCCTGTATTACTTTTACATACATGTTCTACAAAGAGAAGCCCGCAAACCATGTAATAGTTATCCTTGTATCCCACACATCAATCTTTCTTTCATTCATGCAAATTTGTTGGAAATTGAGAGAAAGATATGCCATAGAAACAGCTGAAGTACCTAAATGATCAACCTTAGTGTTTCAATGTGAATTGTGAAGCTACGTAGGTAAGTATTTTATTTACGGATTTATTTTACAACTCTTAAAATGGATGTTAATTGCTGTATGTAAAAGCAAGATAATTAAAGATATGATCATTGAAGTATTAACAAATCGGAAATGTGCACAGGATTAACCAAATAATGAGGTCCATATTTTTTTTCACTTTTTTATGTACCTAAATGCTTAAGTTCATATACCTTTTTTACAACCGACAAATAGATTTAAATAAGAAAAACATATTTCACTTTATACGAAAAATTTCGGAACATACATGGAATATTTTCGGATGGACAAAGCTGCGAAAAGCAAAATACAATTTTGGATATAACTATTTGCACCAAGCTGTATTTCTAATAACCTTTGTGTTATAAAAATTGTTGTGTACTACTTACACGTCGAAAAATAAGTAGGTACTATTAACTTCATTATTTATTTATACGTTACTTACTATAACAAGACATCACAAGATATTTTTAAAATGTCTGTGTCAGAATCAGAAACTTAAGTGATCCAATAATTTAACTACTCTGGATATGTCTCATGGTAGAGTTAACAGCGAAACAAAGAACTTTTTGAAGTATAGACTGTTTCATCGAAAATGGAACTTCACATGAATAATTTGAATTCCATTTGGAAGACCAAAAGTTTGTTTTTTATCTATGGAATGCACTGCACTGTGTCTAATCTTGTTACACCGCACCGTCACCGACTCATGCACAACTCATTAACGACCTACAGACCGAGTATCCTTGAACGTGCGATAACTGCCGACATATTTGTCCATCAATTTAACTTTAGATTCAATGAATAGATAAAAATATATTGACCATGTAATCGAAGGATATTGTGATTACAATAAATTAAAGATAACAATGTAAAGTAAAGGTTCATTCCACTTTTTAAAACATTTTTATGCTACAAAACAAATATACTCAGTGCTCAAGCAAACGAAAACTTGAATTTTGTTATTAATTTTATTTGGCATGATTTGAAATGTTTGAAATTTGTACCAAATTAAGAAAAATACAAGTCCCTCAAGTATGAAAGGATTATTTTTCTTGTTTCTTGATTTCAATCTACAACTATTAGCTCTCTAAATTGTGCTATTAGCTTTCATGGAGGTGCCGGGTCCATACATAGTGTTGCAAAGATGAAAGTCAGGAGTACTGTGGCACTTGTGTTGTGAACCAAGTGTAGGTTTAAGAATAAGAACCCATTTGATGCATAAATACTCACTACCACTGTACTGGTTTCTCTCTTTATGCAATATATATAATATTATGTAATCTTCTTCTTCTATCGATCGAAGGTAATCTTACTATGAAACCAATTTTATTGAACTTTAGATATCATATGTTAAGCGAATCCTAGTATTAGACATGTTCATTGATTTTACATTTTCGTTTATCCGTATTTTAAAAGCTACAATTAATTTTAGGTAGAAAATCAGATAAAAAGCAGAAACCATTTTGTTTCTCTCAAAACTTGATCTTATAACGTAGACATTTGACGATTAACGCAGGTCATGGACTTTATAACTCTTCAACTAATACCAGTTCTATTAACATTTATTAATGTTATCAAAAATAAAAATTCCTTGAGATTTTTTACTTTCCTGTGTGATTTTATATTACATATTCATCATCGGTGTGTGCTTAACTGCGTATGTCGCGTCGTGTTTAAAGTCAGGTTATTATGCAACAGCACATTCCGCTCAGAAGCATTTTAATCTACCGTGACGTAAAGAGTATAAACAAAAAAAATCTACACAATCATTCTTTCTATATAGTAATAATTATCATGTATTTGTCATACAGTGGCTAATTTTGCGTTATTTATTGGTTACGACATTCGGTTGGCACCTACTGAGTTGAAAATTGAAATCATATGAATACCAACTTTGTGTTTTAAACATCCTTTCTATCCTTATAACAGATGAGTACTCGTAATTTGTTCAATATTGGACTATTATGTTTCTTGTGTTTGTCCGTATATTATTATGGGCTTCTTTTTTCAGATCTAGGATAAATGTACTTATATAATGATCTTGTCATCTTTAAGAAACGCTTAGTGTTTATGTTTCATACAATATAATAAAGATATTTTTTGATGAAAATTTTTTATGTATGAAAATTTAATATAATAAACAATCAACCCAATCAATAACTGTAATACACTCATTACCTTCACTTCCGAAAATCGGCACAAGTTCCAAACATTCCGATACGATAATTCTTACCTTACCTAACTTACATGTAATAATTTTCCTTCATAAATATAAAAAAAATTGAATGCATACATCAGACCAATAAAAAAGATGCACACTTACATGACTAGCTATTATCAAAAGGAGCCAGACGTTATATAATATCTGAAATCGCATAACTCATCACTAATTTTATTTATACTTACTGTACTGTATATTTTCGGACGTACGACTCACACTTGCTAGTGCTTACGAGACGAGTCGTATTTCAACACCGTCACGTCACTACGATAAAGATGTTACGCGACATCACTCCTAGTAGTAAAGTCAAAAACCTACTCAGAGTTCATATATTGAACTTAGTGGAAACGGGCCAAGCGGTCGCTGCGGCGCAGCCTTGACCTGCCGTCGCCCGCATGAGTTGACTCAGCGCACATACGTGTGTTGTGTGCCCATGCAGTCTGTCACGGAATCACAAACAAAACAATATGGTGGCAAAAGTCAATTCTTGATAACCTGCAGAAAATCTTTGCATAGAGTAGATAAAGTAGCAGGAGGTAACTACTTCGACCAAAGCTTGCAACAAGTTTGAAGAGGTTTTTCAAATCCGAGAATGCATTTTGAATCTGCAATTTTATGCAGACTCTTTTCCAATTCCAAAAATTTGCTCTAAGATTGGTACCTTTAATCAAATAACTCCGTACGTAACAACTTTACCTCAATCATAGGAAGCTCATGGGCGCTGTGATTAAGTAGTAAATGCCGAACATGATTCTAGAGAGATGTTATGAATCATCTATGTGACTTGATTACACATTTGTTATTAGAATTGACTGATGATGAAATGCAACAAAACTTGTGTTTATGCAAAATACATGTTGACCTAGTTTGCATAGATTTTATTAGAAAAATAAGGTAATGATAAATTATCCTGGCCTGATTATTTGTTACTTAGAACTGGTGTCCTTATTTGCCGACCCCACAACGTTAACAAATTACTCATTATGTCCATTATTATGCGGTTAACTGCAGCCGACGACATCAATGTCATTTGGTAAAAATAGCCTTGGGAGTTGGAAGACCAGATAATTTCGTCTTCTTCGAGACTCTTACGTCATTTCGGCTTTGAGTACACGTGTATTCGGTTTGTTATACATACATAGACAAAAAAAATGTCATAACTGAGATTTTTTAAAAATCTAAATAATTACTTTTATATATCATTTATAGCTGTTCCCGGCATGCGTTGCAATGCCGCGTAAAGTGTAAAAAAGAAAATATAAATAATATTATTATGTAGATTTTTTGGGCCAGGAACCCCTTCACGGCATCACAATCTGACCAATGCTTTCGGAACGCAATGCGAGGACAAACATAGATTTTTATTTACTAATATAGATAAATTACTGGCGACGGCTATAATTTAAATATAGCAATCCTATTTTAAATTAAGAATCAACTTACACCAAGAGATTATCATTCATATTGTGTAGATACCAAAAGTTTGCCTCTTTTAGCGTGGCGTTCTACGTTCTAACTTGGTTGATCTTTAAAAAGAGCATCCTGCCTGCTCGAAGCAAACTGGGCCGCGTAACGAGGACAAGGCTGTCGAGGACATATTAT
This sequence comes from Elophila nymphaeata, assembly GCA_955850985.1. Lineage (NCBI taxonomy): Eukaryota > Metazoa > Arthropoda > Insecta > Lepidoptera > Crambidae > Elophila > Elophila nymphaeata. The sequence goes on from OY039070.1 coordinate 10,139,510, forward strand.
TCTATCAAGCACTCTCCTTGCTATTTCTGGCTCAAGTTGCCCTCGGCGCTTATTTATGGTCTCTAACCCACTGTGATAAATGCTCTTTCCATGGGAAAGCTACTGAAATTAAAACTCAGATAACAGACGTCGCCCTTATCTAAACTGTCGAACGTCTGGTCGAAAATAAGTATACTTACCCGCCCGTAAAAGCTTGTCCCAAATTATCAAGTCTTATCGTCGAGGTCAACCTTGAAGTTCCATCAGACTTTGCCGGTGCCGTATTTATTAGAGCAGTTTAAGTGACAAAATCCAAATGTACTCTGAAATTGACAACGAAGCGCACGATAAAATACCAATTCAACTTTGTAAGGTAATTTTGATATGATTTCTTCCGCATGCAAACAAGGCCGTCGCTGATTATTCTTATCATAATTGACCTCAACATATAAAAAACAAGATGCATTCTAGTATCTATCATTTTATCAATGGCCTTCCTGTTTTTAGGTTGCCTGTATTAGGAGTCTAACAAAGTGATTTCAACAAACAATATGGTGCTTCTTTAAAGTTAGATACGTATTTTACTTATTACATTCATAACAATAACAGTTAATGTGAAACATTTAAGGTAAAAGGAATTTATTTTCAGTTTACCAAGTTTATAACTTTCAACCTTTATCTTAATAATGCACTGCATGAAAAGGAGTTATGTGGACAATGTTTCTGTAATTAAATGCGAATGGCCACTTGTCACCATGAAACATTCACTTGTGTCCTCTACTCAAGAAAAACGAATAATGGAATGTATAATACGGCTTTGCTTAAAGAATTAAAGGAGTGCTTATGGTTAAAAATTTTGAGGGGTTCATACATAAAACTAACTTAAACTTTAAACATAAAAGAATACAATATAAAATAGCTAATATCAAATATTTTAATGGTAGTTTTTAGAACTTTTGTTCAACATAGTAACATGCAGTCGTAGGCATGACATTATGAATGATCTGACTTATTATTAAATTCTATGCCCCCGACTGCATAAAAGTTCTAAAAACTACCATCAATATGTTTTAAGTGTGCCTTTAATATTTGATATTATTTTCATCATTTTAGTTGTCTGATGGGCTTTTTATACAGATGGGGTTTTCAATTTATTTATTTTTATCTTTTTACATAATACGGTCATGATATACCTTTTTAAAATCCTTATGATAAGCCCTTTCATTTTATACCCATGTTGATGAATTCTCTCAGCCGCTATGTTGTGTTTTATAAACATCACTTACCTAAGAACACTTGGGCTGTCAAGGTAAACTAATGATTACCTTAATTATAGAAATCCGTTCAGCCATATATTGTGGTTCAGCCGTTTGAAAGATATGAGGTAATAAAGAACATTACAAATACAGGGCGTAAAAGACATGAACAGTCAAACGAGAACCATGTTATACATCAAAATAAGACACATTTCAAAAAATAATTGCTGGGAAATGATTTTTATTTTTTGGTGTTAAAAAACATTGCAAATTGTACTGCGCAACGTAAAGCGCTCAACTCGCACGCAACTCGGAAAACCGTGATATTTTTGACAGACGGCGGGCGGCCCCGTTCGTTTGTGTCCGTGCGCATCGAGTGAGCTACATTGAACGCTAACGTTTTGAAGCCATGTTTTGTTATGAAATACTAAAAAAAGTATAATGTTTGCTTGGACAATAATTAAGAAATAATGTTTAGAATATGTTTTCATAAAAATATGAAAAAAAAAATTATGACTTTGACCTTCAATAAAATCGTAACTATCAATTTCCCAGGTATAGTCTAAAGGAATAAAAATGTTATGATGGTGAGTAGAATACATGGTTTTCGTTTGACTGTTCATGTCTTTTACACCCGTTATACATATCTACAAGATACGTGCGAAAAACATAACCCTTTCCTCGCAGTCGGGTAAAAAGTATTTAATCGCTTTAATTGTTAATAAATAATATTCAAATAATCTCATAGGATAATCAGAACAATGTCAGTTTTGCAATTGGACATTCATATTTTAATAGACGTAGCAGTATATGTATAACATAGTTAACGTCGGGGCTTCTGTCTGGATAATATAAGACATGCCAAACCAGTATCCTCAGCTCCAAATTGAAGCGGGACAGACGAACATGAATAAGAACAGATGTAGATAACGGACCGCTTTACAGATCTAACTTGTGTATTTCACGAAATGTTTGTTGAAACTATTGCAGAAGTACCTAAAAGATGCTCAAATTCAAGTGGCCTTTTCAATAACCAATAACGGACTAATCATACATTTCAGATTGACTATCTTTCATTATTATTATGTGTTTTAGTACATACGTCATGGTTATAAGAAATTACGCATGTACAGTCGACCAAATTGAATCATGACCCACCTTAAGATTATTTTCCTACAGTCACACTATACAAAGTAGGATGAAATTCCCTTGAACGTACATTTCTAAGTAACGAACCTGTTATCAATTTGTTAGACACTGACAGTGTCAAATAAATATGGCTTTTTAAAATTTGTTCAGACTACTACTTGACATCTGACACATAACGTCATTTTATTTTTAAAAATATAATAGTTATTCCATTTTCTCAGTACTGAAAAGAGTTTAGATTATGAACAACATCTTATTTAAAATTCCAATTGAGACTTTAGTGCAGTGATAAGAAAGATTAAAATTGCATAGATCTCTGACCCGTAATGACGCATTTTTATTCATATTTAAAACGTACTAAGTGCAACACGCATGATAGCGAAGAAAACCTAACTAAATTTATGATTCTAAAGGAATGATCGGCCAAGTGGGTCATGATTCAGTTGGTTCGACTGTACCTGCACTATAAGCTAAAACAAGAAATTGCCATCGGTCGGTGCATTCAACAACCTTGCGTTATCTCGACTGACGCCCTTGGTCCAGTTATTACTATCTCAGGCACATCGACTATGATAAACGTTGTTTATTTCGCCGATTGTTCGTTATTAGACGCGAACAGAATTCGCAATGCCAAGTAATTCAATTCTAGCGTATATTACAAAACATAAGGCAAATGCCAGTTATGGCGTTTCTTGCAGAACGTGCTCAGACAATTTTATGACAGCATAAATAAATGTGTGCTTTTGAAATATTCCGATATATACCGACAGATTTATTTTGTTGTTTAAAATATCTGACACAAGTCCTAAAAATTAGTAACAAAACAATAACATCAAAACGGAGTGTTAATAAAATCTCAGATTCATTAAAAATACAGAATAACATTTCCCTTCATCTTAAAGTAGGTATACATGTCAATCAATACAACTGAAGAAATACTTTTATAGCATAGTTAAATGTACAGATTAAGCAACTAATACGAAAGCATTAATTTTACTATGAGCGCAATCAATCAATTTCAAAATAATTACATGGGCAATTCTTCGACCGCAAAAATAACAGCTGCAAAAACATTCGGGTATAACAAAAACCGATCGATACGACGTGATTCGATTTGGATTCGCGGTGTTGTTTTTAGATCGAGTTTCTCGATTTAGTATTCGATATGACTGTCAAAATTTGCGACATACAAAAAAATAATACAATAGATACAGATGAAATTATAGCCAATTACGCCTTTTTCGTTGATAATAATAGAGACGAGCATCTAGCTAGCGGTATCGCTAACAATGATTTTAAACAATGAAAATTTTAATGAATTCGGATCTATCATTGATGCAAAGCATAAGGCCCAAAATGTGGCCGTACTTGATGGTTTGAGTAACAGAACAATAACGTAAAATACTGTTATAATATAACACATAACTCATATTGAGGACTCGCAGGAAATGCAATTAATTTAATATGCTGGTGAATTTGAAATGTAGGCGGTTAAAACGTCTGACTTAGAAACGTTTTGTTTTTAGATTTATAGTCTTACATTGAGACCATAATTTACAAATTCAAATTTTGTTTTTATGGCAAAGGCAGTAAAGTCAATATTAAAAAAGGGTCATATTATAAAATTAAAAATTAGGAATTATTATAGCAATATTCTTCGCATTACCATAGTATTTCATAAAAGTTACTAGTGTGAACATTTAGAAGATAAAACATTGTAGTTAGTAGGAATAGTGACAATATGTTTTTATGCAGAGATCATACAATGCAGTGGACAATGCTACACCTGCGCCGCCCCTCGCACCTGTATAGAATTTATAAATAGTTAAAGACCACCTATTACACGCAACGGGCGATAAGGAAATTAAAAAGAAGTATCTTACAGCAGCTGTCCTGACAAGTGACCTTTACCATTTCTCGAAAAACCGTTAGTTTTAAAGTATGATGCAGAAATATATCAAGCGTAGGATAGGGGAAAGTATTTCTTATACAAAATACTTGAAGCGTTTTCCCTCAGTTACTCTTTGTCACACAAAAGTAGTAAAGTAGAACATTCAAATATGTGTATCGGTTATAATTTTCCACTGTTGTTATCGCTTGGTAAAGTTTATTGTTATTCGCTAACCGTCTTATTGTTTTCGTAATCTGCTTACCAAAATCAGTAGTTTCTTTAAACGAAAGAATTTATTTAAGTATAGAAGTTATAGTTCAAATCAAATATATAAATTAAGTATATTAGTTCAAATTAAATCGTGACGTAACTTTCATCTTACTGTAAACGTTAAAAATGGTATAGGCATTACGAAATTTGCAAAATCATTAACTAATTTATAGGGTTCGAGATCCGCAGTACGTCGTGCTTAATTAGCTTTCTAAGATTACTCCATTACCACAAGTAATAGTGATCACAGTATTGAGGAAAATATTCTTGAATTATAGTTACACACTTCAAATGTCTAGCAGTCTGTAATTACCAAGATCGATGCACCTAATTGCCTCAGTACAAGAGTGGATAATGAACAAATGAATTTAACGGGAGTCAAAGCCCACTTTTGCGGTTGAATAGGGTTATCAAGGAAGCAGGATATAATAAGATACTCAAGGAATATACAAATTACAGGAGAATGACGAACGTTATACGTCCAACAGAATTATAGCGCCCATACATAGTTGAGAATCGTAATACTAATGATATTACCATAATTTGCTTCAAAATGAGTTGACATTTATTTATTTTCAGTGTAACTTATATTTCATAATCCAACATATCAAATGTATACAGAGGTCATGGTTCAAAGATACTCGAGCTAAAATCAGTTTGAATTCTGAATGTTATTTTATGATAAAATGAGAAAATCAAGAATTTATTAATTATGCAGCGAGGTCGATGCTTAAATAAAAACACTAAGCGTGATTAATATTTTTCTCTTATGTCTTGTATGAAACACTAAAGATTCTTTCAATGGATAATGTTACAGAAAGTCCTTTGAAAACATACCTCATTTTATCTTGATAATAAAAGAAGAAATTATAATATCTTCAGCTTAGTAGTTTTCCTTGGTAATTTTTAATATCTTAAGATAAAGAAATATTCCTACAGTTATTAAAGTTACATTCACACTCAAGCGTTTTAAAGAAAACGTTCTTTAGATTGCGGTTGCTTGATTTCAATTCGTTGCGGTACTGATATGCTAAGAAGAATGAAAAATCGAAAAAACTGAATAGTGAACGTTGTATCTTGGTATAATAATATAAGTTTCGTTATTTTTTCAAACTAATAAGGTAATGATGTCGTCGGAAGATCCAAACATCAAAGTTATGTTTTTATTGCCATAAAATCGTTGCTTTTATAAAACTTGTTTCTTCTGCTAATATTTTAATATATTTCATAACACAAGATCATTCTGAGGATGTTACGCTACATACAATGTCTTACGACCATTAAAAAATTTGTTATTCCTAATTTTTTAATGGAGAGAAAGCGACTAATTTTGTATCGTTACAAGTAACTGCAATTTCAAGACGATCCAAAAATCTTTAAGTACTTAAGTTCCAAATAACGGTACGAAAGAACAACGAGGGCATATCTGATTTTAAACTACTTCAAATCGAGAGTCTGTTGCTCCAAAGGTTGCGTGCAGCGGATTACGAAATTGTAAAGATTTAAAGGTATTTAGAACCGGTTGCAGAGAGAATTTTATACGCCACCAAGCCTTGGTAATTCACTGAGTAAAATGTTTGTTCTTTGCTCACTTATTAAACTGTGTTTTTAATTAAAGAATTAGATGAAAGAAAACTTCAATGTAACCTTTCCCACTAAAAATGATAAAACGATGTTACACATAAGTATGAGTCTGTTCATACAGAAATATTGCTTTTCGAAAATCAATTCCAAGATCAAGTTCATTAACACAGTTTTAGTGTGTTTCTAAGTAATATCAGTTTTTATCAAGCAAAACAGCTCTTGTGTGGAAAAATATATAATTGTGCAACAATTCCCTCCGATTACAATGAAACTGACCTTAACAAGTGCAATAAATTGTGATTTATTGTAAAATAAATCATTACTTATTATTGAAGTTGTCTCTGTCATCGTGATGGAACTGTATTTAAAGGAATTACGATTTTATCTAGACTGAATATTATATTGCTTATAAATAGCTCTGCATCATTAGGTTATACTTTTTATTATAATAGTAACTTTTTTTTTTAATTTTATTGAAGAATATATTGCCTTTCGGTAAAGCGTCGCTCGGTGGCGTAGTGTGTAATGGCGTTGCCTTCCACCCGGGAGGCACCGATTCGATTCCCGCCACGTACCAATGTGTTTTCAAATTTTGAATTCATGTGTACATTAATCGACTCTTTTACGGCGAAGGAAAACATCGTGACGAAATCTGCACACATCTATGAAGAAAATCTTAGGTTGTGAGTGAATTCGACCAACCCGCACTTGGCCAGCGTGGTTGACTAAAACCTAATCGCCCCTAATATGGGGTATCGACTCGAGCCCCTCGGTGAGAACATTGATGATGATACTGCCTTTTATTGGCTTTTGTTATTCACAGTGAGGGTGTTCCAATGTCGTCTGACTCATCATTAAAATCTTGAAAAACAACAACATCGCAGTCCGAATACGGAAGAAGAAAATTGTACGTTAAATTGTGGTTGTCTAAAGTTGCGCAAGCGGGTTATTCTGATGCTCGCGGACCTTCTGGAGTGAGTGCCGTCTCGCATCAGCGCGGCACGTGGTTAAGGGCTTCACAGCACCGTAAGTTTGACCCGGATTTGGGTTTTTGGATTCGGTGTATACTGTTATATTCTCGATACGCACGTATAGGTTTGAGTAAGCTAGTTAATTGCTATTGAGAGAACTCTTTTTTGGATTCAGTTCTTAAGGTTGAAGAATAATATTTATTTCTTTTATATTTCATCTACACGTCATTACAATTGTTGCATACTACCACATCCACAGTCCACACAATGTGTGTGTAATAATATCATTGTATCCTCTAAAGTAGGATAGGATGAAGGCACTGCATGTCATATAAGTATAATAAGAAATGTAAATAAGAAAATTAATACTTGTGTTACAGACTATTTGTAAGATAACAAACAAGGGCAATGTATTATAATACCGTTTTTATCATTACTATAATCCATTTTGCAGCCGCTTATGCAGACACACAAACACATAGAACAATAGATATTGTATGTGTTGGTTTTGATATTCGTGTGATATATGTAGGTATACGTGTTGATGTACAATTGTACATATTATATTTATCTACGTATTTACAGATAGCTCGTCCGTTGCCCTCTCGACTACTCTGTGACATTGACGGACGGACGGCGCAAAATGATAAACACTTATAAATACAAACGTGTAAGTTCCGTTTGTTGAAGGAGTATTTCAAGGATATTTTGATAAGTTTTAGCAGAGGGTTTACAGAATTGCGACGAAAGGGATACGTAGAATTCTTTGTGGTTGACATTTAAGAGCTATTTAAAACTGTTTCTCAGAATGACGCCTTTCTAATGAGTTGCTCACATAAAGTGCGATCCTTGTAGGTGATGTCGAAAGAGACCGATCCTTCTTGGTCTAGAGTCGCTGCCGCACCGCTTTCGGTATATAGAATTCCTACTAACATAATTATATCCTAAGAGAACCGTGAATGAATTCCTTCTTACCTCATAATTACACCACTTCAACATAATGATCTTTTAATAACATAAACCAGGATTTACTTTTATTTTTATCAAATAGGAATTATAAAGTTGAAAAATTATTAGATCAGGGTAATATTATAATATTAGAATGTAGTTAATAGATTGAAATGAAATTATGCGAATCTACTTCGCTCGAGAATTCTAGCCAGCGACGCTGTAACGATTTTGTGACCAAGAGCTTAAAAGTTTTAACCAGCGCAATCCAGGCTGACTATATAGGACTTAGACAATTGCTTCAAAATAGTAGCTAAATAGGTACTAGAAACGGTTATTTTTTACAGTACATCGCTATGTTTATTTTCTTAGACAGCGAGTGGGTGTTAACTTGAAACCACATCACGTGACAAACCACATGACAAACACAATTTAGTGTGGTGGTGCAATAATCTTCTCACACCTTCGTCACTCTAGTGACCATCATTTACATTAGTAAATTATAATGGATTTCGAAGAACTTTGTAACAGGAGTTAATATATCGATCACTTGATACTATTTGTCTTGACCAAAATATAACATGACGTAATCTCAATTTTTAGTGAGCGCGCGGCACCACGCTGTGCCCCTGCGCACGATCGTCGATCTAAGTTGTATCAAGGCCTCAAGGTTCGCGCTCGACCAAGGCCAAGCAAATGGCGAGAAATCTGAATGCTAGATTTTGACGCATAGAAATTGTTATTCTTTCGGCCTTATTCGTAAATGTTCTTTTTGTTACTAGAAGTAAATTTTGCAATGCACATTAAGATTTGTTGCCGAGCCATTTTAGTTTGTTACCATTGTTACCTACCTCTTTATAAGTAAGTATGTGTATAACTTACTTGTAGTTTTTTTTTTCTATTAGGTATTGCATATATATTATGTTACTTTGAATTCGTGTTTGTAGATTTGATGGTGTTTGTAACCTTTCAAGTTATAAGAATAATTTAGGTTTAGCAATACTTAATTAAATGCAGAGCGCACTGTGTTTTGTTTTGAAAACGCCAGCCTATATTTTTTTCATTTTCATAAGTAGGTAAGTACCTACATACGTGATATTTTTAACAAACTCTACAGAAAATGTGCATACATCACTTTTATTTACTACAATTAGATCATTACCTAGGCCACAGAAATAATATTAACTCACTTTCTATCTTGATATGTTATAGGTATGTCAATATTTCCACATAATCATGAAAGGCTAATTTTAAAATATTGAATGCATGCGTGATACTTTCTCTTTTAATAAGACATATTTTTATATTACTTTATTATATCAGACATAAATTAAGTGCGATATTAGTTACGAAACTTATTTCGCTTTGAGACAGCTAAAAGCTCCGCCCGCGACTTCGTACGCGTTAAGTTTTTAAATTCAAATACTCATAGCCTTTACCACTCAGGATTGTTGTAAAATTTTTGAAATCGGTCTAGTAATTTTTGAGTTTATTCGTTACAAAAATAAAGTCTTTCCTATTTATAATGTAAATTAGTATAGCTATAGATTTGAATGACACACACTGGGACAATGACAATGTGCATATATCTACACACGACCACGGCTCACCCGCACATTTATTTAAACGAAAAAAGTCGAAAAAATACTTAAATAATCGGAAGAGCTATTGTGGAGACGAATTAAGAATATAAAATAAATTAACGAGGTACCTGGTGCAATTTTCCTTATTTTTTTAGCACGTAGAATTGCATCAGCAAGATTTTAAAGGGTCGGCCGTATGTAGAAATATGTATGCAAATAAATAAAATAAACAGTCAAGGTGCCAAACAACTCCACGGAATGCAAACTTTTGGCCAATCCTCGCCACAAATATTTGTAAAGCATCAATATTTTGGAAGCATTGCTTTTAATAAATTTCTTTAATAATTTTCTGACTGATAAGCGAACATCGTAGCCATATCAGTATTGCAAATTGCTCTTTGCCGTAGCCTTGCAAGACCAGGGTCAGGGTGACAAACGATCCCAAATCTGACCCAATCCACCTACGCCACAAAACTCTTGAAACTAGCGATTAATAGGGTCTGCTAATCTGCTGGCAGGTTATAATATGAGACTCTCCGCTAAATACGGTGCGCTCTACATCCACACACTTCCACGTTGCCGCCCAGGAAACAATGTATATGTTACTATAAAAGCCTGCACTACCGTAAATCTTAAGATTTTCCCGTAAATTCTATGATTTACCAACTTTTAATGGCAAAAGTCCTAACTGTTCTGTGGTCATCGTTCATTTCGAATTTTTACCACGATACATTCGATAAATCTTAGGTTTTGGTTTTACCTCAGAGACACGCGACGATGTGTCTATCGTCGCGTACTCTTGGGCAGTGTGTTATGTACATATAACACATCAGACTTTCCCAAAAACAGTACTCGCATGGTCATAAAAAATAACCCTGAGGCTACTTATCACTCAGCCATGTAGAATAATAACACACTAGCTGGACTCTCCCAAAAACAGTACACTCCGCCTAGACGTAAAAAATAATACCCTGACTGAACCTACCTACCACTCAGTCATATTAATCGGAAGTGAACCAGTTAATAAAACTTATGTGTTAACCAACATTTACCAACCGTCATTGGTAAAAGTTTACATGTCCCAAACTTTTTATGGCAAAAGATGGTCAAAGAACTTTATTATTTCCCATTAGCATTAGTTATTTACTTATTGAGAAACAAATTTTACTTACTAAACTAAAATCACAATTCAGCAATCGAGCGCACATACACAGCAAATACTACCGAATTACTGAAATAAACCCTCATATTTATCAACGAATGTTGGTAAATCCTAAGAATTACTAGTAAAACCTAATTTTTGCCAATTTACTACGACTACCCTTTAAATTATTCCTCAAGTGGGTACCGTATATTTTTTTTCTCTGAATTCTCAAGTTTAGTTACTATAATTTACTCGTCCTCAAGGACAAATTGAGTAATTTTAATTTAAAAGCGACTTAATTAATCCAACCGACAGAAACAGAGAAGTAAATTGAATCAATTAAAAACGTACTCGAATCGGGAAACAATTTTCTTTAGTTGTTCGAGCGATTGCAAATTTACGCTCGAAGACGAATCACAGTAATTAAACTAAATTTGTTTGTAAATATCTATTTAGACGTACAAATACCACTATAATTAGACAGTTCCATCCAATAAAATAAGATCCATATTGATTGCTACACACGTTAATATGATGAACATAGTTAATGCTGCAAAAACTCGATTTTAAGGCAAGCATAAATATTCTATTGTAGGTCACAAACTGAATTAATTATAAATTAAAAGTACTACTAAACTATTATTGTGTTGATAAGTTATTTCCCTCCAAGAAAATTAAAGGGATTTGCAGAAGGTGGAAGCGAACCTCACCTCGCATTCGGGAAGACAATATTCAATTAAAAAACAATACTGTATACCATTGCAAATAAAAATATAAATTATGTATTAATAACTTGAAAAGATAATTTAACATCGATAACGTATGAAAAGGCTTTACTTTTATAAATAAAACAAAAGTAAGCAATTTATATTCAATGCTACGATATTTATCGCTTCAAGCGTTAATAACCTACCGACGACGTTGTGGTGTTAATGCAAAATAAAACAAATAATTCACTGAGTCAGTCATGGGAAGTGAGTCTGAGTTTTTAGAAGTTAGAATCATAATTGAAGCCAACAGAACAGCGGATCCATGGCTGTTCTTTTTGTTTTTGTTTCCTCACTGGAACGAAAAAACAAAATTATATTCGTGTTACCTACGAGTATGTTATAATTGAACAAGTCTTTCGATCAAGATCATTACACCAAGAATAAGCTATAGAAACTATATAAAAAATCATGAAAATAAATGATGTAGGTAGGTACTAACTAATTAAAAATTAAGGTCGAATTGTTCGGCTTCAAAACGTGACCGCATTGAGCTCAGGATTACACGTTTTATTCAAAGAGTTTTAAGTCCATTTTTCATTATCAGATAAAGTGTATCGCCAGTTAATATTGTAAGATGTATAATTATTTCGGCATTTTTGTTAAGTCGATTAATTATGGCAGATCGGTTATTTGAGGCTGTGAATAACGAAATTGGCTCTCATGAATAATGAATCGGAATTCAAGATGTTGAGATTGATATCTTGAAAAAAATGTTCATCGAACTCTTTTCGGTTATAATGAATCCTTTTACAAACTATCCCCGATGACCGCAGATGGCCTGTGTTGTATAATGGCTTCACATAAGGGAAGTTGTGTTGCATTGAAGACAAAATTTTCTACCGGAAATATTTTTATAGTAGATTGACGCTTTTGAAATGACTCTACCGAGTACTAAACGTCAGACTGATCAATATTAATTACATGTTATACACTGCATTGATCGATACAAGTAGAAATCGCAACAACATAAAAAGCGTCAGTAGCAATTGTTGTAATGCAGAACTGCATGGAATTGCAAATACAATTTAAAAGTACTTTTATACTAGGCATTTTGTCTATTGCCAATTACATTTATATTAAAATAATATTATTATATTAGCTAATACCTAAGTAATTCAAATTACATAATGGTAGAAGCACAAAAACAAAAAACATAACACACACCTTTATTTTTAATAAAGGTGTGTGTTATGTTTTGGACCTCTCTTCAGTTTTTATTATAAATATGTTTTTTTACTCTGCATTCCAAAGAGTGATCATTTGTAAATTCTGCCATAAGATTATTGCGTTTAAGCTTAAGATAGAGTGACACTGTAATCTCTATATTCAAATTGATGAGAATTTTTCAACACGTTCGCTGTATTCCTAAAGTACCGTACACTCTTATCTTCGCTTTAAGTAACCAAATCGTTCCTTCCCACTTTAACAAAATGAACCTTTAAGTTATTGAGATTAGAGAGGAATATAATATTCATTATTTTAAGACAAATTCGTTATAGCTCCTTAAGGTCTGCCTAAATAGGTTCGTCAGACGTCATTAACGTACCGTCGAAAGCATATTTTTAACAGAAAATATTTCCTTAATACTCATATGAATTCTTAGTACAGAAAAATTTCCTTCAACGGTACGTCTGGTGAATCACGCTTCCCGACACACATTCTTCAGAAAAAACGAGACAGTTCAATAACATGATAATATATAAATAAAACTTTACTTACAGTGTCCTATCCTATGTGGTAAAAATCATGTATTATGTGATGGTGTCTTACCTGAAAAGAAAAACATTGCATTAGTAATGGGTCATCAAAAAAGACTAGTCTTATAGTAGATATGTACGTATAAATTATTAGATTTGAACTGCTCACATTTACAAATCAACACGAAATCTGACATATCAATTTTAAGTATCTCATCCTCGAGTTAAGCCGATTAAAATATTCGGCTTTTGATTGAGGCAACGCAAGCGCTTGATGCTAAAACAAGATTTACGAAGCTTAAACACATAATGTATTCCGCTATAAACGGATCACACACAACCCTAAATGTGGATTTATTATCCTGAGTAAATTATAGCATTTGCAGCGAAATACACTTGTGTTAAATATACTTAGCCGAAGCCTTAATAATTTGACATGGTTGAAATAGGATAGGGAATTTCACGGTCAAATAGTGAGACCTTGAAAGGTATCCCGCTATCAGATATGTGGTTAATGTAGATCCTTTGCAAGGCACCTGATCAAACATTTAAGTAGATAAGCAGGACACTTGATGTGTAACTAAATAGATAAAGATGCCTTCCTGCACTGGTACCACTTGAAACATTAACTCGTTTTGATCAAGGGATCTTGACTGGCTGTGCTCATAAAAATATTCATGAGCGCTTCATGGAAAATACAACTGAAATAATATTAACACAAAGAGAATACATGCAAAGTTTTCAATACAAGGTCTGACATTTAGAGTGAACTGGCAACTTAACCGGGACCTTGGTTTACAAAGAAAACGTGTATAAGCTTCAGTAAAAATCAAATACATTGAACGTCTTTCTTTTCATATGCAAATGACTATCCAGCACTCGAGAGACACAAGTCCAAGAAATGTGCAGTTAAAATAAAATGTAAATCTATTCCTGCTACTTGCTCTTTACTTCTAAATGAATTACATGCTTATGATATATTTTGCACTGTACGTATAATAGCTGTCTTTATAGATTTCCTTACATTATATGTAACAAGAAAAAGTTTGAAAAAAAATCTGATAGATTTTACACAAAATACTAAATTACTAGTAAGTACGTTGTTGTGAATAGCTAATTAGGTATTCTGTTCGTTATAATCATTTCTGATAGTGATAAGTCACACCAGTGCGTTTTTATACTTGCAATTGTAATATTGTGAACTTGCTTAGTATTCAGCGCGTCTCTTTATGGAATAACAAAGGTGATACATTGTAGACAGGTAAACAGGCATAAGGCGACTGAGATAAACGAGCGTCGGTCGTATAGATGCAAGTAACACCACCTAACTCGAGTAACCATAAATCTGAATCAGGAGTGAATATTTGCTTGTTATTGTTCTCCGATACATTTTAAATCAAAAGGATTGGCTGAATCAATGGAAGATTTTGATCCTTATTGTACATAGGAACTTAGTATAATATTTACAGCTTAGGTGATTTCCCTGTATAGTTTTTAGTATATTATTTGTTGGAAGTCGTTCTTTCATTAAGTGCCAGCCAGACTTTGGTATGGTTAAAATTTCAATAGCCCAAAGCGATTCAGACCGGCACGTGTAACTTTTTGTGCAAAACTCCTTGGAATTTCTTGATACAGCCTCGTAAAAGATTCGGGTTGAATATCTTATTATGCAATATTTTAATAGGTTGATGCCATTTTGGAGATTTTTTGCCATCGCGCCAATAACAGGTTTGGAGTCACAGCTCTGGTTAGTTCGAAAACATTGCGTGATCTGTTTATGTTATAACGTGGCGTGGAATTGTGATGTTATACGGAACTAAGTATAAAGATGTCAGAAAAATATGAATACGTTTGTTTTATTCGCGTAAAAGGGAATGTGGAAAAGGGTGTGATTTCATCGGCAATAGCAATATTTCTTCGTATTAAGCGCCGAGTAAAGCAGTTGTGGGCCGCGACGACGGCAACTTTCTATGTGACCTCGAAATGCTGCATTCACTTTCCTCATGACTCGACACCGGTTACGCAACTGACACCACGACATACATATCAACGCAGTGGTGGTCATCGTGTCCGCATGTTTTAGCGGGTTTATTTGACTTCTTAATGGTCACACATTTTGAGAACAAGCTCATAACTAACAAGCACTACATAAATATTGTCCTTTCATAGATTATCCCATCACGCTTGGCGCGAGGAGTGAAAATATAAAGAATGGAATAATTTTATTTTTGCGTTTACAAACGCGTAAATATAATACTAGAAAAATGCACTGAAAAAAAATCGACTTGCCTCAGGCGGGACTCGAACCCGCACCTTCCACAATCCGGGTGGACGCGTTAACCAATTTCGCCACCGAGGCACTGCTTTTCGCTGTCGAAATTTGTCAGTGCTTGGTGCTTATGTTTTTATGGTAAACATCGTTTCATCAAATCTTTGAAATTTGCATTTCCAAGACCCGAACGAAATATTTTTGCAAATATTTGACGCCCAGCTAAGATGAAACTACCTTACATTATGGAATAATTTTATTTTTGCGTGGCGAAATTGGTTAACGCGTCCACCCGGATTGTGGAAGGTGCGGGTTCGAGTCCCGCCTGAGGCAAGTCGATTTTTTTCAGTGCATTTTTCTAGTAATATAAAGAATGTTGAGTTTTTGACAAAAGGATGCGGAGGAGTTAAAAAATAAGTTTGCAATTTATTCGCGGAGCAGATAAAAACGCCAGGTGCCGTGCCTCTTGCGTCCAAGGTCAGCATTTCCTAGAGTTGCATATAGGTTTCTTTTTATTCGTTGCATGTTCCTTCCCTGGCTCGGACTCGCGTGCGGCCAAACCTGTTTCGATGCTGTTCTCCATTCCACCCGTAAGGCAGTACGCCCATTACGATTATAAGTTTTTATTTCTCAGCGTTTAATGGTATCTTTGCCGTATGTAATTGAACTACACTTGACTATACCATAAGCAATTTGATGTGACTTTGAGCGTTTACTAAGAGAATTAAAAAATAATGATTTGACCAGTCTAACTCACGTAATTTAGTTGAAAGGACAGGATGTTTTGGGTTGTAAAACAAGTTTAATAGACGTCCTAATTTTACTAACAATACCAAAAGTATTCTTATAAATATCAGAGCATATGTTGTTTTCGTGAACGAGGAGCTTAAAATTGCAAGACTGGAAAAGAAAAAAGAACACAACAAAGGGGTCGGCATCAAATTTGGCTGTTTCTTAGAAGCCTTCGACAACTGCAAACCGAGCTAGCAGGAAGTAGGGACGGACTTAGTTTATGTAACCCAATCACCTGCCTCGCTCAAGGCCAGCCTCAGCGATTTGGAAAAAATCAAGGTCATACCAGAAATGCGGGCTCAGGCCACACTTATTATATCTAACCCTATAGCAGGATGTTGCATAAGTTTTGTCGTTTTGTTATTCTCCGCGCAGAGGAGCGTCGCATTTTAAATTAGTTTTTTGTGCATTTGAGACGTGATCTCGTTTTACAGTGCAGACGAGATCATGTATAAGTAATGGAAACGTGGAACTGTTCCTTTCACATACTAAATTATTCACTTCGAAGATAGCCACGAACGCTCGAAGTTTGTTGAGATCACCAAACTATTGATGTTCCCACGTCGCCACCTCGTAGCTCCGTGAGACACACTTAATAATCTTAAAAGTGTGGAAGCTCTCCGTTTTTCATGAGATTTTCACCGATTCCCAAGATTATTTAAAACT
This sequence comes from Elophila nymphaeata, assembly GCA_955850985.1. Classification (NCBI taxonomy): domain Eukaryota; kingdom Metazoa; phylum Arthropoda; class Insecta; order Lepidoptera; family Crambidae; genus Elophila; species Elophila nymphaeata. The sequence continues at coordinate 10,156,479 of OY039070.1, forward strand.
TTCGAGCTTTTCGTGAAAATGTGTCTGGCTAGGGAAGAAAACTTTTAGACTAAATGACCTGGATAGAAATAGAGAGACCGCAAAACTTGGATCTAAAGATGTCTCAAGTAAAACTCCGGTACAGACTTAAAAAGATATTACACCTACATTCCGTTGGAAGCGTCTAGAGATTTTCTGCTGACTGTATTCGCTTTCCAAGGAAATCGAACGTTCTAGTATCTATCGCTCGAAGTTATCAAAAAACATTCGAACATAAATTGTGAGAATACATTTACAAACGTATCCATACGAGATGATCTATCAAAAAAACTTCACCGGGGGATTTCCGACGCGAGGAATTTTGTAGGTGATCGAAAAAGGGCACCATCCCCTGCCTGCAATGCGGGACGAGCGTTGCCATTGGCAACGCGTATTGGCATTGTGTCATTGATAATAATAGATTTTTTCTATGCATTTAAATAGACAATAGCAATGAAGTTAAATTGTGATGCTGTTGACATTATTTGAATGATTTGGGGCTTGAGTTTGATTTATAGTCAGCTGCGTAAATCTAGCGGCAAAGTTAATGTAAAACGTCCTCTATTCCAACATGCTTACAATTTGAAAATGAATACTGATGCAGGGGCCTTTATTTACCCAAGTGTTAGTCATTACGAGACTTTAACTCAAGATTTTTATGCCTCAAGTTATTTAAAGCATCGTTTAACATGAAAGGATGTTTATTGAAAATATGTCTAAACTCGGATTTACGCAGCGCACAGACTTTAAATTTTAAACGGTAACATAAAACATCATGAAATAGGGAGCAGTTTGAAATAATTACTAGTTCCTTCGGTACCAATTATCATGAAATAGATGCATGTGAAACTGTTAATGAAATATCTTCTTGGATGATAATTTAGTAGTTGTCAAAACAACAATATGCCCGTGGTTTGGCTTCCGGAACTCTTCAACAAAGGGCTCGTAATATAACGGACTGTAGTACGCAGGTGCAAAGAAATAGCGCGTGCTATGAATATGACACTGACAATGGCGATATTTTGAAAAATATCGCCATTGTCAGTTTTTGTAAAAGGACGGACAAACTCACTTGAGATGAATGCGAAGGTAATAAAAATGCAATGGCCAATGGTTATCGCTAATAAAACGCATAAAAATATTGCTGTCCTTCTGCAGAAGTCGTTATTTTACTTCTATAATCGTACACTTTTTTTCGTTCCCGCCGGCCACGGCGATCCTGAACAAGGCGCTGTAGTGTAGGTAAGTTTAATGTCGACATCTACAAGTATAATGCGTCTGCGCTGTCGACCATAATATTTTTCAAAAGATCTTTATGAATTATTTATTTCTCGCATAGACACCATTACAATTATTTCTTTTCTACTCGATGGAAACAACTTTTGAATAATAAGCGCCTCAGCCAGCCTCAGCACTTAATCTAAGAAGTAATCTATGTCTAAGAAGTAGGTGAGGCATAAATTTGCGAGTAAATTATTTTTCAAAAAGGATTAAATAAAAACTATCGTTGTATTCATTATTAATCTGCTATGAATTTCTATATAATTAACAATATTGTGATACATAATGCAAGGGAAAAAATACAACCAAATAATAAACTTTGCAAAGCTCCCAGACTTAAGAATGAAGTGTTATTGGGCATTCACCTTGAACCCTTGTGGTGGCCTTACACTGAGCCATGCAAATGTTCACATTGGTAGCCTTTCACTGCACATTGCGGCGTGTTCCAAAAGATGTGGACGTAAACAGCGCCGGGTGAACGACCCGGGTTCAACTTGACACATTTTTGGTTGGCCCAATTCTGCGGGATCGGCGACCTCGCTTGCGCAACGGGAAGCCAGTTGACTTGTGCCAATTCAGGAAATACTCAGTTGTAGTTGGAGGAAGTTTCAGAAATTCTCAGGTGAGTTTTAGTCTTTGGCAATTTACGAAGTAAAACTTTGAGTTTGTGAGTAACTAGAATGTGGGAAAATATTGATAATAAATAAGAATAGGTGACACGATGTTGATGTCATAACATAAAATTTGGCGTGAGGGCGTTATGAGATATTTTATAATAGTTCAAAACAGCACTACATATTTAAATTAATATAAATGAAAATTAAAAAGAAGATATTGCTCTTATGGATAGAAGTAAAGCCAAATTGAATTACAGTGAGGTCTAGAATATAATTCAGTCACATACGGTATAGAGAAATCAATAATTCTCAATTCTAATCTGATACAAGGAACAAAAAAAGGGGTCGTTATACTCAGACACAAAAAAATACGACACAAACATTTGAGAAAGTGGCCAGACAAAAACATAAAAGGCTAAGTTAAGGTGCAGCGGACAATCTGTGGTAATGGCTGCTAGTGTCCCTCGGATTCCGCTTGCGTCACGGGCAGGGTGCAATAAAAAATGCAGGTAGGGGCCCGATCATCGACCCCGGGGTTTTTGGGCAATGACGTCACAATCATAATATTCATCCAACATTGCTCTCACAAACGTGAACGTGATGAACGGCATACGTCTTAGCAATGCAATTTCACACGCGTAAATTATAACTTTATGTGCAGAGATACATGTTTATGGTGTCTTTAAAAAAAGTAAAGGATGCCCGCCTAATTTGAACTCTCACAAATGCTTATATGTATGTATGTATATATATCACACATCATCAGTATAGAGTATAGACCATACAATGTTACCAACAACCAAACAAAATTGACCCTCGTCATTTCATGATTTTTGAGTAAGTAAACAACAACAACAATAGGTAAATAGTACCTTAATATAAATTTTTATAAAAAATAGATACAGCAGTTCTTTTTTTATATCTATGAATCGTCGTTTTGACGGACGAACCATAATATTCTTGGAATTTCGAGAGAGCATGTACTCGGATCTGAAAACAAAATGGTTGTTTTTTTCTTAGGTTTCCAATGTGTATCTACGTAATTTGCACTACCGGCTCGGTGTCAACGACCTCACGCCAGCTGTTTGACTATGGCGGTGTTTGACGCAAGCGCAAGGTAAGGTTGGTTACTGAGGATTCGTACCGGTACCACTCTTTTATTTGAACCATAACAAAAGACTTGTGAATAATGACATCATTCTCGAAGCCAGTTGCTATAATGAGGACGATAGACTAAGCTATTATGGCGAGGAAAACATGTAAACAGTATATGATTATAGGAAGTTTACAATTTGCTGAAATAATTTAGATTTTAGAGTTACAAACTTAATAAAGGAAGATAAGTAAGGATTGCAAGAAGTTCCCAGTCAAAAATGCAGTGTCTGTCTTATTTGAAGCGGGCGTGGGTCATAAGGAAGCATAAATTTAGAGGAGCCGATAGCGACACGCAGCGACGTGGCTCCACAAACCCACAACAGCTGTAGACGAACATACATATTAACACATGCCCGCACCCCTACTACACGCACACATACTAATCTAAACACAGACGTAACGTAAACAGACGCAGGTTTATGTATACCAGATGCCCCTGTAGAAAGAGACAAAGATATGGCCAAGACAAAGCTAGACAAAGAAACATTAACGAGGGAAGTTAACAACACCGAGAAATCTAATTAAATGTAATTGAAGGAGAAAAAAATAAATGCATCAAGCACGATGATAGGATAAAACTCATTTGTAAGGAATAAACATATAGCATTAAAAGTTTGTGGGCATTGTTTTCTATCACGTTCAATACATATAGGATTGCCTTAAACAGCGGTATGTTAGGGACTGGCTAATAGAAAAATAAACAGTTGCAGGCCGAGCCGAGGCCGTTGTTAATTAACATGCAGATAGTTTAATAAAAGGCAGGAAACAGGCAGCGAGGGGAGTAGGCAATGAAGCGGTAAAAATAGAAGCGGGGGCGACAGGGACGGACAAGAATCGATCCTATGAGCAATGCAGCAATGCAACGTTTCGTACTAATCAATAATGGATGCCACGTAGCATTACGTAGGGTGGTAGTCCTTCGAACGATATTGTAATAATAGAAAAATATGAATAATCTATTCACTAATTAATTTAGTTCGAAATCAACAAAGTATTTGTGATTTGTAAAATTGAAGAATCAATTTTCTTTCCGAGATACGCTTTTATAGCAAAATTCAACTTGATATTATGTTCAATTCCTTTTATTTTGTTTTCTCTAACTACTGATATGTTTCAGAAGATGCATTTTTGGATTATTTTTAAATATAAAGCTTATTAGGAAAAACAATTACAAGAAATAGATAATTCTGTAATACTTATTGTTTAAATATTACATTCCAAAGGGACATTTTTTATTGGAATTGATTCCACGTCTTTTACGTGGAAGTAACGACTTATTAGAATACATTTCAAAAAACTTTTTGAGTTTCATAAATAAAATATCAACATAGAAAAACGTTAAAATTTCGAACTGGTATATGCCATTAAAAATAATTGGAGACATGTACACATGTTTGGTAATGAGAATATGAAAGCAATAAAATCGATAAGTGCAGCCGCACGGAAGCGCATGCAACAAGACCCACATGATCCAGCTGACTTCCATCCCTGTTGTTCTCGACTGCATTTCACAAGGACGTATTAAGGCAGGTCAGTACAGACACTAACTGTGAACCCTAAGTGCTGGGGGAGCAATATAGGTCATTAAGGGAACCAATTGTGAATGTTCGCAGTGTGGAAAGTTCGCATAATTTGACCGCAATTTGCAGTGACTCAGGAAGTCGGAAACTCGTAACAGCGCTTATCAGTACCTAATGTTGAAATTTCATTTGTGGTAGGTCGGTTACTGATATCAATATTATCCTTGTGGAACATTTTTGTTTATTCCAAGCTCCCGCGTTTAATTCTACTTGTGGTTGCGTGATCACCCGTATTAATATCACGGCTTGTTTTGCGTTTACTCTAAAGAATGGATTCATGATCACAGAAATAAAAAGGGAGCTTTTTTCTTTAATAACCAAGCTCACCTCGGTGGGAACGCAGCAGGAGTCTCACCGCAAGCACTATATAAGCGCATCTCGACCCAGCCAAGCAAAACCGCGTCTAGACGCCATTCTGTGTATTAACACTCCCATTAAAGATATGTAATATTCTCTTATCGTCGTTATTTATAGAAGTCAGCAGGTTACTTTATTTCGAAGGTGGTGCAAAATTTATTGACGTCTACGTTGCCTTTCTTTTGTTTTATTTTGGGTTTCTTTGAATTCGTTAAACGTACGCTACGGGTGGTCATTAAACGATTTTAGGAGCCTTTTAACGTTTAAATAAAACATGCGGACATGTCCCACAGCTTTTGCGAGAGGTATGTGAATCATCATCAGTTTTTAATGCAGGCACTAATTGCATTTTTAGTCGGATTGCAAAAATATGCGTCGCGACGGATGGCCTTTTACTTAATCTTCGCTAGACGTGAGTCAGTATCGTAGGTACTGGCAAACCTTTTGTTATCGGCGCCGGTGTAAACGACCAGTACAAAGGCGGTCGGGCGAGGCGCCCTTCAGTTGACTGAGACCTTGGCTGGATTTAGACGCGGTTCGATGGACTTCACAACGCCATTCGTTTTAGTTTTGATGTTGGACTTGGACCTTTTATTTCAGCCCTGGAATGCTGCAACACGCAATCTTAATTGGAGTTGCTCATTTTTTCCAATTTGAATCGTTGGAAGTGTTTCTTCGAATTGGAAAATAGCTGAAACTTTTTGAGCTCCATTCGGAGGTCGGTAACCGAGAAGACCTTGGCCGATTTTAAACGCAGGTTCGACGATCTATATCGCATTCAGAACCAGGAGAACGTTTTATAACTTTTGCTGAGCCATAAAGTTTCGTACAAACTTGGGGCATCGTTTCCGCATGATTCGTTAGATTTATAAAAATAAACTTTTGCCAGATGTAGTTGATGGGATTGTAAATTTTTTAGCACATATTTTTCAAACAGCCATCTGCTATTAAACTTATTTTCGCAATAAGATTGCCTCTCCTGAGCTTTATTAAATCTATTTGCTTTTACTTGGTTTTATTAATATTGCAACATTATTCCTTTTACTGACATTTCGTTGGTGACTTTTTTATCATTTTAGTTAAGTGCCTTTGACAGGACTTGTTATCGATAAGTTTGATTTCCTTTTACTAAGTATTAAGGCAGCAGTTCAATCTTAATTTTGACAGTTTTGCAAGTCGAGTTGATAAGTTGATAAGTGCACTATTTGATCCGGTCTCAATAGAAATTACGAATATTTAGATCTTTGTCAATGTCGTGGTCGGTCATGTTCTATTACGTTGTAGATGAGCTTGCCCAATGTCGCGGCTCAGACCTTGGCCCAAATTAGCTGGGGTCGGCGACCGCTGCAGGTCGCTTTCACCTCGGTGGCGCATGCGCAATGCATACGCACTTGCTCTCTTACTCCCGGCCTGCTTGGCTCTTCACTCGCATTGTTTTCAGGATCTGGTATTGTATGCAATGCATTTGTTACCTAACTTGCTTGTATTGTCTAATGTTCCGTGAGAACTTGAATGAATCGTCTTCATTATTGATGATACTTTAATTTTGTTTTATGAATTCATTTTTATTTTCGGTTTAATTAAGCCAAAGAGAGTTTCAATTTGTTTCCTAAGTTTTCAGATGATAATTTTATTTCTAGCATACTGCAATAATGTATAACTTAATATAATAGATACTTACATATTTTAGATGGTAGATTTTCAATTAAAGTTGATATAGGTAAAGTAGATGGTCAAGGGTGGAAACGAAGCTATAACAATGAAGGACGTAGCGAGGGCTTTCGAGTATGAGAAGTAGTGGTTCAGCAAGATTTTTATATGGTAGTGGGTGCAGGGGCGGCTTTACCTTTGGTGCAGGGTATGCATGCATGCATTGCATCTGGCGCCGCGGTCTAGGTAGGGTTCCGCCGAGTCCGAAATTGGGTTTTGACCTTGCACTTAGCTAATACTAGAGGGCGCTCTGGTAATTATTGTACATAGGCGCTACATGTGCTACAGACACCTCTGTGTGGGTGTCCATGAAATTGTTGGGAGATAAATAAAGTAAAGCGCAACCACTGCACTAGCACAAAATATGCGAAATAATACAGGCACTTCTAATTCTCGTTATAATTTTTAAAAAAGTTTAGGGGAGCATGGCAGCAAATGATGATGATGTGGCCGATAGACAAGCATATGGCCTGCCTAGTGGTAAGCAGTCACCGGAGCCTATAGAAAGACTCTTGCAACACACGTGACACTCGTGCGATGCTAACCCTAGTCTCTTTCGCTTACCCCTCTGAGGTCTGGTAACTTTACCAACAGACGTAATGCCACAAAAATGTAATGTGTTTGACTGCGGTCTTCTGTAAGGTAGAGGTACTTACAGACACAAGTATGTCGGGTTACCACAAACAGGCAATTTTTTTCGAATCTATAATAATAATATAATAATAATATAATATATTTCCACGCTCACACCAATTATCTAGCCCGAAGTAAGTATCATTAAGAACTTGTGTTACGGATACTAGATAACGGACATTTTTTTTAATATACATAATAATAATAATTTTAGATATTTTTATAAATAAACTTAAATAAATATATAAACAACCATGACTCGCAAACAAACATTCGTGTTCGTCACACAAACATTTGCCGCTACCAGAATTCGAACCCGGACCGCTTGATGTGAGCAGCTATACTGACCATTCCACCACGACGGCGTCGTCTATATCCAATACATTTAGGTTGAATGAAAATCTATTGGAAAAAATTTACAGTTTTGTATGGCCTGACCTGATGTGCTGTTGATTGTACTTACTACACCGTTTATTTATTCAATTTGTCTTTTAAGCTTGGGGCTCTCCATATTTGAGCGGCTGGTCCGCTGTTCCTGTATCGAAGAAGAGCTTTGTTTTGCCTAATTGCGTCAACTAGATATTTTCGTTACCTGATTAGGCTTTAAAATTAAAAAGATAAAGAAAATCTGCTTATTCGATTTCGGCTTCCAAGGGTATATTCATCAACAACTGTGTGAGTGTATGTAAAAACGCCTTTCGGTCGGTAACGCGATATTTGCGATTCAATTGGAGGTAGCAAATATTGGAATAGGTACTTGTAGTTCGATATCGCACGCCGAGTGGCCCTACTTGAACGGCCAGTAAACATCTTTTTAAGTATAACCATCAGCAATAACGAAACCTCTTATAGCAGTAGGGTGGTATGTAAGAATACACACTGCACAATACAAAAAATAACATAAGAAGGGTGGGAAGGGGGGCAGCGGGAAAAGTTCTGGTATAACGGCCTTCGCGGGGTCAGCGTGGTAAAGTGTACCACTTTATCACCGAGCCTGTATTCGAACACATGTTTTGAGTGCGTAGGCCGTAGGGAGGGTAGTTTGGAGAGTCCCACATGAGCTCCAAATCCGAGGAGCGAACTAGGTGTCATCTACTAAAAATATAATCACGTCATGCTAAGTCATTGAATACAAACTAACTAATTAATTTCGCATTGAAAGATGCTAATTTTATTCATGAAAAGTATAAAAAAACCGACGGCGATGAACCCTTCACCTTCCAGAATAATTACCAACAGAATTCACTTATTTAGATCTTTGATTTGAAATTATAATTGTTTCGATGATTATAAATCAATACATATACCAAGCCAAACTAAAACATTTTTCAAGTCTCAAATTGCAAATCAACTAGTCTAAATTCATTATAATTAAGTACTACGTTACAAGGTTAATATATCAAATAATAGGTTGGGGGAAAAGTTTCTTCGCATTTTTTAAGAAAATTCAAAACATTTTTTAATATAGTTTATTTACATTTAACTAAAGTATGTAGGTACCATTTTGTTCGATAACTTTTTGCCATCTTGTAGGTAGGGACATGATCCCATTGCTATAGAAATTTTGGGACTTCTGGTCAAAATACCGCGACAAGTGGTTTTGGCAGTCCTCTCATGATGTTAACCTGACACTGCCTAAAGAATTCTGAAGAGACCGAAACAGGTGGAAATCTGAAGGTGCAAGGTCAGGACTATACGGCGGATGCATTAACACCTCCCAGCCAAACTCTCTTAATTTTTGCTGAGTGGCTAAAGATGTGTGAGGTCTAGCGTTATCATGATGAAAAACCACACCCCTTCTGTTGATTAATTCCGGCCGCTTTCTCTCAACTTCTTGCTTTAATCTCATCAGTTGTTCGCAGTAGAGTTCAGAATCGATGGTCCTGCCTGGTGGTAACAGCTCATAATGAATAATGCCCTTCCAATCCCACCACACACACAGCATCACCTTGTTGCGAGTTAACCCGGGTTTCGCCACAGTCTGTGAAGCCTGACCGGCCTTTTACCACGACCTTTTTCGCACGTTCTTGTCGTACGTGATCCACTTTTCATCACCAGTTATCAGCTTCTTAAAAATGGTTCGGTTTCATTACGTCGTAATAAAGAATCACAAATGAGTACACGGTTCATTAGGTTTCTTTAATTCTTTCAGTGAGCTCGTGAGGTACCCAAATGTCGAGCTTTTTTGTGTACCCAGTTTTTTTCAAATGCGCCAAAACTGTTTTGTGGTCAATTCCCAGTTCTTCAGCTACGTCGTAACTACTGACATGCCGATCTTGCTCCACTTTTTCAAAAATGGCATCCATTTTATCTGTAATAGGGCGACCAGAGCGACGTGCATCTTTGACATCAAAATTTCCGGATTGAAAACGCTTAAACCAAATTTGTGCTACTCTCACAGACACTGCACTAGGTCCATAAACATCGCAAATTTTTTTCACGGCTTGCGTTGCATTTTTAACTTTTTTGTAGTAAAATTTTAAAATGTATCGAATTTCTTCATTAGATTCACTCATCTTGGCGGTACGAAAAACAAATGAAAATCACACATTTTCCTAATTTGAATTTGGAATTATGTTCTTTAAAATTTAAACTTTCAATGATACCAAAACCAGCCAGATACAAATAGTATAGCCAAAGAGATTTTATTACAAGTTTATACATACTATAATGCGAAAAGACTTTTTCCCCAACCTAATATTACGGCTAAAAGCCGAAGCAGCCGAAGTATGCTCCTAGCTCTCTCCTCCTCCTCCTCATAATAGCCTTTATGAGCCGAAGTATACTCCTAGCTCTCTCCTCCTCCTCATCATAATAGCCTTTATGATTCGACCCACTGCTGGGACACAAGGCCTCTCCTTGTAATCGAAGGAGGCTTAGGCAGTAGTCCACCACGCTTGCCCAATGCAAATTGGTGGACGGAGTATAAGGTGATAAATTGTTGATCCATTAGTCGCCTTCTACGACACCCATTGGAGGAAATGGGGTGATGCTATTCTCGGCATCATATGGCGATTTCCCCCGCTTCGTTATAAAAAAAGTTAGTTACATTTTTGTTTTCAAAATGCATTCTATTAATAACGAAAGATGCATTCTAATAATAATGAAATTTATAAAACAAAATAAAAAAATACCGTTCCCATCCTCCTTGTGAAGACAATATTGTGAGTTAAAAACGAGTTGTAGTGAACACAAAATTGATTTACATATCAATTGATTTATATGTGTTATATGATGGTCGTATCCAATTGTGATATAGATATTAAAAATGTGTTTTTTATTAATACGTCGGTTGATAAATACTTTATTTTGTAATAATAGTTTAAAAAATGGGATTTAAACCATAAAATGGATATAATTACTGATTAAAGAAAGCCTTAACAATTTATTATCGATTAATAAGAGGGCTACAAAAATTTGTTAATTTTTTAGATTTCCCTTTTCTCATATTAATTTTAGTTTTATTTGTATCACGATAGTTCAAGTTATATCAAGTTATGGTAACTAAACTAACTATCCAATCACTTTCAAACAAGTTATTTATGGAAACTTGTGAAATACTCAACTTTAAGTTTCCTCACGCCTCCAAGACGTATGATTATCTTTTAAGTAGGTCAAAATAAGATTATCTTTCTAGGTTTAATATTATTTAAAAAAAATTGTTACGCCATCACTCTGTGACGAGGGAATCAACAGGCAAACTTAGACCAATAAAAAAGTTGGTCTGAGCAGGCAAATTAATCATCATAATTATCATCGTTCTCAAGAAAATAGAAATATTCTATCAAAAATTCGTTCTTTCATTCAATCATACATCATTATGTACCTATATTCTATATACATATTTGTATATGGATTTGAATTCGAATACCTATAAGGGTTTATAATTTGAAAGAGATCTGTTTTTATTATTAACTAGCTGTCCCGGCCACGCGTTGCTGTGGTAATTTCATACTACTGACCTATAACATTGTATCTGCAGTAAAAAAAAATATGAATACCTACTTATCAAGATAAAAACTATCCTATTTCTCAAGTTGGATCTAACTGCACACGGTGTACAAATTTGATTAAAATCGGTAAAGGAGTTTAGGAGTCCATCGCGGTCAAACAACGTGACACGTAATTTATATATATATAAGATAATATTCTACAAACTGCTGGATATTCGTTTCAATTAAAATACCCTCGTCTTCTTTCTCCTACTACTCTGCTGTCAATTTTTTTTAAGTTGGTGCAGTATGGTTAAAGTATGAAATTGCCGATTTTTTCCTTATTATTAATTAGTGTATAATTCCTTTAATACAATAGCTATGTCCATTATTCTTTATTTTATTTTAAACTTCATTACAAGGACTTACATTTATGTATAAAATTTTATTCTTATTTTTATTTTTTTCACTAGAAATACATCTTCAAAAACAGCTCGTCCTAAGAGGTGCCCGTCTCTATTATAAATATAAGAATATTTTTTACATGTATCAATTCTCAATTTTTTTCTCTGACTAGCCTATAGCATGTTGTTGTCTAAATATATCCACAAAATTTAGATTTGTGGTTCCTTAAAAAATTGCAAATATATTTGTATGCAAAAATGATTTTTCGTTAAATTCTCCATACAAGACGGCAATTTCATACTTAAACCCCTAATATATACCTATATAGGTTTTCAATAGGTTTGGAATTAGATTTTACGGTTTTCCCGCCTGCCTGATGCCAACCATCGTTGGCAATCCTCACCACCAATCAACCTAATCAAGAAACCCCAATGCTGGGGCCGCACTTGCGCCTATCGTCACGAAGCTTCGTGCTAGGACACGATACGCGCAGAGGCCTTAGTACGAGTTTGTTAGTTTTCGAGCTCGATCAAACGTATCGTCTCTTTTCATACATTACCCACTAGCGCCCCTAGCGTAAACTATCAGAAACAGTGGCCAATGTATGAAGAAAGACGATACGTTTGATCGAGCTCGAAAACTATCAAAACTCATACTAAGGCCTCAGATGTGACCGGCCGTTATCGGCTATCGTCACGAATATTCGGGTTGAGTGTGCGTTATCGGCCGGGAGGCGGTACGTCAGGGTTTTAGCGCGCTAACCTATCGCGCTGCGTGGTCAGACATGCGTTGTTCATTTCGAAGGTTGTTCTCCATTAGTTCAGACGCGTACGGGTGACTAAGTATACGATACAGCTGAGTTATTTTTTATAATAAATGCATTACGTAATTATTAGCACACAATATAGAAGTAAAGAAAGTGATTATGCATAGTTAAACGCAATGATAAAAATACTACGCAATTTACACGTCTGGAAATGATTTCGGTCATCTTGGATTATTGCACGATAGTTCGTGCAAATAAAGAAATGCCACATGCTTTATCGCGATAACTTTGCTCGAGCCGCACTTGCGTGTATCGTACGAAGTATCGCCACGCATTACTTCGGGACGATAGGCACAAGTGCGGCCCCATCATGACGAGATAAAATCCATAAGCTATAGGTAGAAAAAATAGTTCGATAATAGAAGGCATTGTACAGCAACTAAATGAGTCGTCTGTGATTTTAGCACACATTACCTTCAAGATACACATATTCAAAATGTTACTAACCCTAAGTTTATTTTGAATAAATACAATTACGTTATCTACGCAGCACTCACGCGTTTCCATTACGGAGAGCCCGCTAGACCTTTATAAGGTCCAAGACAGGAAAGCAAACAAATTGTTGATTTTAGCCATCCATGTTTGTGCTGGGGAGTGGTTCGGCCTTGAAAATGGTTTAAATCGGATGGACTTCTAAAAAAGTAATTAACCTGTTTAGATTGAAATGCCTTCTGTGAATTTTCATTTGTTTCAAGTGTTTTTTCTTCGTCATTAATTGGTTTTGTGGGAATGAATTTGTTATTTTAAGAAAAAAGAACAGTCGATTTGAATTTGCATATTTAACACTAATGGATAAGAATTGATTTGTATCAGGTACCTCTACATGTATGTAAAATTTTGTGTAGATTAGTATGCACAAATTATTTAAATGAAAGTTGTGCCTCAATTTAATTCTATCTACATTTGCTTTGAATTATATTGTGAAGTGTTAAAGGACAATATGTATTATTAGTCACTTAATGCCTACGACAAATATACAACATTTAAGTTACAGACAAACAGCAAAGTGTACGTACATAATGATAAAACGCAGGTTCTTAAAACTTTCGATTCCAAAAAGATGTCTTTTCCATGCGTCTCCATAGACAATCGTAGAGGCAGTCGAGGCGATAAAATGTCAAGGCCCAAAAACTGGTTCCGTCATGTTTCTGTATGTTATGGGGTTTAAATGGCTTCAAATGTTGGGGCCAGACTTCGTAAATGGTCGCCTATAAACAGAGGCAAGAGCCTGATCAAGGCGATATTTTTAACTTCAAACCGGTAAAGTGTATCGGAGGTATGCCATGTTCTGAATGGAAAAAAAGCACCACAGGTTTTTAAGAATGTTTTAAGGTGTTGATTATTGGATTCCTGTAATTCTTCGAACGCATTCTGCGATGTTCGCTGCCAAAAAGAAGGCAGTATAAAAAGGAATGGCCTAAACACAAGAGCATACAGTAACATAGAACATAACAACTACTTTGGTACAAATAATACTTAACAAATTAGATGTGAAATACAAAATAATTGATGTTGCTAAAAGTAATTATTATAAATTTAAGAACGAAGTCATATTTACTGCAGTTTTCAAAGGCACATGTGGTTAATTATTTTGTGAAATACGTACGTAATTAATTTCGATGTCTGGAAAACAAAATTGACTTTCAAAGCTTCATTTTTATGTTTCTTTTTATTGTGTTCTAAAACCTAAATATGTACAGTCAACAGCACGTCGGGCTATACAAAACTGTCAAATTCCTCAAAACGATTTTCAACCTAAGGTATTGAATATAAAGTGCATAATCGATTGGGAAAATTTGACAGCTTGTGGTAACCCAACGTGCTGTTGTCTGTACGTACGTGTAAAGGCTGCATAAAGTAATATTTTTAATTGAAGGGTAGTAGTGTAATGTTCTTACATAAAAATTATGGTCTGTATTGCTAAAGTTTACTTTAATTAGCTACTAAAAATTTACACGTGTCTGTATACTCTATTATACTGCAAATTGTCCACAATTAAGAAGTCGTCAATAGGTTTGAATAGGAAATTTATTTAAAGCGAAAGGCGACCTAGGCCTTTTTGTAATGACAAGTAATGACTCAGGTCTGTTCGCGAGAAATAGAAAAATAACTTTTTGACGAAAACTACATTTAACGAGATGATACCGTATCAATTTCACTTGGAGTGGAATAGTAAATGGTAATGAATCTATTACCACTCGTAATTTTATTGCTATTTACCATTACCATTATTACTATTTACACTAATGAAATAATAAATTCAATAGAGTAACAAATGTAACTAAATTATATTTTAAATTTAATAATATTAAGGAATAATTTAAGTTGTGATATTATTTTGTTTTCTGGCAATAAATCTTTTCAATTTCAATCAAAATGCTAGTTTCTATCTACTTTTGAGGCTTTTTCAGTAAGTAAACGAGAAAGTCAAGGGGAGACCACTCCCGATTTTTTGTAATAAATATGAATGCGTCCATTCCTCTTGATGGTAAGAAGAAGTGGAGTCCAAATACGAAGATAGCTGGTGCGAGAGATAAACAGTCGCGCTAGCCAGTCACACTCGCTTGGCCAACATGTAAGGTGCTTGTTCATGCCTCTTTTGAATGACCCAAGATAGTAAGCAAGAACACGTATGCTGACAGTAAATTCCATTTCTTAATCATGTGAAATGAGTTGCCCAATTTCTTGGTTCGCGTTGCAATGGTAGCAAAAGTTTGTCGATAGAATCTTAGACAATTTAATGGTCTAAGGATAGAAACGTAAGCTGCTGGCTTAAGGATCCACCGTCCAATGCGAAGAGAGAGATTAGGGAAAAAGGCTCCTCCTCCTCCACATTCCTGAATTACGAAAGATCTTTACATTACAGTTTATGATTACTTTTATTGCATGTCGTACTTTCATATGAGATCCCTTTTAACTTGAGACGGTTACAAAACACCAACATTTTCTTTTATAGTACCCATTGTAGTAAATTTTCCGTCCATTACCAGGTAGCTAAGTAATTAATTAAGTGCTAACTTTGTATGTAAGCAAGTCACGATTTTTAATGATTAGGTACTTATTTATGGAAAATTTGAATGATAAAAGTCGTGTAATAAACAATTTATGTTTACAGAAAAACTATAAGAGACGATGATAGTTGTCTGTAATAATCCGTTGACTAGCGATCTGGTCTAGTAATGTATCTCTGTGGATTAAGATTATGTGCCTGGACTGGCAAGGATCAAAGGTTCCAGTGCTTCGATTATGTCCGCAAAGGATTTAATACAAAGTAAAACTGTTATTATGCAAATAAAACAAGTACAGTAGCCAAACATCGAATTCATTTATAGTACCACAGTCTATAAATACGGTGTGGCGGCAATGATCATAATTAACCACATCATAAAAATTGCTAAAGTTTTTAAAAACAAACTTGCGTCTTAACGTTTTTTAATAATTTGCCCAAATTTTTAATTTTGTAAGTAGTCTGGCCGTGTGATGTCGGCAGAGTAGAATAGCATTACCCCATAACCTCTAATTGATGTCGTAGAAGACAACTAATGGATCTTCAAAGCGGTTTTGATCACCTGATACTCCGTCCGCAAATCCGCATTGGGCAAGAGTGGTGGACTACTGACTAAACCTCCTTCGATGACAAGGAGAAGCCCTGTATCCCAGTTATGATGTTACATAGTTACACATTTCACCCATACCGGGTAGGTACTTCATTCCATTTGTGGCAATCCTTACGTATTTCATTCGCTTCATCTATAATAATCTTATCACAGTTCTGATGCATGGTCGGCGATTTAAATTAGTTCTGACTTGGCCCTTCTTTAACATGAGTTCAATTTTGTCTTCCACATCTCGTATCTCTTGGTCTAAATGTATTATAAATTGTATAATTTCCTCTAATTTTGTTTCCTTGTATTTCATGTAAAAAGTTTTTTGCTATTTATATTTTGACCGCTAGGGGCTTTAGTTTATTTATATGTGTATTTAGCTTTCCCATCATACTTCGAAGCTAATCTCATTAGAAACGAATTAGTGTAGCCCACAAGAATTATTAGATTCGTAATCTTTCAATTTAAACTTTGATTAGATTCGGGAATCAAAATTGTAAGTAACATTGTGTTATGGGTTAAAGTTAAATAATGTTCATGTTATCTTGAATAACGAAAATTCCAGAAACAAGTACAATTTGGACGGTGATAATAATCACGATTAAGTAACCGGTGAAAGAGTACCTCTAAATAAAGTCTCTGTAGTGGAAACAAGTGATGAACTTGTGTTAAGGTAACTGTTTAGCGCAGAGTCAAATTTTACCAATCTTATCCACTATCCAACCTTCAATAAACCAACGATAAACATTAGTGGAAATATTGCAGCTAATAAATGCAGTTATCCCGTCACTTTGAAAACTAAAACAAGAGCTGTCCTCTTCTTGGAGTAAAAGTTTAATGAAATAGAACGAGATCGTTTAGGAATGAGGCCGGATTTATTTTATTATTAAAGTCAACTCCTACACTTTCTCAAAGTACTATTTACATTTGGATAAAGACATGGCCGTGTTCAGAATTAAAGTTTACTTTTTCGGTACGTAATCATCAACATTGTCATTCATTACTGTATACTACTCTTTGCTACATAGCACTTTCCATGAGAAAGAAAAACATAAGGGACATCTTTCTGATCTGGTCATTCACAGCTACCTAAATCTAAATATATATAATTCAAAGGTGACTGACTGACTGACTGACATAGTGATCTATCAACGCACAGCCCAAACCATTCGACAGATCGGGCTGAAATTTGGCGTGCAGGTAGATGTTATGACGTAGGCATCCGCTAAGAAAGGATTTTTGGAAATTCCACCACTAAGGGGGTAAAATGTCCACGCGGACGAAGTCACGGGCGGAAGCTAGTCATCTATAGCTTAAGAATCGGTATATGGGGAATATGCCAATCTTATAATTGATTTATTATGGATAAAATTAAGAGTCAATTTCCTAAATTAATACATAACGATATTATATCAAATTGATTAGCGAGGGACTAGTCTCAATAAAAACAGTAAAATTTTTAGCACATTAAATCTTAACGTCAAATAAAATAAGTTAATTTTTAATTACAAAGCATAGTATTTGACGCCGTCGTGGTGGAGTGGTCAGTATAGCTGGCTTCACATCAAGCGGTCCGGGTTCGAATCCTGGTAGCGGCAAACGAACACGAATGTTTGTTTGCGAGTCATGGTTGCTTATACATTTATTTAAGTTTATTTATAAAAATATCTAAAATTATTATGTATAATAGGTTGGGGAAAAAGTTTCTTCGCATTTTTTAAGAAAATTCAAAACATTTTTTAATATAGTTTATTTACATTTAACTAAAGTATGTAGGTACCATTTTGTTCCATAACTTTTTGCCATCTTGTAGGTAGGGACATGATCCCATTGCTATAGAAATTTTGGGACTTCTGGTCAAAATACCACGACAAGTGGTCTTGGCAGTCCTCTCGTGATGTTAACCTGACACTGCCTAAAGAATTCTGAAGAGACCGAAACAGGTGGAAATCTGAAGGTGCAAGGTCAGGACTATACGGCGGATGCATTAACACCTCCCAGCCAAACTCTCTTAATTTTTGCTGAGTGGCTAAAGATGTGTGAGGTCTAGCGTTATCATGATGAAAAACCACACCCCTTCTGTTGATTAATTCCGGCCGCTTTCTCTCAACTTCTTGCTTTAATCTCATCAGTTGTTCGCAGTAGAGTTCAGAATCGATGGTCCGGCCTGGTGGTAACAGCTCATAATGAATAATGCCCTTCCAATCCCACCACACACACAGCATCACCTTGTTGCGAGTTAACCCGGGTTTCGCCACAGTCTGTGAAGCCTGACCGGCCTTTGACCACGACCTTTTTCGCACGTTCTTGTCGTACGTGATCCACTTTTCATCACCAGTTATCAGCTTCTTCAAAAATGGTTCGGTTTCATTACGTCGTAATAAAGAATCACAAATGAGTACACGGTTCATTAGGTTTCTTTTAGTGAGCTCGTGAGGTACCCAAATGTCGAGCTTTTTTGTGTACCCAGTTTTTTTCAAATGCGCCAAAACTGTTTTGTGGTCAATTCCCAGTTCTTCAGCTACGTCGTAACTACTGACATGCCGATCTTGCTCCACTTTTTCAAAAATGGCATCCATTTTATCTGTAATAGGGCGACCAGAGCGACGTGCATCTTTGACATCAAAATTTCCGGATTGAAAACGCTTAAACCAAATTTGTGCTACTCTTACAGGCACTGCACTAGGTCCATAAACATCGCAAATTTTTTTTGCGGCTTGCGTTGCATTTTTACCTTTTTTGTAGTAAAATTTTAAAATGTATCGAATTTCTTCATTAGATTCACTCATCTTGGCGGTACGAAAAACAAATGAAAATCACACATTTTCCTAATTTGAATTTGGAATTATGTTCTTTAAAATTTAAACTTTCAATGATACCAAAACCAGCCAGATACAAATAGTATAGCCAAAGAGATTTAATTACAAGTTTATACATACTATAATGCGAAAAGACTTTTTCCCCAACCTTAAAAAAAAAATGTCCGTTATCTAGTATCCGTAACACAAGTTCTTAATGATACTTACTTCGGGCTAGATAATTGGTGTGAGCGTGGTAAAAAATAAAAAATAAAAAAATAAAAAATAATATAATAATATAATAATAGTAGTGCTTGAGAGTATAAGTAGGTACAGTAACTGACTTATGCAGTTTTTTTATTAAAACTTTTAGAAATTTACAATAAATTGTATTATCTCGTCCCGAAGGTAAGTATTTTACTTACGCTTTCCCAGACCACTCTCCATTGTTCATCATCTTTTTAATTTACTTCTCTTTAATTAAAATTTTTACCAGCCATATTTTTAGGTTTATTTATTCAGTCAAACAAGTTATCTATTCTATAAGCAAAGTCAAGACACTGAAATGAATATTAATGCATTTCTGTGGCGAAGAGTCGGTAACTTTTGACATTAATAAATATTTAAGCAAGCTTGTATTGTGAGCAAGAAATACAAAAAATATTATTTACTGGTAACGGAAGATATTTGTGACATAAGATATAAGATTTGAGTCATCGCGATATTAAGTAATTCTTCTACAAATAAAACAAAATGTATGCACGATAAAAATAAGTCAAATATTTAAGATTTATTGTCTTCTTTTGTTTCTGAGGCTATTTCTTCAAGGTTCCTCTAAAACATATCGCTGATATTATAATAAAGTTCCATTTGGGGACAAAAATTATAAATATCGATAAATACAGAGTTAATTTTCTGTAAGTATGCAAATGTTCATAGAATTAGATATCATGTTCTTAGCAATTTAAGTATTTTTTTTCGAATTGTGAACTATGAAGTCCTACAATTCAACTTAATGACTTTAAACCAGTCTTTGCTTCAAAAAACCAATTAATGTCGACAATTCGATTGATCAAAAGTTCGTTTGTACACGAATTTCTCGTAAAATAAATCGTAATCAAAGGTTTTCGTCAGAAACAATTTTGCAATTTAGCAGTCCGCAGATGTAATAATTGCTCAATTCATCTGTACGGGCAATTATGGCAATAACTGATCGACAGATAACAAACAATAATGTGCAAACGCTGAGGAACATTAATCACAATCACAAGCAGAGTCCTGTGGTGAGATCACTTTTATATCTACAATACGTATAATTGACAAAACATTCTGAGACATACCTAAGTCCAATCCAAGGCAGAATATTAACTAATTTGGGAACATTACTTTCTACTTTTTTCCCTTTCATTCAGCTGCTTTGCGTAGCTGATTATTGAAGAAGCTCAGACCCATAAACTTGGTCTGAGTAAAGAAGTAAGAAAACAGTTATTTCAAAATTACAAATGAGTACGGGCTTCAAAGTTTAGACATATTTTATTCAGACCTAATAACATAATTACCTAATAAAAAGAATAAAAGATAAAGGTCAACAGAAGCCCAATAAAAGATTTATAAATTACAGGCTAAAACTTTCTAATAAGAATAGTTTCACAAATTCTTCTTTATTGTTTGTTACGAGTTATAGGTAAAAATAAAATTCCTACCTAGGCGTTGTATGTATTACCTTCTTCTAAAACTGCTTCCCTACTTTAGAAACTCACTTATTACTTTCTTGTTCTTTCTCTTTCGCGTCTGCTTGCCATTAATTATGAAGTAATTAAAATATTCCTTAAACTGGAGAAACCAATTATATAGAAGTAAATAACTTCGTTAAAAAAAATTACCAATGTTTTTTTTACTTCTCACTGTATTACGATGAGAGATTTTTTTTGTAATTCAAACAAAATCTGTATCACAAAAATAACTGCTTCAGTAATCTACCTTAATAATAATATGTAATAGGTAATGTTATTCAACAGTTGTAGATGGAATATTTTAATCCAAGTTTTCTGCTTAATGGGTAAAGTTCAATATTTTTACATGCGCTTTTTAGTGTTATAAAGGGAACTAGAGTTAGGTATATGTATTTACTAAGCAACTACTTATAAGAAACAATTAAGTAGTTTTTATTAATAACTACTGAAATGATTGGATACCAATTTCACTTATAAATAAAACACACCTATTTATGTCTATTCCCTAGGAGGACTTCAGCAGACAGGCCGTAAAAATCTAATGCGAAATATAATAATCTAGTTATTGTCTATAATTCGATATCAAGATCTGCCGCACCAACTCCAAATGGATTGAGTGCGGGAAAAGAAAGTGTTTATGTTTAAATTGTTTGAAAGGAATTAAAATGATACGACAGATTTTTTTTTATTTCAGTCAGTTAAATTTCAGTCATTCGTGTACATCTCTTCTAATTTTGACTTCTATTTCATTTTATTGAGTATGGATCATCCTCAATGTCACGCTTGCTGGCTCTAAATTTTATCGTCATAAGTAATTATATGTTGGCATTTGGCAACCATCTTGGCAGAGTGTTTAATAACATTGCCTACGGTCTACACACCAAATAAATCTATGATGGATCACGATAGACGCAAGTATTTGGCCTAAGAAATCAATATCATTTCGATTATCCTATCATGCATGACCGAGGAGATTCTGCAATTCTGCATAGAGTATTAGAGTATCTGTTACTAAGGGGCCCCAAGAACTATGTTAGTTAGTCTACATACAATTTATGTATTCGCTTGATACATATTAATGTTCAATTAAAATGTTTATCAAAGACTCTCATTACCTACATTTTTGACCTTAATTTACTTATTGATTTTAATTAGTAGCAAAAAGTCGTTTATAGATTGTAGAGTTTACTTATTTCATTACGTGTGTAAAGTATACAATATGAGCCCCTACAATTAAATATACGTCGAGGTGATTTGTGATGGAGGGCACCGCGTTCGTACATTCTTTGTAACGTTCACAAAAGCTAAGGTACCAAGTCCGCGGTCGGTATTCGGATGGGTGACCGATTTTTTTTAATACGATTTTCCTCCATGCTTCTGAAGGCACGTTAGCTGGTGGGCCTGGTTGTTCGAAAGAAAGCAGTCGTTCCCAACGAGGGTTGGTATCAGGCTGGCACATGGCACAATAAAATATCAAGATAAATTGCGCCGACCCCAAAATAATTTGGGAGCAGGGTAGGAGTAAGAAGATTTGTGATTGAGCGCGTCCTATCGTATAGGTATTATCAAGACCATTTTCAAAATTAAAACTTTATTCCACTGCCCCACATTCAATGTTGATTTAAATTTATAACCACATACCTTACCGCATTAAACATATTGTAAAACTTAAGCCATTCGAAAGGGTCTTTAGTCGAACTATACTCCCCGCGGTGCGAATCACCCAAGAGCTCTTTTTGAATGAACTTTTTGTTTGGTCGAATCTCACCGTAATAGAGAACAAAACAGGATGGGTGAATTTGGATAAAACTGTTTGATATGTAATAACACATCTTTTATAGTACTACCAGGCACAAAATAACAGAACAAACAAAATAATTTATAAGTTAAAAATGTCATAAGCCCGCGAAGTAAATTTTTCGTGTTATGGCACTGTAAAATTATTTTTCATTTCAATGGTAACGGATTTTCTTTTCGAAATTTGTATGTCACCCGGTACGTTTGATAAACCAGAGTAAAGTTGGCATCTTCTTTTAATCCCTCATGAAAATTTCCAATGTTGGGCATAACTGGAATAATCTTTTTTATTTTTCCATTCCATGACTCCACCATATTATTGGTTCTGCCACTTTGATTGAAGGTGTTCCATGTGTTTTAGAGTATGTTCTAGCTATGTTTTAACAAAATATATAGTCATTGAAATTAGTGACTTCGGTATTGTTGAGACTTATTCTCCCATCACGTACAGCCACCCTTCATACAACAATTCGGAGGAAAATGTGACAATACCGTGCAAATAACTTAACATGGAACAGACCCAGTTTTGATTTAACTACTCACAATTGCTTAGCTTTTCGCCATAAACTCCGGCTATAGTGAAAATAAAACCCAACTATATTCACTTCTGGAAATAAATATTAATTTCCAAAATCGTAGTTACTTCAAAGTTAAAGAGTTACTGGCTAGTGATAACAATTTGAGTACCTATATGTTATTTATATTTGTTGATTGTCATAATTTTCTCACTCAGACTCAGGGAGCTCCAAAACGTGAAAATCTGTCAAAATCTCGAGGTTGAATTTTTTGACGATTACAAGACTACGTATACGAGAAAGAAAAAATAATATAAACAAAATAGGTAGTACAAATAGTGAAATATATTATTTTATTATCTTTTAAAAATGTACAATGCGACATTGTTACTTAAAATACGTGCAATACTTTAATGGTCTGAAAATAAAACGAAAGATAACTATTCGGCACAAACAATAATATGATTTGAATATAGGTATACAAGGCGCGCTAAAAGAATTTTTAATTCCGTAAAACTGCATAATGTTGTCGATTATATCCTTATTTGTTTATTTTTTCCGAGTTAATTTTCTCACTGGATGGAATAATTTTATTTTTGCGTTTACAAACGCGTAAATATAATACTAGAAAAATGCACTGAAAAAAATCGACTTGCCTCAGGCGGGACCCGCCTGAGGCAAGTCGATTTTTTTCAGTGCATTTTTCTAGTAATTTTCTCACTGTTTCTGCTTTCTTATGTTGCAAGTGAAATACAAAATTTAGGTGCAGTAAGCTTAGGTGATAGAATTAAAATCCTCCGATCAAATAAATTCCGTCGAATTTGGACTTTATGTAATGACAATAATCACAGTGAAAAAAACAGCAAGAAAATCAAGGCCGTTAACTATACGAGCATACTTACTATCTGAACAATTTGGTAGGTAACAATAAATTTGTGATTTTTTATTATTATTATTCTTATGCAAGGGGCTGAGGCTGTGTCTCAGGAGCACTTCGACCCTATGGGATCTTTTGTGCTTCCCCTTTCCTTATCACCCATCCCCGCCAACAACGAAAACATTTTTTATGAGTTTTACGATGTTGGCGGGAATAAAGTCTATTAAATCCTCTAGTTTAGGGTAACCTAGATCCATGACCTTTAGTCGCCTATTGGCTAGTGCATCGCAGTCACATAGTATGTGCTCCATGCTTTCTTCCTCCTCACCACACATTCTACAGATGGGGTCTTCAGCTTTGCCTATTGTACACAGGTGTCTTTTAGTGGCAAAGTGGCCAGTGAGAGCACCTGTGAGGCAGCGGATTTGGGTCCTGCTGATTCTTCCTATTATTTTAAGGTAGCCTGTGTTTGAGGATCCTAAAAATTTCTTTGAGTGTGTCTGTCGGAGAGTGGACAACCATTCCCTGAGGTGCCTCTTTTGACAATACCTATTCCTTCAGTGCCATTTTTATGGTACTTCTAGATAAACCTACAAAAGGCTCGGGCTCATTGAGGTCTTGAGCTGATCCTTTCCTTGCTTGTTTGTCAGCATTTTCATTACCTTCAATCCCTACATATCCTGGTACCCACCCACACTAATCTGACTGGGTTGTGTTTGCCTAGATTGTTTAGTATGTGTATCGCATTCAAAACTAGTTTGATTTCTTTAAGTTTCATAACAAGATTTCCAAAGTGCTTGGTGCTTATGTTTTTATGGTAAACATCGTTTCATCAAATCTTTGAAATTTGCACTTCCAAGACCCGAACGAAATATTTTTGCAAATATTTGACGCCCAGCTAAGATGAAACTACCTTACATTATGGAATAATTTTATTTTTGCGTTTACAAACGCGTAAATATAATACTAGAAAAATGCACTGAAAAAAATCGACTTGCCTCAGGCGGGACTCGAACCCGCACCTTCCACATGTTTACCATAAAAACATAAGCACCAAGCACTGACAAATTTCGACAGCGAAAAGCAGTGCCTCGGTGGCGAAATTGGTCAACGCGTCCACCCGGATTGTGGAAGGTGCGGGTTCGAGTCCCGCCTGAGGCAAGTCGATTTTTTTCAGTGCATTTTTCTAGTATTATAAATACGCGTTTGTAAACGCAAAAATAAAATTATTCCATAAGATTTCCAAAATTCACACTACAATGATTTTCAGCATTTTACTTAAATTCATTTCTATTTATCTTTAAAAACAAAAAAGAAAGAAGGAGAGCAGGAATTAAAAACCAACTCCAATCACAAAAATATACTCCTATGTAATGTAACCTTAATCTGAATTTTATTTCATTTTGCATAAAAATATGTATTTTACTTTTTGTGGTCATTAATATGTTATCCGTAAGAAATCTAGACAGATTTATTATTAACGAAATCGGCAGGTGTTAATAAAAATGCTTTGGGTACAATAACATCTTTTGAGTGGGATCTATTGCTTTTTAATTTTATAACTTGGTTTTTATATTATTGGAAAATTATTAAAATATAGGTAGGCACTTTAGGATCTAAAGTTGCTGTACGTAAACATATTAGTAGGTACCTAGGTACTATGTTTTAATACACTATATAGCGTTGACAGCTTTTAGAATGACAGTGAAGTTTTAAATTTTCGCCTCTCGGGGTGGGCTTTCAATTGGGACTGGTAAGTAGATACTATAGTCCCGACTGTGTTGATTTCCGTGACCGGGGCAAAAATATTTATTTATTAATTTCAAGGTGGCCGTCGAAACCACGGCCACGGTCCCAAAAGCTCCCGCTGACTTAAATATGTTATTTTTTTATAAAAAGGTCAAGCAAATTACTCCATTCTACTTGATGGTAACCAGAAGTGGAGTCCAAATGCGAAGACAGCTAGTGCGAGAGATAAACCGCCGCGATAGCCACCCTCGCCTTGCCGACTTGCAAAGTACTTCTTTACGCCTCTTTTGAATGACCCAAGATTTTAGGAAGGATGTGCTGGCAGTGAAAACTTAGTTCGCGTTGGAATCGTACGTAGCCACAGGTTATTATAAAGTAGGTACCTACTAATGTGTTCATTTCGAAAATGCAGAAACACCATAATTTAGGTACCTCTATTGTATTTTATTTGCAAACGACATCGGAAGTTTGAAGAATTTTCATAAAAAAACTTTATAAATACCACCTAGCACCATCTAGATTGTTGTATTTTAAGATCAATATTTTAGTAAATCCTACTTAATGTGACTTGATTGTTTGCTTACTAATTAATAACATAGGTACAACAACATTCTACCTATATGAATCCGTCCCACAGATCCGTCCCAGTCCCAGAACGATATCGATAGAGCCAACAACGCCATCTACGCGCAAAAGATGGAAGTAAAAGTATTTTTTTTTGGAATTCAAATTGTTTAGTTGAGTTTCACGTTTGATTAGAGGAGTGGGTATTATTAAAAAATTAGAGGAGTGGTTATTATAAAAAATTGTACTTAAGTAAGTACCTACATATTTTTTTTTATTATAAATGTAAGTAGGTACGTAATATCTGATGGACACTAAATTTTTGAACTCACAAAAACTTACATACCCCTGCTCTGGTACCTACCTACCTACTAATATAAATTTGTGCCGGCATTACGAGCTAAAGGTCAATGTTCTTTTGACGAAAATAATGATGTCATTCGCCAAAGCACACACCACGAAGTAACAAACACCTACATACTACATTTGAAGTTCGTGACTGTTGAAATGGTTGTTTTTAATGTCTTCTTAATTTATTTGTGTGCAACGATAGTTTGTTGCCATTTCGAATTTATTACCTACTTATTTGTTAACGTTACGTCAACGACTTATCAACGTTACGTAGATATGTTACTAACGCTAGCTCACGAGAAATGAATAATGTTATGTTCCTCAATGTTGTCATGCCACAACGTACGAACTCGTAGCTTCAGTCAAGAACGTTCATTAACCGGGGCGTCATGGCGCGTGGACTAGTGCCCCACCTATCGGTCAATGTCGGCATGACGTGGCCACGCGACCGAGTTCTGACAAACGTCAACAGATGTCGCTAGTTGTTTCGCGTGTAATAACTTTTGCACATTTTAATTTTTATTAGATGTAGAGTTTTTTGTGTTACAAGTTTAAGTGTACTGATACTAACTACTAAATATTTTTGGACTCAGGGAGGTCCAAAACGTGTAAATCCGTCAAAATCTCGAAGTCGAATTTTTTGACGATTACAAGACTTCCTCTGTACCTACTACGTATACGAGAAAGTAAAAAGGTAAATCTAAATCCTACCTTTAAACTGCAATTACAAATATTACTATTGTTGTACGTAATCATTTTTTTATTGATTAAGTAGGTACCTACCTTATTTAATTTATTTAAGCCGATTATTAGAGTATATATATATATGATAACTACCGACTAAAATAGATAGTTCCATACTTTTGATCAATCATACCATAGGTTAATACGAATTACTAAAGAAAAAAAAAACAGTTTTTTTTTATAATTAGTAGGTACTTAGGTACCTACTGTAAGTTTCTAAGAAATAAGGAAGTTGTTTTATAGCTGTTATCTAGTTAAGAGTTTTACCGGAGGCCCTCGAGAATAGAATTTTGTTTTTTTCTTATTTTGGTCATGTCGCTAACATGTTATCATTTTAATCGATTGACATTTGTCCAATGTAGAGACCTCCTCCAGCAAATGAACATTGATTACGATTTATTTCTTAAAATAAAATATACATAGTTAAGGACATACATATCTAACGCAAATTTTGATTGGTGCGAAAAGTAAAAGATTGTTTTTTCTACTTTCGATCATTTATAATAAGTAGAGCTATATTTATAATAAAAAGTCTTTCGATTTCCGATTCTGTTTAATAACTATGAAGATTAAGAGTTACTGGATAATGGAAATTAGAGCAATTTGAAAGTGATCTCATCGGCCACCGACCATTACTCATTACATTAGACAGTGCAATTGAACGAGACATAGTCGGTCCAGCAGATCACACTTTAAAATACAACCAACAAGCCGCGAATGACGGCACATACATTCTAAGGTTGCCTGGAAGAGATCGCTTTTAGTGATAAGGCCGCCCATTGTGCATTATAGTTAAAATGTTATAAAATGTACTATTTTTATGTCGATGTGCAATAAAGTTTATTTCTATTCTATTCTATTCTATACCACAACTCAACGTGTGAAATTCAATTATCTATAATATAAAAATGAGTCGCTGAATGTGTTGCTAAGCGCAAATCTCGAGAGCAGTTGAAACGATTTCGCTAATTCTTTTTTTATAATACTGATTCCTTGATTGTTCTTACGGAGAGAAAAAATTTAATGAGACCTGGCGACCTTGCTCATAGGCGTTGTCCTTATTGACAACATTTTTTTTAATAGTATTTTTTTATTATATGTGTGGAATATAGACATCAAAGGTCTTAACACGTATTTTTTAATTCTCTTTAATTTTGATTCTCAGTATTTTTATTTAAAATTTCAAAACTTAAGATGGCAAAGACATTTTTCTTGTAATCCTACGCCGTCCACTCAGAAAATTCAGAGAAAACGAGACGACTATTGAATTTTCTTAACAAGATGCTACCTACTTCTTCTCATATGAATATTTATACTGGGTGTAAAAGACATGAACAGTCAAACGAAAACCACGTATTCTATACATCAAAATAAGACATATTTCAAAAAAAATATTGCTGGGAAATGATTTTTATTTTTTGGTGTTACAAAAAATTGCAAATTGTACCGCGCAATGTAAAGGGCTCAACTCGCACGCAACTCGCAATACCGCGATAATTTTGCTTGACGACGGCCCCGTTCGTTAGTGTCCGTACGCATCGAGTGAGCTACATTGAACACTAACGTTTTGAAGCCATTTTTTGTTATGAAATACTAAAAAAAATTATAATGTTTCTTTGGACAATAATTAAGAAATAACGTATAGAATACGTTTTCATAAAAAAATGAAAAAAAAAATTATGACTTTGACCTTCAATAAAATCGTAACTATCAATTTCCCAGGTATAGTTTAAAGGAAGAAACATGTTATGACGGTGAGCAGAATACATGGTTTTCGTTTGACTGCTCATGTCTTTTACACCCTGTATAATAAAACTAGCTGACCCGGCAAACGTTATTTTGCCTTACAAAAATGATTAAATTACTAAAATGGCTATAAAAAAATAGGGGTTGGTGATAACAAAGTAAAAATTTAGGGTTGTATGTATTTTTAATGCCACATAATAAAAAAATAAAAACAAAAAATTTCGTCCAAAAATTAAAAAATAAAATAAAAATAGGGGTGGATTACCCTTAACATTTAGGGTGATAAAAAATAGATGTTGTCTGATTCTCAGACCTACCCAATATGCACACAAAATTTCATGAGAATCGGGAAAGCCGTTTCGGAGGAGTTTAACCACAAACACCGCGACACGAGACTTATATATTAGATAATCTACAAGAAGATTTTTTATGAAAATAGCTCCGGTAGTTTCATAGTTCCTGATTATTTTTTATTTTGGGAAGACCTATTTTCAAGTTTTTTTTTATACTTACATTAAAATGAACAAATTTTGAAATGTTTTCACACAGATTTGTTGTATACCTAAGTAGCCTAGTTTCCCACGTATATTAAAAAAGTCATGCTCTTATTGTTAACGCTTGATTATCCGAAAATCGGTAATAAATTGTACCACGTACTTTAACCTTTTATCTAAACCTCTGCTCTACCCTTGTGGGAATAAAACCGTGATAGTATGTTTAAGTATATTTTAAGAATTTATTGACGTAAATATGTATAATGTCTACTTTAAGAAATCTTAGATACACGTGTAAATATATCAACGTGTTGTTATATTTTGTTTTTACTTTTCCACGTTGTTTGAGCTTAATGGTACATTTAACAGTTTATCTTAATTATTTTACAATTTTCATACATAACTAAGTACAGAAGCGGTTGATAAATCTAGCAGTTATTACGTTATAAGGTTACAGGTACTAGTAGTATCATAAATGTTATGAAATGGATTGAAGTATGGGTTTTTATTGACTATGTGAATTTTTGCACTTGACTAACAACAACTTATAGATGCTTTAAAAGTAGGGATCATTACCTACGTACAAGTTAATCTGCTTTACAATTACTTATATGTCTAAGCAAAATTACACCATGAATCATTACTTCATTTGATTCTAAACGCAGATTTGCGTGACGGTGTCATTAGACGTCTTTTAAAATGCAACTAAAGGTCAGTTCACAATGGAAGGCGCGGCCATATTGTGCTTTGCCGCGCCCTCTAGCGGCGATGGAGCGAGACCGCGTACAATGGATCGTAGCAATTAGTCACCTCGGCGAAGCACTTTTAAAGCGGGACAATTTGCAGTTTGCTTCGAGAGGTGGCGCTCGACACTTAATTAAGGGGTCGATTTGCTGATATATCTTCTTCGAAAGACGTTTATAATCATAAGAATTGAAAACGATATAGCTGAACCTTTAAATGCCAAACCCTCGAAATCGTTTCTGTGAGTAAAAACGCAATACATTACTCTATTATTTGACACGATAGGCCGCCATGACGTTTTGTCAGTACCTAATAGGTATGTCAGTTTCATACATTACTAGCGACCCACCCCAGCTTCACACGGATAGTACTTAAAGTACTTACTTAAACCTGAACGAATTATAGATATTAACCTTACTCTTCAATCACTCTATCTATTGATGAAAACTGCATTTAAATCAGTTGCGTAGTTCAAAAGTTCTAAACGCATACACAGAAAAAGCGATTTCTTTTATACTATGTATTGATATAGATGTTCTAATAGTAATGCGTTAGATGGTATAGTATGGCCACTTGTCTAGGCCCTGGTGTAATAAAGCTTACTCTGGAGTCTGGATATAGTTTCAATTGCAAAGGCTTATTTAAACGTCTAAATATTTAATAATTTATGTTTTAATTATATTTTCAAAAGTAGATTGTTTTCTAGTTTTAAAAATATTTACGCGTTTGTAAACACATTAATTATGCGATAATTTTATTTACCTATATTTTTATAATTAAAGCCTGACCAGAAAAATAAAAAACCTTCTCTGGTGGCACCACATTCGCCTTTTTATTGTTCTTATGTCAACTTCAAGTCAGTTGAAAGAAGAAAAAATTGTTCTAAATTTTTCCGCATCATGGCGAGGTTTTTTATTTTCTTGGTCAGGCTTTAGTACATTTTATATTTTGTTTGTAATACCACTGTGTTGATAAACAAAGAAAACACAGGGTACTTTACTCTAATAGGAAAGCAATAAGAAGTGCCTACTTTAAATAAGGGGGCTGTACCGTGGTTAACCACTGCACTTTCTATCGCGATTTCGCTATAGTGTGGTCGAGGCCCTATATTTAGGTAAGTACAAACAATAATACGTGCATTGCAACTTGAATATTTTCGTGAAAGTCTGTATCAGGTTTGATGTATGAACAATTGAATATACACCCATATGTATGACATAGATTCCTTGAGAGACTTCTACAGTGATTGATTAAGTGTAGGAAGGTGCATATTGGCAATTCTCTACTAGTTGATTCGTATGATCTTAGCAAGTGGAAAAGTAACCTCTGCCTAATCTCTATGGGAGAAAGGTGTGAGTGTATGTGTCATTCTACGGTAATTTAATTGTATGCTCATAAGAATGGTGTCTCATTTAGATTCGAAACTTTTTTTTATCAGATTACACTTATCTACATACAGACAGATTTGAATACATATAGTCGGATATTTAATAGTTTCGTCTATGGTTACGGAGCTTAACTTTTTGGTACTGGTAGCACATAATAGGTAAATCCCCCCAAAATTATACAGTAATACTTACGTATTTTTTTAATTGGTTCTAATTGCTTACCTGAAACAGAAACAAAATATAATTAATATTTGTTCACGATCGATATCTAATAAAAAAGTACATCTTAAAAAAAAATCATAATTTTATGATAAATTGTGTTTTATAATAAAGTGTTTGTACGTATATCATCAATATAAATCAAGGCAATAAAAGATAATTAAAAGTCAAGGTATCTACTAAAACTGGCATCATAGCATAGCTCCTACTAAGTATTAAACTATAGAAATATTAAACTATTCCGCTTTAGCGATATTTTTTAATTTGTAATTAAGTTCTTCACATCTTTAATTGCATGTCACATAACATTGGTAGTTCTGATGGACTAACTACAAGAATGTAGGTACTTTGCTATATTGGTCAAAGGTCAACACCAAAGTTTTGTAACACAAAAAAATATTTTCCATTTTCTTGTCTTTAGATTGAATTTCAGATGTTCATAAAAAAGTCACTGATCAGGCGTCTAAGTTTTAAAAACATAACGAGGGTGATATTTTTTGGTGTTTTTACTAAAGTTCGTCAAGCAAGTGTTGTGATGGCATTGGGTTGGGAGACTTGTCGCTGCGACTTCACAAAAATATGTTTTCTTAATTTCAAGATTTTTGTTTTGGGAAAAGTTTACTGGCTTGAGAATGACAATCTTAATATATTTATATACTATCCTATACACTTACATTTACGTAATTGTTAGTAAGGTGACTAAATTATCGAAGAGATTCAACAATGAGTCTCAGAGCTACTAAACCTTGCAACTGTATTCTTAAGAGGATTAGAGAATTGTTTGTGTTCCTTGACGCAGCGCAGTAAAGAAGGGAACTAGTCCCTGGTGGCGGGCAGCATTGTAAACCAGACAATGCACAGGTGTTTTAACGAGTGAGTATTTTACAAATGAATCCCCAAGTACGACGTCAGCGACAGATTTTGTTCCCTTGGGTTGGGTTTTACTATCAGTTTGCGAAACGTCCTTGTGTTGATATTCTATTGATAAAATTAAACTATGTGATATCAGCAATTGGTGGAAGGAATACATTTCTTTATGTTTTGTATAAGAATATTTCTCTTAAATTTCATATTATGATAAGTTGGCTGCAATTATAATATTTGTGGCTATATAAAAACAGAATTTGGTATTCAGCCACCAAAGGCACAAAGAATAATTCAAGTTGTTTATAGAATACAGGTTGAAATTTTCGCAGCGTTATGGTTGATTTACATTTTTTGTGATTGACAGGGAAGGTCTTGGCCTTTATCTCGCCTGATGGTAAGTAACGATAAGGACAAAGATGGAGCAGACTTTCACCTGAACCCTGAACCCTCAACCTAATAGGGTCATAATTGTCGGAACACAATAATGCTGTTAGCAACGAATTAGGAATATAAATCGTTGGCTGTAAGGCTAAGGACTCATGGAGCGATTTTTACTCGCGCCCGCCGCGGTTGCGGGCCCGCAGCCTTTGTAGAATACAGATATTTATGTAAAAAACCGGCCAAGTGCGAGTTGGACTCGCACACCGAGGGTTCCGCCGTACAAACGTAGCGGTTTACAATTTATGACGTATTAAATCAAATTCTGAGTTCACGGGAAGTACCTTGTAGGTTTTGATTCCCTAGCGTGTGACGGAAATTCGTCTAAGGTGTCGGTATAAACTGCTGTATCTTTTGATCGCGTTAACTTAGAAGTTTGATTTTTTCACTGCTTAAAGGGACAATAGACCTAGGTATTTGGTATAAATTTCATTTTGATACCTTTATTCGTTCGTGAGAAATAAGGTAGTAAGTTTCATTTTATTAAAATATTTTTATTATATTATATAACTAATAAAATGTGATTTTCGCAATTTTTCCCATATTTGCATTATATGAAAATGCTTCATGCCAAATTTCAAGATTCTGAGTTTACGGAAAGTATCCTGTAGGTTTTGATTCCTTTGCGAGTGTCGGAAATTTGTTGAAAATCTCGACATAATCGGCTGTATCTTTTGATTGGCTTGGCTTAGAAGTTTGATATTTTCACAGCTTAAAGGGACAATAGACCTGAGTATTTCATGTGAATTTCAGCTTGATACGTCCACGCGTTCTTGAGATAAAGGGTCTTGACAGACAGACAGACAGACGGACGACAAAGTGATCCTATAAGGGTTCCGTTTTTTCCTTTTGAGGTACGGAACCCTAAAAATTAAAGCACATTTCACGACGCGTTTTACGCCCGCAGCGTGCGCGATTGTTTGCGGCTCCCGCTGCACCGGCGGCGGTCATCTTGTACCACCGCATCCGCGGCGGGTTATGCACCCGCGCGCTCTGCGGTCGGTTGGCGGGCGACCGCAGTGGACAGCGGGGGACTTGTTATTACTCGTTGCGTAGTGACACGTTTGTCAACAAAATGGATTTTGATATTGAAGTCGATCTACTAATTCGTCGACCAATCGAAGTCGATCGACCACCCGTCTTGCGATAATCAACCGCCAAGATTGCGGGCGATAATCTCAACCGCGGCGGCTGCGTTACCGCCCAGAACTGCGGTCACGTGAGTTCAGAAACAAAACAGCGAACTCGCAACCGCTGCGGGCGCGGGTAGAAACCGCTCCGTGAGTTCTTAGCCTTATAGCTCGCGCCAAACTTCGAGTTCGCTCTGAACACGAGGCGAAATTGAACCTTGTTGACAGATGGTACGGCTGTGCGAACGAAGCGGAAATAATTTAAGAGCGAACTTGAAGTTTGGCGCAAGCTCTGACATTATTAATAGGGCGACAGATTTTGATAAGATGGTAGTAGCAAACCAGGCGGACTTGAAAATCACCAACCAAACCGTACAAAGACCAGAACCAGAGACTTTTGGATCTTAATTCCGGTGGGCGATCCACTGGACCACGGAGGCGTTAAAATTTCAATTATTCTGCTGAGAATAACTTAAATTTTAAACTTTTTGTTTCTATCAAGACTAATCTATAATCTATGTGCGCTTATAACATGTTTTTGTAAATGTTGCAATTTTTTAAAAACAAAAGCCAATCAAAGTCTGGTTTTGAACAAAGAAAAGACATTAAATTCACGTCACAAAATTCATTTATTAAGCATTAATTTGCCCAATGAAACGCTCATTCCCAGTTGAAAATAACAACAAAGTTTAAGTGAAACTTTTAAGTGTTTTAATTGTTTATATCTAATCGTTTTATAAGATAAGTCTCAATTATAAAGCGGAGTTTGTTTTCATTGTACAAAGGTCGTCTCTGGGGCCTGAGGGTACTACAAATGAAAATTAAGTTTTAAACTTAATTAAGTCAGAATTAGTAAGTCCAACTACTTTTATGGTCTCGTCGTGGCATGGGTGATATTAAGTTCATCAAATTTGCATTTTTATACTTAACTGCCTTTGTATTCAGTTTGTGAGTAACACTTTCTTGATAAAATGTATCTGTAGGTACTCTCTTAAAAAATAAATGAAATGTATTTCTCATTTTAAATCTTGCTACGAGGCAGCTCAAGATGTAAAACTAACGTTAAACAACTCTATATCCATTTTAGATTAAAAGAAAAATTAATCATTAAAATATAATCCCAAATGTGGAATTTCACAGGAATTATGTAGGTACTTAGAAATAGTCGGCCACTTGATGTTTCTAGTTTATCTAGTCCTACATAACTTAATAGACGGGATCGACCCTAATTCGTTGGATCGATCTAAAAAAAACATTTGATTTTTCAAAACAACATTTTTATTCCGTTTTTGGTTTTGAAGGCGGTTTAATATAACTTTTGTACGTATGTAGGGTACGGATTTATAAACATGAGATAAGAGATGATCACACGGCCGCGTGCCGGTAGAGTGGAATAGCATCACCTCATATCCTCTAATGGGTGTCGTAGAAGGCGAGTAATGGATCAGTAAAGGGGTATTGATCACCTTATACTCCGTCCACCAATGCGGATTGGGCAAGCGTGGTGAACTACTGCCTAAACCTCCTTCGATGACAAGGAGAGGCCTTATGTCCCAGCAGTGGGTCCAATTTTAAAGCTGTTATGATGATGATGAGATAAGAGATGGGTAAGTAAAACGTTTTCTCCGTTTGTATGGAGACGTGTTCGCCGGTAGTATTGTCAAGCATCAGCGCGCCCTTTAAATTAGTAAGACCTTGTCCATAACACGGTCGTTAGCGGTTCCTTTTACTTTATGACTCTTTAGATTTACACCGTTGTAGCGCTTTAATATAGTGCAATAAATTTCGGTAATAATGTGTCCGGAACACGCTCTCGGCCAATCAAAAATAACCGAGAATTAATTTGGAAAATACAGAAGCCTAAGCCACTTGATTTATTGGGCCATTAAGGTTATTGTTGTTGTAAGTAATTAATAATAAAGAGCCAAATTCTCCAACAGTATACTGTCATGATTTGGCATTTGATTTTTACAGCCGGCCGCCTGCCTGACTTCCATCCTCCTTGACAATAATTTGTTTACAACTATTACCTTTCAACAGCAGCAGATACCACCAGCTTAACGTACCTTCCGAAGCAAGAAGGAGTATCGAGTTCAAAAATTGAAAATAGCTTTGTCATCGTAACGTGGAACGCTAGACCCACATCGGCTATTTTATCTGCTTGCATGGCTTGCAGCGATCCCCACATATTTCTTTTGTTTCATCCACTTTTTTTCGTCAGTAAATGCTTTACGCATCGTTTGAGGCAGGTGGGAACACCCGAAAGTTATGTGGGAGTTACCCTGCTAGTCAGGGCATCCCCACTAAAAACTGACATGTTCCTCTAGTGGCTTTAGCGCACACAGGGTAGGTGTGGCGCAATCACTGTGTGTGTCAAACTTGGGACGACATACCGGCCTGGGTCCACTGAGCGAGTATTTTTGACCTGGCTTATCCCACATCTCTACACAATTACGATTATCTTTCAGCAAATTTCCCTGGTGAATTATTCTTTTCAGAAAATCGTGACAAGGCCTATTCCTCGAAGGACCCGTGGCATTTTGCCAGCCATACTACCGTATAGTTACGTCACTGTGAAGAGCTGAAAGTTGAGCTTTGTCGCGTTACTTAGATGAGCCCCATATCCAATGGTCTGATGCTTATGATTTATATTCATAGTAAGAATTAAAATAATGTTCTCTTAGATTTGCGCGAGCACTACACATTATAAATAAAACAACTTTTACGGATTTAACTCGCGTGTAATTAGATTTTACATGATGATATTATTGCCCGACGTTTCGTAACACTTTTCAGCGTTCGTGGTCACGGGATGACTAAAGATGTAGGTTGTCAAACTTTATGAAATAGTTAAATCTACCGTCACTTTAATTATTAATTTGGTGTGTTCCGTTTCACGCAAACGGAGCTCACGGTGTCATTAGGTCTTGCTGTGTGGTGGTTTGCCTGAGTTTTAATAATTTTAATTACTGGATTTAAAATATTTGAAGATACACCATTATTTGTATCTTAAAATATTGTTGTGAAAAATAATCATACTTTCTAACTGTATGTTTTTTTATAATTTTTATTTCATTTATAAATCACCTACTGTGTATTATTGCATCGTATCATGAAAATAGAAAACGAAAAACTCAGACAACCAAACCACGGTAAACAAACAGTTGAGTATACTTAGTGCCAATTTTTTTTTAAAGTCCACTTATAGATTATCGCAAACGCAGCCTCATATCACAAGTTTTTCTTAACTAGATGGTATTGAGGATTATTTATAAAGTTTCAAGTTCTTACTTGATTATAAAAAGCTTGTCAATGACAGCGGAGTCATTACGAGCTTCTTATTTAAAAAAAGTGGTAAGGCATTAAAAACATGTAGCCGTGACGTCATAGGAACGTTCCAGTGCAAGCGGCTGCATTCGGTTTCGCGCCCTTGAATAAGAATGAGACGAACCGTTCTGTTTCATTTATGTATGCAGTCCTTTTAAAATGTAATTGGTGTCGTTTTGTTTACCGATGACGTGGTATTTTCTGGTAGTTCCTATTTTGAATTGGTTTTCGTTAATTGGTTGCATTTATTGAGTCGGTGTTATTAATTGATATTAAATAATGTCGTTATCATTTATTGATATTAAATAATGCATCCTTTGCCGGTCGGACCTTTGGCGGTCGATGCTGCCGTTGCCGCGTTCTAAGTTGTTCTAAGTAACTATCACGAAAGTTACGCTACCAAGTGCGCGGTCGGTAATCGGATGGGTGATCAAAAAGTTTTCAACTCGATTTTCTTCCGTGATTCAGAAGCAAACGTGATTAAAAGCTCCTTATTTATGTTCAATGAGATGTAAAAATATTATTATTTACACGTGTAATTAATTTATAACATAATTATTTATTTGTAGACTATTTCAGATAAGTTAAGGGACTTTCTTAAGCTACTTAATATTGAAATGAGAAATTAAGTTTATACGTCATAAGAATTTGGTGATAAGATTAATATTTAAATCTGTTTATTAGCGTCTAATTAAAAGATTTGATATTGGTTTTAAATAACTTATATTGGTTGAACTGGGATTTTGTTTTTTTTACTATAAATTTTACTGTAATTTAAAAAAAATATTTGTTTTATTACTTTTTATTATTTAAACAAAAACTAAAAATTTTGAATAACTATTCATTGATACCTGCGTCATTTTATGATTTAAATGATAATACAAATTTAAGTGACTATAAAGGTCATGGATAACACGGAGTCTGAACAATGGCCTAATGGTCGTCGCCATAAATACTTAATAAACCTAGATTAGTTAAAGCACTGTTTTTACGAGCGCTTATGAACAAGGTTGGCGCTGCTTTGTTTTGCCGAAGACGAGAATACGTTTTGTATTTTCAATACGAGTCTTACACATAAAACAACTGCTTATTAATTACGACGACGATGTTGTGGACTATTCTAAGCCTCCGAATTCTAGTGGGGACAAATTTTAGTGTGATGAACACGAACGTTTGTTCACGAATCATTGTTATTTATTGATATACTTATCTCTAGTTTGCTTTATGTGTTTGTCCAATATCTAATATCCTTATAAGTAATTAATGATACTAAATGTGTGCTAGATAATTGGTGTGTGAGCAAATATTCCAATAATATCATAAACATGAAAGTCATCATAGAACAATCAAGTCTTCGATGTAACAATTTTCGTAAAAAAGTGTGTCGAAACCTTATGCCGTATATTTTTTTGTTCTTTTTATGTTTTCTTGTTCTTGGTGTTGATTGTATATGAAGTGAAAAAAATCATATGTGATTAATGTAAGAATTAAAAAACAATGACTCGTTAAGAAAAAAAAATGGGAAGTGCGTAAAAATTGTAACTTTAATAGTTCAAGGTACTCGTGAACTATAAAAGTTACAATTTTTACTTTCTTAAGAGGAAAATTAAAATAAGTATCCACAAACAAAAAAAGAAGCCGCGGTCACCATAATAATTTTTTAATTGCTGTCCAATTATAACTTTGGATCAGTATTCATATGTTTTTGATGGTTAGTTTAACGTGGTGGAAGAAAACATAAATGTCTATCCTATTCACACACGCATACCCTAACGTTGAAAAGTTTTACAGTCAATGTAAATTACACCTTAGGCAGTCAAATTAAAATACATATTTCAATGACTATTCTGTTGGTGTGACAGTGCTGTAATGTTAGTCATCTTTGAATACAAGAATAATTATATTGTTCTAATAATCCTATATCTTTTTGCTATACTAAAGTCACCCGCTCTGCCTTTTAATGTCTATAATATCCATAATTTAAAAACTTTAAGTATTGCGGGCTGCTAGTTGTCATATAATTAGACTCGCAGAGAAAACTACATTCAGAACTGGATGTTCCACGAGAAAATAATATGTATCCACAATTGACTGCTAGTGGCTCTTATTGCGTAGGTAATAAAGCTGCTTAGCTATCAAAACTGTACAGTTGCTCGAGTGTATATGCGCTGTATTTACATACTTATTCGTTTGAAGAGTTACTACAGATCTACTTCTAATCACTATGCTATGGTTAAGAACGCTTAAGACGCCTTCAACTGAAGCCTCATAAGTCAGACAAACGACAGGCACCGACAATAACAGAACTTTAGCCCTAATACAATTTTGAGCTTTAGCGCGATGTATATAATGTTCGTAGGTATTTGTAACGTTCGAAGGTTTGAGACAGCGTTATCATGTACATAACTAAATGGGTGCAATCCTGTTTTGTTAAAATAATATGTATGATAGGTAACATAGATTTCAATAAAAGGCAAGATTAAGAACAAATCACGATTATCATCGAATTTCAAATACCAATGAAGAGTAGAAATTGCATCCCCTTTTTTACGCTGGGAAATGCGTCACGCCTGGGGTGGCGTCAACGTTATGTGGAACTCTCCCTACAAAAGGCAAGGCCTACCCACTAAAACCCAACGTTGCCCCTCAATGCACCTTGGCGAGAGCACACTACAGGACGACGAGAACGCATCGGCACGGATGTATCGCTGCCAGACGGTATCATGGGAACTCTTGCGGAAACTTCTACGACCTCCTCTCACTGCACTAAAAGGTGGAGTTAGGGGAATTGAACGCTGGTCTTCCGGGATCATATTCTGGGCAAATAAGTCTTCAATAAGACACTATGTGTACGCACACACCCACTATGATTGCAATATTCTTTTATTACATATTTTTATATACATTTTTTTCTGTTTATTAGTAGTTAATTTATCATACTGGCTTATCTTTGCAAATTGTACATAAAATAATAAAATGTTCATACAAAACGTCTGCAGGTGAAATCCTGGTGTGCTATAGCACAGGTATCCTAATACGTATACCAGTCTTTACAAAATACTAGGTATATTATGATAAAAATATGTACAAGAATGATGCACGAATTATCGAGTACCAATGAAATTGTACCTATAAAGATTTTGTAATAAAACGAGATCTATTTCGTCGGACACCTGTTGACCGAGTTGCGGCCCGGTACTAACCGGGTCATAGAGATGGCATACTGACCCATAACGCTTTACCCGATTCGATTAAGCTGTTTTGCACTCCGGCAAATATTTTATCAAATTGAGTATGAATGCGTCAGAATTTGATCTAGTTTTTTCTTTTCGATATTAAGGCGTATTGTGTTAATCTTTAATTAATAATTTTACGTCTGTTGTGGTTATTATCTCAGCGTTTTGACTTGGTATTGACTGAATTTATACTTCACATTATTATGAGGAATGATTTGTATGTTTTAACGAATAAACTCAAAAACTACCATCACCGTTAGAATGTTCTATTATTCCTAAGTAACATGTCTGTATAAAAGGAGTAGGTTCTCAATTCGACTGTATGTTTTTTTATG
The DNA here is from genome assembly GCA_955850985.1 of Elophila nymphaeata. NCBI lineage: Eukaryota > Metazoa > Arthropoda > Insecta > Lepidoptera > Crambidae > Elophila > Elophila nymphaeata. Next base: position 10,197,650 of record OY039070.1, read on the forward strand.
TTTGTTACCTCATAACTCTTTACTGGGTATACCGATTTTGAAGATTCTTTCAACGTTTAGAAGCTGGTGCTTGTCATGTGGTCCCATTTAAATTTGATCGCCATCTCATAAGTAGTTTTTGAGTTATACCTAATAGTGTCCATTTAATTGACATCGATGATATCGTAATCTTATCACTTGTGTGTCTAAAAGATCTCGATATAGTTACCTGAAAATTTATATACTTAAAACACTAAAAAGCAAAAAATAAATTATTTTTAAATAAAAACCGCATTTAAAACTAAAAACGTAGAAATAAAAATTTTGTTTTCTTATAAAAATCTAATTTTTTTTAGAGGTCGGTGCCAACCTCAATATTTGGAATAAACGTTGTCACTTGTATTTGGGTACGATCTCAAAAAAAAATGATTTTTTTATTTCTCAGTTTTTAGATTTGAAGGCGGTTTTATTAAGCTCCTATTATAGAGAGAAGTTTCGAGTAATATCAAAACTTGTCTGTGTCGAAGAAAAATGTTTACAGTGAAATCTTCAAGCGTGCAAGAATATTTCATGAGAGTAATTTGAATAACTAGAGGCGGAGGTCAATGAGTTACAAGAAGCCTCCTTTATTAGAATATATGGGTATCTGAATATAATGTCTCAAAGTATACAACGCGTAACAGATATAACGCAAACCCTGAAAGTAGTTTGTTACTAATCATAATTTTTCTACCCTGCTCCCAATTTATTTGGAGTCGGTGCAGTATGCCTTGATATCGACGATACTGCTTAAGGATTTTGCATTAGATTTTTACGGCCGTGTTGGTGTCAGACCAACCCTCCTTGGGAGCGACTGCTATCACTCATCCGAATACCGACCGTGCACTTGGTTGCTTAACTTTCGTGATCGATATCTCCTCCTAGTTTGTTACTCATATGCAAATCAGTAATTTATCATTGAATAATTACTTTAAAAGTAATTATCCTTCTTAGGGATCTAGGGGAATTTGCTTAAAAAGTAGACTTTTCCATGAGTTTAGCTTAGATTTTCGGTACAAATATTTCGTATGAAGTGACTATTTCACAGCGTAAAAATACATGAATTAAATATGTTTTTTTAATATATAGGTACGTATGATGTAACTAAATAACGCAATTAAAATTATTTTGATTTAGCCTCCAAAACGTAAAATCGCTCTCAACAATTATGCAAATTGTAATGTTTATTATTACTTGCTGTTTTGTCATTGATTTCCTTTTGTTGTTTTAATTTTTCGCAAACGTATTAAAAAAATGTCGTCATTTCCACTCGTCCACATTGCAGCTTGGGTCAATGAACTGGGACTGGGATAAGACATACTTTCCACACTTATAATATAGAAATGAACTATTTTAAATCTCCCGTCGAAAGGCCTCTGAATTTTTCATGTCTCATTTTTTTTAGTTCGTTCGTAATGATAATTTCGTCTACATAGTACTCGATTAAAGGAAAGCTAGGGATTTGAAAATGCATACGATTTTATCTCTTGCCCCGGCCAAAACATGGAATATCACTTTAGGCCGCCGAGAAATTTAGCAGAAAATGATATTTCCTTCCTGGACGGAGCTGTAGTGACCAAATGTAGGTCACGGGCTCGAATTTAGGGCGCCTGGTGTTCACAGAGGCACTTCCATTTGGTAAATAACTCAAGTCCTATGGTATTTAATAGGTTTGACATTGTTTTCGATTCTGAAAAACGGTTTTTAAGGGGGCGATAAGGACAATAATCATGCAATTTTTGAGAGATCGTTACGCGTTAACAATAAGAGCGTCAAATTTTAAAAAATATACGTTTAAAAGTAGACTACTTACACAACAAATCAGTATGTAAACATTTAAAAATTACTACATTTTTATGTATTTAAACAATCTTTAAATCCGGCGCCATCTTATTCGCTCGCTGTACGAGTCGCGGTGGCGGGGGCCTTCCGATTAGACAGTTCTGGCGAAGTTCTTGGTGATTGGTAAAAATGCACGGATCTGTGTTTCCAATACGGCGCGAACCAGCATAATCAAATGGAAAATTGAGAAAAAAGCACTTGTTTTGCAAAACGTAATATTACCTAATATTTTTTGCTTTATTTACATTTGTGGATGAGTGTATATAAACTCCCACTCTATTATGTGACACTTACATAAACTAATATTTTGTGTTAGATAGAGAAGAAGTTTAGTATTGCTTCCACGATCTTGTATAACTTTACTCCTCTGCTAAAGTACTTATGGCTTTATACGCTTCGTAAGCACCAGACATTTCAAAGAAGGCTATGATAAAATATAAGCGAATACGACTAAATCCTGACTCTATTTAATAGTTATTCTTTGCAGTCATGTGTTCGCAGTTTCCAGTACATAATTTATATTCGTACAACTAAAGAGCTATTTTCTAGAACTTTTTATTTTTTTATACATTCTGCTGTGATCTTATACCTACATGGTGCAATAATTGGGTAATGGGTACTACGTCTATTAGACAATTTGATACAAAAGGCCACCATTTGCAATTTTTTACAATTGACGGGGATGATCTTGGCTTTGTGACGGCCAATTTGATAGAATGGTGGTTGTAGGTAACTTATCTACGGAAAATCAAATCAATCACAAATTTGTACTCCGCTGGGGGACCCCTGGATCGAATTCCAGTGGGCGAACCGGTCATAAATCTTATAGCAGATAACCGTGAAAAAATAAGACTAACATTTTTTCAAATAAAGTATGGATAATAACGTGATGGCATGACGCATTATTGAAATACAACAATTATTGAAACATAATAATACATTATCGTAAAACTACATCTATATCAACACTAAAGCGTAGCTAATTTCACGGCCGGCTGATTGAAGACAAAGCCGCCATTTGCAATTCTGGTAATTTTTCGTTATTGGTCTCTGCGCAACGTTGATGTGAATGGAAGTACACTCAGCTATTAAGTATGTAAACGCGGAGTTTATTTATGTGAATGTCTAAGTTATTTTGTACAAGACGGAGCGGGCTTCTTAGGGCTTCCGAAAAGTTCTAATGATATAAGAAAATGTACTTTATTTTGTATACTACATGAGTTTCGCTTAGGGTTTGCGTAGTTTGGAAACGCCAAGATATTCAAGGGTCAAATGTAAAATAGGCGAAGGATTTCTTCATTTATTTAATTAGCTGTTTAAGCTATTCAATTCTTATAGTGTTTGCATGTTGAGTAGTAGATCATATAAATTATTGAAAAAACTCGCATAATCTATAATTAATGCTTTTGCTGTCATGGAACATTATTTTATAACCTTATATTTGCAAAAATAAAAATGCAAATAATAATAATATTGATAACAGATTTTCTGAGCTAGCAGAGGAATTTCGGAATACTATCGTCTAGGCTCCGAATACCTATCTCTAATATAAATAAAAGCGTACCTATCCATAACTGTTTTCTTAATCAGTTACAGATCAACTTGCAACCCTTCGCAAGAGTATTAAAGTTATAAATTAAATATTATAAATATTCATAAAATTTTATATAAGCACATCTGAATATAGTCACGATTAAGGTTGGTACATTGTTGGTTAGTTACTTTCCTGTACTTAGATAGGTACAAATTGTAAAATTCCTTCGCAAGTGCAATCTTCTGTTAAATATCAATTTTGTAGTTATCGTATTTATAGAGTTAGAGGGCCGTAGGGGAACGTGTGTTTTCCACAATCAAAGGATGTAATTAATCATCGTCATCATCATTTGAATCTCGTACTCTTGCATAAAAGACCTTCAATGAAAGAGGTCAATTATAATGTTTAATGGGCTCTTTGATTTTATCAGTCTTAGAAACCTTTTTTAAACTTTAACAGGATAATGAGTTGCGAGTTTTGATTTTTATCTATGTATATTCAGGAATAATATTTGTTTAGAAAATATATGATTCTCCTTTTTGAGTTGTTAAACAATAGGCATTCCTTGTTCAAAAAAATCTAGTATATTACTAAATTTAATGCAGTACATTTTACAAATATTTAAATTTATATCAAATGTAAATTGATCAAAGATAACATCTTTTCAGTTGATTATGGTTGTTCTAAGCTTTTCATTTAAAGTTTTGTTATAGAATCACAATAATTAAAAGACCAATGACGGGTTTCTATAGGTAATATATCGATATTATGTTAAAAAAACTAGTTTAAAATACCTGTTATGTTACTGGAACCCGTTATTGGTCTTTTAATTATTGTAATTTTATAAACAAAAATTTTTATTACAAATCTTAGAACAACCATAACCAACTTAAAGTGTTGGTAACGGTATTTCGACATATTATTTTGTATAGTATATGTGCAAAAGTGTACATAGATAGGTTATTGAAACCGACCATACGACTTTTTAGAAATGCACCCAATAGTAATTTACTTTAAATTAACTTGAACCAGTCAATAGTTACTTATCTATTTTTATATTAACTAATTTTATAATTTTAGAAAAAAATATACAAAAGAGCATATTGCAATCCTAAAAATATGTGTAGCTATAAAAAGTTATTTGTCAAAGTAATTCGCGAATAGCATGTACAACATTGTATTGTTCGCATTTCAATTGCTCGCGCGCACACAATGGAGTCGGCGCCGTTTTGTGCGCGTGCGCGTGCCCATCATTATTCGCACTCTTGCGCGCCGGACTTACTGGACTACAGCCATATCCTCTTTAAGGCCGTGGAATTAAACTTCAACTTTAATGCCTTTGAGTAAGAGTTGGTTTTTATTTACATTAGATTTACGCTAATTAAATCGAGTGTTTGCTCCTTTTGCAGTGGATTAATGATTCTGTTTATTGTCTCTCTTGGTTGATTTTAGTTAGTACATTTTGTTTATATACATATAATATGTATTTATTTTGTAGCATTTTCTTTTATTTATATATATAATTTTGATAATACTTACCTATTATCTAGTACTTCGTCCGCGTGGACATTTTAACCCCTTAGGGGTGGATTTTCCAAAAATCCTTTCTTAGTGGACACTGTATGTATAAGGTATCTATGTGCAAAATTTCAAGTCTTTAGGTTCAGCGGTTTGGGCTGTGCGTTGATATCTCCAGTCAATTAGTCAAGACTTTGAATTTTATATTATAGATTAAGACTTAATCTATAATATAAAATTCAAAGTCCTTAATCATTAAGTTATAATGTTATTAGTTGTAAATAAGTCTATAAACAGTGAGAACAAAATACTTCTATTGGAATAAATAAAATTGTAGTTTTTATTTTAAGCTGAGAATTCGTAGTTTTTATTGTTAACTTAACACTTGCAATTATTTGTTTCTAGTTTCTAGCTTGTCATTCATCATCAGCGCGGAAACAAGTGTCTAAGTCCAGATTTGTATAAAGTAATTAAAATTAATAAATTCGTAATAAAATATACTTAGACATTACTTTTATATTATCTGAAGAAGATATAAACGTTGTAAATTATGACTCTTGTTTCTAAGAGGAATAAGGTGCTATAAGGTGCTAAATTCTATGCTATGTTTTTTATTATTCGGTCGTAACTCCCACGTGCGGTGACAAGGAAGTTCTCACGTTCATAGCCTTGGTGGTAATTTGTGGACCCAAATTGGTAACAAACGTCTTCGAGTTGTGCGGAATCGTAAATAACCTTCGTGGTACATTCTGGAGTTGGAACTATGGTTTTGAAATTTGAGATTCTTCTGAGAATAAGTTCTTGTGGATTATTTGTTTAGGAGCGTACTGTGATTACCCTTTATAAGCTTTACCGTTTATTCTTTCTTTATGAAAGGTCTTCCAATTTGCTAGAAACACAATAAATGCCCTAATTCATTAGTTCCGACTGTGTACCGAATAGTAACTAGATTGTTAACTGAGCCATTAAGCAATCAACTATTTTGACGCTCAAGAATTTAACAGTTATTGTATGATTATATGTAGTGGGGAATATTCTTCTTATTTTATTCTTGAGGTTGGCACCGACATCAAAAAAAAAATAGATTTTTTTAATATTTTACTTTTTTTTTCGTTTTTAGTTTTGAATGCAGTTTTTTTTTATTTCAAAATAATTTATTTTTTTGCGTTTTAGTGTTGTTAGTATAAATATTTACAGGAAACTATCTCGTGATCTTTTAGACAAACAAGGAATAAATTAATAACGATATCATCGATGTCAATTAAATAGGGATTATTAGAGATAACTCAAAAAATGTCAAATAACAAGCACCAGCTTCCAAACGTTAAAAGAATCTTCAAAATCGGCACACCCAGTAAATAATCATGAGTTATGAGTTTACACATAAAAACGTACAGTCAAATTGAGAACCTCCTCCTTTTTTTGAAGTCAGTTAAAATAAGATACGACCACACGTTTAAATAATAAAAATTAAAGTGTTTAATATTAACCAGTGTAATATTACGTAATGTCCAACTATGCGGTAATATAGCGTGTATCCTCCGGAGCAAGGTCGGGCGCCGATCGCCGCGGCCGATTACACCGTGCTATGTCAGACAATTGTTCGTTTCATTCATAATTTTCCACAGTTCATGTACATGTTGACTATTTTCCTGCCGTAGGTACGTGACTGTAATGAATTGTGCGAACGTTCGAGTTTCAGCGCGAATTGGATGTGGCGTGTGTGTATTCTATACCTACCTATAGTTAGTAATATGAATGTCACGAAATACGGAGCTTAGATTTTAATTTTGAAAGGTCGAAGTTCCGATTGATTTGCGAGGGCCGATTTCGATTTCTGTTCCGATAATATTGAATCGGATATTAAAGTTCAGAACTAAATACGCAATCGTGGCCTGGGCACTCGCTTACACAAACGAACAAAATAATTATGTACTATACGATTGAAGCATGACGATGCTTATTGTATAGTAGATATTTCGTTCTGATGACGGTCAGCAGATGAAAATAAAAACAATTTTAAATCTATTTTATAACCAGCATAACATTTTTAAAAGGAAAAGATATAATGTACCTACTCCATTATTTATATGGCATCGATGGTGTTTAACATTTTGTTGTGGTTGTTAAGCAACGAGAAAATATTTAACTAATAATTTTCTCGTTGCTTAGAAACCACAAGAAGAGGTTGTGTACAAACTTCTAAGGAATGACATTGGTTAAAATCGGAGTAACAAGGAACAATTGACTCCTTCTATTGTTAAAGTCGGTTTAAATGTAGCCTTTGTTGCCTGGATCATAATAACGAATCTAATGATACCTCATTCATCAAAAGCGGATGAATAGTTTAGGCACTACGGTGGAACGTAGGTACGTAAATACAAACATACATAGACTGCTAACACCACAACAGACAGCCAATATAGTGATAAATGTCTCGTTTGAAAATCTTTATAAACACAGCAAAGAAAATCGTAAATTAAAATCAGGATCAAGCTTTGATTCCAGCTGCAGCTAAGACTTCGATTTAAAAAAACTCTTCGGTTACGATAAAGTCGCCACCTCTCTATACATACAATAAAGGTGACATGAAAGCGTCATATCGTATACATATATTATGTATGACTATAATGACAAGAGTCTCATAGTTTGATTTATACTGAGAACTCATAGCGGAACGCCTGATACTGCCCCTGAGGGCTCGGATCTCGGTGTCGTGGAGGAACTCTGACGGAAACCACTTCACTTCACACTGAAGTACCTACTTTATTTTAAGTTTTTTAAGCTGTTTGATGAACAGTTTCTGAAAGAATGTCATAAATAAGTACAACAGTTACAGAAAGATTAAGAAGCAATAGAATATATAATATATTTTTCACACTCACACCAATTATCTAGCCCGTAGTAAGTATCATTAAGAACTTTATTACGGATACTAGATAACGGTCATTTTTTTTCAAATAAATAACGTAATACGGGGTCGGGAACGTAACGTAACATCCTACGTATACATCACGTATACATTATGGTTTTGCAATAAACATTTGATTTGATTTGATTTAATGAGAAGATTACGAAGAACTTGTAAGTGGATGGGACAAGGAGAGGAAGACAGAAGAAAAGATGGACAGACTGCGTGACAAATGATGCGGCAAATACGTGTTAATTTGGAGATGAAGAGCGCATCGACAAATATGGAAGAAAAACAGATATATTACCCCGATCCAAAATTAAATAGGAAACCAGGAAGGCAGAAATGAAGTAGGGTCACAGCACACATATCAAATCGCCTCTTATTATCGCCTCTTTTCCCGAGGCGAGGCGATGTCATTATGCTTCTGATTAGTGTGCGTTGCAGTATGGAGTTTCACACAAAGAATATTAAACGGCTTGAGCTGAGGAGATGCTAATCCGTTTCCGAGTTGATATGTGTGCTCTGAACTTTATGAAAGCAATCGAATGACAATATAATATTTATACAAGTAGGTTATATAGGTAATATTTGCAGTTAGTCACAGATTTTATATAAAGAGACCGAGGATTAAATTTATTTATCAAGTTGTTATTAATGATACTGTGACATTAATCACAGTACAACATATGAATCACAATGATTGATAACACTGTCATTAATATCTACGAAAAGAGATGTGACAACTGATTGTATATTGATTGTACAATGTAACCTACCTATGTAAAATATAAAAATATTCACGCCCTAAATTTATTTTATTTAAATAAAAAAATAACTGTTGATAAAATGAATGTGTTTTAAATTGATAAAATTGTTTTCGTTGTATCTTATCTCAGAAAAATTTAAAGGGTCACGAAGTTTATTATGAAATATCGTTAAAGAGATAACATGAATATCTGTTAGCGGCTTCCCAAACCTGTTTCATAATCAGGATTGTTTGTATCAGCGTAGGCCAAGGCCGATCTACCTAACGTATTGAACTCGAACGAACTCGTAACGTAATAGTATTCAGTTTCAAAATAATGTAATCTAATTTGTAATGGTAAAGCGAGAATATCTTTGAAATATTTGTTGTATAAGCAAATCGGTGAACTATTTCTTGGTATTAAATTAATTGATATCGTGAAGTTATTAGTTGTTATACCATCATGTTCATAATTCTAAAAGGGATAAGCAGAGCTTAAAGTAAGATATGGTTATACATAATGACCCGCCCCGGCTTCGCACGGGTGCAATGCTTATGTAAATATGCATGTATTATACATATAAACCCTCCTTAAGAATCACTCTGTCTATTAAAAAAACCGGATCAAAATCCGTTGCGTAGTTTTAAAGATCTAAGCATACATAGGGACATACAGACGGCGGATAGCGACTTTGTTTTATACTATGTAGTGAAGTCACCTCTGACAGGGCATGTACTGCCTTAAAATAGAGACAGGTTGCCAGTCCAACATAAAACGGCCACAAACTCAAAAAGTAACTGAACATTCAGTGAACCAACAAAGAGAATCCGAAAAGCGGAACTCTAAACTATTCCAACCGATCGGGTAAATAATAAAGATGTTTTATTATTATTTTATATAAATAATATTGTTCTTCGAGATGTCATGTTATTTATAATCAACGGGCGATGTAGAATATCGAATATTTTATTTGTTGTTTTACAATTCAAATGAATTTTTTATTACGGAGTTTTATTTTGAAAATAGAATAAAGAACGTTTATAATTTGAAAGGAACTTAATTTATTTAAATCACGAAAGTCACATATAGAACGTTCATAGCTTAGGTTCCTAGTTTAACTTAGGTTCCTACTTTTTTAAAGGGCACAAAGAAGTTAAAATAAGAGATGAAAGTTTATATAGGAGTTCGTTATTATCGAAGATAAAACCATAAAACTTTGAATTTAGGCGCTTGATAAGAAATAAGTATTAATTTTAGTGCTTTTCAAATTTTTGCCCGTAAGTCGATTCGCTTTTGTTTTGCACTGTAAGCATTTTATTTGATATCACGTAAACTCTTTCGTGTTCGTGTTGCACAGAAAAGGGAAGCCTTTCAAAACAGTGAATCTTTTAGCGTGTTTACTACACAATAAATAAATAGCCGAAACTTCACGGCACCCATTAATTTAAGACCATACAATATTTCAGTGTACGATGTGCGGTTTGTCAACACACTTTCGCCTTTCGCAACGAACAATGTTAATCGGAGTTCAAGTCAAGGCCAGCGCTATCGCACGGCCTAAACCCGTGTGAACCCGATGGTGTAACTATTTTGTTCGGTATCGTTCGAATCTTACGCTCGTTAAGCTGATTACTCCCTTATAGTTGTTTATTTCGAAATTGTGACAAATTGCAAAAGAACAAAAATAATTATGATGATGAGTAAAACGAATTAGTCCGCCTCGGAGAAGCTTATAGCATACCGAAGACAAGCTTTCATAGTACCAACTGTTTTTATGCATAAATTTTCAAGTATAACTTTGGATTTAACACATTTGAAGCCGTAGCCGGAGTCTGAAGCCGATGCAAAATCAAGTTAGAAAAAGATGTTTTTGACTAATCGTAAAAATATCTTAGAGCAATTTAATAATTATGATCAAATACGTTTTACTTTACTGTATTCAGTAGGCAAGTATTCTTAGCTTATTCTGCTTATGATGATGCAATTTTACTAATTTTTGTTGGTGTGCATGTTTATTGCTAGTCTAAGCATTGACGTCTAAGCTCCGATCTTCGTTATAACCTCTGATACAATATTATCGGAGTCGGAGGTTAAAAACCAATCGGAACTTCCGACATCGGAGCCGTAACGTACCTATTTCAAATGTCCTAGCCACAGAAATAATAATATAATTTTTTCTGTAGTCCTTGCTATGATGGCCGGTTACAATCACTACATAGTATAAAACAAAGTCGCTATTGCTTCTGTCTGTCTTTCTGTCCCTATGTATGCTTAAATCTTTAAAACTACGCAACAGATTTTGATGCGGTTTTTTTTAATAGATAGAGTGATTCTTAAGGAAGGTTTATATGTATAATACATGCATATTTACATAAGCATTGCACCCGTGCGAAGCCGGGGCGGGTCGCTAGTCAGATATAAAAAAATGCTGAAGTTGCCTTTAAGAGGATTACGGCGAGCACTGTGTTCATACAAAATAACACAAATGGAGAAAACTGTTACCTACCGCTAATTATTATCTGATTTTTATGATATTTTAGAATGTTTTGAGAATACACAAAAACTGTCTCTACATTTTCTTTTTTCAAAATTGTTTTTTTCCAAAATAATTTTAAGTGTAACGAATTTTGAAAACTGGAAAAAATACAGATATAAAAGTAGAAGTAAAAGTGTTTTGCCGTAGCGACAAATAAGTAGTAGGTATATATTGCGAAAATACATACATTTCTCTAGGGACAACTAATTTAATTTGCCCAAGGCTAAATCGCAGTGGATATATAACATTACATGCATAGACCGGTAGACCGAGTAAAAGGCAAGTACAGTTAACAGAAGATGGTGATTAATATTAAATAAATGAATATATTTTCTCATACAACACTCATACGCATGATTAAAGATACTTTAAATGAACGTGCGGAAGTTTAATAATAAATGTTTTTTCTAAATAAAACCACCATTTCCTTTACAGTTTTTGAGAAGCTCAGGTAAGAAGACTGTCAAATATTATATTTTCTATTGTTGATAAGGAAAATAATACAAATTTTATACCTAATTATATAGTTGAAATTCTTAACACATACATAAGAGAGATATTAGTGGAGCTCAATGTATAGTAACCCTGTTTTTCAGTTTTGCTAGAATACAATAAAAATCTTAGGATTTAAAGATATTAATTGCTAGCTAATGAGAAATCATTTTAGCCAATATTTTTATAGCTGTTGAGTTCTATTCGCGGGCGAAAAGGGATCAAATATTTTTTAAGGTGGAAGATATTTAAAGGTTCTTATTCTTATTCTTAAATAAGGGGCTGAGACCGTATCTCAGAGCACTTCGACCCTATGGGATCTTTTGTGCTTCCCCTTTCCTTATCACCCATCCCCGCCAACATCGAAAACATTTTGTATAAGTTTCACGATATTGGCGGGAATAAGGTCTATAAGGTCCTCTGGTTTAGGGTAAGCTAAGCCTAGGACCCTTAGTCGCCTGTTGGCTAGTGCATTTAAAGGTTAGGAAAAAGATCTTATAGCATAAGGGGTTTTAGGTACATACTAAAGTTTAAAAAGGACGGACTAATTTTAAAATATAATCTTTTTTAACCTACTACATAAAAAGGGTGTCTTATGCACAATAGTACCAAATAATAAACTAAAACAGAAACGTAAAACAAAAGAGCCATTACATGAATCGCGAGTCGTGAGATAAAACACCACATTAAAAACAGTTGGAACTTTGTTGTTCGCTTCATAACTTATACGATGACGTCAGAGCTCGGTAACGATCAACCTGGGGCGTTGCAGCTTATATTTCACGTTATGACGCCAATGCGTCATGTAATTATTCTGCATTCTACACTTCTGCATTGGGTTTAGCTCATTTATATGGTAAATAGGTAAGTTTTGAAAGTCGACATCTCGAATAACAATTTATTTACATGAAAACCGAAAATTAAATGTATGTAATGTACGACTTTTATACAAATATGTACATTTCAAAATTCTGTGTTATGGACTTTTAATAGTAGATACTGTTAACTGAATTAAATATTCTGAATTGTTCATTTTCTGTTTGATAATAAAAAAATATATAAGGATGTTTGTTAAATTGAAAATATCATTGGTTTCGATACTATCCATTCTATCGCACCAAGCATTAAAGATGGTGTACTTATATCAAAAATATTACATAAGTAACAACTTGCCAACTTGGCAAAGGAGCAAAGTTTGCGATATTTAGTATTTTACCTTATTTCTTTCGATCGTGAAATTCAAGCGCAATCGTACTACTACTTTACGTACTTGTACGTTACTATTCAAGATCGTTAGTTTTTTTTACTATTTCTGTTGGAGATGGTATTTAAAGCGTCTACGGAGATTTTTAAGAAGGCTAGAACCTTGTAAGGTCATCTAGCCTTCCCGTAGGCTTCCCGTAGAGATTCTAGTTGACAGGTGGAGGAGAATCTCGTGGAATAAGAATTCATAAATTTTAAACATATAATGACTTAGGGCTGAACATATATTCGTGTCGTCAAAATTTTGTGTTAAAACTCATATCCCTAATTATAATAGTAATGGTAGCTCTATAACTGTGAGAAAATCAAATTTAAATTCGGAGCAGCGAAACCCAAACCGTCCCAATAGGGAATTAAACTGATTAGGATTTCGTAATGAATTTAATCAGAAAATATTGGGATGGGAATTGAAATATTAATACTATTAGGTTATTAAGTAACGATACTTTTGTGGAAAATAAATAGAGAGAACAAAGCAATCTTAACATTGTGTGGGAGCCCGAGCTCCAGTCTCAAGTGCCAACATAAACTGCATAGCATAATACTAAAAAGCTGAGAAAGTAATAATATTATTCAATAGCGTTCAGCCATTGGTGAAGGTCTTTGTGTATCGCCAGTGTTTCATATGCTTCAATGATACTTATTGAATTAACAACAGTCCTTCAGAGAATACGATATGATATGAAGCTATTATTTCAATAGCCTAGCTAGCTATATATTTCAATTGTATATTCTACAGAGAAAAATGCTAATTGTAGAGATGCCTGAAGCACTTAACCGTATTTATTTCTGAGCAAATAGGTTTAAATTCTTTTGTAAACGTAATATAATAACGTGTATAGTTTTGCAAATTAGGTGCTTGATAAATTATTAATTTATATTACTGACTTTTGAGCTTTTGCCCGCAACTTCATCCGCGTGGAAGTTTCATTGGGAAGCATTTTTTTGGGTATTATTTTTTTTACTAATCATGTAATCATACACCATGTTTCTAATGTTTAGTAAATATACACAAATTTATTTGGACATACATACGAAAATAACTTATTTATTTACTATCAAGTGTCTAAATTCAACGACTTTGTCACCCTTTACCCTTTTATGGGTTGAATTCTGAAAAACCTAAAACACGTATTTACTCATTTATCGACAGGAGTACTCCTGTGAAGTAACTAACGAATAACAATTTGGACTCTCGTTTCACCTCCTTAGGGAGTGAACTTTGAAAATCCTTTATTAGTACCCACCTAGACTTCATAAGGTACCCGTACATGGTACCCACCTAGACGTCCGCCAATCTTGATTTTAAAATCTTTGTTGTGTTCGTAATCAGCGACCCGATAAACCATACAAAAAATGCCCATGTTGATTTTTAGACCCCTTTCCTCCCTTTTAGGGGTTGAATTCTAAAAAATCTGAAATACGAGTTTACTTGTTTATCGACAGGGAGCACTCTTGTGAAGTTTCAAATAAAATGGTCTATATCTAATCTTGTTTCCCCATATAAACTTTGATTTCCTATTTTACCCCCTTAGGGATTGAATATCGAAAAATACGGCCGTATTTCTTGTCTAAATCATAAAAAGAACCTCCTCAAAATTTCAGCCATCTGGGTCCAAGGCCAGTCAGTAAGTCAGGAATAATACCTGCGCTAAACGTGTTATAAAAGCCTGCCTTCTCTCGTTGTCTGTTCGGAGAGTGGCGCGTACGGCTCACTTCCATGTTTTGATTAATTGCTGGAGGATAATGTATGATAACATTATGTGGACTTAAACCAATGACGACAGTCGAATTTCGAGAAACCCTAAAATACATCTTTCTCAATTTCTAACCGAAAGGTCATATGTTCCATTTTTTACGAATTTTACTTTAAGCATGACGGAGTTTTTGCCTTTAAGGGTAGAATTTCGAGAAAACCTAAAATACCTCTTTCTTAATTTCTAACCGAAAGACCATTTACTAATATTTATGAATTTTACTTTAAAAATGACGGATTTCCAATACAAACTTTCATCCCCTGTTTTATCCGCTTAGGGGTTGAATATCGAGAAATCTTTTTTTTTTTATTTATTGTTCAAAGTATTTGGAAAGCATATAATATCATACATATTCCTTGCACGAAAACCTCACACGGTTTATCTGTGCCGGAGCATGTGTCCTTAAATACGTCATTCTTAATTTTTAACCGCAACGTCATTATATTATTTTATGGATTTAACTATAAAAATGACGGGTATCCCATACAACCTTTCATCCCTTAGGAGTTGAACTTCAAGAAATCCTTAAATACCTCTTTTTTAATTTTTAACCGAAAGGCCATAAGCGAAGATAGCTATTGCGAGAGATAAACCGCTGCGCTAGCCTAGCCACCTTGGCCTTCTCGACCTGCAAGGTGCTTTTTCACGCCTCTTTTGAATGACCCAGGATTGTAGGAAGGAGGGAACACGTGTGCTGGCAATGATATACATTTCATGATTGTTAGACAAATAAACAAGTTGTTCGCGTTGGAATGGTAGCCATAGTTTGTGACAACGTAGACCAGCGCCTAGTCCTTAAAGGGAGAGGAATTTTATGATAATAATGTAGTTTCTTATTTCTGAATTTAAAATATAGCACCACGAATTTCAATCCTTTACATGCAATACCGTACGTTCTCGAGGCAGTAACATCTGCATCACACGAGTGCAGTAAAAGGCAGAATAGATATATTTTATCCGTGGACGTAAAGCTTTGAAAAGTTACGGCTATTGGTTATTTGTCTCGTCGCGTGGATTGCTTTGATTTTATGTGGCCAGTAGCTGTCGATAGGGACATTGACATTGGAATAGAAATTGTAGTTTTGATACTGAAAGATGCAAAAAGTGAATCTTTCAAACTGTTTCTTTACGAGATAAACTAGAAACTGTTCGGTCCAAGACCGTTTTGTAGTAAAGCAAAATAATCTAGTCCATATAGTCAAGTCTTTAGTTAATATTTTTTGCTTTCATAAAACGGGACGACGGGAAGACCTTCTTTTCTATCACTTAGCTTTCTTTTGAATATTTCAAGACTACTTATATTATAACTACTTATATTTAAATGACTATACTTATATTTAAATAATCCAAATGAGTGTAAAAGGGAGTAAAATCTGCCCAAAATTTACGCATTTAAAATTGTAATTTGTTCATATTGATATATCTATTGGCTGTAATGATGTTTTGAATTCATTACGAAATTGTAAGCTGTGGAGTTTCTTTCGCCATTTCTTCTCCATCTCAGCATAATGATAATTATTTAAGTAAAATAATTATTTCGTCGAAATGGTGGTAGGGCTTTTGACGATTTAAAAGTACTCAACAAAGTCCATTTAAATAAAGAGATTTTTCATTTTCATTCATTTTCATATAAAAATGTTTAGAAACAATCTCATGAGGTTGTCTGAGATTTTTTCCACAAAACGTAAGTTAAGAGTTTGGTGCATCCTCCCACGCCGATTTCACATTAAAAAACAAATTAGGATTCCTTAAATACCGCGATCGCGGTCCCTAACGCGAGATATATGGGTTTGTGGTTGTTTTTCTCGACTTTCGAAGATTGGGACAAAAAGGCGAAGAGTTTGCTAAAGTAATCAGCATTGAATTCGCGACTTCGAAAGTTGCTAACTCATTTTTTAGTCCTGATTGTGGTTTGTAAGTAGGTAAACGTTACTTTAATATAAGTAACGTTAACCTACTACTAATTAAATGTAGTAAGAAATATTGACAATATTACCACGCTCACACCAATTTCTTAAGCCAAATTCAGTATAATCAAGAAATTCTTTTGTATATTGTGCTAGATAGCGGTAAAATTTGACATCTAAAAGATTTTGACGCATAGAAGTTTGTAGTCCAACATTAATTGTACACATAATTTTTTTTTAAACATATAAACAACTATAACGCGTGAACTAATGTTGGTGCTTATCTCAAACATTTGTCCCTCTAACAGGATTCGATTCCGGACTTCTTGATGTGTAGGCAGCGTTACTGATCACTCCACCACGACGGGCGGCGTTATGAACACATAATTTTTTTCACGAATCATGATGGGTCGTCTACGTATATAGATATTTAACTTTGTTTATTGTACGAAGGGAAACTCTTAGGTAAGAAAATAAAATCTAAGTAACAAAAAATTATATCTACTTTGTAGTTAAATGAAATATACAATAGGTAAAATGTGTTTCAATTCACGATAAATTTTTTAACTATGTATAATTTAAATTATTGCTTAAAACCTTTTTTCAATTATGTCAATTTAATTTTCACAAAAATTTCAACAATTTCAAATTGAGAACATTACGTTAGCTAGATTTACTTTCATACGATTTTCTACGCCTTTTTGAAAATTTTAATAGGTTTAAAAAAAATTAGGCTTACTTAAATAATAAAGTTTTATTTGCCTGCGATCTTCTGTGACTCGGTATGATAAATATAAAGTTATTTTTAATTGGTTCTTGGAAACTGAGATCTTCCCACTTAAAATATCCGCAGGAAGCGGGGGGCGTGACAAATTGTGTTAGTTTTATTTTGGTCGCGTCTTTGAATGGGACATTTTGTATACATTTAGTGATGACTTTTTTGTTGTTGTTTTTGTATTTAGTTGTAATTACATACATACTTTCTATTATTTTTGTTGTTCCGAAATTAAAATCAATTAGGTACATTGTGGTAGCAGGTGCTATAAAATTAAAAAAAAAGTAAGTACGTATATTAATAGAATGTCTGTTGTCTTTGAAAACTTTCACACGACACAGCAATTTCGTAGATAAATCGACCTATGCATTGAATAAAGTCACATCTGCATAATTCTTACTTTACAGCAGAGCGATTTTAAGTTTGTCTTCTACAAAATTAGCTGTAACTTTTTTCTTAGTTATTTTACAGAATCGATTATTTTACCAATCATTATAAAGTATTATGAAGCATCGATTGATATGAAAGTAATATATTTTAGGCCAATATTTTGTAATTTAGAAGTATCTATGTGAATATGTAACTTTATTCTGCGGAAATCACTATATCATATAATAACATAGGATCTTGTTCTTGGGATAAGTATCAATATTATGTGTAAATATAACTTTGTTTTACGTAACTTCCAAAGTCACATATGTAATATATGAATTTTTAGATAGTTATTTATGTTTAGATTTAAAATAAAACATTTCTTGTGATCAAGTTTTTATTAAGGAATAATCTTAGTGTTTTAGAATTTAGAAATGTTTATTTATCTTTAATTCTGAGATTGCAATGTAAGCGTGCCTGAGACCGCTGTTACGTAGAACATGGACGCAACTGTCGATATAACCCCCCGTGAAGGCTGCGATCGCGTCGATCTCGACAGCGATTATTGTTATTTGTGCTCTCGACTCCATATTTTTTGGAGACACCACTTATATGTAACTTTATTCAACTGCTATCTCTGAATGTACTTAAGTTTTTAAAATGATAATTTTACTAGTGATATAAGCCAAATTAGCCCTAAAAATATAACAAAAGCAATTTGGTAACAAAATCACATGTAACTTGATTCTTTGGATAGGTCGAAATATGTAATATTACTTGCTATAGTGTCCTGTTTCTTTTGAAACTTCTAGTCCTGTAGTGTCATAATATATTGGTATATCCCATACTAATGGTATGATGATAATTATTATGATAAACGTAAATTATTACTTCGAAAATTAGAATTTTGTGAATAAAGGTCGAAAAGTTCCTTAAACGCTTTCGCGGCTTAGTGAGCGCGGTTGCTCTGACCAAACTAGTTAGTCTAGTCATTAAAGTGTGTTACGTCTGCCATTATGGATGTTGGCAGATCTCACTAGTTGTCATAAATCCCACCACTTCAAACATGGATCCAGTATTAAGTTCGGATAGAAGTGGTGTTACTACCGACAATAGCTCGGTTGGCCACTTTTCCTCAGGATCAAACAGAAAGGAAATGTCAAGAAACCACCTAGATACTGACTCGATAGATTGAGTCGTGCTCCGTCGTGTGCTGTTTTGGCATCAATTAAGTCCGTTGGGACCCACCACCACTGAGAAATATTACAATTTTCACCTACGCAGTGACCCACAAAGAGACGGAAAGTTCGTGCGTTTGCTCGTATCCAACTGAACACAGTCCACCATTCGCATTTTAAAACATGAGTGGCTAAGCGGGAGGCCTTTAATAAGAAACATAAACTACAACATGTAAATGAAATAACCAACACCCTGAATACAGGTGGTTGGGGATCGGCTTCTGAGTTGATTTCAAGATTTTTATTTAAAAAAAACGTTTTTTTTAAATAAAAAAAAAACAAAAAAAGAGTAAGAACCAGAATATGTTGTACATCATTTTGTGGGTACTTTTTGTCTTTTTTTTTCAAAAAAATAATAATTTTTTTTTAAAGAATATTGACATCAATTCAGAAGCCGATCCCCAACCAACTGTATTCAGGGTGTTGGTTATTTCATTTACATGTTGTATATTAAAAACTATACAAAAGAGGTTCGGTTTGCTACAATACCTAATAGTAATGTTTTTATTTGTCTTTTACAAAAACACATATTTGTTTTAAAATTAATCTTACAAGACAACACGACTTATGGCTCAGTGGTTGCAGAGAGTCCAAGACCTCTGTTGTTCTGCCATAACCTTATACCAAATTAGGTAGGTATGAGTCCTACGCAGTGGCGTGCATTAATTTATACATTAGGTAGGCATTTAGATCGAAGTCTCATAAACTCAATCTGAAACGCTACGCGGAAATCTTTACCTAACTGGTATAAAATAAAATCGCACCCGCGTCCTGTACCTACCTACGCTTATATTTTCTACGCAACAGATGTTAATGTAATTTTCAATACTTAAAGATAGAGTGATTTTATAGCAAGGTTTACATGTATAGTACCATGCATAGTTATTACTGGATGGTAAAAATTCTAAAGTCCACACGATCGAACTCGCGGGCAGCCGCTAATAGAAAATAAAATCTTAAAAACAATTAAGTACTTACAACCTTACAACAATATATTTCAGGTTGTTATATGTGTAATCGTTTCATAGTTATTTGTAAATAAATAAAAATAACTACCTACCTATCTTTAAATAAAAAAAAATCTTACCTATGAAATCTGGGTTTCTTACGCAGTTTTTCTAAGCAAATTGAATTATCAGAACATTGGGAACACTGCAATTTTTCCATCGTCGTAAATGCGATACAACACAACACCATAAAAACACTTTTAAGTCGATAAATATTGTAAAGAAATTAAGATTTGCACTAAAAAAAAGTAGGTATTTAACATTCGCGATTCTTGAGTGACATGACAGTCATAAAGATTTGGATTATAAAAAATGGCTGGCGCTGGCGTATTCATTCATTTTAAAACTATTTCCTTACTTTTATAAGTTAATCACGTCAAGGTGTGTTTTATAACAGTGAAGTGAAATAAAAATATATAAAAAGAATTTTACAATTCAAATTAGATAAAAAGATCTTAAGTAAATATTAAGATTAAAACTACTTGCTTTGCTCTTATCACAGACACTAGCGCCACCTAGGGAGTACTGGAGAATAATCTTGCGAACACTTTTATTTAATAAAATTTATTCCTAGTATTTTATGCGACGAAAGGTTACTTAAATTTCGTAATTCATTATTTATTGATGAAAGTATTTTAAAATAATCCTATAAATTAATCGGCATCTTAAACAATATCAAATTGATAATCACAGTCGGTCGAGTAGGTCAGCCTACTTAATACGGCTAAATTGAGAATGTCAGTTTCCTAGTTATAATACCTGCTAGTTATAATATTTCAATCTTGTCGTTTAATACTGTCAATCGTTGTGTGTGTCTGAACAAGTAATAGTTATTTATTATACAAGAGTGGAAAGTTCCTTTTTAACCGCGTGCTCGATTTGGATGACCGAGCAAGCGAAGGATTCTAAAGTTGAATCACGAGCGCAGCGAGTGATTCTAAATTAGAATCCTGAGCGTCAGCGAGGGAAACAAACGAGCACAAGGTGAAAAATCTTTCCACTCGAGTGCAATACGTAACTTTTCATCCCACCTCAGCGAGGAAATGACAAAATGAAAAAGAATTTTTTCACAATTTAAAAAGTTCTAATCATAAATTTGGCACCATAGAGGTTACATTAAATAGGTTTAATGACGTTTTGAATTTACAATTATATTGAGTACTCATTATATGTGATGTTCTAAATTCAAATCTACTTTGCCACTCAAGCGAATAAAATAGAATTTTCCAGCCAGATTTCGAAGCGCAAAATTACACTTTCCGAGGTGGTGGGATGAAAAAAATATTGTAGTGTCTGTGATTTTTACAAGCAGATAAAACTAGTGCTTACCGCGCATATTGGCACGTAGGTGTAGGTATGTATACGTTACACGCAGGCCGCTTGAAGCCCATAGGTTGCATTATTTTGTTGGTAGGAAGGACGTACAGTTTATAGTAGTGTATGAGTAATATATTGAGGTAGGCAGTGCTTAAATGCCTTTACTATGAGACCGCCCCCTACGAGATAAGTTAATCAATAATTAGAGCATTTAATTTTGTTACATGTAGTATAATATCGGTTATATGGTTATAAAGTCGATTCAGTTATGTTTGCACATTTGTTAATGATAACACGCGAAGTCTAAAAACTAACTTGCACACAAAGAGGCTAATGGAAAACATCT
This sequence comes from Elophila nymphaeata, assembly GCA_955850985.1. NCBI lineage: Eukaryota > Metazoa > Arthropoda > Insecta > Lepidoptera > Crambidae > Elophila > Elophila nymphaeata. Next base: position 10,219,232 of record OY039070.1, read on the forward strand.
CTTCTGACGTTAACGATTTACACCAACCAACCACAATAGCATGCGACGAACGAGTCAATGGCCGGTGAAGGTCAAAGTTATTTGAATTAAACAATTTCTATTCAGTGCAATTTTCGCTTTTCATACACGTGCTACCTCACTATCATAATCACGGGACGGGTCGTTGCCCTTATTATCAGTTTGCACGATAGCGATGATACGAAAAAATGCCTTGATAAAACTATTCACCAACTTCATTTGATCTATCAGAATTTGAGTAATACTTAAAAAACAGGTCGTGTTTCAAGCGTGATGGAATGTCGCGGCTCTTTTTTAAATGGTCGTGTTATGATTGTGTCAATTGCCAGTGTAAATAGACTGTTTGTCCTTGGTTACGGATCGTTAGTGTCGTTAAGGTTGCAGTGTCGTTAAGGTTGCTAGAGGTCGCTAGTTGTGCTATGTCAACTAGTTTATTTTTAGAGTTCATTAGTATGACAATATAGACTTTATTAATATGAATACAGAATGCTATGTAAAGAGTATTGTTTTATACGTTGAACATGGTTAGCATTCTATCGATCGGTATTTAGATGTCAATTCTAGTGTTTAAACTATGATTTTTTTTTAGAAAATAATGTAAAAAGTGCATTAAACATGCTTAAATTTTCTTTCTTATGATAATTTAGGAAAGTAGGTAGTAAGTAATATTAAGTTGGTTAAGTATAAAAATGATAATAATCATCAAGGTTTTTTTCTGATAAATTGTTATTCTAATAATCTTATACTTGTTTACTACCTTTTGTAGTTTTAAATACTTTCCATAACTGGGGGTCGAGCCAAATCACCGAATCTCACGTGAGAGAGAAGGCGAGTCTCGGCAAATAGGTAGGTATCACGTATTTTTTCCGTCAAAAACAGTGTGAAATTGCGAGTAAATTGGATGATATTAAAGTTAAAAATGTTTCTTGGTTAAAAATAAAGTTTAATTTTATCACGATTTTAGATTACTTTATTTATTTACTAGAACTAAACGGCATAAACCCAGTTACATAATAATATAGTATAGTGTATACATCTTAAAAAAAACTAAAATAGAAAACGGATTATTTTACACATAGCAACTTAACTTAACTTATTTATTATAGACTTCAGATTATTAACAAATATATCCAATTCCGGTGATGTACACGCGCCACCGTGCGACTTGTTGGAGGCGCGAACAGACGATGTCTGTGACTGGAACGAATACGTAAATATTTATCAGGCACATACAAGCGAGAAAATTGTGCAACACACTCAGGCGCTTCCACAGACCCTAATGAATAGAACCTAATGAATAGAAATAATGAAGCAAAATGTCTTTTGTTAATAAATCCATGAGTACTAATTTTGGAATTTTTTACATGAGATAAGGGGCGGAACACAGAACACAGATCTCTTTCTGTGTGGAAGGAGGAGGCCAAAAAAATTGACAGTTCATGTCAACAGTGGGTATATATTTGCTTGGTTTTGTACAACTAATTCGACGTTTGTATCTTTCATTGTTCTCGACTAGCTACTCGTAATAGTGGGTTCGTCGATACCGCTACATTGCTTCTGGAGGCCTTCATTAATGTCTGAAGGCTGCTAGAAAATGGACTATTGTGGTTCATTGTTGAACAGCATGTGGGCTGGACACTGAGATATTGCACCCTACTGTTACGCAATTACGTCAATGTATGTGTCAAGGGAACTGGGCCAAATGTTGTGGAGAATGCGGCTTTCTTGTTACACTATTAGCTACGTATATGGGAAAACTGTATGGTATACCAGTATCAATTATTATTAACGAGTGAGAATACGGTAGGGCTGGTTGTGCCTACAAGTTAAGCAACTGAGCGCACGGTTTGTACTTGAATGGGTGACCGAACATTTTGCAACGCTCTTTCGTTATTTTGATATTATTGACATGTTGATATATTGACTTACTATATTTTTTCCTATCACACCTAATTGTGTGTGGATACTAGATAACGTACAAATGTACAGACGAGGGCACGAAAAACATTCAAATTCCTCCATCTTTGTCAACCTGTTTCTATAAACATAGTTCAAAGAAAAAAAGACAGTTTGGTCACAGAGTATATAAACCACTTTGTGGTTTAGTAGTCTGCTCTGCAGTCATCTGTACATAATAATTAAGATATTATATAAATAAAAAAAAATTAACACATAAAACTCGTGAATAAAATATGTTCGTGTTTATCTAACCAGCTTTTGTATTAACCAGGATTCGAACCACGACCCTGCATTACTGACGACTTCACCGACGTGAAGTACGTAACACACCGACGTAGTAAATCTAAGATCAAACATAATGTAACACCAGTAACAACATAGTGTCATATTATATCAAATCAAATATCTTTAAATATTGCGTATCATAAAACAATATTAAGGTTCTTAAACATAGGCTGTAGTTCCTGTGATACCCCGTAGGGGTACTGCAATTTAAGAGGGTACATTATTTACTTAAAATCAATAATCATATTAAACTTTTGCTATAAACTATAAAATAACATAAAATCAATATTTTAACACTATTTTTAACGTATTTATATCATTTCTATTTTTATAAAAACCTCATGCTTGTATTGTATAAAGTAGGATAGTTGTATGTAACATGTATAATTAGTACTAGAAAAATGCACTGAAAAAAATCGATTTGCCTCAGGTGGGACTCGAACCCAACGCCCGGATTGTGGAAGATGCGGGTTCGAGTCCCGCCTGAGGCAAGTCGATCTTTTTCAGTGGATTTTTCTAGTATTATTATTTACGCGTTTGTAAACGCAAAAATAAAATTATTACATAATGTATAATTAGGTAAATATTATAGTAGTATTAAATTTTTATTGTAAAATAGGTATGTGTTAGTTTTGATTAATTTAATTTATCGTTATATCTTTATATACTTTAATATTTTACGCCCTAATGCTTCATTTAATATTAACACCACGATTACAAAAGGTCACCAAAGTAAAACTAGAGTTAATGACCCTTAAATCGATGAAACATGAACAAGGTTGAGCTTCAAGTGTTTTTTTTACAACCTGAGTTTTTAATATTCAGTCTGTTTTCCAATATAACCTTGCCTTAATAAATTGAGAGGAAAATCAGATGTAAAATTCTAGAAAAAAACCTCGCCATAAGAATAATGAAATAGGGACTTCAAAGAGGAAATTCACAGAATTGTTTTATTGCCAAATTTAGAAAAGCTTTTCTTAGTACGGACGATAACAGATCGGACTACCCAGAACTGTCAAATTTTTCCAATTAATTTTCAAATTAAAGAGGATTGTACGGCGAGCACTGTTTTTATACAAAATAATTAAGAAAACGTTTTCCTATGTTCTGAGTAATTTTATTTATTTTATGACATTAGAATTTTTAAACAGGTGCTTTTATAAAAAGAAAATTCAAATATCGTACGACACCAAATGTCGTCTCTAACTAATGAATGTGGCATCGTTATTCTCGCAAGAGTGCTGACAATTTCAGAGCGTATTTAAATTGAGAGTTCAACCTACATACAGATCTGCTTGTCGAAAATTTCGGTGAGATACAAGCAAAACATATTTTGTAAGCGATACTTGAACGTGGCAATTTCCACATCATAATTTACGTTATGGGATTGGGTGGGTCACTGGGTAAACAACGTACAACAACAATAGCGCATCGTAGTCTATGCGCTGCATCATAAGAGAAACTACCCTATTTAGTTCAATTATAATGTTCAATTAATATAAATATCTTGAACTTTCTTTCATTTTTACTAGAAAGGTAATCTATATGACATTCATACAGGTTAATATTTCTATAGGGTAGTCAATTCCTTTAGGATTATATTTGCACATTTATTGAATGGTATTGAATTCATTGCTACCGCACCCAAACTTACCATCTCTGAATTAAGTTAGACTGCGGTGTCAATGATTTTGATAAATGCATAATCGATGACGATGTAAATATTAGCAAACGATACTCGAAAAACCTACTAAGGAAATTTTTAACAATGAATATACTACTATACTAGTATAAGCACTTACCTATTTTCCCATTAGGACTATACGGGCCGTAGCTGCTGGAGGATAGGGGTGACGAGTAGCCATTGTTCGGCTGCGGCTGGGTGGCTGCGCCGGGTGACGGCGAGCCACCCCCCGCCACCCCTCCGGCCATCCACTCTCGCACGTGGCCGTTCACCTGGTGGCCGTTGTGACTGACGCCCGGCTCTGCCTTCACCTGGCTAGGTAAGCCGCGGTACGCCACCTCGTGCTTCAAGTCCATACCGCTACCGCATGCTGAACCGCCGCCGGCCCCGCCGCTCGCGCTCCACACTTCTGTTCAACAAAAAAATTTGGATAAGTCAAATTGAATATTTTTTATATATATAATAAGGTCAAGCAAATGACTCCATATCATCTGATGGTAAGCAGAAGGGAGTCCAAATGCGATAGCTAGTGCGAGAGATAAACCGCCACGCTAGTGACCCTCGCCTTGCCTTGCTTGGAATGGTAGACACAGTTTCTTGGTGACACCGTAAGCCAGTACGAGTAGTCCTTAAAAGTAAGGGAGATAGTGGTATTAGAGAAAATACCTCCCCAGAGCACTCGACGTGGTATGGACGGTAGATCGCGCTCAATGACGCAACTCCTGATGTTGCGTCATTGAGCGCGATCTACCGTCCACAATTGGAGAGGCTCAAGATGGTTGGTTGGTTTACTTCTTCCTATCCGATGATGAGGATCTTGCGACGCTGCTATCTATCAAAAACATCGAGTAAGTACTATTACTATTGATCACAGATGCCTTTATAGCGTCACCGTATCGAAAAGACGAACACCTTGGTGGATTTCAAGTCTGTAAGGCGTCTCTCTCGAGTCCCTTGATACGAGTCGGAAAGGTGCGGCATACCCGAGGACGTATCTAAAGGCCTGAACCTCTCAGGTACTTCGTGTCGCGGAGTACTTATTAAGTTAGAAAATTAATTTTAACTTAGCACGCGTTGGTTCTGAAACAAATCAAGACCGCCGTGGGCATAGATTGTTCCAAAAAGGAATACGGATTCCTCCGGTTATTACGGAAACTGTATGTAGCTAAGAAATGTGGTTTCTTAGTTACATACAGTTTCCGTAAATCCTCATTTATGTGGTTTTGTTATCCTAAATTCATCATAAGTGTTTTTAATGTGTGTACGAAAACCTGTGCCCTGTGGACACTTTGTGCCGACTCTCGTTACACCACACCGAGCCACGCTGCGCCGCCGCGCCACGCTGTTTGACAGAGCTTAAAAAGTATAGTTATCTAATAGTAAGATCGGAAACTATTTGCCAGATAGATCCGCAGACTAAGATGGTTTCATAAATATTATCTTACATAGCTTTATACATACTGTTACTAAAATAAAATGCCCTTTCATGCTTTTATTGGTCGTCTGCCAATAGAAATAGTCGAGTTCGCGGAAAGTAACACGGTTCGAAGTTTCATTTTCTTTTTATATCTCGTTTGACATTTTAAGCATCAGACACTGCATACAATACAATGTTTGTGTCACATTGAATATCATTGCTTGTAGTTTATACTTAAAATAAACCTTATTTTCAATTCAGAATATGTTGTATATCATTGTGTGTGGTTTCATTGTAATTTTGAGCCATAAAACGGGTGACGAAGGGTGCGGTTCTTTTGATAGACAGTTTTTCCTATTTAGAAGGAAAAACGTGAATTATTCCCCGGTATTTTGACGTGGAAGTGGGCTCTACCATGGAGACTGACAAGGGACTCCTCTTAGCTGAGGAATGCCTTATTATTTTTTAAAAACGACCACCGTTGGCCAAGTCTAATAAAAATTATCCTTTCGTACTTCTTCTAAATTAGAAATTAAAGACACCATAAGTACATTGGTAACTTCTGTGAAAGAAATAAATAGTAAAAAATAGTAAATATATAGATTGACATAAGGCTAATGTAACCTTTCGCGATATGATAATATGCAAATAAACAAAGTCTCGTTCTTGATATTAAATGTCTGTCACACAATCGGTGGCATAATTACAGTCTCTAGTGATTTTTATTATTTTTGAAAGTATTTTCTTGAAAATTTACTTGATATTGGGATCTTTTGAAATCCGAAGGCGAATTAAAAGTTGATCTCCCTCTTCCTACCAGAGCTTTTTTTTCGGAAACATGGTGGTAAGCATTCTCTCATATTATCCTGGTGGAGTGAGACGCTGACTAAACATCAAGCGGCCTGGGTTCGAATCTTGGTAAAGATAAATATTTGTGCGATGAACACGGTTACTTATAGAAACATTTAAATGTACATAATACGAATACTGTACTGAGTATAGTATAGAATAGACAATGGAGGACATTAAAACATCTAAGCTGAGAAGATCCTAAAATGCGCTGCCCTGGTTAAAAAACATTTACGATATTTAGGTCGCAATGACGCAATTAGTCCCAAAGTCACGAATAAATATAATTTTATACCCTAAACGGGGTTTAGCTAGAAATCATAAAAGAATTTTAAAGTACCTAAAACATTTTTTTTAAATTCCACATTTACTGATAAGTAAGTTATTAATAATAGGAGATACATGTTGCATTTGTTTCCCAAAGCAAGCGTGTGTTAGTGCAAACAGATGTTCGCTGCACTAAAACGAGTTTGTAATTATAACAATGTCTGTATGTATCTACGTCTAGTTAAGTCATCTCCGTCTCGTCCGTCTTGTACTGTCTACCTACAATATTAACCTTAACTCTTGTAATTAAGACTGATTTTAGAATAATTTTGTATCGATAAACTTTACGCCGCATTTTAATAATCTATTTTAAGTTTAAATATTTGTATTCGTATCTGCAGTTTGTTTTAATTTTGAAGTCGAAATATAAATAATGGACAATGGCCAAATCATAAGGATAAATAGAAGTTCACAGAGAATGATTCAAGAAAAAAACAAAAACTAAAGTAATATTACCAACCAATAAACAATTAGCATGTATCTAAGAATTAAATACTAACTGAGAAATAAGTACTAAGTGAAAGAGATGAGATGGACATATTGATTCTTCTATAGGTATTGTTAGTTTTTTTAATAGTAAAATTGGATTTGAGGAATATATTTATTATGTGTTACATACTACATACTTGGTTTCACATTCTATATGTTATTAAAAGTTTGCGTGTCTTTTCGTTTTTTTTTTTATTCTGTATTTACTCATCTGATTAATAGTGTTTTGGCAAAATATTTCAAATATTTACGAAAACATTTTGTAATCTTCGATTTTATTTGCCCTATTTTCTGTTTTGATTTTTATTTATATGTATAATTTGGTATTTTAGTGATAATGTAAAGTGCAATTGAATTAATGACATTATTTTAATTTTCTTTGAGATACTAAACATCAGGAAATTCTTGATTTGCAAATGGTACAAAGAACCAGTTGAACAGAGAACAATTGACATGATTACAAACAATTTCTGATTACTAACTTGCTCCCGCGAATCCGCATCTTTGATGTTGAATAACAAAGGGTTTTTCGACGTTTCTAGATTTTATTTTGGGCAGAATCTGGTCAAGACATAACAATGAATTGCCTCGGAAAAACTATTTTTAACAAACAAATAACTTACAAAGAGGAGCTGTAAAATGAAAATTTATTTTTTTATGTCGAGTAATTCGTACAATACGTATACAAGAAATAAGACTTTGGGATTTTGGAAGGTTTTAAATGGTCTACATAATAAAATACCAATAAAATCTCTTCAGAGTCGTTTCAAATTTGATTTTAAATTACATTGAACTTATTTGATAGCTTCCTTACCTCAAACGTATACCCTACATACCTACATTTGAGGAACCAATGAGTGATAGTTGAATAGTATTCATGTCCAAAGACCCGTGTTCGTGTTATAGACTTGCTTTGCGTTTTGAGGTTCTTTTTCATTTTTATTTCAAATCAGATATCAATCTCTTTCCAAGCATTTATTTTAAGCAATAAAGTATTTTGTATTCCCATATTTTGTATGTGTACATGATTTCAGTTTCGTCTCAATTTTGGCTGCTTCAATATTTTATCTACTGCAATTAAGATGTTAATTGTTAATTTGCTAAAATACAGACACGGGCCTGTGGTATTGATATGATCGTAAGTATCATTAACATTTTAATTAAACATAGGTATTATCACAACACAATGCTTTTAATGCGCCATTTTATTTCTCCTTACAAAGCAGATGCAGTATTAAAAGTGTGTAATTTTTAAATCCCAACGTAGATACTAACCAAGGACGAGCGGTCGTAAAGCACAGCGGCGTCCTGGATTAAACGGGATCTTCTCCCGGCATAGACGGCGGGACGTTAGCAATTGGCCCAGCATTGTTTGTCGCTCGTAAAACAGGATGCATTGCTCTATCCGACAATTTTTGAGATATATCCCTTGGATAAGACGCTATCAACTTCGTTTGCTAACGCTTTGATATACTTGATAGTTACGTAAAGCTTTTTCTCCTTTTTGAATATTTATTTAATCTACGCGGACGTTTCCCGGTAAATGTCTGTACCGGGTACAGTGATACAAACCGGGTCGATGTACTTACTCGACGTGTGCGGTGTGAAGCAAAATTGTGTTCAGTGTTTGGGTGTGTAGTGTTGTTATAAGAAGGAGACGCAGTGATAGTAGAGCATTTAATATTCGTTATAGAGATAACACTAATTCGTTGTGCTCTACGCCTTTTGTATAGCATACAAAAACTACACATTACTCCACCCACTCACATATAAGGACAATTTTTATATTTTTAGGAACACAGATTTGTTTTTATATTTATCTTTTCATCTAACGTTAGTAAAGATATAATAGAAAAATTAGCACTAGTTATAAGTACTAATAATTGTAAAACATTTACGTATGGATGTACTGTAGGTACTTAACTATGTACTTAGGTAAGTATGTCATTACGTTAGACGTGTGTCCAAATTATATATTTGTTACAAGGTTTTATGAGGTACACAATAAACTTTGTTGCTTTAAACATTTTACGACTAAACATAAAATATAAATATGCAAAACACACGACTCAGTTTCACTACACTCGAGTACTTATACGTTTTGTTTTTATAAGTGTTTTTCATGACGTATCTTTTTAGTATTTTTGTTTAAAATAACGGTCTGTTTAATATTCAAGTTTGCTTTTTTAAAGACCGTGGATTTCATAACATTTTAAATTAAATTTCACGCGGTCAAAGAGTCTAGAAATGTCTGCTTGTATTATTGAATAACTTGTAACATCATATAATTTTCCTCAAAACTAATAGAATAATCTTTAAAGGGGGTTTAAAACAGAGTGTAAAGTAACATTTCGTTACACTCGCGTTATCTGGCAGTATAGGCTATGCAGTGCCTCAAAATAATGACAAGTTAACAACTTGTCGCCTGTATTGTTTTAAGCTAACGTGGTCACTATCATTTGAATGAAAGAAAACGGGATTTAAACCACGTACCTTTGATTTTTGGTTAATCCGATATTTCGGCGCAGTTACATGCGCCATGATCGCGGATGAACTTGTCGCCTAAATACAATTTTATATATGAATAATAATAATGTTTACAAACTCGAGAAAGTAAGATAGCATGACAATTACCTGGCAACTGTGATTTAAAAGCTAATTAGAATTATTGTTATCTTAGACTAGTGAATTATAAAATGTTTATTTTTATAGATTGTTGGAGAGGGATGCAAGTTATTATTACAGTTCGTGTCATCGTTATGTCCCACTAAGTACAATAAAAAGCAAGTATTGTGAATTTATTGCATCGAAACATTCTATAGTAAAGTTATTTTTACTAACTCAATTTCAAAGTCGGCTAACCATCTTCATTCTTATCAACCACTTAACATAAGTTGACAAAGATGAACACTTCTCGGCTACTAACAATCCAGATTGCAGTGCAAGCTATTAGTTATTCCATAACATGACACGGTGGCGCGCATGAGCGGTTGGGCGGTTGCGCCAGCGCAGAGAAAGCGGTGACGTCACGACCTCGACACGCTCACCTACTTGCGCGACTGCAGTATGCCAACCTTAGACTATGGCAGCGTTGCACACTTAGCTTCGAATTACTCGTAATAAAGCTCACTTAAGTTTGCGCGTCACGTTAAGGGTTGAAAGAGCAAGACAGATACTGTTTCAGTAGGTTTAGAAAATAAGATATATCTCGCAAACGTTATAGAGTTTATTAAAAGTTACGTTTCGTAAAATATAGAACCTTGAAATTAGACTATATAATTTATTTATTTAAGTAATTAAACTTTATTGTGCACAAAAAGATACAAATGGCGGACTTAATGCCATAAAACAGTCTACCGGAAAGCTGGGTATATAAATATCAATAGGCGGTGCAGAAAGTGCATGCCGTTTTGTAAATATTGATATAAAATCACGCGCATAATTTCAAAAGGAGTTGAGCAGAGCTTTAGGTAACATTTACACACAATGCCACATCTGGCAATTAAAATGTGCACAGTACACCAAAATAGTGACAGGTTGCCAGCCTGCAAAAAGGCATCAAACCCAAAAGCAACTCTATCTTCAGTGAACCAACAATATAAGCCAACAATCAGGATAGATATTACTCAGGAGTCCAGTAGAACTATTCGCTAACTTTTTTTGACAGATAAAGCGATTATTACAGTGTGAATTACATATCCATTACTGTTTTTACACGACAAGAGCCATAAAAAATGTCGTGTACAGAAAGGGATTAATTCCGTGATTATCATCTGTCAAAAAAATTAGCGAATTGGTTTAAGTAGAAGAAGATACATGGAAAATAGTTCTTGTCTATCCTTCCTTAAACGGGTATCTATTAATAAAAAGCATATGATGAAAAATCTAATAATAGATCGTAATGTCTTCACATGTCCATGGTCTAAGTCCTCAACCCAGTTCGTGGTACGAGATCAGGGTGCTTTCTCCGCCTGACGAACATCACGCAATACTGATTTTTCTAGAAGATTATTAAAATATACCAGAAGTTTCGAGTTTTCAGTGAAGTTTACAAACGAGAAGCTAAAGTACACATGGACTTCGCGACCGAGGCCAAAAACTTGTTCAATGTTTTTTTTTTTGCAGCAGGAAATGCTACTCCTTATAATTATGTTACAAATAGAAATACAGCACTACAAAAATGTAGTGTTCTTATCAGGACGGACGCTCCAAATTCGAGATCCTGACCTTCATGAAGAAACTTTTAGCTTTTAGCCTTCATCGAGAAACTGCATCGCACAGTTTGGGCTGCACCAGATTCGAGCAGCTAGTCCACTGTAGCGTACCTCGAATTGATCTTGTTACTAATGCTATTAACACTTACTATTATGGCGACGTCGGAAATCGTATGGAAGCGTCGGTGGCATAGTGAGTACGGGCGTTGTCTCCCACCCGGGAGGCACCGGCTCGAATCCCGCCATGTACCAACATGTTTCCAAATTTTGAATTCATATTTACGTTTAATCGACGCTTTCACGGAAAAGGAAAACATCATGAGGGAACCTGCACACATCTATGAAGAAATTCTTAGGTTATGTGTGAAGTCGACCAACCCGCTCATGGCCAGCGTTGTTGACTAAGGCCTAATCGCCCATAATGTGGGGTAGGCACGAGCCCCTCGGTGGGGACATTATATGAGCTGTTGATGATGATGATGATAATGGCGACAGACTATGATAAGATGGTGGTAGTTAGATAGGCGGAGTCAAAACAAGTCCTAAAACCAACCAAATCAAAAACAAATTTGTTTCCCTGGGGATGTAATTTGGGCCATATGGAACCAATTCTGATGGGATAACTAATAGATCACGGAGCTAGTTGAGGTCTTCTATTTTTACTTCTAAAACATCTATAATTATTATTATCTTTAGCACACTATATCACGTGAGTTTAATGTAACTCTGAAATTCACCCAAAGAATATTACCATTTTAAATTACCTACATTTATAAAGTCAGTTGTGTAATTTCCCATACAATATCAAAAGTCGCCCTTCTTTGCTGTACTCAATTTACGTAATAACAAAGTGTTTCAGGTCTAAGTTCCCTTCTGATGGACATGGTAATTGCCATAAAAAGGGTAAATGCATATTTGTTCTGTTTGCTGGACACATAATAGCAGGCTTTTCCTAGTCTCATTATGCAGCACAAAATATATGCGTGCCAAGGTCTCGAACCGCCTACGTGCCGATTCCCACATAAACGTAATTTTCTGATTGAAAGGGAAATTGAAAGTTCGAATTGGAAATGTTAATTGGGAAATCAGTGGTGCTTCTTTGTCTTTGATTTCATCATTATCAATCTTGTAACTTTATAAATAGGGTTTAATTTATCTAGTACTCAACTTACCAAAAATAATTTGCACAGAACTTTACCTGTTCTTTGCAGAGTAATTTTGCTAAATTTTGCTGATACTGAAAGACGTAGGCTTAGTAGGAATAATTTCTATAGTATTGTTGAATGTAATTACTAAGTTAAATATTCCGTCGTATTTATATGCGAAATTTTTGTCATAGATGATGCATGAATGATTTAAATTTCCGTAGAGTTAAGAAATGCTTTTAAATATAAGTTTACAATTTTCGTCTATGAAGCAGACGAATCCAACGTTTACTGAATTAATTTATTTTACATTAAGTAGGCATGCCATGTTTATGAAAAACAAATAAGCTGCTGCTATCCTGCTGATACATATGTATATGTATTCGTTGTATACTACGAAAGAAAGATTTCTTTCTGGTACTATATTCCATTCGAACAACTTTTAATGCGACTTTACGTCACATTTTTGCTCGCGGACAGAAAATAGGACTTTTCTGATTTATACACTAAATAAACTTCCATATACGCCTGTTCGCTGTATTATTTCTCTAAGTTCTTACCCACGTCGTTAACGGGCTGCTCTCGGGTGTAATACTAACATCAACAACAAGTTTCACTCAAGGCGAGCAACGAAACATCGCATTAATTCAGTCCCACTTCAACTACTTTCGCTTGTGTGTTTAATACTACTTCTGATAAGACGAGCCTCATTTCGCCCGGTCTAACTCGTTTCATTTCTCTAGTATGGTTCAAGCTTCTATTATTGGGATCGTATATGTTAGAGGTGTTGAAACTACTTAGTGGTAACGATAACAATGAGACAATTGGTCTTTAGGTCTCCGCCGGCGCCACCTATAAAATCCGACGACTCTCTTTAATTTTTACACACGACATACAAAATGCCCTTGGCAACGTAACGCTGCGAAACTACCGTCCATGTAACATCGACATTCTCACCTCATCCTTCGCGGAACAAAACGTGGGATCAATTTTACGACACAGCAATAAAGTTTTACTACTCATTACGACAGCGATAGAGTAAAATGCGACTAGAGTAATCGAAGTATGCAAGTGCTGGCTCTTTTCACAGAGAACGTTGCGTCTCCTTTAGATATCCAGATGCAATTGCCACTGCCACCGCCTGATTTATGCCAGCTATACGCGAAGATATTCCGTGAAATAAATCCGGTGCAGTTCAGTGGTTCGCGCGGAGAACGCACGTATAAAGTATCATTGCGGTCAGCGGATATTTGCTGGATAACATAAAGAGTATTATCGAAAGGAGCGAGGTCATACCAGTGTCCTCAGAATGTTCCGGAATGCATAATGCGGCGCCGGTGTTGATGTAGTGTCGCAGTCAGCCTGGCGCGTCGAAACGCCAAAGAGACTTGTCCTATAAGTTCCTTTGTGTAGTCGCCATTCACTTGAATGGGTTTGAAAATATCGCATTTGTTCGTCTTATCATTTGAACAGTAAAACGTGAAGTTATGTCAAGTAAAAATTAAGGTAATTTCTGAAAATTCCTTACACACTATTCTACAAAATTTTTGGTTAATGGTATGATCTTCACTTGATTGATTGTGGATCGTAAATAATTGTAAAGACGCGGAAATACAATTTACGAGAACTGCGACCAGTGATATATTCAGTTGACCTCGCGGCGTTGCGTCACTTAGGCTCGTGGCGGCCTTGTCATGATAAATTTACGTGACTACGGCAATTTTATAGTTGGTGAGTTCGATAACCGGGAGTGTTGGGAATAGACCGTTTGTTGTTCACCGTAATTAGAGTAGGTTCGGTGCAGTGGACGCCCGGACAGACTTCATGCATTATTGAGCTCCGAACGTGCTGCTTAGGTGATTGCAGGCGAATTGTTATAGTTCCCACGGGAGTTACGTAATCCTTATGGAATTCGTTTGCATAACCGTTCGCTGGATATCTTTGAAAATTTACTAGACACACTATTACTTTTCGATCTCCTTTGTGCGATTGCAATATCATCGAGATATAACTTCAGCTTTGTTCACAGAATCTGCTATGAGTTAATGAAATATGCGTTCTTTCCTTACTTAGACTTAGTATTATCGGAAATATCTAATTTCTCATATTGGAAATCATGAAAAATGAGCTCAAATTCCATATCAAGTTTGATACTTAATTCAATAACGTATTTATAGATATTAATTAATTGATCATTGGTAATGATATTTTTTTCCAATCCATAAGGTTAGTAAGATGGGGTAGAAAATTTCAAATAGTAACAATAAAATTTTTAAATTATGTCTCAACAAAGACGGCGACTGTTTCATTACAACGTATATTCAATCGAATCCACTCGAGAGAAATCGGATTCAACTGCATCTACACTTTATAAGACTGTTCGGCTATCTTTTCAAGGTTATTGTAAATCTGTAGCAGACTGGAACGGTACCAAGCCCTCGGGAGCTACAATAACGCCATTTCTAAGCTAGATCCGAATGTTAAGTCCTTGGCTATTGCCACCAGATGACAGCTCGTGTTTACTGGGACTTGGAGATCGGATAAGGGGGGAGAGATTGTACCAAACGAGGAGGGGAAATCACGTATCTATTTTATAGCATCTCCGAGACTGGAAAGCAAGAAATACGAAAGCTTCCAACTTGATTCTTGTATCAAGTTTTGGTACGTTTTCTCTGACAATTTTATAGTTTCTATTATTGATATGGATGCTACTATAAATGTAAATATTAAAACGAATGATTGTCAATTTCAAACAAGCTACTTTGAAACAGATGTAAAAGTTCCCTGACTTGACTTGAAGGTACATTTAATCCTATTAGTTTGTGAAGATTTGATAAGTAATATTAAACTATAAAATATACTAGATGAATAAACCTAGACGCATAATACAGGATGTTATAAGAGAGAGAGGAACGAGCTAATCATATTAGGCTTCCTCTGAAAACTCTTTGTTATTTTTTTTTATTTATTTTAGGAGGATTAACCAAAATTTAATCCGTTTTTCTTTATAAATGGTGCAAATAAGATTACCTTACTCCCTGTAGACTATTACGGTTATCGTTGGCAACACAAAGGTATAAGGCCGTAACCTGGACCTGCTCCGTAGAAGTCTGGATATTGTTTTATTTATACCATCTATAAAGTAAAGGCTACTTCACTTGTGACCAGAAATTGGCCTTCGTCTCCTTCTCTTGAAGCACTCAACCTCTGAAGCTCTATACAAGCTCAACCTATTACGAGCTTTTCTTATTAAGCTGATTGGATTTCACAATTTAAATTAAATTAAAACTAGTTTTAATTCCACACCCAAAACTGGATTGAAAAATGTTACGCAACGATCTGCCGTACTTTCAAAAAAGCAGTGTCAAATATGGGAACAAATAAAGGCATCAGCTTCGTTATGTCTGACACCCGCTTCATTAAATATTTCGAAATGAAACGTTTGAGCTATTTAGGGTTGGCTCGCACAATTGATAATATCTTGGGTGTGTGAAACGGGATGTGAAATTGTTGAGGTTCTCATGAGAACCAGTCATATAGCGATAAGACTGACCATTATATATTTTAATATTTTTGAGCGATACTAAAATTAATTATTACTGAATTGACAAGAGAGATGAAAGGTCTGGTACAAAACGTTACGGAATAAAATCATTTAAAAAGCACTTTAAGGAAGCATTACATGAACATACCCGCCCATTGTACCAATTTTTGTATGTCCTTTGTTATGTAATTTTATTGTTGGTGTTGGTGTACAATAAAGTATAAATAAACAAAAAGTACCTAAATATACACACCGGCAAAATTATCGGAACTTTAAAAAAATGATTTTGTAATACATTTATTTCTAATTGTTTTTTATGTTACTCAATTAACTGTTATGCTACTTTAATGTTTATTTTAGTATCTTTATAGTACAACAAATGGAGGAGTCTAACAAAAAAAAACCAATAAAAATACATGTATTACAAAATTCAACCTTTTTTATGTTCCCCTAATTTTGCCGGTGTATGTATGTATGTCACTGTCCTTAGAATCCCTCTAGTTATACATGGTTGAGGCACGTACCGTATACCGAACTATAATAATTAACGTTAGTTACGAATAAAATAATACTAGTTGTAATCCACGGGAACAAACTGTTACACAGTTTGGCAAACTGTTGAAATGTATGTTGAACGCGGAGGAACCCCAAAGGCATTATGCCTTGAAATCGCTTAGGTATTATTTAAATTTAATCTATTACAAAATATACAAAGATAAAAGGTGCGACCAATATTGTACCACTAGCCGACAGCCCTACAGCTTAAGTTGAAGCGCTCAGAATACCAAACGGCATTAGTTTATATTCATTGTTAATCGGATTGTGACGAAAGATAACTCTAAACAGAGGTTCAAGCCTGACAGATGAACTAAATGGGCATCGGGTTGCATCATTTTATATGAAAGGTTCTAGCGACTGTTAAAGAACTATAATTGGGTACGTCAGCTTAATTTTGAAAAATGATTTTAGGCTGTCAACTATTTGACAAAAGAGTTTTTTATTTATTTATTTCTTATTAGCTTTCAACTTTCTGTTAGTTTTATAAAAATAATAAATATCATTCCTGTGTTCGGGGATAGTATATATTAGAGTAATATGATGCTAACACGAACTATTTATCTGAAATAAATTTAGTTTTTGTGTGTGCCTCTAATCAAACAACCAATACATAACATTTATGATTATAATACAAGTTCAATTTTAAGCCAATATATTTTTGTTTGAAATTTTCTCGTAAAATTATTATAGTCATATCTGAAAGTTATTTACACCTAAACGTAGCGAAGACCTCATTTCCCCGATAGCAGTAAGAACAGAAATCTTTTTCGAATTCACGACTCCTTCAGGAAAATAATACAGGAATAGAAAGGTATTCCGCTATCTCCCAAATATTACTTATTCGACAGAGAACATTCCCATTCTCCCGGCAAAATGTAAAACGTAGAGGAAACTATGAGGTTATATAATTTTATTGTTTACATGTTCGAAGTAGATATTCTTAAATTATGGTTCACGTTTGCTTCCTTAGTATGAAATATGAAGTCGTCCGGATGTCGTAAAGGGTATAAAATTCGTTCAAAAATAAAATATACATTTATCTTTTGTTTTTAGCTTCCACATTTTATCTTTTCAGAAATGCATATCAGCAAATAGTTTTGGATGACTCTTATTGCTTGGGTTACGAGAAACTTCTTGAGGGTACGGAAACGACGGAAATCTTGAGTTACTTTGAAGTTCTGTAGTATTGTCGAGACAGAACAGACGAGGAGAAGCAACCGTCACTACTATATGCGACTGGGTAACGATCGTGCTCTCTTGGGTTGACCGGGACATTTGCGTCTGACACGCTGGTAACTAAGAAGTCACATTAGCGGTCTATTCGTAATTTTTGATACTGTCAGTAAAATATAATTTTAGGAATATTCTTAGGCTGCGTGTGTCCAAGATATCCAAGAATGAATAATGCAGTCGTTCAATAGTTGCTTTTATTGCTTTATGTTCAAGATCATGCAAAATAGTTGAAATATCCAAAATACATCTACTCTCAGTTTCGATGTTGTCAGTTCCGGAATTGGAGACCTTTATATGACCGGGCGGATCGGTCACATTGCGAATTTGCGGTCATCGACTTGTTAGCTTATTCATATTATGTACCAGCATCGAATTTAACGATGCAGTGGAAAATAATCACGATTCGCACGTTTGTCTTTCTTATTCATAAGTACCTAAAGTACAAAATTTATTAAACAAAAACACTCGTTGCAATCTAAAATGGATAACATTACTAGACAATCCGGACTGTTGAGACTGTGACTTCACTGAAGGTTTTGGATTTGATACTTCTTTTACGCGGGCGACGAGGCTGGTTATCTGTCAGTATTTTGAGCCACTTAGGCCATTGCCATTATTGTTGACGACGACGGGGGACCCTTCCCTGAAATATCTAAGTTACACATTGTTGTTTTATTAGTAGGAATAAGTTCGTTTTTTATATGATTATGATATGTTTCCATATTATTTTACACATCTTCTCAGAAAAAGAAGACTAGGGGAAGAGAGATGAACATAGCACCCCCCCCCCCCCCCTTGCCCACCCGCAAATATGTTCATCTCCCTTTCGCACTTACACGCGACAGGCACCTAAAATTATAATGGCCAGAACGGCACATATTGTCACACAAGAACAAACAAGAAATAGCATCGAAGAAGTTTTATTCAAGAAAATGAAATACAGTCCTCAACAATTATGTATATCCAAATTTAACGTAATGTTCTTTTCGACCCTTTTGGGACTATGAGCGTAATGATATGTATCTTTGTCAACATTAAAAGAAAGAAAGATGTTCTTTGGTCTATTCCCTGAATTTGTATTTTCACTGTTTATAAACTATACTGTGCTTGTAAACGTCAATAAGGGGTTAACCCCTTTATTTACGCTGATAAGCACAGTCGTGTTTATAACATAACGAGGGTATTGGGTAACCTCGGATTTCTTCAATCCTAGGTACCCTAGGTTGTGGACGAATAAACTCTTCTAGTTATATCAGAAACATGAAATCGTGAGGTATATTATTTATTGCGAGCACACGCGAGCTTTGGTACTAATAATATTTTACTGTTTGCTTTAATAGGTTTCGGAAAAAGCCAATTAAAGCGTTATTTGGTATAGAATTTATGGTCATTGAAAATTTTTGAAGGATTTCGTTTAGCGATAGCAATTAGTTTTGTAGAAACTAATATACAAAACTAAATTTTAATTTTAATTTAAACAAATTAGAAATCTACTTTGTATTTGGAAACTGTTGTTGGTACTGAAGTAAATAATTAATACAGTGGACAGTAAACTAATCAGACAGTTTGTATATTAAAATAATCTATTAAACTTTAGAAAATCGCTTTTATTTTTGGAATTTTCTTGTCAAGAACAAATTTTATGCTTCCTTATGGAATGAACATGATCTACAGCGTGGTATAAAGAAAGTTGCTACTTTATTACAACAATAACAAGGCTGTTTTTCATCGGAACGATGAATTTGAATAAGCATCCTTGCCATTTTAGTGTTCTTCGTAAATTTCACAAAAGTTTAAGTTCCCGCGTGAAGACAAAGCGCAATTTGTCCCGACGCTCAAGTTCGACCGTTTGCATAATAGTTTTATTCCAATTCTATTCTTACGTGTGTTGAAATACGGAATAATATTCAAATTTCATATTTTAAAATTGACATCGAAGTTGTACCTCGCTCATATTTTAATTTTAGAACTACATCTTGATACTACGAGTGGGTGGTAGAAAATTGAATAATGAAATATTGAAATATTTATTATATATCTGCGTGATGTGCTGTGATGATGATGATGAATAAACTAAGGGTTAAGATTGGTTTGGCACAAGTTTGAGATAAGTATACATAATTGTTATTCTTACGAAACGAAATCAAACTAGGAGTGTTTATTATTTTTAGAGACTTCTCGTTATTCCTGTCAGTTGGCTGCAATACTAAAATATTTTTTATTCATAGACTTTTTGACAATTTTAGTAATGAAAAATGACATGTAATAACTAATTATATGAAGTCATGTATGTGAATTTTAGAAATAATTTATCTTGGTTTATGAAGGTTCAGTAAATGTTAAGTGACATAAACTAGAACCGTTTAGAATACATTTATTAATTTATGAACATATGAGTAATGGTATAGATTATGTTTTAGGAGATTATCCAGAACTAGTGACGTGCGAGAAATAAATCCACCAATGAGAGCACTTTATTTTATTAATTGCGCTCAGTGTAGCTCGTATCTCGCATAGTTATCTCGTGTACGTACCGCAAGTGGAAAAGCAGTCTTAATTTGTATCCTACAGAGTGTAGACTCTTGTTGACTTTACTTTGTTTAAATAAGGAGAAGATTACGATTAAATTTTTTAGACACATTATTAAGTCCACTCAATAAGTCATAAAAAGGTTACGCAAAATTGGGACGAATGGCTCCTTCATTCAATTTGGTATCCTAATCGAGGATAGATAAATTGTACCTAATGGTCATTTGGTTCATCCAAATGGTAAATTATCTGTCTGAATTAGCCTTACCCTCAGTAACGACGCTGGGTTTACTGTTATATAACGTCGCTAATGGATTCGGGATTGAAACGGGTTATCGACACGAATATATTATAGTAAACATAACGAAAACAAAATCTCTTTTTTGCTACCTTAGTGTCAGTTTTATAAGACGCAACATTTGTTGTCTATTAGATTTGCCCAACGGAATCAGATCCAGTAAGAAGAAGTAGAAATGTATGCTAGGTTTAGTGTTAGCAGTGGCTAGCTATCAACATCTTATCAAAGTTTATCGCTAATAAAATAGTGAACCGAACGTTAATCTATACAAATATTATAAAACTGAAGAGTTGTTTGTTTGAACGCGCTAATCTCAGGGACTACTGATTCAAATTGAAAAATCCTTTTTTTATTGAATAGTCCATTTATCGAGGAAGGCTTTAGGCTAAAAAAATCTGACGTTAAGGCGAGCGAAGCCGCGGGCGTCCACTAGTGATAAGATAGCTAGTCCCCTAGGTTGAGGGTTTTTGGAGAAAATCGCATCGAAACTTAGTAATCACTTAGGTGAAATGAAAGCCAAGCGCACGACGAACTTAAATCGTTATCATTATATAAGCCAAGATAAGTCCGTCCACTGTTAGAAATAGGCCTCCCCAAGGATCTCCAATGGTCGATCGGCCTTGCGATGCCCGCATCCAGCGGATTCCCGCGACCTTTACCAAATCGTCAATATACATTCTCTAAATTCGAATTTGCTACAAAATTTAATATTGCTTGGCTATAAAAACAGAATTATAGCAGAGAAAGGTGAAAAACTCGGTAGGTAAGTATCTGATACTCCTATACCTAAATTTTGTTTAAGTTCCATGGATTGCATGCAGTACGTAGCCCTAGTCCACGATATTATGTACTAGTTTATAAAAAAGTCTACCTTTAGACACGATTGTTTTTCTCGAATAATGAAGAGCTTTTCTTTGTCCCGAAGTAAAAGAAAACTTTGAGTTGTAATCTAATGACGAAGGAAAGTGATTGATTAAGGTCCTACAGAATAATAAGGATTTTTTCCAAGAGTTTGTAACTATCAAAGTTTTCTGTACGTAAGTCTGTATTTTCCGGAACAAAATATTATGTTATTTGGTAATCTTATATAACAAACGGTGCGTCTGATAAGCAGTTACTTCAGCATAGAGACGTTTGCAACAACGATGTGTTGCAATCCTGAAACTATTCCCAATCCCGTGGGGCTTAGCCCTCTGAACGCTTCCGTTTCTATACATTTTGATTCTGCTTGACAGCTGTCAGATATCAAACCATGAAAACGTTACCGATTTGGTTTTAGTATTTACAATGTACTCTTTGGTTTTTACGTTCATAAATAGCGAGATCAGGGGGCTGAAAACTTACTCTGATGGAAACACAAAACTAAACGGAAATAGTGTTATTTTAATGAGGTTAAGTAAAATGACGGTACTTTCTCCGGCTAGTCGCTGCAATTTCTAGCTGCCAAATCATTATTTATTTATACAAAGTTACCAATAGTATTTCAATTGATTCCATTTCTATAGTATAAAGAATAATACTTTTATATTTGTAACTAAAGAAGCAGAGCGTTAAAATTAAGCGTCGTTACAATTTTGCGTGAAGCATGTATGTAATGTAAACAGCGTGCAATTTTTCGAATCGTGATAAAGCGGTTAAAGAGCGAAAATTCTCGAAATCTGAAAGCTGTTCGCGGTAATACCGATTAATTACTCATTTTATCTCGCTTGCCTTTGTTTATCTTATATGGGTTGTCATAAATAATCGCCCACTTTGTAAGTAATAAGGATTTACTTTGAAATTTAATTACAAATTTAATATGGCTGCCCACTCTCCCCTTGATCGATGTCGTATATTTTTATGTATTAGGAAGGCTATCTATTCGGCTTTCCATGTCAGCCATTTATTAAAAATACAATAGACAGTGTTGTCCTAGAAATCTAATGACCTGTCACACAGAACATTTAGCTAAAATGTTCTACTGACTACGAAAAATTACGTGTCAGTGAAATGTTCAAGTTGTAGAAAGGACATCCTAAATAATTATTTATAAAATAGTGATTCATGGACTTCATTTTCACTTTTGTTTTAATTTAAAATAAGTCTAAATGCTTAAAGAAAAAGTTAACTGACAGATGTTTTAACATTTTGGTGAGGTCTCAGACCTATAAATTGGTCTGAGGGTGAGGTGTGAATATTTTTCTGCGCACATTTATTTTTTAGATACTTAGATCTTTGACATGATATAAATTTTCTATAATTTAGGGCGTACAGTAGTATTGCTTTTAAAATGTCTATTGGTTGTGAATATTTGCTTAAATCTTGATTTTAATTTAAAGTAAGTACATATTCCTTTCTTTTACGACAAACATGTTATATTATTAGCGATCGTCAGCAGTCGTCGAAAAACTTCCATTTAATCGTCAGAAACTACGATCCAAAATGTGGGTTAAGTTTTGCGCTTTCAACAGTAGTCTTTCAAAGGTCATTTGAACAATAAGCAAATGAAGCTGTTTTACTCTTATTTCCCAGTAGTTGCAAGGTGCATTTCGCAAGTACAGCGCCACTGTGACGCCGTACACATGCAGTTTGCATTCAAATTTCTACTTGTCACCCATTGGCACGAGAACTTCGAAGTTGGATAGTCTGAGTAACACTACACTCATGTATAATTCTATTCGAGAAATAAACATTAAATATAGCCAGGAACACCACTATCAAAGAATTCCATTGTTCATTGGAAAATCTAAATGCAATGAATTTTGTCCGTGTTTCGTGTCGTGGTATTGTAAAGTAACATCTAACAAGATATACACATAGATTACTTAAAAATATGTCGGTAGGACATATACCTATGTGGCTCTAGAGTAGCAATAAAGTATTAGACCAAATAGGAGTGTTTGGCGCGAAAGCATGGCAACGGGATGAAGATATTTGTTTCCATTATTCAAACTTATTTTGGAGTGGATTTTGTGCAGTGAAAGTGGTGTTATTTTGATGCACAAGCATTCGTATTAACTAATCGTTAGGAGTCATTGAAATAAAGGTTTTGCGGTTGAGAATTTTAAAGTGGGATTCCCACTTCATCAGTCGCCATCGTGAGGTCGGTTGCCATGAATTTCTCACCAAGCACCCCTAGATGCATTAAAATGTGTGACACCCACATTTCAATGCTAACACCAAGTAATAAGATGGCTGTATGGGCTAGATCCCTTCGCTTTTCCTTATTAGAGAGAATTTAAAAAAACAACAAAAAATAGCAAGACCAGGAAGAACACTAGGATATTTAATAGAATTCAGTAGGTAGGCAATTGATTCGCATGTTAGTAGTTGCGACTTAGAAATGTAGTCGCTCAAATCGTTAAATAATTAATTGCCACTTAATGACGCCCACTTCATATTTTTTTTATTTACAACGAGCTGCAAATTGAAATAGCTATTTAAATCAGTAATAGCCGTAGACCGTCCACACAGTTCTCTATATTAAGCAATTGTTCCGTTAAGCAGTATCGATAGAGCGTGCGTGAAATTCACTGTAACACCTAAATAAACATCTACCTACTTTAAGTTGGCCTTCCTCGAGTGTTGACCTCGAGGTAGGGCTGCCACGCGTCTTGCTATACTAGGTTATACGTAATCTCATATTGTAGCAGGGCCGTGCACAGAGATTTCGTGTAGAGTATGAATTAAAATAATCAGTAATTCAGCATTGTTTGGGTACCCTTTGACCGACTTTTATATTATAGCTGATACATGCACAGCAGTGTTTATTCACATGTCTGACGTGCACGCCACTGGATTGTAGTATTCTGTCCAGGAACCTTGAACCATAATAAATATAACTCAGTTTGAATATAAATAGTGCGGTACCAAAATCGCATCACAACCCAAAAACTGTCATGCTGGCACTTCATATGGCCGTATTTGGCAAACATTTGTGTTGCATCTCTTTCATTCTGTATATATTATGATAGAGATGCAACACAAATGTTTGCCAAATACGGCCATGTGAAGTGCCAGCATTAAACTAATATTTCTACTGGTTTTGTAGCAACGAGACACATCAATTAACTTGGTATTCAGCTCCAATCTCTGAGATCTATACTTCGTCGTAAATATGGTTCAAGTTTCGAAAATACCATTTATATTCGTTGATAGTGTGTTTCAAATGAAAAATTATTATTTTCAGAAAAACCGAGACCAAGTGAGTCCGACCGAGTAAATTATGACAATTGGAAACTATAACGGGTTTCTGTGATTATACCCACATTAACAAATAAGCGTAAATCTCAATGATCAACTTAAACCCTAGCTAGTAATGAATCTAGATAAGGACAAGTTACTAAAACGTTCTGTTTTACGTAGATGTTTATTTTAGAAAAACAAATCACATAAGTCAATGTTTCTAAATAGGGCTTCTTACGAGGACTGTGGGGCTGTAACGCTGACCTAATGTTCATTGGAGTCACCGAGTGAATTACATATTCATTGCTGTTTTACACTTTACGCTATTAAGGCACTTGTCGTGTAAAAACAACAATGGATATGTAATTCACTCGGTAATGATCATCACTTTCAACAGTCAAATAAAGTTAGCGAATAGCCGGCAGGAATGTCCGAAACGATCTATAATAAAAAAACAAATAAGATAACATATCGGTGATAATATTATTGTTTATTTAATACGTAAGAGACTTTTAAAATATTTTTTCTTTTGGGTCAGTATTTCGATGACAATATTTATGGCAGCTATAGGGCAACCAAGAACACAGTAAATGACGGAAGATAAAGATAGTATACAATCTCTGCTTATTGAAAAAAGGTCTGTGCGGCTCGAAGGGGATTCAAAAAAGCAAAAGGAAACGCACCACATTAAATTTAAACTACTTGACGTGTCGACAGGTCATAAATTTTAACACTAATTGATAAAGTTTTTTTAAGCCTGGTTTTGAATGAATCTGATTTCATTGAAGTATTGTTTAATATATATTCTTTCTCTATATATTAATATGCTTTATTAATTTAACTATACATTTTAACCTAGGTCCTAGAGTATATTTTTTTATTAATCGTTCAAAGTGAAGCAGTGATAAGTCGCAATTACACAGGCATTTGTTATAAACAGATACCTGTTGAAAACCACAACAAAAACTGTTGGGGTCTTTAACAGGTTTCTTTTGATTATGTTTAGTAATATACGGTTATATATGGCTCCTAGGTAAAGTGTGGATTTTTTTTTATTTATTAGGTACTTTTATAATAATTAATTATGCATATCATAGGGGAGTATTTAAATGTTATTACAATTTTATTTTCGAAAGAAAAATTTCATCCCTATATCCTAATTTTTTTAAACTTTCTATTGCTGTTGGTCGTAGATGTAAATCGTATTTCAGAAACCTTTTAACTGTAACTCATATATAAATAGTAAAGTTTGATACCAAAAAAAACCTACTAAAACAGGTTTGCTAAAAACTGCAACTTGAATTGAAGATACCATACTTTTGTAAAGTATACTGTCTATACAGTATACATTACAAAAGTATGGTATGTATAGAATAGAACGCAAATATAGTACACAAAGGCACAAGAAATGTTAGCAACTTCGTAAAAAAATAAGAAAGTAGATATTATTTTATACTCTTTTTGAACCTTAAACGAAATCTTCATCCAAATTTTTGTACATTTTTTGTCCACATAATAAAACCGTCATCACACTTCAAGTTTTTACGATCGGCGCACAGTGATCAATAATTACAATTTAGGATGACAAAAATATTTTAACTTGGAATTACAATGATCTTATACTGTTATTGAAAATATTAATAATAAAATAAAGAAATCTTTATTAAATTCAGTATTTGAGAATCTAACATCCAAAAAAAATAGTGTGAAAGTTTTTTCTCGTTTGTATCAAAATTAGTTTATTCTAATAATTTAACGACTTCTGCAGGTACAATACAATTTCTGTAAATGTTTTTCGTATTGCTGATGCCCTTAGTTCAATATACTTACTGAAGACGCGTTATTTTAATTGAGTAAAAAGTGCTAGTATTTCTTTTGCCGAATAAGAAATATCATTTTGTAGACTGTCTCGTGTATTTAACAGTACATTCAGGGGATGATGAAATATTATGAAGTGCTGAAGAAGCCCTACGTTTTCCGACTTAATGAAGTTTCATCTCAGCTGCTAGGCACAACTCTTCTTCACCTCTGGACGATACTTCGTCTTTTAACCTTCTACGCTTAGTTCTCTCACCCAAATCCACGAAATCCTTTTTCAGGCGTCCTCTACCTACAGACCTAGTTGAAGGCTGTTCAATATTATGATCTCCAGATGTTATTCTGCATTTACACAAACAATCCTGATATTTTTTTTCGAATTTGGAAACATCTTTGCCGATTTTAATCCAATTTATGGAAGCTGATAAACAAAAGCTATGTACTGAATTTCGTAACTCATTTTGTTGCTGTGTTGTCAAATCTGATACTCCAATGACCTCATAAATATAGTTCAACAACATATCTTTACATTTCTTAGTTGCAGGTTTAATTGGTGGGTGTTTTTTGAGGTAATTAAACAAATCGGAATTTTTAACTGTACCACCGTTTCCTGTAAAAATGAAGTTTGTTCAGGCAGGGGTACTTTGGGGTACTTTTTTTACTTGAATACTATAATATAGACTTCCAATTATCTAATAGTGTAAAAATGTCTATGTTCTAATATGTTCCTCGTAAGATGCAGGCTTTAAAATATAAAAAAATGCTAAATTTTAAGCTATGTTTTGAATATTTTTTCCTAAATTACTATAAAAATTAACAGTTACTAAGTGTTATACAAAATGAAGCACATACCTTTATTAATGTGTACCATATTTATTATTGCGCAATAATGCACTGTTAAGTCTCAACAATTAGATAACTGTGCGCGAAAACATGAAGAAAATTAAACAAATCAATACAATTAGCATGAACACTGCATTCACTAGCTGATATCTCAGTAATGACTTACCTTCAACCGTTCATATTAAACAAGAATATGAAGTAAGTACCCCTAATCGCATAGAGATAATTTGTTTTAACTAACCTCACAATGTCAAATTTGAATATTATCCACCTAATATCTCATAATTGATCACTGTGCGGCGCCGGTGGCGGTAAAATATGACGTTAGATCATACTATGTTAATTGATATTTTTTTGCTTTAAACTGATATTTAAATATGTACCTAAATATTTACTTTTGATTGCCATTAGAGATACGTCAATCTTAATTCCCTTACATTCTCCATCAATTACTGCAATCAATTTTAATTTGAAACTTTAATATCAATGCCCGTCTAATGTAAATACGTTAACTTATGTACTGGCCCTTTAAGTTGTATATGCCAATTAAAACTTTAATCGGTTGTAAATACAGATCAAATTAGTTCATAAAAATAAATTCTACTTCGAAAACTTTTTAGATGAAAACTGGTAGATTTTTAATCCCAAAAGACGTAACGCAAAACAGAGTTCTCAGGTGTGAGAAACAGCTCTAGAAACGAAGGGGCGTCAATCGAAAGAGGCCATAAATCATCGGCTGCTACCGAAATGGTTACTTTATTGATTTTGTTCGGTAATATGGACTTCCTTCTGAACAAAACTTGGCCTACAAGTCTCACTGTTCCAAATTGGATGCCGATTGCTCTCTATGTTTGTAGAGGTAATAGAGGTCGCTTGCAGTATAAGCCGAAGCATTTCAAAAAGAGAAATACCATTATTTAGAACTAAATTCGACGTACAACTGTTTCTACAGACATGTTCATGTTTAGTTGATTGTTCAAAGGAATTGTAGATAATTATTTTAAAGCACTTTTCTTTATTAATTAAAATTTTGACAATCATACGAATTTTTGTATAAACCTCATCATCATCATAACATCCTTTATAATTCGACCCACTGCTGGGACACAAGGCCTCTCCTTGTCATCGAAGGAGGTATAGACAGTAGTCCGCACCACGCTTGCCCAATGTGGATTTGCGGACGGAGTGTAAGGTGATCAATACCCCTTTACTGATCCATTAGTCGCCTTCTACGACACCCAATGGACGATATGGGCTGATGCTATTCTACTCTGCCGGCATCCACACGGCTGTATACACCTATTTAAATTGAAATAACTATCGAAAGGAAAGTAAAAACAAAAATCGGCTTGAGTCAGCCCAAAAAAAATTATGTATAAATTATCCGTATAAAGATGTAAACGACATAGTTTGGTTTAGCTTTCCTTTCGACTAAACCCTGGAGAGTCTAGACGAAAACGAGATTTCATCACGCGCGGGAGCTACTTGCCGTCTTGAAACCCTCTAAGGATTTTCGTCCTATAGGCCTACTACCAAATTTCTCCCCTTTTAAAACCTCCAGTAACGCTTTATAGGTCATCAGCGAGCAACAGCAACAGTCAGAGAAAAAAATAAGCTTGACAAGATACGACACGACATCACATTTTTCTGTTCGGCTCGCGCCGTTATTATAACTTTCATTACCTACTTTTGTTAGCGTTGTGTGCATTATACTAGGTTTGTAAATCGGATGCCTCTGTCATTCTTAGGTAACTTTGCTGGTGATCATGGCTGCTGTCGTACAAGCTGAGGTAGATATGATAGTTATACAAGGTGTTTGATACATGGGGTATGACTCTGAAGCCGGCACCTACCCATGCTAACATAGTCATATGAAATACTATAGTGATATCAAAACCTTAAAATTGTAAAAATTTTGAATTCTCCATACAAATAGTTCGATCAAAAAACAAAATGTATGGAAAATTTAAAATAATATTTTTACAATTTTGAATTTTTAATATCACCATTGTATTTATATGACTATGTTATCATGGGTAGGTGCTTCATACCTCATGTACCAAACACCTTGTATAAGAAAACGAAGATATTTTTTTCCTTGTTTTTCGTTTTCTATTTAATGTGGTGTACATTTTAATCATATTTAAACAGCTTGTACCAAAAGCTAGACCTAAAAGGACTCACAAAACACAGATGCGAAGATATATAACTCAAATATACCACCCCCTGTACCCATAGTGTAAGTTTGTCGTTTAAAATACTTTACTATTGTAGTTGCGTTAAGAGCTCGTTTTGCATAGGAAACGTGAATAGAGCCCCTAGCGGAAAGAAGCATAAATCGTGTTTCCCATATAAATTGAGCTCTTAACGCATCTACAGTAGTGAGTTACATATTTTATACTAAAAACTTACACTACGGGCACTGATCACGCTACCAATCATTGACGTTTTCATTTGTTTTGACATGTGACAGCTGTCGAGTTGTTGTCAAAATATATAAAAAAGTCAAGGAGCTTATACTAAGAATGGAGTCATTAGTCAAAATAACAAAGTGAGGGCAAAAATTTTGACTATACTTGACATTTCAAATTACACATTTCTCTTTCTAGAAATTGTCGTCATCTCTTTCTAAACACGACTACATAGAAACAAGATTTCCCCAGTATTTCGTCATCTTTCTAAAACAAAAGTAGAAAAGTAGCTAAAAACTTAACATATTGTATTCAATTATCAGTATTTATTATCAATGAAAGAAATAAATATAATATATTTACTTTTAATGTTTAGGTTTGTATTTTATTTTGAAAATCATCACTGTGATTCTTTCTATAACTTATGGGAAATGAAAGGATTTATGTAATGGCAGCACTTTCTTCATGTGTCAATGTCCCGAAATCTCAACATGACATAAATTGTCGTAATTGACGTATTCATAAATATCGACTCGCGATTTTGGTACGGCTTTTTAGTTTAAAATAAGGATAAATAGTGCAAAATTATACATATATAGTTATTTCGTGCTGGTAGAAGTGAGTAGTATTGAGGATGCAGTGTGAATTTCACTTGTAAGTGTCATAATTGCATATAATATTGTTCAATCTATAAATTTCATTTTTCACCCGTAATTCCAGATTATTAGCGTTATTTTGCAAAACACCATAAGAGGGAGAAATTTCTGATACTCGTATTTAATCCTATCTTAGAATTTAATGAATTTTTGTACATAATTTACTTATTCAAATATTTGTAAACAAATGACTAGGGTGACTAGGATTTCCGGAATTATAAGGAAATAATATCCCTTTCTATCCATTCCTTTTATAAATGGCAATCAAAATTGATAGATTATTTTATTTAATTCTTTGAAATAACTATTACATAGATAAAATACATAAATAGTTTTACCCATTTTTAGTTCGAAATGTTTATTTACAAATAAAATATGTAATTTGTGTAATGTAAATTATTTTATTTGAGAAAAAGATAATGAGAGTATTGATTGGATTGTACTAGTGTAATAATGTTTATCATTCACATTTGCATGTACTAACATGCAACGCAGATACATTGCACACAGACAGACAGTATTAATAAAATTGTGGCTGCGCTCTTCTGCACTTGTAATCAAATAGCATATTAAAATCTATCAAATGATAGTTTTTAATATGCTATTTGATTACAAGTTAAAAGTGTACATAAATATTTATATACACTTTTAACTTGTATACATAAAATTTTCTTTTCTTTTTAGATTTCCGAAGCGACGGACCATATGTGTCTTTAAAAACAAAATTTTAATGAATTTGAAAATATGTAGCTTCCACTTTCAAGACACCGACACTTTCAAGGCAACTGCTTATGTCAAACTTCAAGCCCTTTTTTCAATAAAACCACTACTCAATCACTTTTCAAAGGCAACCCTTGAATTGGTTAGTAAAAATTTTCTTGATAATATAGGTACAGTTAATACAGAGAGCTAAAATGTTTGGGGAAATAATTTTAAGGGCATCAGGCATCATCAATTATTGAATATACAATGACTCAATTGAATTTTAACATTCTGTATAGTCACCAAAATGCCGTATGACGCAAAAATGAGAAACCAGGATTTCCGAAGTAATTAGTCTATTGTCACCAACACTTCATTTATCGATGTTTAGAGTAGGTTAAATAAAGCGTAAGAAATATACATTCGAATTAAGTTAATATAGTATGAATAATTTCTAATCTAGTCCGTTACACTTTTATCTTGATTATGCTATGCCCAAATGGGCACCATGATGTGCTGGTGTTGTTTGTGAACATCTGTTATTTACATTCATGAATGCAATAAATTATTTGATTTGATTTGAATTATATTTACAAGTTTTGTTTGCCTAATCTTCTTTTTATATACCGATAAATGTCGAATCGAAACCGACGAGTTGGGTCGATTTTATTGCACGTAAGTGTAGATAACGGTCATTTTTTCAATATAAAGTAATAGCTTTAGATATTTTTATAAATAAACTTAAATAAATATATAATAAACGTGACTCGCAAACAAATATTCGTGTTCGTCGCACAAATATTTGCCGGCACCAGGATTCAAACCCGAAAGGCTTCATGTGTAGGTAGCTATACTGACCACTCCACCATGACGGCGTCAAAAAGTTGTTTATATTGATGGCCTAAAACACCCCAAATATTACATATAATGCAGGCTGTAACATGTAGGGTACCATGTTTAAGTACCCTTCATGTTACAGCCTGTATTATACTAAAAACCAAGTGCTACTAAACTTACTTTTTTGTAGCCAGTAGCTGTTACTTATGTAACTAATTCACGGAAAGTTACTAGAGCTAACAATTTCTTCTGTTGTATAAAAAACCGCACTTCGGCTTTCAGCCGTAATATCTATCAATATAAAGAAAGTCTGGTAGTAAGTTGGTAAGTTGCGCATCATTACGGCCCTATTATCATTACTCAAGAACGGCTAGATCGGTATACCACACAATGTATTTTTATAGCATTGCTAACCGGAAAACCTTAAATGTATGCTTAGCACCTAAAAAACAAGAATAATTTAATGTCTATGAGTTGACGTGACATGAGATAAGCTATATAATAAACTGTAACGTGCCTCTTAAAATCAAGAGTCACAGAAGCGATAAATCCTCGTATTTCGGTTGCTGATTTTTTTCCTGGGAGCCGAAAATAGATAACATTACCGTGCTAAAAGGCACTCAGGAAAAAAAGTTTAAAGTAATTATTATGAATTTTGATTCTTTGTCATGGAAAACTCAAAACTCAAATTATTTTCAACTTGTGGTTTTATTAACGTAACGAAGTTCAAGTGTAACGTTACACATACATATTTTACCGACCTACATACATAATTTTTTTTTAATTAAATCAGATTACACTATTTATAAATATTACATAAATTAAGATATAAAGGAAGCTCATCTAATTGAAATATTTCTTTAGAGTTCGCCTCCTAAATTTATCAATAGGTTTTAGCGCTCCATATTAACGTTGATAAGCTACATTTTAGTGACCGTACGACTGTTGCGGGCAATCTCCGATAGATTGCGCCTGCGTCGCCGGGCAGTCTCGATCGAGTCAGGAATCGCAAACAAAGGCTTGGTGATTCGGTTTTGCGCTTGCGTGGTTCGCTAAGTAAATTGAGCACCGACAAGACCTACCTAATACTAATTAACTAATTTGATAATCGTGTGCAATAATAGTTATTTATTTAATGTGTTTAACCCCTAATTGGGGTCCAAGATTAGGCTAAGGTAGCCGCTGTCGCCTCAGCTATTTCACTTCCGCCCAGGGCTGGACTTACAGTGAGCAGCAGTACAAACCGCCCTAACTCGTCCCACCGAGCGACCCTCACCGAGACCATCTCCGGCTACCACCAGGGGAGTACACGCTATTGGGCATTATACCACCATTTAATAAATTGTTCTGCACGGATCTCTCGTGTCTCATTTAACTCCCTATATCTTAGGACCGTGGGAGCACGTGAGACCTTACCCGTGGCACAAGACTGTCCGTGATTAATTTATGCTACAGGCACCCTACTAGAAAGAGACAGGGCCTCTCTAGCAATGTCAAGAAATGTCATGAAATGTCAAGGGTTGTCAAAATTTTTGCCCTCACTTTTTTCATTTGACTAATGACTCCATTCTTAATTCTATCTTCATGAAAAAAGTATAAAAGGTTTTTTTTGGCGGGAAATCATGGCGTCTGGATGTCGATCGTTATTTCGATAATTCAAAATTGCTTCGGAGTGGATTTTGTGCAGTGAAAGTGGTGTCGTTTTGTTGCATAAGCATCCGTGTTGACGAACAGTTATGAGGAATCATTGAAATAAAGGTTTTGTGTATGTGGCGTTGAGAATTGTATAGTGGTTGGAAATCCCACTATACAATTCTCATCAGGTCACCATCATGAGGTCTGTACTATGCATTTCTCGCCAAGCACTCCCTAGATGCATTAAATAGTGTGGCACCCACATTTTAATGCAAAAATCAAGAAAGAAGATGAAACTGAAGACTTGGCTGTATGGGCTAGATCCCTTTGCCGTCCCGTAACAGGGAAAATTTAACCAAAAAAAAAGTATAAAAACGGAAGCGTGTTGGATTTGGTTATTACGTTGTAAATAGCGCGATCTTGTTAAATTCCCGAAGCGATTTAAACTGAAAATGTTTCTTGAAATAAGATTCAAAGCCAAGAAACATATTTGTGAATTGATCAAATGAATGTACCTATTTCTTCCGAACGTCTGACAGACCTTCCGCAATTTTATTAGTAAGAAATATAGTTCATATTAATAAAATAGCGTTTGAACATGATTTACAAGATCGTAAATTCATCACTATGACACAACGCAGGATATCATAAACGGAATTCTTATTGAGGAAGCGTAGAGCACATTTCCTTCAATACTTGGTAATGATATTTAAATGTGATACCTAATATTTATATTTAATTATGACATGATATAGAATTTATCTGACTGTGGTGCTCTGCGATGTATTTTAGCGTCGTATCAGGCTATTTGACTGGATTTTAGGTTTTTTTTTAATTTGCGGAAAACGAAAATGTCTTGTGAAGTGAAACGAAAATGTCTACAACGTCAAATATAGTGCCAAGCCACATTTAACAATAAATTCTGACCAATGACGAAACCTATGCATATTAGTAACGGTCATTAGTGTCTTTAAAAATACGTCGGAGAGATGGCAGTTAGACATCGCTAATTATCCCGATCCGAACATCTTCAATGTTCAACAATTAATCTTCTATATCTAGGAAAGAAAATCATAACCTAATAATTTTGTGCATAATATTACGAGGTTTATTTAAGTTATTAAAGTAATTAATATATATCTTCTTTTGTTTTTAACCGACTTCAAAAAGGAGGAGGTTCTCAATTCGGTTGGTATTTATTTTTAAATGTATGTACACCGATTACGCCTAGATTTCTGCTCCGATATAAGTGATTCTTTTTTTGTTCGCTGCGAATAACTATCCAACTGTACTTAATACTTAATACACTTAAAACACTAAAAAGTAAAAACCAAATTATTTTTAAATAAAAAAACCGCCTTCAAAACTAAAAACGGAAAAATAAAAATTTTGTTTATAAAAATCTAAATATTTTTTTGAGGTCGGGGCCAACTTCGCTATTTGGAATATACGTTGTCACTTGTAATTGGGACCTACCTCAAAAAAATATAGACTCTGTCATCTAAATTTTGGCAAAACAGCATAATCAAAATTAGTTGCAAAATTACATATTTTGAACTTCATTGAGAATAGCATAAGGATATTACATTTGCTTGAACATCGGCATTTTGAACGTGGCAGCGTCAACATAAAGTGAACCTAATTTTACGGCAATAATAAGAGTGGTTATTGGATGTTCCTTAAATTATTGCGTTGTCAACCGTACACAAACGAATGAACTATCCAATTGACAAGACCGAAGGCCATAATCATTAGGAAGGAGTACAATGAACTTCGTTCGCGTAATGTGCCTAGAAGCTCGGTAAATTATTGAAGTGTATTAAAATGATTGATGGTTTTGATTTAAGTAGTTAAACGTCTAAAGACATTATTATATATAGAAAGTGCACGATAGCAATAAATGCGTGGATTTTAATTTTAATGGCTTTCTGACGAAAACTTTTTTTCATATCAACATTCTTATAATTTTGGTGAGTGATATTCCAATTTAAAATTAATAAAATTCACATATTTCACATGGACACAGAATCTCAGAACCTTTCAAAACACTTCGATTGCGAGTTGCGTGGAGCTTATTATAGATTTAGTTACGTTTAATTTTGATAGAAAACTATCAAACTTGGCCGCGTGTAGGGAAGTATCTACTTCATTATGTACAGTGCAAGCTACCTTCAATTATTTCACTGTAGCCTTTAATTAGTGTTTCTCTCTTTCATTTGTTTTAAGTAAAATAAAAAATATTTATTTATAGGTATGTGCTAATGTTTCTACATTTAATTTTGCGAATTTATTAGGTATAGCTGAGTATAAGATCAAGTTTAGGAAACTCAAAAACTGCTCTCCATTATTTCTCTGTACCTACAGTGACTGTACTTATTTGAGTACCTGCTCAATTAAGTACAGTCACGCCAAATTACTTAAAAGAGCTACAGTACACATTTAGGTGGTTAAATGAAATGCATTTGTGTAAAGACGTTTACTCTTATCTTGCGCGATTTTTGTGTTCCAGTCACGTTCCGGCCCCGCACCGAGGCCTGTGCGGCCTCAATTCGCTAGGTGCATTGTTGCATTATCAATATTGTATACGATAGACCATCAGTATAAATCTTCCAGAATATGGGTGCACACTGACTACCGATTCGTGACAAATTAAAATGTTTGAATGACTGGCCGCATCGTAGAGCTGACAACTCAATTGTCTATTCATGTTTCGTCGTGTGCTTTGTACGTTGTATCACGATAAAATGATGTTGATAGTTGTGCAGTCAATTGTAGGTTAAAATGGTGTTGATAATTAAGAAGTTTAAAAGTAAAAAATTCATTGAGGATTCACTTTAATTCCTGCTCTTATGGTGCCTCTCAGATGAGGTTGTTGGTCAGCATTACACACTCCACTCCACGAAACCGTTGTGCAGCACTCTCAATTCCTGTCCACTTACGGAGATTTCAGACATTCTACAAGCTTCATTTTGTATAACTTTTTTAATATTGCTTTAGATACATGACGCTTAGCAGCATAGGGTTGATTTTAAGTAGACGGAAATCTTGACCTTTCGTTTCGTGAAAAATTAAAAATTGATCGAACCTGTAGCCAAACCCCTGCTAGGAATTGATAGTTTGACGGGTTGGTTTCGCGTTGCGAGTCTTTCGTCATCATTGTAGCTAACAATGTAGTTATGAGTATTTATTCTAGTCCCACACTTTGGGTGGACTGTTAAGAGATAACCCGCTAGAGTAAGTGCTTATTTCTGTAAAGTGCAATTAATAATTATGATGCTTTTGGTATTTTTATATAACCAAGACTACAAGCTCTCGACTCGCCCATGGCATGTCCCCATAGTCTATTTATACTAGAGACAGACATCACTCACACTTTGCCACACCTATCAGCAAAGAAAGTGAATGCCTTTTACGTCTTGGTAATTTCTATGGGTTCACAAGTGGTACAAATGATGATGTATTTTTTTTTACTTGGTTATTAAAATGCCTATTACAACTTTTTTTCAACTTTCAATAGATTTAAATAAGAACTCTTCGAAATATCGCGTATGTATTTTCGGGTGGACAAAGGTGTGATTAATGTAAATAAATTGGCAGTTATTATGGAATAATTTTAGTTTTGCGTTTACAAACGCGTAAATATTAATACTAGAAAAATGCACTGAAAGAAATCGACTTGAAAAAAATCCACAATCCGGGCGGAAGATGCGGGTTCGAGTCCCGCCTGAGGCAAGTCGATTTTTTTCTGTGCATTTTTCTTGGCAGTTATTATTTGGACCTGTATATTATGTATACTGTAACAAAGTTGGTATACGATAGCTAGTAGTAATTTTTTAATAGGCGCCAAAAATCTTATAAATACCTTACCAGCTTTTAAATTGATAACCTTTTAAATTAATTTGGAAATGTTTTTTAAAATAATATTATCCTTGCATTATCAATCACAATAACATTACGAAATTTCGACGACTCATTCTTTTAGTGTGTTTATTTCGAATAGCTAGTCACGTATCTGAGGCCGCGTAGAGGTGAGGCGAGGCGTGAATGAGGCTGCCTCTGTTGTGTCTACCAGTCTGGCGGTATCGATCCGGCGCCCTCATTCCGCAGGCCGACTGCGCCCACAAACCTGGATCTGGACGGGCTGGAAGAGCTAAAGGACCCTCGGGATAATCAATAACGCTTTTTACAATATAGAGAGACGAACTGTCATAGGAATCACTTGGTTTTAAGTCGCCCATGATCAACCACAATACTAATATATTAAGAAAGATTTTAGAAGGAGGCATTTGGTGACATCAAGGCGCTGCGCTTCCATTAGGATGGCTGGAGTGAACCAGCCGACGCAGAACAGGCGCAACAGACGGTTTGTGGAGACCTCCCGAACGGAGAAAAAGAAGAATGGCTTGAGGATTTACGGGTAATGTAAAGCTAGAAAGAATCAATTATTGTCTAAGATGTGAAGTGAAGTGCAGACGAGTGAAGCGACAGTAAAGACGATAGTTTTTGACTTACTTGAATAAATCCGTCCTGATCTCATTGTTTTGGAAGGATTGGAGTTGGAATAGCAGTCGTCAAAATTGCAAAAGGTGAGACCCGTCTAAGGTCTTGGTTATGTCAGGATATTTTCTTGTATTTTCTTTAAGATTTTGGTGGTAAGATGTGAGCGCGGATTACAACGGTGGTTATCAAACGGAATTGCATGTTTCGAAAGGCGTGGTCTTAATGTTCAGATTAATTCTATATACCTACCTAAAAGAGAACCCTAAGAAAAACATTCGTAATTTAAAAAAGTTAGTTCGTTATCTACTTTTTCATGGACAGACTTGTTAGAAGGCCACTTCCAGAATATCATATTCCAAGTTATCTAGGACACGCCGTATACAACGACCAGCCTACTGCAAGACGCAAGTCAATAAACATTGCGGCGTTGCTTGCATTTTGTCGTCTTCAATTTTAAGCACTGACCATTGCTTTTAGCAAAATCTGATCTATAAGTATCTATAGTTAGCGTAGCGTTAGTTAGATACTATAGGAGGAGGAGGTATAGGAGAAATAGATAGCTTTATCTATAGTAGTATAATACTACCCGGCGTCGCGGCCGTACGTTCTTCGTCAGTATCATCATAACAGCCTTTATGATTCGACCCACTGCTGGGAAGGCCTCTCCTTGTCATCGAGGGAGGTTTAGGCAAGTCCACCACGCTTGATCAATGCGGATTGGTGGATGGAGTATAAGGTTATCAATACCTTTGCTGATCCATTAGTCGCCTTCTACGATCCCCATTATATTCTACTTTGCCGGCATCACACGGCTTCGTAACGATAACGAAAGCTAAGCTAGCAAGTGCGCGGTCGGTACTCAGATGGGTGACTGAAAATGTTTCAACTAGATTTTCCTAGACGTTACTGAGCTGTAATCTGAGTTTTAAGGAGGCTTTTAATATCATCATCAGCCTGTTGTAATCATATAAGGTGGACAGTTTCTACCAAAATTAAAAAAATGAGAGGAAAGTAACCAATTGCGGAATAGTATAATATCTAATAGAAAGCCAGTATTTTTATTTCAGCACCTAACTTTTAACAGTTAAAATCGCATCAAGTTGCAAGCCTTCGCAATAGTCTTATAGTTCAACCTTTCCACCAAATTTTATATTTATCAAAATATAATAAGTTTTTTTAAAATAAAAATTGTTTTTATTTAAAAAAAAAACTTATATGAAGCTAAATGGTTTTTCCTTCGCTCTAAAGTAGGCTTTCTAAGAACTGATTTCTTTAGAGTGACTTAACATTATTATTAATTACAGAAGTAATGTAGTTATGGATCACAATTTTTACGTCTAATTCACATTAAGGATATGTTATAATGTGATTTCTTATGTTTATTTTTTATGCCATCACGGCTACTTTAAAAGCTTCTCTATGCTTATTAATTTTCATTTTTATTTTGTTTGTGTAGTCCATAAGGAGACTTCTTTCAGCTAATAAATTGTATATTAGCCATTTTCAAAAGATATAACATTATATAAATGACGAACGTTATATTCCAAATAGAAATATAACAAAAGAGAATCATGCAATTAAGTTTTGAATAACCTTTATGAAGTTCATTTTTTCTGGAGTATTTATTGTATAGGTATTTTTATGTAAGCAATCAGAGTTCATTGATAATACTTCTTTGTTTCGTGTAGTAGGTAATAATTTGAGGAACAGGAATAATGTAGCCACTCATATCGAATATTGTATATCGTAAATGACTATCTTGTACGTCAAGGAAAATATGGCGGTGCTTACTACATTTGCGCCTTTGTTGTCTGGTCTGGTTTCCAATTTCCTTTCAGTTTATTTATACTTCTTACGAAAGATATGTAAGAAGGTTGTTGTGAAATAATAGCTTTTCTGTCTTTATAGGCTTCCGCGCCCAAAACTTTATCTTGGAAGAAATGGGAATAAAATAATCTGGACTTGTCTGAGTCAGATCCTGTTACATCACTGAGTGGATTGTTTTACATGAAAATATTTTGATTCTTCTGCTAACATCATATTCAACAATTAAATATGATTATTCTTTCAGCAACAGAACGTTCTTAGCTGAACGAAGGCGCCTAAAAAGAATGGTAAATCGATGCGTTTTGTGCTGTCGCAAGCTTAGGTCATTAAACTCAAGAAGCTAGCATAATTCTAAATGGGATGTAACAATCAGAACAAATACCTTAACGTTGCTTTAGAAGTTTCTATAATGATGATGATGGAGTTGATGATAAACAAACCTTGGTTAGATACGGATACATAAAATGACTTTGCTTTTGAAGTAGGAACACATGATTATTATACACATTACGCCACCTCTTTGTACCTACATGTTTTTAAAATTACCTATAGCTATTAAGTACTTGAAATTGGGGCTAACTGCATTATTGTGTCTGGTCACTAAGTAAGTCCTAAAATTATATTTAAGTAGGCCTAAAATTTAGCTGAGCACCTTCTAACAATTTTAAGGTTTTTCCACCTTGAACTGTTTTAATATCATCCGGGTCGATAGTAACTATGCTATGTTGGTTTCTTTGGATGGGAGATTTCTTTTCATTGGATATAAACTCACAGGAGATGCATTGGTATTTCAAGCCCCTCCGCAGAATCTGAAAGGATAATCTCCGGTTGCTTCTGTTGAGCTTTAGTAGATCCTCAGTATGCTTAAGGAAGTAAGGTTTGATTGATACTTTTGAGTGTTATAACACACGAAGAACGCTTAATTCAAAATAGTTCACCTTACACCAGAACTTAGTTCAAATTATTCCACTATTATTGTTACTTCATAGCTTCCAGCTTTTACAAGACTGAACTTCATTTTCCTTATGTAACGGCGGGAATATTATTAGTAAGCAGCTCCATCTGGTGATTGTTTAGCGTCACTATTTATGTTAAACCTATAAATTTCTCCCTACTGTTTTGCGAAACAGAAACCATTTCCCTAATTGAATTTGTGTTGTTTTTGCTCTTGTGGAAAATTGGCTTTGTGCATTCAACGAGCGAGCGTGAGAAAGTGCATACAGTTCGTACTGTGAATATGAAACGGTTGATACGCAAACTTGACACTTGTTATAAGGGAAAAAGGGTGTCTGTTCTTACTGACATGTTGTGTGTAGAGACATATTCACGAAGCGTGTCTTATTTTTAAAATAAATATAAATTTTCATAGTGATCGTTGGAGCGAACGCCAGACAACTGGCTCCTGAAGGTTTTATAGCAGAATTGTTTTACTAAAAGTTTTGGTACAAATATTTAACTTGGTCAGTAATTCTGTTTGCAATGGACATTTTCCTAATCCCATTAAAGTGATGGCAGCGAATATGGGTATTTAGTAAAATCTGTTCTTTTCTCTGTCAGACCGACCCTAAATAATTTTCGGAGTCGGTGCAGTGTCTCTTGATATAGACAATAATATGACTTTGGTATTAGATTTTTATTTTTATTTTAATTATTCTTCTTGGTAACTTCGTAAAATCTAAGACGTTCAAATTTAATTGAAATGTCAAACAATTGAGAAGAAACACCAAACTAAAATCAAAGCCTAAGAATTTTGCTAGAAGGCTAGAATCATTATCCCTACATTGATTTCGCATATCTTTTACTAGCGATCTGCCCCTGCTTTGCATGGATAGTATTTACTGTACCCTGATAGAATTATAAATATAAACCTTTCTCTTGAATCACTACGCGTATTTTAAGGAGCACCGCACATCGCACGCGGCGTGGCGCGGCGCGCCGATAGTGGCTGGCGAATTTTGTATGCGTGTATGTATATGAAGCATCACACATCAGGCGCGGTGCGGTAGTACTAACGTCAACACAAAGTGTAAGCAAGCAAAGCACATCGGACGCGGCGCGTGCTTTGTGCGGTGTTCCTAAAAGTTCTAAGCGTACCTACTTATAGAAAGGGCGACTTTTTTATACAGGTAGTTGTTTGTTAATACTACCTATCTTTATACTATGTATAGATAGTTGTTAATATTACCTAATACTATCGTGCATATCTTGCGTTTGCATTTAATATATAACTCGTAATATTAAAAATTACTATGTAGTCGTGGTTCCGAATTCGTATAACCCACTTCATATTTAGTTATCTGACTTTTAAGCCGAAACAGCGTAATATGAAAAGTCCCAAAGGTTGCTCTTTCAACACTTTGTTTTATAAGGCTGTTTTACGAGCTGGCGACAAAGGCTAGAGGACATGGTAAAGTCGCCAAACTAGGGTTGCCAGCGCAGAAATAGTTTGGGTAGATGAGCAAGAAAATTAGTCTGTACCTACCCACTTATTTCTGAAAAAAAAATATAGTTTTAAAAAGTAATTACGTTACTAGAAAGCTTATATTTAAAAAAAAAATGTGTTGCTCCTAATAAAGTTAAAAAATGTCTTTCTGTTTAAGATCCGATTTTTTTTTTCACAGTAGAAAAGGGAACAGC
Organism: Elophila nymphaeata; assembly: GCA_955850985.1. Classification (NCBI taxonomy): domain Eukaryota; kingdom Metazoa; phylum Arthropoda; class Insecta; order Lepidoptera; family Crambidae; genus Elophila; species Elophila nymphaeata. The sequence goes on from OY039070.1 coordinate 10,261,811, forward strand.
TATTTTCCAATTTGAAAAATTCCTCTTTATGTGTTCTTATAGGTATTTATTTCCACACTATTTAGATATATTTTATCAGGGTGTGGTTACAAGTGGTGCAACCAGCACAAAAGGTCCAAAATTTTCTTTAAAAAAGTAGGTACATATTGTAAAAACAAAATTATCATTGCAATACCTACTAATAAACATTGTCCTATTTGATTCCGCTTTATACGAGGAATTCGCTTTGAAATTGAATAATCTAGTAGAAATGTAATTGATTGTATGATATATAATTTGAACGCGCTACAAGCAACATGTAATATTCATCATCTTTCGAAATCAAAATTTTATCAAAAGAAAGAAAGTTCTGCATAATACTTCTAGATCGTATATGACGCATTGCAAAAATGATCATGCACGCCCATTAAAATTAAATGAATGCAATTTTAATCACTTAAAAAAATCAGCCAGCAGCAGACCATTCCTTTCTCACAAATTTAGAAGTTCTGTTTCTGATCATCTTCTCCTCGACCGTAAAATTAGCGCTATTTACGGGCGAGAAATGATCAGTTTAAATTAAAAATACGAGTGTGGTCTAGACCACACGACTGAAGTAAAACTTCTATAATAATAATACACCCATTTAACGTACTTACTCATGCAAAAAGACGTTATTTTAAACACCCGTAGAATCGTTTGGCCAAAACCCGCGACTACGTTGAACACCTCAGAAATGGGTGGACATATAATTCATAAGTCCAAAATATAAATAACTAGCGACCCGCCCCGGCTTCGCACGGGTGCAATGCTTATGTAAATATGCATGTATTATACATATAAACCTTCCTTAAGAATAACTCTATCTATTAAAAAAAACGCATCAAAATCCGTTGCGTATTTTTAAAGTTCTAAGCATACATAGGGACAGACAGACGGCGGATAGCGACTTTGTTTTATACTATGTAGTGATAATAATATAAGAAACTTAACTCTCTCTCTTTCTATCATCACTAACATATATCTCCCTGTCAACTTCCGTAACACTTCCGTCTCAGCTTATTCCCAAGTCGAACGTGCAGTTTTATTTCAAAAATCTGCAAAAAATTCCTTCATCATTGTAGGAGGTTTGTTTCTGATCATCGACTTCTGCTATTGAACTAGTAATGCAATAGACGCATCTTTCGTCAGCCCTGTTGTTCTCCTTGAAGCGGGGGCATCTTCAGACTATTTACGGTGACGAGCCTGGGTGACCTACCCGTGACCTTTGACCCGAAAGCCTCTGACCTACATCGAGACAAATCGATACGCACGTTGCGAACGCTTATAGATGTTCTTTCAGAACGCAATGTTCATTAAAAGTTTTGACTGTGTAACGGTTGTTACGCTGAATGATGAGCCGGTAATGAAAGTTGTGTTGTGTTAATAATAAAGCTATTATCACGTATTATGTTCATTAGGATTGCCAGGCTGTGTAATTAATTATAGCTTACATACGATAATTATTTAAATTGATTCTTTACGGTTTTCGCTCACGTATATTTGATAATAGTTTTATAAAATAATTTCCTTTCGCGCGTCCGACTCGCACTTCGCCGGTTTTTACATTCGCTTTTACCGAGAAAAAGAGTTGTAATTTTGCGACGCCGCAATAATTTCTAAAAGGCTATAAACATAGTTTAAACTAGCTAATGAGATTGTTATTTATTAAACGGAACAAAAGATGTCATTTCTTTATTTTATAGAAACCTCATAGCGTTACAATAAGTACTTTCTTAAAATTTTATAAATTATTCGTAGTCTTTAGTTATGCAAATCACAAGTAAGAAGCAATCAACGTTACAATACCTAAACTCAAAAATGATTATATGAACCAAGGATCTGTTCAAAAAATATTTTTAAGATTTCGGTAGCTATTTTATTATGAAGCTAATTTTATTACATATGGCCACGTGATGCCGACAGAGTAGAATAGCATCACCCCATATCCTCCAATGGGTGTCGTAGAAGGCGACTTATGGGTCAGCAAAGGGGTATTGATTACCTCATACTCCGTCCACCAATCCGCATTGGGCAAGCGTGGTGGACTACTACCTATACCTCTTTCGTTGAAAGAGAGGCCTTGTGTCCCAACAGTGAGTCTAATTTTAAAGGCTGTGCTGATTATTATGTTACTGGCATAATTCTTTTAGATTATTGTTAGTCCAAATGTGTTTAATTTCATTATTTTTTACATCTTATTTTCCACAAAAATAAATCAAGATAGAACGGCGATCATAACGCGTTTTCATACAAACCATGCGTGTCACTTTTTTCGCCAGCCTTGCCCAGTAGATGACGTCACATTAAGTTAATTAGTGATGTCACACACTCAATCATATTTATAATCGATAGTGCACTCATTTTAGTCTTCATCTAATTAATAACTGATAACGTTCTGTGACGAGTCTCAACGCGCACTGATGGAACTTTTGAGAAATCTTGTCAATATGACAAGATTTCGGACACGCGGGACACACCCACTTCACCGTTCTATCTTGATTTATTTCTGTGTTATTTTCAATTTTGTTGAGGAAGTAAGTGAAGCTAATCTTACTACATAAATAAAATTACTACAAACTTAAGAATGTTAGTGTAAATACACTGGCCTGCAAAACTACGAGTAAGTATCACATTTTTAATGTTACAATTGAAAGAAAAAGTATTATTTTTGTTTTTAAACTTTATTTTAGACATTTATTAAAAAAGATCCTCGGCTATGAAGTATTTTTCACAAAATTAAACTCTTTTTCGAGTCCTTTTTATTTCAAAAGTATGTTTTGTATACTAATAAAGTTATCGCAATTTTAAAAGTGTGATACTTAGTTTTGCAGGCCATTGCATTTTGAACTTAACATTGTTTTATGAAACCCGATATTTGGCTATACGGACAAAGCAATTTATCGCTTATTTTTATAACCGAATTTAAAAATATACACTCATCTCTAAGGTACAAGGGTCGTTCCATAAATGGGCCTCTTCGCAGTGACTCACGTGCGCATAAATACTGGTTAGACCAGTTCAACGTTCAATAAGGAAAATGTGAAATGGGGTTTTGGTGTAAGAACTTCAGGCTTTAGAAGAAGTCATCAAACATGTTTGTACAACTTGACTGAGAGAGTAAAGTTGTGAATGGGTGGAAACTTATGGGCAACGATGGAGCAGAAAAGAAAGCTGACGCCAGGCTTGTATTTTTACGTATTTCCTTTTAAAAACCATTAATGAAAAATATAACATCAAAAGAGTTCGTATGAAACTGTGTGAGGAATTCAAAACAAAAGGATTTAGTACCTCGACTATGTTTTGGTTAAACATTATATTATTACCCACTAAAATTATATAATATAGATATGACTGGAATTTATCTAAGTAACCCAAAATCCAAACAAAGCACTGAAATTAAATTGTGACTAGGGCGTACCCATTCTATTATTTTTGATTGAGCGCTTTTTACATATTACATTGTTACACGGATCATTTTTGGTCTACGTCAAAGACTACCGTGGTCTACGAATCATCAAGCTCAAGTTTGCCTATTCATCTTCGCCAGAATGTTCATATTCTTTCCTTCCTATACTCTGTACTCATCATCATCATTATCATCATATCAGCTGAGAGACGTCTACTGTTGGACATAAGCCTCCCCCAAGGATCTCCAAACCGAACGGTCCTGCGCTGCCCGCATCCAACGGCTTCGTCCGCTTCTGTATTGATTCACCCGAATACCTACCTCAAAGAGACATTGAAATATCGTCGACGTACTCATTGCTTGTTCACGCCTAGACCAAACATAAGGCATAATCTATGTGTTCAATTAGAACGTATGCACGCTGGTAAAAAATCTCTCCCGCCACCGCGCCTTCACTCGCTATTTCTATGTAAACAAGGCCTTACTCACGAGATCTGACGTCATTCGAGAATCTCAGCTTAGCGACACCAATGCATTTCACGAAATTTTATAGCAAATCATTTGCAGTTCAAGCTGTGCGATTGTGGAATGCATTACTAATCGAAATCAGACAGACATTATACCTAAGTGTTTGCGGGAAGGTGGTAAAGGAACACTATCAGTCACTGTCACTTTTGTTTTGCGACTGATAAATTTATGTAGTATCAAGAATTACACCAGATTTCTTGTTGTATATAACTCGTGTTGTGAGACTCAATTTTCAACTTAATCTACCGTACAACTTATTGTTACATAAGATAAATTTTCACTTGACATCGTTTGGGATTCTGATCCCTACAATTAAAATTAAACAGGTACGTCCTAAAATGTTGTCATTGGTAAGATGAAATAACTAACAAAAATTGTTTTAGACTAAGTTAATTAAAGAACCAATCTCTTGATTATCAGTGATAGATCTTAGAAAAGTATCAATAACTAAGTAAGATTGCCAGAGTGGTCAGTAACGCTGCCTACATATCAAGCGGTCCGGGTTCGAGTCCGGTAGGAGCAAATGTTAGTGTGATGAACACGAACATTTGTTCACGAGTCATGGTTGCTTATGTATTTATTTAAGTTTAGTTATAATAATTTTCGAGTTACTCTCAACAAGACCTTTCATTTGATGTAGAAATGCATTAAAAATAACTATTCCGCCATCTTGGATGGTCCGCCGTATTGGATTTAGAATGACGTCACACAGCTTATCGTGCATTGTCATCCAAATTAAACGTGTATACAAAATTTCAGCTCGATCGAGTTGAAGATATCTTCTTCAAAATCGAGTAGCAAGATTCCAACCGAAACATACATACATTGCAAGTTAAATAAAAAAAAATTAATAAAAGAAACGAAATATATACAAAAAACGAATGATATCAATCGATTGTCAACATTTACATTTAATAATCATAGCAATTGTCCATATTAAGTTAACAAGTTAGCGATCTGCTAATCGCTGATATAAAAACGATGCCCCACGCTTCCCGGATGCAATCGACCGGGCGTGATCTTGAACTGGTTGGCGCACTTTCGTTTTCTCCCGCCGGGATACGCCCGGGAAAGCATAGCTTGACCTACCCGAAGTTGGGGACGCTTCTGTAGTTCGCTCCACATTCTATGTAAGGTTGCGGGTTGGAAATCGTCGCATGAACGCTTTATTTCTTCAATCTCCATTTTCAACGTTTTACACCAAAAACGTTAAATTGGTTATTTAAGTAATTAATATGATTTCCTAAAGTTACTATTTTAAAAGTCAATTTTAAGTCATCGTTAATATAGAACTAACATTTTAACATCTAACTTTACAAAATCATATTAATTATTTCAAATATTAATATGTAGGTATTAAAATAAAACGTAAACGTAAGTAAAATGTCGAAAATGGAGATTGAACAAATAAGCATACGCACGGTAAATTTAAAATTTGTGCAAAATTCGATTTTCTTTTTTCTTTAACAATTTATATCGCCGGTGATCTCAAGAGATCGAAGACAAAATGTAGAAGAACTTTCGATAAACTGTATGCTAATTAATAAGAAAAATAAGTTTAATAAACTTATTACCATCGTTTTATTATATGAGCACTGAGCAGTGATATACACAGGGACAAAAGAATTGATATAAAAATATGTCAGGAACGCAAGGACAGAATTTGACAGATTGATACATCGATCGATTTCCTAGGAAAAGTGCATCATTGTAAACTATGCTCAATAGAGTGAAAACACAGCAGAACGGTGTAATATCATAAATTTTCGCACCTGACTGTACCAAGGACACATGTAGTCAAAACAAAAACCCGATATGGCACCTTCAGCGCCGTAATTGGCACCTTTATGTATGACGTCATAGTCCTGTTCTAGGCCTATTGTTGCCTCGTCATGGCACAAAAGGACCAAAAGGGTTTTGACAATTTGTCAATCTTGACAATACCCGAGCGTGGTTTATCCCGATAATAGCGCGTCAGTATCAAATTTCTCAAAGATGATAGGTATGTCTTGGGAAATTGATGATATTTTCACGAGAAAAATCATATTAATAGTAGGGGCTAGGTTGCGGATCGGTCGTTAGGTTAATAAGGTTGTATTAATGGTCTATTGTAACTTGTTCCAGAAATTCCTTTTCTACATCGAAAGCCGATGTTGGTGTCCATTCAAGCCTTATTGCCAGGACTACCGCGTCATCTTGGTTAATCTGTTAAAAAAATAACTCGTAAGGGCTAGGGTTAATAGTTTCTTTTTCATAGTTCTGTACATTTTGAGGCAACAGTTCCCAAATTTTATTTGCGGAATTGGACTCCGCTACTGAATTTCGAAGTTTCAAATTTCGATGTATGTTAGTTCTAAAGTATACGATTTCGATGTACGCCTGTTCGAAAGTATATGATTTCGATTTACGGCAGTTCTAAAGTTTATTAGTACGATGTACGCCAGTTCGAAACTACACGGTAGCGAAGTATGAAATTCAGACGTACTTATATTAATTACAAAGTATGCCAGTGCGATGTATACGGTAATTCAAAATTACGTGGTAGCCAGCATATCATAAAATTACGACGTATTCAAAGTCGAAAACATACAAGCAAGCATAAACATATAAATAGTACTTTTTGATTGCGGTACCTTTTCTTTATATTTTTAATCTGTGTTTAAATACTACTTCTTGAAATACGAATTTTAATAACGATAAAACAAAGTTTTCTAATTTAATCAATTAGAAAACGTAAAAATATAATATGTTCAGCTGAATCTTTTAGAGAAAAGAATTTATGTTGTCCCGTTTTGTTTTTTATTAGTGTTCTCGTTGTTATCCACAGGGACACTTAAGCTTCGTCTTGTGTAGAGAAACAGAAGCATTTTGTTGAATAATGGAAGAACACATTGAACAAATAAAGCAAATTCCCTGAACACTATAACTTGGACTCGAAACGGTTATGTACGACTTGTTTTAACACAGACAGGGTTACGGTGGAAAACATATATAAAAGTAAATTTTACAAAAGCAAGGTATGTTATTTTTCGTAACGTCCTTGTTTTAGTTAGGTTTAATATCTTTTCTGTAGTTTAAAAGACAAATAACTTGAAGATCATGCAATTACTTTAGCTAGCTGTTATGAGCTGCATTATGATTGATGTTGTTTTTATTTTCGATTAATAAGTATATTTATTAAAATAATGTTATTCTAACAGTAACATTATTAATCAGCACAATAGCTTATAATCAATTATAGGTTACGATGTTTACAGATTCTTCTTGCACTCGTCACTTGTCCTCAAATACAGTAAAGCAATTTGAAGTGGTTTTAGCTATTTCAGTCAAGTATTGTCTCATCATAATAGTAGTATTATTAAGACAAGTCACATTCATTCTAAAATATCTACCGCTTACTTTGAAGCAAAGATATATAATATTTTTAATAAATTTCATGGTAGAATATTAACTTCATCGTATTATTAATTCAATCGTGACGTGAATATCGAATCGCAGTATTCAGATACTTACAGCATAAATAGAACCTTTAAGATGTATATGTAAATAATTTTGTAACGAAGATGTAATGAAGATATTTCATTATTGGTTACGAGTATAGCTTACATTATCTTATAATAATTGATTCCCCTTTCATGTATACTTTATATTGGTATTATACAAAGACTCCGTGGTATGACAACACAAACGTATGTTGAGAATGTACCGCTAATATCTCAAGTTGATAACATTAGGAGCTGAAGAGGCAGTGTTCATAAATCTTACCCTTGTACTAATGCACGCCCTAGCCGACGTTTTTCATCAGATAAGGACCACTCATGGAGAGAAACTTGTTTAGAACATAAATCATTTTCCCATCCATGTTTCCTTAAACATTTATAATACTGAGGTTATCGGTTTGTGTGACAATGATGACTTTTGATGTCAAATACTTCCCAGGCTAAAGTCATGTTGCACTACAACATACAATATTATAAATGCGAAAGTCTGTCTGTCTAAAAAGCCTTAAGGCGTATATACAGAGTGCCCCAAAATAAGCAGAAGCCCAGAGATAGAATAGTCCTAAACAAACCGAATAACCCCTATGTATGTTCTACGATTTTTTTGTAGTTTTCGAGTTATGATTTTTTAAAGGTATGTACTATGTATATATGCAGGGCCGGATTTAGGGGAGGGCAAGCGGGGCTACCGCCCAGGGCCTCCACATAAGAAGGGCCCCCACAATAGAGACTTCGGAAAAAAAATTCAAATTCAGACTAGTAAACACCAGTAAACAAATAGAAAAATGCACTGAAAAAAATCGACTTGCCTCAGGCGGGACTCGAACCCGCACCTTCCACAATCCGGTTGGAAGGTTTCCACCCGACTCGAACCCGCACCTTCCACAATCCGGGTGGAAGGTTTCCACCCGGATTGTGGAAGGTGCGGGTTCGAGTCCCGCTTGAGGCAAGTCGATTTTTTTTCAGTGCATTTTTCTATTATATTTACGCGTTTGTAAACGCAAAAATAAAATTATTCCATAATGTAAGGTAGTCTCATCTTAGCTGGGCGTCAAATATTTGCAAAAAATATTTCGTTCGGGTCTTGGAAATGCAAATTTCAAAGATTTGATGAAACGATGTTTACCATAAAAACATAAGCACCAAGCACTGACAAATTTCGACAGCGAAAAGCAGTGCCTCGGTGGCGAAATTGGTCAACGCGTCCACCCGGATTGTGGAAGGTGCGGGTTCGAGTCCCGCCTGAGGCAAGTCGATTTTTTTCAGTGCATTTTTCTATTATATTTACGCGTTTGTAAACGCAAAAATAAAATTATTCCACCAGTAAACAACTTTTCCTTTCATATTTTATTGCGCGTTTTACCTTTACCTACGGTACTTTGTACAAACATGATTACATGAATAATAATAATAACAATATCTTTCTATTTTGTTCGTTGATTAAAGTTCGTAAAGAAGTATGCCTATTTTTTTACCGAAAACTCGATTGAAAAAAATTGTTCATTTTATATGGAAAATAATTTGGGGCTAAGGGGCCTCCACTCCTTTGTTGCCCCAGGCCTCCAGACCTTTAAATCCAGCCCTGGGGTCATCTGGGTAGGTACCACCGCCTTTCTTATTTCTGCCGTGAAGCAGAGCGAACTCGCTGTGTATCGGATTGAAGGGAAAGGTAGCCAGTGTAATTACTGGGCATGGAAGGCATATCATCTTAGTCCCCAGGATGGCAACGCACTTGCAGTGGTAAGTTATATACCCTTGTATTGCAAGTGTCTATAGGCGACGGTAACCACTTAACACCAGGTGGGCCGCAAGCTTGTTTACCATTTCGTAATATTAAAAAAAAATAGGCACATAATATGACTCATGCGGAAAGGGTGGAGCAGAGCTTCAGGTGACTTAGTTTCACGTCATCACACGGCAGTCAAGTACTCAAAATAGTCACAGCTAGTTTATCGTCTATAAGTAGCTATAAAAGGGGCATTAAACGCAAAAAACAACTTTCAGTGAATCTCGTAATTAAAAAAAAAGAGGAGAGTGGAAGAGGAAAACATTACGCCGACCCCAAATAAAATTGGGAGCAAGCCAGGCAAATGATGATAATTCTTTCCTGGTTGTTGGTATTTTTTGATTACTGAAAAATTTTTACTTTTTAGGGTTGGGTGTCCAATTTGTGTAGGCGACAGGCTGGCATCCTGTCACTGTTTTGGGGGATGCTGTGTGGCCCATAATGCCAGATGTGGATTTGTGTAACGGCAAACAGAGCTTAAGGTAAAGCCCCTCTCCCCTTTTGGAACTGTCAGCGTGATTATGTATGTATGCAGAATATTGAAACCGGCCGTTAGAGATAAAACTTTGTATAAGTCTTTATCAATGTGTTTTCATTCACTGTAAAATGTGTTCAATAACGAATAATTTAATAATAATTCTTGTCGCCGCTCCACTATGGCGGAAACCGGGCCTCTTTCGCTGGGAACTAACTCTACCTAACCCGAATAAATCACCGAAATAGCAAAACTGGAAACAAAACACATTATTAATGTATTGTACACTCGCGGAAGTGGGCTGTGCCAACAAAATGAACGTTTAGCGCGATTGTTAATTTATGTATCGTACATTTAAATCTCCTATCATTGTTGCAACACGGAAATTAGATTTGGACACCAATTTCAAGGTTTTTGGATAGTGCGAAAGATGCTCTATTACAATTTGATTAAGGAATAGTTCTTTTTCAATTTATAAGATACAGTCATCCTGTGAATACACACACACTATGACGATGATAATACCGAAAAGATTGAGCAGAACTTTGGTCAGATTTGGTTAAATACGAATACGAGAATAAAACCACAACTGGCAGTAGGTAGGGTAAGATCACCTCTTTTCTTTTTGACCAAATTTGCAGGATGTCTCTGATGACCTTCGATGGTCCTTCTGATGGTCCTCTAGCCTGTAATTCGAATCACACCAGAGAGGATTCCTGACCGGTGAGCATCTCCCTTGGGGGAGTCTCTGCACCGATTAGGGTCTCTAGGGCGTTCGAGTCGGACGAGGTCGGTGCACCTGAGGGTGCCTCTAGACGCTCGGCCCTCGGCTTAGGCGCGCCGTGTCGTGGAGGGAAAGTAAAACCACCTCAGAACATCTACGCACTATCAAAAAGTGCGCAGAATCGTTGGTACATATTTTAACGATGGCTACTAACTCCACAACTTCATAGAGCATACTTAGGTATTTACGTAGATGATAGCCACCAAAATACCATATTTGTAGGTAATTAATGAGCTTTTCGTACTTTTAAGAAGTGCCTAGGTATCTAGTATTTGTGTGGCTACTACGGGCTATGCAGTGGCTCAACATAAGGACATGTTGCTAGTCTGTCGCCTACATAAAAAGGGGCATCAAAAAGTACCTCAATACTGAAACAACAAACAAAAGTTAAATCAGCAGTCGGTTTCATGTAAATAGGTAAACATTTATAGTTCACTCCTGTTTAAAGAAAAGTCAGATTATTTTAACTTATCAAGTAACACCTGGATTTATTTTCAAAGTCAAATGTGTGGCAAAGGAAAGCGTTATGAATTATTGAATGTACCAAAGGTCCTGGTTCGTGACACATGCGTATGTTCTGCATAGCATCATCCATCCATGGTTTTATAGTTGAAGGTATTACCATTATTTTGGGATTACAATGAGTGATTAAAATCTATTTCAAGAACGACACCTTTGTAAATCTTATTTGGTTTTCAAATGTAGTGCATTGTCCATGAAATGTAAACAAAGGTATCTATCCTATTTTTTTTTTATGTAACCCGTTACTTACTTCTTTTTCAGTTTCTTTAAATTTTCAGGAAAATATCTCGAGACTTTGCTTTTAGCTTTAAGATAAAAAAGAATAATTGAAATTGGTCAGCAACTTTCGAAGATATAATTTTGGAAAATTCATATTGCGACTGCGTATTTTCATGATTCTAAAAAAACTACTGAATCGATTCATGTAAATTTTTACGGGACGATTTGCAAAGTATACTCTGTAAAATAAATTCAAATCGGTTCAGGGATCTTCGAGCAACCGGGGAACATACCTAAAAAAAAACATGAACACGAATTGAGAACCTTCTCCGTTTATGCAGGTTAAAAATTATACTAGATTGCTACATAATATGCTACATTGCTATGGATGTGTTTGATATCCACCAATCATATTCTTCGGTTCACATAGCAAGGCACTTATGGAAACACGTTGAATTAGGTATCAATCATAACTGCCTTGAATTTAAACCACTGCTGGGGCACAAGGCCTTTCCTTGTCATTGAAGGAGGTTCAGGCAGTAGTCCACCACGCTTGCCCAATGCGGATTGGTAGACGGAGTATAAGCTGAGCAATACCCCTTTGATCTATTAGTCGTCTCCTGCGACACCCATTCGAGGTTATGTGATGATGCTATAGAATAGCATCACCACATCGGCCGGCATCAGGCAAACCAGGTAAATAGTATATTTTTTTATTGAATGCGTCCTTAAGATGACAGCTATTAATTTTTTCCGTACTCTTGATGCATCGCACAGCTCAAGCTGCGCATCTTCCTCGCAAAGAAACCTTGGAAACGGTCACATAGTTTCGTAGCCTTTTACATTCTCGCAGCATAGCGGAACACGATGGTAGGTGATGATAAGGCACCCTTAACATCACTTATCATCAGTTAATATGTAGGTCTATTCTCATTCTTTTTCTTGATGACTAGTTAGTTAACTAGTTATTTGATTATGAATATTCATGGGTATTTTTAAAACAGAACGTCTAAAAATACTTTAGACAGCAATGTAATGACCTGCCAGAATAAATTAAAAATATTCTTTAATTAATCACTTCGAAGTCTTATTTGAAAGTAAAAATAAGTGAGCACAATTATCAGATATTCGATGCATCCACTTTCGTTTCCTAGCAACTGTGTATACCGGGTTTGATGTTAAACGCGCCGCTAATGAGGCCTTGCGTCTGCGCAAACCAGTTATGGATTTCTCTGGTTCTAGGCTAGGGTGGCTATGCAACGGGTACGAATAATTAGGATATATATTGTCATAATTCCCGTATAATTAATTGGTATAAATCCCGTTTTCTCACAATTTAATGTTAGTGACCAAGTAAGTTAAAAAATAAAAGTTTTAAAAGGCAATGAAACTGAAATTAACTGTTATTCATATAAGTACTGCTTGGCGAAAAATGCATGGGAACAGATCTCATGATGGCGATGAGGTGGAAATCCCCTATAAAATTCTTAACGTCTTACACACCACAAAACCTTTATGCCAATGATTCCTGTTAACTGCTCTTCAACAAGTATGCTTATGCATAAAAAAAACACCATTTTCACTGCACAAAATCCTCTCCGGAGCGATTTTGAATTATCTAAAAAAAATCTAGATCTAGATGATAGTATAACCAGAATAGCGCGCATACATACAAGTCGCGAGACGTACCGTTCTATGAAGATGGCGTACTATTCTGATTATACTATGTCTAGACGCCATGGTTTCCCGCTCTCCTCTCCACTTTTCTTCTTTTGATCTGCGAGAACAGATTTCACAAAAGTAATGAAACTTAAATTACAGCAAAAAAATAAAGCCTCCAAATGTTTTAGCTTTCTTGCAGTAACTTTTTAGTTATTTTTAGTTTACTGATAACAAACTGTCTCATCGCAATGTACAGAATGTACATTAATAAAAGGTCCTGCAGCAATTATTATCAAAAAATTAAAACCCAGTATAAAACGAAATGACAAAAAATATTCAATAGAGTTTTAGTTTAGCATTATCTATGAAGTTACTAATTTTATGGTCACAACAAGCTTGCGCAGGCGTCGAGAAACGCACGCATTCCGCGCGTTTTCTCCGCGATTTATGCTCGCCAGTAAAATAATGCACTCAGAGTATGCAATAGCTACTGAGATAATCCCACAGCTAATCATCTAACGACAACAAAAATATAATGCTGATCATTTCGGATTTTCGATCAATGACTGGTTCAGATTTAAGTTTCATTTCTGAAATTCTGTCGTAATATTCAATGGGCGCTCCCGATATTTTATTTCAGATAAGAATGATATATTCTCTCCCTGATTCTAAATTAATCTACGGTATTCAATTATTATACTTGGCTATATTTTTTATTGGAAATTCAGCGAATTCTCTGTTGAAAAATGTTGTCAATGTAATTTTGCTTCGGGTTTGAAATATTCCTAAAATTATTGGCTACTACTATTAGTAGTGTTGTATTTTAAGGATGTAATCATAATTTATATTTTATAGGATTTTTTTATATACGTCGTACATTTAACTGACTTTCGTTACCTAATTTTAATCTATGGTAAAGTTTCCAGACATTTGGATAATATGTGGGAAAGATGGAAATTTACAACTTCTAATACAAAACTTTGTTTGTGGAGTAAGGAGCGCATATCAGGGTTTTTATAATGTGATCGAATAAATATTTCAGTAATTGATTCGAAAAAGGATGTATGAAACACAAATAAGAGCAGATGCGAGACAGCGACCAAATCGAAAACATTTCAAAGAAAGGTCGATGCAAAAGTAATCGAAATCGTCAAACAATTGTATGAGGACTGTGGTACTGTGAAAGAAGAAATAAAGAAAGAAATATGGTAAGGATCGTAGCAAGAAGTGACCTTGTGTACACATATAGGAGAAAGTCAGATGTAATTATGTTTATTTTTTGTATCACATCTAAAGTTTCAAAGTATTTCATTTAATCAATTAAAGACGCGTAAGTACCCATAGGTATATATTTTGTGAAGCTTTGACTGAGTAAATCTTTTAGACGTCTTTCAGGTGGAGGTTTCTCGACTGTGGCTGTTGGCTAGAGGATTTTAAAGACTTTAAGAACACAGTGACTTGTCTAATCTTCAAAGTAAAAGACCACTGAAGGATATCTAATCAGCAGGCATCTCTCAAACAGTGCGAATCTTTTTGTCACTTACGCTATAGATCATTTGTAAAGGATAATACAAATTTTCGAAACTATTTGTTTTTTGTGAACGCCAATGTCATATCTTATTTTACAATAACTTGAAGACACTTATTTCTTTAAACACGTTCTCAATATAAACTGAAATTCAATTGCAATGCCAATGCAGCACACAGCGTCGATCGATCGAACAAACAAGCGCCTGCTAAGCCGCGTAATATAATTATGGCCGATGTATGTCGTGATATAGTTATGTGAGCACGGAAGTATGTAGGCCGCTAGCGTCGGCGTGGCGATAGCTTATCTTACTGGGTTAACAACCTATCGACGGTATTGGCAATATCTGCAATCACGACCGCCTTATCGCGAGCAGCTAGCATCTCTCAAGGAGTTTGTTGCAGCCTTGTACACTTCTTCGACTATTTACTATGATTGAACGGCAAGTACTGGCTAAGTGAGGGGTTCCTTTTGCGAGTTTCCATCAGAACTTAAAACACTACTTATAGTATTTTGACTGGCCATTGCAAGCTAATAAAAAACACTGATGCTTGCAAATTCTGTGAATAGGCGTGAAACACCAATATGATAATTATAAAGATTCAATAATAATGTATTCCCGCGCTTACTCACGAAGCGCCTCTTTTTTATCTTCTTGTACCAATACTATGGCGCTGGCAATTTATTCGCCCTCACATAGCAGTTTTTTTATCTGTGGTTGCCCTATTGCCTTGGTGCCTGTGTCTCGTCCCTGAATGGAGGCGCTCAGTGGCACTGGCGCACACAGTTTATGTATATCAACATTATCTACACAAACAATTATGGCTGACCCGCATTCGTGAGATAAAATACTATTATGAATATTTGGGTCGAAAACAGTCTGTAATGTTAAAACTCTATTGGCCAGTTGAAATAATTACATGACGCTCTCTTGTCAGTTTATATGTTTTTAAATTATTTATTTAAAGGAGATTCTAAATTTTTGTAGCGATCTGTTTTCTTTTGCCTGCGCCTATTTGAGTATTAATATACATAGATACGATTTAGAATTAGTTTCTTCAACGTTTTGATGGTGACTGTACGTGTGGTTGATAGGTGATAAGGCAGGTTAACTGTCGTTTATAGTCCAATTACTAATGTAATATAAAGTACATATAATAATTACATTACTGTACTACATATTTAAGCAAATTGATTTACTAATATGTTTTCAGCCGTTCTAAATATTCTTGGATTCAGCGGACTTACTTTAAAATAAAGAACATATTATTTAACCTATGACTGAATTTTGTTTAAGTTTTAGGAATCAATTAAACACATTTGGGTCATTTCTGTAAAATAAGCAAGAGCACAGCCATTATTATCGATGTTGCAAAAAAGATTCCTGTTATATATATACTACTGGAGAAATATTTTGAACATGAACTTTGAGCGTTTACAAATAAATATTGCAATTGCGTGTCCTCTGTCTATTAAGTTTATCTTAGGTAATAAATTAATGAAAAAACTGCACGTAATTGGAACTGAAGTTAATTAATCGAACTCTGACATGATAGCTCCGTTGAAATTCGTGTTCTGCAAAACAACAGTAAATTGGAAGAACATAGTCGCAATATTTTTCCATTATAAGTAGGTACACAAATGGAAAGAAGAGTATAAGTATCTACTTAAATAGCAACCAATTTAGTATTGGGGCCAAGGAAAAAATATATGTAGATATTTATAAGATGTTAGATGTAATAAAAATTTTGGAATTATAAAAAATAAACTTTTTTCGTGTATTTATCTAAACATATCTAAGGCCCGTATTACAGAATGACACTCAGTAGTCAAACATGTCTTGAGAATCGTCTGTCACTTTCTATCACGCAAAAAATTATAGAGACGTAGGACGCTCAATTCGGCGTTCATTCTTGAAACTCCTTCTATAATACTAACATTAACTTATGTTAACTTTTAATATGTAACGTAAAATTAAATCAAAATTATTCTTTAATGGTACCTACTTGTTGGGGTTTGCTTTTGACCTTGAGTAGAAGTACAATAACGAGGTAGCAATTCAGCCCAGTCAAAGATTATATGTAATAACATGCAATACCAGGTTATACTCCGAAGTGCTTCGACAGGTTTATTCCTAGATACATCTTTCGTTGACAAAAAGACAACGAATGGTCAATTGACGGTTTGATGAATTAGCATGAAATCCTTTTTATACATATAATTTTTATAACCTATGTAGGAGTATCTCCACTATCATCCTTGAAAATAAGGAACAATTATTAATAACAAAAAAAACCGCCTTCAAAACTAAAAACGGGAGAAATAAAAATTTTGTTTATAAAAATCTAAATGTTTTTTGAGGTCGGTCCCAAATACAAGTGACAAAGTTTATTACAAATATTGAGGTTGGGACCGACCTCAAAAAACATTTAGATTTTTATAAACAAAATTTTTATTTCTCCCGTTTTTAGTTTTGAAGGCGGTTTTTTTTTATTTAATTTTTTTTTCTGCTTTTTAGTGTTTTAAGTATAGAAATATTCAGGAAACTACCTCAAGATGTTTTAGACACACAAGTGATAAAATTACGATATCATCGATGTCAATTAAATAGGCATTATCAGGGATAACTCAAAAACTACTTGTCAGATGTCGATAAAATTTAAATGGGACCCCATGACAAGCACTAGCTTCCAAAAGTCAAAAGAATCTTAAAAATCGGTCCACCCAGTTACGAGTTATGAGGTAACAAACATTAAAAAAAAAAAAACATACAGTCGAATTGATAACCTCCTCCTTTTTTGAAGTCGGTTAAAAAACAATATTAACAATTCTTAGCAAAAGGTTTTCTCCGATCGATAATTTTGCAAATAGCAATATTTTCGACGATGGCACCTGTCGATCGGTACAATGAGCTTACCACGGATACTGATGAGGCGTGTAAAGGAATAAAATAGCCTACTTATATAGCTTGGGGTCATTCACGATGCTGTACATCAAACGTTCGTGAGTCCGCTTTATCGAGAACTTTCCTTTCTTATTTCTGCCGCGAAGCAGTTCGCTGTGTTTCGGATTAAAGGAAAAGGTAGCCAGTGTAATTACTGGGCACGGAAGGCATATCAACTTCGTCCCCAGGATAGCAATTGACTTGCATTAATAAGTGATACACCCTTAATATTGTAAATGTCTTTAGGCGACGGTAACCACTTACACCAAAAAAAACTTTCTTTGTAGGGTTTTATAAGCGTGTATTATCTTAAAATCACTAGCTTTTGAAGCTAAGAAAGCTGCGCATATATAACAAATCATCGGTCGATTGTAACGACGTAACAACGCTGTGGCAGGCTGTTCACCTGACAATTTATGAACGATTATTGTCTTATTTCCGATTAATCTTATCTAACTCCGTCCAGCCGCAGATATTGTCAGGTCACCTAATATAAAGATGTCCTAATATACGTCATATGGTACATCTCTGCGGAAACGCCAGGGTTGTTTGGATCGGTTCTCCGGAAAATGTGGCTCATCATTCATTCATTCATAAACAGCTCATATAATGTCCCCACCGAGGGGCTCGAGCCTACCCCACATTAGGGGCGATTAGGCCTTAGTCAACCACGCTGGCCAAGTGCGGGTTGGTCGACTTCACACACAACCTAAGAATTTCTTCATAGGTTTCCTCACGATGTTTTCGTTCACCGTAAAAGCGTCGATTAAACGTACATATGAATTCAAAATTTGGAAACACATTGGTACGTGGCGGGGATCGAACCAGTGCCTCCCGGGCGGGAGACGACGCTCTTACGCATTACGCCACCGACGCTTCTGTGTGGCTAGATTATCGTTATCTCTTACCCCTTACCTAGTCTAATTTCTGTCTCATATCGCTGCTATTTCTATATTGATTGACAGATTATTTGTTTGAAATCGTTTAAATAGTGCTTAGCAGCAAGATAAATGTCCGTATTAACATTTAGCTCTAATACTACATGTAGATATTGATAAAACAAATGAAACCACAAAAATAGGTATAATAGAATTGCATTTTTTGTGATTATGCAGTATTTTATTCTAGGTCATACACCGATATTCGTCAATGTCAGTAGATCGTGAAATTGCTAAGTTTTTGCCAAGTTAAATAAAGGTTACAATTTATATAAGAACTTGTGTTATGGATACTAACTCAATTTTTAATATACATAATAATGTTTACATATTTTTATAAATAAACTTAAATAAATATACATATAAACAACCATGACTCGTCAACAAATATTCGTGATCATCACACAAACATTTGCCGCCACCAGGACTCGAACCCGGACCGCTTGATGTGTAGTCAGCTGTACTGACCACTCCACCAAGACGGCGTCAAAGGATTGTAAGGAGATAGGGCGGCACTTGTGCTGTTGTGGAGATAGAATTCGATTAGGTAGAGTTACCGGACTTTAAACTAGTTCTACCATCACCGAACGGAGCTCACATTTATTCTCTCATGGGGATCGATCCTCTGATGACCTCTGACATCAGATGAGATGAAGGCAAAGAGCTGCTCATGAAGTTTCTTAGCGCAACGCATAGAGTAACCATCACAGTATTTGTAAGTGACTTTATTATCTGTCACGTTCATGGTCTTAATTTATTTCGAATAAAAAATTGTTTTAGTATAACTATAATGCTTAGAGCTAACAGTTTTTACATTTACCATTTGTAGAAGTCTGAATTAATGTGCTTTCATATAACATTCGCTATTAACTAAAAGCCTGCGTGGGCGAGTTTCAATCAAAATAATATTCCATTACAGCTAAAAAATATATAAGTAAATTGATGTGCCGACACGACACCCACTTGGATTTATTTGTGTTTTATTTAAATTGTGAACAGCGTAAAGAAAATTGAATGCTATAACACATTAAGTAGAGTGCACTTTAGATAAGTCTAGTAATAGAATATTTGGCGCGTGCGTGTAATTCGATTATTTTAATAACGCTTTGTTTTCTTTATTCTTTATTTGAAGTTGGTTTTTATACCTCTACATGTCTATAAAACCTCTATTAGGGTTAGAATTAATTTTTCGGTTTGCAGATAGATTTTAATAAATTCCATTTAACAATAAAATAAATACTAAGTTTTTGCAAACAATAATTTATAAAAAGTATAAAGACCTAAATGGCTAAACGAAATAAAGTAAAAGGCATGAAATATTTTCATTTTAGTATCGCACAAATCCCAGTGATTTTAGTTAAATGATTTCTTTACTAAGTACACGATAAGTGCTGGCGGAACCTCCCTAGTATCAGAGTTGCGTTTTTTTGGTAAGACCGCTGTTTTTCAGATTTTTGTGCAGTAAAAAATGTACGATTTTCAAAATTTTTCATACTTATTTGGTGTTTAAGTATAGTATCACACATACATTTTTCAATCTTTCTTATTGTTAATTATCGATCAAAAATTTCGAAGTTAAAAAAAAATCGGTAAAAAATGCATATTACCTACCATTTTTTGCTCCCTAAATAGACATAGAATAGAATAGAATTAATTCTATTGCACATCGACACAGACATAAAAGATTACAGTAAAAACATTTACAGTATAATGCACAATAGGCGGTCTTATCGCTATGAGCGATCTTTTCCAGGCAACCTTTGAATGGACAGGATTAAATCATCATCATATACATGTTTATTAAATTTAAATTCAGTCAGAAGGTTTAAAAAGACTTTATCCCTAGACAGTTTCGATGTGTGTGTGTATCTTGCAAAGCAATTAACCCCATAAATCTAGTTAATCCTCCAGCAAGAATGAATGGGGCTCGAAGTTATTTACAAATTAGGGTCCCAGAACGCGCATGAGATGAGCCATTCAGGAATTTTACAACACCAACCACTTAGGTGCAGTCATATCACAATGTAAGTAGGTGTCCAGTTATTTTCTCCTCATTTATTTTTGTATGACATCTGCGAAAATAAAGCGGATGTTACACAGCACAATTCGCTCATCCATAAACCGAATGCTGGAGAATCGCCAAGAAATATCAGTGTTCTATTGCTGACAACAGGATCCAAATACTTTTTAACAAGACAAAGACAGGGGCTTGATAGCAAAAGTATAGTATTTTTATTATATGACCACGGCAGCGCACTGACAGCACCAGAGACATGCATGTAGTCTTTGATGTATATCTATAACACAGTCATGACTCTAAATTTTCATAATTATCCATTATTAGTCACATCGTTCTTAATATCAGCACATACAAAAGTTTATCTTCAAAGCTCTCTCTATTATGCAATATTAAAGAGTCAAGAAAACGTCCAAATAAACTGAAACTAGTTTAGGTAAACTTGTTTGCTTTGCAACCTAACAAATGAGCTTCCATTTATTACTGTCATTTTTTACACGAATTCTAAAGTCAGCATTTCACGCGCCGCTGCGTTTATTTTTCTTTGTTTTCGGTAATTTGTTCCTAATGATATTTTTGGATTTACATAATGGTATTTGATTTTTGTTTATCCTTGTTTATATATTTTAGTGATAGATTACCGATGGTTGAGGGGACAAAAGGTACAAGGGTTCCCAGTTATTAGAAATAAAGTTGGTTTCTAAGAAAAGCGAACTAAGAAGGTAGCAAAAAGTTATCACTGACGGTATAAATAAAGATTTATAGATAGAGGAAAAAATTAAATCGTAGTTCTTTGAGTATTTTTTCTCTACTAGGAAAGTTTGTATATGTTGTTCATTATTAAGCCATTGTATGGCGGTCTTGGTAAATACAATAAGCTGAAAACCGGAACCCGGTCGGCAGCAAAAAAGTCAATAGTCTTCCACCAAGATATTGGGACAAGGTTTATGGAGTAGATATTTTATTACTAGACAGTCTTATAATGATTTAGTTCTTCCTATATTTGAAATGAATATACTTAATTTAGTGTTTGTTTTAAAAGAATTGCTTAAATATTTGTGTAGATAAATATAATAGAAATGAATTAGATTCATCGCGTAGTTAATAAAACTCGTAAAGAAAGAAAGAACTTCCTTCTTTTTCTACAAAGATATCAACTGAAATTAGTTGCATTCTTAAGTGCCTTAAAAATGAACATGGAATAAAAATAGCGCGTAGTTTGTACTACCTGACAAGTTAAGTACCATCGTAGACTACGATAGTAATCTACTAAAAATAAATACAAGTAAGAAAGTTAAAGAAACTTGTAACCTGTTATCTAGATAGAGCGAGCCAGCTCTCGGCTTCAATTCGAAATTAAAACATTTATTAATTAGTTGCTTACCACTGGAGGCGTTTTCCGAGGCGAACAGCGGGGCGGCGTTATAATCTGAAACGAAACGACCTTAATTTATTTCTTGCTTTATCTTGATTTATTTGTTACTAATTTACACGAGTTCCTATCTGTCGTCTGTGAATAACGAGCAATGTATGTTGCGATATAGCAAACTTACGTTGACAAAATACCAGTCGGACTAGTTTTCGTTTTGAAATAGTTCGATTAGTATTCATATCACCTCAGCATTAATGGCGGCTATCTTGTTCAGATAAAATTAATGAATGGCTGTATCCTTTAAAAGCTGAAGTAGGCACGTTATAAACTTTATTCGAAAACCCAGCCTTAATATTTCAAAATTTGTGCCGCAGAGTTTTTTTGAGTTCAGTCGTTTTGTGTGGGTACTTACGTGTTGTATTTTATTCATATAGTAAAATTTTCATAATAATATTTATTAATCATAGCTTAATAAATTTTATGCGACGACGATAGATAACAAAATGTTGGTTCTGGACGGCAAGTTATCTCTATATATGTGGGTATTTTAAGCAATAAAGTGTGGCACGAGTACATCTTCCATAGCATAGCAGCAATGTATATGAAGTTTTATGTTAATAACATATAAACCAATATTAAAACTTTTTTTTTGGATGAAAACAGCATAATTACATTAAAATAATACATAACAATGAAATGTGATCCCCTTATTAGTGTAATTACACACTTAGGATGAGTTGCTGCAATTACCATAACCATTTAAAGGCATTCTTATCACACCGACGGTTCGAGTAGCACTGAGCCACAAGTAGCGCACTTGTGTACTACGAGACACAAGTGAGGCACCAAGGTCACGCGACTAAGGCACTTCTATCCTCTTTATTATTATTATTTCTGTGGGAACGCCTCTTTTTGAAGTAAAACTTCTTTAGGCGCGACTAGGGGGTCACTCAGATTTTTCTAATGGAAGTAACGCTCAGTATTCTATAGTCTGTGTAGTTTCCGCTATTTAAAAATAGTAATTTCGATTGGTCGTATCTGTCATATTTTTTTTTTTCAGTTAAAATTTAATCATTTTAGTGATCTACGTCAAAGAAGTTTTACTTCAATCGCGCGTAAAGGTTACACGCACACAATTTTTTTATTATGGACACTACGGAACAGCGGTTACGAAACGACTACGAACCGTAGCGCATCGCCTCTTCTTCATAGTAAAAACGGGCGATACGATTCCAAGCTGATAAATGTGCTACAATATGGAATCATTTTATTTTTGCGTTTACAAACGCGTAAATATTAATACTAGAAAAATGCACTGAAAAAAATCGACTTGCGTCAGGCGGGACTCGAACCCGCATCTTCCACAATCCGGGCGGATGCGTTGACCAATTACGCCACCGAGACACTGCTTTTCGCTGTCGAAATTTGTCAGTGCTTGGTGCTTATGTTTTTATGGTAGTACAACAGCGAAAAGCAGTGTCTCGGTGGCGTAATTGGTCAACGCATCCGCCCGGATTGTGGAAGATGCGGGTTCGAGTCCCGCCTGAGGCAAGTCTATTTTTTTTTATTGTGCTACAACCTTAAAGGTGTGCTCATTACGTTTTAAATACATACGAATTTGATATTCTTCTAATTAATAAAACAATTAAAATCTTGTTTGATGCGGAGTTCCGCGTCTTCAGACTTCGGAATAAATAATTGTATTTATAATGGGTTGACTAATCTAAATACATACATAAAAGATGTATCAAACCCAAAAAAGCAATAAAACTCCAGTAAAATAATAAAGAAAAATCTACAAACAGGAGCGGTCTTTATTTATAGTTAACATCACAGAAGTGTAGATAATCTTAATAAAAGCCTGAATTTTCCGTTGTAACTTCCAGTAGTAAGCATTTATGAAGAATCGAACACCATTGCGTAAACCACTGCGCATTTTTAAAATTTTTTTGACTATTCTGAGGAGCTTTACTCGTCCCTTCATTTTGTATGACTGAAAAACTGTGGACACCACTCCAATGCGAACTAAGAAAAGTTCTATATCGCACAATCAACAAATGGAATCCTCTGCCAGTCAGCACACGTGGTCCATATCTTCTTAAAATCCTCTGTCATTCAAAAGAGGCTAGGCCAGGACAATCAAAAGAGCCGCCTTGCCAACCGTCACCGTTGGCATAGAGGGTGTGACTAGTACAGTATTTTCACTCGCACTAGCAGCTATCTATGCGTTTTGGACTCCATTCCTGCTTCATCATCAGGCGTCATGGAGTCATTTTCTAGTACATTTTGAAAAGCCAAAGCTTAGTTCTCCAAATCAAAGCTAGCGCAACTCACTATCCATCTAACCATTTATCAGTACATAATCGTTATGTATCGAAGTTGTCCGTAATAGATTCAGTGAATATTGTTTGATCGTTGGTTGCAATGACTCATTGCGGTGGACACAACAAACTCGGGCGTAGCTTGCGACTCTTCTAGACGAATAGCTACAGGCCTACAGGAATGCGAATTATTTAAGTTCTTTATTTCTATCGGACAGTCCAACATAGCACTTCAACAATAATTAATTTAATTGGGATCGGAGATTAGCAATATAGTTTAGTTCTGAAAATAGATTTTTCTAGAAAAGTCTAAAAGGAACCTACTAGGTTTAATGTAAATGGTATGAAATTATACTTTTTAGAAAAGAATCTTAATTTAAATAAATTACTTGTCACGTTGTTTATCCGCGATGGGCTCCTAAATTACTTAACCGATTTTAATCAAATTTGTACACCGTATGCAGTTTGATCATTCTTGAAAGATAGGATAGTTTTTTTCTTTATAAGTAAGTAGTCCTCATTTTTTTTAATGCAAATTCAATGTTATAGGCGTGGCCGGGACAGCTAGTAAAATATAAGAAAAAAAGCTTATTCTAATTGATTAGGCGGAATAAATAATACATTTTAACATCCCATATAACGATAAGAGCCATACCCATTGTAAAAAATTTCTGATGTTTTATAGGACTGTATGATTTTAATGACGTATCATATAGAATATTCTATCTGTCAATCTATTTGGAGATATCCTTGGAAATTGGCAAGAGCCTGGACTCTGTGCTGAGATAAAGTTACAAAGAATGCGTTCTCTAATTATAAGATATTATAAGTAAGGACAAAAACAAGTTTAAAATCGGGATAAAAATAATGAGGTGTAAGTACTCGTATTTGTTATGGATACTAGATAAGGAATAAATATTTGAAAACCAATTAGGTTACCTAATTAAAGATATAAATAACTGTTTTTCATATAATCCCAACATATAATAATGATAAAAATTTGTTCAAGCGCAAAAATGGCAATATTACTTGTCAACATTATTGCATTCGACACGTGCGTGATTGTTGTTTACTGATTTATTTAATTAGATAGATTTAATTAATTATCCTTTACTAGCTTCTGTCCGCGACTTCGTTTGCGCAATATCAGTATAAATTATAGCCTCTATGTTATTCTAAAATATGAGCTATATTACTGTAAACTTTCATTAAAACCCATTCAGTAGTTTTTGCGACAAACATACATCCACACATCTATACATATCCGTACAAACTTTCGCGTTTATAATATTAGTAGGATTCAAGCGAAACGTTCCATGTTTTGTAAGACATTGCAGTGAACTTTACTGAAACATTTATATAAGAATTTATGTTATTTTTGTTTATTTATTTAATAACTAGTTACAGTTTACAGAAGTTATAGTTTAATTTCTGCCAAACTGTCAAACAGTTTATCAGCAGAGTTAGAATTAGCCATCGAATTTCAATATAATTATTACCTTCAAGTTCAAAGCTTTGGATTGTCGTTGATCTAATACAAATAGGGTCCCAATTCGAGACTGCGGAGCTCCACAAAGTACGCAGCGCGTTCGATGTGTGCGGCTCCTAAGGGCTCGCGTACACCTAATTCGTAATCAGCCGAATTATGCTCGGCCGTCATCGGTCGAACTTTGCCGATCGAATCAAAAGTATTAGGAAGGGTAGGGCTGTTGATCAGCCATTCAGTGTGTCAGGACTTTTCTTTCTTTATTAGACACGCGTATATCAATCTTAGTCATATCTCTCTTCGATGCAGGTCGCGTGTATCACTGATATTAACACCGCATGATAAGGTTACTTTACCCTCGAATATTGTGTTGATGCACTCTATTTCATTGTAATAGAGGTTAGATTGTAAATTTATAAAGTAGGACGGATGGTGTTAGTAGCGTGAGCGTCGAGCGGGAAGCATTACGTGGCTGAAGGCCGTGGGGTAAACGACACGGGCTGACGTTTACGCAACTCGTGTCATAGCTACCAGTATAACCTGGTCCCTGTCTACAAGCACTAGTGTATAGATTAGGTGTCAAAAACTGGCCACTATGTTTGCTGTGACGCATACTTAATAGTAGCTAGTCGATTTTTTGTTGGATGTTTGGTAGTACTAAAATCCAGGGTTAAATTCGGTTACAACGTGAATGATGCTAGTATATCGTACTATTCAGCTTTGTGAATACTAGTTTCCTAAAGTTGTAAAAGGCAATGACTATTGTAATACTACGACTTGTATTCAGTCGGAAAATTTATTCGGATTTAGACACTCAATTTTGGTAAGTTCGACAGTCTCTCAGTACCTATTGTTTTTGTTTTTAAGTATTCGTCTGTTATTCGTAAATAGTTGCATTAATTTCAATTTGTATGGGAAGCTTGATTTACGCTTCTTTCCACTAGGGGCGCTATTGACGCTTCCTATACAAATGCAATTTTAATAGTTTACGTTTTTATCACGTGTATGTTTGTATGTAATTGACTCGTTTGAGCTCAATTTTGACCCACTTTAAATAATCATATAACATTTCATCATGCTCAATAACATTAATGTTATTCAGCACCCCACGCTTGTCTCTAAATAATAATTACCTATACTTTTCGTTCATCATTTAGTTTCTATACTAAAAAGTAATTTTTCTCTTTTTAGTCCGATTTAATATAAAAATTGTGTTTTTTAGTTTATTTAAAACTATTATTTTTATCCAAAAAACCTTACTTACATTGGTTCTACAAGCTGACTTTATGGATCCCGATTTTGTATCTAAATGATGCTCTACATCTGCGGCCGCGAACCCGTGAAAACGATCTACATCACCGAACAAAAAAGTAATGTGAAATAATAAGTTGTTTTCGCGGGTTCGGGGCTGCGAGTGTGAAGCGGGCATGACACATATTATAAGAGAACGTCGATCATTTCTGTCATCGTTGCACAATAATGGTAATTGATGCATGTTATAATTAACCTCTAACAATGTCGGACCTACTTTTAATGAATTGGTGGAACTGACCAGTTTTAGTAAAAAAAAAATCAAATCTTTTGCTGCGTCACCGGGTTTTTAAGACGTTCCTAGGGGATTACTGGTCGACCGAGTATCTCTCCCGTGGGAAGTCCCTCGACCGCCTAGCGTCCCTAGGGCGTCCGTGTCGGAAGGGATATTCAAATAGTGAAGTGTAATGCCGGCAGAGTAGAATAGCATCAGCCCTTATCCTCCAGTGGGTGTCGTAGAAGGCAACTGGATCAGCAAAGGGGTACTGATCACCTTATACTCCGTCCACCAATCCGCATTGGCCAAGCGTGGTGAAGGTTAGGCAGTAGCCTAAACCCTCCTTCGATAACAAGGAGAGGCCTTGTGTCCCAGCAGTGGGTCGAATTAAAAGGGCTGTTGTGATTTAAAAGAGAATAAATAGATAAATACAATAAGAATAAGTTATTATTTAACCTGGTCTGTGGAGATGTTTTGAGGTCATAGCACACTTATCAAATCGGAACCGTAATGCCTATTTTTACTATTGAAAAAGCTCTGCCCAACTCTTTTGCAATCATGAGCGTCATAGAATTAGTATGCACTAGCTTCTTCCCGCGACTTCGTCTGTGCAGGATTAGTATAAATTATAGTCTGTATGTTATTCGGATGTATGAGCTATATTAATGAAAAATTTCATTAACATCCATTCACTATGGTAGAGTAACAAACACATCCAGTCATCCATACAAACTTTCGCGTTTATAATGTTACTAGCGACCCGCCCCGGCTTCGCGCGGGTGCAATGCTTATGTAAATATGTATGTATTATACATATAAACCTTCCTTAAGAATCACTCTATCCATTAAAAAAACCGCATCAAAATCCGTTGCGTAGTTTTAAAGATCTAAGCATACATAGGGACATACAGACGGCGGAAGCGACTTGGTTTTATACTATGTATTTATTATACTATGTAGTGATTAGGATTTAAGTCTAACAGTAATTATGGATGGATGTCGAAGTAAGAAACTTAATGTAATTGAAAAAGACTTCAACCATACTTTAGTATAGTCATAATGATTATTACAGTAAATGAGCGTAGGTACTGTCAAGATCACAAATCAATCTTCTCAGCAAGCATATGCAAAAACGAGTGTATGCTAAGATTTAGGCGTCAGTGTATTTCTAGCTCCCGCGCGTATCACACAGTACGTAAAGTATCGTTTACAGAGCCAAAATACGGTAAAAATGCTCAGTTGTGCTGGGAAATGGGGTGAGGTGTCAATTACTATCTTAAACTAGCGGACCCGACAGACTTCGTCCTGTCATAAAGAAATTATTCGAATTTTTCTCGCCGTAAAAACCATCCTTGAACTTCATCGAACATTTTAAAAAAGAATTGGCCAAATTGGTGTAGGCGTTGTTGAGTTATGCGCTTACCAACACATTTTGCGATTCATTTTTATATTATAGATTACAAAAAAGACAGAATCAACTTCCATAGGTAAGTAGTAATTATTTACAATTCACGTAAAATATTTTTCACTAAAATTTATTCATTCTAACAATAATAATAACGGTGATTTAGTACTTTGTGCAAATCACTTTACAGTTTTGAGCAATTGCCCAATATTTTTTATTCTTATTGTCCATGGTGATTTTATTTGCTACTACAAGAATAGCTATTCTGATACTTTTAGGTTGTTCTAGTAAACGACTTTGTATATTTTAGGCAACATAAAACATGATTCTACGCCCCTCACTTACATTATTATGAATATTATCACAAAAATCGTTATTGAAAGCGAATTTTCAGATACACATTAGTTTTTTTTCGCCGAAATAATAAATCTCGCTTACTTTATTAAACAAGTTGGCGGCAATCCAATAGTAATGACCTAGTTTTTATTTTTATTGAATTATTTTAAAAAATAGTTTCTTATATTCCGTTGGTGGTGTCCAGGAAATTGTTAAAGTGATCAGGTAGATGGGAAGTAATTATGACTTCAAAGATAAAAAGAATTTATTACATTGCTCATGAGGTTTAATTTTAATCTTAATGTTCCGTAAAATAGTCTACTCTTATTAATGTCAGTAACGCTGCCTACACATTGGGCGGTCCGGGTTCGAGTCCTGGTAGTGGTAAATTTTAGTGTGATGAACACGATCATTTGTTCATGAATCATGGTTGTTTATATATTTATTTAAGTGTATTTATAAAAATATCTAGTTTATTAAGTATATTTGTCCGTTATCTAGTATCCGTAACACAAGTTCTTAAAGATATTTAATTTGGGCTAGATAATTGGTGTGGAAATATATTATTATATTAATATTATAAACGTGAAAGTTTTTATGGATATATGGAGGGTTGTCTGGATGTGTGTTTGTTAGTCTTTCATGCAAAAACTACTGAATGGATTTTAATGAAACTTTACAATAATATAGCTTATACATCAGAATAACTAATAGGCTATAATTTATACTGATACTGCGTAGATGAAGTCGCGTGCAGAAGCTAGTTGTTAATAGAAACATAGGTTTTGAAACGTCAGGCCTGTTTTGTGAACAATTCAATGCTTGATTTAGTACTTTTATTTAAAACTATAGCGTTGCATTATTTACTTGGATAAATATGTAGGGTCATAGTAATAGTCATATCATTTATTGCCACATGTTGGTGTTACATAAAAGTAATGTCCCATTAACATGACCCTGTAAGGGTATCGCAATACTAGGTCTAAACGTTTGTGACCACGGCCGCTACACAAAGTTACCCTATAGGGTTTATTTATTACTCTGTGGCGCTACAAGGCAGCCGAAACGTCGAGTCAACGTACATTGTATTTCGACAATTACTATGTTAATATTGTGCACGTTTAGACCCTACAAATATATCCAAGAGGATTTAGTACATTTCGAATTTGAATTCACACTATGTCAAACCTTTACTTTGTTCTATAAACTATATGAACCGATTTTTCATTCTTAACAAACTCAGAACGTAAGTTATTAATTACATATTTCAAACACATAGTCGTACTAATGATTTTTTATACTAGTTGGTAAGTAAAATGTTGAGTTATTAGAAGTAGATAAGTATTATCCTTATAATTAATTTTCTCTTTTGTTAGTTACCTGTATCATTTCAGAATTGTAGGGTGTTTTTTGATTGACTTCGATTTTATTGGCTATACCTTGTACAGCCAATAAAATCGGACCTATTAGAGACCCCTAGAGACCAAGGTATCTTCCGCACGTGAGTTTCGGACCTTAGTAGAGTTATAGGTACTCATTTATCTATATTTTGTATAGTCACACCATATATTATATCATTCACAAACCACTGGTAAAATTATTTATTATTACAGAATTTCCGCAGCAAAATAAATTACTATCACACGCACAATGATATCTAGTGCTGATGACGTACTTCGCGTAGCATAAAGGTTAGAAGTCTATTTGTGTGCGAGAGGCATTCTTGCGATGATCGCTACAAATTGCTTCTCTCGAAGTATGTGAACGTGTTTTATGTTGATTTATTATCGTCTAAAGAGGTCGTTGTGTACCGCACTTTTGTAGACATTTTGGGTACTTCTCAAAATTAATATTAACATAACGAGACTTTTAAAAGTGTTATGTAGAGTAGGTACAGACTCTACATTTTTAAAATAGCTAATAGATAACCTTTTAGTGACATTACCACTATTTATGACCTGTACGCCAAAAATCTAATTAGGAGTACAAATTGCTATATCACCTAAATTCTAGTTATTTTTGTGCCAAAAAGGGTATAGTTCAATCATCTTACGACAGTAATGATGTATATAATTAGACACAGAGAATCACTCAATTTAAGTCTATTAGGTATTTTTTTATACTTGTCGTTCAAACAAAAGATATTAAACAAATTAGTTTATAGTTAGGTTTTAAAAACCTTAATGACTCTGCATTGCAAGCATGAGATTGTCAATGAGCATTTACTGAACGAAAAATTCTTGTCAGTTTCTATTTTTGAGAATATTTGGCAAAATTTTGTCGATTATGTCAAATTATTACATAGGTTAATACTTTATTAGGGTTCATTAAACTATCTTTAAGAATACTGTTATCAAACATGTTTTCTAATTGTCTGACCAAATTTTGTGCACAATCATTCTAATTAATTGAAACTATATCATAACAACGTAATAAAGTAATAATAATTACAACAATTTAGGTGTTTTGCTCTAAATATAGTTTAATATTTTTGAAATATTCCCTGCCTCTGTTGTCAAGCGATAAATTTTTCATCAATAAAAATAAAACTGAATGGTAATT
The DNA here is from genome assembly GCA_955850985.1 of Elophila nymphaeata. Classification (NCBI taxonomy): domain Eukaryota; kingdom Metazoa; phylum Arthropoda; class Insecta; order Lepidoptera; family Crambidae; genus Elophila; species Elophila nymphaeata. Next base: position 10,293,151 of record OY039070.1, read on the forward strand.
AAGTTCTTTTTTGCAGCTATATAATGATTATAATTATCATATAATACAATTGTGACATTATAACTAAAGTCAAGTTCTTTACAATATTTTTTTCTATGCCAGTGTTAATGACCTTTGACAGTTGAGAAGCAACCTGTCATGTCAATCAACTGTCAGGGATTTTCTAAAGGAAAAATTATTGCAACGAGTTAAAAATAATTAACAAATATTTTACGAAGGTGTCAACCTTTGAACGATTTTGAGTGACATTTGGCAGCGGCGCAAGCGCATCGGTATCAATGGAGACGTCATCGGAGTAATGAGTTTGCAGATGAATGTTCGCCCTCGATCACCTACACTCTTAATTATAGGTAAGACCGACTTATAACAAGTTTAAAGTGTAATTATTTTAAGGCTTTCATTTATTTTCAATAATAAATAAAATACTTATAATATCAGATTATTAAAGAAATAAATAAAAAATGCTGTTGCCGCCAGAAATATTAAGTTCCAAGAAACATTACTTTATATGGTTAAAGATCTTTATTTGACTCAAAATAATAAATAAACATTCACTTACACGAGAAACACTTTCATAATCATTATTTCTTATCACTTATAGTATAGGGCGCATTTTTATTTAGTTTCAGAGTTGATTTTTTGCAGTGAAAGTGGTGTAATTTTGATGCACAAGCATCTTTGTTGACGATCAATTATGAGGAATTTTTGAAACAAAGGTTTTGCATATCATTGAGAATTTTATAGTGGGATCATGATGTCTGTTGCCGTACATTTTTCACCAAGCACAGGGAGTGCTCTCATAAAAATGTGTGACACTCATGTTTTGAAGCGAACTACAAGGAAAAAGAAATTTACAAAAGACATAACTGTATAGGATAGATCGCTTTGCCTTTAAAAATTAAAAAAAAAACTAGTCATTCAAGTAAAATTCGAATATGTGCATCAACGAATTATCTTCCACGTCAGTTTAAATGCAAAATCGCTGAATTCGTCATGTCATCGGACGACTGCATGTTATCTGTAACTGATAACTTAGCATAGTGTCGAAGTGACATACTGATCGACTATTCAGTGGCTCACCGACCGCCATTTTGCTTACTTGGGCAAAATGGAAATCGCTAACTCACACCAACATAAATGATACCTACATACACACAAAGCGTACACAACACACTGCCACGTCTAGACGCGGCTTCGCGGCCTCTTAAATAGTAACCACGCTGCAAAAAGTGTACCATTAAAATGTTAAGTTGAATGACCGCGTTTACGCTAATTAGCGTGTAAAGAATTTTATTATGTTATGCAATTATCGTAAGACTACAATATCTGTGGAATCACTAAAATTAAATGTTGTTCTTAATGGCCATTGCTCTCTAGATAAGGAACTATGTTACGCTTATGCAATTAAAATGACAGATGGATATTTTTATGGTCCGGTTCTTATTGCGATCATGGTTGTAAGACTGGACTTGTGTAGGTTTTAGAGTTGTTTTTTTTATAATAACAATTTGGGTAACTTTGGTCTTGTGATGTTTTAGAAAGCATATGGAATGCAAAACTAGATTAGATGCATTAAATACGTGTTAATGCAGACTTAAAAAAATTAGAAATTATTAACTAAAGAGAGCACTGTCTAGATTCTTTTGTCTTCTTTGAAGAGAAAGAGTTTAAAAATATCTAACAATAAATAAAAAAAATATATAATTAATTTACCTAATAAAAGACGTAAAACAACGTTGCCAAGTGTTTCCCAAAACCATTAAAAGTGAAGATCTGACTCAACCTTACTTTCATTAAGTACTTAATTACTACTAACATCTCAAATAAAAAAAACCTCTTTTAATTTCTTCGTGTTTGCTTTGAAGTTGGTTAAATGTATAGTTTCAAAATAAATATACATTAAAGGAAGAATATTAAAAAGATGTCATTTACTTATTTATCTTAGAAATACTAAGTACTTGGAATTTTTACAGTCGAATGAAGATCAAACTTTACATTGCTATTCGATTTTAAATCTTGCTATGTGGGCATAAAGTCAATACAAAGTTAAAAGGGGAAATCTTGGGACACTGCAGTTGATCATACTGGAGAAACATACATACTAGGTGGTGAACCAATATGTAGAGTGGTCTGGGTAGGTACCACCGCCTTTCTTGCCTCTGCCGTGAAGCAGTTCTGTCTTTCGGATTGAAGGGCAAAGTAGCCAGTGTAATTACTGGGCATGGGAGGCATATAATTTTAGTACCCAGGATGGCAACGCACTTACAGTGTAAAGTGATTTACCTTTAATAGTGCAAGTGTCTATAGGTGACGGTAACCACTTAACACCAAGTGGGCCGCAAGCTTGTTTACCATTTCGTAATATTAAAAAAAAATAGGCACATAATATGACTCATGCGAAAAGGGTGGAGCAGGGCTTTAGGTAACTTGGTTTAACGTCATCACACGGCAGTCAAGAAGTGCCTCAAAATAGTTACAGGTTGCTAGCTTATCGTCTATAAGTAGCTATAGAAGGGGCATTAAACTCAAAAAATTACTTTCAGTGAACCAAAATACAAACCAAACAACTAGGACATAATATGTTACACTCTAACATCTAAGCAGAGCGGGGATTATAGTTACAGCATATAGTTACACCAAATTTTAAGATAAAACGCTTTTTACAATAATCATTAATAAATATATCATATTCCGGGCTTAACTCAATTTTGCAGTGCGATTCTAATTTAAGTCTTGCTATTTGGTCATAATGGCGTATACTTAAATTGCACTGTACTTAGTCATAACAGAAAAACGGCACAAAACAAAATAATAATTTCAAAACAGTAAATGTTGACACGACATTGAACGTAAATCTGAAACTCGTTAACGTTCAGGACCAATCGAGGCTGTCTCATTTTTTACGACAAATAAAAACTTGCCAATGTCAGCTCGGTCAAGCAAAAATATTCTCTGCAAGGTGACTTCTTGTGGATTTGCAATACTAGTAGTGTTCAACTGTCTTAATTGTATTTATTTCGTCGCTAATAAGTTAGGGTACAGCGGAGTGGAAGCTCGAACTTGGAACTGCGGTCGCTAACTTACAGCCCCTTATATGAAAATCTATCTAAAATTTAATAACAATAAGATCTAGGTCAAAATGAAGTCTCAAACAAGTGTTATTACAACGTAATTCTAAGTGAGAATCCACTTCTCACTTCGAATTTAGCTATCAAACGCGAACCAATAATTTACAAAGAATTGAATATTTTTAATCACTAAAATGTCTAAGGTAAATTTGATTTTCAAAAATTCTAATACACCATAAAGATTACATACGAAAGAGGGGTAGCAAAACACGTGTGTCGTACTATCCTTTTACCACTACTATAATAGTTACGTTTTTTATACTAAAAAAGAGCACACAGACAAATTTTAATGCATGTAATATCTATTAACACAGTCTTGGCTTACCAGAGTTCTGGAGACAAAAACCGTACAAAGAGAGGTTAAGATATTTTTATACATATCACTCTAGACACGTTGAAACATTGCTTAGTTACAAAGATCGTACCAGTCATTATGCCCCAGTACGCTTTTAATAACTTTTTTGCCGTGCTAAAGTATGGCACATGCCAACCAGCTTGCCTGATTCGACGCCTGACCTACGCCACTGAAACACATTTATTCATGCGCGTTCAACTGACCGTGCATTCGTTTTTTAAGCGAAGCGCATGTTGCGCGTATGAATGCTCCAATGTGCATAATGATTCACTTGTGTGCCGACTTCCCCTATGTGTACATGGCTCCCGATTCTCCCCTTATATACCAGTTAGGGCTTACAGCGCGGGCTTTGATTTGCACATGATTATATTTCAGGGACTTGTAACTTTGTAAATAATTTAAAGCGATACCTGTAATATAACAGTAGGTTTCACTTTAATATCACTAAAGTTAGGTTACCTGTTTCAGAGGAGGTTTCAAGTGAGTTACCATTGGAGTTTCTCCCGAGTTCTTATTGCAAAAACACGTGTTGAGGGACTCCATTTTAAATACAATCTACCGTACAATTGTCGGTTACTTTAATAAAATTTTCACTTGTTATTGGCGCAATGCGTAATATTTTTGTGTCCCGATCGCCATTCATTTAAAAGAAGAAGAAGAGTTACCGTTAGCATTTATCGGACAGATAGTCCATATAAAACTGTCAATTAAACTGCCAGATATCTCCTAATCAGAACCTGTATAACCGGGTCTTAGGCGCTAAGCAGACAGAACAACTTTGATCTTTGTATTGCGGCAACAGTCAACTCGCAACTAGCTGTATACACATAACTTAAGGAAACTGCGCAGACATAGCAACTAGCAACTCTAGTTGTGAATTTCGATTTTCGACATCAGTTTTCAGTTACTGCACTCCAGGACAGAATCAGTTTCAAATTGACGCAACTAGCAACTGTCAAGTTTGTACTTGTGTAAGTGATTCATAGTCACACTGACTCTTGACCGTGGGTTTGAAAATTTTATTAGAATCGCGTTAACCGGAAAGTGGGCATGTTTGTTGTTGCAACTGGCAACCTTTCAGGAAAACTCAGTTGATAGTTTCTTCCACTAAAAATGATAGTTTATTCAACCGATAAGTTGCTCTGTCTGATAAACACGTAGACATATTGCTGAACAACTTGCTTCTTAATTTTGCATAATTAAATTACATTGCATATTAAGAAAGTATACACAAAAATATCAGATCCAACTTAAATAGGATTACTAGTCGATTAAAAAATTGCCGAATACGAATATGTATTGTAATGAAGACAAAGTTACCTTCTTCAATGTTTTTTCTTATTTTAATATGACATTACGTGCGCCTGAGTGTTATACGACGTGTTCAATATAAAAACCATCAACCTAATTGGAAATGTATACCTACAGAAGATGTAATTTATTGCAAGCAGACAACAAAAACAAAATACAATGAAAAATAAAAAGCATAACCATGTTACTAGACCAGTATAACCGCACAGCAAAAAACGTATTACTTATCTAATAACACAACTTAGTATTAAACTATTTATCTGTGCAATTAACTCACTGTAAAATGTTAAGACGCCCATACCAATTAGGTTATAAACACATGTGCAGCCGAGTGCAACCGGCGCAGCAACGCATTGAATCGATTCGCCCGAGCCTACCTCAACCCCCCCATTAAAACAGGTGCCCTTGAGAGCTAGGTTTCCCGTGAGAGGGGAGAATGGGGGAAGGGGGCTAGTCCTGACCACGCACAACGCAGCCTTGCACCGGCCTATATTTGCGTGCGGCATTCCGTTGCACCTTCTCTCTCGCTTGCATTTATTCTTCATTTTACAGTAATTTCTTGTGGTATTCCAGTAACGAATACCTATGAATTACTGAGTAGTATAATAATAACCGTGGGCATTTCTCGGCGTAAATGATGATGATGATATAATAATGTCCAATTTGAAACGAATCTGTTGAAATTTTTAATATATCTACACATTTACATTATTCATTTTCTTTAAAAAGTAAATAGATATACAAAAATGCAATGCAAGTCAAAATATATCCATGCTCTTCAATTCAGATTGAGTGAAAAATATTTTAGTGATAATTTACAATTACGTTGCTTTGGTAATGTTTGTCTTGTCAAATAAGTTTAAATATTTATCCGTTTAAAAAATAATCACAATTAGAATGAGATCTCCTTGCATTTATAGGGAAAAAAATCATAAGATACGATGCAAAAACAAATGTTACAAAAAATAGTAATGCAAAATATTAAAATAAAGTTTATTTTTTTTTCCATCGTGACCCAGAAGCGCTTATAATTGATTCAGTGTGATAAGTGATGATATCGCTGAAGTATATTATATATATTCTACTTTTTTGTTGCATTTTTATTATTGAACTTATATTGCTCATAAATACAAGAAGTATAATTTCAAAAAGACGTTTTTCTTTGCAAAAGGACTACGATTTTTTCGCTCCAGTAATTTTTTGTGAATATTTGATTACACGGTAATGCTGTCAGAGGATATTTTCAATTACGATAGAAATAACAGGCTGACAGTCTTTCAAAATTATTTTTATTTACAATTGAACAAAATTGCCTCTGTAATTCGTAATTTTGTGCTGTAAATATTTGATTCGCAGTAAATTGTGGAGGGGTAACGTTCGTTTCCTTATGATTTATAAATACAAAAATTACTTCTCATTTTATTTCATTTTTAACCAAAGTCCCACGTTAATAAATTTCATTAAAATCAACTACCTAGTGTATAATTTAATATTAAAAGCAGTGCATAATATTTATGTAACTTAATGAATTACTACGTACAGTAAAGTTATTAAGTCATTGACACATTCTGCAGGTATTATACAAGTAATTTAATTTTCCTACACTTTTCACACGACATTTACTACTGTTGATTATAGTTTTATGATTTTTTTATTTAATATACTTCTGTGGAACTAATTTACTGATAGAGTAGACTTCATGTGAATTATGACTCTTTCCAAATCCATACTATACAAACTATAAAGGGAGGATAAAACTTGCTGAGTTTCTTGCCGGTTCTTCTCAGATCAGGCCTCCTGGTAGACTTTTGAACTGATGGCATCAAAATTGACTTTCATAAGTGTACAAATTGTACATAAATGAATAAAGAAATTTTGACTTTGCTTAATGGCAAAATTACATATAAGTAGGAATATAGAAAAGCATATTTATGTTACATATTAACTCGATTGTAAGTCCCAGTCGACTCGTGACTCGTGCTCAGCTTTTAATAAGCTAATGGCGGAAATCAACAAATTAAATAGGGAAGGTTCGTATTTCTGAACCCAAATAAAAATAGGCCGCTAAAACAAAATGTTATGGATGGAGATTTGCTGTCACACGATAGCGTTTTACGGCTAATTGGGTCTGCCTCATCCATTATATTGTAGGTTATATTATTATAAATAAGAACTTAGGTTAAATATTCTATCATATTATGTCAAATACATTACATTAGTGAAAAAGGGAATGTTTAAAAAGCTTACATTAGAAAGTGAATTTACATTAATATTTGTAGAAAAACATATTTTCTTTTCTTTACAAACCTACTTTTTACATACCGATTTTTATTTTGTAAAAGTGGTCATAGTAGAGGTACTAGATATTTATTTAGGAGCTTGTTACCGAATTTAGTGGAATTTCTTATAAGTATTTTTAATATTAACAATTTTCAAAATATGAGGCCCTCCTCTGACCTGTAGCTCTGACTGTACAATACGAACTATTTTTTTCCTTCAAAAACCATTGGCAGACGTTAACAATTGAAGCAACAAAAACGACTTTAAATATAACCGCATTAAGGCACAAGAATACGACTTTGTAACGTTCACAAACTGTGACATTGAACTGTGAGAACGCCGCATACGCCTATTTCCTCCGAGAACTTGAAGCTTATGTGATTATGTTTCTTGGAATATTCTAGGGGTTAAGTCGTGAGCAGCTATTCTTATGAGGCTATTCAGTAAAGGTCTTATAATAATATGCCCGTTTGCTGTCTTCATGTTAGTTAAAGTACCCCTTTCACGGTCAAAAAGGAGGAGAGAATACTATATATTATTATACCTAAAGCAATGTTTTATGTTAAAATGGTGAATATACTGTGACTGTAATGATTTGGAGTGTTTCTGTACTCTGTTGGCTTAGTGCATTTGATTGAAGGTTAGTTACTTTTGGTGTATGATGCCCTTTCTAAGTAGGCAACAGGCATAACATACATATTAGAGATGTTACGGAGCGGAAAGGTCAGAGTGGTATCACACTTCCGATTTCGATTTCAGTTGTGATATAATAGTGTATAGTCACGCTGACTGTTCATCGTGGATTTGAAAAGCTTATTAAAAATCGCGGCAACAGTACCTGAACTGGGTATTTTTGTCGCTGCAACTAGCAATATTAGCGAAAAGTTAAAAAACGTTGATTAGTTACTTTAAATAAGTTGATAGTTTCTACAACTAAAGTTGCTCTGTCGGAATAGCTCCTAACATTTGACAAGAGACGCCGCTATGACATGATGTTTTGTCAGTAATAAGCATTTGACGTAATAGATTGTCCATTTGTCTAGGCACTCTAGTTAATTAAAGCCGTATCTGGCAGTATGTGCCATGCAGTGTATGTCGTTATTCACCGAAGGTTTAGTTACTTTCCGGGTTTGATGCCCCTGTTAAATAGGCGACACTTTATCAAGCAGCGTTTTTTATTAATTACAAAAATGCAGCAGAAAAAATAATGTTTGTATAGTTAAGCATTAAATAAATCGGTGTCTCTGACTATAATCAGACTATGGTCAGTCTATCAGGCCCGAAATAAGCAGAAAAAATAATGATTGTATAGTTAAGCATTAAATAAATCGGTGTCTCTGACTATAATCAGACTATGGTCAGTCTATCAGGCCCGAAATAAATTATAACTATGTGTTACATCCTATTAATATTATAAAAGCGAAAGTTTGTATGGATGTATAGATGAATTTATGGATGTCTGGATGTGTGTTTGTTACTCTTTCACGCAAAAACTACTGAACGGATTTTAATGAAACTTTACAATAATACAGCTCATACATTAGAATAACATATAGGATATAACTTTACCGACATTGTCGCGAGTGAAGCCGCAGGCGACCACTAGTATTCCTATAAATATATTTTGAACTACGCACTAATGATGCTTTTGTTTGCTATATTGAAGTCCTAAATCAATAGATCTGCTGTCAAATAACTCGTTGTACATGATTGGTCAAACAATCTATTTGAATAATGTTGAACAACTAATCATAATACACAGTTTGACAGCCTACCACGACCATTCAGAGAATAGAGGTTATGTATGAAAAAAAATATACTAAAAGTGATGATTAGATTTTTAAAATTAGAAAGTTAAAATTTAGATAAGTAGATATTAATTGTTAATTAGTTACCTTAGGATATTATTTTTCATTTTAATGAACTTATTTAGCTATCTAAATCTGAATACGTATTGTTGGTTGGCCACAATAATAGAATTCCCGAATATATTTCCAGTAACTTTACTGAAACCACTGAGGACCGAGCGCTTACTTACACATACTGTTTTCACATACGGTGTTACAAGTTCAAAACAATATTGTGACTAAACTTCGAGGTAACGTACTTATAAACAATTTCCGAAGTTTCCTTACCCACGATAAAAAGCAACCGGTGGTAATTGCTCAATAAGATAACTAGAACAATATAGTGAAAGCACATTTTCCAACAAGTTTCCCTCGCAACTTCCAAGAAGGAGAAACGAAGCAGCGGAAATCTTAGAAAAAGTCATACAAAAAACGTGTTAAGATCGCGGCGCATCGCACGCTCAACACAATAACATAAATCGATAGGAAAGGAAGCCCTCCGAGTAGTTCAACGGTGCGTGAGGGCGACCTAATACACCCACTACCCAGACCGCATGCGATGCGGGCTAAATATACAGGGCCCGCTGCGTGCCAACGTTGCACCGAGGCGAACGGAACTTATGTCGCAACTACAACGTCCACTATTGCTTGTCGGGAGAAAATAACCGGTTTCACTCGCACTGCGAGCGATTAACGACTCAATGGCGCCGCGAAACGTGCGAGATTCCAATACGCCGGCGGAGGAAGACGGCCGTTTTGAAACGCAGCCGCGGTAATAACACTGCTAGGTGCATTTTCGCTGCAATTTCGCTCTCGGTCGGGCTGTGTGTTTGTGGCGCGCTGAAGATCAGGGCTAACTATCGTCCGTCCTGCTCACACGCGGGCGTCTCGCAAAAGAAACGCTACAACTCTATCTGACAGCGACGCGACGCCCGAGAGGCTTTTGTGCGTTTTCCATGTTTATGTTTATAGGACTGCACGTACAAGGGGTGCTTTGAACGCCGGTTGCAGCGTAGTTATAAATTCCGCGACGTTTTTGTTTTTATTTCAAAGCGTGTTTGTATTTTGCTATGTCGCTAGCATGTGTTGCATGTGTGGTAATGTAGCGTTTACAGCATGCAGTGACCTTTGCGTTTCTCCGATGATTTTGCGACAAACGACTTTTTAATACTCAATTTTACTAACAGAACGCGATATCGTGGGAGGTTTCTTCGTTGCGATTATTGCCATATCTATATTTAATGTTCGAATGAGCCTCAGATTACTGAAGCGTGAACATACCCCTCGAAAAAGATATTTTCATATTTCTTAGCTTCATGCTCATCCGCAGGGTGGCTATAAAGGTATAGATATTACCTATCTACGTGATATTTTCATATCAATGTCCTTTTAATGTCTTTATTGATTTTTCACATGCAAACAAATATTTACCATTTTCATTATCAGTATTTATACAATAACTATAATAAATATAGCCACAACATCTATGTCTAGCTACACAAGAAAGTTTCAAAAAATCTCTATTTTATATTTTTTTTAATGAAAAAAAAAAGTAATGTCATACAATACACTCTTACAGCTCACAGGTTTATGCGACACGTGTATTTTAGGTAGATACGATAAATATAGAAAACAGTATATCCTACGACATAATGTTATGGATTTACTACTAGTGAATAAGCAAACAATGCTGACAGTCCCTAAAGTAGGGTTTACACGGGTGGCTAAAGCCGCACGGCAAAAATCGACCGTTTAAGGCGCTTTCCTGAACGGCGCGGTAAGTTTCCGTTTCAGTGCCAAAGCTATACAGATTCTTTAGTGAGAATAGCTTGTTGACTGGCTCGGTTTCATTGTGGTATCGTTCCGTTTTATCGTGAGCGACTGGGCCTGCTGACGAGAGTGACGGGATGTGCAAATCGAGTGGCTCGGTACTTGGTACTCGGTACACAGCCACATGTATGCGCTCTGCGCAAAATCTGTACCGAAAGATGCAGTAAGAGAGCTCTTATTTAATTACATGCACTCATTAAAGAACTTGTACCGAATCTGCAGGTTCGAGACCGAATGGACAACTCACCGATTCGGTCAGAATTGACCCCTAAATGGCACTTGGTTGGTTGACCGGTGACTAAAACCCTAAAGTAGACTAACGTCCCAGAGGAGACTCCCCCACGAGAGATGCTCACCAAAATCTTCTAGAGAAGTTCGCATTATTTGGTCCTTGCCTTCAATAACCCGGTGACCCTGAGAATACCATCTGTGTCCATCAGCATTAGTCATTAAAAAAGAATGATGCCGTACTGCGTAGCGTCACTTTTAGCGCGCTGTTGTATCTTAGATGATCGAAGGCCGCAAACCCCAAAGTAGATTTGTTTTATGTTATTTAGTTGGCAGAGAAGCATACGGCCTACCTGGTGGTAAGCAGTTGAGTCATTGTAGCCTATAGACACTCGCAGCACTGAGGTGACTGAAGATACTGACGCTTGCAGATTCTGCGAACAGAAGCGTGAAACACCTCTGGTGCTGGAAGTGCATAAACCTCCTTTGCTTTTGTGAACTTCTCATTCATAACAAAATCCTACATTTGGGGTGACACTTTCATTCATTCACACACACAGGGGTGACCCAAATGATATCAAAACTATCCAAGATGGGGAACATCTTATCATTTTCAGATAGTACCTAACTAAATAAGTACATGTAAGGCCTCAATAGAACTTACTTGGAGGCTAGTCATAATTGATCTTTATAGGTCGCAGTGACGTAAGTAAATAGCCCCGAAACAATACTCGCGCGTTGCTAACCCTTGACTGCTTCCCTGCCCCTGTGAAGCTCTGTCAACCTGAGATAGATTAGCATCCGACTTTTGTCGTGCGGCGAAAATCGTGTGGGGTTTAGTCACCCGTGTAAACCCGGCTCAGGCTGACTACGTTTACGACGGCGACACACAGGCGCCACTAATTTGTAAATAATACTCCCTGTATGTATAGAGTGGTATAGAGCTAGCTTTACAGTAATGAAAGCCGACATCATGATTTTGTACGGTTTATGATTCGTTAGGGGAAATTTCCGCAGACTATTTTAGGAAAATGTCATTCCTTCTTTAACGTTTATCGCCTTAGTCGTTCAAACAGCCTTCTTGTTTGAATTGTCCTAGCTAGCTACTCCTACCTCGTGAAGGTTTGATTTACCATAATAATGTCAGCAGCTTTTCTCCGTGTCGATCGCTAGTGAAAAGACAGTCTCTCAATGCGTGAGGGGTCCAAGTAATACTCGCTTTTTACATTCTGTCATCACTTCCTAGATGAGATAAAGTTAATTAGTTCCCTGTGCATTTAAGTAAAAAATACCAAAAAACTGAACAAATTTCTCTTACATTTAAAATATTGTTTAGTTAAAATGTTAACGGTATTAATAATGAGCTTTTTTACTGATGTCGTGATCGTCTATATTAAAAGTATCCTTTGAATCTTTTCTATAAATAGATCCTCAATTAGAGTTTATCCGTTAATCGGACTTTTACAAATCAACTTAAATGATTTTAATGAAACTTTCACAGTGAATAATGAAATATTTCAGAATAAATAAAGAGTTTGTTTAATGTTTTCGTCACACGAATGCGTAAGGAACAATATATTTCACAGAGATCCGATTTCATTATTGTATTATAAACTGTGTAAAATACTATTTTCAATCTAAGTTTGTGATTCTTCCAGAAGATAGACGTCTGCCCAATCTTATAACCCATTCGAACGGGTCCGACTGAGCTAAAATGTCAACACTTAAAACATTTTTATGTCTTTTAGTAGAAAGTATGGAGTTTTTCCCGAGTTCTTGCTGTAAAAACACGTGTTGAGAGACTCCATTTTTAACCTCAATCTACCGTACAGTTGTCTGTTACTATACTACATTTTCACTTGATATTGGCGCAATGCGTAATCTTTATGTGTCGCGATCGCCATTCATTTAAAAGAACTTCTTCTTTTAGAAGTAGTAGAAGGTATCGCCCTATCGGTTATGATTTATGGGGCTGAGAAGTAAACAGTCACGATAGATGCCGTTCATAGTTCAAGGTTGCTTAGCTATGAGAATATGCTCGAAGTCTCTAGAAGAATTGCACACGGAAACAGTGAAACAGACTATTCTAAAGGCGATTCGATAAAAATAACTGATAACAAACCACTGTCATTTTTGTATGAGTGATGAGCAGAAAGGATGCGAGTGAAAGGGAGAAGTCTATACAAAATGTCATTTGGATTGTTTACACTTCTTTGTCGAATTCAGCTCCTTGTAAATACAAGCAGGGCGACAATCTGCTTGGCAGCATGGAAGAAGCCGGATAAAGATAATCGAAAATTGTTCAAAGGTATTGGATAGGCCTTTGTCTAATAATGGATTGATACATGCTGATGAAGATGATAATGAAAAAGAAACAAGAAACAATTTTTTTGCTAGGATAGTTCAATAGCGAACAAACGACGAGGGATTCCAAAGAGACTTACTACAAAGAAAGTAATCAAATTTTAAGTATAAGTGACTTCAGGTGAGTTAGGAGCTTAGCATATACAGGGCTACAGAACTTATATTTCTTGCTAAACAACGAATTGTGTACATACTTCTTACATTAAAAGTTACTGAAGTTATAATACCTTCTCTATGTACCTAACCCTGACCCAATTTGAGTTGATGATAATAATAGTTTTAACGAGGAGCAACCACTCGATGTGTTTTCTGAGAACGCAGAATATGATTATTAATTTTAGCCACACGTCCGGCTCTAGCGAAAGTCTTCTGGTTTTGTTTACGATGTAGAAATAGCGTAACAAACACGCAAAGAACTCTAACTTGCTTCAAGAATTGAAAGTAAGTTGATCAAATATTTTTTTCGCAAAAATTCTTAATTAAGAAGAAGTTCATTCATCCTTTTAATTTCAAAAGAAATTTAAAACAATAAAAAACGAAGCCAAGGTACCCAACGATGGAAAACTGTAGAATGTTCATTGAAGTCTAATACAAAGGTGTTTTTTTTAGTTAAAAGTAACAACGTGACCTTCAAAGGTAATCCAAATGAACCCATGAAAATACAGGAAAACTTGCAAGATGTAATGATATTTATAATATTTAGAACACTGTAGATACGTATACACATAAATTTAAATGTGGCATTGTGCTACATATTAGTTACAGTCGTAAAAATTTCTCAACCTACAACATATCTAACGAAGTTAAATGAGCAAGAATTGTACTACGAGTATATTCCAAACAATGGGCAATCAATACCGTATTCTGAATTACATGACGCAGATTTAAGCGAGTATTTATAAAAGTGAAGTGAAGCTTTGTAAGTCTCTTCAGAACTAGGTCTTGCCAGCGTGGTTTCGAAAGCACGGCTATACGTAAAACCCGAGGCTGGTGCGCAACTTTTGTGTAAAACTTTGTAGTTCATATTATTAGCTAGGAGTTATTTTAAGGAAATTGTTATTTTTAAAATTCTCGTAACTGTTTGATTTTAATTACCGTTTTTTTGCTGGTAACCCTTTCCATGTCACAATGATTTCGTGTTGTTTTCTACCTATTTTATCAATTGGGATACCCATTCTTCTTCAACCCGTCATGGCTGAGGATTGCGACCACGTACGATCAGTCTCCACATTGTGCGTTCATACGCGATGTGAACTATATACACATTACGTGGTCAATAAAATTTCTATTTGATATTAAACTGTTTTTTCCTGGATACAGACTGGAACCATATTAAATTTATTGCTTATCAAATATGTGGAAAAAGTGTACTCTGACAGAGACAGTTTTCTGGAGTTAGTATGATCTCATTATAGTCGAGATACTGTATTTATAACAGTGTTAAATAAAACTTTAAATATTCTCTTACAAACAAATATATCGCATTTATGCCCTTTTCGGAAAGTGCAAAAAAAATCATCATAGGTTAAATCGGTTCCCAAAATCTGCCACTTCAATTTCCTGTTATCTCAGTATGACTTCATTTAAATACTACCAACTGTTTTGACAGTTGTGGTAACTGGAAAGAGGGCCTACTCTTACGTTCAGTGCCGTAACTGAACGAGTACTATATTTACTTTCGGCACGTGTTTCCGAACTGAATGGGCGCGGAGCGTGACCTTGAACCTACGACACGCACCCGCCCAAACGGACGCCCACAGCCCCCTACCCCCTGATCAATAGCCCGCTTCCGACTTGCACAGTTTCCTCACTCGTGCCTATTCCAACGAAAAACTAGTTCAACTGTAAATTAGGTGGTCATGCAAATTCTGAATGTAACGAACATTAATCTAGGAACCAAATTAGAACAACACGATAGTGTAATTTATTGGAATAGTTGCTATTCATAGTCTAGTTTAATAAACTTTCACCTCATATTATCTGTATATAAGTACCAATGACCCCGGTTCTGCACTGGCCACGGATAACATTAAGTATTTTCTTGATTGTAATGATTCCTGCATATTAATGCACCATTTGCTCCAAGTTAAGTGTTTGGAAATCGATGCATAAGTTTATTTTGTACACACAGACAGATGCACTACAGCTGTACAACTCATCCAACATCCTCACCTCTCCTAATTTTCTCCAAGAGCGTATAGAACACATTTAATTGCCAAAATATTCTCCTAACTGCCCAGTGAGCCTATAATAGGATCCTATTCTTGTGATGTGAAAGAAGCGGACTGTAATTTTAGGTAACTGGTATAATAAATAAATCGAACGTGAAATGTGTTAGGAAAATTTTTGTTCGAAGGGAGTGACGGTATAAACAAAATGTGAGGTTTTCAGTTCTAGCTTGGCCCTGATCTAATAAGTCCCGTAAAACTAAAAGGGTGATAGTATTTAAAGCAATATGAATAAACACGTCAGTGAAATTAACAATAATTTAATTTCTACTTACTATTTAACTTAAAACATATAATTTTACCTTTAAAATGCAAGGTGTTATGCAAATGAAAAATTATGCAAAATATTTAATTTTCAAAGCACCTTTTTAATGAAAACATTGGTTGAAATTTTAACAACGTTACTAAAATTATTATCTGCAGTTTGCTATCGTAACTGACGTGCTGTTAAAATAAGCATTATGCGAGTATTTCGTATCGATTCCACGGTTGATGGCTTCCTTTTGCTGCAAATTGACGACGTTTCAATATATTCTGCTTGCTCACACCAATTTCCAAAATTATATAGCAACAAGAAATTTTTTAACAGATATGGTAGTTTCCTATTACTCGTTTAAAGTTACTGATTGCATAGTATGAAATTCAAAGTGTTGCTTTCTTCTAACCGTCCACGGAGGTACTGTAGAATTATTGCTGGAAGAAGGCTACGGATCTAATAATTAGAAGCAAGTCTGACCAGTTCATCCAGTTAATCTTTTAAGGTAAAATAATCTTGAAACTGTTTCAACGCTATCTTTTCGTAATTTTATTCAGTTCGATATCAAGGTTCTTCAAAACCTTTGTTGTGATGCATAAAATACGGGGTCACGCGAACACAGGGCTGTTTGTGGTGTGCGCCAACTTGCCTGAAGTGGTTATAAACTAGCGATCAATAATTTACCGTCTAATGTCGCCAGGTTTGCCAGATGCTACTTCCTACATTTAGCTAGTCAGGTCATTCTTAGGAGTAATGAAAATATTTCCATTTGAGTTATTGCGTAAAAAGACGGAGGGTTTTAAAAAATACCGAAATTCCAATACAATCGAAATTCAATACATCGAAATGACAACAAAACAAATAATGCTATAATGCTTCATCAGATTTGGGTGAATATTTTGATTGCGTTATAGATTAAATTGTTTTTAAATTTGAAAGTTAAACACTTCTGTTTTAACAAGGCAGTTAATAAATCAAAAGTATCAAACACAAAAAGAATGAGTTTCAAAAAGATGGTTGATGAAGTAATATGGAAGTCGAATACGAATGATTTCTGGAGAAAATAGGTCCGATTTCCCTGTGTAACCAAAAATTACCTTGGCCGGTTTTCACATCTGCCGCTTATCGGTCCGGTGGGTAAGTCGGCCGTTGTCCATTGTCATTCGTATTGCGTGAGCGACGCGGAGCATAGTTCTTTGCCCCTATTGTTCTCTGATTTGTTGACGGAGGCGTTGAAACTGTAGCACTTTTTTATTTCTATTAAGATGAACGAGGAGTGTCAATTGTTTCTATTTAATAACTCGTTCTGCCGATGCGTCTAGACTTTCAGGCATCTTATGAAAGTATAAAGTTTAGTTTAAAAGTACAAAATTATAAATCTCGGCACAAATACAGAAGGAAAGTATGAATTCTACATATTTATCTTTATATTGAGTTATTATTATTACCATATACAAATAGAGGACTATGACAACATTTAATACACGCACGGTTTATTTCTATTTATGTTTTATAAGTTAATAACATTAACTTTACAAAAATATAGACGAAAACTAAATTTGTTTTCAAAGGTAACATTGAAGGGAATTATGTTCTTATCTTATTTCGTGGTATTGATCAAAATACAAATCCTTTCTACTTTTCTATAGAAATCGTTTTCGTCCCGGAAAACCTTATATTTAGTTGCTAAGCGATGTGTAATCCAAATTCCAAAGCGGTCATATCTCAAAGCTACTCTAGGAGGTAAATGTTTGCATATTCTTAGAAACATAACTAATAGGGTATGACACGACCAAAGATCATTGGTACTACCAATTATATTGTGTTCATATTCAATACTATTGTGGAACTTTTTATCGTAGCCAGTTTAAAGTATGTCAGTTTCATAATTTACATCTTTAAATTATACCTTAACCTTAACCGTTCAATAAAATTTGACATTTTTAATTGATTTTTCATTACAAATTGATCTTGGATTGAAACTTCCTGGCTTTCATCCAATACATGTACGCAAATCTCTATTATGTTTATTACTTGTATTATAAAAGATGAACGATCCCATTCGCGTCCATTAAACTCAAAGCGTAAATAAGCTATTACGATATTCGTACGCTATGAATCACGTTCTAGTTCCCAATTCCTTAGCGACTGCCTTCTCTTGTTTATTTTTTATTTCGGTCAACGTCCGTGCTCGCTCCATTGACATCGATCTAGGGTTATAAGTAGTTCTTTGTACTTAGATTATATTATCATGCTACAAAGCGTTATACCTTTTCAAATGTCCTATTATGTCAGTATTCGCACGTGCGATGTTAGTCGTCCAAAAATAGAAGTTAACGTCAAAGCGCTTTGTAGAACCCCACAAACTTGTTTCCCGCCAGTGTGAACAGAAGTGGCTATTTCGCTTAAAGCCTATTATTAATATCACGAAAAATGCTAATATTCTTACGAGCGTGTAGATTTCGAAACCTACGCTTGTGTCTTGTTTTTTTTTTTCAAGGTTTTTTGCCTCTGAATAAGAGTTGCGCGTTTAATCTGATAAGTTTCGGCTGCCGATCAGCAAAAAATCCTCCATCGGCATACTACGAGAATGTTAACCTCTCTCCTTACTAAATATGGATATTCAATAATTAATTCTCTGCTAATTTAATTGTAGTGCAATTAATAATATACTTGCCTATCTTGAGTATTGGGATAATAATATAAAGAAAATACTTATGCTGTGTTTTTTATAAGAACACATTTCTTTGCTAGCGCCTTTGGATGTTGCCTTCGAAAATCCGTCAACTTGATTATCTTGAAATTAGCCAACAGACATTTTATTTTGCGTGCATCTAAAGCCTGGAACATCTAATGGGAGTTCAATAAACTTCAGTCAGTCGAACTCAAAAGTTTGATATTATGCAAATATATTTATAGCTAGGTCAGTCTGTAATGTTTGGTCTAGGCATTCGATCGAAACCAGCGTATGTTGACCGGGCGCTTCACCTTGAAAGCGCACCTTGCTTCGTATAGTCCGGCCGAGTGAAAATGCCAATGGCCGGTTCTAGGTAGAAACCGGAGTGGAAGCAATAGAAGTTGGCCGTGTAGTATAGTTTGGTACAATGCTCGAAGACCGGTCCGCTGTGGGTGAGCGAGTTGAGGAATGCATGGGACGGAGACGGACTGAGTCGGCGTGATTTGAAAGTGTACGAGTTGTGGTTATCAACTTACGTTTATTTTCGATATCGACTCGATTCTTCATCGAGTTTTTTTTGCTTCTACCCAATTTTCTACCACTGTAGTTCCAGTTATCATAAGCTCCATATTGTGGGACGATTCTTTTGGCCGTTCAATTCCCAACTAACAATTGTTTGGCAACATCAAATTGCCTGTAATCATACGGTATAATGTTATATAATGGGTCGGTTTTACATCATTACCGTTCGTAGATAATCAAATTATCATATTTTAAGCATAAACACTCCTTCGCACTGTATAATAAAAAAGTTGATTTAATTCAGAAGCAAAAAAATAGGTCGTTAACATTTACTGAGTGGATCTGAATGATAATTGTAATACAACATTACACATAATTTAATTGTAAAAAATAGCTTTTTTTTATAAAAATTTCAAGCAAAATAGATCAAGAACAAATTCACCCCCAAGCGTTAGAATCATTTATGTAATCAGTTATCTCATAGTAAGTTTTATTAATTTTAAATTTAATAATAGGTAAGTCTCAAATATTATTTTGGGAGTTTGTTATAGAAGCGTATAATTACTTAGTCCTATTAAAGAATTGCTTATTCTGTGGAAACGAGTAGCATCTACCACAACATTATGTCTGTTCTAGAAAAATGCACTGAAAAAAATCGACTTGCCTCAGGCGGGACTCGAACCCGCACCTTCCACAATCCGGGTGGTTCTAGTATTATATTTACGCGTTTGTAAACGCAAAAATAAAATTATTCCATAATGTAAGGTAGTTTCATCTTAGCTGGGCGTCAAATATTTGCAAAAATATTTCGTTCGGGTCTTGGAAGTGCAAATTTCAAAGATTTGATGAAACGATGTTTACCATAAAAACATAAGCACCAAGCACTGACAAATTTCGACAGCGAAAAGCAGTGCCTCGGTGGCGAAATTGGTCAACGCGTCCACCCGGATTGTGGAAGGTGCGGGTTCGAGTCCCGCCTGAGGCAAGTCGATTTTTTTCAGTGCATTTTTCTAGTATTATATTTACGCGTTTGTAAACGCAAAAATAAAATTATTCCATTATGTCTGTTCCTAGTATTAACATTATGAGTGTCTCATTTTCCGGAAAAAAATATATGTTTTTTTACGTTACAGTACATTATATTACGTTACAGCACAATATATATTTTCAAACATATATTGTGATGCCACTGTAGGTATATTTATCTCTTTGTACTTTTCCCTAAGTGAAACCCGAGGAACTAGTTGGTAAATACCTCTTACTGCTCGTTTTTGCAAAACAAATAAGGTGTTAATGTCCGCAGCATTACCTCAGAGAAGAATTCCATAGACATACTACTATGGGAATAACTAAAGTACACAATTCTGGCTGTGTCTTCATTGGTAAATCATCTGATAGTTTTAACTGCATATGCAGGTGAACTAAGTTTACCAGATATTCTTGCAATGTGTGGAGCCAATTGCAATTTAGCATCCAACATTATGCCCAAGAAAATAGGGTGTGCAAAACATAATTAGTTTGGTTTATGTTCGTCGTAAAGCAAACTATTAATGTTAAACCATATATTACTTTAGATAGTGAATTGTATACTTCGTCATAATTAGTCATTTGTCTATATATTTAAAAAATCAGAGATGTATCATCTGCGAACAACACTTTTTCATGCCTGTCCTTGACACAGTAAGGTAGATCATTAGTAAACATATATTAAAAATAGAAAAGGGCCAAGGATTGAACCCTGCGGAACCCCTATAGAGACCGCAGCTCCAGTAGACCTTTTACCATGTATATCCACCCTTTGTACTTTATTACTCAAGTAAGAACTCAAAAGATTCTTCGACGCAGCGACGTTCATCTTAAAAATGTTAATAGGTTCTTTTAATGAAGTTAAAAGGCCGAGAGAAGAAATTATTTTTTATTTATAGTTTTTTTTGAGTCGGGGGTAACTTAAAAATTTTATTTTTATTTTTTAACTTTTTGCATAATGTCAATTGTCATAAAGTCGTTTGTCATACATCAATTGGCATAATCATTTAATAGCATAACACTAATGTCAGATAATTTTTCATTCGCATAACTTTTAAGTGGCAAAGCTGTCTAAAGGCATCTTATTTTTAAGTATAATGAATTAAATCCCTAATTTCATTTGGTATAATATAAGGTAGTCCTAAAATTCTTCAGCATAATTTAATTTGCCATAATTATAGAAAAACCTAATTTTATTTGGCATAGTCCTAAAATTTGGAGCATAATTTATTTTGTTCGGAGGCGTTCATTATTTTCTCTCGCTTTTTAGGTAATAAGGTAACAATTTTTTTAATGTGTAAAATTCCTCTGATCTACCTTAATTTAATGACTAGACAGTTTTAATCTTCTAATCTTTTTTCGATCACTACAGAGAGCAAGAATTCGACTTCACCTAAATTCCGTTTCAGCGTGTGTAATCAGGAGAAACTCAGCGAATCCTTGTAAATTAAAAATAGTAAGGATACTTGTAACTAATTGTGGTTATAATATTACAATTATGAACGGCGATATACGGTTTAAGGAAGAACTGTACGTCGACGATAAATCTAAGGTTGATTTCATTATTGATGATGTTTTAAATTCTCCCTATTCAACGACGGTTAAGAAATGTAGTCCATCCGAACATATTTTGGTAAAGACAGGGTTCTTCTTGAAGTTTTCATTAAAAGCTATAAAAAAAAATATATTTGAAATTTTAGCTGAGGCCAATGTATCAAGTTTTGCTGTGAATAATTCATTTAACAATTGAGAAGTACTTACGTAGGTACCGACTATTAATAACGTACATACATTACAGTGTTTTACAACTTCCTCGTCAGTGGTCGCTTATTGTTGTTAGTATTTGTGTTTATTTGTAGTTGCTTAGTCATCATAATATTATAATTATTTTATTCAAAAGTTTATTGACCTCTGAAATTTAAATCGTATTTGACTATTTCATATGGATTGTTCATGATTTATTATTACTCTATTGTGCGTTGATCGTGTTAGCTTTAATGTTATTAAACTAAGTAATTATAACTATTATTTTAAACTAAGGTGTTAAATAATTTGCACCCATAAAACAAAACATTAAAAAGTTTTTCATAAGCCCAATTAAAGTTTATGGTTCTGCAGTGTTGTGACCTCAGATCATATAAGTAATCTGAGGTTGTGGCCAATATTGGATATTTTTTATTTGGTACAAAGGCACAATTAAATATAAATCATTATCATCGTTAAGTATAAACGTTAATATGGTATAAAAGTGTACGTTATCAAAATTTATAAGTGGAACAAAAATTCTGTTTCCTCCAAAACGATAAATTTTGCAAACAATTTCTGTTTCTCTGTTCCCTTTCTCTGTTCGTTGTTATTAATAATTTCATTGGATAGTGTTTTAGAGGCTTACTTAACTAGGTAGGTATATACTTACTTACTTTGGAGGATGTGAGGAAAAAGGAGCTTAAATGCTAACAGCTTCATTAAGAGGTGCCTAATACAGCACAAGAGATTGAAAATAGAAAAAAGCTGATCATTATCCAATCCTCGGTCCGCGTTTGCAATTCGAAGTATTTTATCAACGTCGGGCGTGTCCATGTCAGTTTGTGCCACTTCGTCAAAGGCATAGAGTCCACTATCGGTTACTTCATCATGACGCCCACTCAGGTGGTGGTATAACAAACTATTTGTTTTCATCGTCCCTGCGACTGGCTCGGAAACCCCGATGTTTAACGGGCCGTCCCAATTCAAGCCCCGAAATAACCCGCGCACTGTCCCACTTTCCCCTCCCCTGCTCCCCTCAGATACCGCGATACGCCTGGTATGCGCTGTCAAAATGTTACTGCCGATGACTTTTGCGTCTCAGGTCACTGATTCTCTGATTAGAAAACAAAAATAGTCGGGAGTTATGCGCTTTGATTCTAAAAAATAGCTGTGAAATACTTTAGAAGTTCAACAGTATACTATGCAGTCTCGTTATCTGTCACCTAGAAATTAATAGTAGCAGACAGAATTTTATTGTCATAAGCTTAAAGAAAAATCGATTTAGTAAGACACGTTACGTTAGTTTACGACATACTGCAAAAAGATTTACAACTGATAGCCAGGAAAATACTGCAGTCATTTGTTTACCGCGTCCTAAAACACTAGACAATGCTTGTACTGTGTTCCCATTGGATCGCAAACTGTCAGCGCAGTAATTTCAACTGGTTCAAATTGAGGAGCTTCATTGGACCATTTATCTGCACGTGCTAGCTTTTTATTGTTTTAAATGTTTTCATTTCATTTAAGAAGATTCAACAACAAGGGTTAATTTATCTTTTCGTAGATGGCTCCTTTGCAATATTGGAAAATTTATATAGAATGATACAAGAGTTTAGGAGTAATTATTCAATTGTTAAATTACAAGCACAAGTTATAGCGTAATCTTAACATAGGTATTGATTCCTTTTGAAAATCAGATGGTGTTTTGATGTGTTCTGAAATGTAGTTTCTTTTTAATATTATACATAGAAGAAAAAAAATATATTTGATATTAGAAAATATTAACGACTTACAAACAAAACTTTCCTTTAATCTAAGGTGGTCTCGTCTAGACGTAGAATTTAAATAAAGAAATTTACTCGTGCCCCAGAAACTTGAGAATCAAAAATTTTAACATAATGACCTAACATTTTCCATTGCGATTCTCGTCATAACCCCAACCAGATCGACACGCACGTGTACGGCGCGTCGTTTCGTCTGTCGGTCCGTTATTGCAGTCGTGGCTATGGTACCCAAATATCATTTGAGTTAGGGTGAACGACCGCACCTGCAATCGTTCGTGTTGACAAAAGGATGACGTACGAATGATAATGAATACTACTATGTATGAGAAATTGTATGAAGCGTTAAATGAGAAGTGTTTGGTAGAAGAAGTAGCGCAGTAAATGCGCAATGATGAAATATTAACTATCGTTGTTTGTAAGTACATCAATCGGTCCGGGATAGAATAACAAAGTTTGAGTGATGTGTTCAGCACACATGTCATGTTCGTGTAGTCATTTATTAAAGTTTATTTTTAAAAATGTCTATCTTATGTTTTATGTCTGTCACATATTTTCTTAATGATACTTAAATTGGGCAAGATAATTATTGGCGTGAGCATAGAAGGAAAATCTAAGTAAATAGGCATTTTGGCAGACATTACAACTTATTAAAGCCTGTTCAGATAATAATAGTGTCAAAAGGATTATAGTTAAGGATTCTGAACTTAATTCGTCATCCTATATCACCAGGTAATTAAATGCTAAAAATTGAAAAAACACTTCTTTCTAAGAATTTATATCAAAACCAATTCGTTCTTTAGATACTTCATTAGCGCCTTTGTTAGCCATTATCAATAAACCAACGAGGCAATATAAATTAGACAAACATTAACCTATTTACCCTATTTGATATCTATATTACTTCAAAATCTAGTCTTGCTTTATTGGCGTGCACACGTCTATGAGCAATTGGTAATGACATTTTATTGATCAGAATGTTTTAAATATAATAAAAAATACATTTGTATTTTTTAAAAATACATAGTGTATTTTCTTTAATTTGTATATTCATATACGTATGAAACACCAATAGCAAAAGAATATTCTTGTTTATTTAAAGCTTAATTAGTCATGTAAATCTTAAATGATAAAAGGTTTTTGAAGTTAACATAAAAACTGAACTAAACTGGTTTACTGATAATTTATCTATACGACATTAGATAGATGATCTTATCTATGCGAGTTAAAATTCTTAAGAATATCTTAACCAATTTCATCAAATGAATAAATTTCACTTTAGTTGTACACAGAATTCAACCAATATTTTAGAATTCTCTGACCTTCATCGGGTCTTTTTATTGTAGCATTGACCAAGATTTTGTCGCATTTGCGTTTCGCGTTCCCAATAGTGTTTTTGTTATTCTTTTCTTCTAACAGTTCCACGCCCTTATCCTATAGTGCTGTATAAAACTGAACATCGCATTTGAGGACGATTTTCGCGTCTTACGTTCATCACATCTGCTGATCTATTCAAAGGCTAATTCTTTCCTCAATCCAAGTACAATACTGTTATTCAATATCATTACATACATACATACGATCACGCTCGTAGTCCCATGAGGGGTTGAGCAGAGCATTATATCTCTAGTCGCCTTCAATTCAATTTAATTATCACTGGAAAAGATGCTTCGGTTGAGATTATTGGATAAAGTTTAGTTTCACTTGTTTATCTGTAAAAAATATCCTTTTTACGTTTCAATACTTATCTACCCACATTTTTGCTTACTACGAATAACTTTTTGACAGATATCCTATATAAAATATGTCAAAATGCTATCGCTATCAAGGGAAATTGTCGGTGGTTGTGGTATTAACCTCGCATGTAGTTTAATTTTATTTTACGTTTTAATTCTTCTGATTGTTATAAAATCTTTTTGCTTGACATATTGTGTCGACTACAATGGAAGAGGGCGCTAATTTACTGAGATACAGGTAGTTATACCTAGTTCAGAAATCAGAGACTTCATTATTATGGCTGTAAATGCTTTTGTCAATAAAGTTGTTATTATTATTATTGAAACCGGTCATATGTGAAACACACTTAGCTTAGCAAATGCAGATGACATTACAACACCTTGTCTTACATAAGGCGATTGTTTTGTCTCTATTTGCACACTTTAAACGAGATGTAACACTTTCGGAGAAAGCAGACAGATCTTTCTAGTACACTGAAATAAGTAAAATAACAATTTCAACAATAACCTTTGTGATACAATGTGTACCGAGAAAAGGTTGTTTGTGTAAAAAAGGTGTAATATCATCGAACTCAGAATAAATACACCAATCAAAAGTGTCTAGGGATCAAGTATATTTTTATCTATAATGCTATTACACACTTTTATAGGAAAAAATATACCTATTTTTAATAAAAATTTAAGGAAAATTCTTTATTCAAACAGAGAAAATAAACAAAATAAGAATCAATAACGATCCAAAAAAGTTAAAATAATAGTCCTCAGTTGCGGCAATACTCTGACGTACTGGATCCTAAGACACTTTTGATGATTGTATTTAGTAATGAATTTATTAGTGACCTGTTCTTCTTTGCCGGACTGATTATTTATTCCTTCATTGTTTTATTTTAACTCTTTAAAGGTCTTATTGATACTGAAAGAATACCTTTTTGGATTCTACTAATGAACAAGTGGTTTTCCTCTTGTTATGGGATTGGATTATATTTATTACAGCATAACTAACGTTTACATCATATATCACGTAAAATAGTTTAAAGAGATTTATTAGAAGATTTTACTCGTCGAAAATAGGAAGCGTGGCCTTGCCCTGCTTGTGCAGATGGCACATTTTTTCAGACGTTGAAACACGGCCGTGTCTATGTGTCTGGCTGATGGGGATTTGCATAAAGAATTAGATGTCCATTAAATTCGACCGCCACGTTTGATTTGACAAAGGATAAATGCCTATCTTCTTTAAATTTGGGAATCAGAAGCACTCTAAAAACCTCTGATTTTTTTCAATTACTTTTTGACAAGAATGTTCAGCAGTCTCGAAAGCGTGTAAGGATCTGGTTATAATATTTTGTCTGCTACATGTACCCATTAGGTATTGTTTGTATATATGTTGACTTACAATTAAAAATATTAATTTTATTTAATAACATTATAATATAAAGTAAGTAGCTATGATAAAACTAAAGATTCGAGACGATTTGAGAACAATATTTCATTCCAATAAAAATGACAAAGACAAATTCTTATTGGGAATTTGTTTTTTCGTAGTAAGTAGGTATTACAAAATTAAATTTCTTTGTTAAATGAGTAAAGGTTACTTCGAACTCACCGCGTCTCGTAAGCTTATTTATCGACCAATTGCATTAGGCTTAGGCGTAGAGTCCGCGTCTGATGGATAATTCAATTTACTAAGTTAAACCGGTAACACTAAGCTTGAAGTGAAGAAATTGCATGTTGTTGACCTAAGTAGTATTGGATAACCCTTTTTTGCTGGTCCGGAACATAAATGGTGGAAGGCAAAAACTGTCCAAACCGGTTTAATGAAGAAAAAATTAATATTTCAAATGTTAGCCAACATTGAAGAGCCAAACAGCTGAACTGATAATGAATCTGCGCCAACACAACGACATAATGTCTTCTTCTACTTGTTTTATATTTAAGTGAAAATGTACTAGTAACAGATAATTGTACGCTAGATTGAGTTAAAAATGGAGTCTCTCAACACGTGTTTTTACCACAAGAACTCGGAAGAAACTCCGACATAATGTCTTATTAGGCAGTTTTACATCATGCTTTTTGACATTATTTTGTCCAGTATAAGTAAGTAGTTTGATGGTATGTCAACAATATATTACGAAACTGATACGCACGTGTGCTGTAATCATGATTAACACAATTACAATTATTATTCAATAAATTAGTGACCGCAATAATTGTAGAGTGGAGGAGACACATGTTGTCGTGATACAACAAATCAGCTGTGACGGAGAAGGCGCTCGACCGGCGTGCTGTGTTAGTGTGCTACTACTTGCCGTCAAGCGACACTTTCCAACTTGTACGCTATAAATATTCAACAGCCGCTCTGGCAGACAGACCAGTCATTGGTACTTTATAAACTACTTTAGAATACCCACCTAGGTACAGTTTGGACTCAATTTTGACGGCCCACTCTCGCACTCCCACAAAAATTAAGATGACACTGTCGTCTACGTGCACACTAGCCTGTCTACATATCCATCACTGCACATCCGCACGATAGCGAGGCTCACGATTTCACTGTCACAGCACGCGAACGGCCGACTGGCCTAGGAGAGTCACTACAGCACTGATTAGCCAACGGTGGAACGTCGAAGTCGGAGGTGAAACAACCGAAACTGCAGCGCGAGGCCAACTCGACCTCCACGCTCGAGAGCGTGAGAGCCGTCGATGCTTGGACTTTGGCAGGTGGGCTGCGTGGAGTGCAGCGCTCGGCGGAGAGGTGTACATACGACGCGCGTGACTCGCCGCCGACTGACGGGGCGCGCCGCGGCGAGCCTCGGCCCACCACCACACGCTCACTCGCGCACACTCGCCTGAGGCCGCCGCACCGCGCCTCTCGCCCCACGACACACAGTGCGACGCTACACCGACACTCCGCGCTACGCCGGACGCGGAGATCCGTCAATATTTTATAGATTTCATACTCAATTTGACTTTAAAATCTCAACGAAGCGACGCTAGCCCGTCGGACGGGCTGAATATTTACCTAAATAATGAGTATGTTGGTTGTCTCACTGGACGCATTAGTTGCGCAGTGAATGGGTAGCGCGTGTTGAAATACCGAGAGCGCATGCGCCACACACACAGTCAAAGTGTCTCGTATAAACTTAAATTTGACATTAATGCGTGTCTGTAGCAAAAAGGGACGTGTAATTGAAATTAAAGCCTTTGAGAAATGTGAGAGTTTTATCAATTTCAGTAAGACTGTTTTCTTATACATAGTTACATTCAAGAAAACTTCATTACATACCTACTCATTGAAATATTAAATAAAACAATTATTATAATACTAACATTATTTACACTGCACTCGTGTAAGTGAGCGCAGTGTGTAGGAAGAAGGTCATCGTAATGATTTAGCTGCGATTCTATAAATTGCGCAAATAGATGTTCCAATGAACTCGTTTAATAATAGCGGGCGTCGCGAGGGCGTTACGAAGAGAATAGCGTCGGTGAGCGTCACGTTATCGAGATTGGCGCTATTCGGCGCTAGTTAGAAATGTTTTCAAGGTTGATAGGTAATAATGAAGGGGTTGATTTTAAGTAATCTAGCTTAATTAACTCAAATAGCCCTTACAATACATATTAAAATACAACTTTTTGAATGAATAAAATAAAATTCATGACTTTAAAGTTAAAACACTATCTACGTGCAGTGTAACATTAGGACGCAATAAATTGAGTGACACTTATAATAATGCTTACATACTTCTACATTGATTTGGAGGTAATTAAAACAGGCGTAGAAAATAAACGAGAAAGGCGGGCTCGTCGGCTCGTATCAGTCAGCTGTCAGAAACAAATCGGTTTGTGTCAGAACCAGATTGCTACTCTAAAATGTGTGATAAATTTTCTAGGGACAGTCAAGTGGCCTACGCAAGAATATTTTAGTTTCTGATATCAAGTTAATTTTACATATTGTTCAAAAACTTTTTTTTACTTGCTGCCTTTTACTTTCTCAATAACTGTTTATCTCCTTATATTATGTGGGAAGCAAACATTTGCGTATGATTTAAAAATTAAAAAAAAAAACTACAAATTACATTAAAAGTATCTAATAAATCCCTAAGAAATTCCATAAGTCCCATTCTACCCATAGCACAATTAGTGAATTGATGAATGTAACGGAAGACATTCGCTGGGTACAATACCTATGTACTAAGCTGGCGGCTATTGAATTGTTTTGACTTCAGCAGTGCATTTCATTCTGTTGACTATGATTTACTCCTCGGTACTTTAAGTCGTTCTTCGCCAGCAGTGCATAAAGTTGAATGATATGTACTCAAACTGGTCTCATCTTGCAGCTGGTGTATCTCAAGCTAATTTCCTATGCTGGAACTAACATCCTCTACTCCGAGAAAGATAAAAATGTGGTCCTTATTATGGACTGTAATTTGTGATGGTCATTTGAGATGTCAATGAGGTAAGTCCTCGATTCATTCTCGCAAACGGTTTCAATATTTTCTCCAGTAAAATTATGCTTACGTCATCTCTACTTCTTCCTTTTTTGACTACGCCGATTTCTGTTACTTGGATATTACAAAAGAGCTATAATAAATTGAAACGTCTGCAAAATCTCGCTATCTGCTTAATATTTGGATAGCGGAAATATGACCGCGTCTTCGAATGTTAATTTACTGTAAATTAACAAACATAGAGATATGCACATCCTCTCTGTTTGCACAAAACCCTTAAAAACCCCAACTCTTCTTATTTTCGACACTTCTTATCTACGTTCCTGATTCCAACTACTTCCTGTATCATCCCATCACCATCGCTCATGCATCACCAGGATGTTTCAACTTCCTAAGAGTAATACAAATATCTTTTTTCTAAGTAATACAAATTGTGGAATTGGCTTCCATCAGACATCCCATCTTGGAATGCCCATCTGCTCAATCTTTGAAATTTAAATAAATAAAAAACCTTTTCTCTTTTATCGCAGTTATGAACAACTTACATACAATTAATATTAATGCTACATACAATGCATGGAAGTAATCAATAAAAAATATTTATTTTTAAGCTTGTTTCTATACTGATTTCCTTTTTTGAAAATCACCATTGCCGAAAGTTTAATTGCCAGATGATAGATCAACAATGTTACAAAGTTGGGAACAGGGCAGGCAAATGATGATGATAGTTCTACAATGTTACCGACAAAGAACTAAATTTCTGACTATTTTTTTATTCAATTTTCTCATCAAAAAATACAGCTAGATATATTCTGTGAGGCAGAGTGATGGCTCTACTTTACATAAAACGCCATTCCCACTCAACAAATTTGATAAAAGTCTGAAGACTGATGACAAATAAAATATTAGAAAAAAAATCTATAAATTCTGTTACTCCGATTTGTTATAAAGTAAGTTCTTTTGCACGGTTTAGTCAAATGTAAAACTGAAACAACCGCGCTCAAAAACTATTAAGACTTTTGATGGAATTGGTAAAAGTTAGAAATAGTTATTCGAATTACTTGTTTTGGATTAAAATATCTAGTAGAATGCATTGAGTGAAAATTAAAGTGAATAAAAACGTCTAGCTAGATTTATACATAAGATAGAAAGAATCTTCCAATATTTAAAGTGATCTCTAAATATTTTTCATCATTATCCAACACCTAAGCACTTATTGTGGTAATATTTTTTTATTGTAATGATCACGGTATAAATGGATAATTTAGAAGTTATGGCTGGGGTAAAATTGAGTAATTGTATTTTTAAATTTATATATATATATTAATAGTTTTTTTAGTATTTTCAGTGGACAGGTTATACAATATACAGCAAAGTGATAAAAGGTAGGTGTGGTTTGTAAGAAGAAATAGTGACAAGAATTGAAAAAGTAATGCTCAGATGGCTTGGTAACCTAGAAATAATGAGTGTTATGAGATTGACGAAAAGGACAATATTAATCGGAAGGTAGTGGAAAAGTTAGACGGTAAAGACCTTATCGCCTAAATCAAAAAAAAATTTAAGAAAATCCAGGTCGAAGCATGTGTGCTGTGACTTTTGAACCGTAAGAAATATGTAAGCATAGTAGAAAGTGGAAATAGTAATGTCTTATCCTTTATACACTGCGACTAATGTCGATTTTTGAACAGGCATTTGCATCGCTGCACTGCACACGATACACTCCGCATAAATGTTGGTCAGTGTTTAGCGTGTTCGTAGCATATCCATCGCGGCTTTGTCGCGTTTGCGTCGCAATGTGAAAACGCTGTAACCGATTTTTTTTTAATGTGAGTCACATTCTAGCGAACGTTTACACAAAGTACAGTGATGTTTCTGTAGGAGGTGGTCGCCCTGTCGCCCATTGTAGCTTCCGCCGGCGCCCGGATCTCAGCCAGAAACACTCAGAGGAAAAACTGAAGCTTTCACAACGGACACTTTGGCTACATCATTAACTTTTATAATTTACGCCTCTTTGCACGCCAATCTTTTGACTGCACAGCGCGATGACTGTAATTGACAATTTTATCGGCTAAAGCTCACGTTTTCGCATTCTTTGCAGAATTTATCTCAAATAATTCACGCAGCCTTAAAATGATTAACGTATATTCTCAAACAAAAAGCAGTGCCAAAATGTAGGGAACCAAAATAACTGTCAAATCAGACGGCATTTTAAAAGTACAGAGGATGTGCGGGCGCACCGTGAAATTCATGTAAGTGATTATTTTCAATGACATATGCGACAATTGTTTTTCTTTTTCAAAGAGACGTGACGTAAGATTCGTTTCTGTGGAGAACGAAACGTATAAGATATCGTTATGGCAAATGAAATTCCGCGATTCACACACGTGGAACTAACTTGGTGTGGTCCCGGCATAGATGTTATGTAACGAGTTTTGATCGCATCGTTCAATGGTGCAACACTAACAGTTTATAGAACTGTGGCTCTTTGTGCGAATG
The DNA here is from genome assembly GCA_955850985.1 of Elophila nymphaeata. NCBI lineage: Eukaryota > Metazoa > Arthropoda > Insecta > Lepidoptera > Crambidae > Elophila > Elophila nymphaeata. The sequence goes on from OY039070.1 coordinate 10,325,410, forward strand.
CCGACGATGCGGGCTCCTGATTGGTCCGTGCCCCTCGGACAATGGAACATAAAAGTTTACATATTTCTGCCCGACTCAAGAAAACGTTTTCACAACGTAAACACGACAACAAATAGTCGTAACAAACGCACGGTTGAAGTAGCGACCTGTTTCAATGATGATGGATATAGGAAAGCTTGCGCGCTGTTTGGATTCACAGGTTATTTGTTTTTTACTTTATGTGAGCCATTTCTGTCGGTGGTATTATTCTGCGGACTTTGATGAATGGTCGTAATGTGTATTATAATTTAAAAATAAGTAATCACGTAACTATACATTATTTATTAAATATTTCAATGACAACGTCAATCACACTCCACACCTAATTTATGACGTAGCACATCAAGGATGTATATATCAGCCCTCCGCCGCAATTATGCTACGGGCACCAAAGGTGCTGGCAGGAGCCGATCCGCCTGCATCCGTCAGCACTTCGTAGTGACACTGCCCTAGCTGGCGAGACACTCCGCGAAACTGCCACTTACTGGCCCCGTTGTAGCAGCGTGCCTGAATCCGATCATTCGGGGCGAAATGTCTAGAGACTTCTTCGACCTCGGCCAGTCTGTTTCTAGTTTCCCTCCGCTTAGGCCTACAGACCATGTTGCGTCCAGACCAAGTTGCGTCCGCACCTCCCTTCCGAACATCAATTGATATGGTGATTGGTCATCTCTGATTGGTGTACGGCGAAGACAGAGTTTAATTTTGATCAATTTATCGACTAGGTCCGTTTGCACGCGTGGGTTCGAATCCCATCCTCGTCGCCAATTTAATGTGTATTATAATTTAAAAATAAGATATCACGTAACTATCGTATACATTATTTTTTTAATATTTCAATGACAACGTCAATCACACTCCACACCTAATTTATGACGTAGCACATCAAGGAGGTATATATCAGGTCACTTGGGATAACTTTTGAAATCCAATAATAAAGTGTTACGGTTTTGATAACATGCAATTCAGAAAGCAGCAACTGCACATCAGATCATATTAAGAACAAAAAAATAAATTAGAATGGTATGACTATTAGAAGAAACCGGCAAACAATCTAATTCACCGCAAGCAATCATACATTTTATTACCAACTAAAAATTAATTCGCAATGAATTGAAATTACGATCAGAAGGAATCTGAGACAGTTGTGATAGTCGCTCATACTTTAAACTATTAAAGTAATCTAACCATTATATTTGTAAAATATACTTTACCTATAATACTAGAAAAATGCAATGAAAAAAATCGACTTGCCTCAGGCGGGACTCGAACCTGCACCTTCCACAATCCGGGTGGATGCGTTGATTGTGGATTGGATTGGATTGTGGAAGGTGCGGGTTCGAGTCCCGCCTGAGGCAAGTCGATTTTTTTCAGTGCATTTTTCTAGTATTATATTTACGCGTTTGTAAACGCAAAAATAAAATTATTCCAGACTTTACCTAGACAAAAAGTACTTTTTCACACAGGTAAGTAATCATAATGAAATTTAAAAAAAAAAACAACCTGTAACATAATGGCAATTACAATATCGATTCGACTCACTAAGTTACAGTTAATTTTGATAAAAAAAATAACAAACTTATGGCAAAAGTGTCTCTTTGTAAACATGTAAGATCGTAGTTTATTTTTCCCTGGCAAAGTATAGGAATGTTACATTGTCAACATTTTCTTTTCTTTAAGCATTCATTCAACCATTACTTAAAGTAATAAGAAATCACTCAAAATCTTTTCACTGCTACTCTCGTCTTATACATTCTGAATATCTAACCAATTAAGGATAAGATTTGTGTAGCAGTAAAAAAAGGACCTCGGGTCGATGACCGTTCGGAGGATGTCGTATAATTTTGACATTTCATAAATGTACTCATTAGGTACTTTTTTGACACTGACCCTGCCTTGACTCATACTTAGTATAAACATGCTTGTTAAAACCCATAACAATATAATTAATACTTGTATGGTTAGGCCCCAAGGCGCTCCTAATTATGTATTTATAAAGATGGCAATCGCGGTGTTGAAAGAGCATTAATATTTGGAGTACAGTCTACAGAAAAAATAAATGGTTAAAATGAAAACTAAATTCATTTCATAAAAGCTCTGTTTAATTGATGCATAAATAATGATTTACAACAAAGACATCGTAAGTATAAAATCAGGATGAAAGTATCTTATTCATTTAAATAGTTTCTGCAAAGATTTTTTATGAAAACCTCATGATTTAAATGAATATATTGTTGGTTTGTTAAAATGTGTACCTACTTACTGCAGGTATAACGCGTATATAAAGCGACTCTCGGAGAATCGTACAGTATATGGTTGGGAAGGGAGAGAAGTAAGGGAAGTAGGAGTGGCGGTGACTACTGGTGCCTCTTACACTTGGGTTACAACACAAGTCCTAGACTATGCTCTTGACTTCTCCCCGATGAATCCATGAAAAGGTAAGAGTTTTCATAACATCTACTTCGGTAGTTGACTATACTTAAATAGAATGAATAATATCTTAGATTCTAGATGGAGAGAAGTAAAAAAACTTAGTTTGTAATATTTTTTATCCACCACATTGACGGTTTCCTTAATCGTTGTTGCCCGTCTATTAGTGTGTGGTCAAAATGGCCTAAGATTAGTAAGGTCTCACATCTGCTGTTATCTTGACTTGCAATGCATACTACCTGTTTTGAACCAATTAGATAAGTATAAAAAGTAAAGTAAACAAACCTTAATTCAATGGCTATTGATATGTCACAACAAGAAGCTGCCGATTGACATTGTATCGCCGCCCTCGTAGCGTAAGCTTGGAAGCTGGGCCACACGAGATGTGCAAATTATCACCTACAGAGGTCAGCGGCGCGCTGCTAACGAGCCGCGCATCCCTCGGCGCCTGCGCACCCACACGACACCCACGGTGCCTAAGCGCAGCCAATGTCAATTCTCTAATATGTCTGCTAGTGATGTTACTGAAGGTGGATCTCTTGCGACCCTATTTTATTGTGGCAAAAACACGATAGCATAATATGTATGCTGCGACAAACGGATAACATCCCCGCGCTCGTCTGAGGGATCGTGATTTTGTCATTTCATCGTTGCTCGCAAACATTGGGGATTAGACAACATACAGATTATAGTATAGGTACTGCACGTGTAAGTTGTCTGGCTGACAAGCTTGGCAGACTTACTTACGGCTTAGATCTGCTAGAATCAGAATAGCGAGCTTCAGCTGGACTTGAAGAGTATGATCCACATTCTAGACTCCATGATCCTAGATCACGGAACGTGGATGAAAAAATATCAACTGATGTAGGTAGACATAGTTTACCTCGACATTTCCATCCTCATCTTGTATAAATATATCTCAATGTATAATTGAATAGGCGAAATAAGACCGGCAAAAATTGCCTTCTAAAAGAGCAGTTCGCTGGAATATTAATTGAAAATGTTCCAGAACTTCAACGATTATTTATTTTCTGTCATAAAATAAACTATGAGAGCCTAAACAATGAGTATAAAAATAAATACCCAGCTCAATAAACAAGACAAAGTAAATATCAATTACCTATTTGACTGAACCTTTAATTAAAAGTTTACCAATCTGCTTCTAAAATTTTGTGTAGTATTTGTGCTTAACAATTAATTAATTGAAGTCTCTTGTCTTGTTTAACTACACTATTCAATAAATTAAGAACTTGGTATCGTAGAATAATTAAGACTACTGTCGTATAGACGAGGTAAACATTTGACGCTTATTGACAATTTTTCTACTACAATATATGTAGAGTTTTACCTATAAGCTTCTTGTGTAGAGTCACGTATACATATTTTTGAAGCTTCGAAGACACGATCGTCGGTCTACCTTGTGGGGCATACCAACGCTGCGTCTCACTTACGGTACACGGTGGCCATTCGAGGACCTTCCTGCCCCAACGGCTATCAGTCCTCCCCGCAATGTGCCCTGCCCACTGTCATTTAAGGTTTGCAATTCTTTTCTGCTTGCATGTACTTAATTGTCTTATGAATGAGGTTCTGTAAAATGCCATTTTAGTTTTCTATGAGAAAGACGTAAAGGGTCGGTAAAGTGGGTGTGTCATGACCCATCAGACGAACTTCGTGCTTCCAATTTATTTGGGTTAGCTAGAACATGGTCTTGATATCGACAATAATAATACTGCTACAGGATTTGGATATTTTTTATTATTACTTTTACAATTGGCCACTTGCCTGACACCAACTCTTCTTGGGAACGACTGCTATCTTTCTACAGCACCCGGGAGCACCATGGAGGAAAATCGAGTAAAAAAAATTCGGTCACCCATCCATATACCGACCACGCACTTGCTTAGCTAAGCTCTCGTGATTGATAGGAAGAACGTACACCGCGGCGCTATCCATCTCCTCTTCCTTGTGACGAATTTGATTATCAAATATTTAAAAAAATATTTGTTTAAAACTTTTAATCATTGAAACTAAACATTGAACAATCGGACATTGCCACATCACTACCTATAGGCATTAAGTAAGATAAATCAAAACAAATGAATTCGTACAATTCTATTTTGTGATCGTGTTGATTTATACCGTGATACATCTCCGACGGCGGGTGTTGTAATGTAAGACCTTTTATTCGATTCTTGAACTGGTTTTTCGGGATCCGAATATTAATACGTTAGGTCTGCGTTTAGGCGAAGCGTTCGATACCTTCAAGAGGTGTATGACTTTTTTTTACTTTTTGACAATTTTGTCTTGTTTTTTATTTTTATTTTAGAAAAGCAAGCTTTAGACAAAGCAGGTCACAGCGGATTATTGGCTTGAATTTGATGCGCCCAAATTGGGGTAGTAGACAATTTTTTTTGTCGTGTTGTATTTCGCAGGCCAGGGGACTAGGATTGGCAGTTCACGATTGTCACGTCAGTGTTGCAAGAATCTATAAGCTACGGCATTATCTTTAAAAAATACGGACTACCTGTTGGTAAGCAGTCATTTTTAAGATAAGGACTATAGCAAACGACTTCATTTCCATTAGGTGGAACCAAACGACTCCTGTTCGACCTGTAAGGTGCTTCTTCGCAGCTCTTTTAAATGAACCAGGATTGCAAGAAGGAAGGAACACTTATATTGTCTGTGAATTCCATTTCTTGATTGTGCTACATTGAAGTGAGATGGAAGTGATGATTATGCTTGTCGGCCAATCAAAACACATAAAAAAAGATTTGAGTATCAATGTACCTAGCATAAATTGTTTGCTTGACATCGTCACGAATAGTCTACGGTTAGGTAGTTTCAGGACAAGATTTTTTGTAGACTTTTCGTTTTATTATAGCAAAATGCATACCAAACTACACTTACGTGCAATGAAATCGACTCACCGGTACGCTTTGGTTTAGAACTCCCTTATCAAAATCAACAATTAGTAAATAGTATTTTTTAACTCCGTGCTTTAAACAAGAACCTGAACTTACATTAGACCAGTTTTTACTGTGATAGATTTTAGTTTATTGATTTTACAAAATGAAAACCAAATACAGTTAAGAGAGCTAAAATTGTTGGGGAAATCAGCTGAATTTTAAGGGTCAATAAATCTGTAAGATTAATCAATTATTCAATAAAAAATTATTCAATTAACTCTGAACATTTTGCATAGTCACATAAATGGCGTATGACGTAAAAATGAGAAAACAAGGTTTTCGGAGAATGAGTCTATTGTCACCAATACTTCGTTTATCGGTGTTTAGAGTAGATTAAATAAAGCTATATGAAATATACATTCAAATTATATTTACAGGTTTTGTTTATCTAATCTTATTTTTATATACCGATATATTAGGAATCGAAACCTACGAGGTGAGTCGGTTTCATTGCACGTAAGTGTATATAATACCCATAATCCCAAACGAGTGTAGTTAAGTAATATTTAGTTCCAAATAAAGCCACATCTGGCAGTATAGGCTGTGTAACGCCTCAAAATAGTGACAGATTGCCAGCCTGTTGCCTAAAAGGGGCATCAGACCTGATACCGGTTAAGGGTTATTTACCATATTTTCTTAAAAATTATACATCTTGCGGATCCGCCATTTTGGGTAACGGAAGTTCGGCGTTACAGCTTTTACCAGAGCGGAGGTACGTGCGTTTTGGGGGTCACGCGGCCCCCACCATACTAGTTATGTAAGTCCAATATCGGATCGGATAATGTGGTAAATAACACTCTAAGTTTCAAAGCAAAGGTATCTCCATATTAGCCTTTTTCTAACATATCAAACCTCAGACTATCAAAGCATATAATAAAATTGCCGCGCGCATGTCAAATATAATGGCAAAAACATCTCCATAGTAACCTAAATTGTCTAAAAAATAACAAATAGGCAAGGCACGTCAGATAATGACTACATTATTGTAATTTTCATAGGGATCTCTAATTTAAAATAAATAAATACAACCTATATTACTCCCGGATAATGCAGTTTTCTTTTGGTGAAAAAACAATAAAAATCGGCTAAGTTTAGGCGTGAAAGCGTAACAAACAAACTTATTTTCGCATTTATAATATTAGTTGAGATTGTGTGCAATGTAAAAATTCATATTTAGTACTTTTTAAGAAATATAATTTAAATTCCTTTTTTTTTATATAAATATGTTATTGTCAACAGAGTGACAGTAACCTGTGACAGTAACACAGTTCTTGTAAAACCTTAAACATCAAATCAACAACAATCTCTACTTTTTAACAAACAAAGTTAAAAAGCAGAGGTTGTCCACCAAAACAAAGCTGTTTAATTTTTAATCCAGCCTAAATTATGGGGTCGTCAACCTATCGCTTCTTTATTCATTATCTAACCGCTCGAAAACTAGAACGAACGATTTCCGTGGGTCATGGTTGCTTGACAAGTCTACCGACCCTCAGCCCAATCCCGTTACGGGCATAGGTCGCCACGAATTTTGTTTATCCAGGAATAAAAACTTACATCGCGACAACCAAGCGATACTAATATGTGGGCCTTTCCTTAGTAATTAAATGTTGTGAAGTAATTTTAAAAATAATAACTTTGGCTATTTGACTTATAAAATATATTAGAATAGCTGTCCCGGCCGCGCGTTGCTGTGGTAATTTCATACTACTGACCTATAACATTGTATCTTCAGTAAAATAAATATGACTACTTATCAGGATAAAAACTATCCTATCTCTCAAGTTTGATCAAACTGCAAACGGTGTACAAATTTGATTAAAATCGGTTTAGTAGTTTAGAAGTCCATCGCGGACAAATAACGTGACACGTAATTTATATATATTAAGATATTATATGTATAAGTATCGAAATAGCAAATAGATGCATTTAATTTTACAACCAAAATATGCTGGAACGGTATATTTTGGTTGTAAAATTAAATTACGTTTCGTTTGTCCATTTGGATAACGATACATTTTTTGATTTAATTTTAATTATGATCAACCTGCACGTGCCTATGGCTCATTGATTGAAATAATAGCTTTCCTTCATAGAAGAAACTCATTAGTTTAGTTCCGAAGACCATCACACTGACTCATTGCTTATACTAGGTATCAGAGTTGAAGTATCAGCCGAGACCAACGGTTAACGCGCTTCCAGATGCATGAAAGAGCTTGAGATTGTTTGGTTGGGCCACCTCGAATCGACCTAGACGAAATTTTACGTTTTCGTAATCTCAACCACAGTCTACCATTGGTAAATAACAAGTAGACGTTTTTGTACAAAAAAAAGAATTTAACCAAACTACGGAAAACATCGGGATTTACTAGGTAAAATCGACTTCTGTTAAAGCAAAAATCAAAGCCCTTCCTAAAGGAAGCCGAAAAGTTTTACCGTTGTCGGGTAGAAAGTAACGAAAATTTCTCAGTCAGAGGTAGTCAACCTTAAATTTGTATTTCTGACCTGTGCCCTATTTCGTCAAAATAATGGTCGCCCTACGACGTCCAAAGAAAGCTCCAAAACTGGCTGCATTCCATAGTAGCTCGCCTATGTTACGTCAGCCGTAAGCTGCGCCGCTGTTTTTATGTCGATTCAGGTCAAAAATTTGGGTTGAACTCATAACGAACGTTTGTTCACCTCTCTAGGTCGCGCGCTCAAATTTTCGCTGTCCCACTCGTTCTTAGAATAAGTGATTCGGATGCAACTGTCTTGCAACATCGAATACGACTAAGGGCAAGGTAAACTAGCCGCTAGAATGCAGAAGATCAGTACACCGTAGTTTTGAATTTATTTTTTATTTATAAATATTATTTGGTTGACAGACGACCTTTTTTTTACTTTGGGAAATGCATTACGCACACGTCATACCGGGGGTGGCATGAACGTTATGTGGGACTCTCCCTACTAATGGCAGGGCCTACCCACTAAAACCCAACGATGTCCCTCACATGCACCTTCGACTGGCTGGACCGACCCAAGGTTGACAGACGACCTGCGTATAGCCGGTAGTAAGCAGTCACCATAGAATTTAAACGCTTGCAAAGTTGACATTTCCTCGGTGACAATCCTTGTCCTTTTCCTTACTCCGTGGAGCTCTGGTAATCTTCTATTACCAACAGACACAACACCTAAAAATTAAGTGTTATTTGAGTAAAAGTTTTGTTCTGTTAGATAGAGGTATCCCCAGGACAGACGCTCCGTACTCCGTATCATGGCGTTTGAAACCTGTGATGCAAAGGGCAAACATGAAATTGTCGATGGACATTATATTGATTGTTTAAGGATCTGGCATATGTCATTTTCTCTACGAATATCTGTGAAATTAATCAATATCCATTTTTTCAGTATTTCATCAGTTTGGTCGCACGGCAGTACGGACTGAAGAAGGTATTATTACCAACTATATAATCATTATTAACACTTTAATTAAACCGAGAACCAATAACTTAATTAAGTAAGTAATCTTTCCCCGTTTGTAATTAGTATGTCAGAATATTTTTATTACTTAGGTTGGTATAATTATTATTTTAATTTTGTATTTATTTCACCGATTAGCAATTAAGATACAGTAAACACGGTATGGTGCAGTAAATACCTCTATTTAATCTACGGCATTATCTAAACTTTATCTTTAATCTATGTTTATTGCTCCATAAATAAACTTTTGATCATAACCTATAAATTAAGGTTTGATAGCCTCTTAGCCAAGTTTGTAATATTATGTAAAGCTACCGAGAAATAACAAAGAAATAAAATGATTTATTGTTTTCGAAGTAATAAGCGATATTAAATCATTTGTTATCTATGAAACGACACTTGATCATAACAGTAATTATCAGGCTACATTCACTATACGTTTTTCTGTTTGTATTTGCTTGTGAGAGCTGTTCTAATTTGATTAATTAATAAAAAGTGCTATTTGACATTCACAAGTGTATATGTAAATATCAGTTGTGTTGTTTTGTTATTTTATTCATTAATAGTTCACCGTCACCACTGGAGTGGTCAGCAATGTTACCTACACATCAAGCTGGTTAAAATTTTGGTGGAGGCAATTTTTTAAACAGTTACAGTGTCAGGGCACATAGCGATGCAGGCAGCGCAGGATCCATCCGGATGGAGATCGTTACAGTAAACCCTATGTCCAACAGTGGGCTCTCATGGCTGACATAATTATGATGATGATGAGGGGCAAATGTTTGTGTGGTAAACACAAATATTACTCACAAGTCATGACTGCTTATAGATTTATTTATATAAGTGCGTTATCTAGTATTCATAACACAAGTTCCTATTGATATTTAATGTAGGTTAGATAATTAGCGCCTAATTTAGCTACTTAGGTACGTATAACAGTAGTAAACTTCAGACAAGATTTATGGAGATAATTTAGTTCCGTAAGATGTAAAACAGGTGACTCGCCGTGGCGACGTACATAAGTTATTAATCTAAGATTTTGTCCTACTTAAGCGACAAATGCGTCGCGATATAATAAAACAATGTAATGTTTGTACTACCTATAATATGGCTTTGATGTCGCGAAGAAAATATGCATAAAATGCTATGCAATACTATAAATCCGATTAGCGATGTCGGTCCGCACTACGTACCGCAGACCTAGAAGTCAATGCGAAGTGAGAATTTATCAAATTCAAGTTTAATTATACCTACATTTTGTCTACATTATCACCAGATTGTGAAACTTATCCCCAACAGACGTTTCGCTGCCGACAGCATGTTTCGTTTATGTGCAATTCAACGACAGAACCGAATATTAACGATTCGCTGACAGAACGATTCATTCATGAGTGAATCGTCGACAGAACCTTTCCAATAAGATCGATTCACCGCCAAAACGATTCATTAATGAATTAATGGACGACAAAACTTATTGAGGCATATTTTGTCACTAAAGCAATGGCCATCACTATGTTCACTAAGGATGTGTTTTGTCGCTACAGGGCAGCTACAGGGCAGCTAAATTTCACATACATAATTAACTCAAAATGCGCTAGAGTCGTGGCATAACAGGTGGAATATCTTATTAGAACGGCGAAAGTAGAACATTTATAAAAAAATATTGGAGTCGCAGAAAGAACAAATCTCGGAATGGACTATTGCACCTATAATTTCCCAGGAACAGCATTTGTTCCTAGGAATTTATAAGTTCAATACAGCAAAATTATCATTTGGCAGAAAAGAATAACATGGATATAAAAATTCCTATCTTTATTCATACAAAATAATAAGTCCTATAATTTTTTTTATTATATGTTTTTCTTAGTTGATTTGAATTGATGCGTTTTTGTTTTGATAATAAATCATGATATGCAGTTAATTATGAATCAAAGTTAATACCTACCCTTTTATACTAGGTATATTTTGAATTAGATACTCTAGCTAGAGTACAGTTGTAGTGTCAAAATATTCCTAAATAAACTTTGTCGTCGATTCATGAATGAATCGTTTTGTCGGCGAATCGTTCGTAGTTGAAAGGCTCTGTTGCCGAATCACACCCTTTTTATGAGTGTTCTGTCACATTCTGTCGGCGGCTCATTCGGTAGTCAAACGGCTGTCGGAGATAAATATTAGAATCTTGAAAAATACGTTTATGCCACACCTGACCAGAAATCCCACTTCTTGGTCAGAGGGTGACATACAAGTTTGTAATTATCCCTAGAGCAAAAATAGAAAGCCTCATATTGCATATTAATCACAATCGCCAAATACCTGCAATCTGACACATTCTTTGATTTACCGCCCTAGTTAATAAAAAACGCATCGCATCGTGTCGCATCTTTCCGCTTATCTAGGACAACAAGTAATTAAGAAATTTTATATCTTTGTTTCAAATTTCTTGTAATTAGTATTTTATGACGTTTATAAATAAAACGTACCTTTAGTAAATTAGCTAGTGACTTTCTTTTTTAACATTCAACGCCACCTATATAAGAATCCATGGAATGCTAAGAATTTTGGTCTCGCTTTCTCACTCTCTCTCTTCCTTAACCGTCAGCGATTTTTTTTTTGGTCCACTGTTATGAATGCTAGATAACTAACAAATATACTCGAATATAATAGTTTAGATCGTGAACAATAGTGATTAAAAAATAGACTACTCAGCGTAGTGCTTGATTTAAAGGCACGAGACAAAAAATTTTGCTCTCGTGTAAAAAATTCAACTTTTCACCTTTCCAGTGAGAAAGCTGGTTTAGATGAAAAAAAAACAAAACAATACTTTTATACGTGATTAATATCTTTAAATTAATTATAAAAATTAAAAGCAACATTACGACTTAGATTGAATGTTACAGTCTTGTTTGGAGCTTGCAGTAAAAAGCGTTTTTGCTTCGAGATTTTACGAAGCAAAATAGGTCTTTTGGTGCTGGAGAAGTGAATTTTTTTTTCATACTCTATTCCTACCAAAGTAATAAAGTTTTGGAACACAATAATGCTGTTAACACTATTATGGCGGCAGGCTATGATAATATAATGGCAGTTAGTCAGACAGACTTAAAAGAAGTCCTACTACCAATCATACCGAGCACTGAGCAGAAAGTGTAGATTTATTTATTAATTGCTTTCCACAACGAGTAAAAAAATCCATGGTATCTTGAGCTTGTTCAATTACGTTCTACCGTCTATACCACGTCGAATATTCCGAGGAACTTTTCCCACATTCTTCCTTCGCGTGCTGAATCATTCCAACGCCAATTAAGAAATTTGGCAACTCATTTCCATTTCACACAATCAAGAAAAAGAGTTCACTGCAAGCACACTTTTTTATGTTACGATATGGCAACCAAGCTTGCGGGCCACCTGATGTTAAGTGGTCACCGCCGCCTATAGACACTTGCAATATTAAGTGTAAATCACTTAACACCGCAAGTGCGTTTGCCATCCTGGGGACTAAGATGATATGCCCTCCATGCCCAGTAATTACACTGGCTACCTTTCCCTTCAATCCGAAACACAGCGAACTGCTTCACGGCAGAAATAAGAAAGGCGGTGGTACCTACCCAGACGACCCTACATATGGGTCTACCACCTAGTGTAACTTGTTCCCTCCTTCTTACAATACTGGGTCAAGAGAGGCGTGGAGATGATGGGTAGTGTACCGCTTACATTATCAATCGCACTAGCTATCTGCATTATTTTGGACCCCTCTTCTGCTCACCATCAGTTGAAACGGGGCATTTAGTATACCTTATTATAATAAGATAGAACCCTGAACCTCTGGATCTAAACAACATTAGACAAGGCAGGTAGGCGGTTAAAATTTGCGTCATCATCATCATAACAGCCTTAATAGTAGCCGTAATTTGACCCACTGCTGGGACACAAGGCCTCTCCTTGTTATCGAAGGAGGCTTAGGCAGTAGTCCACCACGCTTGCCCAATGTGGATTGGTGGATGAAGTATAAGGTGGTCAATACTCGTTTGATGTTCCACTAGTCGCCTTCTACGACACCTATTGGAGGTGATGCTATTCTACTCTGCCAGCATCACATTCTACTTACAATATTTAAGCTAAATCTATCACGTGATGCGTAGTCATTACGACGGATAAATTCAAATGTATACGGAACTAGTTAATTTATAGCAACACGTGTTAATTGCAAACTGTATACTAATTAACTCGTAACATGACGATTCTTGGTTACATGATGTTCCTTTCGACTCGTTAGAACTCATCCCTAACATTTTATGAAAATTTAATTAATTATTGCCTAATTAATTACTAGATTGTAGAGCCATATGTAGGGTCGTGTGGCAGGTACCACCGCCTTTCTTATTTCTGCCGTGAAGCAGTTCGCTGTATTTCGGTTTGAAGGGAAAGGTAGCCGGTGTTATTACTGGGCATGGAAGGCATATCATATTAGTCCCCAGGATGGCAACGCAACGTACTTTTAGTATTAAGGGATTCACCCTTAATATTGCAAGTGTTTATAGTCGACGGTAACAACTTAACACCAGTTCGCAAGTTTGTTTGCCATCTCGTAGTATATTATTTTACAAATGTTGAAAAATAAAGGGCATTTTATTTCTATTCTATTCTAAAATTAAAATATGAAGAGCGACATTTTTTTAACTGTTTTTAAAGCTTATATTCAGAAAACAAGTGAATGTTGTTTAGAATTTACGTAGTGTTTTATTATAAATAAAAATATACAATAACAAATATATTAAAATAAGAGGTAAGTAATTAATTAATTATTTTATATTTGTTGATTAACATGAAGCGTCGCAAGAAATTTAATTTTTTATACAATTTGGTAAGCACATTAAAATTAAATACAAATTGAAAATTAATAATATACTTCTATTCTTTATACAGGGTATTTGGTACATGGGGTATCAATTGGGTATCAAGCGGGCACCTACCCATTCTAACATAGTCATATAAATACTATAGTGATATCAAAAATTTAATATTGTATTTAATAAAAAAAATCTTTCTCTCGTACGCGTATTAAAAATGGCTTTGATCCGGTGTAACCACAAACGTGTACCTTCACAATAAGTCAAATGTAAGAACACAAAAATGAAACCATACAAATAGAGTATATATACATAGTTTGGTGAGAAAATTAAATTATTATGAGCATTTAAATGACTATGGGTAGTTGCCCGTTTGATATGCCATAAACCATAACCTCTGTATGAATTACTACTGTACTCTTAATATCTTTTAAGTATTATTTTACTTTTGATGTTATTTATTAACTACACTTAAAAACAGGTCACGATGAAGGAATTAGGTATTTAAAAAAAGAAAGACATGAATATGGTCTCAAATAAACATTGAAAATAATGTCGTCTAAAGCAAAATGCTATAACTAGTGTGGTCTGAAATCTATCGCATCTCTCCAATCGTGGCTCGCACACTGACCCAATGATGGACGAGTGTGGTCTAAAAAGGAAATCCTACTTGCGCGTGCGCCGATAGATACGCGGCCCTACCACTAACAAGCGACATTTAGTTTTAAATATAGTGCATTCCTGAATTAAGTTAAACAGACACTGCTTCAAGCTTTATTAAACAGTGGGTGTTTATACTAGTTGTTGAATATCGATTTTCTTATTTTAATATTAATGTATTAGAATAAACCTTTTTCTAGTCGGGGGTCAATTTTTATTTATAGCCAGTATTACTTTTCGTTTAGGTTACTTATGGTATTATTTACATAAGTAATTTTATTTATGTATTTTTGTAATGTTTGTATTCTTTCAAAACATGGAGAAAAACGTGTTGGAAAATTTTTGGTCACCCATCCGAGAACCAACCGTACACAGTAACACATTAGCTATTTTGAAGGTTATTTTCAATACTCATTTAAAACATTTTCATATTGATTTGTTGTGTATGTAGTCAAGTTTCACACGTAGATGTTTTCAAAATTTACGCTCTTATTGTAAACGCGTTATGATCGTTCGAATTATGTCGTTGAAACGTAAGAATTGTAAGATACTTATTGATGCGTTATGATCGTTCGAACAACGTTCGAATTGTATCGTTGAATCGTAAAAATTTACAGTTACTTATCGAAGCAAGCAGCGATTGGGTATTCACTCGAATGCGTATTGTGGTAACTTGCCAAATGCTCTTCCTCGAACCGTCTAGGATTTGATAGCATCCAACTAATTTTTCCATAGATGGCGAATGCTTCTTGATCATTCGATAATTTTCCTATTTTAGTTCATCATTTTAAAATTAAAAAAAAATGCTACAAATTACATATTAATATTGGCATAATTAGATTTATTTATATGACGCCCAAGCTGAAGGCGAGGGGATTAATATGCCATCTTCTTTTTTACCGCTCGAGGTAAATACAAACTTTTATGTCACCCTCTGACTGGGAAGTGAAATTCCACTTTCGGGTCAGGCGTGGCATAAAAAAAGCAGTTCAAGTAACTGTCACATAATAGGGGTTGTCAAAACACGAAAGGGAGTTTCAAAAACGAGTCTTGGCGAGTTTTTAACAGTATCCACGAGTGGTTTAATACCAAGCTATGTGAACTTACTTACACTACTGTTTCTACACTCAATTTTGTACTAAGTTCGGGTGGTTGTTTTAACTGTTAATAAATGTCCTATTCCATGTACTCAATTTAAAAATTTAGAAAACTAGTATCAAATTATTCTAGTTACTAAGGCATAATTAGATTTATTTCAAGAACTTTTCTGGGAGAAAATGAGTTACTTCTATTTGCCTAGATAGTTTTTAACTTATCCTGGCTAACTATCACTATCTCAATAAAATCTGTCACCATACGAAAGCGTTAACACAATTTCAGTGTGCCAACAGTCACTCTTAAGAGTTCCTACTTACTTAGACACTGGTCTCAGGGTGCCATGGCATCTTCGGCCGTATTATCATTTGAATTTTTAACGCTCTTTTTTGTTTTGTTGCTAGCAAAATGAACACATAAAGTGTGCGTACGAAATCTTTTTTGTTTCAGGCACACGTTGACAAGCCAACTAAAACCTTATTGCATTAAAAATAAAAGCCGTGATTTGTAAACAGATCTCATGTGTTTCCCAACTGTGTGCGATAGAGGCCCGACAGTAAATTTTATCGCAACAGAAAATTTTGCCACTGATTTACATTGATGTTGTTTTCGTTGAAAATAAGAAAACATACGGAATAACCTTGGGTTAACGAATGCAGTGCGTTATCTCAATGTCAAATTTGAGACTTAAGGTCATATGTTGCGCGAGGTTCTGTTCGTTATATTTCGTTCGCTTTGAAATGGCGACAGATAGTAGTAGCTGTTATACTGATAACACTTAAAGACCGGATGAGAAATACTGAAATCGCTAGACGAACTGAGATACCTTACATAGTCAGCTCCGTTACAAAAAAAAAGTGGCAATGTGCTGGACATAATTACGTGCCGCAGGACAGATGGAAGATGGTGGAAAAGGTTGCTAGATTGGAGACCACGGACCGAGTAAGAGTGTAAGACGTCAGCCAAGCATTCGTTGCGAAAGGCTCAAGATCGAATGGACTGGCGTGGAAATGAGGAGCCCTATATCCAGCATTGGGTCAAATTAGGGTGAGAAAAAAACTCTGACACCAGGCTGACGTTGTACCAGGTTAACCTGTTACAAGGTCAGGTTAATTCACATGATAATTATCGCTTTCATCTGTCAAAAAAAGTGAGCGAAAGCCGGCAGATCGTTGTTCTGAGTAGGTGTTGCACATTTATGAAACAGTGGATTTTTTAGCTTTGATTTAGCCTCAATTGAGGTAAGAGTAGAAAGACTAGAGTTTTATTTTAAAATTATGCCAATTTCATCCCAATCACCATGCAATAGATGCCATTTTCACGGCACTGGAACGCACGTGGAAAGTTAATACTTATATTTTTTAGGAGAAAAACGTATATTGCGCTTATAAAATTAAGTGTATGCTCGGGCATTGATGTTATCATCTTCATTGAAATTATTTTCATAATTCATGTATATAAGTCACGTAATAAATGTATTCAGAAGCGGTGATGTTTTAAATTAAGTTATGGACTCAGTAGGATACCAATATAACGAAATTGAATCGGGCACGTGGAATTTTAACGAGAAATTGTAATTAACTTTTAGATGGCGGTTACGAGTGGTATTTAATTAAATTATTATATTAAGAATTAATGGGTAATTATAATGAGCTTTTTATCTAAAAACAGGAATTAAAAGAGTAAAGATTTTAATGCCTTTGCGAAAAAGAATATTCCTCGTAGCATAATTACTTATGAATCTTACTGTAATACATTATTTTAGAAATAGTATGCGAATTGAAGAGCACAATGTACATAATATTCTGCATGTATTTATACTCAGAAAAATCTTAATTTTATTATCAGAAACATGTTTCTTGAAGAGACCTTGCTTCAGATGCACTTCAGAAGCAGGGTTTGACTTCAACGTGGTACCAACTTTTTCTCCCAAATACGAATAAAATTGTAATTGCTGTGTTCTGGCATTTAGAGCTATGAAATCAATAGTTCTATAATTAATCTTCTTCTCTTAATCTTAGCATTTAGTACTATTGAATATTTAGTCATGAAAATATTTATTCTACGCTAAAATTTAGTAAGGTTGAATCAACAATGGAGTGTCTCAACACTCAACACGTGTTTATACAAGAAGAACTCTGGAGAAACTCCTCTTTAGTTAATAGTGTGCTTCTTCGATCATCTACAACCGTGGATAATGCACGGCAATAGCGTCGGTGGCACACTTCAAACTCCGCTAAAACGCAGCCGTAGCGGACTTTGCATTCAGTGATGCATGATTTGTCAAACGGTAAACATGTCAAATTGCTCCGTAAAAGATTGTAAAAATCACTCCTAAATTCTAGTTAAAAAACATGGTGTGACATACCACCAGTAAGTTAGTATTTTTAATAAAATTTGAGACTGAACTTATGCTAAAACTAGCTTGAATTACGCTTTGGATATTGAAAATTATAAAATAATTTCATAAAACAACGGCCCTTAGCCATCCCTTTCACACTCATAGCCAAAGTGAGACAAAATACATAATAAAATCGGAACATAGTCAAGTTTTTAGGAATGGAGTTCCTATATATTCGTATAGCCATTCATATATATTTTTAAATTAGTGTAGTAAATTAAAATGATCTATTTTCAGCTTTCAATCAATTTCATCATGTCTATCATCTGACGAAGGCCATTATCGAAAAATATGTCGATTTAAGACTTCACTATATTTCCAGGCAAGAAAATTTAGAAAAAAACGTAAATTTAAAAGACAAATTTGGAACAAGATAAATTTATTTCAGGGCACGTAATCTACAATAAAATAAATAGTGCAGACCCTAGTATTGGGTTATCTTATTTAAATAATAATAAGTCATTTAAAAATCTTACTTGTTTTTTTATCATGATAAAATCACACACTTCACAACACTAAAATTTTGAAAGGAACCGTAACTCCAAAAGGCAAGTTTGAAACAAGATTATTATTTCAGGGCAAGTAATTAAGCCTGAAATAAATACCGCAGACCTCAGTAAAAATACTTTATACACACAGCTACTTATTCAACTTAATATTTTTTCAAGTTTTATTTAAATCAATTATCTTTATCAAGTATTCAAAACTAAACGTCGTTCACATGACGACTCGGCTTGATTAAAAGTCATCGACTTTTATCTACTAATAATAATGAATTTAATTATAATGCATAATATCTAAAGAGTAGAAAATAAATACGAAGAAAACTAAATATATTTTTTAGATAAATAAAAAATAACAGCTCGTTGCTACTCCTCTGCACTTTTTGTTCGTTTCAGCTTCAAAAATTACCTTAGGTAGCTTCAAGTGACTGTTTTTTTACATTACTGTGTAATGACTGAAGACATTTTAATGGACTGAGGTGTCTGCGGCAATGTATGGACAAAGCCAGTAGAAGCATAATATGGTGAATTTTTCACATGTGCCAAGTTTCAGCTTTGTTATTGTATGACGTGCTGTATCCACGGTTGTAGATGATCGAAGGTGTGCTTGCTAAGTACTTTTTAATCGTCAAAAATTTTGTTTAGGGCCAAAAATTATTATTATAGTTTGATAGTTATTTTTAGAGCACTAGTTGGTTGGTGTCAGTTCCCTGGCGTAAAATAAACAAACTATCACTTTTAAAAAATGCGACAAGGATGATAGTTATAAGCTTAGGAGTGTAAGCCCTCAAACCCACTCAATTCACTTTGTAAGCATTAAACATAAATCGTACATTCTAATGACAATTCTCATGATAAAGTTAATGGGCATGTCATTTGTTTGCTGTCGCAAAGAACAATGGAGAAATTGTGTAAGATAACGTATTTCAAAATATTGAGTTAACAGAATTTTGTTACATAGTTTCTCTCCATATTATTAGTTAGTCTTACTTGTCACACAATGAAGAAATGGAATTCACCACCAATACTTTTGGGGTCTTCTTCTAAGTACAGTCGTTTATTGAAGGCGTGAAGAAACAGCTTGCAAGCCGGCTAGGCGAGGGTGGGCAGTACAGTCACGAGCAATAGTATCCACTTTTGCCATTTTAGCATCTTTATTACCTACGCAATAAGAGTCTTGGATACTTGTGCCTGTACATCGGTTACATTATCTCCCGCACTAGCTATTGAACTTCACATCTGCTTACCATCAAGTGGAATAGGGTAATTTGATGGACCCTTTTAACCGACTTAAAAAAAGGAGGAGGTTCTCAATTTGTATTCAATCTCTGTTTCTTTTTAGTATGTTCGCCAATTACTCAAAGACGCCTGGACCGATTTGAAAAATTCTTTTTTTTAATTAATGGTCCCATGAAAAATTTACATGAGTCGGTTCAGTAGTTTTTTTAGAAACAATCGTGAAAATACGCAGTAACATTATTAATTTTCCAACTTTATGCATATACAGAATGTTTTTTTTGATGCAGTTTTTGTTTTCATCAAAATCGGGCCCGCGACTCCTTTGAGCATTTCTCGATATTTCTTATAGTTTAGAATTTGGCCCACAAGGCCCGCTTGAAAAATTCTCCCTGTATATCTTCGAAAGTTGTTAACCAATTTCGATAATTCTTTTTTGTTTTAAAGATCAAAGCTTTGAAATATTTTTCTGAAAATTAAACAGTGTTAAGAACATCACTTAGTTATTTTATTATTCTGAAAAATAACACAAAATCGTGTCTTTTTTACCCGACTACGGCGAAGCCAAAAGGTAGGGTAATGATTTTAGCAGTCTATGTATGTAGATTTGTATTTACGTATGTTCCACCCTAGCGCCTAAACCATTCATCTGATTTTTATAAATGAGGTGTCAGTCAATTCGTTATAATGATTCAATTCATGGGCAACATAGGCTACATCTTAACCGACTTTAACAAGAGGAGGATTTTTAGAACTTTTCCTCGTAACCGATTTAATAAAATTCTTTTGAATTTTGGAAGTTTGTACACAAAATCTTGTTGTTGCTAAGCAATGTGATATGATCAAAAATGGAACTACGACTGTCATGTCAAAATGATGTTTGATTGTCCATTTCTATCGAAATCGAGTGCAATTATTTTATTAGTGTTTTACACTTTTTGCTTGTAAAAAAAACTTTCATCATCGATAACTTTGAGTTCTAAATAAAATAGCTTTAACGGATTTAACTAACTTAATTAGAAACTAGTGTAATACTTTGAGTTTCAAACCTATACTGGGTGTAAAAGAGATGAACAGTCAAACGAGAACCATGTATTCTATACATCAAAATAAGACATATTTCAAAAAAAATATTGCTGGGAAATGATTTTTATTTATTGGTGTTAAAAAAAATTGCAAAATGTACCGCGCAATGTAAAGGGCTCAACTCACACGCAACTCGCAAAACCGCGATAATTTTGCGGACGGCGGCCCCGTTTGTTAGTGTCCTTGCGCATCGAGTGAGCTACATTGAACGCTAACGTTTTGAAGCCATTTTTTGTTATGAAATAATCAAAAAAATGGTAATGTTTCTTTGGACGATAACTAAGAAATAACGTATAGAATACGTTATCATAAAAAAATGAAAATAAAAAATATGACTTTGACTTTCAATAAAATCGTAACTATCAATTTCCCAGGTATAGTTTAAAGGAAGAAAAATGTTATGACGGTGAGGAGAATACATGGTTCTCGTTTGACTGTTCATGTCTTTTACATCCTGTATATATTCGATAACTTCCCAAAGTAAGATTTCGGGATCTATTCTATATATATTCAATTAAATATTGTATATTTCTGAGCACGTCCACGCTCCTTATAATAACATCTATCTATACTAATATTATAAAGAGTAAAGATTTGAATGTTTATTTGTGTGCATTGAATAGGCTCCGAAACTACAGGACTGATTTTGATAAAAAATTTGGTTTGGAGATATTTTGACACCCGGGGTAGGACATATGATACTTTTTGGCGCGATAGCCGACGTTAACGCGAGCGAAGCCGCGGGCGACCGCTAGTATTTATTAATCTAAAAATCATGAACACTAATTAGCTAGGTTTTGTACTAAAGTACCAAAACGTACACTGTAGAATTTTTCTATGACTCAACGAAAGCAAAGGAAGGGCTCGCGTCGTGCCCAAACCAGGTAATCGCTGCCACGTTATGGCTTTGTAAAGGCACCGCAGGCTTAAATGCCGATAATTTATGCTACAATGCCGCTGTGGACATAATTAATGAGCGTGCTTGCTTAAGCATGCCTGGATCTGCATGCTTTGTTGGCTGACGATGCGAAAACCTTCGATGTATGGTGCGAGAAACGATGGAGAATGGAGATAACTTATCAAAAACCAAGTAATGGATTCCATGAACAGACTAATATAGGCAAGTCAAATACGTCGTGCAAATAGCACTGAGGTCCTACTACAAGACATGGATTTTGTGAATCATAAATATACTTTTAATTAGAGTATAGTTTTAGTTGTAGAGGACTGTCATAAAAATATCATATTTTTGTTTTTATAATAAGTTGACATGTTTTATTTAAGAGAAAATTGTAATATTGTAGTTTATAAGTATGTATCCTACCTACTCCGAGGCAAAAGGGCGCTCTATGCTGAAATACAGGTAAATATTTACCTAGTTCGGCAACAGATGCTGAATTGTAACTTAAGATGTATAATTTGGTATACTTACTATTTATAGACTTTAAGTAATTGGAATGTAAATCTTTTTAGTCAAATAAATTATTATTATTATTATTATAGAGATCGTATATCATAATAATAAAATAAAAAACACGCAGTTTAAGCTTGGTGTCAGATTGCAATAAGTAATATTTTAATTTATGATTTATTTGAAAACCAGATGTTATAAAATGATGTTAATAAATTAATAAATCCATAGTTTATATTACTAATAGAAAATAAGTTTTAGTAAAATAGTTTTTAAATACTATGTCAATAAATTTAATTTAGTAGGTAAATGGGATGATTTTTTATGACTAAAACGATTTTTCACATATATTTAAAGCAATCACTATTCAAACAAAATCAGTTGGTGTTTCAAAGAGAATACCTAGTCAACAATACGACATAAAATATTATTAAGCAATAACTTTTCATATAAAGTACAACTTACCCGCGTCACTCAAATCACAATACGAAATTGAGTTGTGCCTAAATAAAAGCAAATGGTTACTGATGAAAATGGCGAAGGAAAATTTTTGGAAAGATGTATTTACTCCTTGCCGATTGCTTCAATTTAAAAGGTAGACACGTGCCAATCATTATTAAGCTAAACAATAAACAACTAATTCATTGATTGGTCATGAGTTCTTGGAATATCTATAAGTTGTTGTAATGTCAACCTTTTTCTACTGTACAACATGTAACAGGAATAATCTAAACCATGAAAGTAATTTGTTTGGATCGTTACAATGATAAATTTAATGAATATTTCAGTACATACACGGAGCTTAGTGGCTATTGAGCCAAAGTCGTTTTAACAGGTAGATCAATCCTACCAAACCTCCTGCTATGGGATCATCATCCAAATCGCGAAAAAAAATAAGGTTATTGGCCTTCGAAGGACCAAAACTGTTGGCGTAGATTAGGCTCTCGAAGGTCCAAATGCTTGTTGACGTGGAGTGTGGACTGTATATTGTGAAAGAAAGTCACAGCTATTTCTTGATGTTCTTTATTCCGTTGTTGACTACTTGACTAGACTGCTTAGACTACACTATTTACAAAAATGGCCCTACTCTTATACGGCTCGCAACTAGCGGCTGCTTAACGGAGCGCGTCGGACGAGTCGCCTGCGCGCGGTCGCCCCGCTGCCCCCCGCGCGGGGGTGACGCCAAATTAATGCCGGCTCCGTCATTGGTCGGCGCTTCTGTATTGCAGGCGATGTGATTGGTCGCGGTGGCTGTGGCTCGGCACGGCGGTCGTCTACATCCTCCCCCCGGCGCAGGAATCCTCTCCGCAGCCTCCAACTGGGTCGACGTCCCCGTGCCCGTAGTGCAGCGCGTCCCTTCCCGCTGGTCCGGGGAAGGTGCGGATGTTGTCAACACGATGAGTCTGCTCGTTGGTCTTCTGAATATGCCCCCTTTTGTTTTCACTTCCGCAACTCGTACCACGCCGTCAGGTCCTGGGATGGTACGGGTAACAATACCCTTGGGCCATGTGTTGCGGGGCATTGTTGAGTCAGCGATGATCACCGTGTCACCGATCTTTGGGTCTCGTCGGTTTCCTTGGTTAAGGCGAGGTACGAGCGTCGGTAAATACTCGCGTACCCATCGTCCCCAGAAGTGGTCGGCCAGTGCTTGTGCCGCTCTCCACGTTCTTCGGTCAGCTTCGGTGGTAGGTCCCGTGAGTGGCAGTCCTCTTGATGACCCCAACAAAAAATGGTTAGGGGTCAGCGCTTCAGGGTCTTCTGGGCTGACGGACACATGGGTCAGTGGGCGAGAGTTGACCGCATGCTCCGCTTCGGTGAGCAGCGTGGCGAGCACCTCTTCCTTCGGCGCCCTCTCTCGTAGCGTCGCTTGAAGTGCGGTTTTGACGGACCGCACTAAGCGTTCCCACGCACCACCCTGGTGCGGCGCGCCCGGCGCTATATACTTCCACGCTGTCTCTCGGTCCATGGCGTAGCGGGATAATTCAGGCAGCCATTCTTCGTATGCCTTCATGTGGTCGTGGTTAAGCGTGGTCGTTCGTTCACGACACCGTTGTGTGAATAGTAATACGCGTGCCGTGGTTCCAATTAGTCGATCGTAGTTGGAGAAGCGCTTCAGGTCAGGTAGGGCGGCGTTTTCTCCATCAGTCGTCGTCGTGGTTACGTGCAGCACTTCGGTTGGTTCTTCTTCCACGGCGCTCATTTGTGGCCATTCTTCCTTGGGTCGGGTAAGGAAGGCAGGCCCGGTGAACCATTCGTCTTCGTTGGTTGGAGTGTAGCCCGTTCGTGTGGCTACGTCGGCTATGTTGAGGTGCGTTGGAACCCATCGCCAGTCTTTGGGCTCTGAAGTCTCGGTGATCTCGCCGAGACGATGTGTGACGTACGGCGTGTATCGTCGGCTGCCATTTCGCAGCCAGTGGAGGACTGTTTGGGAGTCCGTCCAGTAGGTGGTGTGATCGACACGCAGCCGGTGCTCTGCACGGATCGTGTTTGACAGTCTTGACCCGATGAGTGCGGCTTGTAGTTCTAGTCGGGGCACGGTCTGTGCCTTTAACGGGGCGACCTTTGCTCGCGCCGCTACAAGTGCAGTCTCCTGGTGGCCGTCGGCGTACTTGATCACCCAGTAGGCCACGGCGGCGTATGCTTCCTCGCTGGCGTCGCAGAAGATGTGTAGATCGCGGCGGCGTACTTCTCTCCCCCCGTGGTAGCATCGAGGGATTCGTAGCTCTCTCACTGTGTTCATTCCCGCCAGCCAGACGTCGAATTCCTCGGCGATGTCTTCAGGTAGGGGTTCGTCCCACCCTGTCTTAAGACGCCATAATTTCTGCAACGTGATCTTTGCTGTGATGGTGTAGCAGCTGAGCAGGCCAAGTGGGTCGTAAATGCTCATGGCGGTCGCGAGGGCTTCTCTTTTCGTTGGTGGTCGTTCCCTATTCTTCACGGCCAGTGAAACACGGTGTAGCGCTGTATTGAAGCTCAGATGGTCAGTGTCTGAGTTCCACAGGAGTCCCAGCATCTTCTCGGTGCCTCCCAGCGGCGTGGTGAAATCTTGAGATCGATGTTCGGGGTGCGTTGCTCTTCGTAGGTCTTCATTATTCGTGTGCCAGCCCCTTAGCACGAAGCCGGCGTTTCGATGTACCGCGTCGACTTGCTTGATCACTTCGCAAGCTTCGTCGATGGTGTTGAAGCTATCGGCGAAGTCGTCCATGTAATGCGCTTCAGTGATAGCTCGTAGCGCAGCAGGGTGAGTGTCCGCATGCTCTCGAGCGTTGTGGTTTCTCACACTATGAGCGAGAAATGGTGAACTCGACGCCCCAAAGATCATCGACGTCATCTTCATCTTCTTTGGTTTTTCATCTTGTTTACAGGCTCGCCACAGGAACATTTGTGCCGGCTGGTCTTCTTTTCGTATTTTGATACGCAGAAACATTTCTTCAATGTCGGCGGTCACTGCGTAAATCCCTTCTCGAAACCGGAACAGAATTTTCTGAAGAGATTGTAGTAAATCTGGACCCTCCAGGAGATGATCGTTCAGGCTGACACCCCTAGACTTGGCTGCCGCGTCGAAGACCAAGCGCAATTTCCCGGGCTTGTTCGGGTTTCGCACAGCGAAGTGTGGCAGGTACCATGCGACCGGGCTGTTGTCTTCGGTGCCGTCGCATGCCTCGGCGTACCCCTTTTCAATGAGGTTGTCGATCCTTCGTTGATATTCTTCACGTTCACTAGGATTTTTCTTCAGTCTGTTTTCTAAGTTGGTCAGCCGGCGTAATGCTGAGTCGTAGCTGTGAGGTAGTCTTGGGTTGTCTTCTCTCCACGGCAGACCTACTTCATATCTGTCGCCTTGTTGAGCTACCGTGCGTTCGAAGGTAGCAATAGCTCGCTTATCCTCTTCTCGAATGTGTTTTGATTCTAGTGACACCCCCAGAGAATCGATGTGAAAGTGTCGATCGATCAGCTGTTCTAGCCGGTCTTCTTGTGGCAGTCCCGTTGCCACGATGTGCAGCGTTTGTTCGTCGCGTTGCATCCATTTGCTTGGAAGTGAACCATGGATGACCCAGCCGAGCTCCGTTCTTGAGGCGGCCGGTTGCCTTGGTCCGTTTGACAGCAGCTCGCGAGTGATGATGAGAGGCCAATTGTCGGTGCCAATGAGTATTTCGGGTTTGGCGTTCTTGTAAACTACTTCATTACGGTTGAGCCCACGGAGATGTTCTAGCTTCATTGATGACGCCGGTATCGATTGAGGCGTGAGGTCCAAACCAGACATAGTCCTGGCGACGATCTCGTGTTCCACTTCTTCGTGAAGGCCCTTGATCTTCAGACTAATTTTACGGCTCTTCATGGCTTGGCTCTTGCGACCGATCCCTTTCACGTTCAGGCTGGTGACAGGTCCTTCGGCTTCAACACGTTTTGCCAAGTTATGGTCAATTAGCGTGACGGTGGAGCCCTCGTCGAATAGTGCGTATGTCTTGTGACTGCCCCGTTTCCCGGTTATGATGACAGGACAGATTTTCAACTTGACGTCTATGTTTTCTGTGGCGCTTGTTGTCGCTACTGTGGCGTTTTCAGCTTGCTCTTCTTTGTGAAGCAGGCGGTGATGTGGACGCTTGCATCCGTTGACCCCGCAGCACTTATGTCTGCAGTTACTGCGACGATGTCGGTTCACTATACACTTAAAGCATAGCCCTTCTTTCTTCACTGCTTCCCAACGTTCATCAATCTGCAACTGTTTGAACTTCTGGCAGCCGGGAAGTGTGTGTGCTTCTTCACATGTGGGGCATTGCGGTGTCTCTTCTGTTGTGGTATACACTGGTTTCTTCCTTGCCTCCGGTCGGGAGGCGGTGGCGCGAGGCGGCTCTCGCTTTGGTTGTGGAGGGACGGCACCAGAAGGCGCTGGTGCGAAGTCGAACTTGAGGGCGCGGTCGGCCTCCCTCATCAGGAATGATGACAGCTTTATGATGTCGGCATCCGGTCCAGGCTGCGATTCGGCGAAGTCGTACCACCTTGACTTGAGGTGAAGGTGCATCTTGTTAAGGACTTCTCGCACTAACATTGGGTTGTAGAGGTAGCCTGGTTTCACGTTGTGTAGCACGGCGACAGTGTTCTGCACCTTCACTACGAACATGTTTAGTTCGTTCGCAGTAGTGCCTATTTTCGGTAGCTTCTTCAAGTCTTCTACAGCTATGTCAACCAGGATCTCTGGACGGCCGTAGCATTGTTCAAGGGTTTTCATGATTACATCTGGATGTGTCGCGGAGCTGAGCAGCGAGGCGACGTTCTCGCGAGCTTCCCCTCGTAGACAATTACGCAGTCTTGCAATATTCTCGATTGGTGTGAAGTGGTATAGTCGTGTTGTTTCCTTCATCGTAGCGGAGAACTGGAGCCATTCTATCGGCGAACCGGAGAAAATAGGCAGGTCCGTAGCTTGACGTGGCGGCGGTCGTGACTTGGCTATGTTGTCTAGGACGGAGGCTAGTTTCTCGAAGCCTCTTCCTTTTGATATCGATCGTCTTCTTTCTTCCCGTTCGGGGAACCGTTCAGGCTCGGGATCGGCGGCGACTGTAGGAGTGGCGCGCTCCCCCCGTACTGGTTCGCAGGGTTGGACACCCGCGTTGGTTTCGTCGAGCCAAGCGAAGACACGGTCCAGCTTCTCTGTTGGTTCGGGTTCTTCAGGTCCACTATCGTTATCTTCTAGATCAGCGATGTCAGCAGCCAACTTCTTTTGAACGAGCTCTGCTTCAATTTGTAGTTCGCGCCGGCGTATGGCAGCCAAGCGTTCTTCTGCTTCAAATCGTAGTCTTGCCACGGCGCTCGAAGTGGACTTCGTAGAACGTGCTATTCGAACACGTGTGGTCGTCGGTACCGCTGACGGCATCGCGGCGGTTGTTGATTGCAGGCCAGTAGTCATTGATGCCCTTGTTGGATGACCCTCTTGAAGGCGTGCTGCGCGGTCGTCCGCTTCGTTCCGCGGTTGCGCAGTCGAAGCCGAGGCTACGCGTGCGCCGGGGTTCCCGGTGCGGCTCGCAAAAGTCACGAGTTGCAAGCCTGTGCGCAGATTCTCCTCGGCCGCCGTGAGGTCGGGCCGTTCGCGTACTGTGGGTGTCGTCGACGGCGATCTTGGTGGTTCATTGAAGACACGACGTTGACCTTCGTCTTGGCCGGTCTGGCTTCTTGTAATAACCATGACGATCTTTTAAGTGGTGTGGATCTCGAACAGTTCTTGTTTAGATCCGGCGCTCGATGGACCAAAACTATTGGCCTTCGAAGGACCAAAACTGTTGGCGTAGATTAGGCTCTCGAAGGTCCAAATGCTTGTTGACGTGGAGTGTGGACTGTATATTGTGAAAGAAAGTCACAGCTATTTCTTGATGTTCTTTATTCCGTTGTTGACTACTTGACTAGACTGCTCAGACTACACTATTTACAAAAATGGCCCTACTCTTATACTAAGTAACGGCTCGCAACTAGCGGCTGCTTAACGGAGCGCGTCGGACGAGTCGCCTGCGCGCGGTCGCCCCGCTGCCCCCCGCGCGGGGGTGACGCCAAATTAATGCCGGCTCCGTCATTGGTCGGCGCTTCTGTATTGCAGGCGATGTGATTGGTCGCGGTGGCTGTGGCTCGGCACGGCGGTCGTCTACAAAGGTGTTTCATAAATTTTGGTTGCGTAGATTTTGCAATTTTTTTACTGTTTTGTTTTGCACTTTGACAAAAAAATAACCAAACATTAATTAAAATATCACCAAATTAAATAATTTGACAACTAAGACTGAGTTTTATGTAATGGTAATAAAGTTAAAGAACCAATGAGTCGATTTTGAAACAGGTTAATATCACCACGCGGCTCTCAGTTACCTGCCGACAAAGAGCTCACAGGACACATTGTGCGGTCTTCAAAGCATGGTCTGGAGAAGCAAATAATACTTGGTAAATGGACGGCAGACGTGCCCAAGGAAGAACGCCTTTAAGGTGGTCCGACACAGCTAAGACAGCAATGGGCGGTAGCATACACAATACAGTTCACACCGCGCACGACCGAACCACGGGGAAACTGATCGTAAGTGGTCGATGGATCATACGTGGTCGTGAACGAGGAAGAAGGAAGTATGTCCATAATCGCCTTATGAAATTTACTTTATAAAACGGGACCATCTACACGGACAATACACTACGACCTATTTTAAAATAAAAATGACTAAAATTGATTAATGTGCATATTAGTAAGGATCTACTTTCAAGGCTTGCGTTATTTCTGTTACACGTTGTAGACTGAAAACGTCAGATGAGAAATTCAATATTAATATTTTTGTTCGTGTAATACAAAACCTTTTTCTTAGAAGTTGTCCTCTTGTCATGACCACAAATTATCAGAAGGATTGGCACAACTCATTTTAGGCTTCAATTTCGTTTAATTATTATTTACACTGAGGAAAATCAACGTTTTATTAAGCGTAATATAAGTCGATTATGGACATACTGCCGACCTATTTCAATAAATAACATTGATGTATCTTAATGAGTGTGTAAACCTCGTCTCCAGATTTGTTTAGAAATAGGTACGAAACGTTTCGCGTTCCAAGAATCGAGCCTTTGATATTCAAAAACAAAACGCATAACTTTCAGTCATTTCGGGCTTTACAACGCCATAAAACTTATTCAAAGACCTAATAATGAAACTGCTTATAGACGGAGTCACATTGAAAGTGCAAGCTGTCTACAAAATGCACTCTCGTTGGTAGCATTTATGAATCACGAAGACGTTAGCAATAAAAAATTATATGAATTATCCGTTAGTGAATTACTAGTTATTTTCTTTTAAGTTGTTTGTTCACAAGGTCATTATAGTAAAGTTTTATGCGAGTGTAATAAGACTAGTACCAAACTTTTTAAATATAACGTATACTTATCATAAGATAATGTTCTTGATTATCTAGACAGTTTTCAACATTCAGACTCGTCTTTATATGTTATAATGTTATATTGAACATTTCACCTTAATTTGATAGGATTTGGTATTTAATTTGAGCATCCGGTAAAACGGGCACCGTATGAATTCCACAAAACTAAAAATTGTTGAAATTTTTGTAAATGCTAAAAACGTTTGATTAAATTACGTCTGGTACACTTAGTTCAGCAGGAAATAAAGGTAAGGCTATTAGGTAACTGGTAGAGCTCAGAATTTTATAGAATATATATAGAATAAAGAACATAATATAGCATCAAATCAAAATCAAAAACTGTTATTTTGCTATACACGTTATCAATATCACAATAAGGTTGAGACTGCCTGGTAAGCATTAAATAATTACATTTATAGAATAAAGTTTATTGATTATTCTCTCAGGGGAAATGATGTCGACTTTAGAATAAGATATATGTACGAGTAATAAGAGGTATTTCGTTCATAGAGTAAAATTATCAGGACATTTATGTTTGAAATATAAATATTTCAAAATGTAAAACATAATAACAGACTTTTAAAAGGCTAAGACTGATAATATTATATTCTAAAACATAAAATGGGTCTATTATCTTGGTACACAATAAACAATTATTTGACGAGTGAAAGTGTTTTTTTTACAAAGAAAATCTAAACGCTATAGAGGCTTGCCCGTTAATAAGTTTAAAAGTTCGGAGAAGGTTAGAAGAAATAAAAAAGCTCGCAACAAGATAGTTCATAATGCAATACTGTTTAAAGTTAAATACTACTTAGCAAATCAGACTACCCAAATACTACCGAAACTTATCAACTTCCTCTAGTTGATTTTCAACCTTAAAAACTGGTATTAATTGCGCAAAATCGATTGGGAAAAAAATATAGTTCGAAGTAACCTAATGTGCTGTTGACTGTATAAGTTTTGACAACTGAGGAAAACAATAAAAATATTTATCTAACTGATCAAGAATCTATGTTAGACTGTCATTAACAATATAATTTCCACGCTGACAACAATATTACCTATATCGCCCAAATTAAGAATCATTAAGATATAATAGCAGTGAATATCCTTTTTTACCTCCATAAACTATAATGTACTTTTTACCGTTTTAACACTAATCATTCTAGATCCTAATGGTAGAAGATTGGAACCATAAATTTTACTGGCTCTTAACGATTTTTTTTCGATGTTTATAATTCAATCAAATCAAGTTTCATATTATTGCAGTGTTTGAATAATTTAGTCACCTATCTCTTATATTTTACTTGCCTAAAGCTTTTAGTAAAAACAATGAACTATCGGTTCAAAAGATTTTTAAATTACTGCTTGATCTATACAAACTTGAATTCAATGTTTAAATATATTTAAAATAATTTCACATTGTTACAGCATCAGTGAAGCCTAGACTCGTACCGCAGAACACTTCGCTGCAATTACTCTGGCCATTGACTCAGCTATTATCTAGACAGACGAAGCAGGGCTTCTTTTTGTTGGCTCAAATAATGTTCTGGGTAAATTCAAGCTCCTTAAACTCTTGAGCGGATTCGTCTACAAATGGAAAAATTGGATTTTCCTTACCTTTCGCAAATGCATATTTCTACGAAGAATGCGAAATTAGATGTGATTTTAGAAATTCAAATACATTTTACTTGGTATCGTTACTTTTCCATTTTACTTGTTACAACTTGAGTCTAGCATTTTGCAACGTGATAAACTCTGTACAGATAGAATTAGTTGGAATAAATGAAAATGGAACAAATAAAAAAGAGCTTCACAAGAAAAGTTTTCAGATTATTTCTTTCTAGAATATGTCAAAAATATTCATCTAAATTAAGAATTTTCAGAATGATTTTTAAATATTTTGATACGTATATTTTACATGTATACAAATCATAATCATTTGATTTGCATCCGAGGTGTCGTGAGGAATACGGAAAGTCTATTATATCATTTATAAGAGCCATAGCCATTTTGATTGCACCAATGTAAATTACAAATCCTAAATTTTCAGTTGATTTTGGCAAAATGCGGTTAATACCTGGTGTTAAGTGGTTACAGTCGCCTATAGTCACATGCAATATTAGGGGTAAATCAGTTAACACTGCAAGTGCGTTGCCATCCTGGGGACTAAGATGATATGCCTTCCATGCCTAGTAATTACACTGGCTACCTTTCTCTTCAATCCGAAACACTGCTAACTACTTCACGGGGGAAATAAGGGAGGCGTAATCATTATTATGTGTTGCGAAGTCATAAATTTAAAATAGAATAGAAATTTCGACAGCACATCAGTTTAATGTATTTTCGCGTGAACGGAAGTATTAATTGCATATGTAGTTATTGCTCTTGTCCATTAAATATGAGAAATCGGTAAACAAATGGTTTGGTAAGTCAGTCACCGTAGCCTAGGTAACGGTCAATTCTGACGTCATGGAAGTTTTTTGAAAACTTTTATGGTGATATATTTCCAGCAGTATACCTTATTTTACTAGCCTTTGAAACTAAAGTTCGAGTTAGAAGTCTGTCATTAAGTGAAGCTATTACAAAGCCACAATACGGACCAAATTGGAGTTATTGACAGAAAGTAAGTCCACCATCATTATCTTGAAGGTCGTATCGACTAACTTTGATTCGAGGGTGTTCACCCTAAGGCATAATGATCATTACTGTTCCAATCGGTCATTTGGGCGATGACGTGCCGTGTTTTGTATTATTTCAACCCCACATAAGTCTTAGGATTGTAGGTACCAGTGATTTTTAGTTTGTAGAACCGGTGTCACTAAGGGTGTCGAGGTCGGGGAATCCCATATAGAACGTCTAGCAGACTTTAAAACACTGACACCAAGTTAACCTATCACATTTAAGATGTTCAATTGGCCAACACGTTAGACAAACATGTAACCTTTGACTGCCATAGCATAATTACACTGCCGTACCCGTTCATACGCCAAACATTCAATTCCGCTACTACATAGTTCTATTTTACTACAATAATTGTTATTGAGAGATCTTCTTTGTTGTCGTTAAAATAAGACTTCATCATATTCGTAGTTATAAAATTATGTAATTGTTTAAAACAATATAAAATATGAGTATTTGTGTTACAAACTGTTTGTGAAATTATTTATAATATAAAAAGTTAATTTGTTCGCTTTGGCGCGAAGATCGTATCTCTCTCGTTGTTGTTGTTTTTCCGTCGTCCGCCGTCAATGTTGCCGTGCGTAAATATTGTATTATTTTGGGTTCTTAACAATAATAATGCAAATTAAAAAGGAAATCACTAAAGTCTTGGTTTTATATTTCTGTAAATTCATGTTTGTCGATAATTGTCGTCGTTCGCGCAAGTCCCGCTGTCGTTTATCCATTATAATCGATTGTTACAGTTAAAAGGTTGAGTGGATTATTGTATCAATTGATCAAGCTGATTGAGGCCGATCGACTAGATGGTGGAACCTTTAACATTTCTGATGTGACCTGCCATCATTCGCATTGAGAGTGCCAGCCCACGACCGAGTAGTACAGTCAATCACGACAATGTTATCACGTTTATCACTGATTTGGTGATGGCCTCAAGTAAGCCTTCCGACTCGAACTCTGGAGAGGCAATCCTCGTAGAGTCACTCCCCCGCAGGAGATGCTCTCCGACTAGAAATCCTATACGGAGGTTCATATTACAAGCTAGAGCTAAAGGTTTTCGCCTTGGTAAAAACCCCGGTGACGCTATGAATGCCATGTGAGGCAAACAGTAAGAGCCAGTAAAAAAAAAAAAACACTGACGATGAGCAGTATATGTGTTTGCGTTTACATAACTAAGCCACTTAAACGTTCTATTTTCCACCGCCAATAAGATCGGATTAAAGCACCGATTTTTGCTAACACCGACTATTAGTCCGGCCGTCACTGGGGTGGACCCAAAAATTTGGGATTAACTTTTTTTTTCAACGGATTTGTCATCTACAAATCTCCTACTTTTGATATCCGAGTGATGACAAAGTGGCATCTTTGGGGAATTTAAGATACAGGTTGATTCATTATCGATTATGTGAAATTATAATTAATTTTAAACTATGGGTGTTTTTAACGTAAAAATATGAGTATTTGGGTTTGATTTTATTAATAATATATAGGTTTACTCATAGGTAAATGATAAATACACATCTTGTATACAGGTTGTTTCAAAAAACTTATATATTTTCACGGAAATTGAAAGTAATGCCAAATAAAACAAGTATGCATGTAACACAACAAAAACTTCGTTTATTATACAATCATCCTTTATTATACAGGGTGTTTCAACAAACACATTACTTCCGTAGAAAAAAATTACTATTTTAAACGTGGGATATAAAGGTTTACCAGTCGTTATTAAATTCAGAATCGGCTTCTTTATCGGAAACTGCTTCATTTTTACCCTCATCATCACTAGCCGCTACAGCAGAGGTGAGTTCGTTGCAACAATGTTCATTCCCGTGGCACATGCAAAACATTGTGCAAGGCAATCTAGCACTTCTACACCCACATTTTTTTTGTGCTACACGGATTGGTACTTGAACAGGAGCATCGAATCAGCTGTAAAATATCAGAAGGTGCCACCTCTACCTTTTCTGGTAAGGAGACTGGTAACAAACGCTTACCGTTGGCATCTTTAAAATATCAATAGTCCGTTGGTTGTAGGTTTGGAGGATTTGGTTTCAAAGCATTTTGCCTTATACAACTCTGTAAGTGCGCCCGTTTTACATTTTCAATGATTGTATCGTTTGTTGGCGGAAGCGAGCGTAAAAGGGGCAATTGTGACCTCCAGCATGCAGTTCTTTCTGCCCAAAGTCCAAAAAAGCTGGGGATTTTAGTCAAAAACCACCCGTTGTAGTTAGTTATCGTTGTTAATAGTTTTTTAAAGACATCAACATTCAGCACTTTGGCAAAATATTAAATATTTTTCCCTTAATACTACCCGTTGCGCTGTAGAGACGATCCCGAGTATTCAGACTTTTTGTTATGATTGGGCTCAAATTTATTACAACCTCAATCGTATCAAGTTGATAGAAGTACAGTCAGATGTTTGTGCCCATCGAGCGATTTGGTCCACTCACTATGAGAATGTTGGCGAAATAAATTCGCTCATTTTAAATCAAATACCAAAATAATTTTTGCATTTTTATTCGGTTGATGAAGTAGTCAATGATTTAGCAGACAGAGATATTTTTCTAGACGCGAATACGTTAAATAGACTACAGCCTGTGTTCCACCGCATGATTTGATATTAAAAGTAGGATGTGTGTGCATTATAATGCGAAACTTGAGTTTTTCAGACAGGTTAGTGAAGGAATAAAAGTGATCGTCGTAGACACTTCGCCGCTTTTAATAACCGCAGGCCGGGAGAAGACAACATGTTTTTAATTCCTCATATTCTCTTCAAAACTCCGATAGAACCATAAAGTCCGTTAGATAGAAATGACTCGTCGTCAATTTCCTTTGCAAGTTAGTTTTGCCATGACTATTCATAAGAGTCAGGGACATACCATCTGTCGAGTAGGCGTCAATTTCTGTTCGGACGTTTTCAGTCATGACCAGTTTAATGTCGTTTTAGGTCGCGTTACCGAAAATAGAAATATAAAAAATTTTATTCATCGCAATAGAGTTATAAATAATGTTCCCGTGGTTAGTAACATAGTATATTAGTTTAGCAGTGTTTTGAAAACTGTAAAATTGTTCACCTTTACCCTACAATGTTCTTAACGCGAAGCTAATTATTATGACGAAAGGTTTACCACCTTTCGTCATAATAATTAGCTTCGCGTTCGCGTAACCGGTCTCACTGCCATCATCCCTTCTCACTGCACGTATCTACTGCATGTTTTAGTTATTACTCGTAGTTATTTGATGTAGTATTTCGATTTCGTTGCTTTATAATTATGTTTTTAAGTTTGATATATTATCTGTTTATTTGTTTTGTTTAATATGCTTCTTAGGCTGGCTTAATAATTAATTTCTTTCTATGTTTTGTATTTTTTTTAAAAAGGTGTAAGGGTATTTCTCTATTTACATTTTACGTAAGCTCATCGTAATTTATGCTTTTCGTAACTATTGTATCTTATGTATTATGTAGAGACATAATGAGGGCAGAGTGATAGGTAGGTTCAAGGTTATTTTTTATGATCATGCAGAAGGTACTCTTTTTGAAAGAGTTAGGCTCTTTCTTGTGTAATGTAGGTAATGCTTGTAAAAAAAAACAATTCTTAAATTAAAATTCTAAAAACAAGAAAAACATGAATAGGAAAATTTATAAGTTTTATATTTTTTTTTAAAACAGCCTGTATATTGTAGATACTAATTATTGTTATGCTATTTAAGCATATAGTACCTCTACAACCAATAAATTAATCAGCGCAATCTAAAATCTTTACCTAACTCTAAAAAACTACCTAATATATTTTTACGTCTTATATTTTGGAACATCCTGTATATCTGAATTTCCCCAAGGATGACAGCTTGTCATCAGTCGGATATGGAAACTAGACATATAGATCTACAAGAATCCGTCAAAAAAAAAACTTAATCCCACAATTGGCACTTAAAGGAAAAATCAGGGTTCTGCTGCCGGACTATATATAGGATATTTTGCGTTACAGCAAATAATACCATAATATGTATAATTTTTATCGATTCTAGGAATCTTACTCGTTGATCGGAGAATTCGAGCTTCATTCATCTACTTTTATCACAGTCCTAATTTTATTTCAAGATTTTCATGAAAGGAAAGAGCATTGAAAGATCTCAAATGCAAGGAACATAAAGATTTTTTTAATTAATAATAATACTATATTTTCACGCTCACACCAATTATCTAGCCCGAAGTAAGTTAAGAACTTGTGTTACGGATACTAGATAACGGACATTTTTATTTAATATACATAATAATTTTAGATATTTTTATAAATAAACTGAAATAGATATATAACCATGACTCGCAAAGAAATATTCGTATTCGTCACACAAATATTTGCCGCTACCAGGATTCGAACCTGGACCGCTTGATGTGTAGGCAGCTATACTGACCACTCCACCACGACGGCGACGGCGGAAAATGAATCAACCCATTGCTTTGAATTAATATGACTTTAGCAAAATTCTAAAAAGTAAAACTTAGTGCAACTAGCCATAATTGTGTATGTATGTATGACGCGTGCGGTCGCAACTGAATTGGTATTTTTGACATTGAAAAGACATCAGCAACAATGAAGTGAGAAAGTATTAACTTGAAATATCCGTCACGAGCTGTCAGGACGCGCCCGATCCGACACGCCGTCTGCCTGTCCAATTGCGCTGCGTCTGCGCAAAGTTGCACCCATTGAAAGTAATTGGTAGCAGTAAAACTGCAACTGTGACCTCATCTCTCTTGATGGACGTAGGAGTGCCCACTTAATGGTTCATTCGTTGGTTTATTGGGTAAATAAGTATAAATTATTGTCTATGGCCAGTCAAGGGTAGCTCGCTGGCAAATGACCAATTTGGAGTCAATAAACTAATAATGCTGACAGAAATATGTGCGGCTTTTGCTACACTGTAAATAAACCTATTAATGAGCAAGAGAAGAGAAGTTATTGCAAGTTTATAGCGTTGAGGGCACAGAGGACTAGCCGCTTGAATTTGGAGCAGTCCGAACTGGGGAAGTACCTCCACCTTACAGAAGACCACAGTCAAATAACACTACATTTTTGTGGTCTTGTGTTTCTATTGGTGAGTTAGGTCACCAGAGATCCAAGGGGTAGAAAAGGGGAGTAGGGTTAGCAGCACGCGAGTATCACGTCAGTAGTGTAAGCGTCTATAGGCTACGGTAGATGCTTACTACCAGGCAGGCCGCATGCTTGTCTGCCAACCTAATACCATAAACAAAGTATATTGTTTGTGGGGAACGAAGAAAACAGAACGAACTATATTTTCAATGCTAAAGACCAACGTTTGTCGACAATACCACCACCACATTAAAGTGCCGTTGCTACATGCTTTTGATTATTAGTAGAATTAAACAAATAATGATTTCTTTAGTTCTCATTATAAAAGAGTTAGTGAGTAAAATTTTAAGTAAAGCAAGAATTAAATGTGAAACATCCAGTAAAATTATCCAAATGTGAAATATTTGCTGAATTCGAGTTCGAAACCTGATATAGGGACCTGTAGATGGGTAATGTGAAAGAGAAAGAGCATACTAACACGTATATTAGAGCGAGATAGATAGACGAGACCATTTTATGAACACGCAAGTGGCCTATATCGGCCTGTCAGTCACATAGAAAAGACAGAAACTGTCAGACTGCAGTACTATTATTCACGCACACATGCATTATTCACACATGGGTGCAATTTTACGGTCTCCGCTAATCGGTTCATTGCTAATCTATAAACGTACGTAATTAATAATAATTTATATTTGAAACTAAAAGAATCTTATATTGCTTTCACACTCACGGAAGGCACTTTGAGACTTCGTCCTAATTGTTAGTATACTATTCACACCAATCTACATTGATTCTACGTGATGCTGTTTCCGACATAGTAGGACTGTCGTTCAATCTTCGGTGAATAAAGGTCGGCACACTTTGTAGCTCGAAAGAGAATGCCTCATTTTTAGTATAAACGCTACGGATCGGCTTTTACGGAACGCTTACGAAACCCAGCGCATCTCTTTTTCATAGTAACAGGCAAAGAGTGTAAAACACTGTAACCCGACTACGGAAAAAAATTGTGTGTGTCAGCTCCGACGCACGACTGGAGTTTACTCCGAGACAGGTGAGATGGCGCACCTGCTGTCATCCGTGTTTTGACAGTTAGAAAGTTGCGCGACATAGGATGCGCACCAATTATGACTTTGACCTTCAAAAACGTAACGAGGTCATTCATCGATAGATTTTACTCCTCACAATTTTCTCATACCGGGCCCCTTATGTATGCAAATCGATTCTTAAGGAGTAAACTCCAAAAAGAATGGATGAAATCGGGATTTACAACGTCAAATCAACTGCACCCGATTTCAATATCGTCAATCAAATATCATTTTAACATGACAGTCGCAATTCTATTTTTTGGCCATTTCACATTGCTTAGCAACCACAACAAAGATTTTGTGGGAGTTTCTCCCGAGTTCTTGTTGTAAAAACACGTGTTGATAGACTCCATTTTAAACTCAATTTACCGTACAATTGTCAGTTACTTTAAGTACATTTTCACTTGATATTGGCGCAATCTTTATGTGTCGCGATCGCCATTTGTTTAAAAGAAGAAGAAGATTTTGTGTACAAATTATAAGGAATTTAATTTAAATCCGTTACAAGGAAAAATTCTCGAACTCCTTCTCTTTTTATAGTCGGTTAAAATGTAGCCAATGATGTCCGAACCATAATAACGAATTGATTGACACCTCATTCATCAAAATCAGATGAATATTTTAGGCGCTAGGGTGGAACATGATTACAACACGTGAATACAAACGTGCATACCATGGACTGCTAAAAATATTACCCTTCCTTTTGGCTTCGCCGTAGTCGGGTAAAAAAAAGAGGCGTTCCTTTTTGAGCTGATAAGTGTGGTAGGACCTTATCTCTTGCTGATCCCGAAACGTTTTCATCCTATTTATTATTATTTCTATGGTTTTCATCCAAGGACAGTAAGAGGATACCGAGGGGCTTAGTGGAATGGCACCAGATGCGGACCATATTGCCTGTACATCTCGCATCGCTTAAAGTAAATAGAATAAATGGATTACTCAATCGAAAAAAAGGATTGTCGGCTATGATTAGCCGTTATACCTACGTCTCACGAAGGTATAAAGGCTAATGCCTACTTTGGTAGGTATATGGGATATCCTACTTCTGGGCTAAGGGAAAAAACAATATTACTTACACAGCCACTATCTACTACAAGGAATATCAAATATAATATCATCAATAACAATCAACTGAGTATCGTTGACAACTAAAAGATAAGTGTCCAAGCACTCAAATAAATTATCGCACACAAGGAACCAATTAAGGTTTATTATATAAAGCTGACCGGAGCGTGACCAAACACCATAATTTCGGTGGCAATTAAGAGGAACATTTGAAAAAATGTCGACGCAAGGCCGGTCGTTGACCCCCACCCCATAGCAATTACCCTCACTACGCTCCCTTGAATAATTTAGCGTAGAATATAATCGATGTAATTTCTACGGAAAGCTGTAGAAACATTACTTCACGCCCTACAGCCATTCGGAAAACACTTTCTATACCTACATACAGACTAAGTGTCTTTAAGCACTTTGAAGCGTATTATTTATGTCAGTATCTCGATTTATGGTGTACTCAAAATCGCCGAGCATGTGTGAAGGCAGTGATGGGAGTAAATGAAGGGAAATAAATATTATAGATATTTGCATACACCTATGGGAGAAAAGCGAGAATTCTATGTACCTATTGTATGTAGGTAGATTAATGGAAAATTATCAAATAAATTTATGGCTAAGATGCATTTGATAAACTTGTTACATTATTGTTACTAACAATCTATGGATATATGGTCTGAAAATAAATGTTTTTTTTATATTTATTTTATTTATAAAGCCATTTTTCAATCAATTAATATCTTCATAAGTTAGTACACAAAAATTCTTCTTGTTTGTCGAAACTGTCCATGAATTTTTCAATTTCTTTGACAGTTCAAGAAGATTTTGAACTCAAAGCAAAGTGTTTTTAATGCTCGACCGATAAGCTTTGGCCTTCCATGGAATGATGGAATCCAGCTTCAACTGAACCCTCAACCACAGAGGGACTAGATATTTTATCATTAATTCTCAGAACACAATAATGCTGTTAACATTATTGTTATGGCGACAGATTTAAAGTCAAAGATGTATCGAAGATTGAATCGACTGTCTGACTCTATGCTATGGCAGTCGATGTCGGCAGTGCGACATTGAAGCATTACCTCATATTTGTGTGGCCGACCCCTTATCAGTCATCGCGAACGCCATGTGCATTTAATATTTAAATACGAACGAACTTATGCGTGACTAACTCACTAAATCGTACGTGAGATTGAAGTGTGATTTTCTTTCATTTGTTAGACTGCCGTGACTTCTTTGCAATATCTTTTTTGTTTACGCACCCTTGATTTGGGGAGTAAGCAGGTGAATGCAGGAAAAGTGTGATCAGGCGAGGCGAACAGAAGTTACTTTTTAAGTATGGAACACGTCGCGTCACGGCCGCTGACCGGGTTGCCTGTCAAGTCCGTTGAGATACTTTTTATATCATTACTAGCTATTGCTCGCGACTTCGCCCCCGTGGAATAGTTACTTTAAGCAGCATTTTAATTTTTAGTACTTATTTTTTTACTAATCATACAGATATTTTCAATAAACGATATTAAACATAGATATATTGGTTCGTATTTTATTCCCTTTTATCCCCTATTTTAAAACCCTAAGTGTAGGATTTCGGAAAATCGTTTCTTATTGGATGCCTACATCATACAAAGAACACACCCTCCGACTTTCCGGATCTACGATCAGCGGTTTAGGCTGTGCGTTTATCCGTCAGTCAGTCATTGAGGACAAAGTATTTTAGATGTATCGACTATTAAAAAAGTATTTCCTTGTAAAAAAAAAGTATACCTTGGGGGGTCCTCAAGCCTGTAAGTCGAACGTTCCTAGGGGATTACTGGGCGACCGAGCATCTCCCTCTCGGGAGTCTCTCGACCCCCTAGCGTCCCTAGGGCGTCCGAATCGGAAGGATGTGATTGATTTGCAAACTTTGTCAGTGGTAAAGCAGAAGAGTTATATAAACCAGAAGAGAACGACTAATTTAACTATATAGTGTGTGTTTAAGTTTCAGATTTTGATAATTTTACCTCTAAAGTTTTATGAAATGTTGTGCATGTGCATGTGAACAGTCGGTGTGGGATATGACCCTGCATCGACCATCACGCACCCTAGTCTTTGAAGAAACTTCTTCTTTCCCATGAACTTTGTTATTTCTGTCGTGAAGCAGTTCGCTGTGTTTCGGATTGAAGGGAAAGGTAGCCAGTGTAATTACTGGGCATGGAGGGCATATCATCTTAGTCCCCAGGATGGCAAACGCACTTGCGGTGTTAAGTGATTTACACTTAATATTGCAAGTGTCTATAGGCGGCGGTGACCACTTAACATCAGGTGGGCCGCAAGCTTGTTTGCCATCTCGTAACATAAAAAAAAGAGAACTTTTACTCTTTTTCATTTTTCATTCTGTTTTTATGTTGAATAATAGAAAATAACAGGCTATATTTTACTTTTTTAGATTTAGATTTTCACAAGCTGTTTTTTATTTATCTATTACAGACTGACAGTAATATTTTAACAATCAGCTTATAAATAAATTGGACAAAAATTTACCTAAAAATAATAAAAAAATCTATCTTAAATAACACACTATGAAACCTGCCACTACTATCTTGAATAACTTAACAATTAAAATTTAGTTTTATATAATAGCAATAAAGTTTACTTTGCAATAACGGTACGTATAAATAAAAATCTACAAGGAATCATTAGCTTCCCATGTTTCCAATTTTCTTTGTGGTCCATGTATTTTTTTTCCTTTTCCATAATAATATCACGGTCTGCGATCACCTTAGAATTAACTCTTTTCTTTGCCGCGTCATCTCTCACACAATCGACTCGCCCACATTCATGTTCATCACCTTCTATAACATATCACATGATTATCATTTCAATGGCTCTCTAATTGCAAGTAAATAAACAAAAAAAAAACGAAATCTCCTTAATTATTATTTTCCATGTCCGATGCTACACATCAAAAAGCAGCTTGGAAATATTCTTACGAGCCATAATGTTATTTTTAATTCTTTCCAATGAAGTCCGTTAACATTTTACTTTCATTAGCGATAGACTTCTGAAGTGTAGATAAACTTCTGTTCTCAAACTGCTTAATTTCACTTGCCTATCAGCAAATTAAAAGTCGGGGGCTGCGGCACGTAAAATTTATCGGTTCGTTTCTTACGGTTGCCAAGCTAATTGATTACTTTGTTTACTCCGATACGAATTAAATTGAGAATATCAAAACAAATTGAAATTCAGAAACATACACAATCACGCCTACAATCTCAAAAGGGGTCGAAAGAGCCTTAGGGAACACCTAGTCCGATATAAATCTACTTCTGGCAACACGGTCCATGCAGCGCTCCAAAGTAGTGACAGTGGTTTGCCCACTGAAATTGTATCCAAAGGTATTGTTCGATGCCCAGTGGAGCGCAAATGTGTGTTCTGTTTGGGTAGTGAGTTTAAGGACAAGACTTTTTTCATCCAAAAACAGAACAATTGATTCACCATTACCAACGGCAAGTTATGGATACACGCCTTAAAGATCGTCCATGGAGATTATGGCAAATTGGTAATTAAAAGTCTTGTCTTAATTTAATCAATGAAATTGCAACGGGCGGTGAAACTAATTAAAAAGTAAATGACAAGCAATATAAAAATAATTATGTAGCAAAATTATGAAACAAGTAAAATTAAGTTAAAACTCTTCGTAAGTCTGGACAACTCCTCTAAAATTAATTATGATGTTGTAAACAAAAAGCTCAGTTCTGAACACAGATTTACAGCAATAAGATCCATAAGGATCGCTTCTGGTTTCCTGATTCAGGAGTTTTCTGCTGTAGGTATTTGGAAAAACTAATATACGTAGGTATGACAAAAAGACCACATAGGCGAAACCACAGAACCGCACGTCGCCGATTTCGGCATTGCGGAGCCACAACGCTTTATTATGTTATCGCCCTTATGCAGCCAAAGGATGTGGATAAGTGGCGATGGATGTCCATATTTCTGATCGAGCTAGACAACAATAGTATACTACTGAATATAAAAATAATAATGTACCCATTAAAATTGCAGACATTTACTTCAATGATTCCTTTTAAATCTTATTCCAAGTTATTTTAAATGCAAGAATAAGTTTCTATTGGGTCTTCGTCGCCGGATTCCGAACAAAGGGCTCGTTGCAGTTGAACCACGAAATGAGGAGGAAATTGGATGTTATTGTTCAAGACGACTGTAATAAAGATGGCTTTATACGTTCGTGTAGTTTTTATTAGCGGTTTAATTTCCTACATTACATTACTCAACAATGATCGGAATAGTTCTCTTTTCATTACCTTTTTGCTTGGCTGTTTGAAAATTGAAGTGGTGAGTAAATGTTATTTAGAAAAGAAAATGACAAAAGGTGAAGGTAAAAATTCCGTATAAAAATAGATTACTTAAGTCGAAAAATACGTGCGTACGCGCACGGCTAGTTCACATAGTGTCCGAGGTACTTACAGGTGTACTTACTCAAATAGTCGGGATCGTTCGTGCAGTTTCGCACGAGTCAAATTTGTAAAAAATTGCGTCTAAAGTGCCTCGAGTTACTCCGTTACAGCAAAGTTGATGTTCCTTTGCTACTCGTAGCTTTGAAATTAATTACAACAATACAAATTCGTATATTTTTTTATGTTTGTAGAGGTATTCTATTATCTCGATTGGTCCTTGTGAACTGGATAAAGTTTGTTAAGATTTTTCTTTTGTCTTTA
Organism: Elophila nymphaeata; assembly: GCA_955850985.1. NCBI lineage: Eukaryota > Metazoa > Arthropoda > Insecta > Lepidoptera > Crambidae > Elophila > Elophila nymphaeata. The sequence continues at coordinate 10,370,063 of OY039070.1, forward strand.
TAATGTTCTCTTAGATTTGCGCGAGCACTACACATTGTAAATATAACAACTTTTACGGATTTATCTCGCGTGTAATTAGATTTTACATGTTGTTATTACTGCCCGACGTTTTGTAACACTTTGCAGCGTTCGTGGTCACGGGATGACTAAATATGTACTTCTTCTTCTTTATATAATGGCTTTCGCGTTATTTATCTCATTTCGCCAATGTCAAGTATAAATATACTGTTAAAGTAAGAGACTAAAGATGTAGGTTGTTATATCCACTAAAGATGTAGGTTGTCATATTTTTTGAAATAGTTAAATCTACCGTCACTTTAACTATTAATTTCGAGTGTTCCGTTTTACGCAAACGGAGCTCACTGGGTCTTGCTGTGTGGTGGTTTGCTTGAGTTTTAATAATTTAAATTACTTTTGTTTTTGTTATAGTATTGAAACAAAAATAATGAGATTATAAAATTCCTTCTTAATAATTCTTTTGATATCCTGGCTTAGGTACAGAGGTGTTGTCGAAAAGTCCAGATAGAGAAAATTAATTGATATAATATTACCTACAAGGAACTAGTTATACAACCTTACAAAATAATATTCTGATATTCTGAGGTACATTAAGTAATAAGCACGCTACTTGGCTACTTGCGACAGCGCGCCATTCAGTGGATTCTAGAATGAATTATTATATCATAAACTTAAACAATGAGCAATCGTAATAGAATTTAATAACCTACTGACCAGTAGCGGTGGTTGTGACATCGATACAACATAAACATCGGTTATAGCTTTGTTGATAATAAAAGTAATCGTTGCAAGATCATTGACTTTTACGTTGATATTTTTTGACGATGATGACTGGGATGGTCGGTCATGCAGCATACACATTAAACGGTCCGGGTTCGAATGTTTGTGTGATGAAATCGTTTGTATATTTTGTAAGTTTATATATAAAATATCCAATTTATTATGTATATTTGACCGTTATCTATCCGTTATCGTATTTACGTAACGTAATGGATACACTGGAATGAAAACTGGGGGACACACTCGAATGAAAAATATATTGTCCTTCAAAAAATCTGAACATAGTCTTAAGCTGATCGCAGATAATAACATAATATAAAAAAATATATTGCCGCTATCTAATCTATTCCCGCCTGAGGCAGGTCGATTTTTTTCAGTGTATTTTTTGTAGTTTTAAAAATCGATCCGTTACCGATGGCGTCGTGGTGGTGCGTTCTTCATAACGAACATGAAAGTTAAGCTACCAAGTGACCCGTTGGTACTTGGATGGTTGATCGAAATATTTTCTACTCGGTTATCCTACGTGCTACGGAAGGCACGTTTGTGTCTATATACTGTGGAAAGACAGTCGTAAAAACAATTTGCTTTAAAAGTCAGAAATGGCAAATTACTCTGACACCAGGCTAGCCTTTATCCGGTTTAACCATAAGATAAAAAGAAGCAGAAGAATAAAAATTATTGAGATGGCGTAAAAGTTTATTTGCACGAAAAAACAAAAAGAAAACACAGTATAAACTCTCTCTTACTCTATGTAAATATTAAGAATTCACCAGAACGGACGCTTTAAAATTATAAACAGTTAAAGCAGAGCAAGTTCGTAATACATTTTGCAATTTAAAAGTCTGTCCAATACTGACGTAAATGCATGTGTTACTAATTGCACGAGACTGTGTAGTACAGTTACTTTACGATTCAAGAAAATGTGTCAATAATAAAGTAGCAGAGAGTTTATAGTTGTTTTTGGCTTGTATTTCTCTATTAGCCGAATTTTAAAAGCCCGGATTCATATTATAATAATCTGAACCATTCTGAAATTCCCACACATTGAAGTTGAAAACATTACCAAGTGAATGAAAAAGACAGAAAACGATTAGAAATAATTTATTCGATATCAGAAAGTGTAAAGTTAATTTTACTTTAAAAATAAGATTTGTAATTGTAGAAATTATCAAAAGATATTATTTAATAAAACATTGCACTTGTTATTTTGAAATACTTTAAAGCACACATACGATTAACATTAATTTCATAAATATGAAAAGATAATAATTTCTTATTGGTTTTGTGCGATTGCTATTATTATATTATATATTATTAGTGGCATTATTACGTAGCCTAGAGCTCTCGTAAATGTTTACCTTAATAAATATCACACCTTCAAAAAAGAAAATCACAACCACTTTATTTTCTCCCCCTTAAAAATTTATATTGGGTGAAATATATGTAATGGGTCTTAATACGGAGACGCACCTCTGTCTCATACAACAGTCTGTTCTTAGCTAATTTCAGCGTAGCTATTATCGTTCATAATAAAAAATGTTTGATATATAGGTAAATACATTTTTTTCTCTCTGTTATAGCTTGCAAGGTTTATGTAGGTACTAGCCAATTACAAGGTAGGTAAGAATGTTACAAAAAAGGATGTAAAATTACGGAACATATATATATACATATATATAAGGAATAAGGATCAGAACAGTAAAATAAAAAATTGACTCTATAAATCTCGTTAAAATCGTCATGAGTTATTCGTGACAGGATACGGCAGATTAGAACTGATATGATAATCACTTCTACTTTGTAAAATCGGGAGGGCTTACTTTCAATTCATTGGCAGAGACAATTCGGACGAAACTTATCGGAGTAATCTTTGGCTGATCAATCGGCGAGACATCAATATTCGCAACGGCCGGTGTCAGATTAGCCGATGGACTCGAGGAAACGTGACGATAATACTGATTTATCAATACAAACTTATTTATTTTAAAATATTTCAATACCAAATATACGAGTATTAGAATGTGTATTAAAAATGTATATATATTTTTAATATCTCCCCAATTCTCTTTTTATAATATTTCAGCGCGGTAGATAGGAATGCGATACGTTCTTTGTACTTATACTAACAAATTTAGAATTCATACTGAGCTGTGTTCTGTCACGTGAAAGTATCTCAGACAGGAAGTTTCAGTTATGTCCTATATATTTTTTATTTACCACATGTGCGTCTGATGATAGATAGTCCGTCACCGTAACCTATGGACACTTGCAATACCAGAGGTATCACACGTACGTTGCCGACCTTGAAGATCTTTTTCACGCCTTTTTTCAAGAAACCTATGTTGTAGTCCTTTCTCAAACTCTGTTCAATATGTTAGGATGAACACCACGTCGATGGCGGTGCGGTGATAGAAAGAAGATAATCATGGCAAATATTTCCTCAGAACACATTCCGTTATAGGTACTTACAGCCGATACAGAAAACGCAAACACTCTTCTAAGATAAAAGAAGTCAATATTGAAATATGAAACGAAGTAATAGTTGGATACAACTTTTTAATTTACAACAGCAGTGACAGTGTTTAAGTGAGAATCAACTCGTAAATGCAGACAAGCGTAATAAAAGTGTGATATGAATATACAATCATTTATTCCAAAGAACCATGGAAGTTTCCTGCTCCTGCTGCGTGTTTACGTGCACTTTGTCATTTGCAAATTTTATGTAAAATGAGGACTGACACTTTATGTCAGAAGGTCGGCCATCAGAAAACATTATTTTTAATGAATATATTGTTCGAATTAAATTTGGCCATAGAGAGAGTGGAAGACTAAAGAAAAGATGGATAAAATAAGTGAACGATGATATAAAAAATCTAAAATATCTTTATTTCATTACAAGTTTATCATATATTACAATATAATTGGGACTCGCCTTTTAAGTGTAATATACTTGTAGTAGACGAGGCCCGCTCTTTCGAAGGATTACTGTTAGCTACAATGACTAAATATTGCAAAGGAAGCAGATTTTTAGATTTAAAGCTGAGATGATGGGTGACCGATGTACAAGAGGAAAACATATTACGCCGACCATAAATAAAGCCGGGAACAGGGTGGATAAATGATGATTGTCCGAATTAAAAATTATCACCATATGTTTTGGGAAGAAAAGCAAATAATATTTTTTTCATTTTCTCGCTCGAATGCCGTAAGAGACTGGTCGACAGAAAGACTACCTCGGTGGTTAGACTTATCGACCAGAAAATGTATGTGAGGTACAGCTTGCGGAGACGCTGTAAGGGTTAGCTGCGGTGTTTTCTAACGTATCATAATTTAAGTAAACCATATTCTTTCATTTTCTTTCACAAAATAAGTGTTTTTCAATATAGGTACCTTCGTAATATCATCAGCCTGGTCCTTGCCACGATCTTTTTTAGATCTACGGATCATCACAAGATGATCCGTAGATCTAAAAAAATTTACTAAATAGAAAAAAATTTACTATATAGAATTTTACTAAAGATTGAACCACAAGGTTCAATCTTTAGTAAAATTCTTGTCCTTTTCATGTTACTTAGATTTAGAAAAAATAGAGGTAAAAATCTGTAAGCAGTTGGTAAGTATACCCTAATTGGTTGTCAATTTTCTTTTGAATGTTATTATTTATCTAACAATTCACACGTTTCGGAAACAAAGTAGCTTGAATCAAATGCTCATCGAGGCCAATACACTTTAGGAAGTGTTGTTTCTCTTGTTTTCTGTAAAGTAATATTTAATTGGTTTTAGTTATCTTTGGATGTAAGATGATGGACATAAAAAATCTTATCTATTTATTAATAAAAATCTTAGTTTTGGTCCTCTTACAAGCATATTGAGAAAAAACTACTTCCTTCTCTCCTAACGTCATCATCATCATCATCATCAACAGCTCATATATGTCCCCACCGAGGGGCTCGAGCCTACCCCACATTAGGGGCGATTAGGCCTTAGTCAACCACGCTGGCCAAGTGCGGGTTGGTCGACTTCAAACACAACCTAAGAATTTCTTCATATGTGTGTGCAGGTTTCCTTACGATGTTTTCCTTCACCGTAAAAGAGTCGATCTCCTTACGTTGCTCCCGATTTATTTGGTGTAGGTTCAGTGTTTCTTGCTATATACCTACTATATACTACTATAGGTTTTGGTATTAGATTTTTGCGTCATGATACTGACACCAACGCTCCTTGGGAATAAAATACTTCTTCTAATCAATCAATTATTAGAAGTCTCTCTCAGTTGCCATGCTCATTAACACCAGTTTCATAGTCTTGTTGTATATAATGTAACTTATTTTTTAAATTTATAAATATATTTTACTGACCCACATAAAATCGGGAGCAGGGCCAACAAATTAATGATTTATTGATGCAGGTATAAACGTTTTACAAAAATGTACCAGTAAAGTATTATTGATTCAGGAATTAAAAGCATTTCCTTCTTTCGTGACATGAAATCGATTATACTCGAAAATAAATTATTTATTGAGGCCCCAAAATGTAGGTCATTATTTACGCACTTCGCAGCTCACCGTATTTGTTCAATTCAATTTTGTTCTATCCGATTTCATAATAAAATCTTAATGGTTATTCTTCTAACTTTCTAAAAACGTTATTAATTTAAAACAAAGAATAGTATGGAATGGACGCATTACAGAATTCCTTTACAAGATCAAAAATCTCTTACATATTACTGCGGGTAAAAAATGTCGATTAAAAATTTATGCGAATATAAAATAAGTATACATTCTTCTATGAATGAAAGGCCTAGCAATATTTAGGTACGCATTTTGCCAATATCAAGTGGAAAAATTAGTAAAAATAAATTTAATATTGCATACATATACATAATCATGCTAACAAATTCAACAGAGGTCGTGCAGAGCTTCAGGTAATATTTGGTTACACACAAAGCCCCATCTGGCAGTATGGGCTATATAGTACCCCCAAAATAGTGACATTCTTTTCAGTGCTTACACAGAAAGGGCAATCCTTTAGTAAACAAACCAACTAAAGCCAACGGCCAGAACAGATATTACTCTCAAAATCATCTCAACAGTCCTGGTATGAAATTAAAAAAAATTTAGTAAATAATAATTGAAAACGGACTCTCAAAACACGCGTTATTTATTACAAATAGAGCTCTGATGAAGCTTTTACATAAAATTATGTATTTCTCCCGAGTTCTTGTTGTAAAAACACTTTGAAAGACTCCATTTTTAACCCAAATCTACAGTACTATTTTTTATTACTTTAATTACTTTTTCACTTGACATTGGCAAAATGCGTAAAGATTATGTATCGCGACGCCATTAATAAAAAAATATATATGTATTATTTTACTTTATGTAGATATAACAGTATCTAGTGAAATTTACTGACAACTGAAAAGATGATGTTTTTAATAATTGATAAATTAAAGCGATGTATTGTGTTTGTTACCTTCGTATAACAAAATAAAGAGTTTAAAGTTAATTATTTATGACACGATTCGAGTGGAAAATTACCTACCTAATACGGGTCAACTTTATGGAGCGTAAAAAATAAGTATTGAATATGGAATACTATGTAAATAGGTAACCTTATTTCTGTACCTTTTCGATCTTTACTATGTTCATAGTTCATGCGAAAGTTTAAGGTATTACATATTTATCCCATCCCATTTTGTACGCCTGACTTTATAGCCTGCCTTTAGTTTACAATAATAAATCAACATCTGTTTTAATAACTAACATTTATTACCCACACGTGTTACACCTAAAAGCAATAATAATATTGACATTATTGACAAGAACAAATTTCCAATCGTTATTCGTTAATCGAAACGTCTCTGAGCGTCAGCCAACACTGAGAAGACAAGTGGTACGTATCAAGTCGTTCCGTGTCTTTTCGTAGGTCAACGTACCCGCAGCGTGACGTCACCAATGACCTTGAGCTCGCCTCCCCCCGCTACACGCGTGAAAAATGTCGCTGTCAAAATACGCGTGTTTTGTTTCGGCGTGTTATATTTACAACAAAAAGGCGGTCTTTTCTTTAATGAATATCAAACTTTTTAACTTTCGAACACAGTGGCCAGTTGGAAATTTTCAATTTACGAACTCAATGTTTTGCGAAGAAAATCGTAATGATGTAATGAATGTTTAATTATACACGTCTTATTTTGAGATGTAGCGGTTGACGTTGACTGATGTTCTTCATTTAGAGTTTTGATAACCGAAAGTATAAGGTATTTTCTTAATAATAATACTTAATGCTTGTTACGCAATGGTTGCGGATGAAATTTTTTGTGTCTGTTAGGTGTTTTGGACTCCATGTTTTTGGGTTTTACCTTAGTATTAATAGTTTAGTAATAAACGAGTTAAAGTAAAACGCTATGATTTCTATCATAACGTTTTATTTTTCTTCAAAAACTATCATATAAAACGGTAATTTCATAGATAATCTAATACCCAGTAGGTAATACGTTAATACTCCTGGACTACATCTACAAGTCTGTGAGCCCTCATAGCATATATTGCAGTAATTTACTGCATGAAAAGACCTCTAGAAGCATTCTAGAATGTAGATGCTTCGGACGTCTTTTCTTTGGACTGACCCGAGTGCTTGCGATTCTGTGAAGGAGTGGAGTAGACAAAACCCTTAGGAAAATCCAATTTTTGTTGCTGAGATGTGGATCTAGAAGTAGAATTAATTTATAAAATTTTAAACGTACTGTATTATCACACATTTTCGCATTCCCTTAACAAACGTAAGCTGTTGTTTTATTTTTTGTTTGTCAACATGGAAAAAAATCCTTGCATGAATGTTCCCGTCTCATCACTTATCCATGACAGGAATTTTCTCCATGTTTTTCCTATTCTATTTAATTTGGTATCAATTTCAATCATAAACCTAAGCTGTCTAAAAAGTGAGTAAAATTATTTTACGGCGTCATATTAATTTATTACCAAATTACTCCATCCTAGCTAGATAAGCAGAAGCGGAGGCTGAATGCAAAGAAAGCCAGTGCGAATAATAATACGTCCTGCAATAGCCGCTAACGACTGTCATAAAATCGTATCTATTAATAAGAAATATTTATGGTAGGTGTTGGCTAACAACTATACAGCCCATCTGATAGTAAACAGTTACTGTAACATAGATTTCTATGACATAACATGTCATTCCCACGCTGCCAATCCTAACACCATGGCAGCTGTATAAGCTTCACCGGGTACTCCAATATGGCCCATACGAAGTCAATATGCAGTCCCAAACCTCTCGCGGTGTGTACAGATTCGACCAGAGAAGGAAAGAATAGAAAATGGTATCTCGGCATATAATCTAAACGAAATTGTTTCCAAAGGATGTGGCAAAAAATTTAGTGAATTCATAGGACACGTAATTAAAAATTAATCAAACTTAAAAAATTACACCATGATTTAAACTATTTTATTCATACTAATTTATATAACTACAGAATATACTACATAATTAGAATTTGCAAAATGCTAGCGTCCATCGATTCTTATGCATGCTTTGCAATCGTTTTCGAATCCGAAGTATAGGCAAACAACTTGTAAAAATAGCACTGCGATGTTGCATAAGCGCAAAATTAGATATTTAAAAAGATCCTAACCCCATACTCGAAGTATGCACAGCGGATTAGCTTCTCGAATTTCAAACGCCCGAGTACCTCCACTTCTGTGTTCTGTGATCTCCACCTTACAGACGACCAAAGTCAACTAACACTACATTTTTATGGGGTTGTGTTTCTGTTGGTGAGTAAGGTGTAGAGCTGCACGGTTCAGGCAAAAAGATATGGGTTGGCAGCGCGCGAGTGTCATATCAGTTGAGCAAGCGTCTATAGATTATCGCGCCTGCTTTTTATCAGGCAGGCTGTTTGCTTGTCTGATATAAACAAATTATATGAATTAATAAAAACAAAATTACCCGTACCCCGTGAAGCTGTGGAAACCTTAATCACCAACGAAAATGGAGAGTCGTTTGACTGTGGTTTTCTGGAAGATATTATATTTTGGTCTATTCATGCAAATTGATATGCCTCTTTTAAAATTTTAAAACGTTCGAGTACATACTAAATTTTCTCCCTAAAAGCCTGAAGACTCATAAGTCTTATTAGTCGTAAAAATACTTGAGTTTTCAGTATCAAAACGTCCTCTTAATTTGCGTTCATAATTGCTTAAAAGGACTACGATAAGTCGAGTGTTTCCCAACACTAAATGACTGTGGGTGCAAGTACTTACGTAGGTCGTAAGCCATGTGTACACAGGAGACGACCTATTTTCACGTCGAGAACGCATAATTTATCATGACAAACACTAGAATGTCATGCAATGAGGTTAAACACAAACGCATTTTTAATACGCGATTACAGTCTATATTTAAAAACTATTGATTGTCATTGGAACTGTTACGCAAGAGGAAGATATGTATTGAAAAATATAGACAGGCTTTTGAACAGAGGAAGTTACTTTTATCTTCAGGATTTGGGTTACTAATAAATTACATACCCACGGCAATGTAAAATAACCACTCTGAAAGATTATCTTAGAAATGGAAAATGGCTCATAAATAGAGAAAAATATTTGTAATGGTAAAAGTAGGGTATAATATAATTAGAATAACAAAAGATGTAAATAAATTTTCTCCTATATAGAATAGGATGGAAGGATCTTAAGAAATTTTAATAGAATGATTATTGAAATATTTGAGAGAATTATTTAATAAAAACAAATCGTTATTGGACTGTTTCTCAACCCAACTCTCGTTTTTTTAATTCATTTAGGTACCTCCATTTTGTATACTCATGAAAGTAAATTTTGATGCCATCGGTTCATGAGACTACCAGTAGACCTTGTTCAGCAAGTTTTATCCTCCTTTTACAGTTTTTAACGGTACAAACTATATTAGGTACCTATTTAACACAACAGTACAAGATCCAGAAAAGTGAGATTTGCTATTTGTTTGGGGGTAGAGAATTCATTAGCTACCATGTCGCCATAAAATCTGACTTGCTAAAAATTTTAAATATTTTAACTTTGTTTTGAACAGTCACTTCTATTCTTTATTTTTTTTTGCAAGCTTTTATTTAATTTGCACTGTGCGTATGTAGGATTATCCGTCAAAATTTGATTTGGTATTCGATTGAGCTGAAATTTTGCATACATGTTTAGTTTGGATGACAATGCATGCTTAGCTAAGTGACGTCATTCTAAATCCAATATGGCGGACGGCCCAAGATGGCTGAACAGTTATTTTTTGTGTACTCCCATTTTATGGGTACCAAATGAAAGGGTTCGCTGAGATGAATACGAATAAACTGACTATAAAAAATATTTTTTTTTAAATAAGCTTTTATTTAAATGCTCTCAAAAATAAAATAACACAATTTAAATGTTATAAAAATTTGTCGTGAGATTTAGTTGTGTAGATAAACAGCGATAGAATAGACAAAGAAATAGATTGTAAATAAACGACGATCAAGTAACTCTCGCGACAAGCTTTTTATAACATTTAAATTGTGCTATTTTATTTTCTAGAGAATTTACATAAATACTTGTTTTTAAAAATGTTTTTTTATAGAAATTTATTTACGCTTTCACCTTAGGATTTAATTTGAAAAATATTTTCCTTATCGCCGCATCTTTTCCTCAAAAAATCTGCTTATCTTCTTTAGTCGCGATATATTTGTTATGAATACGTATATAAAAATTGGTTTTACGTTGTTATTACGATATTTTTGTGGGCCTGTACCGTCGTGAGCCATAATGTGTGACCACTTTTGATATTTTGGCAACCTTATTTCCTGAGTCATTAAAATCACAAACCGTGAAAAATAGTTAGATGTTATTGCTTGCGATTGTACAAACCAGGGGCCTAGCCAAGTGGCCAATTAATTGCGCCGAATGTTTAACGAAAAGAATATAATGTATGAATCTGACGTATTACTGATAAAGCCCCATGGCAACTGTCGTGTCAAATGTATGAGAAGTATGTCATCATGAGTACTAAGTAAGAATGTCATTAATTTGATATCATATTAGGTTTAATGAACGTTTCTTATGAACATGTGTAAGCATGTGCTTAATATTCAATTATTCAAGTTATAATGAAGCAATACGTACACAATTTTATAGTTCACTTTGAGATATTTTTCCAAGAGTAAATAACTCTTTTAAAATTGATATCGTACAAAATCTATGTTTCTAAGTTTAATGAAAACGTACTGTAGTAGAAAAAGTCAGCATAATCATGTATTTATTTTTACAAATATATGACAATATCTGATAGACTTATCTACTAAATATCCTAACTTATTTCAAAGATTCACATGAAATATAATCTCATTACATTGCAGAAAAATTAATGCTGCAAAAACTACCCTCGCATATGTCCAAAATGAGTGAATTACAAAATTAAATACTAATTATGAAACTTAGAATTTGAAAATTGAAATATTAGCTGACCCTGACAGCGCGAATACGTTGCCACCACACATCGCTGCCTACAAATGCCTGCAATCTTTATTACAGGCCAAAAAATTAAAGAAGATACGTGATTAACGCTAATGGACGCAAGACAATTATTTTTTCTAAAGATACCTTACTATCCAATGAATATACAAAGCGCAAAATACCACCTGAATTTCCGACAAACAATGAGATCTTGTCATTTGGTTATTAACAATTGTTAAACACCTTATTGTCCACAGAACCACCACTAATCCTATTTGTGTACTATAATCCCAACATTGTTAATACACCAATTAGTTTACTGCCCAAATAAGCGGGTGAATCAACTGTCTGACATTCCGTGTCCTTCATCGCCCGCAGTGTGTACTCGGCCTAAGGTCATGAGTACACAATATTTCCTACTTTATTTGCTTTTCTAATATTTATTTTGGAATATATTAGGTGCGAAAGATACCAAAGGTAGCCTAAATTCACAGTTAAAGAGTGTAAGTCAACATTATTGTTTTTAAAAGTGTACGCTAATTGAATAAGCGAGTTTAAAATCCTTCTAAGATTGTATAAAGTCCTTTTGTCATTGGCATTTCCACAGAACAGATAAAAGAGGTTAGAAGTCGTATCAAGCGATGTTAATACCAGAGCCAATGTCGCCACATGCGACATAATATTTTTTCAATTTAACAGTATATTTGTACTTACCGGTGAAAAGAAATGTCTCCATTAGTAAGATTATGAGTCTTACTTTGCTTCCTGCCAGTTAAAATAGCACAAGACGGTGTTTTAGATTTATTTTTTAAATATTTTTCCTCTTCGAAAAGGATCGAATATGAGTGTTTACTCATATCCAGCAGCGCGCGTCCCGCCTACTTACGACTTCTAACCTCTTTTATTTGTTTTGTGGGCATTTCAATGAAAAAAATAATTAATTTTTGACAACTTGCAGGGGTGGCGTGGTATTCTAGATGTGACATTGTACTGCATTGCAGTCGATTAAACAAGAGACAAGTGCGAAGCAATTGCTCATTAATTTGTAAAGCTAAGACATTTAATTACTATCAAAAATATGTTCACTTATATTTAGTTGTGAAAGTGTTCGGTCGAATTGCTATTTACATAAGCTAATTTTTATGCGCAGGTCTTCACTATTTGTATAACTTGATTATGACTTATTCTTCTTTTTTATTTATCTTTGTGTATAAAATTATTTTAATAATTACTTAAATACTATACCTACTTGTTTATGACTGCTGTTCAACTTAGCACAATTTATCATAAAATAAATGAGCGAAAAATAGTAATTGTTCACAAATGGTAATTTTATAGTTACAACTATCACCATATTTTAATAAAGGTATTTTTAAAAACAGTCAGCGCTTCGTCTGTCGCCGCCGAGTGCCGCTACACGCTCACTTCGCGCTTGCAGTATTTGCATCCCTTATATAATAAAAATCAAATATCACAAGAAATACTCTCACCGTTTATCAAAGCAAACCCGTCCGATGCGTTTGTCGATATAGTCAATATCACACTGTATCTGCGGACAAAAGAAAAGTATTTATTAATAATATTGACACTTTTAAGAATATGTAAATTACCCTCAAACAAGTTTTATGGAAAATTATAACATATTTTATTTTAACGTCATCAAATTATTCCAGGCTTGTGAGTTTTTGCTCATTCCACAAACAATTGTCCTAGCCAGTATTCAAACCGGACCTCTTGGTGCATAATAAGTTATTAATAAAAGCTTTCAAAAAGTGAAAGAGTTTGACGGCTTACGATCAAAGCCGTAGTTCGAAGAACTTAAATAATTTGTCGTTGTTGTTATTTTGAGAACATAAATTAATAAAAAAAAATTAAAAAACGAGATTTTACTTAAATGCTTCAAAAACAATAAAAACAACAAATCTCAGATTCGCTAACATTACAACCTTAGTGGCTGCTTCTGAGGCCGAATTGGTTACTCTCCTCAACAGAATGGAACACATCAGCGCTGAACTGGGGCTCTCCGTCAATACAAGTAAGACCAAAGTCACGATGATAGACCGCACTGCCAAAATGGAGATCTCTGGTGTTCTAAACCTCAATTTCGTTAGTAACTTCATGTATCTGGGCTCTAACATCAGCAGCAACGCATTAATCCTGCGCGAACTCCAAACTTCCAAACTCCAGGCTATTTACCATCTACCTTTTTTTGTTGACGGGGAGGTCAAATGCATTTACGCATCGTCCCTGCGGGGCGTTCCCTGCTATTATGGGACGTCTCGTGATCTGCGCACGTGAGCGCAACTACACCGAGACCGTTCCAAAACTGCCCGTCTACGCACTCCTTGCACCAATCGGTGGCCAGCAGCCACTCCTCCACCGACGGATTCTCGACCTGGCGCGTCCTCCTGACGAGGACACCGGGAGCAGCCATCGGACCGCATCCGGGTGACTTCGGGCGCGGTCGTGGCCCTGAAAAGGGCCGTCCGGAACTAGCCGTGGGGGAAAACAAAAACAACTCGACGATAGCATGTGACTTTGAACGCCAAGGGACACTTGACATCAAAAGACACACACCCGCCGAGAAAGTTTCCCGACCACGTTACCAGGGTCCGCCACGACGAGGCTTCCGGAATCTACCATCTACCTACGGAGAGTTCTAGAGTACTTTGGTCATATTGTCAGGAGGAACGGAGATAACCTGAAGAAACTCATGGTCACTGGCAAAATAGAAGGGAGGAGACAGCGGGGTCGCAGCCCGATGATCTGCACGATGTTCAGCACACTACTGGGGATATGTCGAGATGGCGCAGAATCATCACAGAAAGGATGACACCAAGGGGAGGTCACGACCCTTATCACTGAGAAACACGACACGAAAAAATTGTGTGTGTCAGCTCCGACGCACGACTGGAGTTTACTCCGAGACAGGTGAGATGGCGCACCTGCTGTCATCCGTGTTTTGATAATTAGAAAGTTGCGCGACATAGGATGCGCACCAATTATGACTTTGACCTTCAAAAACGTAATGAGGTCTTTCATCGATAGATTTTACTCCTCACATTTTTCTCATACCGGACCCCATAAATATGCAAATCGATTCTTAAGGAGTAAACTCCAAAAAAGTATCATCTTTTACTGTGTGTTTTCTGAGTGTGCAAGCAGCTGCGAGGCAAGGTCGCCAGCAATCATCGTCACCTTAAATTGCCAGAATGGAAGGCCGTAGCGAAAAGCTAGTATTAAGCTAAAGTTCGATGGCCTTACTATTTTGCATCTCTCTCATCTATTGAAAGGTAAAACACCTTAATTTCTTAATTTGCTTTAATAGAGTTTACCTCAAATAGTTGAAGTAAACTCAAAATTACGACAGGTAATTTAGGAAATTAAGTGCCACGTTTTACATCAATCTTCATTTTCTAAGTAGCTGTATTGAAAGACAAATCTAATCTTAAGGACCATACGTTTCATTTTAAGAGCTATCAGCTTTATTATGTTAATTAAGAACGTGAGTTCCAATTTCATTTACGCATTAAGGGGGAACCAATTTGATACGAAAACAACGTCGCAATTATTTTTTTTCATAAAATACGTAAGCGGTATTTTCCTTTCATATTTAACTCAACTGATAAAGTGTTTTATAGGGAACAGTTGAAATAAATGATTAAGATATCTTTCTATATCCTACCCTGCTCCCACTTTGTTTGTTTGAGGTCAGTGCAGAATGTCTTGTTGTCGGCTTACTGCTAGTTTTAGCCTGATACCAAACCTCCTTGGGAGCGACATCAATGTGTTTAAATTTCGGAATTTTATTTCTAAAAATATGACAATTTTAATACGCGTTATAAACTATCAGAGCAGTTTCTATTTTTGAATCGTCTTAAAAAATCATTGCCGACCTGCGGTGTTGCTCATAGGAGGCAATTTTCCTTCGATTACATGAAAAATGGAATTCAAAAAGTTTTTAACTATTATGAACCTAGAGAAAAAACTATTTACAATGAGCAAAAAATTTTAATACCACATCTCCACTTGATAAAAAAATATCTCAAGTCATAAAAACAAATTCGTTTTAGAATGTTATTATGTAATGACGCTTTTGTACTTATTTGGATTCGAATGTGACCATATTGCTAATCCCAAGATTTGGAATTTTTTCCTCTTGGTTCAATTCATCGGACAAAGAAGAATTTGTTTTATAGCAAATGTGCCACCTAACCAGTCACCTAACTCATCGAACATGGGAACTTATTAGATGTATAGAGAAACCTTTGAAACGTTAGGGGCAATGAACGATAATGTTTTACGTATACGAAAATTCCAGGGTTTTGTGAATTGGTTATAATGAAACGTAATTTGATGATTCAACTCAGAACCAAGGAAACGAAGGAAAATTCGATATGCTGTTTCTTTGTTAGTCAAGGCTGTAGGTATACATTGTTGACAAATGTTATTGAACTTTTTTTATTTTGATAAAACTTTCTCAAAAATACCTAAAAATTATTTATTTAAAAACACCCATTCGCCTAATGGTCTAAACAAAAGAATGATGATACATAATACAATCGCGTCCATAATACTTTGGACTTTTCCACCAAACGTCCATAGGTAGTCAATATTATTTAAGGTATGGAATTGATATTCATCGGTGAACAGTCGGTAAACCATACTAAGTTGAACTAACTAAGGGAACTTTCAGTTTGTACAGGAACATACCTACATCGATCTCAGCAGACTCTGATGACGAATATTATACCTAAATATCATATGAATGTAAATAGGTTTTCAGAGGTCAAGGCTGTTTTGGCGAATCTACGAAAGTAATTTAAACTGAAATGAGGTCGGTAATGATAAATATGGTTAGTATAACATAATACTTTCTTTTAAAAATAACGTCAAAGTATATCATCAAGATATTAGCAAACATTTCGGTTGCCTTTAGAGTCACGTGTGACTCAAATTAAAGATGAGGTGTTGGCAACAGGCGCGGATTCAGCCATCATACATATTGAATTGCGATAAACTCGGTAGATTCGTGTTTGAAGTATTTAGACGACCGATCTCGTGGCAAGTAACTACCTATTCACAAATATTTGTGAAAATGTTTTGTATTTATACAAGTCGTCATTTCTCTATGACATGTCATGTTGTTATATGTTACGGCTAAACTCCGAAGTAGAAAAAACTTAATTTTAATCTAACCTAATCCAATCTATTGGGTAAAACGTGAAACTAAGTTATCTTTAACATATACATAAAGTCTAGGTAACCAACACTTAACTTATTCTTTTACCTTTCTTTATTTCATTAAATTCTTAGAAGTATGAAAATGTTTTTGTTCTTGACTTTATGTGTGCATATTACGGCTAAAGTCCAAAGTATGAGTAAACTTAACTTTAACCGGCTGAACTGAGTTCAGAATTAGTCGCGCTTGCTCATACTACTTCTAGTTGGTATGAGCAAGCGCGCTATATCAAGAGTTATCAGAAACGACGGGCTGGCAAACCCCCCTCAGTTCGCTCCTGCGATCTATTGCATGCGGATGTTTTTCGGATTTCTTTATGAAAATTTAAAATAATTAATATCAGAGAAACGGTTCGCATTCGGATAGTACATACCATAGTGGATCCGACTAGTATTGTCCTCTTCTATCGCCCCTTAATGGGTCCGCCACTAATTACCAATCACGCTGTATAACAACATGTCATAGACAAATGACGCCTTTAAATTCAAATCATTTCGTCTTAGAGACGAAAGGCATGGATAAACTCGTCGTGGTTCAACAGTACTGAGTAGCTCAGTTGGAAGAACAATTGCCCGAATTGCGGAAGGTTGAAAGAACCCAAAATAGAAAATAAATTATAATATAATAGATATAAATAAAGACATACAAATACCTAGTGTCATAAATAAATCGATGAGAAAATATGTAATAGTAAGTATACAAACAACCATTGCGAAATGCTGAATAGCTCTCATACAGATAGAAATCTACTTAAAGAGACAAACATAATCTATATACGTAAAGTAGAGGAGCACGATAAAAAAATATGTAGTTATTTGACTGCGATCTTCCCGTCACGGCCCCGGTTTGGCAGCTCCAGATTCGAGCGGCTAATCCTTTAAACCCTTTTTATGCTTTCACATTTTAATCGCGAAGCCATGTATGCCCGCTCTTTAGGGCTCAACCGGTGCACCACCGGTCTTTGAGGCTGCCGGCCCCCAACGGGAACAAGTTTCCACTGGCTTTTCATGGGTCCTCCTCAGTGGTGCCAATGGCGGCTTGGAAAGAACTCAGCGCAGTTTAAGCCATGTGTCTAAGCCATCTGTCCTCCTACCTCTACCTTAGGTCGCAGCCTTCCGACACTGATCCTCATAGGGGAAAATGCTCAATGGATCCGGATGTAACGTGTAGATACCAGGTCGTAGCTTCTACAGGACAATCAAACCAGAGGTCGCATCCATCCGCCACCTCTGAAAGCAGAGGCGTTTCAGGAGTGACCGACCACCTAGTTCTGCTCAAGGCCCGCTAACTTATCGGTCAAACGGGCCACTGGCCCTGAAAAAGGCCGTCCTGTGCTCCGCGTCAGCCATATGTCGGGCACCACATTTTGCCCAGCGTGCACCGTGGGAAGTCTCGGATCATAGCACCACAACCCGTTGTGCCCTACTACCTATAAGTGATTAAAAATACATTCTCTGGTTATACACTCTCTCTTAAGCTAAGTGTACTCTTGGTAACAGTACTATTTCCGCACAACATCTTTTGTCAAAGCAAGCTAATGGCTCCTTTTAATCAATAAGTACCTTTAAGGTCAGAAATATGTGGCAATTTCTGATTCCATGCCTGTGCTTACACGTGTAACTAGATTAACTGAACTTCTTCTTGAAGGTATCTCAATTTTCCGCGTCGTCGGCATGGAAATTTATCTAATTTTGATTATGTCTTCTGCCTTTTAAGTTGACGCTTAACTGGGAGTTTCGGGAAACGACCCGATTTTACAACAGGTAGTATTTTAGCGTGATATATGGCGTATTCACATTTTCGTATTAACGTTTTACCCTTTTACGTCTACACTACAATACTTATAAAGTGAAAAGATTTGCATGTTTGTTTTTTGATATTGGGTACGCTTAAAAACTAATGGAGCGATTTAAATAATTTCTTTCACAGATGGTTGAATTGCAAATGAGTGGAGATGCGTGAAGACGAAGTAGAAGTAGAAGACTAGGCTAACGTTTATCGACTAAGGCTGCATTCAATAACTTATCTACCCACATTTTGCCTTACCGGCATAAGATTTTGACAGATATCCTATACAAAATATTGCTATATTCTACCGTTACCAAGGTTGGTGGTTTTATTTAAGCCCGTCATCGCAGAGCATGTGTGAGTACTGTTATTAGAGTAGATGGACTAATGAAATAGGTACGTATCTATCTGTGAAAGGCATGATCTATTTTCAACTATGTGTGTTTTTCCCTTTTACACAAACTAACTGTCACACTCATAGTCCCAAATGAGTTGAGTCTCTACTGCACGCTGTCAATAGAAAAAGTTGCCTAAAAGCTCTCTTTGGGTATCTTTTTGTTACACTGTGGTTACACTTAAAGCAACGGCAGCGTGCACTGTGTGCTATGTATTGCCTTATAATAGTGACCAACCTAAATAACATACCATTTATTTTGTAAATTTTAATATTAATTGATCGATTATGATTAGCGAAGAAAATGGCGAAAGATATATTTTGTTTCATGCGAAACTTTGTATATATAATACATGTATTTTTAGAAAAAAAAAAAAAAAACAAAGTTAAGGTTAGTCTGAAAAAGAAAATCATACATCTAAAATACTGTTTAATACTGTGTACTTTCACATTTTTACAATCAAATGGCAAAGTTTTGTTTTAATTGAAGTAATTATATTCAATTAATATGTCATTATAATGTACATGCCATACGTAATTGAATCAATATTTTTCAGTTGTCAAAAGTTAACAGACGAGGTATAAATATACATACATATATCCATGTCTCTTCTATACTTATATTATAAAGAGGAAAGATTTGTATTGTTTGT
Organism: Elophila nymphaeata; assembly: GCA_955850985.1. Classification (NCBI taxonomy): domain Eukaryota; kingdom Metazoa; phylum Arthropoda; class Insecta; order Lepidoptera; family Crambidae; genus Elophila; species Elophila nymphaeata. The sequence continues at coordinate 10,389,428 of OY039070.1, forward strand.
GACGAAAAAACTCGAAAACTACTGAACAGATATGAAATTTGGTACAAATATTTGTTAATTAGACGTCCAGAAGGAAAATAGGTTTCCTTTAAACCCCTATTTCATCTAGGGTTAATTCCCATACAGGTCCAAATTTGTAAAACGCTAGAACAAATATTTAGTGGGGTAAACAAATTACTGCCTAAATCAAAGTCTCATGGTTTTATCTTCACAAATGACGATTTTCCATACAAACTTTCTTCCCTTATTTCAACCACTTTTCACCATAAAAGGTAGCTTGTGTCCTTTCCTAGCATCTTATTAATATTTGTATTAAATTTCATCAAAAACGGTGTGGTAGTTTTTGAGTTTTCGTTACAAACATACAAATCTTTTACATGCTATTTTCAACGCTAATTATGATGTAGGTACACATAGATACTGTGTACCTTAGAATGCATAAGGTCACACCTTTTTCTCAAAGGGGTAGGCACTTATTTCCAGTTGCTAAGATCCCTACAAATGCTTAATTTACTCTCATCTCGGTTCTGACACGTGCCCATTGACGCAAAACGTAAGCAAGAATGGATGGCCGATATTTCATTTAGATTTTGCTCCGTATCGTAGTGAAAGGATCCAAAACATGAGTACCTATACGTCAGAGCTTATATGATTCGAAGAATATAATTATCCCAGAACAAACAAGCTAAGCATTTGCGGATTAGGTGTAATAAAGTCGAAATTAGTGGTCCGTCTATAGCACGTTCAGTAACATACAAATATGTACATGGTATTATACTGATGAAGTCGTCGAACCAAAAGTGTTAATGAGAGTCCGTTCAACTGACCGTCAAACCTTTCAGGCAAATAGATCATGAAATGTCCTCTGTGCTAGGGTTGGCCAATACGAATATTTTTACGAAGCTTTGACTAATCACATTTTTTTGAATAGGGATGTGCTCGAGCTATAGCCTTAACATTGCACTCTGACCCACAGAGTGCAATGTTTAGGTTGTAGCGTGGTCAGCAGCGAGGCAACAACCTACATTCCACGGATCTGCAGCCACGTGCACCGTGAGATAAAGACATACACAAACCTTTCTTTATGTACAATACGTCACTTTAGTATGTAACATTAAGCAAAATTATCAATAAATAGATTCCAACCGTCCGTATTGGGTCTCACTACCTCCCCGCTGCTGCCTGCCAGGGTTACTCCCTGGGGCAGTTCCCTATCACAATCACGCTGTCTTCCAGGGCTATTAATTTATAGTCACTCTATATTGATTCTTGCAAACATTATGCAATGCTAAACGTTGGACGACATTTTGTAGAACGCATCGCCATCACAATCCAGCTGAACATGAGTTAGCCCCATTACATATCGGCGACGTTCTACAATCCGGCGCGCCTTTTTGTAATATGGCGTGTTGTACGATTTAGCTTCGACCACAGAAATAATATTTATTATTTCTTTGGCTTCGATATAATAAATCATTGCTTATTTCACAGTTATAGAGTTCAAAATCTATTGAGACAATTTGACAGTTTGTGGACCAGATTTGCGGTCACTTGTAGAAGTAATCCTTATAGGACCGATTCATATCCTTGGCGTTATAAGCCTCTATAGCATATAAACCCCATTTATTACCGACATTGATCCTACAAATCCTAGTTTGTCAGCTTTAATCTGGAAGATAATGGTTTATTATTCCTTGTTTATAGCCATCCTTAAAATTACAAACCACTTATTGAAGCTAGACTTATAAAGCGATCGTTTCAAAAATGCAATAATTCTTTATCGTAATGAAAATTTAATAAAAAATATTTCCAATAAAATAAGAATTAATAGTAATATAAAACAGACATTAAAAGAATGCAATATAAAAATTCAATCTTCCCTAAAATAGCCACAGGCAGTTATTTTGATTAAATCTTTCAACAATATTAAAAATAGCGAATTTATTAACATAAAGATATCTTCATGAATATACACACAAACAATCATAGAAAATATTGCTTAGTTCGCCTAACTAATATTGGAAATATGTGACTTTGTTTGTTTTTTTGACGTTTATCAACCGATAATCTTAAAATTTTGTGCTGTAATTTATTTAAAGTCTGTCGGACTTTTTGCATACCTAAGGTACGTACTTGCAATTGCCTTATGTCATGCAGTGCTAAGCGATCTATTTTGACGGATAAAAGTCGTTTGTCTGCGCAGATCTTTATGGGTACAAAAAATTATACTGGGTAAATTTTTAAATATTAAATTTTGAAGATATCATAACTGTGATTAGCACCCCTATTGGAAAGCAGCACAAATCTCGCTTCCCTTACAAATTGAGCTAGTATTAACGCAATGAAAAAAGTTACTTAAGAACTTTATAGAGCCTCTGAAAAGAACGGCAAGAAACTCACGAAGTTTATTCCTCCCTTTACATGTTTCCTCATAACGATTCGGCGAGCCATAATTAGCAAGTTCAATTAGATTTTCTATCTTAGTGCTAACCCTGTGATATCAAAGGCTTCATTTCGAATTTTCGACACATCCCGTGTGTGGAATTGAGGAGACATTCACGGCTGATTGCACGACCTCACTCTCGGCTCGCTGGACCTTACATGTCTCCACCCACGAGCCTGTGTACGCGTCGATGGGTGTCAAGTTCAATACCACTTTCGTTGCTACAGAGGCGATACGAGTTCAACGTTATACAAAACTGTATACCTAATTTCCTGTAGCAGCCGGCTTCAATCGGAATTGGATTATAAACTCAAAGTAATCAATGATTAAAGTCAAGACAGAACTTTGCCTGTTATTTTTCAAAATAGTAAAAAATTACAAGTTTTAACACTGTCAAAATTTCAGGTGACTGTCTCGAGACTTTTGCATTTGAGACAAAATAAGAATCATCGGAATTGGTTAATCCCTGGACGATTATTAATATCCAGACACAATTGATTTTAATTGTGTTCTCGCGCTCCTGAGCGCGAACGGGGCTATGGAGGTTAACAACTTTCGAAGATATCGATGCATAAAGCTGGAAAAGGTGGAAAAATTCACGTCACGACTGAAAATTTCACACATTCTAAAAAAACTTCTGTACCTACCGTTTGGGAATTATAGACGAAAATTGACGGTTCCGGCTGTTTATAAATAGCAGTAATAAGAAATAAGCCACGTTAGAGAGATCTACAATTTATTTTTGGATAATATATAGGGGTAGTAAAATGTTCTCTCCGTTTGTATGGAGAAGTCGTTGCCGTACTATTCTCTTAACATTGAGACACAATAGTGGAAGGTGTCCACCGACGATATTATGAATACATTCCGCTACACGCCAAGTAGGTTAAAGGTGAGCACAGATCAGAAGAATATAATAAGCTAGAGGCGACATTCGTGTGAGGTGGAGCCACTCCCTGGGGCTAGGTAGTAGGTACCCCAGAGAGTGGAGTACCTCTTTGGTACATTGAAGTACAGTTTAAGGCATTTGCTACTTTAATCTGTGATTAGTTTCTTCTTTGTGAAATTTTACTAAATATTAGTTGACGCCATTTATTGACTTTACTCAAAGATATATAGAGTGCAGGCAATTAGCTGATATAATTTAGAACGTAAACCATTGGAGCTTTATACCAAGATTACGAAGCAAAACACATATACACGAACTTATATCACTGATACATTATAAGGAGGGTAAGGTTTTTCATAGTGATAAGTACCTACTTAGTTTTAATTACTCTGAGCACGGCGTAATCAAATTTATGATATAAGAGATGCTAGTCTTCGACTCCGACCAAAGACTACTTTTCACTGAACAGAGGCTCCGTATGAACATGAACAACAATGAACACTCGTACAACAATATTCTTATATATTTTTTTAAATATTTCCATTTTATAATTTGTTTAATTAGCTCGAAACCGAGTGGTGAAAATTATTTGAATATTTTTTGGGTTCAAAAGTTTGGTGACTATGACATAGGTAAGTACCTAAATCAAGCTTTCTTGTTCCATTCAAATCTCCATCCGATCAATCGTCCATCCGATTCAACATCGTCCAACTAAACGTTGCATCGGCAAAAGCATTGGGTCGCATTGTTTCGTTTTCCCATTATTCTATCAATATAGACTATTACATAATAGACATTGTAATTTTTCGAAAATTAAATGACTTTATAATTAAATATTTTATCCTTAGGTACATACCTACTTCATTTTTTATATGAAATTTGTACCTATCATCTGACAAGGCAAATATAAAAATGACGGTGTCTAAAAGACATTAAAATCTTAAAACTTTTGGTAATATAAAAAACTTAACACTTTTTAAACTATGAACTAACTAAATACCGCAAAAAGTTGATTCCCCGTTTTGTGCTATAGTTGTATGTATAAAGGACGAAATAAGTAATATAAGACTACTTCGCAACCAAGATTCATAAAGTTAGCTCTCACCAGCTCTCGCGTTACGATTACAAAAAAAATGACAATCTCGTCATTACCAATACTTTACGGATGGACGCAGTGTCACACGGAAACTTGCTTTTTATTGAGCACTAGTACGACATTATCATTACATGGATAAGTTTCTTGCGCATTCACGCTTTAGCGCAATCACTGTCATTAGAGCTAAGAATTTATTCAGAATGTAACACTTCTAAAGAAATTCACAGTTTTCTTTAATATTCATTAAATTATTTATACATTAACTTAAATTTAAGTTCATCATTATCATTTATAATTCGACCCACTGCTGGGACACAAGGCCTCTCCTTTTAAATGGAGGAGGAATAGGTAGTAGTCCACCACGCTTGCCCAATGCTGATTGGTGGAAGAAGTATGAGGTGATTAATACCCCTTTGCTGACCCATTAATTTATATTTAAGTTACCGGTCGGTTGATTTGTGGTCTGTGCAGACGTGGGAATTGGTCTGCGGAGAACCAAAATGCCCGAACCGTCAGAAAAATGTCCGCCAAGATCTTGACGCGGACTAAATGTAAAGTGGGGACCTCAAGATCCCTCCATTTTCATCAGTCGGCGCGGTGTGGATGTTATCCAAAAATTGAGCAAAGACACGATCGGTCCTTTCGCGTCACTCCAATTTACTATCATTCCACGCAGCGCTGACACGTCACGAAATGGACGTGGGATCGGAAACACACGAGCGGTTTGGAGTGATGGATTTGGATATCAAAAATTTTTCATTACTCCATACAAGCCACGTGAGATTACGAACACATGGAACGATTTTGGTTTATTTTGGAGTGATGGCTTGGCGTGATGTGGCTTGAAGCGATCGTTAGTTTCCCACATAACACACATCATGTGCTAACATTTGTTCGTCCGAATAGTTTAGTAAAGCAAGTGCTATGGAAACAAATATTATTAGCGTATGATTCAGAACTTCGCTGCATGTAGCAGTGTTACCGCAGAAGTGCTGGCGCGCTACCACCGGTCCCCGTACATTGTTTAGACTAGCTTTTGCCCGCAACTTCGTCCACGTGGAATAGTTACATTGGGCTGAATTTTTTTGACTTTTTAATTTTTACTAATCACACAATTATTTCCAATAAATAAACGTTTAGTAAACATAGATTGATTTTTAGGACTTCCATATTTCATCTCTTGTTTCAGCCCCATGTGGGTCGAAATTGAAAAAAAGCTAGATTTTACAACAATACTATTTATTTCTCATATAGTGCCTAAATTCAATGTTTCATAGTTTTATCTTGGATAATGATGAAGAATACCCATGATGATTTTCAGAATTTGTCACCCCATTTCCCTCTTTTAGGGCTGCAATTGCGTGAAGCGCGCAAATAGCAAAGGACAAATTTTAATATTAACAGTCTTGTATGGAAGATATTTTGTTAATTTTTATTTAAATAGTACAAACTATTTAATATCCGGGTCATATTGGGCATATTATCTACCTTACAGTCCTCGTTCTATTTTTCTACCATACAGACGTTACGGTACGTTGTTGTGTTGTAATTTTACTGTCGATTGTTCTTGGCTGTTTAGGAGACTTTTAGGCTCTCGTATGCGTTATACCATGCAGTTCTAAGCGTGCTTCGGAAGGTACGTTAAGCTGGTGGTCCCGCCAGGATGCTGTCGAAAGATAGCACGTTTTCAAAAAATCGGGAGTGGTCTCCCCTTGACTTTCTCGTATACCGGTAACGACTCAAAAGTTGATAGAAACCTTATCCAAGTAGCAACCGCGCACTTGGTTGCTTAACTTTCGTGATCTACGTCTCAAAAGTTAATAGAAACTTTATATTTTGATGTCATACATACATGTTAAATTTTTTTGCAATAAGTTAAAGCGTATTTGAGTTATCGTGCTAACGCACAGACACACAGACATACAGACACACATACACCCAAACACACACAGACATAATTCTAAAAAAAAAATTTGGACTCAGAGAGGGCCAAAATGTGTAAATTCGACAAAATTTTGAGGTCAAATTTTTTGACGGTTACAAGACTTCCTCTATACTACGTATAATTACGAGAGTTGGTATCTGTAGCAGTACTTATTGTCGATATCTAGACATACTTTACCGACGCAAAATAAATTTGTGTAACTTTATAATATTTTGTGCATTCATCTTGATAACTACATTTTAAGACGAGAATACCATTTTGTTCTATTAATAGACAAGAAAGAAGTTTGCGCGTAGGAGGTTTAATAATAACTAGAAAATTTCAAGGCGACCCGTAAAAAAGCTCTAAATATGTTTGTCACGTATTTCACGAAATTTCCTTAACTCCAAGTCACAGTTATGACCGTGGTCAAAACGTACTAAAATAAATCCATTCGTTCGAGCAGTAATCTGCGCGTGAGTTTACGCGTTTCGACGACGCGTCTAAAATAACAGCGTCTCGGCGACGCGCGTCGTAACACCGTAGTCCTTGGCTAAAGTCAGAGTGACTCATGTTACTATTTCTTAATTTTCTAAGAATAAATTCAAAACTGCATTGAATGACGCATAGTATAAGTTGTAAATGTTTAGAGGGCAATGACCGGATGATCTTGCGCTTACAACGATGTGCCAACCGTTTTTTTTTTTGTATCCGCTCGTATCTATTACGATGTCTTGGGCAAATTAGAATTGTTTTTATTGTATTTTATGTGCTATTTTTAAAACAACTTTCAGGGATTTAACGTCGTGTGCATACGGTTCGCCTGATTGGGCCCTTGGCGGCATCCATTACTTACGTAAGATGTTCAGATGGGGGAGGGTGTTGAGATTTTGACCAATCTTACGTGGGAGAGGGGCGGGGTCTCATCAAATATCGTGTAGTATTTTTTTGAAAATTGCGAGAAAATTGAATGCAAACAAATTTAAAAATGTTTCTTGACTAAAACTAATTTTGATTTTATCACTATGATTCTAGAATACGATCTCAGCATTAATAAATGCTAGTTTTGAATGAACATAACGAGCAAATTGTGATTTGTTATATAAATCCAATGCATTTAACCTATGAATACAAACTTTTAAAAAAATCTCACGTGAATAATAATAGGATGGGGTGTTAAGAGCTGATTTTTAAAGGCATTATTACTGTTAATTATGTTTTATAAAAATCTGAAGTGGTCTTCCCTTGACTTTCTCGTATACCGGAAACGACTCAAAGTTTTAAAGAAACCTTATATTTTGATGTCATACAGTCATGTTAAATTTTGGTCACCCATCCGAGTACCGACCGCGCACTTGGTTGCTTAACTTTCGTGATCGACGGCTCAAAATTTGATAGAAACCTTATATTTTGATGTCATATACGAATGTTAAATTTGGTTGCAATAAGTTAAAGCATGCTCGAGTTATCGTGCTAACGCACAGACACACACACAGACATAATTTCAAAAAATATATTTTTGGGCTCAGGGAGGTCTAAAACGTGTAAATCCGTCAAAATCTCGAGGTCGAATTTTTTGACGATTACAAGACTTCCTCTATACTTCGTATGCGAGAAAATAAAAATAGCATATTAACGGATTTAGATAGGGTCCTTCAAGAAGAGCGTAAAAAAAATCAATATGTATGATACACTGTACCATACATATAGATTTTTTTCACGCCTTTTCAATGTCTTTTAAAAATTGGCAGTGTAAAGATACCTAATATTATATTTACTTTTACTTCGGTGCCAACGGAAATCAACAACAGTCACTTCTATTTCTCCTTATTCTTAGGCATTTCATCAGTGATGGATGGGAGCATACCACCTCAGTGAGTTGTCAATAGTAGCGTTGCTTGCACTGTTTAGAATCCTAGTATGGATAAATGTTTGTGTTTGTGAACACAAACTTTAAGAAAACTTCTGTAAAATAAAGTCGCCTTCAAATAATTTTACAACCAACATTTCCTACGAGAGTATTTATTAATTTGCAATAAATTAATAATGAGGTAAATCGAGATTAAAATGATGCCACCTTTTAAGCAGCACCAAAGTACACACAGTAGATAAGCCAAATTTCTAAATAAAGGATACCTATGTGCCCAATTTCGGAGTTTATCCGGGACAAACATTATATCCGGAGTGCTGAGATGATATAAAGTGTAAATTGTATCCTTTTTAACCGACTTCAAAAAAAGGAGGAGGTTCTCAATTCGACTGTGTTTTTTCATGTATGTTACCTCATAACCCTTAACTGGGTGTACCGATTTGGAAGATTTTTTTTAACGTTTGGAAGCTGGTGCTTTTCATGGTGGTCCCATTTAAATGTGATCGACATCTGACGGGTACTTCGTGAGCTATCCCTTATAATGCCTATTGACGTCGATGATATCGTAATCTTATCACTTGTTTGTGATACACATTAAAAAGCAAAAAAATAAATAAATAAAAAACCGCCTTCAAAACTAAACACAGACACAAAAAATTTGTTTAAAAAATTTAAATTTTTTTTGAGGTGCCAACCTCAATACTTGGAATAAACGTTGTCACTTGTATTGGGGACCGATTTGGGACTCAAATTGTATTGAGATTTTTTCCTGAGTCTGTTCAACGCCTCATGGGATTACGGACGTGATCGTATGAATGTAAATATTGTGACAACAGATTTTTATACACGTAAGATATAGTCATCACACTTTGTTTTTATGTTTTTGTTTATATGCTTTACTAATGTAAAACATATCAACAATAATGTTTCTGTTGTCTAGGAAATATAGTACTGCCTTACCTTTGTCGACTTCACGGCTAATCGACGATTAAGCTAGCGTACCGGGTAATCTTTTAAGCAGCTGAATCCCTATAAAGGGTTAGCAAACATTGCTAGCAGGTATAAATAGAAAGTGTACTCAATATATTCTATATTAAAGCAAATTGAACAAGTATTTTGAGAAATTTACACTTAAATAATTCCACCTCTTTATTGCGCTAAGCTAGGGTACACGCCGTTCAAAACTTAGTAAAATGGACTGCATTTTTAAATAAATAGTAAAATAATTTTAAGAATTTAATTACCTATTGATAAAGAAAAATCCTTATACAGTTGCAAAGGCAAGCGTCATTTCCCATTTTGTAGTAAATAGTTATATTTACAAAACACTATTATCTCAAAGGTTTTAATACAATAATATAAGTACTATAATAGTTAGTACTGAAAATAAAATTGATTTAAATTAAAATTTTACTAATCCATCTGAGTTTCCCTCCGGAGGTCGCTGTCAAAAACGCCTGTGTGTCGGCCGGCCTCCTGGAGGTCGGTCCCTCCATAGTTTTCCGATGATGAAAATGATTATTATTATTATTTGAAAATATAACTGTACTATTTATATTCAATTTTGTTAGCTTATTTTATAACGATTTTAGTGTCAAAAACTCATATAATTTTAAACATTTTGCATTTTTATTACACGCGGAAAATTCGCGACAGGAAGTCCGGAAGTAACTGACACATGCGCGAAATGTTACAAAATGGCGGCGACATAGAATACAGCTGTAGGTATTATACTTCAACGAGTTAAGAACATTAAAATTTTTCTTTAGCCCCAGAACTCCTCATATCAAACTAACAATAGTAAGCGTGAGGTAAATATTGTCAATTTAATTCCTTATTATAAACTCCAGCTGTCTTGCAATATCTTTCGGTAATTTGTTTTATCGTCAAATCTGGCAAGATTCAGATGTCTGAATCCCTCAAACTAGTTCTGAACTGCTAGGGAAAGTTAGGAATCGTCATTATGAAAGCACGACACCGAATGCAAATGTCCTTGCAATAGGGCTGCGACTAATATGATAAAGAATTAAAAAAACAAGTACATATTCAAAAAATAAGCATAATTTTACGAAATAAACATAATTTTAATCTTTACGTTGGATACATGCCTAAGGAAACCTAGAATCATTTCCGTTATAGACTGCCGACGTGAAGCCGCATTATTGTAGGCTTGACTAGGACTATTATTACTGTCTTAAAAAGTTCTAATAAACTGTCTACTCTCTTATAATTCGTATGTTAAAAGTAAAAGTAAATAATTGAAGTTCGTAAAAGTAAATAATAAATTATAATTCGTATTTTAAAAGTAAAAGTTATTGTCAGTAGTTTCAACTCAGTGACTCATTCATTCTACATCGTTAGATTGAATATTCCATTATCATCATTTAATGATAATGCACAGAAAAGTAAAAATATTTTGTCGTATTACAATAAAAATCGATTTCTCTCTCTCCACTAGCAACATTAACTTCAGTAAGATTCTGCACATTAATATTAGAAATATAAAAAAAAACCTAATTTGCATTGACTTGGGCAAAGCAAAATGTTGGTCGGACGTATCCTGCCGCTGCATTGGCCATCGTTTCTCGTGACATCAAATCCATCCTCACAGTCTGAATACTTGGTTGTTTACCGCCGTGCGTTTATCGCGCAATTTTCTGCGAACCACAAGACTGAGGAACCAACTGTCCAACTGTGTTCCCCAACCGATAGGACCTCGAAATCTTGCAAAAGTGCGTATTCTTTCCTTAAAGACCGGCAACGCGTTTAAGATTCCTCTGGTATCGCTAATGTCCATCATCAACGCCTCATGTCCCCACCGAGGAGCTCGAGCCTACCCCACATTAGGGGCGATTAGGCCTTAGTCAACCACGCTGGCCAAGTGCGGGTTGGTGCTAATATCCATGGACGACAGTAATCACTAACCATCAGGTAACCTATCTGCTCGTTTGTCCTCTTTCCCATAAAAATACGTTACTTTTTTGTATGGTAAAGAAATGTAGTTGATTACATTTCTTGCTGTCTTTATACAGGCTGTTTGGTGTAACAAGCGGGTACTTCATTACTTTACCCACGCTAACATAATCAAATAAATACAATGACAATACGTTACCAAAAAAATGTTAAATAAATTTAAAATTCTCCATGAATAGTTCGGTCGTAAAACAAAATGTAAGGGAAATTTCATAATTATTTTTACCGTTTAGAATTTTTATTAATACCATACTATTTTTGACTATGTTAGCATGGGTGCTCACTTGTCATACATTATTATACACTGAACACACTGTATACAGCAGAACGCAGCTGAATTAGTAAATAGATGTACCTATTTAAGAAATTTTATCCGTGTCCACTTTTAAATATCATCTATTTAATGATTAAATCTAGTGGTAGCGAATAAGTTTCAGAAAATATCGTGACAACCCTACGTTAATGTTCTAGAACGGTGTTTCCTTTTGGATTATACGAGACTTCATCTAACCCGAGGTCTTTTGTAATTAAGCCATTAGAAGTTTTCTCTAATATACGTTCCCTCGTTGTTTAGTTCTTGAGGTTGGCATTTATTTTGAAATTAAGATAAACGTGGAAAACTCAAGGATTTTGTGACAGCTTTAAGGAACCCAATTAGGTAATAACAACTTTAGGTACAGTTTGTTGATTTTCTATGCGAAACGGACATTTTCAGAGAAAGATATCGTGAGAAAGTGAGATTTTGAGGAAGGGCATTTTGCGAAACGGTCATTTTGCGAAAAAGACATTTTGCGAAAGAGTCATTCTGCAGTAGGTACTTATTGCGACCTTTGAATATTTTTCGAAGTATCCATTCTGCGTCTGAGTACATGTGAAGTGCAGTGGAACCTGAGTGGATGGTATTTTTGTAGAACATAACGAAGATGTAAAAGAAGCTGTATTTTATTTAATTATTTAAATAAACGAAAATGATTCAGTTTATGCATCACGTCATGTCAGTATATTTTACATCACACATGCTTCAGCTCCAGAAAATTAAGTTCGCTTAAGACCCTCTAAATATAACATTTTGCAAGCTCATACTCACTGAATTACTTGAAAAGCGAACACGAGAAGCTTAATTTCATAAGTTGTATACTTTACATGGAAACTTATTATCAACTTGTTAATAAGTATCATACTTATAAGATGCATTTTATGTACTTGTACCTAGTTTAAACTAAATTTAAAATTTTAATTTGCCGTTTCTGATATTTAACAAGTTTGGCTACAGAAGAGCTTCAATTGGCACAAGTTACCAACTTTATCGGCGGGTTTTAATGTCAAGTGTTTCAGGGCCACGACCGCGCCCGAAGTCACTCGGGTACGGTCCGATGGCTGCTTCCGGTGTCCTCGTCAGGAGGACGCGCCAGGTCGAGTAGCCGTCAGTGGAGGAGTGGCTGTTGGCCACCAATTGGTGCAAGGAGTGCCTAGACGGGCAGCGTTGGGACGGTCTCGGTGTAGTTGCGCTCACATGCCTTGCGATTGGGACACCCCGCAGGGACGATGCGTAAATGCATTTGAACTCCCCGTCAACAAAAAAAAGAAAAAAAAGGTATGAAACACTTGGGAGAAAGTTCTATTCCCAACTTGGGAGTATCTCCCTCGTTGGTAATCTGTCACTTTCTTCCCGTGGTGAACAGTGTTCTATTGCACACAATCAATATCGTTATCTTGTGGATTGCCGCGACACCTATTCGTGTTAAATCATTGAGATGTACTAAATGGTTAAAATAAAAGAATGTCAGTACTAAATCTATTAAAATAAGGTCGAAAATTATTTGTACGAAAACAATCCTTTGCCGTGCCTTGCTGTCACTGGGCGCCGGCCCCTAGTGTACACAATTCATTTAGTTATATCGTTCGCGACGAAATTTCCCAGTCATTCTTTTACTTCTAATTACACCTCTTGATTTCCACTAATTCTCTTGGTGGCATTCAGTGAATATTTCACTTCTTAGATTACCACTAATTTAATGGACAATAACGCAAACACACGGAACCCCGCGCCTCAAATGAAGCCCGGGCACAAATTACCTACCTATATATCATTTTATGTGTTTAATTTCGTCAAAGTTCACACGTTCGCTGCCAATTGTTTTAGCACGTGGTGCGATCTGGTGCCAATAGGGTCGATGATCTAGTCAAGTTTAAATAGAGCCATTAGGTAATGGGGGTATTTGAGAAACCAGATAGCGCCACTTAATCAAGAGGTCTTGGTGTCAAAACAGATATATGAAATTCCCCTTAGATTATATACCTGGAAATTCCCACTCCATTAACGTCATGAAATTGACAGATAAAACTTGACTTGTTTTTTCTGCTCTGTGGGTGACAGGACCTCACGCCACGGGCTGCCACTTGGCGAGTAGGTATTTTAGAAACCCCTTATTAAAAGCCCTAAGTTAATAAGGTAATTTATTTATTTTTCCTAAATCATAGTCGATTGTTATTTTACTGCACAATAACAATCGTTTGGATAAGATAATAAGTAAATTTATCAACCTTTCATTTTACGGTAGGTTTACTTATAAAATTTTATATAAGGTTTGCCTACAACAGGTAGGCAACTATTTTGCAATAAGGTGTATTGCAAAATAGTTACCTACTATTGCAATATTTGTTCCAATTAGGGGCTAATAAGTGAAGAACGATTGATAATCGAGAAGTCAAAAACCTGCTCTTTAAAAATTGGACCAATGGAGAGAAAATTACATTCTATTGTAACCAATCGTCGTGGTGTATTAAAAAATATATTTCCAAAAACACGAATCTAGTAAAAGTATAAAAAACTTGGTAAGGTAGATAAAGCGTAGCCATACGGATACAAATTGCTAGCACTGCTAAATTAAATTACCTTTGCTAGGCCTCTGTCCAAACAAATATCATCATGAGTATCATTACATTAGTTTAGGCATGACTTGCGACTGCTACCTATCATGGACTAATGCAATGCCTATAGATAATATAGGTAAAACATACCTTTTACCGAATTGAAGCCTTTAAAAATATTTGAAATGAAAATAAAGATAAAACGCTCTCTCACCTCATCACACACATCTGAATCGGATGACTTCTTTTGAAGTGTAGTAAAATGTTTCTGAGACTTGTGATTATGCGCGGTTGGTTGAGTAGTACTTACTCAACTAATACTACATGTCAATGGGCCATTTCTTTTATATGAATTATTTTTGCATGATTCAAAATGCATCGATTTTATTAGACGTATAACTCGATCCAGAATTATGTTTCACCGATTACACATTTGCTTTAACTAATGCTTGTTATAAATACTCGTTTCTGCTTAGTCAATAAAAATAATCTTAACCTACCAATCATTAGTTATTATTAAATATACCTTTCGCTTATTAACACTAATATTCATAGGACTCAAGGGTTCTTCGGCGAAACGTAATTCTGGATCGAGTTCTACGCTAATTTTATTAATATATTGCCGTTTTTACTATTTTTACAGATATTCGAGGGGTTTTTTCTAAGTGTAAAAACACGTAGAAAAAAACCCTCATTCATTTGACGCCGAGATATTAGCGAGTAGGTACGACGAGTGATCCGACTCGATCTCGAGAACCCCATTATGAGAGCATAATATCATTACTCGCACCTCTGCCTTTTTAAAACAATATAACGCATCCAAAAGAAGTCAGAACTTTGTTTTGTCTTCATCTCACTCATCGAATAAAGGTGTGGAGATTCGGGTACACTTCGTTGCGCCAGCCCTTCCAGTTAATCCTAAGACTAGCCGCCGAGGCATATAAATGGAATATGAAAAAAAACGATATCTGGCACGTTCTAAACTTAAAATTACTTAAAAATTATTTAATTACAATCGTTTAAGACGTTTTATTAATATTTTATATCCCTTTCATGTATATAATTTATGCCACAAATTAATTAAATGTAATCAAAAAAGATTGCTAAGCAAAGGAAATGTAATTAGGTAGGTACTTACTTGTTCAGGTTTTGTTTAAATGGCATTTATGTACTCGACTCAAAGTTTCATTTCTGTTTCAACTAATTAATTTATACGAAACAATATTGAGCTTTTGAAATTTATTCTTCGTAGGTGAAGTCGGAAAGTTTTCTAAACTTTTGTAAGTACGTAATTTAAATATTTGACTTCAGTACTTATTCATCGAATTAAACTTGTACAATGTTAATTCTCAGACTTAGTCTTTTTATTCTTACATAGAATTTTTGTAGACGATGAGGGACCTACTCATGCCAACATTGTCATATTTAAATATTAGTGTATCATCAAAAATAATAAATCGTAATCTACTACTAAGCCTTTTAGAGATATGACGGCTTCAATTTGGAAAACTGAAAAAGTTCTGAGATGGTTTTATGTATTATAAATAACACAATTTTCAATCACTATTTACGTAGCGCAAATTTCACTGACTTGATTTAATAAAATACTGTTAACATAAACTCTTTTTCTATAAAAACAAAGCTTCGGATCCCATTAAATCCTAATCATGGACAAACTCCCAGTGTTCAACCCTCCACTTACTGCCCAAGCCGCAACAGATTATTTTAATGAATAAGGTTCTGAGGGTTCTTTGTTCACCAGCTTTGCAAGGGTTATTTGAATAAGAAAGTGGAACTTTCTTTGCTATTTTCTTTAGTAATTGAATTGGATGGATGAACGTTTCGTCTAAACTGAATAGGGGTATTAGATGGGACGAGTTAAAAGAAGAATTCCATTGTTGATAATTTTACTACTGTAAAGGATATAATATTTCTATAAGTAATGTAAAGAATACTCAATGGGTGTCATTACATGATTACCATGGAAATACAAAATATTAATTGTTGGACAAGCGTTTTTTTCCAAATTATATTCCATTATTTCCATGACGACAAATTGCGAATACATATTACAATACATATGGTGCGCTAAACGTGGGATAGGCATTTTTTATCACACTTTATAAAATACCCATGAACAACCATGAATGAGTGTTCTGAGGAGTTGTTTGGACTTATACGAGCTGCTGCATTCCGCCATCATTCCCTGCGACAACAAATCCATCCCCACAGTCTTGATGCTTGGCTATCCACAACCGTGCGTTTTTCGCGCAATTTCCTAGCGCAGAGCACAAGACTGTGGAACCAACTTTCGCCAGCGGTGTTCCCGAACCGATACGACCTGGATATCTTCAAAAAAGAGCGCATTCCTTCCTTAAAGGCCGGCAACGCATTTGCAATACCTCTGGTGTTGCAAATGTCCATGGGCGGTGATCACTTACCATCAGGTGAACCGTCTGCTCGTTTGTCCCCTTTTCCATAAAAAAAAACCACGAAGTTTAACCACCAAAGAGATCGTAACTGTTCACACTGGCTGGCCGTAATTTTGGCAAAATAATCAAAACAAAACAAAACAGTACATTTCTTTCGTATCTTGACGTCCAATATGATATAGGTTAGTAAAGCGTCATCTATATTTAATGAACTAATTAAATTAAGGAACTAATATCTATATAGTTCCTGTATGCGCGTCGCGCGATGAAAATAGTGGGAAAATGATCTCAGTATTTCCACCAATGAAAATACGAAATGAAAATAGTGAGCAAGCTGTATTTAAAGGGACCTAAGCTTTTTGTTCAAGCCAACGGATATCTATAGCTAAGGACACAACTTTCGGTTTCAGTGTCGTGTAAATCACATTCAGGAATTGATAGTTCAATATCTAAAGCCTTGAACGTCAGTCTACAACTTTCGAAATTGTCTAACTTTACATCATTAACGCACACAATAAATAGTTCTAGCGAAAGGCGAAATGGAATTTCATGTACTGAAACTAACCTCAACTCCTTGCCTAACTTTTACCAAGAAGCAATATAATTGCTTCCAAACATTCCCGCATCAATCCAAATGGATTGATATGTGGCGTTACTTCGCCATTAGTCGTTTAAAGGAGAGTACTCACTGTTGGGGTCAATTTCAAGGTCACCATTCAATTACTACTTCTCAATGTAACGTGCATTCAATTTTCTATTTTCAGCACTATGCTCAACAAATACTATGCGCTGGCACGTTTGGTAACTGATTACAGAACAAAAGACTTGTGCTACGCCCCTGCGGTACAGTAAATTCAAAAAGGAACTTCTAACTGCATGCCAGACAAGATTGACGGATTTCAATAAGATAACAGACAGTTCCCCTTGGTAACGGTAGAATTTTCATATATTTTGTATATCTATCAAAATCTTATACCTGTAAGCATAAGTGTAGATAAGTTACTGAAACCGAGCATAAGAAAATCGAAAAAGAAATTTACATCAGCCGTGAACGGTCGTAAAGGTCAACCTTCACAATATACATTATTCTTCTAAACTAAAGATGACTTCTGGCACTGCGTAGATTAACAACCAACGCGACGCTACCAGATAGGTAAACTTCACGAGTAATCATTTTTTTAGTAAATAAAAACTTACAAATAGATTAGTCTTACTAACCTAGCTATGAGTTTTTATTTACTTACAAGAAGAGTAATTAGGGCACAGATTTCTAGATTAGATATTTTTTATAAGTTTAATGAGAGTGAACCAACCAGCACTTGGCCAGCGTGGTTGACTAAGGCCTAAACGCCCCTAATGTGGGGTAGGCTCGAGCCCCTCGGTGGGGACATTATATGTGATGATGATGATGATGAAGTGAGAGTGATGTCAACTAGATAACTTAAACAAATAAATAGATTATATTACGTAAAGTAATAACCACTTTTATAGTTTAAAGTCACCTGATTCCTAGACACCACTAGTTTCCTTACATTGACTACACAATCTATCGTAACACAAGCTTTTAATGCGAACGCTCCCAATGTGTACCCGTCATAAGATCCCCAGTCTATTGAGCCGTTGAGCGGTCAATCGCAACATTCCGTGTGACTGCTCTCAATATTTCCGTAGAGTATTCCTCTGGTATCCCTTCGGTATTAGTTTCAAAGCCTTTGCACCAAGGTCCCCAAAATAATCAGATAAGATAAGCGAATAGCCATGATTTCCCTAGCGAAACAACTAAATAACAGTTGATTGTTGGCACGCAACTTTAGGAAACGTCGTTAGGGTTTTGGGGAGTTTACGTAGTGTCATTGCTTTCGTAGGCGCCGTTGCTAGGAGGAGATAATACGCATTTCATTAATTTTACTAATTATTCTACATGGTTTGTTATGGTGTCAGACTTAGGTAAGATCACGGCATAGTTAAATAAGGTTTATATATTCCTTGAGTAAGATGGTGGAAGCTAGAAAGACGATGTTGTTGTGGCGCAGTAAAACATCGTCATGGCGAAATTCGTGTTATGGCTCTAATTAAAACGCTAACAACCGGTTGTGGCAATCTCAGAAAGACCACATAGCGAAATTCGTGTCATGGCTGACAAAGCACTGTGCGTCGTTAAAAAGTCATGAGTGAGTGTAGTCACTCAGTAGTGAGTGATGGGTAAGTTAGGGTTATTTTTTTAAAGACCAAGCAAAAAAATAGCAACCGCTTTGCAACCAGAATATCCTAAGTCAACTTTTTCAAAACAAAAGATTTTCCTCATATTTGGAGCAAGCACTATGAATCATTAGTTTTTTGTGTGTTTTCTTTTCCGAGTGTGTAATGCACGCACCGGGATGCTCCATTTAGAGTGGAGATCGTCCTTTAAGAATCTATTTATAATTTAGATATTAATTACTTAAAGCCTATGTTAGGTTTGAAAAGTTACTAATAAGTGACGCTGTAAGGCCCATCTGCAGCCAACGGTAGGTAATATTCATCCATTGACACAGGAATTTATATACTTAGTCAATAAAAAAGTCAAGATTATATTTCGGTTTTAGCTCATTAGAAAAAAAATGTAATTTTATTAAATATTCTTGAACAATTTATAAACAAATTTTATACATTGACGCTCTCAATCTCATATTAGCGTTAATAACAACATTCCCTTTGAAAACCAGTAACGTAATCCACCCACATAATTCCGCTAGCTAAAACGGCCGCTGCTTAAATTTTGTGAAAATTATGAATACCCTGAATACTGCCGAATATTTTAATTTCTCCACGTGACGTTATGAATATATTTCACGTTATTTGTAATTTGTTACGTGATTGCTTTGATTTATATTGCCTGTGTACAAAACAAATAACATAAAATTTTGAATATCATAAGCTAATAAATATTTATGACCACTGTCTTTCATAACATACATTGAATGTATGAAAAAAATATAAACCAGGCACTTTTTAAATAAAAAAAGAATCATTTGAAGATCAGCTTTTATGATATCTTTTTTTTTAAACTTATTAACTAAATGATTTGCAAAAAATCACTACACGAAAATAGCATGCAACATTATCTATGTGCATTATCTGATGAATTGACGGGAATCAAAGGGAGGAAAACGGGAGAATGAAAAAGCGGACTTCAGTGACAACAAGAAAAAACAGTAATCTATACTAATATTATAAAGCCGAAGAGTTTGTTTGATTGTTTGAACGCTCTAATCTCAGGAACTACTGATTCAAATTGAAAAATTATTTTTGTGTTGGATAGTCCATTTATTAAGGAAGGCTTTAGTTAGGCTAATAAAATCCGATGTTAGGCGCGAGCGAAGCCGCCAGCGTCCACTAGTTGATGATAAGGCCGATCCACCCGGAACCCTCAACTACAGAAGGGCCTGGTTATTTTAACTAACTATGCGAATACAATAACACTATTGTTAGAGTGATATCAGCCTGGGTTGCCAGAAGTGCAGTGAAATTAATCTGAGCAGACAAAACTTGGGGCCTTTGAACAGGAGATCGATGGGTGAAGAAAAAACCAATACACAAACTTTCTTAATATATTTATGAAAGTGATGGTCAACTAACACGAATTTTCTTTCACTTTTAAGACATGTTCAGAGGCAAGGAATAGTTTTACATTTTAAATTACAAAAAAATAAAATGAGGAAGGTTATACTCATATGAAACAGACATCTAAGAAATTGAACAGCTTTCAATTTGAAATGTAAACCCAAGATCAAGGAAAGAATGAAAGTGTATATTGGATGAAGAATCGCTCGATACACATAATATCATTATAAATTTTAAAAAATTTAAATATAACTTAAAAATATTTTATGCTACACCTGACCGCCACGCGTACGGAAAATCCTACTTCCTAGTCAGAGGATGACATAAGATTTTGTAATTACCTCGGGCTTTAAGAAAAAAAATTCAGATCGCGTACTAATCACCCTTGCCATCAGCTCGGGCGTTAAATGCGATCTGAGACCTACTTTGTGTTACCGC
Organism: Elophila nymphaeata; assembly: GCA_955850985.1. NCBI lineage: Eukaryota > Metazoa > Arthropoda > Insecta > Lepidoptera > Crambidae > Elophila > Elophila nymphaeata. The sequence continues at coordinate 10,409,967 of OY039070.1, forward strand.
CCTCTCTAATAAATGTACTTTTTAAATATGGAAAGGTCTATTAAGGAAATAATAGTTTAACATAACATGTAAGTCATGCCTATATTTCACTGAGGTAGGTAGAGAACGCTTTTTCGACTTGCTACGATCATTAAATATTTATTTCGCTTCATTTAGCCTCACTACAGTCCTTATATTAAACATGTTCGGCAATTTCGAGTACTTTTGAATGGCCTTTCTTTAATCTTTGTGTCTTCGATTTGATCGATAAATTCTCATAATTCTTTCCCGTCCCCCATGTCCACTTCTTATTCGAATATCATATTTCGTCAATCGACTTTCACCCATACTTTCTACATACCCAAACCATTTGAGCATCCATATTTTTATCATCAAAAAAACTATCTTTCAATCCAAAAACACCGTTCAATCTTGAAGGTCCTTTAGTCTAATAGACCGATATAAAAAATCATATTCCACCCAAGCTTTCACTACGTTGCGCGTAAATTAAGAAAATCACTTCCGAATTCACAATTGTCAATTTTTATAAAAATACAAAATAGAGCAATACGACCACATACGACACAATCACTCACGCGTCCCGTCTCGTCACGTAAAGAGGGCACCAAACAAGTTTCCAAAAAACATTGAGAAATCCTCTTCCTCCAAATCCGTTTTCTCAATCCTCTTTCTCAAAGTCTTCTTTCAAACCACTCTCTTATCACGTCATTTTGTAAGCTGTCATTTCTAAATGCCTCTTCTTCCATACCCAATTACCCATTTTCACTTTCATACAATAGTGTTGGGACCAGCACACCGTCATGTACAACTAAAAATAGCCACTAACGTATCTCTGATATACCTTTATACTCGTAATTATTTAATGCCGGCACTTCACATAGCCGCAAACATTTGTGCTGCATCTCTATCATAATATATACAGAATGAAAAAGATGCAACACAAATGTTTGACAAATGCGGCCATGTGAAGTGCCAGCATTAAACTGATTTCGATCGCCCAATAATGGTTTTGACTAATTATGAATGTAATTGCAAGATGTTCACATTAACTTTGTGATAGATAATCATACGATGGGAAGTGTCTATTTTATTAATTTTAAATAATTCCTCTTCAAATTTAACTTTTCTAGTCATTCTCACGAAGCGAATTACAAAAATTTCGAGTGATTTCAGAATTGCCGTTTTATGTAGGTATTGCAGTTTTCATGGCCACGTTGCAGAGGAACAAAGGTTCCAAGAATGACTAGTTCCCTCAAGCAATTTCACTGAATACTCCTTTATCTTTACAAGAAGGACGTGGAGTTGGGATAACAGAATCGCCTCGAGCTAACCATCCGTCCCGAGCTTATAAAAACTAATCTAGACTTTTTGTAGTGCTTTCTAAGTTCAATTTAGTTTACACGCAATAGTTCTTGTGAAAATATGTTATATATACCATTCGGTGCAATGTGAATATGCAATGAATTTTCCATATTCTTAATGGAAGGGTGGTACCTTTTGATTCACTAGAATAATATTTTATGACTTTGTGGTTTATGATCTAGGTTTAATAATCTTTTCTCATAAAATCGGATTAATTTTTAGTGGTGTTATGACTACATACAACCATCAGACTAACAAACCAAAAAGGGGCGGGTCAGAGTTTTAGGCAACATTTGGTTACATAAAAAAACAAAGTCACATCTGGCATTGTGTGCCGGGCTTTGCCTCAAAATAAGGATGGTTGCCAGGCCGTCGCATAAAATAAAACTACTTACATGGTGAGAAAATAGAACATTTTACCCATAGATATAGGAAACTGTAGATGGGCAATTGTGAAAGAGAAAAAGAATACCAACCCGTATATTAGAATCAGATAGATAGACGAGACCATTTTCACGTACACGCAGGCAGCCTAGGTCCGTCTGTCAGTCACGTAGAAAAGACAATGAAGTGAGCCGTATATTCCCAGTAGTTCCAATGGAGTAGTCCCATTATGGGATTTCTGATATATTTTTTTCCCAGAGGTTCAGGAACAATTTGACCTAAATTGTCGACCCGCTTTTTTTTTAAATCTTTATATCTACTTATATGGACTATGAAATGAAACATAGGTACCAACTAATAATTACAACAGAAATATTATTACAACACAATTTTTGATGTTTTCTTGAGTTACTAATAATAGTGTTTATTATTTATTTATTTTAGGACAACCAGCAAATCTTACACTATTACAGCTTAAAACTAAGTGCTTAACAATTCTTCAAGTGCAGACTTAATTATAGGTTGCCACGGCATGCATATCTGGACTAGATGTTACAAAACCTTAACTTTAAGTGTTGTTTGTTCTACAATGAGTTACCATAATTTTTTTATTAATGAAAATATATAATAAATAAATATCTGTAAACTCCCATGATGGGACTACTTCACTGGGACTAGTGAGAATACACGTATTAGCGCATGTTTTTGGTCTCGCCCTAGTCGATTCATTGCCAATCTATAAACGTCAGTTATTATATAGCTATGATTTTACCATTATCAGGCTAACTTAAGGGCGAATGCCTGACGAAAGACAGGCGCAACTTTGGTCGATGTCCTAATTTATAATCCGTTATATGCGAAAGGTTGGATGATTTATTATACTTATATTAGTCTACTCTAGCGTTACACGACCGACGTTACGCAGCGGATCGTCGGAAAGATATGGGAGAACCCTAAGTGGTCATCACAGTTTAGGTATGGCCGTTATCATTAGTTACATGTTGTATTAGTAATTAATTTTGAAATCATATTTTGTGGTCCTGAATGTCACACATAAACAAGGTGGGAGTTTTGAGTGAGTTACACAAACAATACGATTAATTTAAGCATTACGGCTTTTGTCTGAAACAAAGGGCTTATTCGCGAACTTATATTTTATCAGGATTCGGAAATTTATTATGTTTGACGTAAGTTAGCGAGGTCTCTCTCATAAAGGTAACTTAATAATAACAAGTCATGTAACAAAACTTCATTTAATTAAAATTTATCCCTTGTTCCAGAAACATAGTAGTTTAGCATACTCAAAATATGTTACGTACAATGGAAATGTTTCTTGTAGCAGAATAGTCGAGGGAAGGTTTATGTAAGGATCCTGTAAATTTGGTTGCTCATGTTTTGAGCACAGACAGAAGTACGGATATTATCCATCTCAGCATATAAATATTCGTCCCGAAATGGTGGTGGGGCTTTTGACGATTTAAAAGTACTTAGCAAAGTCCATTTAAATAAAGATATTTTTCATTCATTATTACAGAAGGGAAAAATACAAGAACTGAATAGAATAGAATAGAATAGAAAACATTTATTAACACCACTTAAATCTAGTATTACAGGTTGTATTAAACAACATTAAAAGCAGTTGTGAAATGGTATTCACTCAGCACAATATTGGGACGACCGTAAAACGCCTCAACGCTGATCTTCCGTGAACACCAGAAAAATAAAGTAAAATAAGTAAGAGAGCACTACCGTGCGCCAGCTCAAATCCATTCAGTTATTGTTGCATGGGTTAAACTATATTCTAAATATATAAATAAGTAACAAATATCACTGGTCAGCTAAAATATAATATTAAACAAGCAAAGGTATTTTCCTATTTTTTTTCAGTCAGTTAGGTTTGTGTTTATGAGAAAACATCTAACAAAATATTTGTATTCCATAATTTTCATCTAATTTCCACTACGTGCGATGGAGATTTCACAGTATACAAAGAAACTTAAAGCCTGCAACTTCTTCACTTAAAGCCTTCAGATTCTTCTGGTGTTGCAGTTGTCCATGGGTGTCGGTGATCACTAACCGTCAGGAGAAATGTCAGCTCCTTTGTCCCCCAAAAAAAAGAGAGATACACGGCTCATCATCCACACAGATAGAGCTTAATGACGCAACATATCGACGTAACTTATATTTTCGTCACTTCTACAGTACCTGAAGTTTTTATTTCATTTAGGATCTCAGTTTTAACTAACAAAAGAATTGATTACTTATACTTTATTGTCTGTTTAGATTAAACTAATTAGATTTGTTGATTAGGCTTTAATAGGTTACGATTGTAGTTGGTAGACCAATGAAGCAATTTAAGGAAAGACAAATTTAAAGCCAGCCCAATATCAGTTAATCTCCTCTAAATAAAGATACTAGAGGATGAATTATTGATATCTTTAATGCAAAATACGAGCTGGAGACCATCAATTATTTATGCACTCTCATAGTCCACCGCATGAGTCATTGTACAATATGGAATTTAATATTTTGCGCTTTCAACCGCAAAGCTGTCTGTCAGTACTTATTACATTATTATGCTCATATGAAATATTAGGTTGTCATTTGAATATTAACCTATTTTAAAGATTTCTTCTTTTAAATGAATGGCGAGCGAGCGCGACATATAAAGATTACGCCTCAGATTACGTATTTCGCCAATGTCAAGTAAAAATGTATTTATAGTAACAGACAATTGTACGGTAAATTGAGTTAAAAATGGAGTCTCCCAACACGTGTTTTTACAACAAGAACTCGGGAGAAATTCTTTAAAGATATACTTCTGGTGTCTTATGCCGTTGACACGATGAAAATATAATTTGATTTTAATATTAAGTAAAGACCTAAAAATTGAAGACGGTAAATTTGGCCACGAGGAGAAGCGACATACCAAAATGTGTACTTTTTTCAAATTAGTATTTTACCTGTTTTTTTATTTGAATAATAAATAAATAACACTCTCCAGTCCGTTGGCGGCTTTATATTCCTAGTCAGGTTATAACTAGTGAATTCTATGGCCACTTTTAAATTAACATGGAAGTTGTATATTTTTTTATTTAGCATACGAAGGCGACACTCAAAGTTTTTGGAACTGCTAGAATCAATACTCGTATTTAATTACAACGAAAACTCAAGAAAAATATTCGTTTCAGCGCTTTTCTACAATTTCATACATTTTCCAAATATTTCTTACTAGCATTCGCCCGCGGCTCCGCTCGCATTGATGTCGGTCCTAGGGTCTCACTCTATCTCCATACCAAATTTCATCAAAAACGGTTAAGTGGTTTAGGCGTGAAAACGTAACAGACAAACAAACTTACTTTCGCATTGATATTAATATTATTATAATCGTCTTGAAACAACAGAGTTACGGAATTAAAACGAGCCTAAGTAATTAGTCGTTACTGCGAACTATTGGAAAATTTAATAATCTTTGGACCAATCAAATATTAAGCGAATCTGAGGTTTAAATAATACGTAATTGTATTAAATTTTCTGTAGTTTCCTTGACTTCAATTAGAAACTTAGGCGGTCGTAACAACTCATTACAACACCGAAAGTCTCAAGCTGCGTCTGTAAATATCTGAACAGAACGTTTATTCAGGACGACATTGGCCCGTGAATGTCAGACGAAAATCAAAGAATCTTTCAGGTGTCGAATTTCAAGACTGCTCCGGTACGCCAATGCGAGTTGAATCGAATATCTTTTCAAAGTGTCATTCGATTTCAATTGAACGTAGTTAGATCTATAACGATGAAAAAGCTGTAGTTGAATCATAAGATTTTAAACAGAAAATATAAACTAGAAACAGAGGTCTCGAGTTCGATCAAATATAAATATTTACACACACATACTAGCACGCTTATAGTCTCAATAAGGCTGAGTTAAATTGGGTTTTACTTATAGTTACATCTTGCCTCTATGCATTCTGGCAAAATAGAGACAGGCTGCCAAATTGTCACCTCGTAAAAAGGAAGTCAAACTCAAAAAGTAACTAAATCCTCAGAACCAAAGAACAAAAGGAGACAACTAGGGCAGGTCGGCAAATATTGTTTTTATCATAGATCTTTCATTACTGACAGTTTATCCTATATCTGGTTTTGTTTTAATACTCTCTCAGTTTCACTACTCTCCTCCAATTATTACTATGTTGGTGAATTATTCTTGTATCAGAAATACACAAGGCTTCACAAACCACATTTCTAGTTTGTTTTTCTCTCTAAAATGTTACGTGTAATAATAATACAGAAGCCAATTTAAACACATTATTATATTCACGTCTTTATATTTATTTTAGGCTATACTTACATAACATAACTAACTGATTTATTATTTATGCCTTGTGCACAAGTTACCTAACGAAACAATAATACTATTTATTGTTGTTAGTGTTATTAATACTAGCAGTGTACGGTAAAACCTAAAATGGTTTATGTGACACTGTGCATGATTGTTTATTTGTGTGTAATTAATGATTAATAAAATAAATAAAAAAATAAAAAAAATTAAACTCGTGTCTTTCCCAAAACTGGAACGAAAATTGCGAAATTGTCCAATAAGACCAAGATAGAGTCCAGGTATTCCACCAAGGTGGAAGCAATATTCGTATACGTATAGTGTATTAAAGGATAGAAACTTCTAATGGACTACGTGACAAATAGCACGGTGAAGGGAAAGATTGTGTCTGTTAAGGAAGTTGTCTGTTTTCAAGCTAAGCTTTCGGGCTAATGTTAGTTTAACAACAAAATAATTTAATTACAAACTGCCTAACCTGCCTCCATGCGTTACATTTTAAGAGGACACAACTTAATATCCTCCCATTATAACGGCGGACGCGCCAGGTCGAGCAGCTGTCGGTGAGGAGGCGGCCTATAAGGCCCACAGGGGCTGGCGTTAGTCGGTAGCCCCTGTGGGCTGCTGGCCACCAATTGGTGCACAAGGAGTGCCTAGACGGGCAGCGTTGGGACGGTCTCGGTGTAGTTGCGCTCGCGTGCGCAGATCCCGAGCCGTCTCGTAATAGCGCACTGGAGGTCAGGCCGGGGAGGATGTCTAGTGAGTATGGAGGGAACGCCTTTACCTCGAGTCCCACATATCCCCTGCGGTTGGCACCACCCCGCAGGGACGATGCGTAAATGCATTTCAACTCCCCGACAAAAAAAAAGTCTGTAATGACGAAGTACCATCTAGTGGGTTATTTTTAGGGTTCCGTACCTCAAAACGAAAACGGAATCCTTATAGGATCACTTTGTTGTCCATCTGTCTGTCAAGACCCTTTATCTCGGGAACGAATGGAGGCATCGAGTTGAAATTAAAACCATATAGGTACTCAGGTTTACGGTCCCTTGAAGCTGTGAAAAAAATCAAACTTCAAAGTTAACACAAAAAAGATACGCCGTTTATGCCGCAAAAAATACAAATTTGTACGGAACCCTGCGAGTCCGACTCGCACTAGTCCGTTTTTTTTTTTGTTTTTTATTTTATTAGGTTTAGTTATTTGCTTGTTTGTCACCTCTAGATAATTGTAGTTACATTTTTTTTAAATAAAGAATACTTTTAGTGTTGGGCGCAATGACCGATATTTATATTTTTCGCATTCAAAGAATTTCTTCACTTATATATTTAAAAAATTAAAATTCTCAAATGATCAAAAGCCGATGGGAATCCGACCAGAGCCGAGAGCAAGCGCCATCGCCGCCTCTCGTGAAAAGATTACATCTGCGCAAGCGCAACCGAACATCCGGCGGGCGCCCTTCCGGCGTCCCATCCCGAGGTAATAAGAACGTAATTGCTTATCATTAATTTTATAAATTCATTTAAGAACATCATTAAGATTTTTTCACAGTTTAAAGATGGCTAATAAATAATTTCGTTGATAATGTGCATATGTCGCAACATCGGAGCCGTTGGCAGGTCGATACCATTAGAGAGGCTCAAGATGGTTGGTCATCTCTTCGTTGCCGATTAAGCGGGTCGCGCTGCGCTGCAACTTACCCAAAACTAGTAAGTACTTGGCGGAGCCATCCCACAGTTGCGAGCAATATAAGATGAAGGCCAATATATACTTCCTTGTCAAAGATAAAATATATAGGTATAAGCAATTAAGAACTGCTTGTTGTTAGCCTATATGCCTCAAGTCCAGTGGGACTTGAGGCATATAGTCTATTAACTACCACACTAGTGAGTGGCAGTTAAATTTAAATAGGCAGATATGGAAGGGACAAAAGATGGTGGCAATGCCTATTGTAAAAGGTTATCTCAACAAAATAAAAGAGATAATCTCAAAAATATTTTTATGTTGTTGTTTTTGCCGCAATTCTAATTATACCTCTAGAAAAAGGTACATAAGTACTTCGTGTAATTAAGCCCTGAGACAGTGGGTAGTTAAAAATCATTTACATATTAACAAAGCGTGGTGTGTTGGTAGTTGTAAAACAAGCCCCATGATGTCATTACAAGTTTAACACCTAATTGGTTGACCTGGAGCTGGAGTGACCAGGTCACGGGAACTAGGTCGCCTCCACCCCTGTCATGTGTGTACGTGTAGTTCAATTTCAAATTAAAACATGCAATTGAATCTCCCAGAAGATATTCGCATGCGTGGCGAAATGACTTATGAGTAAGTAATAATATGTATAACATTTTTTTTGCAAGCTTTATTTAATTTACAGTATTTTACAGTATAAGTAATATGTATGTATGTTCGGGTCGAATCTTGCAACTGAATTCTAAAGCAGTTATTCCCAACCGATTGTGATGAAATTTTACACACACGTTTATTTTTGATGGCAAAGCATGCTTAGCTAAGTGACGTCATTATAAATGCAATATGGCGGACGGCTCAAGATGGCAGACTAGTTATTTCTTAGCACTACCATAATATGGGTACCAAATGAAAGGGTTTTCTGAGAAGAATACGAATAAACTGACAAAGAAATAAAAAACTTTTTTTAAATACAAGCTTTTATTGAAATGCTCTGAAAATAAAAAAAAAAGCTATAAAAGCTAGTCGCGAGATTTACTTGTGTAGATAAATAGCAATGAAATCTATAAAACGATAGATCAAAGTAAATATGTATTGTGTGTGTGGATCTGTAGATGTGTGGTGTAGCGTGGAGATCTTATGCGAGTAAATGTTGCATTATTCACTCGGATACGTAAACTTAAAATATTATTGAGAATAAAATAATGTTTCCGGGATTGTAACCACAAATGGCTGTGTAGTAGATTTATAATACACATACCGTAGTTCCACGAAAGCTTTAACCAGAACAGCAACCCGATGACATATAGGTCAAGGCTTGAGCGTGATCTAGAACTTTCTAGCAATTATAGGTCGCCGAGTTGTTGTAGTTGATATCGACCAAGGAACGCCTTTTACATGTCCCTTGTATGAGCTCAACTCTACTTAATAGAGCGTGTATGATTGAGATTAACTATTGTTGTACCCAATCAATTAAAATGACTTAGTTTTAGGGCCGTTTCCACGGGTTTTTTAGGAGATAAATCGTAGATAAATAAAATTCCACTCTTGTATAGACTAGGTTTATACAAGACTGGAATTTTCAATTTAATTCGTAATGTTTAATTGGCCACCAGAGTGAAGACTGACGCTCCAACAATTTTTAATTTTTCTTAAACAAATAACAAAAAAATTGCTAATACATATACAACATGTAAATTAAATAACCAACACCCTGAAAAAAAAATTAAAGGACAGACTATTTTCAAAAAAAATTTTTTTTAAATCGCCTCAGAAGCCGATTATAACCCACCTGTATTCAGGGTGCTGGTTATTTAATTTACATGTTGTATATACTCAGTTATTTTTTATTTTATAACCTTACGATTTTTTCTGTTTATGGATTGTTTATGTCTGTCACTGATATTAATTAATTATGATATTTACATAAATTGAGACTTTTAAATGATGTTAATTTATTTACTCTCTTAGAAGTAATACAAACACGCAGTAGTTAATATAACTTACTTTTTTAACTCACGACTGCAATGATTTGATCAGTAAACCAGCCTATACACTAAGTAGTACTGCTTCGAAACGTGATAGGGGCCAATATTGGGGTGAAAAATGTTCATGAGTTCTATTCTTAAACAAAAATATTTTTTGTTGGTATAAATTAGTAAATAATCGGTATTTAATAATTATGAGCTAGACAACCGCTTAAATTTTCCGAATTAAAAGAAGGTAGAGGAATCTAGCCCATACAACTATGTCTTCAATATTTATCTTCTATCTTCATGTTTGCATAAAAATGTGGGTGTCATATTTGAGACGTGTAGGGCAACCGACCTCATGATGGCGACTGATGAGTTGGTAATTCCAATAGAAAACCTTTAATTCAATTATATATCCACATGGATGTTTGTGCATAAAAATAACACCACGTCTACTGCACAAAATCCACTCCGAGACAATTTTGAAATATCGAAACAAAAAAATTCCCGATGGCATGATTTTGCGCCAAAATACTCTCTTTATTTTTTTAGCTACCACGGTTCTCACCCGTGTCGACACAAAGGGGTTTTTAATTGAACCGTTTAAGTAATTCTTAACTATACCCTCCAAACAGATCGAGCCGTCGTTAGTCTTTTTACTTAATTGCTGTCAAATTAATTAAAGGACAATTAGTTTCATCACTTCACCTCTCGCTGCGACCGAGTGCGGACGTGTCCGGCGTATTATTTTAATTTTTAAATTGAAGTCGTGTTGCTGATTTCGGGTGCTTCGCCCCAGTCTTCGTTGCGCGTCGGGGCTCCTTCGAGTGCCGGCTTTCAATTTCAACTGTCAGCGCGGAGCCGGCTGGGTTTGAACCGTCGCCCACCGAAATCGAGGTTGGTGTGTTTCTGTTCAATTGCCGCTAAGCCACCGCGACGTGATACCGACAGCGCGAAATTAACTACCATACTACGCTGCGAAATTGCTACGTGCTACGACCTTGCTACGGACGTTACGTGCTACTATTGCGACTGTCTTGGAATAGCGACTTTATTTCCTACTGTATTAGTGCGCGTTCTATACATCTTGACATTATGCCACTTAAACGCACGCCTCCTACATCACCGCTTATAATGGAATCTGATTGCGGCGCAGTCCCTACGGGAACGATTTCTCTAGCCAACTCATTGTCGGGTTCAACTCCAAATCTAAGCAACCCTAGTAGTGAGAATATCGCTTCACGATTTAAGCGGAAACGTGACGATTGCACCTGTAATATGGAGGAGATTCGTTCATTAATATCATTGTCAAATGCGCAAACAGACAAAAAGCTAACCGCTCTACAGGCTACACTCTCCGAAATAGTGGCCCAGAATTCGGAAATTAAGGAATCCATGTCCTTTATGTCTAAACAATACGACGATCTTATGATAAAGGTAGACAAATTGGAATCAAACCGTAAAGCAGACCGTACCTACATAAACCAACTTGAGGACAAGCTGGAGAATGTGGAGCGACTACTTTGTACAACAAAAATGGAAATTCGAAATGTTCCCAAAATAACGGGAGAAAGCAAGGAAGATCTCTATGCCATTGTGAAGGAAGTGGGTGCTACGCTAAACATGAACATTCAGCGTACTGACCTTAAAGACGCTTATCGTGTAGGGAAAAAGGACTTGCCATCGGCGATAGTTGTAGACTTTGTATGTGCGGCAACTAAAGAAAAATTACTTAGTGAATCCAGAAAATTCAACAAAACATATAAACACAACAGGCTGAACACTAGTCACTTAAAGTTGAGCGGCCCGGTGACGCCTGTGTACCTGTCGGAGAGATTAACTCCTAAAACACAACGTATTTATTTTCTTTCTCGTAATTTTGCGAAAGAAAACAATTACAAATATTGTTGGACGGCGTACGGCAGAGTCTTTCTCCGACGGGCGGATGGGGAACCGCAAGTTCTTGTCAAAAATGAATTGGACCTAACAGACCTACAGAAAAAATGACTATATACTCATTATATCCCATTATATTTTATTGATTACCTGCCCAAATATACATTTACAATACATTACATTTACAATTTTTCAAACTTAACCTGTATTAATACACATATTCAGTCACCACTCAACCAACTATATTTCCACTTACAACATTTGCTCAAGAAACCAACCAAACATTTGTTTATGTGTTATCATGCTCATATAAGTAATATTAACTGCAAATTCTACATAACATCATTACGTTATTTTAGTCTGTTTTCAAAACGTCAATCTTGTAAATTCTTAGTTAGTCTTAAGGCAAAGCTTTCACTTAATTATGAGTAATACAAATTCAAATATAGCTAAAGATCTAGATATTTTCTCTGTGGCCTCGGCATATAATTGCGATACTGAAACTTGCGACTCCCTCATAAAAAAATCTTATTTACCTCTAAACATTATTTGTCAGAATATTCGAAGTATCTACAAAAATATAGATAACTTTTTAGCCCATGTGACTAGGTTTAGTTTTGAATTTGACCTTTTCGTACTGACCGAATGTTGGCTCAATCTCCATAAACCTATACCTAAGATAGCAAACTACGATTCATATTATTCTCACAAATGCCTCAATCAAAATGATGGTATAGTTATATATATAAAAAAGGGTTTGAAATGTACTGTGTACGAACCAGAACCAGTTGGTGGGAATTTTCTAGCGCTAAAACTTGATCCTGATATATTTATTCTTGCCACATACAGATCGCCTTCCTTTCAATGTACAGATAATTTTTTAGATTCCATAGATAATATTATTCGTCCCTTAAAGGCAACCAACGTGATTCTTGTCGGTGATGTAAATATCGATATTAAGCCTAATAATAATAACGACAGGCACTGTACATCGTATCTAAATCTATGCGCGGAACTGGGTCTTCTACCGGGTCACTCGTTTCCTACAAGGCTCCACAACTGTCTAGATCACGTTATGTTGAGGACCAATTTAAGTGTCACAGTGTTCGTAACTGACACATCAGTGACTGATCACGGATCGGTTGTTGTGAATCTCTCTTTGACACACAACAATAATAATAATAATGTAAAAATTATCAAACAAATAGACTTTGACGGTGCAATTAAATATCTTCAGAATACAGATTTTTCCTATATAAACTTAACCTGTGATGCGAACGCTGCTGCTACACTCTTTGTTGATACTCTGTCTTCTGCTATAAGCACCAATACTGCCTATGTTCGAATCCCTAATCGGAAAAGGCTACTGAAGCCTTGGATAACCCCTGGTATACTGCGATGTATTAGGCATAGGGACAAACTTCACAAAAGATTCAAGGATGACCCTGAAAACCATATTCTCGAAATATCTTTTAAGCGATATCGAAGTTTTTGTAATTCATTGTTGCGAAAAACCAGGGAAAATTATGAAAAACATCAGCTTAAGTCTGCAAAAAATAACAAAGAGACGTGGAAAGCTATAAAATCAGTAGTAGATATCTCTAAGCCAAAGTCTTCCGCAGCCGATCTCTTACCATCCGAGGACAGTGCAAAACAAGATATTGAGAATATTAATGAATACTTTTCGAATATAGGTAAAAATCTAGCTGATGCTATTGATCAAACAACTGGTAGCCCTGATGCATCCCTTTGGAAAAGTGAGACTGTATTAAATTCTATGGCCCTGCTTTCTCCTGATGAAGCTGAAATAGAATCACTAATTGTAAATCTCAAGAATGATAGCGCTACTGGATGGGACTCTATACCAGCAAAATTTTTGAAACTAGCAAAGAATACCATAACTCCTCCACTAACCAACTTAATCAATATTTGCCTTTCCCAGGGTGTATTCCCGAAAGTTTTTAAAAAGGCACTAATAACACCTGTCCATAAGGGTGGTTCTCGGACTGAAGTATCGAACTATAGGCCAATTTCAGTATTGTCTTCTCTTTCGAAAATTCTCGAAAAGATTCTAAACAATCGACTGGTATCTTTTCTTGATCATAATACGCTCCTCTCTAAGTCACAATTTGGTTTCCGATCGGGGAAGAGTACTGATGATGCCGTTAGTCAGCTTTCAGAGTATATTACTAAAAAAACTGATGCGGGTCACAAGTGTTTGGGAGTATTTTTGGACTTGGCCAAGGCCTTTGATACGGTCTCGATTCCCACCCTTGTGGACAAGCTGAATCGCATAGGAATTCGAGGTAATGTATTGAAGATTTTTGGGGACTTTTTAACTGATCGCACCCAACAGGTCAAGATTGGTGAACACATAAGTGCAGATGCTCCAGTAATCTATGGGGTTCCTCAGGGCAGCATTCTTGGGCCGAGCCTTTTCCTAGTTTACATAAATGACCTTTGTCAGAAAAAAATTATGAATTGCAAAATTTTCACGTATGCTGACGATACTGCATTGGTCTTTTATGGTAGGTCTTGGGAAGAGGCTCAACGTACAGCCAACATGGGTCTAAATATAGTATCCCATTGGCTTAGAGAGAATTCTCTTACACTGAATGTCCCCAAAACAACCTACATCCAATTCTCCTTTTCTTATAACTCACCCCCCAACTTGAAGCTGCAGATTCACTCATGCTCTGACCCAGTTGACACACACTGCAATTGTCTAGCTTTAACCAGATCAACAACTGCAAAATATCTGGGCATCATACTCGACGAAAAATTAAGCTGGCGTCCACATATTAGCCTATTGACCTCTCGTACCAGGAAACTTATCTGGATTTTTAAAAAACTGAGGTATGTAACTGATTTTGAGCTTTTACGTCAAGTTTATTATGCCCTAGTACAGTCAATACTTGGTTATTGTGTCGGGGTTTGGGGTGGCGCCTGTAAAACGATTCTGATTGACCTGGAGCGGGCCCAGCGTTCACTTTTAAAAGTAATGACTTTTAGTCCATACAGGTTTCCCACAGCACAGCTTTATGAGAAATGCAATGTGTTATCGATTCGGCGGTTATACGTTTTCCAAATTATCTTGAAGCAACATAAACTTACTCCATTCAATGAGCAGAATGTAAATAAAAACCGCACCATTAGGAATATCGGTCAACCCCTAAAATTTCGGACAGCTTCTGCAAAACGCCAGCAGTGTAGTATGAGCATTCAATTATATAATAAAATAAATAAAATATTAAATTTACATCCTTTGACAACTCATGAGCTGAAACATAAATGTAAAAGTTGGTTGCTTCAATTAGATTATCTTGAAACTGAAATTTTACTTAGAACTACTTTATAAAACACACACACACACACACACACACACACACACACACACACACACATACACATAACATAAATGTATTGTAAATAATAATTGAAATGTTATATTGTAAAAGCATGTTTAATGTATATTATTAAACGTAAACATAAAACTTGAATTGTTAATTATAGAGAGAGTGTGGGCACTGACTTCTGTAACACAGGTATGTACACCTAGCACAGGAGTCAGGGGTTTCACTATTATATTTTGTACGTGTTTTATGTCAATAAAGTTTATTATTATTATTATTATTATTATTATCAATGTAATTGGTCTTCCATGTAGAAATTGTCGGATTACTTAGAACTTACTGTCGCGTTCTAAAATAATTACATAATGATATCTTTGACCTTTTCCAGAAGAGCGAATTTGCCGCGAATCTTTACGCGCGAACACATAGAAACTCGCGCGAAGCTTGTATATGCAATGTATTGAGCCCCTAGTACCTTGCCAACGCGCGCAGTGTGTTCGCGCGTAGAGTATCGCGGTGAATTCGCTCTTCTGGAAAAGGTCTAAAGAAGTCTATGCAATGTCAGATATTACTCAAAGACCTTGTCCAGAAGAGCGAATTCGCCACTAGTGGACGCAAGACATTGCGTCCACAAGCTTCGGGCGAGTTTCAAATTCGCGCGGTGAGGTTCAGTATGTGATAATTCGCAGCGAATTCGCTCTTCTGGGCAAGATCTTAGAGCTGGTAGGTTGACCTGACAACTTTTTTTTCTTTTAATTGGAAAAACAAATAATTGGATAATAGCTTTATAACAAATATTCAAAACTGTTACTTATTATGTAACAACGTTATTCACAAAATATTACAAAACAACGAAAAAAAATAGCGATACGGTTCTGAGCTGATAATTGTATTACGAACTTTACTCAGCACCGCGCGAGTGCTTTTGGTGCGATGCTGTGCACAGGGCTTAGAATTTCTCTCAGTCGGATGAGAAGGGGTAGAAGAACACATTTATTCAAAATATTTTTTGAGTAAAATCCTGGTGTTTAGTCGGGATATGGGTCACGGTATTATTTTTACGGGCAAAAGTTTGAATTGACATTGATTAAAATATATTTTAGTCACATTTTCCTTACGGTTTGAATTTTTTTGAAGTCCGGCATAACGTAAGCCAAGGAAATCCTAGTGGCTAGAAACGGCTGTATAATATGTAACGAGTGAAATAATAATTGCCATTTTTCTTCTAAATTTATTGTTAAAGGTGGTGTTTAATTATTTTATTTTATTAGTAGTGTGACGGTGAACATTCAGCAGTTTTATCAACCGCTGAGAAATAATACCAATTTGTTTTGTTGTTTTAAATAATCACACAATAGTTTGAAAAATATTTCCCATACTTTCCATAATCGTACAATAAAGTTTGTTATTTTCAAAAACGTGTCTATAAATTTCTAACTAGATTATGGCACAATTGACACTGGAAATGGACTTATCCGTGATCGCCTCACAATCTAATGACCAGTGATATTGTTAAAATATCATTACCTTACAATATTACTACAGTGGCCCTGTTAAATTATAATAACACTAAAAATATACCGTTAAATTGTAAGAAATGGAGACGATTGAAAATAAACCCACCGGGCAATTATTTATAATATCACGGCTTTTACAATAATAATTATCGGTGACATAATTATATTTTGACTCAATAATTGTCTGGACTTCAGAAGTAAGGAAAAAGTAATTCAAGTTACTCATGTCAACTATCACGATACAAATCGGATGAATGAATGAATGAAAAATCTCTTTATTTAAATGGACTTTGCTAAGTACTTTTAAATCGTTAAAAGCCTTACCATCACTTCATCATCATCATCAACAGCTCATATAATGTCCCCACCGAGGAGCTCGAGCCTACCTCACATTAGGAGCCTTATAACTCACACTGGCAAAGTGCGGGTTGGTCGACTTCACACACAACCTAAGAATTTCTTCATAGGTGTGTGCAGGTTTCCTCAAGATGTTTGCCTGCACCGTAAAAGCATCATTAAACGTATGTACATAATTATGAATTCAAAATTTGAAAACACACTTTGTTACGTGGCGGGAATCGAACCAGTGCCTCTCGGGTGGGGAGGCGACGCTCTTACGCACTCCGCTACCGACGCTTCCGAAATCGGACTTCGACTAACAATAAAACAATTATAAGAAAGAAATAAAGTTTAAAAAAACTGATTATAAGAAAATAATGTTTTACTTATCACTACATAGTATAAAACAAAGTCGCTATCCGCCGTCTGTCTGTCCCTATGTATGCTTAGATCTTTAAAACTACGCAACGGATTTAGATGCGGTTTTTTTAAATAGATAGAGTGATTCTTAAGGAAGGTTTATATGTATAATACATGCATATGTACATAAGCATTGTACCCGTGCGAAGCCGGGGCGGGTCGCTAGTCTATTATATGAGTTAGAAGAAATTGACATGAACCGGATGCAGTCGCAGTTTTTTACATAAAAAGTGGACTTCAATGTCAATATTCACGTAGGTAATTTAGGTATTCACGCTTTGTCAACAATTGGCATCAGGTTGTTGAACAACGTAATAGAAAACTAATCGATTATATTATTGACAATTAATTATCGATCCAGCGTGGTGACAATGAAACTGAATTTAACTTACCCTGGCCCAGTGAGATAATTAAATTATCTTTGTAAATAAACATATAGTCGTGCCAAATATGCAGTAATGGTTCAGAAGTTGCCTTGTTATGTTTCTATATTGTTGAGATCATTGAGTTATTTTGTTGACGAGTAGGAGCATTTAGAAGTTATGTTGAACTGAAGAGTTGAGCATATTGCAATTAAACTTTTGCAAACGTATTGCAAATAAAATTTCCTTTTAGGGTTCCTTAGGAAACTAAATTTATTTTACGAAAAATATACAGTCTTGTCATGAACAAATAATTAGTGGTAATGAAATTTTTTTTAAATTACAGCGCAACTGTCAAATATACATCAGTATCCCTTTTGAGTTTCACCATAGTTTTTGCTGTACAAACACGTTGTTGTGATTTTCAATTTAATCGTACAATGTATCGTTACTTTAAATACATTTTCATTAGACATTGGCTAAATCCGTAATACTTAGGTTGTCGCGAGGTATTGCGCTGTGGTATTGTGTATGTATGTATCACAGATATATCAATCTAATGAGATCGGTCAAATCGCCGAGTTTATAGGAAGAACGAGTGTCGCGATCAGCGGCCGTACTACATAACATGGTTCTAGTTGAGCATGCCGTAATATACACTATTCATTGCGCGTGTTGGAATCATAAACAAGTATTGGAGATAGTAAAATGCATAAATTGTATATAAAATATTGAACATAAGTTTGTGAATATTAAATAACAATAATAAATAGGATTTTAAGTTTAACACAATAAAAGTCATAGTTTGAATATTGTTATCGCGTCCTTCATCAATATACGGGTCCGCCGACTCGCTCAACCGTGATCCATTGGACCGGGACAGCCCACTCAGCCCTGCCGATCCTATGGATTGCGGGATCGCGCCCACACCCTCGCCACCGTCTCCTCCTTCCCCGTCAGACAGCGACGACTCGGATGAGTTCACGCTGGTAACGGGAAAGAAGAAGCGGCAGCGCAAGGCCTCTGCAGCCCCTCCGGCCGCAGCCACACCGGCGAAGGCCGCCAAAACGGCCCCCTCTCCACCCGCCTCCGCGCCCCGGCGCCCGAAGTCGCCGCGCCCCGCGCCCGCGCAATCCACCGGAAAAATGCCGCCTCCCATAGTCATCCAGGACGACAACACCTGGTCCCGTGTGTCAGCCCAATTAGACGCGGCACACATAAACTTTCTGCGCGCTAAAACTTGCGCCCAAGGCGTCAAGGTTTACGTGCAGACGTCGGAGTGCCACAGGCGCCTATCCACCTTTCTCCGCGAGAAGCATATAGGATACCACACCTATACGCTTCCCGAGGAGCGTCTCCTCCGGGTAGTGGTTCGCGGACTTCCCAAAAACCAACTGACCCCATCCGATATCCTTGCCGACCTAAAGGCGCAAGGCTTCCCCGCACACGAGGTGCACCCCGTCTTAGGACACCGGAAGTCCCGTACGTCGCTGTACAAAATTGTCCTCGACTTCACCCCCGAGGGTAAGCGAATCTTCAATTTGCGACACATATGCCGCATCTCGGGCCTCAGAGTCGAGCCCCCCCACAGGCGCGACTACAACATAGCGCAGTGTCACAACTGCCAGAACTGGGGACACTCCAAACGGCACTGCTATGCCCGCCCCAGGTGCGTCAAGTGCCAGGGGGACCATGGCACCGTCGATTGTCCCCGGCCAAAAGACCCCGTGCCTTCGGACCCTCCAGCCTGCGTACTGTGCGGCACCGTGGGGCACCCCGCGAACTTCCGCGGGTGCCCCAAGGCGCCGCGCATGCCGGAAAGGCCCGAGGCGCGCGCCCCAGAGGAGTACATGCCCCCTTCAGGGGCTCCCTCTGGGAACCCACCACCCGCCCGAAGGACTGGCTGGGCACAGGTCGTCAGGACCCCCACCGCGCCCCCGCCCGCACCCCCGACCCAAACACCCCGCCCCAAGGTGGCCGCCCCTCAGGTAGCCGCCCCAACGGCCAGGGCCCCCCCATCCACCCCGCAGCCCGTGCCCGACCTAGAAGGGGCTCTGGAGCTGGCGATGGGTCTCTCGGCGATTAACACCGACGAGGTCCTATCGCTGGCAACAGAGCTCCGGGTCGCTCGCGGGCCTGCCGCGACCCTGTCAATCATAGTAAAGTACAAGACTTTGCTAGACTCTCTCCGTGCCCTAAATTTAAACATTTAAAGAGACGGCCAAAAATAGGATAAAACCGCGATCATTAACGTTAGCTTTTTTCAATGCTAACGGTCTCCGTTCCCAACGCGACGAAATCGCAGACTTCCTGGTCGAGCACGCGATCGACATCCTATTAGTACAGGAAACTTTTCTAAAGCCCTCATTGCGCACGCCGCGCATAAGTGGCTACAACAACGTACGTAACGATAGGGCTAGCCGCCTAGGCGGCACCCTCATCTATTACAAGCGGTCGCTCCATTGTGTCCCGCTAGACCCTCCCCCGCTCGAGAACTTAGAAGTCTCTCTCTGTCGGCTAGCCATGACCGGTCACCAGTCTATAGTTATAGGCTCGGCATACCTCTCACCCTCCAAGACCCTTGTCAGGGGCGATCTCGAAGCGCTGTACGCTATTGGGGACGCCGTCATTTTGGGCGGCGATTTCAATAGTAGACACACGCGGTGGAGCTGCACATCGACGAACCCTAATGGTACGGCGATGTGCAGCCTCTCCGACAGGCTGCTCTTCGAGATCATCACCCCCCTCACTCCGACCCACTTCCCGCCCGACCCCCGGCATGCGCCGAGCTTCTTAGACATGGCGCTTCTACGGAATGTAGTCTTACCGCTGCGTTCAATAGAAACGATCCATGCTCTGAGCTCGGATCACCGCCCGGTCGTCCTCCACCTAGGGTCCCCCACGGACCAGACCCCCTCCACGAGAACAGTGACCGACTGGGACAAACTCAGCGAGCTGCTCGAGAGTCCGAACAGCCCGGCGCTAGACTCGATTCCCGATCACCTCACCTCTTCCTTCGACACGGAGAACGCGGTCGGGGCCCTCACCAACCACCTTCAGTCCGCCGTCAGCGCGGCGTCTAGGGAGGTTCCATCGATGGACAACCACCGGTGGAGGCTTCCTGACGACATAAGGAGGCTGTTGAGGGCCAAGAACGCGGCAACCCGTGCCTACGATTCTTACCCCACCGACGGTAACCGGTCTCGCATGCGGGCCTTACAGCGCACTGTAAAGCAACGCATACAGGACTTACGGAACCGTCGATGGGACGACCTGCTTAAGGACATCGAGCCATCGCACCAGGCCTACTGGCGCCTGGCTCGAACCTTCAAGTCGGACAAAGAGTCGACCCTACCTCCGCTCCGCCGTCCCGACCTCACCGTTGCCTTTGACGACGACGAGAAGGCCGAGTGTCTAGCCGACAGTCTGGAAGCCCAGTGCTCTCCAAGTACCCAACCCGCGGATCCGGCCCATGTTCAGCACGTAGACTAAGAGGTCGAAAGACTCTCCTCACTACCGCTCGCATCGCCTCCACTTAGACCGGTTACCCTCGATGAGGTGCAAACGTTAGTCAAGGATCTCCGTCCCCGCAAAGCCCCTGGCCTAGACGGCCTCTCGAACAGGGTGCTCAAAATTCTTCCTGCTCAACTTTTAATGTTGCTAGTCACCATCTTTAACGCAGCCATGACGAGCGGCGCCTTCCCCGCTATGTGGAAGGACGCCGACGTTATCGGCATCCGTAAGCCCCGTAAGGACCCCGCGGTCCCTTCTAGTTACAGGCCTATTAGTCTACTCAGTTCCATAGGAAAGCTCTACGAGCGAGTACTACTGGCTAGACTAATAGAGTTCACTTCTGCAACTAGCACCCTTATTGACGAGCAGTTCGGCTTCCGAGCTCGACACTCCTGCATCAACCAAGTGCACCGCCTAACGGAGCACATTCTCGAGGGCCTCAGCGCCCGACGTCCGATAGGTACTGGAGCGCTCTTCTTCGACGTGGCGAAGGCGTTCGACAAGGTCTGGCACAATGGCTTAATTTACAAGCTATACAAACTCAATGTGCCGGACAGACTCGTACTCATCTTACGAGACTACTTGTCGAACCGTTCCTTCCGTTACCGCGTCGAGGGAGCGCGCTCCACTCCCCGACCGATACGAGCCGGAGTTCCACAGGGATCCGTGCTCTCGCCGCTACTTTTCTCACTCTATGTGAACGACATCCCAAAAACCGAAGGTACCGAGCTCGCGCTCTTCGCAGACGACACGGCCATCTATTACTCGCATAGGAACCGCCCGCATGTAGCACGCATGCTGCAAGCCGCGGCCAACTCCCTATCAGAGTGGTTTCGCAAGTGGCGCATAGAAGTGAACCCGGACAAAAGTGCTGCCATGTACTTTAGTAGGGGTTCATTCCTAGGCCACACACTGCCCACCATATCCGTCTTCGACCGACCGGTACCCCTAGTCAAAAAGACCAAATACTTGGGGGTCACCCTTGACCGACAACTAACGTTTGCACCCCACATCAAGGAAGTCCGAGATAGGGCCTACTTCGTCCTAGGTCGCCTATACCACCTTATAGGCAAGCGGAGTAGAATGTCTCTTAGAAATAAGAGGACGCTTTACAAAGCTTGTGTACGACCTATCATGACATATGCTAGCGTTGTCTTTGCACACGCGGCTCCCACAAATATCAAAAAACTGCAGGTCATTCAGAACCGTTTTCTGCGCATGGCATCAGGCTGCCCCTGGTACATACGCAATGTCGATCTCCATAGAGATTTCGATCTCCCAACCATATCCTCTTTCATGAAGGAAGCGTCTAGGCGCTACTTCGACAAAGCTCCACACCATCCAAACCCACTCGTAGTCAAATCCTCTAGTTACTGTGCTAATAGAGATGCCGCGCGCGCCTCGCGCCGTCCAAAAAACGTCCTACTGGACGCCGACGACTCAATCACGAGCGCAAATGCCTCGTTACCGCCTCACAACAACACTTCACACTCACGCACTAGTGTCACACCTTTTAATCACCGCACTCGTCGAACAAGGGTGCGTCGACCCGGTCTACACACGACGCGCTATACCCGGTACAGATATGTGCCGGGGCGCTTCTCGCCGTGTCCCCCACAACCCGATGCGCCCGAGCCGAGGTCCGAGCCTTTAGAGGCACCCTCGGGCGTGTCGCTCCCTTCCGATCCGGTCGACCTAGGGACGCTAGGCGGTCGAGAGACTCCCCATGGGGGAGATGCTCGGTCGCCCAGTAATCCCCTAGGAACGTCCGCCCTACAGGCTTGAGGACCCCCCAAGGTTTTCGCCTTCTCAAAAAATCCGGTGGAGCAGTGAATGCCATCAGCGGCAAACTGCAGTAGTCTTAAAAAAAAAAAAAAAAAAAAAAACGACAGCTCAGTTGCGTTTGGGCCGGCGAGGTGTAAGCATCGGAGAACAAGGTATGACTATTTTCGTTAGTACTTAGGTTGTTATGTGGGTACCCATCCATGACTTATATACTTTGTGGCTTCTAGTATATAACGTTATATACTATGTAGTATATAACGTTATAATTATATCACTATAAAATGATTATAGTGCTTATGTGAATTATATACTATATAATTAGTTACATGGAGTATCTGTGACTTTGTGTTTGGATGTAATTAACGTAGGACCGCATATAAATGGATTCTGGTACCTATATGAACAGTATATAACGTCAAATATAGTAATATATAAGCAGAATAGTGTATGGTTCAATAACTATGTAAGAGCGGACGGACAAAACGTTTTGTAGTCAATTACGCTGTATTACAGAAAGTTATAGCTAGGTGAAAAGAGAAGCTGGGGTAGTGAACGGTGAGCGTTGTTGCAATGTAAATGGGCCCGGTAAACCTACACCTGGGGTCACTAGTACCAGGCACTACCCCTGGCTCGCCGCTTTTCATACTCGAGTGGTTTTACATTATGTCGTCTTCAATTTATGCAAATAAGTGAATGGTGCTAACACATACATAGTAAAAGGTTCAATTAAATTCTAAACTAACGTTACACATTAAAGAATGTTGGATTCAACTAAGGTATAAATCTAACACGCGCGTCTTAAGAACTATGAAGCAATGAAAGTGAAGAACAGCCGCAAAGGAGATCGCTCAAATCGCTGCGTTCATATGAAGTCTGAGTGACGCGATCAGCGGCCGTACTACACACGGTTCTAGTTGGGGATGCCGTAATTTACACTATTGATTGCGCGCGTATTAAGGACTGCAAAGCAATCAAAGTGTAGCACAGCCGCAATGTCATACAATTTGTAAGATAGTTACGCATAATTTTAAGCGATGTTTATATGAATAAAAGTCGGACTATTTGTTTAAATATTGTTTTTTAAATATCATCATCAACAGCTCATATAATGTCCCCACCGAGGCGCTCGCGCCTACCCCACATTAGGGGCGATCAGGCCTTAGTCAACCACGCTGGCCAAATGCGGGTTGGTAATAATTTTTTAAATATAAATCTAAGTTTTTCGGTTCTTACGTGTGAAAAGTTAATCCATTATTTGATAAACAACTGATTTACTGCAATGATTGCATGTTACAGTTGAATAGGACGGCATTTTGAAAGAAAAACGGATATTTCTTTCTGACATACGTACGTATTCACTCGACTTTATCGGAAAGCTAACTGG
This sequence comes from Elophila nymphaeata, assembly GCA_955850985.1. Lineage (NCBI taxonomy): Eukaryota > Metazoa > Arthropoda > Insecta > Lepidoptera > Crambidae > Elophila > Elophila nymphaeata. The sequence continues at coordinate 10,434,275 of OY039070.1, forward strand.
CGGCAATGTATGCCCTGTGGGCATACACTTGTCACAAGTTAAACGCCGGCTTGGTCTATCTCCTTGTATTATTAAATCTGTGGTATGTATATATTGTTAAGCATAAGTATACATCACCATCTTCCCTTAACGTTATATTCTTGTATTTCTTGTCCAATCTAAGGTCGCCCTTTGTGCAATTAGTACTAAGTGTCTTGTTTATATGTTTACTTTAAACTGGTTGATGTTGTCAATAAAGTACTATTCCATTCTATTATCCTATTAAAAATATGATCAAATTACTTCCGGAGCGGACGGAAAAAAGATGCGTTACTATCAACAAAATAATTATGTAAACATAATAGTTGTTTTGGCAGTGGAATTCTGATTCATTGTTATTGGATTTGTTTTTAGGTGCTTAGGACTCGGTCGCTCGATACCTGAAACCGATACCACGAAATGATGAATTTGGTGATAATTTAGTATTTTATAATCCAAATCAAAATTAATACAGGAACCAAATTTTTATCTAAGGGACACATTAAAAGACTAGATTTCTAGACACGAGAGGAATTCCTGAGAGGGTAGCTGCTTCTATAAAGGCTTTATATCCACTAGGTTTGAGGTGTTACGTCGCTAACATTCTGATTCACCGCCTCCTTTCCTCTGAGTCCGGAAGGTCTTCTTTTTTTCTTTCTCTCCTCTCTGTGGGGAAGGGAAGGGAAAGGAATTGATGAGGGAAGGGGAAAAGGGGGTTTTAGGTTCCATAATTAATATAGTAAAAGAAAAAGCGAGAGAATTTTTGTCACATGATTCGTTTTAGGAAATTGTGTTTTGTTTTAGATAAAGTAAATAGGCAAAAATTGTTACAATAATAAATATCATAAAATATTAGAGTTACAATTTAACTAAAATACGTATAACTGCATTTTTGGCGTCCGCATAATGCAGATTCTTTCGCCACTTAATCTGGATGCAATTTAAAACGTATCTTTCACTGCTGTGACATACATACATTGATAAGCCCTCCCTGCATTCGGCTGCAACCGAAATAGCGTTCGTGCGTCGCCGACTACCGTCGGGCTAGTTCGCTCGGCTTTTTCAATCCACCAATACAAACAAAAAGGTCAGAAGCCGACGACCTAGTTTCCGAGTACACAAAGGTCACCGAGACTCCGGCCCGGGAAGCGCTTGATAACGCTGGCAAGGCTGAGCTGTGTACTGTTATGCAACACAATCTAGCACGCGATGCTACAATCGAATAGGTGACTCGATTTGTTAAACGAACGATTAGTCGAATCAGTACGCTTTACGTAAATGCTTGTAGCATTCATTAAGCGTGTTCGATTTAGGATTACCGTTTGAGGAATGCTACTTGAAAATTGTCAAAAATTTCTTAGGAGATTTTTTCAATAAATATTTTATTCTTGACGGGTAACCTCTTGGCCTTATTCTAAACATAAGGTAAGTGATAAAAATCTTATAATTCACTGCCGGAAGTCAATAATACTGTTAGCACTATTAATATGAATATTTCCACAGCTTCACGGTGTAAGAGATGTGTTAGGGTGGGAATTATGCGTGTGACACCTTGGTGCGGAAAGCATTTATACGCTATGGTGACTGCTTGCCATTAGGCGGGGCATATTGTGCTATAAAATACATATGAAGGTCCATCTGGTAGTAAGCTTTGACTATAGTCTATAGACGTCTCAAACTCAAGTACTTTCAAATACGACAAGTCAGAGGCAGCAAAGGATAATTTAATATGGACCTACAATTAGTAGACTGTGAATAGTAATTTATTTCTTATAAAATTTACTAATTTTGTATTAAACTAGCGGCTTCGCACTAAACCTTTCTCTTAAATCACACTATATATTTGAAGAATAGCGCAATAAAATTCGTTGTTTGCTTAAAAGATCTAACCGTTCAGATAGACAAAGCTACTTTGTTTTGTAGAGTAGGAGGTACTAAATAGTAAGTTTTTTTTTATGGGAAGGGGGGGAACGAGGAGGCGATTCCATTCTATTCTATTCTTAATTAATGGTATTTGCGACACTTAACTATAGGTTAAATATAAGCTTCTTGCTTAAAGATTACGCATTTTGTCAATGTCAAGGAAAATGTAATTATATAGTTACAAAAAAGTTGTTTCTCCCGAGTTCTTGTTGTAAAAACACATGGAGAGAGTCCATTTTTAAACCTCAAACAACCGTACAATTTTTGTTACTTTAGTTACATTACATTTTCACTTGACATTGACATAATGTGTACGCTTAATGCGACGCGACGCCATTAATTATGAATAGAATAGTTACTAATAAATGTACGGTAAATTTTAGCTAAAAATGTAATCTCTCAACACGTGTTTTACAAAAAGTACTCGGGAGAAAAACTCGAGCAGACGACTCACCTGATGGTTAGTTGTCACCGGCGCCTATGGACATCAGCATCAACAAAGAAAACGCGAATGCGTTGCGAGCGATAAGGAAGGAATACGCTCTTGTTTTGAAAATTTGAAGGTCGTGTCGTAAGTACTAAAAATTATACCTTCAGCCTTTTTCATACTTTCGAGAATAACGTTCTTTAAGAACGTTTCAAGGCGCTTTATAGTTTAAACACTATGTAACAAATTCACTGCAATATGTAAATTAGACTCGACAATGTGTAAAATACATTACATGTAACTGCTGCATAGCAAGAATATTTTAAGCGACAATGGCTCCAAGCCAATTCAATGTCACATAGAATTACTTTATCCTGGCTAATTAGACTGTCAAAATGTCATTCCAAACTGCAGTTGTTTGGACCACGGTGACAGGGCTTATTTATTAATGAAATTGGGTAAATAATTTTATTGTCGACTTTATTAAGAAGCTAATTTTCAACGGTGAAATAATAACAGTCCAATATAACACGATCAAGTTTAAAATATCTCTATATATTGTGTAATAAATAATAGCGATTAACTTTTAATCTAAGTGGTATTGTATTTTATGGCACTTTATTCCATGCGTGGTGAAATAAACTTTTCTGACAACAGCGTTCGGTTTTTGGACTAATCATTTAAAATATGCATTATTTTAAATGATAATATTATAAATCTGCCCATTTAATAAAATTGGCGATCAAAATTATTGGCTTTTTATTTTTTTTGACATTTCAAAAGATTACCTATATAGACGCCGCCTTAGGGGTTGGACGTTGTGGTATTTTCAATTTATATTTAAAGCGAACTTAGGTCCACATTCAGTTCGCTTTAAATACAAATGCTTTTAACTAAACTCTCGTATTTCTCAACTTTCCTTTGAACTCCGCAAGCCATGTTGCAAATGTGGTGGAGATGAATCTGCAACCTACTAGTATCTTCAACAATCACTTCTCCTTTACACGGACACGGATTAAGCCCTTAAAAAGCAGTGGTCACAGTAATTTTTAACAATGATAATTTAAAAACTAATTAAGTATCCTCATTACAAACGCATAGCATAAGCAGTCTATGCACGCGAGGGGCAGCCCGATACCAAGAAAACTGTTTTAAGTTACTTCTGCATCATGTTGTATAGGAGCAAAATATCCCGAGTGGGTAATTTTCACTGTGAGGAAACTCTGGTTCCCCTAAGATAAGATTAGGCTTTATAATCCTTACTATCCCTACTAATATTATAAATGAGAAAGTAACTATGTCTGTCTGTTAAGCTTTCACGTCTAAGCCACTAAAATGATTTTGATGAAATTTGGTACAAATACAGACTAGAACTCAAAAAAGGACATAGTTTACTTTTTATTGCAAAAAAACAGCTTGAAGGGGTTGAAATAGGGGATGAAAGTTTGTATGGAAATTCGTTATTCTTGAAGATAAAACCATGAAACTTTGAATTTAGGCACTTAATAAGAAAAAAATTAAGATTTGTTCTAGGATTTGTATTAAAGACACGTGATAAGAATTGAAAAGAAATTTTAGCGTTTTTGAAATTTTGATACACATGTAGGAATAAAATAGGGAATGAAAGTACCCTAAATAAAAAATCAAGTTTCATGTAATAAAAACAATAAAGATAATCCAAAATGAGCCCCGTCAATTTGTGCACATCATTCTCATTGTTGCCATTGTTGCTTGACACATTGAATGGAACGAAACTGACAGTTAGTGTGCTCATACATAATGCATTGTTTGAATTCATTAAGATCTGTTTGATAGTCGACTTTTTGTTTGCACTCAGACAAATTCAGTGACTTTGTAAAATTGCTGAATAATTTTCTTAGGAAGGACTTGATGTACTCTTCGGCCCAATTAGGAATGCAGAGTCACAGATATAGAAGACGGTTTCACTACTACTTCTACTAGTCTAGTCAACAAATGGACTAAAATAGAGATACTGCTTTTTAAATTATTGTGAAAGCTCATTGGATTGAAAATGACGCCTAGAAAAATGTGCCGTAAGCGTGTAATAAAGCATAAAAAAATGCAAAAAATTATAATCAAATAAAGATGAAAAATAAGGCATTTCGTTTTTCGACAATATTTCATTAACTATTAAAATTTAAGATATTTAAAATCAAGATTCTTAAAGAGAAAGAAAATTCTAATTTAAAACTATAACTCCCGGAATTCTATCTCCATTATTAATAATTTTCATTTAACGCTGAAAATGGGTCTCCGCGATATATTTTTAGGTTTCGCGCGCGTCGTATAGGTACTATACTAATATCACAGTGTAAAAGACTTCCATAGACTGTGCTAATATTATAAGCGCTAAAGTTTGTATGGATCTGTAGATGTATGTTTGTTACTCTTTCGCACAAAAACTACTGAATGGATTTTAATGAAACTTTACAATAATATAGCTCATCATCAGAATAAAATATGGGCTATAATTTATACTAATTCTGAAAAGACGAAGTCTCGGGCAGAAGCTAGTTGAATATAAATGTGTTCATGTGGTGGTAAGAACAAATTGTTTGTGCGAGAACACGTTGGCATGGTGTTTTGTTCACGAGTCGGATGTTTATCTATTTATTTAAGTAGTTTTATTCATTAAAATATCTAAATTATTATGTCAGATAACTAGAATCCATAAAACAACTTATTAATGAAACTTTAGTTGGGCTAGCTAGATCATAGGTTCACAACGTGTGCGATAACGCTCCAGCGTAGGCGTTTACTTTCAGGGGCAGTAGAGGAACAATATAAAGGAACTTTGAGATGGCATTAATCGTGACAATAGATATTTTAAATTCGCGACAAATGTAAAATTACGACGGGGGCTCTAAAAAAAAACATTATTATTCTCCAAGCGGGTGCCAAGCGAAATCAGATTGAGTTAGTATGTGTCACTGTGAAAATATTATTCAATTTTACTCTAAAAATCTGCTTCATCAGCTTGTCAACCGAAAGACGCTCACTGTTGTTATCGCGTGAAGCCGCTGGATGCGTTGCCCGCATCCAGCGGCTTCCCGCGACCTTTAGTAGACCATCGGTTCACCTAGTGAGGGGGCCACCAACGCTGTGTCTTCTTATACGCGGCTGCCACTTGAGGACTTCGAATATGTTTAAGCATTATTATTAAATTTAATAAAAAACTCACCTGTCTGTCACCGGGGTAAACCCGGCATTCTTCTTCGTTATATTCTCCACTTTTAAAATTTCACTCGACAACCACTCAATAAAACAGATACTAACACTAAATTATAAACGGAATAATTTATAAACATTTAAAAACTTTATGTAAAGTGACATTTTCGGTTTGCTTGTTAGACACGTTGATTATTTTAGACCTGGAACAAAGAAATTCCAATTTAGTCATAATTTATAATAGTAAGAATAAAGACTCTTGTGGTATCTGGTGTCTTACAAGTGTTATTTTATCTTTGCTCAGCTCTTGAGCATCTTCATCTCACATGATCTATAGTAAAAGCCTTACAAAAAAAATATCACTTGTTTGGAGGCCGGACAAAGGTTTTAGTCACAGATTTAATAATACAAGTAGATAGGCCAAGCCGGCGTTTAACTTGTGACAAGTGTATGCCCAGTGCGCATACATTACTTACACTTCACCGTCCGCGTCACTCGGACTTCCTATGAACTCAGTGATTTGACCGATCTCCTTTGCGGCTGTGCCTAACTTTCATTGCTTTGCAGTCCTTATGACGCGAGCAATGAATAGTGTATATTACGGCATGCTCAACTAGAACCATGTTATGTAGTACGGCCGGTGATCGCGACACTCGGTCTTCCTATGAACTCGGCGATTCGCCCGATTTCCTTAGATTGATATATCTGCGGTTTTAGTTAAACAGGAACGCTTAGGATGGGAGCCAGAAGGTAGGAAAGAGAAACGGGAACGCAAACAATGCGGATGTTGTGGGTTGTGAAGGATTTTGTATAATAGACAGAGGATGTGCACATTACTGCGAAGTCGAATCCGAAATTCTGAGACATGGTCATACTTTCGTAGCCGGAAATGAATCGAATCGCCGGGTTCTTTAGGTGTTCCAGCTTGTTTAGCAGCTCTTCAGTTGCTTCTAAATAACAGACATCGGCATAGTCAAGAATGGGAAGTAAAAGAGATTGAGATAGCATAACTTTAGTTTAAAAAGGCAAGAAGATTTTAAAAGGCAATAAAAGTGGAATCTTGAAAGAAAGGAAAACGCAAAATCACTTTCTTTTTCTTTATGTTAAAAATATTCTAATATATAATTAAGATCAGATAAAAAACAGGGGTTGTAAAAAGTTTCCTCCGTTTGTATGGAGACGTGCTCGCCGTACTATCCTCATAAGATTTTGGGGTTTAAAAACATATAGATCCAGAAACATGACCTTTAACTTCCAATACAATGGGACCTGCAATTGCAATGCATCTTATCTTAAAGGTCCCTCACCCCAGCCATATTTACTTAAAAAAACCGGAGTCAAATTTACATATTTAGACAGATTCTAATTTAAGAATAAATACTGGAACGAATAATTATAGCCTAAAACAAACACTCATTAGGATTATCATCTTAAAATGACCTCTATATAGCGCTAAATTAGTTGTAAATGTCAAATCAATTTAGAATAATTAATTTCAAAACATTTGTGTACCATTAAAACGTTTTTATTTTCAATAGTTCCTACCTCTAAGAATCGCAGTAAAGATTTTATCAAATTAATTTAAATGATACCTGCCTCTGAGAAAAAACATTTTGTTTCATTTGTGACGGCAAAAAAATGAAACTGCATTTGTTAGTTGTGTGAGAGGCGTCTCGTACCCTTAACCTTGGATGCGAAATGCGCGATCATTATGATCCGTGGTTTACAAATGCAATCTTTCAATACAAACTTTCATTCCTAACGCTCTTAACAGCATGCAAATTAAGTTGATATTTGCGTACAGATGCGGGCGGCCGTTGCAATGAGTGTGCTAGGCTGTCTGAATGTCAAACCAATATTGGGCAACGAGTGCAGCGCAGACGCAATAAAAAAATAATTTATTCATGTCCGAGTAAATAAGTTGATGGCGCGAATTGAAAATTTGTGGACGCGTTTGGGAGGGACGCGCTGATTGGTTGATGTGCGCTTGTTGCCAGGTTATCTGATCAGGTAAAGAATGGGAATTTTAAGAAGACACGTCCGAGCAAGAATTATCTTGCTGGTCGTCCGAGTATCGAATGGGCGAGAACTAAAAAGCTTAGGCAACGACTGACAAGCATCATAGATAAGGACACAGCAAAGAAAAGTTCCGTACTACGTCGTACAAAGGAACGTCCGACATCGAAAAGTCTGAACGCATTAATAATGAAAGGTGACGATGAAGAAAATTTTCATTACAACTCGTTCAAAGGAGCCGTGGGAAAGTCCAAAGTGGCAAAACTGAAGTAACACTTTTATACATAAGTTTGGCTTTATTCCTTTGTAAAGATATAGGAAATACAGAGTTTCTTATCAACCTACCAATAGTCGATTCATGCGCTTTTGTTAAGTTTCTCCATAGTAATACGGCACAAAAATGATCCAAGTGGAGTGTAGAAAATTGCAATAAGACCCTTCCTTCAGACCAGACCTTTTCATTCCTATTTAAAAATGCAGATATAAAATGTCCGTTTTTTATGCTTTGTGGTTGGAAAAAAGCTACCGACAAGCCTGACGGTAAGCACTCACTGGTAGCCTATCGACGATTGTAACAGTCTGTCATCTTAGAGAAGGAAACCTTGGAACGGATCAGGGAGGATGTACCTCTCTCTGACCCAGGAGACGCCTGTTCCAAAGACAAAGTTACCCTAGTCGAAAACAAGCAGAAATTGGGATGTGGGTCCCGATATCTACTGCTGCTGCCCCATTTTGGGCACTCCAAATTCGAGCGTCTAACTAAACTCATTATACCTTATTATATAAAAAAAACTGTAATAAATAATAGAGGAAGTCGTACTTTTATCATTTATTACAGTTTTTATTATTAATAAATATAACCTAACCTTTTCTGCAAAATAAGATATTAATTAGGTTAACCTTTTAAGAGCTTTATGGCTCATAGAATAATAGGCTTTTTCCAAGCCTAAATTGGATATTTTATGAATATTATTCAATTATGATTTTATTCAATTTTTAATAAATTTTTACTACTTTTCAACCATTATGTTACCTTCGATGCACGTGAAGATTACTTTGTGTACTGTTTCAATAAATATCGTTTTTTTTTTTACTAAACGGAGTTGGAATAAATATGCAAAATAGTGTTTATCATCATAGCAAAAGATAGTTCATGGCCTTTTTGTATTTAACGTCTTATAATAATTATGATTATAAAAGTTCTTAATTACTTAGAAATAGCACACAATTTTAGTTCTTTGCCTGTTTGCATTTAACGTCTTATAAATGTGTTTATAAAAGTTCTTAATTACTTAGGAATTGAGTATGCTTTTTAATGAATAAAAAACATTTCTTTACAAAGGTGTTCTTACTATTCATTAAAATCGACATTTGCGTTAATAGTAATCAAAGAGTATCTTGAAATTCTTTTGTAATTACGTGTAAGTATGTATTTGAAACGATCATCATTGCAATTCTCAGGTAAGTGTTAATTTTCGTCTCATGTTATTGAAGGATGAGAGAAGACTTAAGTACTCATGTTTATTTATTTTTATTTCTTAATTACCTATGCCGTAATAAAAATGTAACAGCTAGAAGAATATAAAAGTAATGATTTAGTTCTATTTTTTTCTAAAACGAATATTGCCTCACTTGAATGGCGACGACTAACATGTAATTTTCGAACGACAAGTACGCGTTTAAATTATGAACTTTTTTGAAAAAATATGCTTATGAAAACTTACACAACAAATTAGTGTGTAAAATATTAAAACTTTAGGTATTTTTGTGTTAGCAGTACACTAATATTCGTATTAAAAAATAAGTGCAAAATTAATAAGTAGGCTTTTTTGAGAAAATTGCTAGATTAAGTTACGTATTATGTAAAAAAGTCATTCTTATCTTGAGGTAAGCAAATTAAAGGAGACTGTATCACGTTACTGGCTATCATCATCATCATCATCATCATATCAGCCGAGACACGCCCGCTGTTGGAAATAGGCCTCCCCCAAGGATCTCCAACTCCTGCGCTGCCCGCCCGCATCCAGCAACTTTCCGCGACCTTTACCAGATCTTCGGCACCCTTTGGGGGGCCTAACAACGATGTATTTACCGGTACCTAATCCCCACTCATTGCTGGTTGTACTAAATTTACTGGGGCCGCCCTTCAGGTATTTTTTATTATTAATTCCACGCTCATACCAATTGTCTAGCCCAAATTAAGTATGGATACTAGATAATGGCCAAATTAAATATACATAATAGTATAGATATTTTTATAAATAATCTTAAATACATAACAACCATGACTCTTGAACAAATATTCGTGTTCATCACACAAACATTTGCTCCTACCAGGACTCGAACCCGGACCGCTTGGTGTGTAGGCAGCGTTACTGACCATCCCACCACGATGGCGTAACTACCGTTACATTTATGTTAGGTGTTATATTTTGGCAAACATTGGTGTAATCATGAGACTGATTGGATGACACCTATTTTACAGATGAGGCGACCCTTGGAAAGTAATATTATATTTTAAGTTTGTGTCTATTTTAAAGTGCTAAAAAATAAATATTTAAAAAAGGAAGTACGTACTTGTTTCTGGTTCTAAATAACGAGAAAAAGGTCAAGACAAGGTTTAATAGTGAAATAATCGATACGAACAACGTGTAAATTATATAAAAAAAACCAAAACAGAATTTAAAACATTAAATCTAAAACGGACTAAACTTATCACAGAGACCACAGAAAGACGAATCCAGATTCAGGCCGTACGAAAGCCGCAAATTTTGAGACGTGATCGATTTACGAAGAAATAAAACTTCAATCTATTTTATTACCATACCACCATGGGGGGGGTATTATTGGAACACACCTTATTTGAAGCGGTTAAGAGCTAAAATGACTCGATAAGTGTTACTTTTACTATGCTGTTTACTGTATTAGATTTACCACAACAATAGATCGGAAGAAGTTTATGAGGGTGCCTTGTTTATGAGACAGCCTGAATAAATTGTGTAGAGAAACACACGTGTTGTTAGAGAAGCTGAATCGCTTCCGATAAAAAATTGTTTATTGTTATTTTATCAACCTAATTCTATGCTAGAAATTTATCAAATATACGCATAAACATCGAAAATTAGAGAAAAGAGCCGATAGATCCACGCCTTAGTCGTTGTTTCTATAAAAAAAAAAAACTAAAGTTCACTTCCTTTACACCACTTGCAATGATAGATACTTAGACCCGTATTACAAAATGACAGAAGTCAAACATGTCTTGAGAATCTTTGTCACTTTCTATCACGCACAAAGTGATAGAGACGGAGGACGCTCAAGTCGGCTCTCATTCTTGAAACTCATTATATAATACGAACATTAGTTTCCGAAACGAAATAAATAATTAAAAAACATTTCGGGAAAAATGCGTCTTGGTCTTGCCATCTTCCCCGAAGTCACAATCGGGGAATGTGACGCGAAAATTCCCGTCTTCCCTCGGGAGAAGACTCTCGGGGGAAGATGGGAAATGCCCTTAGGGTGGGCATAGTGTCGATTGTGAAAATATTTGCTTTAACAAGTCCGAGACGGGTCACCAAAATTTTATAACGATATGGAGTCACGTGCCACGAGTTGTTTTTGCAACTGTTCCTAACCAGCAACCCGCACAAATATTTTGGTTGTCTTCTATTTACGACAGTAAAAGATGCGTCAAAAAAAAAAATATGTTTTTAAAACTGGACTGTAGTGGAACACTACCTCAGTAACGAACACAAGCGTTCTATAGACGCTGCAAAATACGACAGCCTCAGGCTCTACTCTCATTGACATTGATGGTTTTAAGCTACATAATATGCTAGCGACCCGCCCTGGTTTCGCTCGGATAGTGCTTAGAGTATAAGTACTCTTTAACCTTAACCGTAACGAATTATACTTTTACACCTTCCTCTTGAATCACTGTCATTTACGAAAACCGCATTCTAATCTGTTAGAACTCTTTAGTTGAATTTATTTTGTTTTAAAATACGTCACGTGATGACACAAATATTTTGTCATTGTTTTGGTTTGTCGCTTCATAGAAATGTATTACTACAAATTATAATTATTTCACGTTATTATGTGGTTTTTTAATGTTATTTCACACGCCACATAAGCACAACACATAATCAACAACAGTTTGATCAAATCTGTTGCGTAATTTAAAAGTTAGTGTACACGGAAAGTGCGACTTTGTTTATACTATGTATAGATTTATCTCTATTTCGACTAAGTAATGTACCACTTGAATGAATGTATGAATGAATAAACGTGTATTTGGCACAAAAAGTACAATTATAAAAGTAACAAAAAAAAACATAAGTTTGTCGTCGTAAAGAACGTCAATCTTTTTTTTTATTCTGCAATTGGCAGTTTTGCACCGTTACTGTTCCTTGAAGAAGTGTTACGAAAATCAATAAACCATATACATTTGAAGGGTGATAGGTACCCCGTATTAATGCATTGATGCAAAAGAAACAACTACTGACATAAATACTGCAAAGGAAATGTAGAAGCGAGGCAGATAAGTGAGCACAAATACTGCAGTCACAAATTAATATTATTGTATTGTAGGAAACCTTGTAATCCTTAGGGAAAACGTTGACTCTACCATAATCTATGTTTACGTGGAAAATTCTTCTGGAACGTACAATACGGGCCCCAATGTATGGAAATATGAAGCGAATTAGCTGCAAACCAAGACTATGGGTCAGTAGACAGGAAGCCAATTAGACTTAATAATTATAAGTCTGTTTACCAAAAATTAAAGCGTCATACTCTCTGAATACCTTCGCTTCCCTTCGAAATCCCATTTAAAACCTTTTCCGTCAAATGTGATGGAAACAAGCATTTAGAACAAAACTTAATTAAGTAGCGATTTAAAACTTAATTGATATCAAGAGATGTCTGGTTAGTTTTCATGGTCATGTCTCAAAAGTTTGTCACTTGCTATATTTATTATCAATTAACTATACAAAAATCAGGCAGAAAGTTATTGAAATGTTAAAAATGATTATGTAGATTAGACGATGGAGATTTGATAATTTATGATTATTTTTAAAAACTAATGTGTCTACAGTACTTTATACAAGGACAGGTATCACCACAGAGCAACATAATACTATCACTTCTGCTCACCGCCTTTCTTAATTCTGCTGTGAAGCAGTTCGCTGTGGTTCGGATTGAAGAGAAAGGTAACCAGTGTAATTACTGGGCATGGAAGGCATATCATCTTAGTCCCCAGGATGACAACGCACTTGTAGTGTTAAGTGATTTACCCTTAATATTGCACATGTCTATAGGCGACGGTAACCACTTAACACCAGGTAAGCCGCAAGCTTGTTTGCTATCTCGTAATGTAAAAAAGCATTCCTTATTAATTGACCTTTGAAAGTTCTATGAGCAGGCCGTTTGACCACTAACACGCGTGATGGAAAGCCATGAAGAGGCCTAACACAAGCATCTTCTAGGCGTGTACTATACGCTCACCTAGATGATGCGTGTTCACTCTGGCCTCGAAGATCTCTAGATTATATAATGATCCGGAAAACTCTACTCTCGATAAAGCAGGAAACTATCACATTACTACACTAATGCAGTCGTTAGAGTAGCCTTTACGCCTTGGAATGCCGATGAAGGTCGCGGGCGCGAAACTAGTGAGCCGTTGAACCATGAGACGTAGCCGGAAGTCGGGGCCGATGACTGATGGACGCTACTACGTGCGTTTAGGGCCGGTCTATTGTAATGTTTCGTTTTTATGTTAATCATCATTATTACGCAAAAGAGAACTTTTCGGATTGCCTTTAAATTGAAAATCCAGAATATGATATTCTTACAATTTCTGTTAATGATGGTAAAGTGGTGGATGTGCAGTTGTGAAACATTTGTCAATGTCAGTAATCGGATGGGTGACCGTTTAAAAAATCTGAAATTCGTCTATGCTTTGAGAGACATGTCAATGACATGGCCTGCTGTTGAAAAAGGTATTCGCTATGAGTGATTAAAGACCTTCGTGGTTTTTAGATTCGTTGATGGCGTTATTCGTGTGGGATCCCTTTCGTTGGTATAATATATTATTTTGGCAGCATATTATGTATTGTGGCATAATAATAATTAAGACTGGTATATTGATGCATAATTTTTATTTGCATAATGTATACTTAGTCGTATAACGGTATTTTGTCGAGAGTCTAGTGTTTTATGCACCTACATGGCTGAGTGATGGGTAGGTTAGGGTTATTTATAATAACCAGGCGGAGTGCAATGTTTTTAGGTGGGTCTAGTATTTTATGCATGGTGAGTGATGGGTAGGTTAAGATGATTATGCTCATATTAATTAAGGTTTGATACCATTATGCCTTTTTAAAATTATGGTTGTGAGTGTTATGTTATGCTTGAACATGATTATGGTGATTGTATTTATGACTAAAACAATTATGCTAAATTTGTTATGGCTAAAATATTTATCAGTCCGTATCATTAGTGTAAATTACCATATGCCAAGATAATTTAAGGTTTAAATTTTTATGCAAATGGATAGTGAACCTATTCGTGTATGTCTTCCTATTTTCAATCACGATGGAACTGCATGAGAGCCGTGTAGTTCCAGTCTTGAATAAGAGAACATAGGTTAAGTCAATATTGCCAATACGAGAGTAAAAGTATTAAAGCAAAAAATATTGCGACGTATTTTTTTAACACAGCTCAATGAAACTGAAATACTGAACTTTACAACATTGAAACCGAGCGTCCAAGGCGTTCCGTTAGGAAAAGCCGTAAAAACGTTTATTTTCGTCTCAAACGTTGAATTGATATGGGAGATCGACCCGATCTTGTTCCTTGGTAGTAAAAATCAAACATTTTTCGGTTGTATTTTTTTATAGATTCGCTTAAAAGTTTGATATAAACTCAGAATCTTGAAATTTGGCATGAAGCATTTTCATATAATGCAAACATAGGAAAAATTGCGAAAATCACATTTTTTTAGTTATATAACATAATAAAAATATTTTAATAAAATGAAACTTACTACCCTATTTCTCACGAACGAATAAAGGTATCAAATTGAAATTTATACCAAATACCTAGGTTTATTGCCCCTTTAAGCAGTGAAAAAATCAAACTTCTAAGTTAACGCGATCAAAAGATACAGCAGTTTATACCGACACCTTAGACAAATTTCCGACACTCGCAAAGGAATCAAAACCTACAGGATACTTCCCGTAAACTCAGAATCTTGAAATTTGGCATGAAGCATTGTTATATTATGCAAATATAGGAAAAATTGCGAAAATCACATTTTTTTTAGTAATAAAAATATTTTAATAAAATGAAACTTACTACCTTATTTCTCACGAACGAATAAAGGTATCAAATTGAAATTTATACCAAATACCTAAGTCTATTGTCCCTTTAAGCAGTGAAAAAATCAAACTTCTAAGTTAACGCGATCAAAAGATACAGCAGTTTATACCGACACCTTAGACGAATTTCCGTCACACGCTAGGGAATCAAAACCTACAAGGTACTTCCCGTGAACTCAGAATTTGATTTAATACGTCATAAATTGTAAACCGCTACGTTTGTACGGTGGAACCCTCGGTGTGCGAGTCCAACTCGCACTTGGCCGGTTTTTTTATAAATAATAACACATAGGTCAGAGGTGTGTAGGATCTTATTTTAGCTACATAATCAGCATGATTACACAAAACGGTATACGGTATCTATGCATAATTAGGAAAAACTGTAAGGAACTGTAATTTCTTTGTGAACTTGAAAATCGGCTGCACGTAGCTGAATTAACAATGCAAATATGGATGTCAGGACGTTTAACAAGAATGGACAAAGTGACGAATGAGTAAATCGGAGAAAGTAGTAGCAGAAACATTAAGAGTCAACAGATGGACCTGATATGGGCTTGGAATGGGAAGAGATGATGAGCATGTTGCAAAGAAAGATATGACAATGATTTAGTTATATATATAGAAGGAGAAGAAGACCGAAGAAAAGATGGATGACTGTGTAAAAGATGAAGCAAAGAAGTGTGTTAAGGTATAGATGACGGCTGATCAAGGAGAGTGGAAGAAGAAAACATTTAAGTCCGAACCAAAAGAAATTGTGAGCAGGCAGAAAGATTATGACTTTTGTGAACTTGAAAGGCAGGGCTTGAAGACATTCATCCTACCTAATAAGTTATGATACGGGATTCACTCTGAACTATAAGATTAAATGGTATTAAATAATAAATAGCCGTGTGCCGAGCAGAATAGCATTATGAAATAATTTTTATTTTGCGTTTACAAACGCGTAAAGAATAGCATTACCCCGTATTCTCCAATGGGTGTCGTAAAAGGCGAATAATGGGTCAGCAAATCGGTATTGATCACCTTATACGCCGTTCACCAATCATTGGGCAAGCGTGGTAGACTACTGCCTATACCTCCTTCGTTGAAAAGGAGAGGCTTTGTGTCCCAGCACTGGGTCGAATTATGAAGGCTGTGATAGTGAAATAATAAATAGACCTCTATCAAATCATTAACTATCTCAAGATAACGCGGGAGTAAACATTTTTTTATACCTACCGAAACAGTTTCCACTCCTAAGGTGGCGCCCTCACATAAGTTTACTTTATTAAGAGCGTTTACGCCGTACGGCAGACTCCAAGTTTAGGTATTTACACGCTGAGCGGTCATTCCCTCTCGCATTACTCGCGCTGCCGTCCAGGTACAGAGTACAAAAAACAAATTGATAAGTACTTTTTCACAAAATGAAATTAAATATACAATACAAGTTATTTAAATTGAATACTATGGAAAATTAACGGTTACACATTTAACATGAATTAAAAATTTGAATATATAATTATGTAAGTAATAACATCTGGTGGCCACCGGCCACCCCTGTCGCACCTATCATATTGTTACACCATAGTACATGGGTATAGTAGTTTATGTTACTGTCACGTAATAGGGTTTATTAAAACATGAGCGAGGTTTTAAAAGACGAGCCTTGGCGAGTTTTTTAATAATGTCCCGCAAGTGGTTTAATACCTAATTATGTGCAGTACATAAACTACTTTATCTACACTCATCCACAAATATAAATAAAACAAAAATATCGTGAATTTTAAGTTTTCAAAAACATGTTCTTCTTTGGCGTCCCTTTGCCGTCCCGTTTTGCTCTAAGTTTTTGATTTTTGAGAAAAATAACTGTAACGTATTGAGCCGAACATGTTGCAACATGGTCATTAATTATGCAACAGGTAAATGACCTTTATTTTCATTTTGATTATCTTTGTTAAAAAGAATGTCATTTGAGGTACATCATTGAGATAATAATTTTAATATTATGTCATGAGTGTAGATATTTTTTTGTGTTGGATATTTCATTTATCGAGGAAGGCTCTAGGCTATTTTATAACCGACATTAACGCAAGCTAAGCCGCTGGCGGCCACTAGTATGATATAAATACTTGTCGCGAGATTTACTTGTGTATATCAGCGATTGAATAAATAAAGAGATATAAATAATAGGAGCAAATCTTGTAACAAGCATATATATCATATAACTAGCGCTCAGCCCGTGGCTTCTTTCGCGTATTGTTGGTTATTATATAGTTAGCCTTTCTAGATGCATGGTCTACCTCACACAAAAACAATTTTCAAAATTGGTTCAGTAGATCCAAGAGCAATTACCTCCTACAACGTCACAAAAAAACAATTCACAAACTTTTATCATCACAGCCTTTATAATTCATTTCACTACTGGAAGACAAGACCTCTCCTTTTCAATGAAGGAGGTATAGGCAGTAGTCCACCACGCTTGCATAATGTGGATTGGTAGTCAATACCCCTTTGCTGGCCTATTAGTCGCCGTCTACGACACCCATTGGAGCATATGGGGTGATGCTATTCTACTCTGCCGGTATCACGTATGGCTATTCACAAACTTACATAAACTATTTACAAACTTTAACTCTTTATCATATTAGTACATACTTACCTATAATTTTTTTTTAAATGCAATTTAAGTTTACTTTCTTGTTTTTAGAGCAATTAAGTAAAATCATTGTTTTTAAAGTTTTTTACCAGTAATTTATTGTATAGTTATTTTGACACGGTTCATTCGCATTTTCTCTACAGAGCCTTTCATTTGATACCCATATTATGGTAGTGCTAAAAGTAACAAATCTTGGGTAGTCGACAATTCTGCATTTAAAGTAATTTTATTTATTACAAAAGTATTTAGCAAAAACCATTGACTTTGCTAAGTAAAAAATACATAGATTGGAACATAGAACCTCCTTTTGAAGTTCATGTATAACCTGAAAGAATACATAAGGACAAACAAACATAGGGACAAGAACGAACAGTACAACAAAATTGTACAGAATCAAGGTGTGGAGGGGAAGCCAAAGCAAGGACCACGGGTTTATCGTTCTGTACATACCTATGATATTTTAAAGAATTATTCTCCATCTCTTAACCGTTACCGAATATTACTATGTGGACCATAATATTAAAAGAATAATCCTCAAACTCTTAACTTTTGCAGTTTTACCCTCCACCATCAGCTCACCTGAAAAACCTGATAGAATAGAAATAGAAAGAAAAAAACTTAATTCAACTGTCGATCTATACGAAGGTACACATAATATTTAAGGAATTATCATCCAACTCCTAACTATTAGGAGTTTTTTTTTCATCGTCAGCTTACCTGAATAACATAAAATGATACAAATATCGGTTTATAAATACATATATTAATTCAAGAATTATCATTCAACTCCTAATCATGGAGGAGTTTTACCTGCCATCACCAGCTCATTAACATGATATGATGACTACCAGACGTAAATACTTCAATAGCTTCAGGAAATAAAATATGAAGCATATAATACCTGCATATAAAATTTGAGAGTTGCTCTCGATTTCCTCGGAATCTCATCATCAGATCCTGACTTGGTGACAATAGCACCATATCAGAAGTATTTAGAAAATAGGTCCACAATTAACAGAGATATCCGTGAACATTCATAAAATAATACATAGAGTGCAACATAGAACTTTATATGAAGTCGGTTATCAATACTAAAAGTATCAACACCATCGTTCGTTCTGTAGTAGCATTACGAATATTTACGCGTGATCACGGAGCTAGCACCGAGCGACGTGACCTCTCTCCGACAAGCCTCATGGGCGACTGATTTGAAAGCGATTGCGCGGACTGTTTTATACTGATTTTTAAAAAATTGTTATAAATATATTATAGTTTATTCAGATACCATTTTTATACCAAAATTTAGAGTATATAATCTTCTTTTAAATTACATCATTCGTTTCTTCAAATAAGGGATATTAATTGTTAGAAATAGCAATTTTCCAAATCGTATTTTCGTAATACTTGCAGTGTGATTTGATTTTTTTTAAATTAGTAATTCGATGAAATTTATTTTTTTTCCTTTACAACTATTTTGTTCGGGATATTGTCAGTTACACAGTATTTTTTATTTCATTGTAATATTAGCCTTTTCGGATATTAAGGGCTTCGAAATTGCATCTAAACGTAAAATTTTAAAAATGCTGTTAATATATTTTGTTATAATTTATGAATAAAGAATTAAATGAAATATTTTCCTTTACAACTTTTTGGGAAAGAATGTTATCTAGTAGTTTTTATAACATTTATATTGGTAGAATAAGAATTCATGGAAATAAAGAAGCTCAAAAAGTGCCGATTTTCGCAAAATACGCATAAACGCTCTTAATACAATCTTTATAATTCAAATATTTTTCCCTTATTAACTTTTTCGTTACCACTGTAACCTACAAAGTATTCTGGAATGTACATTTAACGTACCTAAGTTAATCTTATAGCAAAAAGCTGCCATAATGATATTATTGTCATAGTTTTGCTGCGTGAAGTTCCAACTTCGGGAAATTGTGTAATTACGAATGTCTCACATTCTAGAACACGGAAGAGTTTATAGTATTAAAACATTCTTCTGGTAAGGTTTTAACGTAAATATCAGCTAGAAGGGTTGATAGACTTTTGAAAGAATAGACTTTTTAAAAAAGAGATAAACCGTATTACATACTAGTATTACAAAATTGTTGGTACATGATAAAAAAACTAAAAAAACAAGCTTTTATATCAAATCGGACTAAAAAGTGAAAAATAACTTTTTAGTATAGAAACTAAACGATGAACGAAAAGTATAATTATTATTTAGAGAATTGCGTGGGGTGCTCAATAACATCAGTGCTTGAAAATATTAGATCGGTACAATTAAATTGTTAGGAGTTACAAGCATACAGGAGAAATTTGTAAGGAGTTACAAACATACAGGTAAAACTAATATAAGCGTATTAATAAAAAGCGAACACACACACGTGCAGTGTTAGAAAAAAAAAGTAAGAGAATTTTTTTTTTTTACTGTCTACATACAGAAAAATAGAATATTAAAGAAATAGTTTTCAATTTAGAACATTTTGGTTTGGGCTGCAAATAAAGCCGGTCAGTCAGAAAAAAGGCGACAACCTAAAATATTATAATAAATTTTATATAATAAATTTTTCATTTCAGTTATAGGAAGAAGCAAAGAACTATAAAATCAGTCTTTATTTTATACAATAAGTTTCAAAATATTGAGATTTTTGTTAATATTTCTATTCATTGTGGCCCAATTTTATCAAATACAATTAAAAAATAAGACCTTATACATAGGGTAAAAAAGTATTCTCACCAGAATTGTGAAGTTACAATAATAATTATGTCGTTATAAGATTTGAAGATACTTTAGACGGCAATCAAAAACATATTAGAAACAGTCGTCTGACTAAAATTAGCCTTTTTGACCAGGACGTCTAAGTCTAAACTATAATTACAGAGCAAATTCACGGTTTAGGTGACGTAAGACCACATTGTTTTAGTCGGTATCAATAATAATACAAAATTTGACCTTGGCAACTGCTTAGAGGACGTACCAAAACATTTTTAGTCGTAACTTTTTGTATCAATACATAGTGGCTCACAATAGCACTGAATTTGAAAGGAATTCATTATCCCCGGTCAATGACTTTGAAGCCTTCGCTGATTAAAATAAACCTGCTGACGTCAGTTTGAATTTTGAGGGTAGAGCATTTTTATGTGGAACTTTTCTTGCAGTGACAACTTATTTTTAATTTCGTCCCAGTTTAATTTTATAATTTTTTTTCCAAATGGACGATTAAATTTACAAAGTTACAAATCGTCTATAGCCATAGCAATATTTTTTACATTTGTTTATTTTGTAATGTAAAAAATTACTGAATTATTTAATCCATACACCTTTTGTAATTAATAGGTATTTATCTTATCTTAATATATTTAAATTACGTGTCACGTTGTTTGTCCGCGATGGACTCTTAAACTACTTAACCGATTTTAATAAATTTTTTACACCGTGTGTAGTTTGATCCAACTTGAAAGATAGGACAGTTTTTATCTTGATAAGTAGTCCTCATTTTTTTAAACTGCAATTTTAATGTTATAGGACAAATGTATGAAATTACCACAGCAACGCGTGGCCGGGACAGCTAGTTAAATAATAATATTGTATCAAGTTTTCAACTACCCGTAGAAGTCTATCTTCATTTAATATAAAAACAGGGTCTGAAGAATGCATAACTTGAGCTACATAATTGAATTGGTCGTTATAATATCATCTTTTTACATTTACAAAACCAGTGACTTTATTTGAATTGAATTATACTCCTTTTACCACCGATATTTAAGCTACAATAAAATGGTTACAGTCGACTTTTATCATTTACATTAATAAATGTAAAGGATCACCACCGGTGTCAGATCACGAGACATCAGACCCTCAGGATGGAACACCAACAGATATCAACCAAACTCAGGAGAGTTAGGTCTGTGTTAGGTTTTATTATCCTGCACGTCTAACATGACCACCGAAACACGATAATTATGATATAGGCATGTATCGCTTTCAACTGTCAAAAATCATTAGTTATATCTAATGATTTTTGACAGTTGAAAGCTCTCTCCGCATTAAAAGAAATACATCAAAACATTAAGCCTTAAAACACACAATAAAACGCCAAACAAACATGAAAGCCACTAATATGGATTTACTTGTTCAACAAAGAAACAAAGTCGACCATTTTCCTTACACCTCCAACTTTAAGGAAGCCTTTATCTTCAAAGGGAGTATAACAAAACATGTTTGTGCTGCTGCTTTGTCTCGCCAACCTTATTTCGGCGACAAGGCCTGGAGATTGATAGCGTGGCCTTATTGGGACGTTTGTCACTGGTGTTAATCAGGTTTCGGTCAAAATTTATTGACGGCCGTGTACTGAACAGCTAAAATTATGACGGAACTTTGGCCTTTTGTCCAATCAATTAAGCCGTAAGCTTTGATATATGCCAACCCTTTGGACCTTCGAAGAACCATTTTATTATGAATGCTGTGATTTCTCAGGAGACCGAAATAGGAATTTAGTAGATTTGGTTTTAAGAATATTGCTTGGAGCAGTGTCTCTACATGTACAGGGATTCGTAACATGTTTTTCCTTCGAATACAGAAGCTTTTAGCAAATTTTAAGTCCCACGTCTGTATATATAAAAGGCAACCTTTACCTACTGACTGTGACTGATCTGGCAACATACAGTTATGGATTACGCTGATATTTGACACGCCGATAGTTACTATGACGTAGGCATCCGCTAAGAATGGATTTTCCAAAAATCACCATCTAGGGGACGAAATGCAACGTTACCTAGAATTAGACGCGAAGGAAGCCACAGGCAAAAGCTAGTTTTATAAAATAGACGTTAGGGGAAATTTTAACTTTCATCAATTTTGAAGCATTAAAGTGGGCTCGTAATTTGATAGCAGTGATTATTTGATTACTTTCAATAATTTTAGCTATATGTGGAAGTTTGTTATTAGATTTTAATAAATCATTAACTGTATAGAGTGAATAATTACATGTATACAATGAAAAAGGCAGTAATCTTTCCAAATCAATTAAAATAACATAAATATTGATTGGGACTGATTTGTACCTACTCACGCTACACGTAAATGGTAGACGTTAGAAAGGAAAATGTTTCTGTGACAAACACGAACATTAAATCACGAGTTAATGCTCACCAAAGTTTGTGATAAAGTTCCTCCAAAACTGACTCAGATCTCAGTTCACGCATTTGCTCTCACACACGACTTATCGCAACTGGTTGATCAACCCACCAGGATCGCAGACATAGCATAGCAAGACAAGCGCCTTCTTTACTGGATTTTATGCTTACCTCGACCACTCTGGAGAGTTAACAGGTTTCAGTCCAAGCCCTTCTAAGTGGTCAGCTGAGACCACTGCCTGATAACTTCCAAAGTGGCTCAGGCAAAGCTTCCACAATCGGAAGTCGAGTCTGGCATTATGGGTTGACTATTTTTTAATTTATATACTAACACTAATAAACACAATAGTATAATGAAAGAACTTGTATTGCAAATTGTTATTTCAAACAATTATCAATAAAAATGTATTTTACTTATAAATGGCAGAACCGATATACAACTTTTTATTGGTTCTAGTTGAGAAATAAAGCGATCAAAAATTCTAGAGTAATAGAGTTTAAAGAAAGGTTTTCTATTGTTAAGAATTTGGCGAATAAAAGCCTTTGTGAGTTTGATTTTATTTCATAGATCTCAAAACTGTAAAATATCGCCTTCGGCGTAAGTAAAGGTAAGTGAATTATACCTACCTAACAAAACTGTTGTAACGATTATAAGTATTAAAAAACTTTTTGAAAGAAATAAAAAATACTTCTAAGAGATTGATTGAAGAAAAACTTGTTTTCCTTCAGGCCATGTTAACAGCTCCTTTGTTAAAAAGATATTTTTTAATCCTTTTTCAAGCTTGTTACATTATACTTTAACTTGAAAGACGTCAAAGGGCCGCGTTTAAATTACCGGCGCCTTAATTCATAAGCACCCGCTAAGCATACATTTTTATTAATGTTAATAGAATAAATATTATTACTAGGTGGTAGTCATTACTAGGTATAGGTAGTACACCTGTATGTAAGGTCTTTGGGTAGGTACCACTGCCTTTCCTATTTCAGCCGTGAAACAGTTTGTTTTGTTTCGGATTGAACCGAAAGGCAGCTAGTATACCTAATTACCGCGGGCATAGAAGTCATTTCATCTTAGGCATCAGGATGACAACGCACCTGCAATATCAAGTGAGTTTTTTTCCTTGTTATTGCAGGTGCTTATAGGCGACCCACTTACAAACTGATGGGCCTTCAGCTTGTTTGTCATCTAGCTGTATAAAACAAACCCGAGTTCTTGTTGTAAAAACACGTGTTGAGAGACCCCATTTTTAATCTCAATCAACCGTACAATTTTTGTTACTTTAGTTACATTTCCACTTGACATTAGCAAAATGCGTACGCTTAATGCGACGCGAAGCCATTAATTAAGAATAGAATAGAATAGAAATCACATTTTTAGTGATCTCATAAACTTATAATCCTTTATTTCATCATATGTATCATATCATCATAATATCATATGTGTTTGTGACTGTTGTCAGGAAGGACATGTATCCACCAAAGACTTGTAATTTCAAGCTTGAAAGTCTATCCCGTCCCAATCATGTAAGCGAAACGTAGTTGCTTATAATAGACCTTTTAAGAAGGCTCAAGCTCACTCAAAGCGCAATGGAGAAGGTTCTGCTTGGAGTTTCTCTGCGCGAACACGACAAAAATTCTCAGTAGAAATAAGGTCATCGACATAGCCCAAAGAATTCCGAACCTTAAGTGGCAGTCGTTGGGGCGGAAAAGCCCTCGAATGCCGCGACCGGGAGACACAGCGTATTGGTAGGCCCCTACAAGGTGGATCGACGCTCTGGTGAAAGTCGCGGGATGCTGTTGGATGCGGGCAGTGCAGGACCAACCGGGTTGAAGAGAGACCTGTCCAACATTGGGCATCTTCTGGCTGATAATTATCATGAACTTTGCTTTCGAAATCCTATCCAGGTCATAAACAAATCATTAAGTTCCCCTTTTAGATTTTTATACATTTTTAAACATTCCTATCTAAATATACCTAAGCTTTCCCTAAATAAACGTTATTTAAAACATCAAACGCCATTTCCAACAATAGACAAAATTGTTTACAATACGCGAAGCCAACTGGAGAAATGGGAGTCAAATTTCTGTACCAAACAATAATTTACTTTTAGAAACTAATAAATTACGGTTGCTTGTAATTTTATTCACCTATTCAGTGATTTTGAAAGCAAGAGTTATAAGATCAGTAACAAGGCGCCCTATCTTTTAAAATTGCGCATGTAAAGAGTGTTCTTTATTGGTCGGTTAATTGGCTTGACAAATATTTATTAGTACCTATCAGAGTGTCGTGTGACTTCTGTATTACTTTCGAAATAAAGATCTG
The DNA here is from genome assembly GCA_955850985.1 of Elophila nymphaeata. Lineage (NCBI taxonomy): Eukaryota > Metazoa > Arthropoda > Insecta > Lepidoptera > Crambidae > Elophila > Elophila nymphaeata. Next base: position 10,459,327 of record OY039070.1, read on the forward strand.
CGTTTTTACTATGTTACCCGCAGATGGGCATTTCAGCATCACCGGAGATTTTATTTATAAACAGGTCTAGGAAATGACTCCACTGCATCTGACGATAAGCAGAAATGGATTCCAATAGAGTCTGATAGCTGATAATCTTTTATTTTATCATATATGTCATACAATCATAATATTTTAAATGTGTTTGTAACTGGTGTCAGGAAGGACATGTTTCAGTTTTATGGTATGCCAAGGTAGACTAATAGCTTTTTTTAAAAAAAAAAAACAAGGTCTAGCAGAGTCCAATATAGTCTGATAGCTACTCACCCACCTGCAAAGTGCTTCTTCATGCCTCTTTAGTATGACCCAGGATTGTAAGAAGGAGGGAACACTTGTGCTGGCAATGAATTCCAATCCTTGATTGTGTGATATAGAAATGATGCCAAACTTAGTTCCGGTTGTAGTAGTATTCACAGTTTATCAGTGGCGCCATAAGGCAACACGCGCAGACATTAAAAGAAAGGGAGATGGTGGGATAGGATAAAACTCTTCAGAACTCTCACCGTAGTGTAGACAGTGGAGCGCGCTCAATGAAACAACATAGCGACGCATTTGAAGAGGCTCACGATTGTGCTCACGATGGTTGGACACCTCTTCGTCGCCGGTGATGTAGGACGCTGCATCCTATCCGAAGCATCGAGTAAGCTACTACGGAGCAATCCCAGAGCTGCTAAGTAAGAATATTCTACGTAGGAGTGCGATGTAATGTGAGGCGAGTGCGTGAGTGTGTTGCTGTAAAGTAAGAAGGACCGCTAGGAAGTAGCACATAAGAGCTCGTAATCGAGTCATCCCTGACCAATCAGGTATATTATTTAAAAATAAAAATAAAGTTTGCTAATTGACCGCCAATGATATTATAAACTAAATATCACTGTTGACCTCGTATTGTAGTGTGTAAACGTATATAAAAGTGCGTACCTTTTAAAGCTTTTAGGTTTCATTCCCTCCATCGTCGCCAATAATAAATTTAAATAATGAAATAGACATAAATTAGTAAACATCAATTCATTTAATAAAAAACAAACGTTTTAATGGAAACAATTTAATAAAAATCACTCAAGAGTTAACTTGAAGGTATAAAAGTCCTCTTTATTCATACTAGTATTTTGTAGCCATTAATTGACTTACTAGGTATTAACTAACTATACTAACTTATTGTTTTATTATAGTTTGTATAAAATAAAAATCTTAAGCAAATTTGTATAGCACGATTTTTTGTTACTTTATGTGAAACACCTCAGTGGTGTTCTTATAGCATGGTACCTATGTAGGTAATTAGTTTCTTGTAAATTGTTATGCAAATAAAAAGCATGCGCACCATCCTTATTGCCACGTGGCAGTATTGTAGGATACCTGTTTTAAATACGTTTTATTATTTAGAGTTCACGCATTTTTGTACCTACGTGTACTTGATTTAATATGCTACTAAAATCACAATAAAGTATAATTGCTTTATAAACCAATTTGAAATACACGCCATAAAATATGGAACAATAGCGTAAACGAAACTACTCGATGGGTACAAGATGATATTTGATCTACACTATCAATTCTTGAGATAATTTCGTAATGGATCTTAAGACTCAAGACGGTTGGTACAAAATCGAATGCCCCACATGATATACTGTTGATTGCAGTTTTGCTGTAAATAATTTTATTGGTCATTAAATTTTCTTTTCTAGATGTTCTCTTTATTTTAAAAGTCAGACATCTGATTCAAGTTAAAACGCTGCCCAATAAAAGTTTTATGGTGTTGATAAATGTACCTACTATTGATAAGCACTGGCGAAATATCATATACAGCGTACTGTTTTCTCGGATTTGTGATTTTTTTGCAAACGGGTTACTATCATCGTTGTTGGGGCAAGCAAGGTTATTTATTACATATATTTTTTATGCTTGAGAGGGAAGGTCTTGGCTTTCACCTTACCTGATGGTAAGTGACGATAAGGCCAAAGATGGAGTGTAGCTTCACCAGGAACCCTCAACCCAAGAGACTGACTGACTACCAGGGTTTGAAGTGATAATTATCCAGATAATTATCAAGATAAATATAGGTTGATAATTATCTCGATAAATATAATCGAAAATATTTGCCACTTGTTATTTGTCACATTCAACGACTGCGTGTATCGGAACGCGCCACTTAACGTCAATAGCGGGGATTCTCCGTATCGTCGGGTTTTCGTATCTGAACTCTCACTTATTCAGTATTTTCTTAATTAATTTGTTTTGTGTGTCCGAAACAAAAAAAAAATTGTTGGTTTTTTAATTCTTAGCGTAACTGGAGTTCTGCACAAAATTATAGAACAGATTGTTTCCTCAACATTACGTAATGCCACGAAATAGGTCTTATATCTGTTTGATAATTATAGGATAATTATCTTATAATTATCATGATGAGCAAGGTGTCAATCAATTTGTACTTAATTGTTACCCGAACCAATTTGTGCTCCCCTGAGGATCGAACTTGGGACCTCTGAATCTTAATTCCGGTGCGCAAACCACTAGACCATGAAGGCGGTTAAATTTAATAATAATTGTTTAACAATTTCATTCATCATCATCATATCAGCCAAGAGCCACTGTTGGACATAGGCCTCCCTCATTGATCTCCGACTCCCAACAATTTTATTGGACACTTCTAATTTCTTTAGTGCAGGCTCCGTTGTTTAGCAAAAAGTTTTTAACTGACTAAGTAATGCTAGAAACTCCAAATGGCTTTCTCAGCGTCACCGGGGGGACCTTGGTGGGTTCTCTAGCCTGTAAATAAAACCTCCCTAGAGAATTTTCAGCTGGCCAGTAACTCCCGTGGGGGAGTCTCTACACCGATTACAGACTCTAGGGTGTTCGCGTCAGCAGGGGCCTTGCAGAGATGAGAGCTAGGAGCAGTGCCTGGGATTTGTGACACACACAGAAATAATAATAAAGAGATTATTATTTCTGTGGTGACGCAGCTGTAGGTGCAAGGCCGTCCTTATGATGTTTTCGCAATTACCTCCACCTCTGGCCTCTCTTATTTGGTACGATTCCGCGAGAACCGTTTCAAATAATGGTTCCAGTTCAGAACTTATTGAAGTTCTAGACTAGCCGGTGTCTTTTAATAGAGAGATTTAACTGGTGTACCTACCCCTTGCACCTAACAACTGCATACAAATGAGTAAATTATATTATAGGTACTAGTGGTCTCCCGCGGCTTCGCTCGCGCCAAAATGTCTCATATATCCTGCCCAGGGTCTCAAACTGTCTCTATGCCCAATTTTAGCAAAATTGGTTCAGTGGTTAAGGCATGAAAGCCTAACTGATAGGCAGATAGAGAGACTTTCTCATTTATAATATTAGTTATTATTAATTTAAATATTTTTTATTAAAAAAGAATTTAATTGAGTAAAGTATAGAATGGAGACCCGAATCGGCGCGGCGTGCGGAATTAAGGAAATCCGAATGGGGTTTTCAATCTTCAGATCTCCAAAAAACCTTATAAAATGAAATGTCTGTCTTGATAACTAATTGTCTTTTATAGAAGCTGGACTCAGTAACTAATGTACCGTATTTATACAGGATTTTTGACCACTTATTTGGTGATACAAAAATGTACAGTATTATATTTTTTTTATCGTTATGATCGGGTCGTTATGATTTTCTCGTTTTTAACAAAGGACAAAATTATACAAACTTATCACCCCATTTACAGATGTGAATAGACTTAAGATCCCCAAAGACCATCTAGACTTGACTAGATAAAGAAACTAGTTCTCAGAACTAGATCACACGTCGTAATGCGATGAAACGATGCAATTTGCGGGACATCTCAAACCCGTTCCTACCCCTAATTTAATGACGGAAATAAAAAGTTTTCGCTTATTGCGCAAACGGTATCTATTCTTAAAATCGAATGCCCATTGCTCGAATATTAAATATTTGAGAACCTTTCCTCAACGATCCATAAAATTGACAAATCAAGAGCACGACAAGAGCTACATCCTTGCTAGATTGATGTATCAAAATCTCGTATGACTCGCTCGACTTTAAAAACCAAATTGCGTAGACACAGATATCGTGAAGAAGTTATCTATACCTACATATTTTTATGATCAGTAAGGCTCAGTATTTTTTTGTTATATATAATATTTGAACTTTATATTCATCATTATAACAGCCTTTATACTTTGACCCACTGCTGGACAACAAGGCCGTCATCAAGGGAGGAGGAGGTTTAGGCAGTAGTCCACGTCGCTTGCCCAATGCGGATTGGTGGACGGAGTATAAGGGGATCAATACCCCTTTGCTGATCAATTAGTCGCCTTCTACGACACCCATTGGAGGATATGGGGTGATGCTATTCTACTCTTGATGATGTAGATGTAGAACTCGATGTAGAGCTCATAAATTGTCGATTTAGTGGTTGTTCGTGCAAATGTTTTCGAGTATTTAACATTCGAGCGAAAGGGGATTCGAATTTCGATTCCAAGTAGGAAACCCTGCGCTAACACTACTTGAACTTGGCCCACATTCTCACGATATGAAAAGAAAGTAGTGAAGGTATGTTTACAGCGCGTTCAACAGAAGTCTCACAAAGGGGTAATGCGGTGAACAAATGCGGTGCATATGCATGAGTAGTGGTTTTTTAATGCATGGAGAATTACCCATTGTGTCGATATTTTACGTTGTTATTATTATATAAGTTATTCTTATGCAATACAATAGAACACACTTTACTACAACTGCATCATGCTTAAATTCTGTTGTTTTGTTTTCAAATTATTATAAAAGTAGCAATTTCACTAAACGAATATGTAAATTGAAATAAATTAATGAGAAATATTGAAAACAGTCGTGCCCGGCTGAGCAAATTGAATAGGAATTTTATAATGAAACTCACTAAAACGTAGATACTTTGTGTATTCATTAGAAATAGGATAAACTCTAAGAATATTACATGATTTTAAATAGTTACAAATTTTTAAATTTTGCTAAGTCGGTAAAATAAAACCATACTTTTATGGATATCAACAGAAAGGAAGTGATCGATCTAAATTAATATAACTTTTTATATCACTATGACATAATATATGTAGCACTCTATTGCATAATGATACGAACTATTCGAAAATAAGCACCCCCTTAAATTGCTTAGGTAATAGCCAAATCCGGAACGCTTCCGTTTTCATACATTTTGACAATAGCTTGACAGCTGTCAGATGTCAAATTATATAACAGCGTTAACGATTTGGTTTTGGGAGTTTCTCCCGAGTTCTTGTTGTAAAAACACGTGTTGAGACACTCCATTTTTAACCTCAATCTACCGTACATTTGTTAGTGCATTTTTACTTGACATTATCGAAATGCGTTATATATCGCGAACGCCATTTATTTATAGAAAGAAGAAGATTTGGTTTTGGTTTCTACATCGGAGTTTTCTCCCGAGCTCATGCTGTAAAAACACGTGTTGGGAGACTCCACTTTTAACCTCAATTTACTGTACAATTGTAAAGTTAAAAGCATATTTTCACTGGATATTGGCGAAATCGCGAACGCCATTTAATTAAAAAAGAAGAAGAAGGTTTCTACATCGAAATAATCGCGATAAGCTCACTTAATAATATGAGAGCGAAATAAAATGTAAGTAATTTAAAAATCAATCCGTTCATCGTTCAAAATTATCGATAGTTTATAGTGGGTGCGAAACAACACTATTTTACTCTTATGTTTGCTTGGAATCCGATCTTGAGTAAAAATCGTACTTCATTGCATAACTGTGTCATGAGGTCCGAATGGAGCTCATGTTCATTCATTTCCTCTCAGGGGTTCCGTAAATCAACTGGACTAGCTAGATGCTATTTTCATCCATCTTACTATTATGTTACAGCTCATTTGCCAAATGTATACTTCGATTCATTGCTTTTTGGAACGGATAACACTGGTCTGTAAATAATTGATCGGATGACTTGCAAAACCTTTGCCACTGTAATTATGTGTTAAACCTTTGATTTTATTGAAGTGAAACTTTTTAGCACCGTTGTGATTTGAAAATTCGGTAAAACGAAAAAGCGACACCAAAAAGTTTTTGTTGCATAGAGGTTTGTTTTGTAGTTCAACATTTTGACAACCAAAATACCTAAACATCTGATGATTCAGAAGTCAATTTTGCTACTTTTCTAAAGTATCTCTGAAGGATTCCTAGGTGGTAGACCCATATGTAGGGTCGTCTGGGTAGGTTCCACCGCCGTTCATATTTCTGCCGTGAAGCAGTTCGCTGTGTTTCGGATTGAAGGGAAAGGTGGCCAGTGCATTTACTGTGAATGGAAGGTCTATCATCTTAGTCCCCAGGATGGCAACGCACTTGCAGTGTTAAGTGATTTACACTTAGTATTGCAAGTGTCTATAACCACTTAATGGCTCAGATTAATTTCTCAGCCCTTCTGGCAACCCAGGTGTGTCGCGTGGCTCTCCGCCACTGCGTACACAGTCCCTTATTGCCACTTGCGATAGCTATATAGCCACTTTGGCAATAGGCAAAAAGGGGGTGTTTAGTCAGTAAGAGTCTGACATAACCCTAGAGGCCGGTCCTTAGGGTATCCATGAGGATTCACCCGCTCCTTCCCTCACTTGTCCGGAAGGTTCTTCTGACTCTTTTCGCTGCTCTGTCTTTCGCCCCGTGGGGGAAGGAAAGGGAAAGCAGGGCCCCCCCTGCTTTCCCTTGGGGGTCAAGGGATCAAAAAAAGGTGGGCAGCAAGCTTGTTTGCCGTCTCGTCATATATAAAAAGAGGTTTCTTGGAGTGGTCACCAAATTATTTTTTGGGATTTGTAAATCGGATGTGTGTACTTTTTTATCTTTTTCAAAGTGAAGCTCTTGGCTTTCACCTGACGGTTAGTGATGATATTATGTAGATGGAAGTGAGCCCGAAACCCTCAACCACTGAAGGACTGACTATCTTATTATTTACAATCGGACAACGAATAACAATAATGTTAGTCTTAACACTATTGTTTATGGCTTAAGATTTTGATTAGATGGTGATACTTAGCCAGAGTAATTTTTCTCGTCAATTTTATAACAGTATTGTCGATATCGAGGCATACTGCACCGACTCTAAATAAATTGTGAGCAGGGTAGGAAAAGAAAGAAGGTGGTACATAGCCCGACGATATTTAGTGCAAGTTCATAATTTGGACTAGATAATAAGTGTGACCCCGACGATATGTTATATATACGATCTGTGTTTGTAGTTGCTGCAATCAGACCTTTTTTTCTAAATGAATGTGGATATGTGGAGATTTGTGATTAGTATAGAACTTTCTATTTATTGTTACTCAGTTAAAGTGACTTCAGGAAAATCGTCTCCGATGGTACATCCATATATGTCGGAAGCCATATGAATGTGAGGAACAGATGCCTCAGCCTCAATGTACGAGGTCCCAGAATGCGCGTTAGGCCCAAAAAACGCTGGCTGGATATCGTGAAAGCGGACATGGAAGAGAACCACTTAACTAGTGGAGGAGCTTAAGTAGGAAAGCGGACCCTGGCAGCAAGCCGGGAAAACGCTAAGCAGAAGAAGAAGAGTTATAGTGACTATTGACACTGTAAATCTTCCTAAAAATATAAAATAAATAACCATTCATACATATTATCGATTAATATTGAAAAGGATAGGCTTGATACTGTTGTCTTATAATAAATGTTATTACAATATTACGGTCCCAAACGTAACAATTTACAAAAAAATGGACAGAGGTAACATTGCACAGCTTAAGTGAGGGTTAAGTGAGTGCTTAAGTGAAACTGTTACGAGACTCAAACTAAGTGGAGCTACTATTTTTATAGTAAAGGCATAAAATATTTTATCGCCCCAAGAGTCCTCAAACACGTGAAGTACTTAACTGGTACGTAAATAAAAGTTCTTAAAGCCCTTGGAATAGATATCAATTTCGTAGTGGTTTTATGTTGACAAGGACTTCGAAAGAGGCTTTTTTGGTCGATTGCAACGTGTTTCTGATTGTTATGGCGGCACTTCATTTTGCTATTTGCATTATTCGACCGAACATGGGTTGGGAACATATTATATAAGTCATTGTTGATTTGCACAAATAGATACAACAAATAACTCAATAGAGCAAACACGCGAATCCGTCTATTTGTTGGTTTTTGGTTGCCCATCAATTCAGAGAAATATTTAGTTTGAATGCCTTTACTTGCTGCTGCCACTGACACTTCCATCGCTGCTATATTTGTTGGTTTGTGATTGCAAATATTTTGATACATATAAATATTCATATTATTTATTCCATGTCCGGAAGACCCGTTTGTTATATTTACGAATACACCGAATATTTGGACAAATATAGCGATATCTAATAGCCAAGATAAGCGCCGCCGTTAAATTCTTAAAGGGCCTGCGCCCGCCGACGGCACGGCATGGCAAGGGATTTTTTCGGGGACAAATGATTTTCGACCTTTTATAATTATAAAGTTAGCATTAACATTCTTTTAATTTACACAAATAGGTCGAAACATCCCGAAATATCCAGAGTGGCGTCCTGCAGCACGTGAGACGCATACATTACTTCGTTTTGTTAAGGGAAAGTGAGTACTAAGTAATTAAAATAAGGTTCTCGTAGATTTGCGCGAGCACTACACATTGTAAATAAAACTACTTTTACGGATTTAACTCGCGTGTAATTAGATTTTACATGTTGTTATTATCACCCGACGTTTCGTAACACTGCAGCGTTCGTGGTCACGGGTTAAATCTAGCCCCAGTCTACACAGTTTTTACATTCTACAAGTGACGGCATGGCAAGTCAAAGGATTTTTTTGTGGACAAAAGATTTTAAACCTTAGAAAAGTGACTTTAGAACTGACATTCTTTTATTTTAACACGAATAGGTTGAGGTGTTCCGTGACTTGCTGCGGCATTCTTTGGCATCCCGAAGCGCGCCGTAGATGGGCGCCGGCCCAAATCCGTATTTTTGTAATAAGTAATGTAGAAGTGTATTGTTTTCGTATTTCACTTTAGAATCTTCCTCGAGTATTTATCAATTATGTGTGTTTGTAGGTAGGTATACTAATCAATTTATTGCTGTATAAATTATAACGATAAATCAATTAGCAGTTCAATTATTAATACTTAATAGGTACTCCTTGAACTAGGTTACATAAGTATTAAATATGGAGAATACATCACAAACCAATGTTGATGCAATTTGAAAGCATTTCACTGTCAGTGTTCTAGTGCAACCATTTATAAATAGAAAGGGGTGTTTTGATTAATTTGAATCTACGAGTGTGACACGAGCGAGACAGCCTACTGTTGTGATGGTAGGAGGGAAGGGGATAGACGATTCCCCGGCCTGCATCGGCCGGCGCACAACACAATGTAGCATGCAGTTTGCATACTTAGCAATGTAAGTATGTGACTTTTAAATCGTTTGGTGCATTACTTCTGCTGTCGGTTCATGTTCTCGTGGTTTTTATTTATTAACGAATATCTCTATTACTATTTTATAACCTCAAAAAGGTTTTAAAATGTAGATAGATACTCTTTATAGAGTAAATTATCGATTCCGTAAGCCCTGTTTTATGTACAAATAAGTGAACGATGAAAATTTCAGCTTCGATTTCAATTCAGCTTGTTTGCAGTAACCTCATTTCTAAGAGCGCTGCCAGTGAAAGTAGCTATTCACATTCACCCACATTACCCAAGTAACGCACACCAGATACCCCATCTGAAGTTCTGAACACATAAACAAAGTGTGCCTTACGATAATATCTTAACCTCACACGTTCACTTACCGTTTGAAAGCTTCACTCCTGTTTTCACCACTTTCAGGATAAAATTAGTGTTTCAGATACAGAAAACAATAACATGGACACGGCAGGCTGTTGACGCAATCCGACGGTATTAGGGTAACTCGCGGAAACTTGTGACGTCACCGACAGTGTAACGTTTCTTTCGGATTCGGATTTGAGTTTTTCGGATTGTTTTGGGGAAATTGAGTTGTGGGATTACAAATGCGGTAACCGTGGAGCACGGAGCGTGCGCACTCGAGGCCGGGCTGACACTGTCGGCGGCCGCTAGGCGGCGCTGCGACCGCTGCGTATTGATAAAAGCGCAAAGGACTCACGACGCGTGCACTCAATGCGAAAATAAGAAGGAAACTTCACGACCTTTGAAAATACGCATCTTACGCACACACATACAACTTGATACATTACTTGCTCCCATCCAGAGGGTCTGTGAGACAGCGTTTGTACAAACTTTGTTTATGTGGGCGTGAGTTACACAGCGATCATAGAAAGTACTCTGCGAGTGTGTCATGTACGGCTATTTTAGCGATTTACAACCTTATTGCTATTGTAATAAAATATTTTATTGTTACGTTTGACACCAGGTCCAGTGTACAGCTTTCCATGGTGACGCGACTAGTGACATGCGACCGTGCAACGCTTTCCGCGACCAACCTTGAACTCGCGTCGGATATTAGATAATGAGGCTTTAGATAAAATAATGTCGTGGCGACGCCATGCGAGGATGTTATTATACCATTGTATTGTCATTTATCATTTTGATGGTGACATTATTCATTGACCTGGCCAAGCGACCCTCGCGTTACGTTTCGTAGACAGTAGAGATAATTTATTAATAAAATATTATTTTAAGAAAAATAAGTAATGAAATTGTTAATTTTAAAATATATGTATTATGAACTACTTATTTTGACTAATTTCTTAAATTAACTACCTATCGAGGAAAGTGTAAAACGTTCTTATGTACTTCTTGTATATTTTTATGTTTATAATTTTGTTTTAATTTATATTTCTGACTACATAATACTGACTCATTTTTGTACAGAAGACCGCAGGTCAAGCTACCCAAAACCGTCAAATTTATTTAATTTTAAAAATACTCGACTCGACTCTGTGACATCTGACCTGTTCGTTGGCTTAAGTTGGTTGGTTAACTTAAGGATTGTTAATTTTTGGGTTTGTGAGTTCTTTATTTTTCTGTAGGTGAGTTTCACAGGGTAGGGAGGGGTTGGCAGCGCGCGAGTGTCACATCACTGTTACCACCAGGCATGCCCCAAGCTTGCCTGACCACCATTTAACACGAAGAAAAATTAATAGTTAGATATTTTGAAGTTCTTCTAAGAAGTAAATAGAGGTGCTGTTGGTACTAGCGCCTTAACAGAAAACCGAAGTTAAATAACACAGCCTTATGAGAATGATTTTTTGAGAATTATAAACGTCGTAACTACCTCTAGGCCGTCGCGAGGGATATACCAGCTAAATCCCTATGTACGTTAAAGACCTCGGTTTGTCTATACTTACATAGGTTCTGTACAGACATGTTTTTTTTTATGATAGATTGGCAGAGCGTTTGGCCACAATCTCACCTGATGTGAAGCGAAGATGAGGCCTTAGATGGTACACGCTTGCCTAGAAGATGTGTACCCAAGGCGGCTCTCATGGAATCGTATCAAATATGGCTAGCCAAGCAGAGAGAGAGGAAGTGCTAAAGCACCACAAGGAAACCCCAGACACTGCTTCTGGCTCCGGACCCGGTATCTCTGCTGTTACGTTGATAGTCAGCACTATCAACTAGCACTAATTATGAATAAAAACTAATTGATTTTTAAATACAAATTTATTACAATATTACATAATAAGCAAAATAGAACACTAATATAAAAAACAAATGAAAGGTTAAAAAATAATATGGTATAAAAGAAGAACTAATACTATGGGTATGGGTTCTTTCCTACATCGTCACTGGGAGCAAGGTAGGTAATGGGGACGATACCGTCCTGGAGGGTAGGCGTGTCCCTGCGGGTAGCACTCCTGGGGCAGCAACAGCGCAGACAGTGCTAGGGGGTAGACCCATACGTAGGGTCGTCTGGGCAGGTACCACCGCCTTTCTTATTTCTGCCGTGAAGCAGTTCGCTGTGTTTCGGATTGAAGGGAAAGGTAGCCAGTGTAATTACTGGGCATGGAGGGCATATCATCTTAGTCCCCAGGATGGCAAACGCAGTTGCGGTGTTAAGTGATTTACACTAAATATTGCAAGTGTCTATAGGCGGCCGTGACCACTTAATATCAGGTGGGCCGTAAGCTTATTTGCCATCTCGCAACATAAAAAAAACAGTGCGATTTACGCTATCCGTGACACTGCAACCCGTTGGACCCGGTACCCGCACGGTGAATCCATGGAATACTAAGATCTTTCGTCTTGTCTATTACATAAACTCGTACTTAGTAATGTATAAATGTTTAATAAAAACTATGAAAATGATGAAGCTTAGTATACTTATATATAATTTTATACTGAAAATAAAAAAAATATAAGCTTGTGTCTCATAAGATTATAAGATCACAAGATTTACAAGACGTCAATGACTTGTATGAATATTCATACGCATAGGTACGGACTATGAACTAATCTTTCTTCAAAACGTGACTAGAATCGTAATTTCTGTATGTACAGTCAGCTTCAAAGAGATATATGAGTACGTCTAACGTCATGAAAATAAGGCTCAATTTTGTGATGTATTTATCTAACACAGAGTGCTTAAGTAAGTATAGGCTGTTTTAACTTAGTAATACATAATAGGGATCAACATACATATGAAAGGATTTGTATCTAATGTAGAGATTTGCTCGACCCTTAAACGAAGTTCCGAGGTTCTAAAAGTGCTTAATAGGTAGTCCGTGAATAAATTACGACATAAGCAATTAGAGCATTTTTTGTTTGAGCTGAATAAACTGACCAGGTAATAGAAAAGTAAAATATATGGGAGTTCGGGAACTACGAGGGCTTGCAATATTATAAGTGATTTAGAAAAACCACAACATTCAATATGGTAGAGATAAATCACTTGTAAAGAATATGAGCTTATTTTATTTTATTTCTTTCATATTCAAAACAACATTAGCATCTTTAGTACAATGGAAACTGTATAAACTCAATAATCCAGTGAAGGGTTTACAAATTTGCCGCCAGTAAGCTAATAATTTTTTGTCGCCAGTAGGCTAATAAATTTATGCCGCCAGTGGGCTAATAAATTTATGCCGCCAGTAGGCTAATAATTTTTTTGCCACCAGTAGGCTAGTAATTTTTTGCCGCCAGTAGGCTAATAAATTTTTGCCGCCAATAGGCTAATAAATTATTGCCGCCCTTACTTATTTCTGAAATTCGATACCCTAGTTCCATCGAGCATTGCTTAGTTCACATTACATTTGAAACTTTATTGTGCTCTATCTTCCTCATTACATCAGCTTTTTTCCCTTTATTAAAAATAAAAAATTTCGGGCTCGTTTTCTCTGTTACATACCTGGATGATAAAAAAATTTGGGCCAAATTTGCCGCCTCCTAAAATCTGCCGTCCTAGGTTCCAGCCTACTCAGCCCACTGGCAAATCCGCCACTGACATTAACATTCACTCTATGTCGAACGTCAATAAGCATACTTTCGTAGCTCAGTTTCGAAATTCGTAGTTTAGAAGAACCAACACATTGCGACGTATTTCAATTTTGATATGTTTTTTTTCTTTTTCAGATAATTGAATAATATTTTATATTACAAGCTATAAATAATAAATCAATTACAAAACTTTCAAAATATTGCAAGAGTAAATAAGGTAAAAAAGTAAAAAATATAAGTAGGAAAATATGACAAATACACCAATAGAGATGAAAGTATAACACAAGTCGTTATTCTCATTTTGAACAATAAGAGTGCGTGACAAATACCCATGGAAGTGGAGTCCGCAATTTTAAGCAGCTTTTAATCTTAATAAATCAACACATCAAAAACTTAACACTAAGTATTTCTGAGCTGTTTAACATTTTATTCATCTCATAAATCTTAATCTCCAAACTTTTTGTTCTCAGTTGGTATCTCTTGTAGGTACCAGTCGAGACGGACTGACCTTGAGATTTTGCACTTCGCCACCTACCCCCCACTCTAGACACCCACCCCAGCGTCCCTAGATATTCTGACGTTGAAGTCTGAGTTAAATGTTCACGACTCATTAAGTAAATCCTTTTTGAATAAGTCCTCGTAGGTAAGATATAATTAATTGCGGTTTGGTACCACCATTAAGTAGTAGTTTAGTGTTGAATAATTAATTTTGTGGTTAATGAAAATGCTACCACCTCCATCATTGTTCGTTTTACATAAAGATTTATTATAAATCCTTTTTTTTTATCAGTGAAGCTCTTGGTTTTCATACCACGTATAAAGCTAAAGGTGGCTCATCCTCATCCTGTGTATACTCAGATTAATTTCACTGCCCTTCTGGCAACCCAGGTTTGTCGCGTGGCTTTCCGCCACTGCGTAAACAGTTCCCTCACACACATTTGTGTTCGGCCCCGCTATGGTGCCCTAGTCTATATGGCAGCGTGTGCCTGCACCTCCCTCTCTCCTGAGGGGGCTGCTTCAGATAGCCACTTTGGCAATAGGCAATAGGGGGTGTTTAGTAGGTAGGAATCCGACATAACCCTTGCCGGGGCCAGGATATCCATGTAGGATTCACCTCCTCCTTCTCCCGTTTGTCCGGAAGGTTCTTCTGACTTTTTTTCGCTGCTTTGTCACTCCTCCCCGTGTGGGAGGGAAAGGGAAAGCGCCGAGGGGGAGTTAGAGGAGAAAAAAATCTCATTCTAAAAGGTAAGAAACTCACTAAGTTATTATGTTAAGACGGCAAACCTGGAGAAGATGATGGTAGCACCAGCTGCCCAGCATTTTATCTTAGTAACGAAAATATCGCTCTATCAATAATCAAAATTTTGTTCTGCATAACCACTAGGGCATGAGCTTGTATCAGAAGAAGAGCTTTTTTATCAAAACGGTCTAATGACTATTTCAACGTATGGTCAGTCAAAGTGAAGCCGAAATGTAAAGATAGCTAGTGCGAGATATAATGTTTACTAGGTGGTAGACCCATATGTAGGGTCGTCTGGGTAGGTACCACCGACTTTCTTATTTCTGCCGTGAAGCAGTTCGCTGTGTTTCGGATAGAAGGGAAAGGTAGCCAGTGTAATTACTGGGCATGGAGGGCATATCATTTTAGGTCCCCAGGATGACAAACGCACTTGCGGTGTTAAGTGATTTACACTTAATATTGCAAGTGTCTATAGGCGGCGGTGACCACTTAACATCAGGTGGACCGCAAGCTTGTTTGCCTTCTCGTAACATAAAAAAATAAGTATTGAATCCTCGCCTCACCGACCTGCAACGTGCTTTTTCACGCCACATTTGAATGACACAGGGTTGTAAGAAGACAGCATATGCGATAGAAGTGGATTCCATTTCTTCATTGTGGGAGATGAGAGATAGAAATAAGTTGCCAATTTTCATATTCTGCGCTGGAATGGCAACCATGACTTGTCGGTAACAACTTACAAATAGTACAGCCGTATCAAAGTTACCTGTGAAATAAGCGAAACTTCACTTTATGAAACCGTTTAGGAATAAACGTTATATATTAATTTTCCTTTGATGTATCTTTAAGAATTTAATCTTGCTTACATTTACATATATTTTACACAGCACAAACTACTAGCCAACAAGTTTCCTTTCCATTTATACTAATAAAAACTTGTTTATTATGCTTCGATTTTTATCATATCACAACACGAATGGACTATTGAAAGATCACATCTGATATATGGATATAATAAATTTCAGTGTTTACGATCATAGCCATAAAGCAGGACTTTCAGAACATCTATTACTAAAAGCAGGTGTGAGATATTTTCAAAATAAATATGCTTTTAAAACTACTTCTGCAGATGTCTGGATGGGGTAAATATCATATTGGGTATCTACTTGATATTTATTGAGTTTGCTATCACTACAAAATTATTGAGAATGGTTGCCAGCTAGTAAAATTTATGAAATATATTCTAAAAATCAAATCGAGCTATGAACCGCATACTTTACCGGGCCTGCTAAGATTTTCTGGATTATTTTAATGAAAAGGTCACGCAAATAACTCCGTTCCACCTGATAGTAAGCAGAAGAAGTCCAAATGCGAAGATAGCTCATGCAAGACATAAACACAAGTCAGTCTTCAAGTCCGCAAGGTGCTTCTTCGGGCCTCTTTTGAATGACTGGATTAAACACTGCTCTGGCAGTGAATTCCATTTCATAATAGTGCGATAAAAAAATGAGTTAACAAATTTCTTAATTCGCGTTGAAATGGTAGTCACAGTTTGTCATTGATGCCGCCAACCAGCACGCGTAGTCCTTAAAAAGAAAGAAGATGGTGGGATCAGGGAAAAAAAGTGAACTCACAACTAACAAGCTCCTCAGAGCACCTGCCGTGATACAGATGGAGAGACGTGTAAACGCACTCAATGACGCAACATCAGTGTCAGTGTTGTGCCCTGAAGAGAGGGAAGGGAAAGGAATGGCGACATCTTAGCCTTAAACGCGCACACATAGGCTGTTTTGCCATTGAAGTCAACCAAATTCAGTGTTTGGTAGACTTCAATGGCAAAAAAACTTATCTAGATGGGGTACAGCGAATTTGGTTGACGAGGTCCAGCTCCCCGCTGAGTAAAATGACAAGATTCTCACGACTCTCCGTGAATCCCGCTCGTCCAGCCGCTGCGTGTCCAAAATAGCCCGCATGCCCTGTACTGTCGCCCGCATAGCAATGAATGTTCCCAAGAGATATTATATTATTGATATGCAGAAGAAATAGGAGAGAGGATAAAACGGAGCTCTGGGGAACACCGGTATTCACTGACATGAACCGCGAACTGCATATGTTAGAGAGGATACGAATTCTAGCTCACGCAAGAAGTCAGCCGCCCAGGTACAGAGCTGAACAGACAGTCAATTCGTAGGAAGCTTGGAGAGAAGATTTTTGCGGCGTCGGCAGTCGTACCTGCAGACAGGTGAACTCGTTTCTGTATGAACGGAGATTGAACTCCACATCCGCCGAGACTACAGAGAAAGACTACCGATATTATAGATAATATGCGCTAATGCGCTTGTGCTAGCACAAGCGTTAGCTTAAGTATGTTTTAGCAGCACAAAAAATATTTTATTTATTTATTTATTTTATAATAATTAAACGGGCTGAACCCAATTACATAATTATACATGGAATAAGAATTATTTTACTACAATTATTAATGTATACCTACATAGAATTAGAAGTATTTATACATGAAAGAAATTATCAAATAAAAAGTTAACAATAAAAAATTTAAACATTCTCACAAAAGGACAAACATGCAGGCAAAAGTGATTTCAACTGATCATGGAATATATCCAGATCTGGATGCGCAACAAGGAGAGTGTTGAGGGCGGTATGCATACGACAAAGAGGAGATTGAGCATGATACTTTTTGGTTATGATGATGATGACCGCTATGCAGGCCTGCAGGTGACAGGGCCCATTCCAAAATAGCAACTCTTTTGAGGCACTAATTGACCCATATCTGCCAGATATGTAACCAAATTTTACCTAAAGCTCTGCATAATCTTCTAGTAGTGGTGACAACTTTTACGGTTTTGAAAAAAAGTGAACAGACATCAATATAGCCATTATAATGTACAAAAAGGACTATAATAAACCAATGCAAACAAACAAGACAATATTAAAATAATCTATTTCTGAGGTCATTTCCAAACCCCATTCTCAAATCTCACTTGCGAATCTCATACAATATCAGGACGCAACTTTAACTACGTTTAAGACATAGGTATTAATATCTACTAAGAATCATTTAATTCGTATTAAATTGTTACTTTCCATCACAATGATCCGTTTCTGCTTTTAAAATTGCAAAAATAAAAGGCTTTTGATAATACCCACATCGAATTCCACAAAATGAACACATAATTCTAATATCCTCTTAATTTGGGACTCCAATACCATTTTGAGGATCAGTGATTGTGGTTTAGGCTCGCGACCACTGTCAGACCTCAACACGGGTCCGAAATTTAAGGGATATTTTTACCCTTTTTATACTTAAGTTCTTTTTAATGATTTAAGTATCCAATTTTGGGATTAAAGTAACAGACCTCCGTATGCTTTTTCGTATTACTGCTCGCCGATGAATGATTCACCAAAATGTCGATAGATGATTTCGCGAATACTTACTACGGGACTACTCTCTGCTTGAAAAGTATATTATGGAATGGAAACGATAATACTCTTTAAAAAATCATTCATTTGTATTATAAAGTTATATGGGTACAGACGTCAGTAGATCAGGCTACCACAAACTGTAAAATTTCTTAAATACACTTTTAAACTCTATGATCGTCGAATAACATTGAAAATCTGTGCCGCTTGGAAATAATAGGCCATCAGCCTAACTATGATATCCATGGGATTAAAAAGTGTTCTGGCCTTAGACCTTCCAAACAGCAATAATAATGTTGCATTCAGTGCAGTGATGATGAGTCTAATAGATAAAGTTGAAGTTGCATTCACTTAAATTATATAACCTTATTAGGACCCATAAAAGCGGTTTCCAATTAATTAAGCTGACCCGGCGAACATCGTGGCGCCTATTGATACCTTTTAGCTAAGCCTAATTTTAAATTCTTACGTCAATATTTCAGATATTCTAATAGTTATAGCAGACTATAAGGAGAAGAGATAAATAAAAAAAAACATAGATTATCAAATTCGGTCCAGCCGTTCTTGGGTTATAAGTGGTGTAACTAACACGACTTTTTTATGTACATATAGATTAAGTCTTTAAATTATTATGATCCAAAATTATGATAGGTGCAAGTGTAAAGATCGTTATTTTTTTTTTAAAGGGTATAGGGTACCTACTTTCCAAATGATCCCATGATAAATTTACATGAATCGATTTTGTACTTTTTTAGAATCATGAAAATACGCAGTGGCAATGTCGATTTATCCTAATTTTCTTTGAAATTTTCCAATGAATAAACGTTGTCACTGTTTTCAAACATGTGTCAAAATAAAATGTAATTCAAATCAAGTCTAAGTACTTATAGATATCACCTTCGAAGCAATCATCGAGAAAATAACTATCTATCCCGTTAGGGGATGAATTTCAATAAAATAGGAAACAATTAAGTCTTCCATCAATTCTGTTAAAAAAGGTTTATACAAATTTTGAAGTACATTGGACCAAGGAATCACGTTGTCCCATACAAACTTTGCCCCCCTTTTTCACCACCTTAGGGGTAGAATTTTGGAAAATCCTTTCTTATCGGATGCCTACGTCATACAAAGAACACATCTTCTAAGTTTTAGGTCTCTACGATCAGCGGTTTAGACTGTGCGTTGATCCTTCGGTCAGTCATTCAGGAAAAAGCATTTTATATGAAGATAATTTTAAAATTGAAGTAAATTATAGTCGATAATATTTATTATTATATTATTGAATCCATTGTTGAGATATGTGGCATTAACGAAATAGTTTTAGTTTATTATACTGGCAAAACTAGTATCTTTTTTCCTATGTCAACACTAGCCTATTCGCTCGCTAGTCGCTCGCTACCTAGTAATGAATGAGCATGCTTTTAAATAATGTTTTCTTAAATTACTTGAACTGCTATAATAATTTCTGTAATCTTACCTAAATCAGTTTCAAAAATATCATAAAGTGTTAAATATAATACCTTTTGACGGATAATGTTTTTAAAAGTACTTACAGAGAAATATGGAGACTGTCCAAGGCAAACAGATTTGCAAATCAGCAAATTTGAGCGGAGCTACCACTCCCGTCTCGTCTCAAGTAATTGCGGCAAAATAAGGAGGAGGGTATAATGAAAAGGGGGTCTAAATAAAATAGTCGGTATTAGCATGCATCGAAGTACCTACAGAGTGTTAATGACTCTTGATTGATATTTATGAGTTTGGAAGCGGCTGCTATCGGATGACATACGTGCCGGGCTTATGCATCCATCACCACGACCGACTTTGTCATTCGTGAGAAAGGTGATGAAATGGTAAGCCTGTGTCATGTGAATATATTAATGTTCTTGGTTTAATTAAGAAACACTTAATGTTTTCACTAATTAACCAGTAGGTAGGTAGGTATACTTATACTTAGGTAGGTATACTTAGTTCAATATCCCCACTAGATCAGCGAGATACTTTGCTCCCATTTATACACCACTAGTTTCGTCCAAATACCGCCAAAATTCATTCATGTTGCGAGCGAGTGAGAGCATCAATCATTTAACTAAATCTGATAATTTTGATATATTCCACTGTAGTGTAAGGCGACTGATGGGCAACAGATTCTTTTTGTGATGGATTGTACATCGGTTTATTAGCAATATTCAAATGTGGCACTAAATAATTATAATTTTTACTATACGTTTTGCCTTCACTTAGAATTACATAACAACAAAATATGTAACACAAACGTGAGAACCTATTATTGGCTTTATGTATTTAAACAATTTTATATGTTGTCATCTCTTAGCTGTTGGTTTTCGAAACTAAATAAATAAATAAAATACTTTTGGGACTCTCTTTCGGAATTATATTAGAGGATCGGCTACATGTAATGTTTTCTTAAACTTACCTACTTGGGCAGGAAAGCAAGAGACACTTGGTTCTTGCTGCCCAAAATTACGAAGACTCCCGGTAGATCCCATGCTTTTGTCATCACATGTAATTAGTTTGGACTATTGTTAAATTTTGGACTATTGGTAAAACATTACTTTCGTAAAAGGACTAGTAGATAGGAACCGAGTTAACATGTATTCTGCCATGCCCCTCCTTGCAAAAAAAATTATGTGCTAAAATTCACATACTAACAAGAATTTACTTTAAATAAAACTGTACACCGTACATTAATAATAGCCGTTTTAGCCGTGATAATATGAACGTGAAAAGGCACTCTGCTCAAATGAACGTTTCGAAGACCGGAAACATTGAAAATATAATTCTAAATTATTAAATATCTTTTCCCGTGCAAGTTTTATAGAGATTTTAATAATATTTCTTAAAACTATCTACAATTTATGATTTACTTGCCACTTTCCTACATGTTCAAGTCCAATTTGACCAATTTTCTTTCAATTTATTATATAAGTTTAACTATGAAAAAACCATTTAAATAAAAAAACCTTTAAGGTCATACAATAAGATTTTTTTTAAAGTAAGTAAGTACCTACATTAATAAGTTTGATATTCTAAGCTTTTTGAAATATTCGATCCTTCGTCAACGCCTGTGATTGTTGGAAGAGCAATTTGTGATTGAAGAGTAATCATAGCAAAAATCTTCTCAGAGAATTTTACTTGACAATTCACTAAAATATAAAATTTTTATTGCAAACATAACTTTTTAGTGTAAAAATCAGCACAATTGTCATCGACGCTTCGATGCACTTAACCTTAAGCATCTATGGATATCAGAAAAGACGATCGTACTTTGAAGCCACGGGCGAGTGCTGTAACTGGCCTCTTTACGCCTAGTGAAAGCTTCAATACTTGCACCTTGAATAATGTTTTGGTTTGGACTCTGTTCTTTTTTGCGTCCCTCTACAATCTGCAACCTGTGCTTGGACACCACCCTAGCTACTGCACTGCCAGTGAGTACCTTCTTATTCTAGAAATGAAGAAGGAATGGTTGAGAATATTAACTTTATTCACTAACGGCTTGTTTCAATACCTACCTGCTAGGAAAAGTAAATTTATTGAAGTTTGATCGCCTAGCAATAATTGTTGACTTTTAAAAAAATAGCAGTGATCGCTAAGCAAGCAAGCCCTGTTAGCGTGATCAGCAACTGTGAATTAGAAAATAACACTGAAAAAATCGACTTCTTCATGGCGGGAATCGAACCCAGCATCTTCCGCAATCCAGGCAGCTCGTCTCGGTAGTGTAGTGGTTGACGCAACCGCCCAAATTGCGGAAGATGCGGATTAAAAATATTTATACGTTTGATAACGCAAAAATAAATTCATATGAATTGAATATTGAAACCGGCCATAAAAGGACCAGTAGGCTTACCTAGATTGACATTGATATTGAGACGTTCCCTTCTCTTGAGTTTCGACACTAGCGTTAAATTTAAAATTATTTGATTTGATTTAATATCATTGTCGATCGATCGGGACTGGTTAGAAAAGTATAACACCCATATGCATAGTCGGTTCCTCGAGACCACCTCCACTCGATCTTAATCGAGGCCACCTCAAGGAAATCTTAAAAACACCCTTGAAATCAGTATGTTCAGTTACGGCTTCACCCTCCAGTGAAGAACCTCCAGTAAAGTCGAGTCGAGGTTGAGTGAAGGAATGACGTCATTAAATTTCTTATATTATGTTGGCAAACTGTAGAAAATATGTTTATGATTCACTTTTTTTTATCTGTGGCTGTTCTCCTCTGAGATTGTGTTCTGTGGGCCTAACTGTCAATTATCTCTAATTAATCAAGTTATCTCTAATCCGTTAAAGACAGAAATAACGTGGAATGCGTTGTTAACAAGCTTTGAGGAGACCTCAAGGTAGATCGCGACGTACCTTGAGTTTGACAGTTCATTACTCGACTCGACTGAGGAATTTGCTCAAGTCGAGGACAGTTTTTTCAGTTCTGCATACGGACTTTATCCTTGAGGTTGAGTCGAGTCACAGTCGAGTGGAGGAAATCTCGAGGAACCGACTATGCATATGGGTGTAAGCCTTTGTCCTTTCATGGAATTTATCTCATCATAGTGGCTCAAACCCCATACAGATCTGAGGGACTCGGCCTGTCTCTGAAGGTTTTAACATAATATGTCAGGGCCAACTCGTCCTTTTACTCTAGTCCGAACTTAGATGACATCAGTCGAATATGTCATCTTACTGCTAGAGATGGCATGGTTTTATGGTCATTGGCTTTCTGGCCGGCCG
The DNA here is from genome assembly GCA_955850985.1 of Elophila nymphaeata. Lineage (NCBI taxonomy): Eukaryota > Metazoa > Arthropoda > Insecta > Lepidoptera > Crambidae > Elophila > Elophila nymphaeata. Next base: position 10,482,211 of record OY039070.1, read on the forward strand.
CCTTTCTTACTACAACCTTCTTTAGGAATGAAATGGATGAATGGAAATAAATGATGTTCTACCGTCTGTACCACGGCGAGTGCTCTGAGTGAGGAGCTTTTTTTTCCCAAATCCAACCATTTTCCTTCCTTGTAAGGACTACGCGTGCTGGTTTAAGGTGTCACTGACAAACCGTGGCTATCATTCCAATGCGAACTAAGAAATTTGGTAACTCGTTTCTCTGTCGCACAATTAAGAAATGGAATTGCCAGCACACGTGTTCACTCCTTCCTACAATCCTGGGTTATTCAAAAGAGGTGTGAAGAAGCACCTTGCAGATCAGCAAGGCGAGGGTAACTAGCGTGGAGGTTTATCTCTCGCACTAGCTATCTTTGTATTTGGACTCCACTTATACTTACCATCAGGTGGAAAGGAGTCATTTCCTTAACCTATAAAAAAGTTGGTTCTACAAGAATGCTGTCGTCAAACGTTTCCTATAAATTTAGATCAGCTTCAACCACGCAAGGCGATTACTGTAGATACTGTTGTATATGTGATTATAATCTGATGATAACTAAACAAAGTCTCACATCTGTTAAGAGATCGGACTTTACTGAGTTAAGATTGAAATTCTGAGCAGTTCTGAGCTATCAACATTGTTGATACACACATCAAAAGGGCCGCAGCCTGGTAGTCCGGTAGTCGCCTCCAACCTCCTTTTTTAATTCCCCCCTTGTGAACGACTGCCATCTCTCAACAGCACCCGGGACCACCAGCTTAACGTGCCTTCCGAAGCACGGAGGAAAATCGTTTTGAAAATTTTCTGATCACCCATCCGAGTACTGACCGCGCACTTGGTAGCTTACTAAGAACGCACGACCACGACGCAATCGAGCTCTCCGTCGCCATCAGTCTACATACCGATCATTATCATCATTTTAATCGAGATTCGCCTACTGTTGGACATAGGCCATACATACCAACTGCATACCCATAATGAATGTTTCCTTAGAATTATAGTTAAGCATCATTAATATTGTCTAAGAAATAGTGTGGGAGACAGAACAGTGATCTATGCCGTAATAGTATGCAATGATAGTACGCCGGCGTTAACTGACATGAACTTGTACCCACTGGACCTTCAAGATTCGACCCAAAAGGGAAAAGTGCTCATTAAACCTCATTTACATGACCCATCCGGCCTTCCTATAAATAATTCAATGCGCCCACTGGAGCTCTTTTTACTTTCTCGTATAGGTACGTAGCATAGAAGAAGTCTTGTAATCGTCAAAAAATTCGTCCTCGAGATTTCGACGGATTTACACGTTTTGGACCTCCCTGAGTCCAAACAAAACGTTTTTGGAGTTATGTCTGTGTGTGTGTCTGTGCGTTAGCACGATAGCTCGAGTATGCTTTAACTTATTGCAACCAAATTTGACATGCGTGTATGACATCAAAATATAAGGTTTCCATCAACTTTTGAGTCGTCGATCACGAAAGCATTTGGTTGCTTAGCAGTCGGTACTCGGGTGGGTGACCAAAATATTTTAAATACGTCTGGTACCCACTGGACCATCCCTATTGCAACTGTACTCATTGGACCTTATTTGTATGCGCCGTTCGGCCTTCCTAAAATGTTACATTGAAAGTGCCCATAGGACCTAATGAACTAGCGCTTCCCTATATTTTTTATAATAATAAAATATCTTCGAGATAGTGTAAGCTGTCCAACATTCCCCAAAGAAAGGCAACAATGCGCTTTAAAAGGAATATTACGAGCGAAATCTCTTTAGGAACAGGAATCTTTACATTGTTAGCTCCCAGGTCGCTACTTTGTAATGACAAAAATAGAGTTTACTGTGAGATGCAGTCCCACGGCCTCTGCGTTGACTGGCGCGGGCGAGAGAATTAACTGTTAATTAAGTAATTGATGTCACACACCGGGATCACGCGTATATATTTTGTATTTCTGAAGATGTTTCATTTCAAGGTTCAGTGAGCTGATCGTGTTCTATTAACATCAGGAACAGGAAACATTTTTTTTTTGAGGCGGCTCCTGACCTTAATCTCACCTCATGGTTTACGCCAACTTTGTTTTTTTTTTGTGTAAAAACATAGTAGGCATTACTTTTAGTCTTTGTTGAAAAAAAAATTTTTATTTCTCCATTTTCATTTTTTATTTTTTTTAGATAAAACATAGTAGGCTTATTCAAGGCGAGTTTTTTTAAAAATACCTTTAAAACAATAAATTCACAGCTTTCGATTATTAAAATGAAGACAGGATTTTCCCTGCTATTTTTTAGATTAATAAAACAACTACATTTCTGGAATAAAAGTTAACAGACAGTTAAATTATTACCCAAACTGAAGAAAATATCACTTGAAATCTAATACAAGACACGAATGACAACTGTCAACTGAAAATTTTAATTTGTCCGTATAGTACTATATCGGACGAATTAATATTGTTTAAGAACTTTCGATCGCCGCATATAGTTAAAAAAAAAGTCATATTGCAACAGCTAAATATAATAATTTCTTCATGAATACCTAGGTATATGGACTTACATTGAAATCTGTACATTTATTAATTAAAAGGTAAATTTAGAAAGCCATTGAATCACAATTTAATATTATCTAATACAAAATACAAATTACAACATCTATTACGGCATTTCATCGGAACTTTAGCAAAAGCTCTGATATTAGATTTCAGGACACAAAACTAGTTAAGTGGTACGTTTGTTGATAATTTACAGGGTTCTGTATCAGGTGAAATCAACAAAATTTTAAAATACCTCTATTTTTTTAAATAATTTTCTTGCGGTGACAACGATGAAGACAGTCAGCAAGAAAGTGAAAATAACAATTGTTTAATAAACTTAATGCGTGATATGTATAGAATTAGATAATAGTCTGTAAATAGCTGGATCGTCACTAAATTAGTATTAAATGAGAGTTGTGGCTCTTTTCAAAAAAGCCGGTCGAGTTATTTTCATACACCCTCGACCCTACCTATATTCCAGCGCACAAGCAGCTTCTCTCCGATGCCTTCACGTTACGGCACACTAGATCCAAGGTACGATATACCATTAGAGCCACCCTGAGGTTTGCCCCTCTCTTCGACTCAAAAACTGCAGAGACCTTGGCAACCCTGAGAATCCTGGGTCGTTCAATGAAGGCGTGAAGGCCGGCAAGGCAGGGGTTTAGTGCCTCGCAAGAGCATTATTTGTATTTGGGCTCCTACTGACTACTTCCGATTACAATTAGAGGGGATGGAGTCATTTGCTAAATATTTTGACCCATAGCAAGGGTCCAACGTCAAAATCGCTGGCAAATTCACGTCTTGTAATATTTGTCATGATTAGTGTCTAAAAAAAACGCTATGGGGTCAAAAACTGCTTTGTATGTCGCAGGCGGATCGTATAAAGCCGGGTCCAGATGTATCATTTGCCCGATCCGATCAGCGTATCCGTATCGCCGACGATTATCATGATCGCATATTATGTGGATGGGTGATGATACGCGTATCATGATACGCGATCTTGATACGCCGGTATGATACGGCCCGTCCCATGTCAAAATGGCGCGGCGGGTAATGTGTGAGAATTGTTAACAAAATAAAACAGTTTGTTTATAAATCCGTAGTAAATTCTATCAATATTAGTGTGTACAATCGAATGGAGATCGCATATTATTGGTAGGTTCAGGTTATTTTTTTTATGACCAATCGGAGTGGAATTTAACTCATCACTTTCACACACGACAATCTGCAGCGCCGATTTGTAATACGGCGTGCTTTATGATCCACCTGCGACATGTACAAAGTTAATTATTCAGGGTTTCTTAAAAAAGCGCTCTAAGATTTTACCATAATATTGTTAAACTTCAGTGGCATCCCTAGTTATTAGTCTGGCAACTCTATGCGTTATAAAAAGGACTGTTTACACACCGTAAGCGTACACTTTCTATGTGGGATCCTGTTGCAGTGTACAAATGGGATAATCATTTACTAGTCAAGGCTTTAAGTTGTCCTTAGATCTTGTTTATGAGGAATATTTAAAAGCTGTGGCCTTTTACAATATTTAAGTACATTTACTTTGATACTAACGAGTTTTACCTGTATAAGAATATTGTCTTCGTAATAACCATGCTGAAAATTGGTTAGTGATCGACGTTATTATTAGTAAAGGTTTCATGATACGTAGGTACGACGTTGAGAATACAGACATCAAATATATTCACGTTCTCTTGGTAAAAACTAAGATTCTTGCAGATTTTTTTCTAAATTGGATGTTTAAAAATATAAAAAAAACGAATTTTCGTATATGCGTATACTTGTAAATGTATAAAATGCTTACAAAAGTGTACAAAGATCTCAAAAAAGTACAAGAATATTTAGGAGCTTTTCTGTCTTGTTCCCGCAGATTCCCCCGTGTCATTCCAAGTCCCCATTTATAAAAATACTATTTTATGAGTAATCGCCGAACAAACCTGAAAATATTAACCTATCTACATTATTTTTAAAGAACTAACTAGGTCAATGAGAAGTAAAACACTTAGGTTAGAGTAAGCTAAACTAGTCGAACGATTTTGTTTCATCAAGAAGAATGATTTCACTTCACAGCTCACAGCTTCTCCACTTCGATGACTTGTGAAATTCAAATTATTTTCAAGGAAAATTTAAAGTGCAAAAGTGATTCCATTTCTCAGACGATAAATAATTTACGTACTAAATACTCGTAATTTAACGCTCCGTTACACGTGCTGCATAAAGTTACATGGTAACACGCACGGGGCACAGACGTACCCCTGGGACTAAATACTTCATTGTCCACACATCCTTATGACGGTGCTGCTGTCACATCACTAAGCAATCTCTCAAGGGCCCTAGCAGGTAGTTTGTAGGTTTAACATTAAACAAAGAATAAGCAAAATTATAAAGTAGGGCACGCCTGTGCTCCACGCGTGAAACGGATTGTTGACGTAATTATTATAAATCATCACAACAATTAATAGAAAGTATATAATGTAAATTAAATAGACTTTGTTATTGATGACTTGCTTTTTTCAACCAAGTGCTTAAATTAACACAGTTTGACTGGTTTGTTTTAAGTATACGCCTGGCTAACTAACCTATATAAGTCTCACGCCATAACAATACAATTTTTGTATTCCGGCAGACAGTTCCTCCAGTTGACAATTCCAGTGCTTCCACCTTCGTCCTCTTAACTTCACCGTCAAATCAGAGCAGATGTAGCACAAGCATGATAGTAAAAGAACTAAAAATGAAAACATTATCTACTTATCTGCAACAGTTACAGACATACCCAATATTGGATTCAGTCGAAAACCGTTATAATATTTTGTCCATTTTAACATATTAGCTACTGAACTTCCCATACTTTTAACTAAGTAGCTACTTGCATGATGCTTGGAAAGTGCAAGCGAACGACGCGTCGGAACATTTACTCGCTCAACACACTCCCTTTCCTTATTCGTAAGTTGCAAGAAACATTTTCGAGTTCCACCGAAATTTCTAGAAAATATAAAAGTTCAAGTAAATATGTAGCGGGCTGGCGCTGACGTCAGACGCAAGAGATGCAAGCGGGCGATACTCGAGGGCGCTTTGCTCGCTCGAGGGCTCTCGGTGCATCCCTGACAAAGAGCTATTCAGGTCAATCGATGCACGGATTTTGAATTTTATCTTTGCCCTTTTGTTGGTTAAAATTCACACAGGCTAGACATGACGCGAGGGGACTGAAAGGGTTACGCAATAAAAAAGCACTAAAAAAATAGTAATACCTAGCTCAATAAGTAGTCGACCAAGCTATTATTGTTATAGTGTTTGCTAAATTGTTTTATGAATAAACAGAAGTTACTATAGGTATTGAAACCAGCCATAAATGATCGCTGATAATTTTTCTTACAATTGAATTTCCATTTGAAAATAGAACTAACAATTTGTAGGTAGGTACTCGGAAACCTCTGATCCTCTCGTTTCATTGCATTGCATTGGGTGAAATAAATAAAACTAATATAAAGTTAGGATAGGTACATACAGCGTTAATTACCTACTTATTTTAATTTAGAATTCGTATTCGAAGAAGTACAATTACAAGTTTAGTAGGTAGTTTGTTGTCTAATACGCGTATTCTACGACTGTACGAAATTCAAATGCTAATGGTTTTATGTATATCTCTATATTTCTGACCTTTCGTGTCAGAAGAGAGGCAGAATATTAAGCCTATTATAATTTTACTCCGTTTAATTGTATTATCACTTAGGACTTAATAATTAGCATAAGCTTTTAACACTCCATAGCCGGTATCTTAATCTTGCGAGACTGTTAAATTATTTCACACACAATTTTATTAAAAGTCTAAGTTTTTACTTTAGTTATTCATTTAATTATCATTCTGAGACGCTTGAACTGCAATCTTTAACTTGCTTATTGCAATTGAAAAGTTCAATAAGAAAACAAACACTAAATTTTTGCTTATTTTATTATTAATCGGTCTAGAATCTAATGTAAATATAAATATTAACTACAAAGCTATAAACACAAATAATCTGCTTAGAAACTGATCGCCAGTAAAATATTAAATTATCAACATTTACTTTTTTATTGGCTCCTGCAGGTTTGTTGCTGATGACATTTCCTGCGTCACCGGTTTTTAAACAAGGCGAAGACCATGGAGGGTCCTCAAGCCTGTAAGTCGAACGAGTCCCTAAGGGTTTACAAGGCGACCGAGCATCTGATTCTCGGGAGTCTCTCGACCGACTCCCGAGAATCAGATGCAGAGCCAATATGTAGGGTCAACTGGGTAGGTACCACCACCTTTCTTATTTCTGCCGTGAAGCAGTTCAGTGTTTCGGATTGAAGGGAAAGGTAGCCAGTACGATTACTGCACGCCTAGCATGACCACCGAAACACGATATGATATAGCCATTTATCGCTTTGAACTGTCAAAAATCATTGGATTTAACCGCCAACTTGAAATTTTATCGAAACTGCGAACACGTATAAGCTGATACCTCGAGTATCGATAAAATTTAAAGTTAGCGGCTATATCCAATGATTTTTGACAGTTCAAAGCGATAAATGGCTATATCATATCGTGTTTCGGTGGTCATGCTAGGCGGGCTGGGCATGGAAGGCACATCATCTTAGTTCCCAGGATGGCAACGCACTTGCAGGGGTGATTTACCCTAAATATTGCAAGGCGACGGTTACCGACTTAACACCAGTTGGGGCGCCAGCTTGTTTGCCATTTCGTAATAAATATGAAAACAACTATACTATACATATATTACGCCGCACTTGGATTCTTGAATTGTAAACGAAGATTTTGTCCACTTATAATTAAATAACCTCAGCTCATAAAAAGACAAATTGACAACGGGTTTGTTTTACACATTTTATGTTAATCTGTACGTACTCACAGTCTGTACAGAGAAAAGGTTTGTAACGAATAAACTTAGGTTTACCAACAATTGCACAGTAATACATACAATATTAGAAACATCAGGCTAAATATCTAAAAGGACAATATGTAAACACCACATGCGTTATTAATAAGTCAACTTAAATAAGAAAAATAAGTTAATCCTAGTTACTATTTTCCACTGGCAAGCAATGGACCAGACGGCGGAATTTAGAATATAAAGTACCAAATACATCAATATCAGTGCTAAGGTTGTTAAGAATTTTACAAACTCTCGAGATTGGGGAATTGGAACCGGTAACAGTTTTTCGAAAAGGAAAACTTAACTTGGTTTCTGGATTATGGAGAGGAAAGATTTGATTCATTGTTTGTATGTAATAGGCTCAGAAACTACTCCTGGACTGATTTTGATGAAATTTGGTATGGACATATTTTTAGACCCTAGGAAGGACATGGAATACTTTATAGCGCAATAACCGACATTAACGCGAGCGAAGCCGCAGGCGACCGCTAGTCTTTAACTTTTTGGTTCCCCGCTCGGTAGATATCTATCGAGAGACAATTAAAAACAATTGTGTCTGGATTTTATTAATTCTTGATGAGTTAATAAGGACAAGAGAATATACTCATTTTTTGCCAAGTTGCGGCTGGTATGCAGTTGGTTGAACTAGTGTAGTTGGACCAACTGAATTAGATAACAATTAATTTTTTTCTTGAGTACGGGCCTAATTAATACACAGGTGCAGTTTTGCAATTCATTGCTCAAGGAACTCAAATTGTTATTAATACAAGTCACCGTCACGAAGTATTTAATTTTATTCCCGCTTTTTCGTCATTGTCAGAACCGCCCCTGTGGCCTAATGGATAAGGCATCGGCCTCCTAAGCCGGGGATTGTGGGTTCGAGTCCCACCAGGGGTAAAAAACCGAAAATGATAATGGATTTTTTTTGACTTAAACTACGTTTTTTATTTAACTTTTACTATTTTTCTTGTAATACTAGCTGTATCCACGACTTTGTTCGTGTGGACTTCCCGTGTTTGTTCCTTTCAACATTTTTCATTGATGCTCAGCTCCTGTTGGTCATAGTGTGATGAATAGCTTAAAGCCTTCCTCGATAAATGGACTATCCAACACATTTTTGTTTAAATTTTAATCAGCAGTTCCTGATGAGATTAGAGAGTTCAACCAAAGTAACAAACAAACTACTCTTCAGCTTTGTAGTATTAACTAGCTTCCGCCCGCGACTTCGTCCGCGTGTACATTTTAAGCCCTTAGGGGTAGAATTTCCAAAAATCCTTTCTTAGTGGATGCCTACACTATATGAGATATATATGTGCAAAATTTCAAGTCTCTCAACGGTTTGGGCTGCAGGTTGATATTAATCTCAGTCAGGAATTTTATTGTCTCAGTCTTGAATTTTAATTATATGTATAGACTAGTTGTCCCGGCCACGCGTTGCTGTGGTAATTTCATACTACTGACCTATAACATTGTATCTGCAGTAAAAAAAATATGACACGAAAGCCTATCACACCACTCTGTCCTCCTCTACGTCGCACTATAATGGGATCCTATTCTCCTATATGCAGAATGACAAAGCTGATGAATAAGGTTAGTGACCTCATCGACATCAATTATTTATCCTTACCTAAATTTCGTAAAATCATTTATGAAATATTATGACTTAGGTACACATTTATAAGGCCACTCTAAATTTAAACGATTTTTTTTTCTATACATTTATACCTACTCAATTACGATAGTCATTAATTACATACTCACTTATTTCAATATTTTTAATTTCAATGTCTCGACACTCTTTTTCATGCATGTGGTGTTTGCCTGTAAGTGACTGTGCACTTAGTTTTAGTTTTAAATAGTTTAGTATCAAGACTGTACTAGTGTATAAGTTGTTGGTGAACCAATAAAGTAAAAAAAAAAAAAAAAAAAAAATGACTACTTATCAAGATAAAAACTATTCTATCGCTCAAGTTAGATCAAACTGAACACGGTGTACAAATTTGATTAAAATCGGTTAAGTAGCTTGGAGTCAATCGCGGACAAACAACGTGACACGTAATTTATGTTTATTAAGATAATACTTAAGTATAGATAAAATACTTGGATGTTATTCCGAGGACGTCGACGGCGCGGCGCTGCGGTCGTGCGTTCTTTGTACCGATCACGAAAGTTAAGCAACCAAGTGCACGGTCGGTACTCGGGTGGGTGACAGATTTTTTTTCAAACCGATTTTCCTCCGTGCTTTGGAAGGCACGTTAAGCTGGTGGTCCCGGGTGCTGTGGAAGAAACAGTCGTTCTCAAGCAGGGTTGGTGTCAGGCACACGGCCGTAAAAATCTAATGCCAAATCCTTAAGCAGTATTGTCCATGTCAAGGCATACCGCACCGACTCCAAATAAAATTGAGAGTAGGGTAGGAAAATGATGATGACTTGGATGTTATTATAATTAATTTTAACCTGAATACTTCTCTTTGTTGAGTATTGCCGGTGTAGATCCCGGTCACAAATTGTATACTCCTTTTACCCCTGGGTGTCGTAACCGACTGAGGAAGTTTCTGAACCCCGTCCAGTCCAACGCAAAGGGGTCACACATACCCACAACAGCATTCCCAAGAATAAAATAATTATTAATTCTTGGCCCAATTCCTCATAATAATGTTGTCAGTAAATGACCTGCAATTATATTAGCTGTTAGTCGAACTGCTAAAGTTCCATTTCGAATAATATTACTAATAGTTTTAATTATAAATGTATTAAAAGAGGATTGGTGTCAGGCAGCCAGTGGGCAATAAAACTGTGAACAAACTTCGGAATACAGAATTCCGAGGGCAAAACCGTTATTTGTTCAACAAGCGAGTGATTCATAAATAGACTACATTTAAAGGCACGAGACAAAAAAATTGCTCTCGTGTGACACATAATTTCTTTCACCTCTCTAGCGAGAAAATTGTTATAGGTAAGAAAAACAAGCCAATACTTTAATACATGTTTAATATCTTAAAAATTATTATTGAATATTAAAGTAAGATTAGTAAAAGAATTTAGATTGAACGTTACAGTCTTGTTTAGAGCTCGCAGCAAAAAGCGTTTTTCCTTCGAGATTTTACGAAGCAAAAGAAGTCTTTTGGTGCTGGAGAGGTGAAAAGAAATAAAGAGTCTGTTGAGGATTCCGCGTGAAGTCTACCATGTTATAGCATAAAAGCTTTATAAAGAATTATCGTGACCACGAATACATAGCTAAAGTATCTCGTTATAACAGCCTTTATTATTCGATCCACTGCTGGGAAACAAGGCCTCTCCTTGACATCGAAGGAGGTTTAGGCAGTACTCCACCATGCTTGCCCAACGCGGATAGGTGGACGGAGTATAAGATGATCAATACGCATTTGCTGATCCATTAGTCGCCTTCTACGACATCCATTAGAGGTTATAGGGTTATGCCATTCTACTCTGCCGGCATCACACGTCAATAGTACTTATTAAGTACTATATAGAATTCTGGATACGCTTCGTTATCGCATAAAAAGGGGAATTTGGAGTTTAATGGCCAATGAATAGTTGTACATATATTTATTTACACATACCTTGTAATATATCAGGGCCACAGACTGACCTTACCGATATTTATAGCAGAATCACCAATCTCTAGGGAAGGCCTCGTGAGGGTCTCAGTACGTGGTAAAGTGCAATATACGCGCACAAGACACACACGATGTAACAATTGGGAAGATTTAGCTTTATTTGAAGAATTTAATGTTCCTTTAGATTTGCGGCAGCATGTGTACACATTAGGTACACATCCTACTAATATTATAAACCTGAAAGTTTGTATATATGGGTGTGTGTTTGTAAGCCTTTCACGCAAAAACTACTGAACGGATTTTAATGAAACCTTACAATAATATAATAGCTCATACATCAGAATATCTCATAGGCTATAATTTAACCGACATTGAAGCTGCAGGCGACGAAGTTTTAATACAATCTATTTATTTATTACTAAAATGAATATTTTTGTTTATTTAGTGTACACAAACCTTTTTTTTGTTGACAGGGAGGTCAAATGCATTTACGCATCGTATGTCGGACTCGAAGTAAAGGCGTTCACTAAATAAACATCCTCCCCGGCCTGACCTTCTTCGCGCTTTTACGGGGCGGCTCGGGATCTGTGCAAGCACAACTAACACCGAGACCTAGCGTACACGAACCTATCCCAATTCATATCATAACTAGTAAAATCTAATATTGTCTTAACCTTCAAAATAATATTTGAGATTGTCCTCTACGTCGTCATCATCATCATTTCGCCCACTGTTGGACATGGGCCTCCCCAAAGATCTCCAAACCGATCCATCCTGCGCTGCCCGCATCCAGCGGCTCATGCGACATTTACCATCCATCGGCCTACCAACACTTCGTTTTGCCTATAAAAGTTTAAAAAAAGTATGAAACCTAAAGTTTTTAACAATGCTTATTAGAAGGAAATTATTACATAATTTATGCAAATACGTAGGAGTAAAATCTGCTCATGATCTACGCATAAAAAAGCGTAATATACTCGTGTTGAAAATTATTATATCTATTGAGCTGCAATGATGTCTTTAAATCATTAGCAAATTGTGGAGCTGTGCAATTTCTTTCCGACCAGCTTATAAAAAAACAAATAAACATTATCGTTCCGAAAGATACTTTTTGATTTCTTATTCTTATTAGTAATCCTAAACTAGTCTAGATGTAGATTGTAGATATATGCAATGTATAATATATTGAGTAAATAAACAATATGTAAATGCATTAGTGCGTCGAGATTTCCAAAGAAGCTTAGATACATAGGTACCTACTACTATTGCTCAAGTTAATATGGAATACTACGTTCATTATAATAAAAGCATTATTATATCACTCGTATTCCCAAATGTCGAGGCAGGCTCACTCACACATCACACCAGTTATATGAGCTTGAAACATATAGCCATTTGTTAAAGGCGCTCGAGGATAAGCCAAAACTGTAACAAAGTAACTGGAGCTTTATCGTGTTATTTACGATCGTTAAAAACAAAACCAAATTTTAAAATATCTATTTCGCTGTGATCGTGCAGCTGTACTATCTTATTATCGCTTCCGTATATTTTGACATCAATACCCGTTGTATTAGTTTTTTTTTATAAAAAAAAAACATAACTAATTTAGTTGCGGAGTTTCTCCCGAGTTCTTGTTGTAAAAAAACGTGTTGAGAAACTCCCAAATCAACCGTACAATTTTTGTTTGGTACCTTAGTTACATTTGACTTGACATTGGCAAAATGCGTATGCTTAATGCGACGCGACGCCATTAATTAAGAATAGAATAGAACTTGTATGGGAAACATGATTTGCACCTCTTTCCGCTAGGGTTCACGTTTCCTATACAAATTGAACTCAGATAGTTACGTTTTTATACAAAACAACTTACAAACTATTTTGATTTTGATTGCAGTCGAGTTTTTTGTGTAAAATAAACATAACCATCATGTCCTCAATGTCCCACACCTTAGCCACACAATAAATTTAAGACAATTTGGCCCGATGTGTGAGTACTGGGTAGAAACAATTACAGTAGTAATCGGTCTTCGATACTACTAACAATTGGCCTTCATTCGTTTTTGACAGTCAAAGGTGAAATGAAAATTACTTTACTTTCGAATTTTAATCCAGAGCGTGTAGCAACAGGATATCTCCAACGAGAGCTCTCCCACTACTTAGCTAAATACAAAAAACTTTCCAATGCCACAATAACACGATTCCATTCTAAGCCTACAAACAAAAATCGTAAGGCTACTTACCGTGTTTTTCGTTTACTACCACTCCGACGAAAATAGGCGTGTGTTTATGCCTAGAAGTTTAACGACCTATGCAGGTATCTGCGTGCGTGTGCGTGGCCGGCCTCGTGTGCGTGCGTCTGCGACCTTGAGAAGGGTCGTCTGAAGCTGAAATGTTGTGCTGAATTACAAAGGGGGGAAAGTGGGGAGACGGCCGATCGATATTCAAATTTTCAGTAGCCATTGTGTCGCATTTTTTGTTGTTGCAGAACTGATTTTAATGCAAGCTTAATTTAAAAATAGCGAGTTGTTTATTTTCAGGCTGCCGAAGCGTAATTATTTTTCAATTTGCTTCGAATCAATTCGTGTATTAAGGTATAATAGACAAATTTATACGAAGCAAACTACCAAGTAAGGAAAGTGGGTGAAAGTTGTTTACAAATAATTAGCTAAGGTTTTGCAAACGAGAGGTACGGAGGCGTTGCTGATCACTCTACTCCACTCAACCAAAAGAAATTTTCGCTATTTTTGTGATTTGAGCACAGAACACAGAAAGCGGTTTCTGTTTTCTGGTTTCGTTTCTATTACAAAAGTTTTAACGGATATATTAAAATTATAATATGAGACGTAAGAACCGGGCAAGAATGAGGAGATTACAAGCATCAAATATACACAATAAACGTATATAGTAGCCCTCTCAAACATTTGGAATTCTGATACGTGCCTCTATTTATAAATTAGGACGCAGCGAGTTACACACTTTTTTATAAAAAGTGCTAGCAAATGACTCCATTCCACCTGATGGTAAGCAGCAGTAGAGTCCAAATGCGAAGATAGCTAGGGCGAGAGATAAACAGCCACGCTAGCCACCCTCGCCTTGCCGACCTGCAAGGTGCTTCTTCACGCCTCTTTTGAATGATCCAGGATTGTAAGGGAACATTTAAGCTGGCAGTGAATTCCATTTCTTGATTGTGCGACAAAGAAATGAGTTGCCAAATTACTTAGTTCGCGTTGGAATAGTAGCCCTATATAACCTCTTTTTTCGGTTTCAAAAGTCAGCCTGCACTCGTGACCCTATGAAAGGGAAAAGGTGGGATTAGGGAAAAATCTCCTCAGAACACTCGCCATGGTAAAGACTCAATGATGCAATTGAAGAGGCTTAAGATGTTTAGTCACCTCTACGTTGCCGATGATGTGCATTGCGCGCCGCTGCAATCTATCCAAGTAAGTTAAGTACTTTGCGGAGCCATCCCAAGAAGTGCGAGTAATACTCTAGTTTTGATTTGGAATATCCACCTTAACCTCTTTTGTTTAGCTTTTCATCTTCCTTATTACTTAGTAATCTTACTTAATAGTACGTGAGAGGGCCTATTTCGTGCTAGCGGTCGCTTGTACCAACTATTAGGAATGCGAAGTAAAATGTCTCTCAGACTACACTTTACATAACTTGTGTCTGTCTATTTGCACACGCAGCTCGCTCAGATGTCTATCGCTTTCAGGATATCCAAAACCGATTCATGTGCATGCCTACAGACCTAGAAACATCTTAATTAACCAGGACGATCCGATTACGAGCGCTAATGCACTACTCACTAATAAATAATCTTACATCTCAACAGCACACCTACGCACTCGCCATTCACCTTACTGCACCTGCAGACGGGAGCAAAGACCCGGTTCATACTCGTCGCGCTATTCCAGGTGCAGATATGTGCCTGAACACTTCTCCGTTCCCTCCACGTCACGGCACACCTGAAAGGTCCGAGCTCTAACAGGCACCATCAGACCCTTTGCTCCCTTCCGATTCGAACCCTGCTGAGAGTCTAGAGGACTTGACACTCTCTCGCGAGAGACACCTATCAAAAAGAAGCCCTCTACGGGCAGTTTGCCATACAGACTATCAGGATGTCACCAAGTTTCTCGAAATCTCCGGTGACGCTGTAAAAGGCTTTTGCCGCCAATCACAGAACGAGACCCTTTCTGTGTCCCGTGCGGCCAACAGCAATAGTCAATGAAAACACTTAATTATTTAATTTGCTTTTTTATAAAAATGTTTTTCCTACTCTGAACTCACCAAGTTAATTACAGTCCACTCTCTTCCCCGTTTTTTTACAACACAGCGAATGTATTATAGTCAGACATTTTTATTACGTAGTACCTGATGAACTTTGCAAATGTTCACAATACAACTGCTGATGACCAAAGTAAAAATAGGTACGAAACTATTGGTAGCAAGTATTACAGAACAAGCGGTGGCGTTTATACAACATGGTAGGTACTAAAGTGTTAATCTACTTCTCATATTTTTCTACCTTCTGCGAATAATGCACCTTTACTATAGCTATAATATAGCAGCACCAGACGAATTATTGAAAAAATATCATGACAATATAGGTACCTACCTACTTAACAGTGGCGTACCCACATCAGGCGAAACCTAGCTGTCAGTTTAAGTTTTCAGTGCATTATTTCATTGAACACTTTCTTGTCTATCCACCTTAGTTTCAACAGAATAAGGCCCAAGTTGCATTGCAGATGCTCTTGATAGCAGCGACCCCTAGCCGTGGGCATTGAACGCTTCTGACATTGAAAAGGCCGTTGTGGAATTCCTCACACCACTGAAAATATGCCTCTGTAACGACCACCCACTGGGCGAGCGGATCGTGGGGTGTAACGCACACTTTTATATATTGTACGTATTCTACGTTAATGGAGTGTGCTTTTCATTTATCATTACTTTGTTAGTACGTAAACAAGATCTGAAGGTGTGATACGCTATTCTTACGGCGAATGTGACAGGTTTGTTGTAAAGTAACAATGAATTTGTATTTTGGAAAGTGTTCACTTCTTGTGGTGTACAAATCTAAATATTGATTAGTAGTTAGGTACATAGGTACAATCCTCTTTTATACTATAATATTACTGGGTGCAAACCATTAATTCATAGGTAGGTTATATCAAAACCTAACAAAGAAATATTTATGGTATTCAATTATTTTTTCTAAAAAGGTCGAGCAAATGACTATTTTTCCACCTGTTTGTAAGCAGAAGTGGAGTCCAAATGCGATGATAGCTAGTGCGACAGATACACCGCCGCGCTTCTTCACACCTCTTTTGAATGACCCAGGATTGTAGGACGGAGGGAACACGTGCGCTGGCAGTGAATTCCATTTCTTGATTGTGCGACAAAGAATCGAGTTGCCAAATTTCTTAGTTCGAATTGGATTGGTAGCACAGTTTGTCGGTGACACCGTAAGCCAGCACGAGTAGTCCTCAAAAGGAAGGGAGATGGTGGGATTAGGGAAAAAAACTCCTCAGAGCACTCGCCGTGGTACAGACAGTAGAACGCGCTCTGAAAAGCAACATCGCGTTCGGGACGCAAGTGGAGACGCTCAAGATGGTTAGTCACCGCTTCGTCGCTGATGATGCAGATCGCGCCACTCTGCAATCTATCCAAAGCCTCGCGAGTACCTAAGTACTTGGCGAATCCTACACACAGAATCATAAGGACAAGTACTATTGCATCTTGTAGGTACATAAAGCAAGCAATATTTTAATAAAAATGCTAATGTTGGTTTGTATGTAGATTTGCACCTAGCTAGGTACCTACCTAACATTTGTACGTCTCAACCAGTTAATCAATTATCATAAAATTTTGTTTAAGTATCAGGGTCATAGCTGGTAAAGTGGTCATGGTCAAAAAGTCAAAATTTCTTTATTCGTTTTGAGGTACAATTTATACACTTCTGAAAGTCAAATTTCATGCCATCCGTTCACGGGCACAGATTTAATAATACAAGGAGATAGGCCAAGCCGCGTTTAACTTGTGACAAGTGTATGCCCTGTGGGCATACATTTCCGCCACTTCGCCTTCCAATAAAGTCAAGTGAATACGTAACTCAGCGATTCGACCGATCTCCTTTGCGGCTGTGCTTACAATGAATAGGGTATATTACGGCATGCTCGACTAGCACCATGTTATGTAGTACGGCCGCTGATCGCGACACTCGGTCTTTCTATGAACTCGGCGATTCGACCGATCTCCATAAATTGATATATCTGTGGTTCACGGGGCTACCAGTGCCCGTAGTGTAAGTTTTCCGTATAGAAAACGTTTCTTCAGAGCTCATTTTGTATTGGAAACATGATTGCACTTCTCTCCGCTAGGGGCGCTATTCACGTTTCCTATACAAATAGAGCATAGCTAGCTACGTTTAATAAGAAAAAATCAGGAGTGGTCTCCCCTTGACTTTCTCGTATACCGGAAACGACTCAAAAGTTGATAGAAACCTTATATTTTGATGTCATACATGCATGTTAAATTTTGGTCACCCATCCGAGTACCGACCGCGCACTTGGTTGCTTAACTTTCGTGATCGACGGCTCAAAATTTAATAGAAACCTTATATTTTGATGTCATACACGTATGTAAAATTTGGTTGCAATACGTTAAAGCATGCTCGAGTTACCGTGCTAACGCACAGACACACACACATACATAATATACAGGCACTACCTTTGCTATGACATGCCACAGTAGTGTTATCTGCTTTTGAGGCCAACCGTGCCTACCTTTTATACAGACACAAAACTGAAGAATTGAAAAAAAAAACTATTGTACAGAAAGCTGCAGGTGTAAATGCTATGATAGTTTTATTTTCTTTCTTGTAGTTCGATGCTAGCGCCATCTATCGAACCTTAAATATACTTTGAATATAGATAAGCATGCTTATCTTTCATGGTAGCATGCTTCTCTTTTATGGTAGCATGCTTTTACACGTGCTGAGAACCGTTTTACTTAGTTCAGGTTTACATCGATAGATGACACTATTCTGCGATATAATTTAATAATATTTGAGCCTGTGTTCGCAGATTTGAAAAGTACTTTTTTATACTACTAGCCACCACACGTTGTTTTGGTTAATTTGCAAATTGAATAATGTATAACAACTAAATCGTTTAATCACGGTTATAATCCCAAACGTGGTTACATTTGTGACTAAGATTGGATTTGCTCTTAGATTTGTGATGAGAATTTGTATGGCATTCTCGTTGCATAGCAACGGTTGTTTGTGTCACTTATCGAAATATTTGCGCTTTGTAGTAATTTAAATTTTCTGCGCAATTCTCTTAATTTTTCTTTCCGTAGAGTTTTCTACAAGATATCTACTGATAAAAAAAGCTGGTTGAAAAAACAAAAGTAAAAGTCGTTCTATGTTATGGTGTGACAAGGGTGTGACCAAGTGAAAAGGGATTAATTTTTATAATAGATTGCTAGGTATTTAGTGGATTCAAATTTGTATATTTTTGTGCCAACTTTCATTGATTGATTATAATAATTATTCATTAATAAGTTTTTACATTTATATTGTATCCTTAAAAAAATCAATATACTTAGCTACGCATGTGATTTTGTTGTTTTGTATGTGCGCTTTCAAGACAAAACTTATGTGTTTTTCTTTTTCTATTAATAATCGAACGCAGCCTATATCGAACTTAAAATTCGTAGTTGCTCTAATAATTATTATAACTGCACGTGTCCCAAAATAGGAAAAATATCTTCTACAAAATAGTAGTTGTAGAACGTATAGTACGTATACCTAGTATTTGTAGAACGTAGTATTTGTAGAACTAAGTATTTGTTGTCCTGGCACCCTCATCTTGAAGTAATTAATAGCCGAATGCGAAAAATTATATGCGTTTTCAAGTCACTTAGATATATTGCCACCAACAAAATAATTACTAAAACAGCCCGCCTAGCATGACCACCGAAACACGATATGATAGGATATGATATAGCCATTTATCGTGTTGAACTGTCAAAAATTATTGGATATAACCGCAATCTTGCAAATTTATCGAAACTGCGAACATGTAAGTATAAGCCTATACATGTTCGCAGTTTCGATAAAATTTCAAGTTGATAACGGTTATATCCAATAACGGATCCATTTTTGACAGCTGAGACACAAAATGTTTAAGAGATTAATCATTTTGCAAATGCGCTTGTGTCAATTTAGGTTACTTACGTAACATATTTATCGGCTATCGGGATTAAAATAGTGTGATAAACTGTATGGGGTACATTTTAACCAACAGGATCAATATTATAGGATTTAAAAACCACATAAAAATAAAACCTATACCTAAATACCGGCAAACATTTCACGTACTTAATTGCAATTTGCAATGAACATTAATTTACCTTTCCAAGTTAGAAATACTGAGTGCTTGAATTTAACTTAACTACACACTTAGCACGAATCAAATCATCAAAAACAACAATTTATTTGATTACTTTTAATTGATTAGTTTGAACTTTATATCTACATTAACTTACTACCTACCTAAAGAATTATTTATCCTTATTTTAGTCCTTAAGTAAGTTTCTACTAGAATATACATTGTACGCACTGTTTTTTAACCCAAAAAAATGAAAAAAAAAACTTTTTTTTTAACGGAAAGAAAAAGTTTAATGTTAGAGCAAAAGAAAGGTGGCCAATATGCAATGATTTTAGTTGCGTATCATTGGTTTTTGTCACCAGAGAAATTAAAACAATACCTACTTCAAGTTTTAGGGTTGTCCAATTTAGTTGTTGGTCCAATAAACTATATTTTTCTATTTGTATTAAGTATCATTACCCCTTATTCAAATACAATGGGTAGTTTGAATGATTTGACAAGTAGCATAGATTAATACACTGCTATACTGTAGGTATTTACCTACAACCAGAGTAAGTTGAATAATATAAAATTACAAATAACTTAAAAACTAAGCTTTGTAATACGCTACTTCTTTTGTATGTACTTAGGTAATATACCTTCGTCTAACTAACTAAGCATTTAACAAAGTTAATGCATATTTGACTACTTACTGTGAATAGCCTGCCTAGCCTAGGTAGGTACCTATTCACGTTAAAAAACCATTTTAAAGTCAAAAGTGTAATCATTATCAGTAAACGTGCCAGTTTACAATTTCATCCGAAGAACCATTTAGTCACATAGTGACTAAGCAGTTTGGTGCTAGAACAGAGAGAAATAATTTGTACTCATTGCATCGGAAGTTAGTCGGTGTTGTGTGTAGGTACAAATATGTGCGGAGTAATAAAAAGTCGAAGGTAAATCTATTGTGTTTGTAAAACATCTATTAGAACGAGGCAAACAGAGCTGTTTACTACAGAAAAAATGTCTCGTTAAAATGAATTTGGACTGCAAAAAAACCTTGTATTATTATTATCCAATAACATCTACATTAGTCTAAACTGCCTCTCCAAGAATTCATATGAATGGTGTATTATTGTTAAAAAGACCTCAAAAAATGGTTGGCATATTTACTTAATTTTTTCGGTCGGTAATTAAACTGAACAGTAAGTTAAACCGAATTAAAAGTCGGTTGAATTTTTACTTTTTTTTCTTACGTCATAAATATTAAAACAGGGGGAAGAGGTTGGCCTACTCTATTTTTTCTTATATACGGGGGAGGGTTTCAAAAACTAGTAAAAATAGTCTTACGTCATTAAGGTTTACACAATTATCTCTGATGTGTTTGAGCCGGAAGGGATCGCTTTATCTACTCTCATCAGCCTCATCACAGTCATTAATACCTGCATCCATTTTTATTTAGTTAAAAAATTAGTGAAACCAGTTTTATTTATTTAGAAAAAACAACTAAATTAGTGAAACCAGTTTTATTTATTTAGAAAAAACAACTAGGTACTTGCGGCGACTGCTTAAGCGGAATGTAGGTACCTATGTTCGTTTGTCACATCGTACAAAACCAACTTTGGTTTAGTCCACAGAACATAGATATAAGAGGCTATGTTCTGTGGTTTAGTCTATCAAATCCAACGAATTAGGAATGAAATCTCATTATAATCTTTTAAATTCAAAAAGTACTTATCTACTTATACATATTCAATGATATTTAATGCAACGGAAACAGCAAGGTTATCATGTTTTCAGTTAAATCGAGACTTTTAACCAGAGTTTATGCAGAATTTAGTTATTCACTTAATTATGCTGCGGTAAATTACGCCGTTCGTTGCAATTAAGTTTAAAAACGCATGGATAATAATTGACACTTATTTGGCCTTCTGCACACTAGTATATTATATTATAATAGCTAAGTGGTTGTCTGTTCACTTATTTTCAAAAATCTTTTAAAAGTTAACACGTAAGATTCATTACATACAAGTATTTTATATTGTACCATTCATATAATCATGCTCCTAAAAATCACACTCCAGACAAAGTCCGAACAAAAGTCTAGAAGTCTGGACATATCTGGACTAATCCTGCAGCATACACCGAACTCAAATACATTGTCTTCATCATTGTGATAAAATATATGATAAATAAAAAGACGATGATAAAAGACCACCTTCATTCCATAGATTTTTGATTCTAGAAAATTTTCATATAAAATTCTTCGACCACATGTAAGTTGGAAGGTGGAAGTAGCCTTAAAAAAACCGTAACTGCGATTTGTTGAAAAGCCGAAAGTAATTCACATCAGAAAATCCAACCCACTATACGAGCATTTTATACAAAAAATTATGCGCTTATGCAAACGATAATTTTATTTCCATAATATTTTGAGAGCGTTGCTTAGGGCATTCTCCGTAATTCCTTTTGAAAGGTTATGACGAGCAGGAAGAAGTAATACGGGTTAAACGGGCAAAACCGATTCGTGTGTGCGACATGTAGGCACGGATTACATACGATTGCGTATTGCATTATTAATCGCCGTTTGCATTAGGTATGAAAAAATTTGATGCATAAATTGGCAAAACACCACGGTACATTCAATGCAACGACTAGAGAAGTTCAGCAAGTGTGCTATTGGTTTTCGGATAACTAAACTTTGCCCTGATTTTCTGAAGGAAATCTGGAAAATCGGAACGAAAAAGTTACGCAATATAACAATTTATGGAGGAAGGTGTTTCTTGTCCGTTCTTCTGATAACAAGGCCTCCATGGTTCCTTGAATGTATGTCATCAAATTTGACGTTCATGCGCGAACAAAATTATTCCTAAATGAATGAAGAAATTTTAAATTTGTGCCTAGGAATGTGGGCATCGCCACCCATCACGTCACCCCGGAAAGTGGTTCAGGGAGAGTCTCTTGTATATGTGGAATGTAATAGGAGAATTAGAAAATTTAAAAAGAAGTCACATCGGAGGCCTGAAATATAAACAAATATGAATATGAAATAGCTATTATAAAACCGATGTCATGTATATGTCGGGAATTTATCCAGTGCTCTTCGTGTTGTGTCAGGGGATCTGAAGGGGGTCGTCAGGGTTTGCAGCGCATTAGTGACAGCTCTTTCTCCTTGAACGACCTACAGACTTTAATTGATGTGAAGATTAGAAAGAAAAAGAAAAGAAACCTTACAGGTTTCCGTGTACGGCTCATGTATTATGTGTGTTTTATAATAATGTATTGTAAATAAATAATTTAAAAAAAATTGGGCGATTTGCCGACTAGAAATCTTCTAGGGAGGTTCTCATTACAGACTAGATACCCACTAAGGTCCTCTCCTTTTTAAAAAATCCCATGAGGCTGTGTAGGTCATCTGCTGCTGAAAATGTCCCGTACATTGATTATAGCCCATTGTTTGTTTATATCTTACCTCCGGTCACTGTCACAAATTACATTCGTGTGTATTGCGAACTCAGACCTGCTTTAGTGACGTAACCACAAGTAGCGGGTTTCGCAAACCGTCGGTCGCGCGATCAGGCCGCGAGCGGCGCCCGCGCCGCGCTTTATGTAACATTTTCTTTACCATGATTAGTACTGGGTTTGACGTCATTAATTATTTTTTTGCGGTTTTAATGTTCATTTGCTATGGTGTTGCATAATAAAATTAAAGAGAATGAGTTTAAGAGAGTTAGCGCGTAGCGGATTAGTCTCTCGATTTTGGAGCAATTGCTCCGGAGAAGCACCTCTACCTTACCAAAGACAACTACTTAAGCGTAACTAGCTTTTCGTAGGTAATGTTGTGTTTTATATCGCTGAGTGAGCTTTCCATAGCTTCACAGGGTCGTGGGTGGATTCGGTATAGGTTATTTTGACGTTCAGAAGAGGGCTGGTCCAAGTCACGTTAGCCGCAGAACCGATGACGGGTGAAGCAGTAAGGTGCTGGAGTGGACTGGAATTAGGACCCGTTCCAGAAGCGTTGGTGGACCGAAAGCCAGATGAGCGGATCACCAACGTACTCTTGACCCAGAAACGAACGAGGGAAGCTCAAGAAGTCAATACCGAATACTGGTGCAAATTAGGAGGCGACTTACACTTATTATATTTTGTGTTGCTTGTTATGTATAATTTAAATATATTTTTATATTAAAATGTACTCTATCACTCTGTTACGTGCTATTGTAGTGTTCCTCGCCTGGAAGAGGTATCAGAGCTAAGATTGACTTTGCCTATTTTATTTATTCGATATGTGCAATAAAGAGTTTAAATAAATATTTTTATCTTATAGTTACATCTGTAACGGTTCTCAGTTGTATTATGAGTAGACATGCTTTCCCGGATGAGTTAGTTTGATCCAAATGTAGATAAAATGAATCTTCATTGGCTTGTTACCACTCCCTTCTTCAATTAGTCTGAGAGACACTTATGATTTCATTAGGAACATGTTATCCTATTAAGGTCAGTCACGATAACCATCGTTTCTTTTTTCCTGTAATACCGTTTATTCCTAATTCAGTTACAGTTGCGTAAGGTCTATATTTAGACAACAATTATCGAGCTGTCAGTAACTATCTAAGTAAGATCGTAGGATCGTAGCCTGTTTTTGTCCAACGTCAAAAAATCATTTGATTAATTGTAAAATATTTATTTATTTCGAATCCCATTGCGATTGCCAGAAAAATAAGAAGGTGCATATAACGTTAGGCGCACCAAAAATAACACAGGAATAAAATAAATCAAATGTTTGCAGGAGAATTTGAGCAAGTGCATGTTCAATGTCATTTCTAAAAAAGTTCTGCCATTGGTAAAGACGACAGCATATCGTCACAATGTAAAATTGCTCAATTTCTTCAATACATGTCAATTCAATTCAATTCTTTATTGCAATCATGTGTGATGTGGTCTTATAACTAAGCATGAGTATCAACATGAACCCTGCTAGGGTACAGCAATGTTATTCTACACTCATAAAGTTCAAAGTATATTGAAGAAATTTAACAATTTGTGTTAGCCTGATCTGTAGGCCTATTCGCTAACTTTTTTTGACAATTACATAATCCATTGCTGTTTTACACGACACGCTATTATGGAAGTTGTCGTCTAAAAGCAGCATTGTATATGTAATCCACTCAGTGATCATCACTTTCAACTGTCAAAAAAAGTTAGCTGATAGCCCCCCTGGCGTCGTCTGTATATTGAATAATAACAAATTATTTTGTACACGGTAACAAAAAAATTACCAGAGGCAGTCTCAGGTGGGACAAAAAGAAATTCAATTCATTTTCTTTTCTACACCATTCGCTTTTGTGCTGTCAAATATGTCGACACCGTTTCTAATGAGAATGAAATCTATTCACAACTCTATACAGGTATATTCCAAACAGAATCACACTACGATTTAAACGCAATTACACGATCAATGAAGAAATTGGGTAGGTAATAATGTTTTTGTGACGATTCAAAATAGTGTTTCTTATAAAATATGCGTAAACAATCATAATATACTATTATAAATATAAGTTAAGTGAATGTTCAAATTATTTGTCTTTCTTTTGCAGAATTTTATAGTGAATGGATACTAAGGGTACAATATCGCGTACCAAACATTGAATAGTTTTGAGAACATAATGTAGAGTATAAATTACAGGCACAATAGAGTGAGCAGTATTTCTCCCTGACGGCAGCGTGTGCGGCTCTGGTGACGGATGAGACAGTTTAGGGCCTAGGGGGTCTTAATGTCACCATACAAGACAAGTTTAAATGTTTACATCAAGTTTTAACTGTATCTGCTCATTCTTACTTCTTATAAAATTTTAGTGATAATCAAAATATTATTTCAGTATAACTTCAATACTATAAATTCTTTGCGTCAGTAAATTAGGCAGCGGGGATCAGAGCGAATTCAAGGTGCTTGCAACAAAATGCTAGTCCCATATATTATCAATCTATAATATAAAAATGAATCGCTGAATGTAAGCGCAAATCTCGAGAGCAGATGAACCGATTTCGCTAATTCTTTCTTTATAATATTCCTTGAAGTGCGAGGATGGTACGTACGGAGAGAAAAATGAAAAAAAAATGAAAAAAAAATAAATACATAATGTAATTGTTGACTTATTAACATTCTTTTTTCTGCTATTCGGGACACCGGATCTACAAAAGCAGAATAAGTCTTAAAAAAAATAAAAAATAAAGAATCGACTGTTAGGCGGTACGCAACTAGTTTTCTAATAAAATGTTTACTGTGAAATAAATGTCTCTAACTATACTATGTGTAGTACCTATAAAAATCCAAGCACGCTGTGCGTCAGTGAATGAGTCTAATTTGGAGTCAGCCCCTCACCTAAACTCAATGCATTCCGAGTAACTTTCACTTCACTTCCTCCCTTTATCGAATCCTGAATCGTATCCGGAACGCTTATGGTAAGATTGCTTGATATCCCGATCCAATAGTGCCGCTTTGTTTATACGCCGATATTGTAATTCACCTATTCAATCTGTAAACGTTAATGTACTTGTGTCTAGTCTATGATTCTACATTGTTTATGCTCCTATAAAACTAAAATATATTAGATTCAAGGTCTTAGATTCAAGTAATGGTGTTTTACTTTCTCGCATACGTAGTTTAAAGGAAGTCTTGTAATCGTCAAAAAATTCGACCTCGAGATTTTGACGGATTTACACGTTTTGGACCTCCCTGAGTCCTAAAATATAGTTTTTGAAATTATGTCTGTGTGTCTGTGTTTTAACTTATTGCAACCAAATTTAACATGCATTGTATGACATCAAAATATAAGGTTTCTATCAAATTTTGAGTCGTCGATCATGAAAGTTAAGCAACCAAGGACGCAGTCGGTACTTACTCGGAAGGTTCACCGAAAATTTAACATGCATATATGACATTAAAATATAAGGTTTCTATCAATTTTTGAGTCGTTTCCGGTATACGAGAAAGTCAAGGGGAGACCACTCCCGATTTTTGTAGTAAGTACCGCGCCTCCGTTTTTCAAAAAAGAACCCGTTAACTATTAATCGTACTGTTCAATCATTGTAAACAGATTAATGTTGAACAACATTATAGTGGTTAAACTTTATTATTATTATATTGGTGGTCCATAGAAATTAATTATTCCATAAATATACAAGCTGTAATAGCAACGCACACCCGGAAATTATCTAACTAAAGTAACAATAAATTGTTATTACAACAAGAACTCGTCTCCAAAACTAAATCGTTAACTTGACTTTTTCATATTTTTGACATCTGACAGCTGTCAAACTGTTGTCAAGATGTATGAACCTTTAGGGCCCTCCTAAGGGCCCTCCAGACTCACGCCGAGAACACCTGAGAAGCGTGAATGTTATTAGTTTCTCGCCTTCTCGTTCTCGCGCTCGCCTGTTCTCCGCTCGGTGTCGGTTTTTATGCCCGTTTCAAAAGCTTTCTCGGGCGAGAAAAGAAAACCGCATCACATTCTCACTCGGTTCCAGTGCGTGGAGAGTGGTTTGAAATAAGATTCACAAACCTTGTTCTATTACAATAAATTCATGTCATCCATCATCGCCTAGGCCTTCTTGTTTTCTTAATATTATTTTTGGTTCTAACATTTATAAGATTTTAGTATACTAATGCACACAATACTAAAGCCGCTGCACTGTCAAAGTCGCCTATTTCGCATAACGATCGAGTACGTAAGTGAGAAGGTCGCGTGAGTGTAGATACCATCTCGTTTCTCGGGTCAAGTCTCGGCGAAAAGTCTCGCCTTATTAGTCGGACGGCATGATAACATGCCATAAAACTGGTTTTATTACGCGAGTTCTCACATGTGAAAACGGAAGCGTTTCGGATTTGGTTAGGATAAAATTATAAAAAGCGCGACAAGGCCCCAGAGGATCTAGCGAATGGCCAAACGATTCAATCCAACGCTTTACGAATAATTATAGATTAGAATTTATGAAACTGATGTCTTTCTCTTTGCATCATATTCCTCAGTGTTCCTCAGGTCGTGACCTCCTTTCTACATCACTTTCTCACGTATGGTCTTTCTCCATCTGGAAACTGACGTATTATATTATTGTCAAAATAACATGGCGACCGTTCGTGTCAAATCTAATAGTTGGAGTTGTTATCCGCAAAAACGCTTTTGAGCGTTTACCTCTGATCCACTCTGATGCTTCTCTTACTAAACAATAAATAGAAAAAGTTTGAAAAAAGAACACTGTACCTATATATTTTATCTAAAAGCAAACGTATTAAAAAAGTGGCGCTACCCATTAGCACTTAACGGTCGTCCAAACAGTCTAATAGCCAAGAAATAATTAAGATGACTTAGTCTCTTTACATAATGCCTTTAAAAAAAGACTCCTTGACGTAACCACGAACTTTATGTAGATCACGAGGCTCAATAACGGTAAGCGAGAGATTTCTCGATGCGAACAGCGATAAAGGTTTTTTTTTACAGCATTTGATACTAATAATATCTATTTATGTAAGACAAGTGGTTGCGTCAGTCTCTGATTTGTCATTGTTGAAAGATATATCTTAAATTTGATAATTGGCTTAGAACTTTCTACGCCTATTATATATTTGTTACTTTTAGATTTATGTGACAGCGGTATCGTATTGAGACAAGGAGTTAACAAAGCATTAGAAGGGTGAGAGGAGATGGTTGATTTGATTACTATGCTTGTGGGAGTTCGTTAGCCATTTCTTCTCCACCAGCTTAACAATTATTCAAACAGAGTAATTATTATTTCATCCAAAATGGTGTTAGTAGCCAAGTCCATTTAAATAAAAAACTTTTTGATTTTATATTGTTCAGATTTTGATTTCTAGTAATAATTATATTTTATTTTGTCAAGATTATCTCTAAATTGTTATAAAATACTCTTCGTTTGCTTTAGACAGAAGTATGTATGTATTAGACGATAAACAAGTGACAGGATTCAATGCAATGCAAATATTATTTGTTGCAAGTCTAGTGTGGATCCTCAGTGTGGATACAACTTTCGCCGGCAATAATCCCGAACCGATACGACTGACTTTAAAAAAAAAGGAGTGTTTGGCGGGAAACAATGGCGTCTGGATGTCGATCTTTATTTCGATAATTCAAAATAGCTCCGGAGTGGATTTTGTGCAGTGAAAGTGGTGTCGTTTCGTTGCATATGCATCCGTGTTGACGAACAGTTATGAAGAATCATTGAAATAAAGGTTTTGTGTATGTGGCGTTGAGAATTGTATAATGGTTGGAAATCCCACTATACAATTCTCATCATCATGAGGTCTGTTGCCATGCATTTCTCTCCAAGCACTCCCTAGATGCATTAACAAGTGTGGCACCCACATTTTAATGCAAATATTAAGAAAGAAGACATAAATACAGACAGGGCTGTATGGACTTGATATCCTTTGCCCGGGACAAAAGAAACAAAAAAAAACAAGTGTGAGTCGTGCTCGCGCACGACGGGTATCGTACGTGTATCGTATAAAAAACGGCAAAAAATATCATGTCTGTTGTACGGGAGCCCCACTTAAATATTTACTTTCATCAACATCAGAACAGCCTATATAATTCAACCCACTGCTGGGTCACAAGGCCTCTCCTTGTCATCGAAGGAGGTTTAAGTCACCTGTTTTCGCCTTCGAAATTTGTCAGTGCTTGGTGTTTATGTTTTTATGATAAACATTCCGCCCGGATTGCAGAGGATACTGGGTTCGAATCTAGGGCAGGTCGATTTTTTTCTGACTATTTCTTCTAGTTTTTAAAAAATACTCCACTAAACAAAACACAGAAGATAATAAGACAATAGACACCCTTATTGCTACCGATATTACAAGTCTGAAATAAATGATTATCAAGCACATGGGCATATTCTTATTTTTATGCAAGGGACTGTGAGGCCATGTCTCAGAGCACTTCGACCCTATGGGATGTTTTGTGCTTCTCCTTTCCTTATCACCCAACCTATCCCTGCCAACATCGAAAACATTTTGTATCAGTTTCACGATGTTGGCGGGAGTATAAAGTCCTCTATTTTAGGGTAACCAGAAGCCCAGAACCTTTAGTCGCCTATTGGCTAGTGCATCGCAGTCAAATTGGATTGTTGACGGGTTGAAATTTTACCATTAAGAAGTTCTACTTCACGGCTCATTAGAGTCCAGATCCACGCTGTACCCTCCGGTCTGTCGTTGACTTGCAGCAGAGGCTGTGACAGACAGTAACACTCCATCGCGAGAGTTTCTTGTGATACCTCTAGGTCTCACCCAGTTTCTTAATAATCTCTATTGATGCTATAAAATTCATCTTCGGCCAACATCCAATAGTTGTTAAAAACCATTTAGACCTGGTAAATCTTGATGACAGCGATACTCAAAAGTAGAAAGAAAAAAACTGATAAACGTAGTTGTTTTATGAACAATAGACCGTGACCTAATTAATTTTTGTCAAGGCTTTTAGCGCCAAAAGTGACAAAGAAGTCAGAAAACCATACAAGGTAAAACTATATTTTACTGAGCTGATATGAGGGGACAAAACACCGTGGTTCTCAGAATTACATCTTGGTGTTGTCACAATTGTCATAAGTTACGCAATCCAGTGCGGAAACCGTTTATGTCATTCAGCAGACCATTAACGGAATGTCTATGATGAAACTGAGACCTTCAATATTAGCGGGTATTAGTATTCATGGGTGGCGATCGATCTAGGGAAGACTTTATTTTGATTGATAGAAAGGCAGATTGAGACAATTGAGGAGTTACGAAATGCATTGATGATGTAAGAGATGATATTGATAAATTAGTAGCAAGCCTTACTGAGCCATCAGACGAAAGTTTCAAGATAAATTGAATGGATATAATACTAAGAAGGGAGAGCTTTTTTGATACAAAAGAATGTCGAAAAAAGATTGGAATTTCATAATATAAATTCTAAATTAATAGTCCCAAAACTTAATTTTACGAAATACATGCATTGTTTAGACGACGAATTTTACAGAAAATGTATACCTACGTAAAGGATGCCCGTCTTTTTTGTTTTACAAGGATATTAGTTCGTTGACCGAAGATAAGACAATCGCTTAGAGACATGGAATGTGATGTTGACAAGAAAATTAGATTTGAATTAGGTTCTATCAAAGCTCCACATGCCTTTAAGTCATATATCTATATGACGTCGCTAAATAATAAAATCTCAAAGGACCGGTGGATTTAGTTATACTAACAGTAAAAGTATACTTTTGTGTTATCCTTATTTTATTGTTAAGCTGACATGTAACCTATATTATTATAATGGCGTTTTAATGCATCATAATTGAGTTTTAACATCATTTTAAAATACTTACATCGAATAATTACTACAACATCACGTGTATAGAAACATGTCCAATATGTGCTCCTCATACAAACACCATTAACAGAATCACTGATTGATATCTGTGTTATCTGTTACGTATATAATAATTTAGTTTATGATATTAAATATTAAAATCGTGAAATTTAATAACAAACACTAATAGTAATTTTAAGTCTCTCACATGAATCACCACTCTGCAACAAAGACACATCGTCATGTGTTGTATAAATTATATGTCCTTTAAAAGATACCAAAACAAAAATTTATATATAAGTATATATATCACATGTCCATTTACATTTACATTTACATTTAAACTCTTGTCAAAAAAACTTACTAGGTATTTTGATGTAGACGAGATACGTTTTATAACATGAAAATGAATGACTTAAATTGTGACATTTAATAATCTATTGTTAAATTGTGTAGGTACATGTTCTAAATAGTTGTTGTTCTAAATGCATTTAATTAATTAAGGATAATGTTTTTATGTTTGTGACAATTTGTTCTGATTCTAGATACTTATATGTGATTTGATTTAATTTAAAATACTTACTCTAAAGACATTTGCATGCCTACTAAAATTAAGGTATTATACTGATGATCAAATATAACCTGTTCTTACCATCACTATGTACACGGTATAAAAGCAAATAAAGATTATTATTATTGTAGACTTTGGTAAAAAAATATTGCGCAAAACTAAAATATGAAGACATTATACCATTTTCATTACATTGTTGTCCATATCATAAAATATAAAATAACCAGATAGAGTAATTCTAAAAATCTTAAAGAATTTAATCACAGTGTAAATATTTAATAACACTAAGGTGCCGGTTTAGTATATTATTCATTATTTTAAATTGTAGTCCATAAATTATAAAATATCCTGTATAAAATTATGCATAAAGCAGAACTAAAAAAAATAGTTTTAAAAAATATGAGTACATGCAGATGTCGTGCCCAGATCATAGAATTGGCCAGATCATGAATTTTGCAGCATGTTATGAAATGCTACTGGACCATAAAAATCTCGACCACTGGTCGAGTAGCCCATTATCTAAAAATAGTAATGGTCAGATGTGATCAGTAGGTTCAAGGTTATTTTTTATGAACAAGCGGAGTGGACTGTTTGTGGGAGAGTCTAATCTACGTATCTGTTTGATCGGTGGGTAGACGATATGCCCAAGCATTTCAGGATCTGGCCAATTCTATGATCTGGCCACGACACATACATATAATCATGCTCGTAATCTCAAAAGGGCATTGCAGCCGAGTTTTAGGTAATATTTAGTTACACATAAAGCTGCATTTTGCTGGGCCTAAAAAATATATAATAATATTAAAATTCTCATTTAAAATATTTTTTCAGTTTACTGTTGGTTTTGATGTAGGTATTCTTTAAAGGTCTATTTTTCTGTAATAAATTTCATTTTTTTATATCAATAAAATTTCTGTAATAAATTTAACTTTTAATTAAATATTATCCATAATTACTACTTGCGATTCAGTTCATAAAAGGCGGTCATTTAGCAGATCAAGGTTTCAAGGGTCAAAGATTTTTATTAAACAGATCAAGATCTTTTACCTATTATAAATTACAAATGTTAGCTTTGATATGATGTACACAGTACAAATTATATAATGTAAGTAAGGGACTGGTCAGTAGGGCGATGTACGTTGACGGAAAGCAGATGTGTGTCAGTGGATTCTGTGGTGACCACATACTTCAGCAGCTGTCCCGTATAACGCATGAACTCTAAGTTTTATATTTTATGGGTATTCTAAAAATATTTACGTTAGTATTTCTTGGCAGCAATGGCACATACGAAAGTTTTTCCATTCAATTCTAAGCGCCATTGCTATCTATAAATAATATTTAATTACTATTTGTAAAACCTTCTTCTTGAAATTAGAAACTTAAAGAGGAAAATGTCCACATTCGCACGTTATCTATACTATATTAAGCTAAAAATATATTGTACATGCATCTCAGAGATAAACGTTAGCTAAAAATTATTAAAGAATCTCACCGAAAATTTGATTATCTTCAATTACATGTTCGTAATGTTTTCTTTTTCATAAAAATCTTGATGTAATTTTTTTTAATCGTAGTCTATCGAATTCTTCAACGTCGGTACCCAGACTACAAGAGAATAGAATTACCCATCTGCTCAATCAGTAAGCATTCATTCCTAAAAGGGAAGTTTGCTGTGCAGGCTGGAAGACCTACCAAGGTCCTCGCATTCTTAAAAACACATGTGACGTCGTAAAGGTTATCTGCGGCCCATCAATAGTTGAGAAAAAACATCTATTTCTACGATAGCTTAAAAATGTAATTTTCGAATATATCCTCTTTTGCTGAGAGCCAACTTATTGAGTTAAGATTGTGGTAATAAGCTAAACGTCTACTCAATGTTAATTGAAACCGCAACGCTAACAGCCGGCTATGTAAGCAGTATTTAAGTGTGTTTGTGTCAATGTATAATAATCTAGCTAGGCACCACGGTGCACCATGAAATTATCAAAAATTCAAAATGGTACAATTTATTTCAAATTTCTCTATACAAATAGTTTGGTTAATACAACAAAATGTTCCTATAGAGAATTACAAAATTAATTTTACAAATTATAATCTGTAACAACTAATAACAACTATTTAAACTCGTATGATTATGTTAGCATTGTTATGCCATGCTTATACCACACATACGCATTACTAAAGCCAACTCACGAATGAAAATACATGAAATAATTATTAATGCCATTCCTTTAGGTTGCAAAAATAACACTGACACCCGAAATATAAGAAAATATACTTAATTATTTTTTATTTATCTTTATCTTCCTTTCTTTTCTTGAACACAAAATATTGCAAAATAATCTTAATTTATTTCAAAATAAATTTTTACCTCCTAATTTTCTTGATAAACAAATAAGCCCTACTGTACTTTGATTTTCACTGTAATTGCTATTTTTTTATTTAATACAAATTTTAATACACCCAGACCTCACTTTAAAACCATCAAAACTTTTTTTTAATTCTTTAAGCTGGTTGAATAAAATATCACTTCAGATTCAGATGCCATTGTGCCCAAGAATAAAATAAATCTTTCCGCCCTAAATTTTCCTCTTCACCGGCGCCGGCGACGAAGACAGCGACGCGTGCGCAATCGTCCGAACAGTCGGAGGACAAACTGTTAGATAATTGCTTGACCTTTGCAATGTTTGATTTGCATTCCGGTTTGGGAGTGTAACGAGTGCGCGTGCTCATTATTTTTAACGTGTTTGGTATCTCAGCTGATGAGTACTGACGATGCATTAATAAGATTAATGCTTGATTTAGGCTCGTATGAATGAGTCTCAAGAATCAACGCCATACTGAGCGCGATACGTCTCTTTCTACTTGTGCTTGATAGTAAGTGACAAACGATTCTCAAGACATGATTGATTTGACATGAGTCCATCTGTCGTGGTTGTTGCCTTTTGTTTATTGGTCTACTGAAGTGAATGAATGAATGAATGAATAAACGTTTATTTGGCAAAAAAAAATACAAAGTGTGTTCCTTTTATTAAGTTTGACAGGTTTCCAACCTTCACTATTTTGAGGCACTGCATGACCCGTATTGCCAGATGTGGCTTTATGTGTAACCAATTGTTACAAGGCTCAACCATTTTGGGATTATGAGCAAGATTGTATGTAACTTGTTCATTTTCGAAAAGTACAGTTACTGTAAGTAGGAACATTAGTATCAATAATGGGCTTAGGTGTCAACTAGGGCATATAACAGTAAAAAAAGTGGTTTACATATATTTTTTTGGGGTCACAAATCTATTAAATAAAACTGCTTTTACAAATTTCTGGCGTGTATTTTAAATGATTTAGTTATATACTTTTCGTAATTTTTCAGCGTTGACAGGCATAGGAACACTAAGTATCTGCCTTCAAACTCTTTTATTTCTTTTTATTCTTGTTCTTATGGTTTTTATACAATTAAGTACTTTTATACTTATTTATAACAAGAAATTAAAATAATACGTTGTAATGAGTCACGCATAGTTTGAGAGTGTGTTATTACGATAAGAACTCGGGTGAAATTGAGTTTATTTAATTTGAAATTACTTTTATGGAGTTAAGGTTGTAGCACACTTATCAGCTCTTTTACTAAGAGGCGATGAGCTACTGTTCGAAGCCCTTTTGTAGCCGCTGTTCCGTAACGTTCATAGTAAAAATACCTGCAATCTACAATTTCAATATTTATTGAACCAAAATAAAAATGTAAAAATTTATTTTCGCAAATCTCGCAATGAAACCGCAGCTTTTTGTATGTACTGTTTTACACGTTGTTATTTTACTGCTGCATCTTGTTTAACATCCTCCCGAGCGGCGCAGAGGTCACGATGGTGTGTATGTGAGGATTGAGGGCCACTTTGTCATATTCTCTTAAAAATGTACCTATGATTTAGTGTGCGTTATAAAAGAAATGTGAAAGCCTGAAACGACTTTGTGAAACCTTTGAAAGGCGAGTTATAGGCTGAAATGTTGGGCCCTCAATCCTCTATGTGAGGATTGAGGGCCCACCTTGTTACCAAAAATAAACAAAATTGGTTTATTTTCAGATATTGTCCACTTATCCAATGCGTTAGTTAAAAAATGTGAAATTTTGTGGAACCGAGAGCTTGCTCCAACTCCTCCTGGTTTTATAGAAATGACCTTGATAATGTTTGGGCCCTCAATCCTCCATCTGTTTCTTGTTTTTCTTTATTATGTATTGTGTAGGCATAATTTAACAAAGCTAAGGTATTCTGTTTTTGTGAAAAAAAATGTGAAATAAATTGACACTAAGAGTAATTTGAAAGACTCATTTATTATTGCAGAAAACAATATTTTAATTTTTATTGTATAAATAATTTTTCACTAAGTAAGATTTGACAGCAGGGTGGCCACAAATTCTAATTATGTCAAAAACTACCGTTGTTGGCACAGACTAATTAGGATTTTCGAATAATTTTTTTTAAATTTTCCCTATTACGGGACGGCAAAGGCATCTAGCCCATACATCCATGGCTTAAGTTTTCTGTCTTCTTTTTGTTGATTTTCACATTAAAATGTGGGTGTCACACATCTTAATGCATCTCATCACCATCATCTAGGGAGTGCTTGGCGAGAAATGCATGGCAACAGACCTCATGATGACGACTCATGAGCTGGAAATCCCACTATAAAATACTCAACGTCATACACACCAGTCACACCACAAAACCCTTATATCAATGATTCCTCAAGTCAAGACCTGATCGTCAAGCTTATGCATCGAAACAACACCAATTTCACTGCACAAAATCCACACCGAAGCAATTTTGAATTATCAAAACAAAGATCGACATCCAGACGCCGTGGTTTCCTACTAAACACAACTAAATAAGTCGTAGTATAATAGTAATATATTTGATGCTACAGTTTTTTTAAAATATGTTTTTTTAAATTAAATTTTGCCTTGGGGAGGAAAAAGGATCTAGCCCATACAGCCTTGTTTTCAGTACTTTATTCTTGAAGTTTACATTCAAATGTAACTGTCACATATTTTCCACAACAACACCCGAACCTGACGCTACAACAGTGCGATAACTCAGCTGACTGTGTATTGAGCAGAGCTCATGAATAATATAGTGTTTTCAAAATACTGAGAGGACGGTAAATTTAATTTATTTTTATTTTGGCGAGAGTAGACTTTTATTAGCAAGATTGGCCTCTTTTAAGATGTCCAGTGATGTAAACACTATTTTATTCGTCTTTCCTCCTTGAAGTTATCATTTCTTTATAAAATCGCGATAACCTAATAAACAAATTACAATTTTCGTGCAAAAAGGTAAATATATTTTATTTATAATCACGCCATTCCGCGCGTTAAAAAGTGTCAACGACTGCTGGTCCAGAGGCAACTTTACCTATGGTGCAGGGTGTGCACACGGCCGCAGTGGTCTTACGGACACCGAGCGCCACACGCCACGCGCCTTGGATCTGGCGAATCGGGCAACTTGGTCCTAACTTAAGGCCACCACGTTCACTCATCTAGACTGGACTTTTTCTATTGGGTTTGTTTCAACTGCATCTAATAAAAACCATGGCAACATTAGATGAGCTTCGAGCTTCGTCAAAAATCACGTCAAAAAAGCACGTAGAATAAAAGGATATTTTTTAATGCGATGTTGTCCCTGTATGCCAGTGGCAAACAATTCGAACATTTACTGTAATATTAATAATGCAATAAAGAGAATAGAATTGTTTCTACATTTTATTTTTTTGTTTCATTCAGTATTTTTCAATGATAAAAACCTATTTTGAGCCCATGACAAAAATTAATGGCATCAAAAATTATAATTTATGATTTTTTTGTAGATAATTTTCCTAGAGTAAGTAGTATACAAGTTCTCAAACTTAGTGGCGCCAAGTTTTTTTACACCACGATGCGTGATAGTGAAGACATAGTAAAAATCTTTAAAAATTTTAGGGAAAATTTATAATCTTTATTGATTTTTGTTTAAAAACGACAGATATTCTGGGATTTTAATGGTTTTAGTGATGTTTTGTTGATTAGCATATTCAAATAAAAAAATCAGAAATGTTAGAAAAAGTGTAGTAGCAGATAAAATCCCAAGGTGTGGCAGTTTTCGAAGCCTATGTCAATGTTTTTTTTATTAAAATGAAAGTTGAGTTATATTTTTTGCTTTTGGTGCCCGCTTATCATTGAGTTTTGCACACGTTATTGTAGGTATAGACATTTTAACATGAGTACGTTTCGGCATTTTAGTTTGTTAGCGCGCTTACCAAACAAGAGAAAATAGAATTTTCTACAGGTGATTGTGACTCTATTTAGAGTCAACAGAACAATATAGTATCCTAAACTGTCATATTTCTTCAATCGATTTTCAATATAATGCCCTATCATTACAGTTTATTATCCATTGGGGAAAGACAGTTGGTGGTAAATTAGTGTGCTGTCATTGAATCGTAAGGGTTTTGTGGTGTGACTGCATATCCAGCTGATGCGGTCTGTTGCCATGCATTTCTCGCCAAACACTTCCTAGATGTATTACGATGTGTGACACCCACATTTTAATGTGAAAATCAACAAAAAGAAGACAGAAAACTTAAACCATGGATGTATGGGCTAGATGCCTTTGCCGTCCCGTAATAGGGAAAATTTAAAATTTTTTATTCGAAAATCCTAATTAGTCTGTGCCAACAACGGTCGTTTTTGACATAATTAGAATTTGTGGCCACCCTGCTGTCAAATCTTACTTAGTGAAAAATTATTTATACAATAAAAATTAAAATATTGTTTTCTGCAATAATAAATGAGTCTTTCAAATTACTCTTAGTGTCAATTTATTTCACATTTTTTTTCACAAAAACAGAATACCTTAGCTTTGTTAAATTATGCCTACACAATACATAATAAAGAAAAACAAGAAACAGATGGAGGATTGAGGGCCCAAACATTATCAAGGTCATTTCTATAAAACCAGGAGGAGTTGGAGCAAGCTCTCGGTTCCACAAAATTTCACATTTTTTAACTAACGCATTGGATAAGCAGACAATGTCTGAAAGTAAACCAATTTTGTTTATTATTGGTAACAAATTTTTGCAAGCGTGAGGATTGAGGGCCCACTTTGAATTGCAGTATACCAAATACTATAGCATTATGCGCTGATATCTTTAACTTCACAGTTTTTTTTAACGTAGCGTTAGATTTTGATATAAAAAGTTTTTCTGTAGAGTGTTTAGTTTACTAGTTACAGGTGGGCCCTCAATCCTCACATAGAGGATTGAGGGCCCAACCTTTCAGCCTATAACTCGCCTTTCAAAGGTTTCACAAAGTCGTTTCAGGCTTTCACATTTCTTTTAGAACGCACACTAAATCATAGGTACAATTTTAAGAGAATATGACAAAGTGGCCCTCAATCCTCACACACACCACGATGGTAGGATCCGCATTGTTACGTGTATCACGTAGCGGCTTAATGCATTAAACGTAAATGCGTTTCTTAACGCCGCAGTTGGGGTCTAGTTCAAGTTGCGCTAACGCAAACATTTGGAGCGGATGGTTGACGAAACAAATGAAAGTGATAGGAATAGTGAAATAGTACATACTTTATTATCTTTTTTTTCTCTATGGTTGCTCTTCCACTATAGATGGTTGGCAGTTAATTTTTATTAACACTTGTATGTTTGTTTGTTTGTATGTATGTAACTGACTCGTTTGGACTCGATTTTGACCCACTTTAAACGGTCAGATTTCATTTAAACTTTATAGACTTATCAAAGACCGATGACATTACAATAATTCGATAAGAATATCCCATTATCCTGATTTGAATCGCCAGGACTAATAAATTAAACGTTTGGAATGTTAGTTCAGCTATACGTCACTAGATGGCGTTGTCATTGAGTAAGTACCTACTTTCATATAATAGGTGGAAAATAAAATAATAGTTAAAAAAAAACTAATAAACACGCTTTTATTTTTATAAAAAACTAAAAAGAAGAGCTTATGTAATTTTTGTTAATTGATCTCTGTCCATTGCGAATCAAAACAGAGACTTCATCGTGCTATTAGCGTAATAACGGAAAGAAAATCCAAATGCTATTAGAATGTGGCATACGATTAGAATAAATAAATTTAAAACGCTTACGTTACCATACAGTTTTGACAACAGCTTGACCGTGGAAGACTCCATAGTCTTGCAGACGGGAGCCAGGAGCAATGCCTGAGATTTATGATCCAAATGTAGATTAAAAGGGCCTCTGTATGATGTATCAGCACTCACTTCCACTTCCACTATACTGGCATCTTTCTTTACTCAACCATATTTGGCAAAAATCCACGAGAGCCACTTTAGATAAAACTTCCAGTACAAAACTTGGAAGTTGTAGACAGCCGTGGGTATTTTAAGATTTTCTTATTGTAATACGATGGCACAAGGAAAATTGGTATTTGTGATTATAAATGTTTGAGAGAATGCATCATCGGTAGTGTACAGTGCTTTCATAAAGTACTTACAGAAAGGCCTTTGGCAATGTAGTAAATAGCATTCCTTTATAACTATAAAGGAATGCTATTTACTACATTGCCAAAGGCCTTTCTGTCTTCGGTCCCAATATTTTTATAGCCATTAACTAATGGCTATAAAAATATTGGGACCGAAGACTTAAGAAACAAAGATTACTCTTAGAAGAATGGTAATGGCTCATTAGTATTAGAGGCACGTATGAAGTTGTTGCGACATCTAACTGCGGAGATTGCAACTGCTAAGAATTATTATCTAGTGTCTATTCTATAGCTTTGCGGTTTGAAAGGTGCCTTTATTTTTGTGTAGCGACGACCTGTTATTGTGAAAACTTTATTAAACACCGCTTTGTCCGGGTTCATGCAGATTTTGTGCTTATAACCTTTCATTGACTTTCCCTCATCGAGTTTTCTCCCGAGTTCTTGTTGCAAAAACACGTGTTGAGAGACTCCTTTTTAAACTCAATCTACCATACAATTGTCGGTTACTGAAGTACATTTTCACTTGATATTGGCGCAATGCGTAATCTTTATGTGTCGCGATCGCCACTCATTTAAAAGAAGAAGAATTAGGTCCTTCATCTCTAATGTACATACGACACGATGTTCAATCTACAGACTCATGGCTCAATGGCTTACATTACTTCAAAGAATTAAAAAAATTAACACTTCCTTCTCTTTACATATTTGAGACTGTTGTATTTGCGATAACTAATCAAAATTTATTTATAAAAGTATCAGAAACTCATTCTAGAAATACTAGACATAAAAATAGAATTAGTTTAAAAAATAATAACTCATTGTTGTCAAAAAGTGTGTTAGCTATGAACCCTAAAATATATAACAGAATACCGAATGTTCTCAAACAGGAAAACATAATTTTTTTTAAAAAGAAATTATTTAATTACTAGTTGACAAATGTTATTATAGTATTGCAGAATTTTTTGACGAAAAACTTAAACTCATGACTTAAGACAGACTTATTTGACATATTATATTTGGTAATGTTTGACTATTTATTTTGTGTAGGTAGGTAATTACTGTTCGTATAAATTTTATTAATCTAAATTGACCAAACTTATTAAATATTTTATTGACATTTGTACGCCTCTTAAACGGTAGATCACATTTTGTACCTATGAATTTATATATATTTTTTTATCGAAATGAGATATGCTTTGGTTAAAAAGCATCTCCTGAATAGTTATTTCACTCACACCTCTAAACATATATCTATTTTACCAAAAACAACTTTGA
This sequence comes from Elophila nymphaeata, assembly GCA_955850985.1. Lineage (NCBI taxonomy): Eukaryota > Metazoa > Arthropoda > Insecta > Lepidoptera > Crambidae > Elophila > Elophila nymphaeata. The sequence goes on from OY039070.1 coordinate 10,523,336, forward strand.
ATTACCTATGTCGTGTTAACCAGATGTTAGTAATAAATTCCACAATTTATACCCGTACCTAAAAGATGCAAATTAAGATACGGAGAGTCAAGGAAATCTGCCTGTTAAAATGAATACCGCATCTTTGGGCTTGGCAGTACGCCAGGACCTTCATAGAGGCAACATTTCATGGCGACCAAATAAGAAAGAGAAAAAATGGAATGACAAATATTAGGTCCTTACCTATGAAATTGGCGTTTTATTATCTTTTACCTAAACTTGCAATTCAATTGTTGTTTTAGGTTCTTATTATTATTATTTTTTGAAACTACACTCTTTGCAAGATTTTGTCTGTAATTAAATTATATTTCACTTGGTAAATTCTGAAAAAAATGTGAAAATGACTCTTTAATCTCTTCATCAGAATTGGCGATTTGATGCCTACTAACTCATGGACAGACTTGATTTTTGCATAATTTATTGATGCTAGACTTAGCCGAGAGTTGTTCGCTTATTTCTTCCAAACTTTGTAACTTTAGGATTTATAGTTAAAAAAAAATAGAGTTACTATGGAACAACGCCAATTTTTATGAAGATTTTCAATTAAATGTGTATTTACCATACTAACGTTATTTAAAATTTCTAAAAAACTCCGTTGCCAAATCTTTTGAAATTTGGAGTGTATAATTTAGCATGACTTGGTTAAGTATTGCATCAATGATTTAGACAAAAGATGGGCCTGTCCATGAGTTACAACGATTCCAAGAGTTGATTCTGCTGACAAAATAAAACAGTCACTTTATTTTATTTTTTAAATAAACATTAAAATAATTCGAAGTTTACTACACGCAAATCCGTAACAGTATATAGTCCTTATTCATAATTAAAATATAAAACTGAAACAGTGACTAAATCAAAGAAGTTACACAGCTAATAGTGTGTAAGAACTAAAACGACAATTACATAGGTCCTATTATTATCAATTTTCAACTTTGTATAAAGCCTTTAGATAATTTAAAGTCCATGCAAGTATACAAATGCAATTCTTCCGACGAGAATTTGATATTAATCTTTTTGCTTCCATTTTTATTTGCTATTTAGTTAACTAAATTCTACATCCCTCTTACTATACCTTATCTAATAACAAAACTTCGTTCGAAATTTCGATCGTTTCTTACCACGGTACCCATTCGATCCGAAGTTGTGTCCTTTTGAAAATCGTTTGGCATTTAAATATTCTAAATTAACTTTATTCCACTGCCGTCGGTTGCTATTTCCAGTGCCTATACCCTAATAATGCTGACGAATGACTAAGACCTTACTTTTTACTAATTAGTTGCTTAGGAAAAGTACTCGTTACATGTAAGTGACCGCCGTGACTCAGAAACAAGGACCAAAATAAGGAGTGTAGGTTTAATCTAAATGAACAACCTCGTTAACACTGTTTTCTGAGTAAAATGTGGTCATTGATTGCTTTTGGGAGAGTATGCGCCGGTGTTGTACTTTGAAGTAGGTTATACATTATGATTTACTTTACTATGTTATTTTTATGTGTGTGCTATGGACTGTTTATAATATAATATAATATATTTGTACGCTCACACCAATTATCTAGCCCAAATTAAGTATCTTTAAGAACTTGTGTTATGGATACTAGATAACGGACAAATATACATAATAATCTAGATATTTTTATAAATAAACTTAAATAGATATATAAACAACCATGACTCATGAACAAATGCTCGTGTTCATCACACTAACATTTGCCACTACCAGGACTCGAACCCAGACCGCCCGATGTGTAGACAGCGTTACTGACCACTCCACCACGGCGGCGTCGAATATAGATATACACTGGCATATTGTCGCTGTGTGCCGGAATTGAGCGCTCCCTTACTGACGCTCCCAAATTATTTCGGGTCAGTGCTGTATGATATATGATACCTACCTATGTCATGATATCGATATGCTATCTGTAGGTTTTGGTATTAGATTTATACGGCCGTGGCCTGCGTCCAACCAACTTAAACCGACCCTCCTTGGGAACGACAGTCTATCTTTCGAATACAGTCAGGACCACAAGAAACTTTTTTCGGTCACCCATCTGAGTACCGACCATGCAATTGGTAGCTTAGCTTTTGTGATCGATACGAAGACACACGACCGCGGTGCCATCGATTTCCTCTGGTGGGCTTATTCGCGTTTGTGAGACAATTTTCACATTAATCACGTGAGGCTCCGAAAAGGGCGGGGGGGGGGGGAGAGGTTCGGCAAAACTCACGAAATATCACAAGGGGGATGTAATAAGATATCACGTGTATTTATTTATAAATATATTCATGTAAGTATGCATTATGCTTTTCGCATGATTACACCATTCCTTTAATATTATTTTTATGCCAGTAACAAACAACCTTAGTTTTCTAAGAATAAAATTAGATATACTTTTTTACCTGTCTTTACGTATAATAAGTATTAAAAAAAAATGGTACACATAATCACGCTCACTATCCCAAAAGGGGTCGAGCAGAGCATTCAGGTAAAATTCGGTTACACTCAAAGCCACATCTGGCAGTATGGGCCCTACAGTAAGTACCGCAAAATAATGACAGGAGGCACTATTTTAGGGTCGCCTGTCGCTTGCACAAAAGGGGCACCAAATCCAAAAATTAACAATCCTTCAGTAAACTAACCAACTAAGATGTTACACTCAAAATCATCTGATCAGTCCGGGTAAACTAAAATTATAAAATTTTTAACCATATAATTTTTAACATAAAAAAGCATTCAATCATCGTTTCAGTTGTTTACGCAAACCTATACCTACTTACACACGAGAGTGTAAATATGTAACTTCTATTATTATTGTTATTTTCATTGACTAAAATGTACTGTAATGTGTAATGTGGGGGCCTGGTCATCGGTCACACACGTAATAGCCTAGTATAAATAAACACCAGATCTTCACCAGGTTTTTTTTCCTTTTTGTTAGCTCAATAAAACCTTACAATGACCTGTAGCTACAACGTCATTCGAAACTACGTGTGGGACCCCCTTGTGAGGACCAATAAATTTAAGTATTATTGTTAATTAGTTATATAATTTTCATCGCCATGTTCCTTTTGTATTTAGCTTTTGGAGAAAAGGTCGCCAATGGCGCATTACACCAAAAATGTACGTACACTGTTTGAGTCGACGTACAGACGACAGCAAATCAAATTACCCAAATCTGTCATTTATCCAATAAATTTTCAACCCTACTCCATAATCATACATAATTCAAAGCCAATCGAAGAAATTCGACAATTTTTGGCATGAATGCTGTCGTTTACATTTACAATAAAGTTTATTTATATTTTATTTGCTCTAAATGGATACATAATTGAATACCTATCCATTTTTATGGTGCTGAACTAAAATAGAACTTAACATTATCCACATATATCATCTCAACCTTAGTCGGAAGTAATTACAAATAGGTATTAAATACTTACATTACCTGTCTAAATAAGCAAATAATGTGGCTGATTACCTCGAATATTATTATGTTGTTTCCAGATGTTTCCGCTTGTCATATCGAGAATCTTATGTAAAATATCCATTTCTACTACATAATATTATCTACAAGTAGTTATTGATGTCACGCTGAAAGTTTGTTGACCTTCTTTACTTTTACCGGATAAATCTTTTGCTTACATGCTTACCTAGATTACAATTTACTTAGATTGAAGCAAAAAGGGAAGATACGTTACCCGAGTAACGCGCGTGTGCCTACAAAACTGAGACCAATGGCCCTACTACGTCTCAGCTGCATTGTTAGGTGAGCGAGATAAAAAATGCAGTCATGCAAGAGCGACACATTCAACATAGTTTATCTATGTAGTTGACGAGGCCTGCTTTTTGAAAGATGCGAAAAGGAGAATGCCGTATCTAAGACAACTTACCGTACTACATGACATGATTCTAGTTGAGCATGCCGTAATATACACTATTGATTGCGCGCGTATTAAGGACTGCGAAGCAATGAAAGTTAAGCACTGCCGCAATGTATTTTTTATTTTATTTGTGACATTCTTCCATACCAAATTTTATTAACACATTTCTAATATATTCGCTTTGCGATAACTTTAAAGTCCCTTGCTCTTTATTCCTTTCGACTTTCATGTCTAAAGCCTGTTTGACGGGTCCAAGTAATTTAATTTTAAAATTGGAACTGAACAAATTATACAGACTTTTCTTTTCAATATTATTAGAACTAAAACGTAATGTATAATACAATTTGTAAGATAGTAACGCATAATTTTATGCGATTATGTTTTTAGCATAAAAGTCGGACTATTTGTTTAAATATTGTTTTTTAAATATAAATCTAAGTTTTTCGGTTCTTACGTGTGAAAAGTTATTCCATTATTTGATAAATAACCGATTCACTGCAATGATTGCATGTTACAGTTGAACAGGGCGGCATTTCGAAAGAAAACGGATATTTCTTTCTGACATACGTACGTATTCACTCGACTTTATAGGAAGGTGAACTGGCGGCAAGGTATGCCCGCTGGGCATACACTTGTCACAAGTTTAACGCCGGCTTGGCCTATCTCCTTATATCATTAAATCTGTGTCTACCTCACATACGGAGCGAAGACATCGCCGTCCTCCTGTGACCACGGTCGGTGTAACCCGGCTGAAACGTCAGGTATTTAAAAGATAATTTAATTGCGTTAATTCCCGTTTTTACTCGTGTAGATACTATACTCATACTATTTGACAGGGATCCTCTTGGCTTTCACTCACGGTCTCACCTGATGATAAGGCAAGATGGTCATCTTCATCTGGAATTCTCAAACACTGAAGGACTAACTATATTGCATCGGCTGTCATACTAACATATTAAATACTTACTTACATTGATTATCGCTGATAGGATCGGATGGATCGGAGACATGGACAGTGGACACTTACCTGCCAACATGTTCAGAAACGTCAGATTGCGCAACGCAAAATGGAGCGTGCTATGCTCGGTATCACGCTGAAAGACCGTATACCCAATACTGTGATACGAAGAAGGACCGGTGTGACCGATGTAGCGCGGTCCGTGGCCCAGCGCAAATGGCGGTGGGCGGGACACATAAATGTTGTCGAAACGACGAAAGGTGGAGCCACAAAATTTTATCATGGCGGCCGAGAGTTCAAAAGAAGCGTCGGACGTCCGCCAGCAAGATGGACCGACGACATCACAAAGACGGTGGGTCGGCAGTGGATAAGAGTGGCACAAGACCGGGCACTCTGGAAAAACCATGAGGAGACCTATACCCAGCAGTGGGTCAAACAGGGTTGAAGAAGAAGAAGACATGTTTTGGACCTCCCTGAGTCCAAAAATATTTTTAGTGGAATTATGTCTGTATGTGTGTCTGTGCGTTAGCATGATAACTCGAGCATGCTTTAACTTATTGCAACCAAATTTAACATACGTGTATAACATCAAAATATAAGGTTTCTATCAAATTTTGAGCCGTCGATCACGAAAGTTAAGCAACCAAGTGCGCGGTCGGTACTCGGATGGGAGACCAAAATTTAACATGCATGTATGACATCAAAATATAAGGTTTCTATCAACCTTTGAGTCGTTTCCGGTATACGAGAAAGTCAAGGGGAGACCACTCCCGATTTTTTTCAATCTACTACAACCGTCTTTTCTACAAAACCGAACCATTCCCCGTTCTCAATTTTTTATCCATGATTTCTTTCAAACCTCCCCTCTCTCTAACCACGACACTTTATAAGCTGTCACCTACTATTAGATAGGTAAGGTTACTATTACACATACTAGGAGAATTCAAACATTAATATATTATGAGATAGCATGAGCCCTACGCGGTTCAGAACTTTTAGACTCCTATTTCCTGATTAGACAAGAAATCAGTCAATCTTAATTTTACCCGTCATGCTCCTCAAGGCTTAAACAATTTCTGATCAAGAATAACAATAACTGTTTTTCTCTGCTTGAAAAGTTTCTGTCAAATCAAGTCTCCAAAATTTCTGTCAAATCATGTTTTCATATATACCATGTGACATTTCACAGCAATATTTACAATGACTGAAGAAAGAAAATTGATTCATACAGTAACACCATTCACTACAATATGTCCTAGATGATAGAGCAATGACCGAGTAACTGTTACGTCGCCTGTTTCAAGGCGCTAATATCATTTATCAATCGATATACCCACAGACCTATATTTTTTACACGTTTCTTAAGAGATTGTTTTGCTGCAAATCTAACGCTTAACTGTATACTGGATAAATAAAAAGCTGACTCATTCATTCATGTTACGTCTTTATTGTTATGTGACGTCTCTACGAGTATCTAAAGATATTACAAGTATTTTAGGAAACATAAAAATAACTTATATAAAATTCAAAGTCCTGACTAATTGACTGAGATATCAACGCACAGCCCAAGCCGCTGAACCTAGAGACTTGAAATTTTACACATAGATACCTTATACAGTGTAGGCATACACTAAGAAAGGATTTTTGGAAATTAAGGCGGTAAAATGTCCACGCAGACAAAGTCGCGGGCGAAAGCTAGTTTAATAATATACATGCTAATTTTAAATAGGCTACCATCTCAAAACTGTAAACAAAATTAGGAGGGAAAGGAAATAGCTGTCGAACATTTCATGAAAAAGACAAATATTTATGAAGATTTGAAATAGTCGTGAAATTGCAGTATTTAGATTCTTACGTGGACCCGCCACTGAATATTAATTGTTTATTTGTGTTATATGAGAGACTTTTTAATAACAGAGTTGCAATAAGTGGTCTTGTTAGATCCCCAGAAAAAATATTATCTATTTTTGATCCATTAAAAGTAATGGAATAATTTTATTTTTGCGTTTACAAACGCGTAAATATAATACTAGAAAAATGCACTGAAAAAAATCGACTTGCCTCAGGCGGGACTCGAACCCGCACCTTCCACAATCCGGGTGGACGCGTTGACCAATTTCGCCACCGAGGCACTGCTTTTCGCTGTCGAAATTTGTCAGTGCTTGGTGCTTATGTTTTTATGGTAAACATCGTTTCATCAAATCTTTGAAATTTGCACTTCCAAGACCCGAACGAAATATTTTTGCAAATATTTGACGCCCAGCTAAGATGAAACTACCTTACATTATGGAATAATTTTATTTTTGCGTTTACAAACGCGTAAATATAATACTAGAAAAATGCACTGAAAAAAATCGACTTGCCTCAGGCGGGACTCGAACCCGCACCTTCCACAATCCGGGTGGACGCGTTGACCAATTTCGCCACCGAGGCACTGCTTTTCGCTGTCGAAATTTGTCAGTGCTTGGTGCTTATGTTTTTATGGTAAACAGCGTTTCATCAAATCTTTGAACTTTTGGTCAACGCGTCCACCCGGATTGTGGAAGGTGCGGGTTCGAGTCCCGCCTGAGGCAAGTCGATTTTTTTCAGTGCATTTTTCTAGTATTATATTTACGCGTTTGTAAACGCAAAAATAAAATTATTCCATAATGTAAGGTAGTTTCATCTTAGCTGGGCGTCAAATATTTGCAAAAATATTTCGTTCGGATCTTGGAAGTGCAAATTTCAAAGATTTGATGAAACGATGTTTACCATAAAAACATAAGCACCAAGCACTGACAAATTTCGACAGCGAAAAGCAGTGCCTCGGTGGCGAAATTGGTCAACGCGTCCACCCGGATTGTGGAAGGTGCGGGTTCGAGTCCCGCCTGAGGCAAGTCGATTTTTTTCAGTGCATTTTTCTAGTATTATATTTACGCGTTTGTAAACGCAAAAATAAAATTATTCCATAATGTAAGGTAGTTTCATCTTAGCTGGGCGTCAAATATTTGCAAAAATATTTCGTTCGGGTCTTGGAAGTGCAAATTTCAAAGATTTGATGAAACGATGTTTACCATAAAAACATAAGCACCAAGCACTGACAAATTTCGACAGCGAAAAGCAGTGCCTCGGTGGCGAAATTGGTCAACGCGTCCACCCGGATTGTGGAAGGTGCGGGTTCGAGTCCCGCCTGAGGCAAGTCGATTTTTTTCAGTGCATTTTTCTAGTATTACATTAAAAGTAACTCTCAAAACGGGGTCTTCTAAAAAATATATTCATTTCTAATAATAATGGAAGAGAAAATAAACACGAGGTTGTAATAAAAATCTAAATACTACGCTGGAAGCTTCGCGATTCAGATTACATCGCACCTAGCCAATAACCTAGGATTGGAGTATAGTCAATGTCTAACCAGTAGTCGCAAATGAAAATTTTAGGTTTGGCAAAATTACCCCAAAATTCTACTATTTTAGAAGAAACAGATATAAGTTGCCAAATCGTTATTACCACTGCTGTTGGGTCCACCGAATGATCCACTGCAGCCGAACGCATTCTCACCATCACATATGTCTCGTGTCTCATCACAGTGACTATGTGGCTCTTGAAAGCTCCACGGAGTAGGAAAGGGGACTAGGGTGGGCAGCGCACGAGTGCTACGGTGTCTGCTAACTTCCAGGTAATATAGGTGATATAAGCTTATCTTCCAATCAAATAACAAAAAAAAACCCACGAAATAAACGACAACTTAAAGTTACGCGATCCCGGATCGCCGTCATAGTGCGCCTTGGCAGGATTCCCGGAGACGATGTTTAGTGGGTAGTGGGGGGGGGAACGCCTAAGCCTTTACCTCTGGGTCTCACATAACCCTGCGGTTGCATCGTACTGCAGGGATGTTGCGTAAATGCATTAGATCTCTCCGTTATAAAAAAAAAGGTTATAAACACATATAGGTAATACTTTGAAGTTGGCAAACTAGCATAAGGTCCGCCTAATGGTAAACTTTCACCACAGCCTATAGACGATAGTAATACTGGAGTATCACTCCCGAGTCCACCTACTCCTTCCCTACCTAACCAATGTTTGATAGATGTAATTACAAACTTTTGCAGTACTGACCATTGCACGTCAAGTGACGCACAATCTGTCTTCAATAGGTCTTTGTGCTCTATGACTATGGAATCACTGTGACATTTTATAAGACAGAGTTTTGGGTAGCCTGATCTCGCCGCCCTCTGTACATTAATTTCGATTGTTCATCAAGTTCACTGAGGTTATTTCAACCATCACATTCGCGATAGAGATAAATTCACTACAATTAATACATTTCAAACGGATCATAAAATGTCAAGTATTTGTACGCAAAAACTACTATATTGTACCTATAGTTTTCTACTGTCGAAGCATGCACTGTGGTGTAGTACACTGCACGTGCGCGTGAGTGCTCACCACTGAGGGGCCTCAAATTGGGCATGTCCGTCGATCAAATGCTTACGAGCAGTGAACGAACTCCACTATAAATGCAATTACGTGCTCTGAGGTACTACTGAATGTCAGGAGACGGTAAAGTCAACAGCTAATGTGACATATTTTATTTGCAACATGATTGTATTTTATTTCAATTATCACTGTGAGCACTGTGTACATGTTCAATAAGCCCTTAGGGCCAGAAGAAGTGTTGTTTCCATCGTCACACACAAAGTCAGAACCGTACAACACATATAGTCTACTCTCCATAGTTATCATAATTACATCATCATCATAATCATAACTGCCTTTATAAATCAACCCACTATTGGACCCAAGGCATCTCCTTGTTCATCGAAGGAGGTTTAGGTAGTAGTCCAGCAAGCTTCCTCAATGCGGATTGGTGGACGGAGTATAAGGTGATCAATACCCCTTTGCTGATCCACTAGTCACCTTCTACGACATCCATTGGAGGATACTTCTCTGCCGGCATCAGATGGCGAATGTTAGTTATCATACATACAATCACGATCATAAGTTCAAAAGTGGTAAAGCTTAGGCAACATTTATTAGTTACATATAAAGCTATATGGGCCATGTATAGCCTCAATATAGTGTAGGTTGCCAGCCTATCACCTACATACAAGGGCCATCAAACAAAAGCCAACAACGGGGACAGACGTTGCACTCTAAAATCGTCTCAGCAGCCCGCTCATATAGTTTTTTTTATGTATAAATTATTGACTATAGTAATAATTATCATCTTAAATATATTTTGGGCTAGATGAAGCTTCATTATACAATGGCTGGAGAACAAGCGTTTGGAAAAGAAGAGCCAAAGCGAAGTTCAGTAGCGTGCCATAGAACAGGCCTACACAAGTACAGAAGAGGATGAGTGGGCAGAAGATGATATTTTAATTTTAAAACCAATTATCGCATTTTTTGTGTGGGCATTGGTTACGAGTACTTGCAAGGCGCATTACAGCAAACAAACGCCATCTGAAAATCTAAACATTCCTTTAATTTAAAAAACAGTATATTCTCAACTGTGAGGACTCCTCAACTGCCACTATTATTGCAGGATTATCTGCAAACACGTCCACTCGGCACAATCAATTGCCTTGCTGAAGTCACTGAAACCCGTTATAATATAATAAAAAATATGATTAATAGCCACACGTTATTTGTGTGTTTATGCCAAATGGTGTACATTTGATACTTACATTATGTATTTAACAACTTATCGGTGCTGTCCGTACAGATCAAAAGGCAATTGGGACAAAGATGAAGGACACAGATATAATAGTTTATTTTTAACCAATGATTTATGTTCAACAAACCTTAAACTTTGCTTCTAAATTGTAACTGTTGATAGAAGATAGCATTATGTAGTTAGAATAATAATACTAAATGAGATGTAACCAAACACCAGCATATTGCTCCTACTTAAGCATAGCTTGTATATAATATCTATTATTATATACTAACTTAGACTAAGCAACGAATACAATAAACATGTTAGGTACTCTTTTTTAGTAAATGAAGCCGCCGCGTTTCTTCTTAGTAGATTCTCGTAAAGTTGTCAGTAACGCTGCATATGTATCAAGGGGTCTGGGTTCTAATTCTGGTAGGATCACATACTTTTATGATAAATTTACTCACGAGTAATAGTTGTTTATTTCTAAGAATCTCTAATTTATTGTGACATTTATGCGTTATCTAGTATTCATAATCGATTTGGTACATTATTGAAATAATTCATAAAATTACATCATTATTATCTAACTCATTTCCAATAAATATTCACATACAATTCAGTCACACCTTATATTCTTACGTTTTTCCTTCGTTCATCACAGTCCTGATACATGCATTTACACTGCGTATGAAGGGAAGCAAAAGATTTTTTGAAACGAAATGCAAATTATGGTTACGTTCAAATTTGATAGAAGCCAAAAAAGAAGTCGCGAGTCTTCTGGCAAATTCTCGCGCGTTCTCGAGCATTCGGACAAACTATGTCGACAATAGCTAGGGGAATCCGCGGGAAGCGCATTGCTGCGTCAAGCGTCTACGAAACATGTTATATTTGTATGTAAAGCTTAAATTCCCGAACATTCTCTGGAAATCGCGCATCTTCTCGTATGACCAGAAGTTTGTCGTATGATATTGACACTTTCCTTCTCTTCACTTCGCCTGCAATGTAAATTGAGTCTTAGGATGTTTTCCATTTGACGTCGGATCTTCTCGGCCCCGCTTATAATACTTCCGATGCATACAACCTATTCGTCGATCTACTTTCAGTCTTCTTTCTACATGACTAAACCAAGAAAATAAATACAAGTTTTAATGTTTGTAATGACCAGAATAACAACTAACGCTCCCACGACACAATGGCGCAGACAAATAGTTCGGCCTTATGGCCTTGCACAAGACAAAAAATTTAGAAATTGTTTGATATAATTATGATATTTTCCTTTTTTTTGTAAATATTTTTCATTCTATTATTTCTTCTTTATTTTCATTTTCTTAGATGCGAAATGGAAAGATCGACATTACAGCTTACTTACTCACTCCACAATGAACTTACATCACATGAGCACGTTTTAGCGTTTTTAGTCATCATCCGATCACATTATTCTAGTGCTCAATTAATAAAGATGTTACCGTGTTACCGAGTTCTGAGAAGGTGAATTAACTAACATCATGTCCGACATGACGCAATATTTTCACGCACGAATGCAAATTGGGGTTAGCGTATAAGTATCCGAAGAACGCAAAATCATTGAATAGATCTAATTGCCAATGCACTTTACCTCGCTATTGCACTATCTACATTTAACATTCTTATTAAAAAAAACACAGTTTGCCAAGTTTGCCCGTGTTTCGATACCTATGTTACTCATACTTTGGCGTTACATTTAGCTCAGTTTCTTTGACAATATTGACGATATTATTTATTATCAACTACAACATACAAGGCAAATTGTTCGGGTAATGGATTTTTTACTCTTTATATACACTTGAGAATGTATTTTAGGAACATTTTCAGAAAAAAGCTACGCAACTTTTCTCTGCTACCATGCTCTCAATTTATTTGGGGTTGGTACAGTATTGGTACTGCTATCTTTCGACAGTAGACAAGACTACCAGCTTATTGGTAGAAAATCGAATAGATTTTTTTCCTATTTTATTTCTATTCCATATCCTATTTTTATGGGTTGAAAAATCCTTAAAAATAGAATATGGCTTTTAACTTAAAAACTAAGAAGACATTTTAGGATTTATCGTATTCAACCTCTTAGGGCAGTGGTCGGCAAAGTGCGGCTCCAGAGCCGCATGTTGCTCTTTGGCTCCTTGGCACAAATATCCACGGAAGGTGCAATAATATTTTCGTTTCAAAAGGCTTTGTAAGACAAAATTACATCACAAAAATTACACTCCTGTGTAACACAAGCATGCGCGAGAATACTTTTTTGAAGTAGTGGGGAGGATTTGGCTCCTAGATTCTTTTTAAATTGTTGTAATGTTCATATTTGGCTCTTTGGCTAATAAGTTTGCCGACCACTGTCTTAGGTGATCAAATAGGGGATGAACGTTTGTATGGGAAATCCGTAATTTTTATAGTAAAATCCATTAAAATTGGAATATAACTTTTCGGTTAAAAATTAAAAATGACGTAGTTTAGGATTTTTCGAAATTCAACCTCTAAGGGGATAAAATAGGGGATAAAAATTGTAGATATGGGAAATCCTTCATTTTTATTTATTTTTTTTGAAAAAATTTTTTTTTTAGAATTCAATCCCAAAAAGGGGGGAAATAAAGTGACAAAAAGTCTAAAAATCAGTATTTTTCTAATTTTTGAGTGCCCTAAATTCAAATTGTATTTGCACGCACATGGGGATGAAATAGGAGATGAGAGTTCGTATGGAATTCCAAACAAATCTGTCTATGTTTACTATACCTACATATATTTATTGGACACGTGTGTATGATAAGTAAAAAATTAAATACTCAACAAAAAAAATGCTGCCCAATGTCACTATTCCACATGGACGATATTGCGGGCAAAAGCTAGACTACTTATTATATAAAATGAAAAATCCTGACTCACTGACAGCTGAAAATTATAAAAAAAACATTTCATTTATGTTGTCGGCAAGGGATCAGGCCGGATTTTCCGAAATTCAACCCTATGGGGTAAATAAGGGGATGTAAACTTGTATGCACTCCGTCATGTTTTAAGTAAAATCCATAAGAAATGGTGTAAATATGGCCTTTCGGTTAGACATTAGGAAGGGGTATTTTATGACTTCTTGAAATTCTACACTTAAGGGTATAAAATAGGGTATGAAAGGCAATAGGAGGGGTGTTTAGTCGGTATTAGTCCGACACAACCCTGGGGCCGCCCCCGTTCATGTAGGATTCACCCCCTCCTTCCCCCGGGGTCTGGAAGGTTCTTTTAACTCTTTGCGCTGCTTTGTCTTTAGCTCCTCTCAGTGGGGGAAAAAGGTAAAGCAGCGGAGGGGGTTAGGGGAGTTTAGAGAATAAAAGGATGAACGTCGTCATTGGTTTTAAGGCCATAGATAGGGAGATGTGTGAACGATTTCGTACAAATCGTATGTAACCGATTATGTTATCGTCCCTGCCATGTTCCATCAGTGGCGGGAACTCAGATAGGTGTGGATAGCGCCAAGTCTATAAATACCGACCCCAACATCACTATTCAAACTTAGAGAGAAATTTTGCAATGTCCTTGGCTCTTTAGTGCTTTCCTAGGATAACACAATCATGTTATTCTTTTAGTTAGAAAAAAAAAATTTTGACCCGGATAACAATGATAAGATTGCCAGTTCGTAAGTGGTTGAAGATTCCGACCTTAGGTTTAAAAAAAACTAAATAAGCACCAAACTACATCACAAGTATTATATAATAAAAACCAAACCTCTTCAAACCATAATCAAATCTCGTTGCGATGTGACACCGTATCTCCCTTATAGGAATTCTAGTTTGCCTTGTATCGGCTGCAACTTGTTTACGGTGGACATTACTCAGTTATCTTGTCCATAATTAGGCTAGCAATTGGATATTTTACAGGGTACCATGCGAAGAGAAGTCTGTATATACAATGAATTGCTGGAAATTGCCTAGTCATACTTAAGCTTGGCAGATTTGTATCCTTGTTTCAACATAGATTGAATTTTGTGGGTTAGCTACTCGAAATAAAAGCGGGTGCAGGTCATGAGGATGTATACGGTCGGCTTTAGAAGTAGATTAAGAGGTAGACCATGTCATAACAAGGCTCACGCTTGTACAGTAGTTGTCACTACCATTCTTCATCATTTGCTGCACCCAATTTCCCTAACTTCTCGATCAGCCGTCGTCTCAACAATAACACTTTTTTGTCATACCATCTTCCACACAGTCTATTCATCTTTTCTCCGGTCCTATTCTCGCTCTATATACATCCCGCATCCATCCCCATCACGAATCTGTGACGTCTGAATTCTTATAGTCAACTGACTGCATAATAACTGAATTTGATACGCTTAAAAATCAAATTCTATAGATAATTTGAAACGATGGAGATCTTTGGCCTTAAAATGCTCCACCTTTTACGAATTTAACACCTTGTAATTATTTGTGAATGTTATCAACATCCTTATAATTGTCAAAAGTATTTTGATTGCAATGAGTAAAATATTTTTATTTTCTTTTGAAAATATTTTCGAAAATTTGTCCTGCCCACAATATCTTAGGATATTTTATCAGGGTATTGGTGTCAGCTTCAGGCGCCAGGGTACCGCGTACTGCAACTTGAGCTCCTGGCAAAAAGTTGCCACCACGAAATATAGTGCTTCGAAATAAGGTTGAAAAATAATGAAATATTTTTTCCTTGCCTCATAAATGGTTAACCATACAATAATAAAAACTATAAATCCTACAAAGCAGCTCATCTAAGTTCTAGTACACCTATAAAAGGAGGTAACCGTCTTAGCACAGATACGCATGCGAAAGGCGGTCGGGTTTTGCGTAGTTTACAGAGTTGCGCCGGTGCAGGGTTTTCCTTCTTACTTTCACTAATGTTGCAATGTATTTGTCTTTATAGCACTCATGTGACTGTGCGATTAAATTCTGTAAGTTTATATGTAAAGTAATTACACAATTAACATGTGTTAAACAATAAATGGGTACTTTTTGTTGCACCTAAAGTTACCTAATTATCAGAACATAATATTCATTACAAAGTATGAAGGAACGGACTTTAAGTGGCATCACCTTCAGTTAACCCAATCTTTCTCCTGCTCAAAATTTATATGGGGTCGGTTATTTCGATAATATAGCTATAGGGTTCGGCAAGAGATTTTTATGGTCTTGTGCCTATCTAACACCAACCGTCCTTGGGAACGACTGCTATCTTTCTGCAGCAGCCGCGACTACCAGCTTAACTTGCCTTACGAATCACAGAGGATAATCGAGTTTAAACAATTTACACCAAAAATTGATGACAGCCATATACATTACAAGTCTGCAAGGACGTACTTATTAAGAGGCACATCTATGTAAATATGTATAATAAGGTTAGCAGTACGCGGCTAAGAATATACAAAATATTTCTTACAGTATTTTTATCTGATGAACGCAGGTGAGCCATGACTGTTGTAGATATATCATACATTCACATTGCACGCTTGTAGGTGGGTCAATGCTGGCAGTGAGCGCTGCAGCATAGACAATCACAGAAACAATATGCATGCTACGACCATGTCTGAAGGTATGAAGTTCTTGATGAATTTAATATCCCAGCAGTATAACATATACAGCGTGATGAAATTTAAAACATACGCCATACATACCAACTTGTGGTTTTTCGCTCGTGAATATAATGTTATTTAGTACCTAACTGATTCGCTTCCAACATAATTTTCGTAATCATTATGTAGAGTGCTAGCAATGCCTCGTAATGACTGCCATTCTTTAAAATTGGGTTGATTTAAATGAAACTGTTATTAGAGGATTTCATGCCTTATTTTGAAACCATAATAATAATGAAAAGTACTGTTTAAAGTGTTAAGTCATCCCACCCGGCACAAAAAGTGGCTAGCTTTTTGTGCCGCTTTTGGGAGTCTGTGGATCTTTAAAACGGGTGATCATATCAGAAATGATAATTTCCGCAGAAGAACTAATGTCACCGATATAGCCTAAAGAGTTGCGAGTGGGCAGGGCATATTGTGAGGAGGACTGACGGCTATTCGGGCGGAAAGGTCCTTAGGTGGCGACCGTGTACCGGGAGAAGCAACGTTGTTAAGCCCCCACAATGTGGACCGATGCTGTGGTAAAGATCGCGGGAAGCCGCTGGATGCAGTCAGCGCAGGATCAGTCGGGTTGGAGATCCATGGCGGAGGCTACAGTGGGCTCCACTCGTCTGAAATGATGATGATGAAGTCTTTAAAATTGGGATGATATAAATGAAACTGTTATTATCATCACTTATTTTTAACCATAATGAAAAATAAAAAAACTTGTTTCCAAGTGCGAATTTGTCCTTTTTTATGCAAGTTTACTGAGTAAACAGCAGAATAAGGCATTCCTTATTCTGTAGTTTAAATCTTTGGTGACTTAGTTGAGCTTACTCCACCTTAAGGCGAAGGGATTGCAATAAAATTAAATCAATTTTTAATAATTGGGCGAAAAGATTACTTAAGAAAAGCAACCATAATATTTATTAAACCACTGTCAACTAAATATAGTAGAAAGTGATTATATCGTTTCAGGTTGCGATCGGATGTTGTGGAAACTCTGTGATGAAGGGTTTCAATATACCCCTTGGTAACGGTAGAATATTGCCGCATTTTTTTGGATAATTGTCAAAATCTTATTATGCCTATATAGTAAGGAACAGTGTAGATAAAATAAGTTTTTGAAACCCATCATAAATCAATTTTCAATAATTGGGCAATATTCATAATTTACTCACAAATCCTACACAAAAAATTGGCCACTGTTGGCAGTAGCCCGGTTCGTGAGTAAACTACTAAACACAAAACAGTGTACAATTATTCAGTTAAATATTATAGGTGTTTTCATTAAAGTTTTCCACAACTACAAACACTATAATTAATGTATTATTAATGAGGAAAGTATTTAATTAAAATAAAACATTACATGACTGACGATAACGAAGATAAGTAGGTACTAATGATCTGAAAGCAAAAGTTTCCAAATGACGTTTAGCTCCAAATATTTAGGAAAAATGGTTATTTATTTAAATCATATCTCATGACGTTGCTATCCAATTTAGAAATATTATGGAAAATTTGTATAGGTACCTGTACACATTTTTCAGTATGGTTGTTAAATTGATGATTGTTGTGTAAGTGTAAAAAAATATATTATTTGAATAGAATGACTGTGGGAAGACATTCGCTTTTGTACATTGCTAAAACATAAATATTTCACACGACAAAGCCTTAGTGTAAAAACACTTTCGATTTCTGAATACAAAAAACATTACGAATGTATTGTATAATGCAATCATCATCAACAGCTCATATAATGTCCCCACCGAGGGGCTCGAGCCTACCCCGCATTAGGGGCGATTAGGCCTTAGTCAACCACGCTGGCCAAGTGCAGGTTGGTCGACTTCACACACAACCTAAGAATTTCTTCATAGGTGTGTACAGGTTTCCTCACGATGTTTTCCTTCACCGTAAAAGCGTCGATTAAACGTACATATGAATTAAAAATTTGAAAACACATTGTTACGTGCTGGCGGGGATCGAACCAGTGCCGCAGTGGGAGACGACGCTCTTACGCACTACGCCACCGACGCTTTTTCAATAATGCAATGACGGAGTCATTATCACCATTATTATTTCAAAATCCATTTCTATGCTACTTAAGTGGTTGCCCTTAATTAGGCATTTAGCCAATGTCTTGTGAAAATAGTATGTAATTATAATAAATGTAATGTACGGTAGATTGAGTTTTAAATGAAGTCTCACGACACGTGTTATTACGAGATCTCGGTCCCGGTAATATTATAATCCAGTATTGTATCTTCATACAAACAGTCGGAACGCGAGTCATGCCCACGTGACAGGAGTTTGGTACGTAGTAGTTGCCTAAACCTCCTTCGATGACAAGGAGAGGCCTTGTGTCTCAGCAGTGGGTCGAATTATAAAGGCTGTTATGATGACGGCACAGTGGATTAGTACTCGAGTTTGCAGTGGCCGCATTGGGACCGTGCCTCCACTGAAGACCACAGACCACATAACACTACATTTTTGTGGTGGACTTTCTATTGGTGAGTGAGGTTAACTGAGCTCAAACAAAAGTTAATTACAATAATAATGTTAATAATAAAATAGAGACTATTGAAAGTGTGAGGTGGGGGTCCGATCACACGTGACAGATGACATAAGTCTAGAATGATCAAGACGCACCGGAAGGCGCCCATAAGCGAGCAACTAAATAATCGAGACTTCGATGATGTACCGAGAAAAATATAGACTTTACAATCTATCAGACAACTCTCGTAATCTTTTCTAAGAGCAAGAAGATGAAAAAGTATTGTACCAGTATTTAAATATTTTTAGGACATGATTAGGGATTGGAAAATTTTGAAAAATTTACAGACAACAACCTGAAAAGGTTACCACAAAGTAACACACTCTAATCGATTTCCAACCTAAATGCCAAAATATTTTGACATATTGTGGTTACCTGAAGTGCTCTTATTAGTATTAACATACCATATTTATTTTAATGTTATAAAATTAAGAAACAAAAAACCGTAACAAATCCTTTCACAGTCACAGAATCGAGAATCAAAACCGCGCTTTTCGCGATTTGTGCGACTACTCTTCCGCTGATCTACACATGATTGTAACCACAGACCAAATAAAAGAGGTTAGAAATCGGAAGTAGCTCGCGCTTCTGGTTATGAGTAAACACTCATATTCGATCCTTTTCGAAGAGGAAAAATATTTAAAAAATAAATTTAAAACACCGTCTTTTGTTATTTTAACTGGCAGGAAGCAAGACTCATAATCTTACTAATGGAGACATTTCTTTTCACCGGTAAGTATAAATATACCTACTGTTAAATGAAAAAATATAATAATAAGTCGCGTGTGGCGACACTGGCTCTGGTATGATACGACTTCTAACCTCTTTTATCTGTTCTGTGATTGTAACATTAAAATAATTTTGCTCTAGTCCATCGTTTCTTTTTACGTCACATGCTGATGACTGCTATCTTTTGACCCCCCCCCCCCCTCCCCTAAGTTACCCCACTTTCAATTATCAATTTTATCATCACTGTTTCTAATCACTTCGTTGCATGATTAAAATGAAACATTGATTTTGAATCTAGTTTTTATTTGGTATGTTTAATCGTGATTAATGTGAGTAAAAATGGAAATTAACCAAGGAATTTACGCGATTAGAATACCCTTTAAATGCCTGACGTTAAAGCCGGGCTACACCGACCGTGGTCACGGGCGTACTCAGTCGTCAGGCATTTAAAAGGTCATTTAATCGCGTTAATTTCCGTTTTTACTCATTTTAATCTCAGTTTATTATTGAATGTAAAATAATAAATACATACACTTACGGCTTTCGCTTATCATGAGAAAATGAAGTAAAAGTCATATCTTAAGATATCGAGTAGCGAATCCGTTCCGGACGGCGGCTAGGAGTTTTTATTTTATAATAACGTATAGGCATCCAATGAACACCTCTATGAAATACTACACAACGGGATCGGGTCTCGCTCTAGTTTGCAACTATATTAATTATTAATGAACTTAACACTGGCATACTTATGCAAGTACAAAACTACGTTCTCACTTTTCGCGGTTGCGAATGCATGAATTTTAATAACATAAAACTAATTAATAAGGTCTTCAATAAATAAAAAATACGCCTTCAAAACTAAAAACGGATATTTTAAATTTTATATTTATTAAAATCTAAATTGGTTTCTGTACCAAATACAAATGACTAGCTTTATTCAGAATAACGAGGTTGGCACCGACCTCAAAACAAAATTCAATAAAATTTTGTTTCTCTGTTTTAAGATCAAAGGCGGTTTTTTAAATTAAAAAAAGTTTATATTTTGTAAGTAAATAAATTTTCAGGAAACTATCTCGAGATCTTTTAGACAAACAAGTAATAAAATCATAACGATATCATCGATGTCAATTAAATAGGCATCATTTGGGATAACTCAAAAACTACTTGTCAGGTGTCGATCAAATTTAAATGAGACCACTTGACAAGGACCAACTTCCAAACGTTAAAAAATCTGCAAAATTAGCACACCCTGTAAAGAGTTATGAGGTAAGACACATAAAAAAACATACAGTTGAATTGAGAACCTCCTGCTTTTTTGAAGTCGGTTAAATATCCTAATTGTAAAGAATAGTATAATGTAATTATGTAACGTACCTACTTAGTATTGTGTTTATTGTTCTGTAAGTGTGTATGATATGCAACAATCTGTTAAGGTAATTTAGAGCATAGTTTGAATTATTTTAAGTTTCTCATATAAGTTAATGTACCTATAATTCTTTTTGAGAAATAACTATTCTTTAAACCGAATTAATAAATACTTGGTTGTTAAACAAAGTGGTTTTGTTTTTCAAATAATTAGGCGTTTACTTTTTTCTCCTACCCAATTCATTAGTGGTCCGTGCAGTGTGTTGATATCGGCAATACTGCTATATCTATTGGCATTAGATTGTTATGGCCTCCTTGGGAACGACTACTATCTATTGACAGTTACCAGGACCACCAGTTTAACGTGCCTTCCGAAGCGCGGAGAAAATCGAGTTGAAAATTTTTCGATTCAGCGTGGCGCTCGTTCTTTGCTACCTAGAAAAGACCATTAAAAAGGGGTTTATCGTAACACACTCACCGATGGCCGGTCTTTCTTAATCGGCGCTCAGTCGTACTCTAGCGCTTTCCGAGAGTGGTACTCGTGTACCTTTGTAATAATACGTAAAAAAACGTAATGGACGATGATTCCCTTTCTTTTAAAGTGCGTAAAAAAGGACATACTGCATATCCCATAAATTTTTGGATATGTAAAATAAGAGATTCTGTCGATCCCGCCATTTTTCGGAACTCTGCAATGAGTCCTTGCAGGAGTACAGGTACCGGCGTACTGAATGAGGCAAAATCGCCGTGGGGCGTGGTCCCGTTGCTTGCTTACCGGGCGTTCTTTCCGTTTCACATTGGTATGTGTGTGATAGGTAGTACCTTTTTGCATTCTTGCCTTCCGGTTTTATGGTCTTTTCTAGGTATAAAAGAACGACCGGCTAGTGTGGGGCCACGCTAAATCTGAGTACCGTCCGCACTTATTAGCTCAGCTTTCACGATTGTTTTGAAGAATTGTGCGTTCCTTGTTGCTTTCAAAACTATAACTAAATAGGGTGACTTATAAGGTGGTATTCTGAATGGATAACTTTACGATTTAATCTCTGCAGCTTAGCAAGCTCCGGTTTTTTTTGTATCTTTTGTTAAAGAAAAACAATGGCTAAGACTTGAAGTGTAAAAACATAATCGTCATTTCCTTGCTTAGTCTAAGTCTACCCACAGTGAAGTTTTAACATGAATTAGACCTTAACGTTAATGTACTAAAATCGGTTTTCGTCAGCCATTAATTGGTGTTTTTACCCAATCTAATCCAATAAATGCAGAGTGATGAAGCTGGCTACGAACAATAGACTGCTTTACTTGCAATAAAATATTTAAGGGCTGGCGACCTTCGTCAAACTGGTTGAATCATCCCACTCTTGCAAGATTTTTTTTAACAAGATGCTACTTTTCTCATATATACATATTTAAATAATCAAATTATCTACAAGATAAATATTTTTTTATATAGCTATACAACATGTAAATTAAATAACCAACACCCTGAATACAGGTGGTTTGGGTTCGGCTTCTGAGTTGATTTCAATATTTTTTTTTAAAAAAAAAAACAAACAAAAAAAAAGTACCCAGAAAATATTGTACAACATTTTCTGGCTACCTTTTGTTTTGATTTTGTTTAACTCACTAAAATATACATATTTCGAAATGTTCTCGTACTAATTTGTTGTGTGCGTAGTTTCGTAAGCGCGATTTGTTACAGAAGAAATTATGAAAAAAGTAATACTAAACTAATACGTAAACTAATAGGTGGACGTTACTAGTCGGAATGTAATTCAGGAGAAAGTATGTATTTTAACATATAACTATGAATCGTAAATTTAATAATTATTTTAGTCTTTTTTTAGAAAATAATAACTAATGTCGTAATAACATAAAGTATTTCATAAATATGAAAAACCACTGTTTTCGTATACCTACAACTGCGCTCCATATTTCGCCAGAACTATTATTATTAAATTATTGAAATCCCAATGCCAAGGATACCATTTAAAAAGTGTAATAATAATCTATCCGTACTGTCCGGATGGTGTAACCGTTAATGTCTCTTCAAATCTAGAGCAAGTTTATGGCCACGCCAACTCTATCCAGAATTAAGGTAATGGTCGTAAGCTATTCAAACTATTGTATGAATAAAGCAGAGTACTCATACGCTCACCTCTTTTGGTATTGTCGAATTTAATAGGGATCGTTGAGTGATTTATTGTTGGCGGAATTGTTGTCTGTAACCTTTCTATTGTTAAACTTATATTCATAAGAAAAACACAGAATGATGGTGTATTGTTTTTTGTAACACGTTTAAAATTACATTCTTGAATAAAATGCATTGCTGATCTTCTCATCTTAATAGCCTTTATAATTCGACCCACTGCTGGGACACAAGACCTCTCTTTGTCATCGAAGGAGGTTCAGGCAGTAGTCCACCACGCTTGCCCAATGCGGATTGGTGGACGGAGTATAAGGTGATCAATACCCCTTTGCTAGTCCATTAGTCGCCTTCTACGACACCCATTGGAGGATATGGGGTGATGCTATTCTACTCTGCCGGCATCACACGGCTAATGTTATTCAATTTTAATGTAAATAAGAGAGAAAGAAGAGAGTTAAAGAACACTACCTTTCTTTGAGCTAAATTCCTTTCTTAATTTTAGACTTATTTTATATTAGGATTCCTTGTATGTTCATGTCATATATGTATATATTGTATTGTATAATTATATAGTTTATATGTATTATATTGTATTGTATTATATTGTATTTATTTTTATTGTATTGTTTTGATATTGTATTTATTTTTAACTTATGCTTTATGTATTTAATATACCTATAGGTTAGGTACACACGACATTCACGTCTCGCAGCACATCTCCTATTCTAGGTGGGTTGGAAGAGATTTCTTTTAGAAATAAGCCACACCTTTTGTACATTGTTATTATTGTGTTTTCCATTATTGTTTCTATGTGTACAATAAATTATTAAATAAATAAAAATAAATAAATTCTTAAATTAACGAAAAATTGTAATTTGTAAATTTTTGTCCTATAATCTCTAGAGTTATTGTTGTGAAACAAGAGTTTGACACTCAACGATTGAGTAACTATTATGTTTAAGAACACCTTCAGTTTATCAATTTGCTCGGGAATGGAAATTGTTCGACTTTCCCATAAAACAGTGTAGTTTACTCCGCCGCTTGGTCATGTCATGATATGAGTTTAATAAAAGATTATGGCACACGGTGGGCTGCTAAAGCCGAAAATGTTCATAATTATGGAGTTTCTTCCGAGTTCTTGCTGTAAAAACACGTATTGAGAGACTCCATTTTTAACCTCAATCTACTATTAATAATTGTCTGTTACTACTTTAGAGTATATTTTCACTTGACATTTGCGAAATGCGTTACATATCGCGAACGCCATTTAATTAAAGAAGAAGAAGTTCATAATTATTACACAATTAAAATACCTTTTTTTATAAAAATCACCCTTTTTAATAAAATATGTGCTAGGTGGACGTTACTAGTCGGAATTTAATTCAGAAGAAAGTATGAATTTGAACATATAACTATAAATCGTACATTAAATTTAATAATTATTTTATTCTTTGTTTAAACTAGTTACAAAATACCTATAAATTACTTAATTACAAATACTTACTTAACTGTCATAAATAATCATAAAAAAAGGAAAATTAAATGTAAGTTTACAAGTTATAACTAGTTTTGCTCTAGGAAGCTGTAATAAACGATAAAACATATTATATAGGGTAGCACTGCGCAACTATTTAACTAGTAATTACTTTCTCTACTTGGAAATAATAATTAACTTGCACTGTGGAACTGATTATGTGCGATAAAGTGCGGGTTTTCAAGTAGAGGTCAATAATGCCTAAAGTTGACAGTTTTTTGTGATTATTTATTAAATGTGGAAACACAGGCGTTAGTCACCATTGTAAAAACCGTATCCGATAACCTCTTTATAAATAATCAAAGGTCTCACCAGGATTATCTCGCCGTCCGTCCAGCAATTTTTTCCTTTATCCAAGGCCCCCTTACTTTCTTCTTCCTTTATGTAATTGGTTAGATTATTTTCTCGCGGTAGATTATAATGAAATATTAATAGCGAGCACATGCGTCTCAAATCAAAGAATAACATTATGACGTGTTTTGTGAAGTTGTTTCACGGATTCTCTGTAAATAGAATAGAATAGAATAGAATAGAATAATCTTTATTGTACACCTTAACAAAGAACATCAGTAAAACAATATTAATATAGTAATGTACAATGGGCGGTCTTATCGCTATATGAGCGATCTCTTCCAGACAACCTTAGGATGGACAGGAAAGATTAAAATTACTAAAAGAAGCTGTTGGTGTGGCAAGACTGGCAAGTAAATAAATGAATATTAAAAATAATGAAAGCAAACTAAATACCTCTAATACCTAAGATTATACTAAATACACACATATATATACTTACATACAATACAATATAATACATAGTACATAGATACAATACAATATATACATACAATATAGGTATATGAATATAATCAAGGAAAAAACTTCACATTGTAAGGTAGTGCTTTTTCACTTTGTCAACAAAAGTATCACGTGATTGTGATTTTCTTATTATAGTGGGCAATGCATTCCATAACAGTGCTGCTTGAACAGTGAAGGATTTAGCATAAAATTTGGTGGAATGCATTGGGATAGCTAAACGTAAGTTCTCCGATGATCTTAATGTTCGAGGATGAGTATCGTTGACGAATGTAAAACGCTCTTTGAGGTACAATGGAGTCGCTGGGTTGAAAAGGATGCTGTAAAGTAGGGAAAGGATATGAACATTCCGGCGAAGACGAATAGGCAACCAGTTGAGTTTACGGCGGAAATCTGAAACGTGATCATATTTGCGGAGTCCAAATATAAATCTTATACAAAAGTTTTGAAGCCGCTCAAGTTTAGCTAGTTGCTCTTCAGTGACATCAAGGTAAGAGGAATCAGCATAGTCAAGGATAGGCAAGAGGAGTGATTGGGCTAGCGTAACTTTGGTCGCAGTAGGTAGGAAATTGCGGAGTCGTTTCAATGACCCAGCGGACGCAAACATCTTACGACTAATTTCCTGCAGCTGAATAACCCAAGATAAGTTTTGATCAATGTACAGTCCCAAATTTTTTACGTGATCTTGGAAATTCAACGTAACACCTCCAAAGGTAACCCTAGGTACTTCCGACCAGTCAATCTTGCTGCGCATTTTACTACTACCGACTACAATAATTTGGGTCTTACTAGGATTGACAGTCAAACCATATGATTTTCCCCATTGAAAGATCCTTTCTAAATCGGTATTTATTATATTAATGGCACTGTTCAGTTGGTCTACCGGAGCTTGAGCATAAATTTGTAGATCATCTGCGTAAAGGTGGTAGGTAGAAGTCAGCTGGCAAGTGATAGATTTAATGTATATTGAGAAAAGTAATGGAGATAAAACGCCGCCCTGAGGTACCCCAGCGGAAATGTTGCCCCAAGAGGAATGCAAGTCATCAATACATATCCGCTGTCGGCGTCCAGTCAGGTAACTGAGAAACCAATCAATCGCCGTAGGAGATATGTTAAGTGAGCGGAGGATACCGAGTAAGATGTCAAAGTCTACGGTATTGAACGCATTACTGAAGTCAAGTAATGTTAATACAGTTACATTGCCATTCTCCATACCGTATCTTATGTCATCTGTAATTTTTACCAACGCAGTGGTGGTGCTGTGTCCTCGACGAAATCCAGACTGGAAAGGGTTAAGGAGATGCTGGCTTAGAAGGAATAGGTTGATTTGGTTATAAACCAGTCGCTCAAGCACCTTGGCTAGGAAAGGAAGAATTGAAATAGGTCGATACTCGGAAAAGGACTTTGGATGGGATTTTTTGGGCAGAGGAATAATTTGAGCGTCTTTCCAGGCAGTTGGAAAAACTCGACTAGAAATGGAATAATTCAGGATATGGGAAACGACAGGGAGAATTTCATCCAGGACAGGAACAACCATCTTACGACTTATGGAGTCACAGCCCACTGCGTTAGAGGTAATCGACATTATGCTTTTCTTAACATCACAGTCGGGGAATTGATTAAACAAAAACGAGGAGTGATCGGGGACGGGAAGAGAAGAAAGATAGTCTAATGTTTTCTTTTTGATAGCACCATCATAATTAGGTACAGTAATAAAATGATTATTTAAAGAATTGATATCTAAAGTACTAGAAGGTGGAGTGGAGCGTTGTCTCCCAATCCCCATAGATTTCAGAAACTTCCAGACTTTGGCTGGATCTTCGTTTTCTATAGACCGATGGAAAAAGCGGCGTTGAGCATTCCTACACACCTTGTTGCAGTGATTACGGATGGTAGTGTATTTTTCCCAGTTTGATGGTGTGGGACGACGGTTATACTTCGTTTTAGTAACGGCTTTCTTAAGTAGTAAAGATTTAATTTCGTCGTTCATCCACGGTGATGGTAGATGTTTAATCTTAACCGCCCGTATGGGTGCGTGTTTGTCGTAAAGATGTAATAAATTATTGTTCAACATAGAAAGTTTCGCATCTATACAAGTAGACGCAAGAACTGAAGACCAGTCGATATTTCGTGCGTCTAAGCGAAGTTCCTCAACGTTCATGCTAGCAAAATTACGCTGTAAAAGGATTCTGGGCTTAATTTT
The DNA here is from genome assembly GCA_955850985.1 of Elophila nymphaeata. Taxonomy (NCBI): domain Eukaryota; kingdom Metazoa; phylum Arthropoda; class Insecta; order Lepidoptera; family Crambidae; genus Elophila; species Elophila nymphaeata. The sequence goes on from OY039070.1 coordinate 10,550,792, forward strand.
AGGAGGGCGGATTTTATAGGAGAGGTAAATAAGGTCGTGGTACGAGAAAGCATCAGCCGGGAATTGGCCGTGCTTGGCAACATTGTTGGCCGAGGAAACGAAGATAAGGTCTAACAAAGAGGGAGTACAGTTGGGAAAGTGATGGGTGGCATTCAGAGTGGGGACATGCAAGTTATTTGATTGTAAGAGAGAATAGAGCGAGGAAGAACGAGAATCATTTTTAAGAAGGCAAGTATTGAAATCACCCATAATAATACAGTGATTGTACAAAGGAACTAGATTTTCTAAAATAGAATCGAAAGAGGAAAAGAAGTTAATGTGAGAGGAAGGAGAATAGTATACACCGAGAAGAACTTTAGTGTGATTCAAAATTAATTCGAGAAAGATGTGCTCGCCAGCGTTGAGTGGAGGTGGTTGTGGTGACATGTCAATGACAGAAAGAGGAATATGCGCTCTAATATATATAGCAACACCACCACCGCCGCCGCGCACGCGATCATTTCTAACCAATTTGAATCCAGGTAAAGAATATGACGTAGAAGGGAGACAGGGCTTTAGCCAAGACTCTGAAACAAGTATAGCGTGAATGTTCTTACAATCAAAGCTCGCTAGTAGATCGGAGTAATGAGCCGGAATGCTTTGAGCGAAATACAGTGATGTTAGAAAATATATTTGTTTAGCTTGAGGAGTATATTTTATTTCAACACTGGGAATGCCACTCAGGACCTCTGGAGCTAATTCGATGGGTGAACCACTACAGTCGATATGTATACATGTTCCCAGCCTAATAATATTACAAGTAATGTGGGTGTGCAGACCCAGCGTACCAAATGTTAGCGGCGGTTATTACGTTGTCTACTTAGCGATAACTCTCCCTGTAATCGCCGATGCTAGTCTCCAGGCAATTCTGGGAAGTGGGAAGGTCGTGCCTGTTTAGGCGCGTAATAAAAATTTCCAGTGCACTTGTACGTGACATTGGCCAATCGTCGGCTGGAGGTTGGTTGGATCATATATTAAATGATGACTTACCTTATAAGCAAAGTGATGTCTCATGTCTTAAAGAATACTACTACCCTAAAAACTCATGGGTGTTGTAAAAGATGACTAAAATGATTTTGACCTGACCTAACAGCATTTCTCATCATAGGTTTGGTTTAGATACGTTACAGCGTCGCGCGGTCCACATCATCGGTGAGGATGACGTGACCAACCTTCTTGAGCCTCTCCAATTGCGTTGCTATGTTGCGTCATTGAGCGCGTTCTACCCTCTATACCACGGAAAGTGCTCTGAGGAGCTTTTTTCCTTAATCCCACCATCTCCCTTCCTTTTAAGGACTACGCGTGCTGTGGCTTACGGTGCCACCGACGAACCATTTCAACGCGAACTAATTGGCAACACGTTTTTATCTCGCACGATCTAGAAATGGAATTCGCTGCCAGCACGTGTTCATTCCAAAGAGGCGTGAAGAAGCACCTTGCAGGTCAACAAAGCTAGAGTGGCTAGTGCGCGGCTTTGTCTCTTGGTCTAGCTATCTTCGCATTTAGACTCCACTTCTGCTTACCATCAGGTGAAATAGAGTCATTTGCTTAGTCTTTTTATTAAAGGTCATCCCCTATGATGAAGGGCTTCCACCTACAATAGCATACCCACGGAGAGTTGACGTCTGGTCGTAAAAATTACAGCCAAATCTTCTTCAGTGGAGTTTCTCCCGAGTTCTTGTTCTAAAAACACGTGTTGAGAGACTCCATTATTTATTTAATCTACCGTACAATTTAGTGTGGAATAACTATTTTCACTCGACATTGACTAAATGCTTATTGCGGAGCCATATTTACGATTAAGATTAAGATCTTCCTTTGTATGTTTAAGGATGCAAAGAGAATGTATGTCGATGGATACAGAGAGAGAGAGAGAAGAAGAAGAAGAAGGTTGAAAAAAAGAAGAATAGACTGTGAGAAACCCGTAACAGACAAATATCTATTATTGACGAGGTGTGAAAGATGATAAAATATGGCAAAGAAGAGTGCTAATGTTGAGATGGTGGCTGATGACTAACAATTGTTATATTATAGGTAAAATATAATCTTCCAAATTTCATACATACAGCTACTTACATTGTAATCGACATAAACCACGTTATCACCCTAATCAAAAAGAATGTAATAACTACTCAAGAAGGAAATGAAACAAAAGGATTTTAAAACACGTCCTTAATCACGCTCTGCATGCTTGCTTCCTTTTTTTAATAATGATACCGGTTCTCTCCCAGCTGATGTAATCTACACACAGAGTGCTTTTTTTTTCATGTCACCCAACATACCGAAATTAGATTTTATAACTTCTTTAACATATTTTTGTAATTATCTCTTTCAAGGAAAAGCAAAAGATAGAGATCGATGGGTTTTTTTAATAATTAAGTCACACTAATTTGTTAAAAAGGACGAATAAATAACGAATATTTTTTTTTAATTTACAGGTACGAGTACATTTCAATAGTATGGAAAAGCAAGTGCCTGCAACTTGCCTGCAACACATCAAAAAAGTGAAAATCCTCAATTCAGCAATAGTCTCTGAGAAAATGGCATTTTCACCTCTCCAGCACCAAAAGACCTCTTTTACTTCGTAAAATCTCGAAAAGCAAAAACTTTTTTCCTGCGAGTTCCGAACAAGACTGTAATGTTTAATCTAAGTAATTAAAGTAATCTTACTTTTAATTTTTAATGATTATTTTTAAGTTAATAAACAGGTATTAAGTCTTGTCCTGTTTTTTTCACCTAAAACTATTTTCTCGCAGGAGAGGTGAAAATTTGTATGTTTCTCACGAACACCCTTTATGAAGAAAATTTAGTCTCCCCTTGACTTTCTCGTACACCGGAAAGGACTCAAAAGTCGATAGAAACCTTATATTTTGATGTCATACGTGCATGTTAAATTTTGGTCACCCATCCGAGCACCGACCGCGCACTTGGTTGCTTAACTTTCGTGATCGACGACTCAAAAGTTGATAGAAACCTTTTCTTTTGATGTCATACATGTATGTTAAACTTGGTTGCAATAAGTTAAAGCATACTTGAGTTATCGTGCTAACGCACAGACACACAGACATAGTTCCAAATACGGTATTTTTGGACTCGGGGAGATCTAAAACGTGTAAATCCGTCAAAATCTCGAGGTCGAATTCTTGACGATTACAAGACTTCCTCTATACTACCTATACGAGAAAGTAAGAATCATAGCAAGTGGAAAGAAGTGATCCTACCCCTATTGGAAAATGGCGTGATGTTATTTATGAATGTATGGAAATATTATATCTAGCTTGAATACTAGATATAAGTTGCAGAACCCCAAAAAGGAAAGGCTATAAATAATACACATACCTCGTAATTAAACTTACTGTTATATTTCTATGCTTAATCAATGTGACTCACTGACTTAAGTTTCATTCATTCAGGTCGTCGACCTAAGAAACAGCTTTTTGCACATTTCCTTGTGGCTGCATTTGACTCAAATTCCCGCAAGTACTTTGTATTTTTTATATTCGTTCGGTAAACGCTAGTAATCAAATACGATGTTTCATTTGATCATGTTATGTACGGTTATTTTGCAACATTACACATTGATATAACAACATACGATTTTGAATGCATTAATATTGTTCTTATGCCCGGACAGCTGAGAGGCTGGTATTTTAGAATGAGTCCCAAGGATCAACGCCGTACTGAGTGTAGTACATCTCTATCACTCTGTGCTTTATAGAAAGTGACAAATGATTTTCAAGACATGATTGATTTCTGAGGGTCATTCTGTAATACGGTCCTCAGAGTGTAACATCTATTTTTGTTATCGACTTTCGTTTGTATTTTGAGGCGCTATAGGACCCATACTGCCATATGTGGCTTTGTGTATCCAAATTTACCTAAAAAATATCCGGACTCGTGAGGTTAACATTATATCAGTTTATTCTTCAGTTGATTCAAGTCTTAATTCAATTATAAGTAAAATATTAGATAAACTTCTAATAATTTAATTCCATACGTCACGGTCTACTGCTTCCACTGATTCCAGTAGAAATTAAAGCAATTAACTCAGTTTTATTATTATTGGAAAATCACAAAAGCGTGGGGGAAATAACGCAGATTTCGTATTTACGATGTAATTGATGCGTATGTTGAAAGTATATTTGTACTAGGCTAGTGCGCAAAGCTGCAAATAAATAAGTAACTGGACGCATCAGTTGCGGAAAGTATACATTACTAGTACGCAAAACAAATTATACAGGATGAAATTTTCAAGTAGGCCTTCAGGGCCAAATCCCAAACTATAAGGAAAATCGACAAATGCTCAAAGGAGTCTCGAGTCCGATTTTGAAGAAAACAAAAACTGCATCATTGGATTTTTGAAAAATTAATAATCCTAGCCAGGAAACGAACCCAAGGATTTTGAAAAAAAAACCAGTGTGTATTATTACACCATTTCATAGTGTTGTTAATAAGGATCGATTTCTGGGAAGTAATGATATACGGAAAACTAATGGAAAATGTTAAATTTTAATAAAGTATTTCTTGTTCCACCTTGGTTGAAGCGATAAACATTTTTTTTTTCAAAAATCTATTGATGCAGTTTTTGTTTTCATCAAAATCGGGCTCACGACTCTTTTGAGCATTTTAAGATATTCCTTACAGTTTAAGATTTGGCTCCGAAGGCCCACTTGAAAAATTCTAAAACATATACTGCGTTTTTACCACTGCATGATAAAAAACCGAGTATGTATCCTACATTAGACTCTTACATAACTTCGTTCATTGATGTACATTAGACTCTCCCTCAAATTCCCTGATTGTTCATAAAAAAATACCCTAAACCTACCAAAATGGTACAGTATACTTAATTAATTTAATAATTGCTAATTCTAACTTTTCTAGGCAATACTCATAGTTTCTGAACTTTTATGTGACGCGCTGAGGCGGAAACTCTTCTTGAGTATGACGCATAAATCGAGTATACTTTCAACATGATGTCTACTTTATTTTCGCTCTTGAGTATATTGCGCTAATATAGTATGAGTGCTTACTGACACAGTATACTTTTAATAAACGCAAAATCGAAAATCTTTGAATAATAAGGCATATTTTTTTTATTTATGAAATAAACAATAATTTTAGCTTAAACATAAGTGTACAGATAGCAGTGATTCAGTACGAAGTATTAATAATAATTTTGATGGATGAAAAATGCTATTTGACTGAATTATACCCTTTTAAATATGTATTTATATATTCCAAAACAAATGGATAACCTTTTAAACCTCTTACGAATATTTCTTTACCTATAAAGTATTTTCAAAAATCCCTTGCACAGATTTAAGTTGAACAGGTATATAGGCGTCTCCCGGCTGACATGACGATGGACAAGTTTTATGTAGGCATATAAAATATATTTTTTAAAATTACTTAACGCAATATTAGTTTGAATCAGACAAAAATCCTTTCTCAGTATTCTTTAAACAACCTTATATAAGCTTTTAAAAATACTTAAATACATATTCGATAGTATCATTTTGCAAAATTAACGTATAAACGTGGAGCAATTAATTCTTTACATGGCCAGTTTGAATTAAAATAAACTAGAGTACGAACGCAAACTTCAAATATTACAAATAAGGCAACCAAACTAAATATTTCAGCAACTTTTTCCCTGAAACAGTCATATCTGTTTTCTATTTATTTATTTATTTTGGCACATAGCAAACATTACACAACCAATAAACTAATTATAACAACATTTTTTCTCATATTATGACAAACTATATTAGACAACGATTGCCCAAAATTTACCTATCATAATTACGAGTGTACTACGTATTTTTATTACACTTTTTCAACTACCCTTCTCCCAGTTGTATTCGGTGCAGTAAGATAAATTGTTTTCGACATACTGCTAATATGTTTTGGCATTGGGATTTATAGATAGGCCGCCTTCCTGACTCCACTCCCTCCCTGGGTATCCAAAGGTTCCAAATTGGGTGTTTGTTATTATACAAATTTTGATTGAATCATTTGTAATACGGTTTATTCATTTTCTAGCTTACTTTGTCGTCGTACTAAGTAAGTAGGATTACATGCCTTAGCTACGAGTATGGCATACTCGTTTTAGCTAATAAACTCAAACTCAATTTTTTTTATTCATTCAGGTACAATTTGTACACTTATTAAAGTCAAGTTTGATGCCATCGCTTCAAGAGTCTACCAGATGGCCTTGTTCTGAGAAGTACTGATAGAAACTCGACAAGTTTTATCCTCCCTTTACAGTTTTCATAGTATTGATTTGGAAAGAGTCATAATTCACATTGTCAAGTCTTTAATAATTATTCATGATAATATAATAAAATAAAGACTAATGATTAAATTTACAATAAAAATATATATAAAGAATGACATTTAATACGTCTTCCCTTACAATTTTGTCAATAAAAAATTTGAAATTGTACACGTATTGATATATCACTAGATTACAACCGAGAATCGAACACATGTGTCCACACATTTTTATCGTCTATATATTTTTGAACATTATAATACGCTTTCTTCATTAAAGTATATAAATGTAATTGACTAATACATACATACTCATGGTAATCCCAAAAGGGATTGAGCAGAGCTTCGACATTTTGTTACGCATAAAACCACATCCGGCAGTATACATACAGTACACCAAAATAGTGATAGGGTACCAGCCTGTCACACCTACACAAAAGAGGCATCTAACCTAAAAGCAACTAAACCTTCAGTAAACAAACCAACCAATGACTTTTGTAAAGCCAACAACAGGACAGATATACTGTAAATTACTCCGCTGTCCGGGTTGACTAATACCTATATTAATTGAAAAGTCTATGTCAAATAAAGTCCTCTATTTGAATACTATAAAAACTTCTTAATAGACCTCATTTTAACAGCAAAAACCCAATTCACACAATTTCATCACAAAGTTACGTGTTTAAAGCAAACAGATGAAATTGCGACACATAATTACTCGTGCTTGAAGCAACACAACAGATCCGAAGAGAAATGTTTAAAAAGTAACATTCCTAGAGACACAAAAATCTGTTACAAAGTTCACGGACTCATCAAAGGATTAGGGTACTGGGATACATCGTGGTGGTGGGCCTTATCTGAGCCGAGTAGTGGGGCTGCGTTGACCAAACACTACGCGCTCCAACGTGACAGCGCACGCCGCTCGCCGCGCGCGCATCTACGCTTCAAGTTTCGAATTTCGAATTTTAAAATGTACCCAAACACAGTGAAGTGAGAAAACTTTCGTTCGTGTGAGTGAACCGTGCAAGTGAACGAATTAAGTGAGGATACATTGTTTGAGAGCTTTCCTGTAGCAAAGGTAATTTTCGCCTTTTCAATATTTTGGTGCGTGCTGTTGCAACTGAGTTGCAAGGTGCATTTTGCAGGTAGCCCAGTTTCAACACACGCTGGCCGTCTGACTTTCACAAATATTGCTTTACGATATTATAAAGAATATTTTGTTTTATTTTATATTATTATAAAATACATAAAAGTTCTACTACGAAGGAAAAGCTTAAATTTCTACACGTTTCAACAGAGAAATTGTTCGGCGTGTTGTGTAAACATATGCTGCGTACGCAATAATTTTGCATTACACAGGGAGATAAATTTAAACAACTTTACCTACATATGAAAATAAAATAAATCTCCTGTTTATTTCTCTGAAATATATTTCACTAGTGTCTAGAAATAATAATAACTTTATCCAATTGAATAAAAAATAAAAAATCTTAAAATAATTGATTTAGTAAAAAGTTTATAATACAAATTTATTTTATTCAAAAACATTGCTTTCTGGCACTGTTACCTACCTTTTAAATTACCACGTTTTATTTTACGAGTATATATAGACACATTCCACAATTATAATAGACAGATGAATTAAATCGAATTATAAAGAGAAATACATGTCAAGATCAAACTCTAGGGTTCTATAATTTAATTTTCAGTATAACCTTTGGAGGTCAAAACTTGCTCAACACTATCTAATTTAATTCACCAGGTAAGTGTTCTAATTTAACGCCAGCAGATTTAAAAAATAATTATTTGAAATGGAATGTTGAAGAGATTTTTAATTTATTAATTATTTTGGAAAACCTCAACAATAATAGTACGTTTAATGATTTAGCTCATTATTAAGTTAATTGTCCATTATTTATTTCAACCTATAGTTCAACAGTACGCTCAATGAAACTTTTAGAATAAATTTAAGAAACGGAATGCGTCATATAAGAAAATGTCCAGAAAAATACACATATAGATTTTTGCACAAAAAAAATCTCAAAAATTCTTCGGTATAACATACATTAACATCACCTAAATATACTACATTTTACTACATCTATAACCAAAATTCAGATTTTCTCAGAAAAAAATATCATAAAAATAGTCTTAATTTTATCATTTATGTTGCACTATTATTATATAGGTGTTAGGTTCAAACCCCAGTGGAGTACTTTGTGATCGATTTGGTCGTAGTAAGACCTCTTTTTAATCCGCCTGTCTAGCTATTTTATTAAAAAAAAATGTATTCCGACAGTTATTGATACAATGACCAGTCCTTCTGTGATTGTGGGGTCAGGGTTAATCTTGCTTCCACCTTCACCCTCGTTACCATTAGTTGAAGGCCAAGAACTTCTGTGACAATGATAAAAAAAAAATTAGTACGACAATATTAAAAAGAGGTAAAGTTTGTAAATTTGTTTGTTAGTAATCTCTGGAACTACCACACCGATTTAGATTTTTTTTTTTATATAGGAGAATATAATTTTCAACAAAAATATTTTTCATTAGAAATTCTATAAACATTTGACGTCTCGCAAAGTGGGCAAAAGTCTGTCTGCTAGTTATTACATATTATTATTATTACGTGGGTTCTAAGGCACTATACCATCAGGCTGCTGTCTATATTATTATTAGTGTCATATTATATAAACGAAGTATAATATGTTGTACATGAATACATCCTGTTAAATCAACGTACGCAACTATGTACTTATGTTTAACAGCAAATAAATGACCGTCATTATGTTAGAAATTTACAATTTAATGAAATTCGTAGCTACTCATATTTTTGTGATTTCACCATTGTTGATATTTAGATAAATCTGCAGGGATAGGAGAAAAACAGAGAATTGATCAAATCGCTAAGTGATTTGATCAAGTGCAAAATTTCAGCTTAGTATGGTCCACTGAATCTGTTGTAAAGATCCAATCCACTTGGTCATAAAAAACAGCCTCCAAAACTAAAAACGGAGATATAAAAGATTTAATTTCAAAAATCTAAAAGTAAATGACAACTATATTTTTTGAGGAACCCGGTGCTAAAGTGAAATCTCGCTTAAATTTAAATAGGGCAACATGACAAGTAAAACTTTCAAATATATAAAAAATCATCAAAATCGATACACCCAGTAAAAAGTTATGAAAAAATATAGTTGAATTGAGAACCTCCTTCTCTTTTTAAAGCCCTAACCACCCAATAATAAAGTGATTTCCATTCGAATATTCACTAATATTGACAGAACCGACTATGATCCTGGTGTTATTTTACAACCTCTGTGTCATTTAATAAATTCTCTGTTTTTTTTATATCACTGCAACAAACATATTTATTTATTTATTATAGATATTTACATCGAGAAATGATGATGTTAAAATATAATGTTCTTTTAAATTCGCCCACTTTTGTTTCGTTTTGTAAGGGTAACTAATTTTAACCAAAGCACTCAACCCTATAGTTCGATAAACTCCACATCAATAATTTAGATCTAAAGAAGGCCATTGAAATCGTACAAGATTATAATAGATAAAAAATGGATTATAATAGACAATTTTATGCAAAGACTTAAAAGAAAATTCGTAAATTGTTTAGGTTGTCGTGTTCATTACATTTTTTCCATACCAGGATTCGAATCCTGACCGCTTGATGTATAGACGGCGTTACTATATTTATAATTATTTTTTCAAATACACTTTATTGGTGATCTCTTTGCAGATAATAAAATTCAAATTGGCGCCATATAACTCTTATAGACCGGTCTTCTTCATAATCTTATAATTATATATTTAAGTAGAATAATTATTTTAATAGACCATTATAATTACTTAACATAAACGCTAACATTAGCTTACATAACAAAAACATATATTCATTATTTAAGTCGAATAATTATGTTTATCTCGAAGTAGTGGTAGAGTTCTACGATTAAAATGTATCAAAATTTAAATTAAGAACTGTTTTAGTTTTTTTCTTTGGTTTTAGAAACGCCGTCATGATACCATGGCCACTGTAATGTTCTATAAGAAGGATCTTATGCTTGTTTAAATAAAAAACATGCTTTTAACAAATCTTTTGGTTTTAGCTTGTTCCTTTGAGTTACATAAAACGCCTGCAGTCCAGTCTTATAAATAAAACTTCCATGATAATTGCACGTTATTCTAGAAGCACGCTTAGATATTTCCATCGGGCGAAAGTCGAGGCATTAAACAACGCCAATCACCGCAATCTCGCACGTAATAACAATTATTAAAACACTACTGGGCATTTCTCAGACAATGTTTCAGTGAGTTCGGTAACTTACCAGATTGATTTTGTACGAAAAAAAAGTTTTTACCTTACGCAACTGCTAATTGTTTCCTATAAAACACATTACTTTGAGCGTTCGGTTTGATAACTTTTCTATTCGATTATTTTTCTAAGGAGTTCGTGGTATATAGCCTCTGATTTCGAAAATGAAGCGTCTTGGGAGGTCCATCCTTTTTTGTATGTTTTCTATGTGTTGTTTGTACCTCAATTAAATAATGAAAATGACACTAAAAATTACCCACTTTCGCTCCTCAGTGTTAGCTTTACAGACCTCTACGTGAGTCTGGAAAAGTAACTACGAAAAAGTTTATTTCAATGGGTCTTTTGGAAAATTACATTCCCAGAGCGGAACTTCTCAATTCGAATGTCTAAAGTTTTGAGCCTCGTATCTCATGTTTTAGTTATGCACATTGAATCAAATGCTGCTGTGATTCTTGCAGTTCTTTAGTTAGGAATACAATGTAGTCATTAAGATCGGTAACGACTAAAATGTGCGTATATTGCTCGTTCTCGTATATTTCTTTTCTTACATAAAAATTGTGGTGTTGTCAGTCATCATACCTGATAAATATAAAATATTGGAGAATTATATTGTGGACTGTTTAATTTTCTACACATTAGATAATTCATATGCTGACTTTTAGCCAATACAGCACTAATGTTGGAGTTTCTCCCTTCAATTCAATTTGTAATAACACGAGGCACTTTTTTTAAATTCAATCTACCGTACAATTTATTGTTACTTTAGGTAAATTTTCCCTTGACATTGGCAAAATGCACAATTTATGTGTAGCGCTTAAAATAAGCAAAAATGCTGCGACGTCTAGAATAGAATAAAACACTAGAATGACGTATTGTTTTAACAGGAAATATAAGATCACAGAGTACAATGAAACGTTCGAAACAATGGCAATCTTGAAGTTACCCTATTCAACCCTCACATAGTGTTAAATAAATATATTAAATAGAGTCCATATGGACCTCAGACCAATGATCATTGGTCTGAGATATGGACTGTATTTATATGACGTTTTTCAGTGTACAAAATCGCAAGAAGAGAAAAGCAAAAGACAATCGTAAATGATGTGCCAAGTTTACATTTCCTTTTAAAATTAACACATATACAAACTTCTTGTAGGGTAACTGAGGTTGAACACACCCAATTTTCCAAAGTGTGTCGGATAGTTGGTGCGTATGATTTAAGCCGATAGGGAGAAATCAATAAACGTCAAAAGGTTACACATACGTGCTTCTTTGTATTGATTAGGTCTCAGAATTTGTGGTTTCAGATTGCTGTACCTACAATTATTTTGTAAAAGTTATGAGACGAGTATTGTGAGCTAAAGTTTTCATTAAAAAGTTTGTAGAAAACAGCGTTGAACGTATACTTACCTACCATCGATTTCTAAAACTGTTGATACACCATTTTAGTGTTACATTGACTACTTGTTTTCTATACTGACTTGCTTATAGTTATTTTTTTAATTATATTCTGATTCAAATAAAATTAGTTTGCTAACTTATATTGTCAAGCGTCGCTCTACGTGTGATGCGCTCCACAAAAACTTGAATTTATATTTTTTTGTTGTTGTAATATTAGATTAGAACCTATGTTACTTTTATTATTTTCACACAGCACACTTAAACTTAATTACCTATGTCGCACAGATGTAACAATTACCGGAAGTATCATACTTCATCTGAAGGGTTTTTTAATACCATTTATGATATTATTTTCCTATAAACAGACAAAGCCGGGTGATTTTTCATGTTCACATTATCAAGCTACAAATTATCTACAATAAGCATAATTAAGAAGATAGTACGGCGCGCACGTCTCCATACAAATGTAGAAAACATTTCATTACCTCTATTTCATATTCCGAGGAAAAATCGTGGTGAAACAGTTCGCGGTCACCCATCTGAATACCGACCGCTCACTTGGCAGCTTAACTTTCGTGATCGTTACAAAGAACGCACGTGTGGCTCTATCGACCTCGTCCACCAAAGTAAGTATGGGGAGTATGTGTGTGTGTGTGTGTGTGTGTGTTTGTGTGTGTGTGTGTGTGTGTGTGTGTTTGTGTGTGTTTATTTGAAATTGGTAAATACATTTATAAATTCAAAATTAGTTCGAATTAAAAAATATCATGGGACACGAAAACGCTTACGCAGCTATCTACTTAAAATTAAATACCTAGTACAATCGTGACTAAAATATAACCAATTTTTTAATTTACTTAAACACGGTCTATAGAATGACGACATAGCATTTTTGCAACTGAAACAATTTGACTGTTACAGCAGCATCGTGTTCGTCTACACTTAATTGAGTCCAAACTTTATTTCAATAATACAATGCAATGTCACGAACAATTTCTATTCAGTCATTGTACAGGTAGAAGTCAACTATTAAGTTGGGGACGGAGATAAAAATATCTATTCGACAACAATAGAATCTTCTGGATAACGTCTGTCAAATGGTCATATTGTACGAAATGAAACGACTCTATAGAAATATAAATTATATCTTTTACCGTCAAAACTTATATAACTGCGATTTCGTTCACGTGTTATTTAATTTATTACTAAATAGCGAATGACCGAGATTTCTTACGCATTCAGTAAACTACCAGAAAACCATGACCTCCTTTTTATATTGGATCACATGCTACACAGAGCTTAAGTGAACAGCTACTCAATATTTGATAACAGAACTTGACTTTGTTTTAATTTTGTAGGGGTGTGTTTTCGTTTGTGAAAAGGAAAGGCGTTCTTCTAACTGTTGCCGTAGGCCGAATATTTACATAATAGAGGGATCGGAGTATGAAGAAGATTACTGTTTTCAATGGACTAATGCTAATCTTTAAGCAACACCGAGGTTTATGAAGGCTTAGTACCCAGATAGGCTTAATACCCGCTCGCCCAGACAGAACGATTACTCAGGTAGATACGAAATCAATTTAACATGTAAACATTCAATAGTGAAATTTGTGAATCTTGTTGAAAATTCGATATACAACACCATTGCAATTAAAATTATCTGTCTATTACTATGTTGAACTCAACTTTAATGCATGAAAATAACACCCGATGAGTTCAAATCACTAATACCAAAACGACCTATTGTTGATTGATTTACTCGAATACTTTTACAACACCATATACTGTCGCGAGCGAGTACATCTACGATTCTCAGACCAAATCTATCCAAAACCTATAGACAATATTACAACGGGCCACCAGCTGTTTTATGTATACAAGTCGATGTTTTTAACCTGTTCTACTAGGTACCTGCTCGTAACGTAAAGTAAACCCTTGGGGATTTCCAACAATCATCCCTTAAACACAAAAACATATCCTTTGTAAGAAACTTTACCTGTAGCGGAGTTACGTTACACGTGCACACTAAATAACAAAACGGAAAAATATTAATAAAGATGTATCGGTCTGCAAAATAAGGTTTCTTCTAATTTATATACGAATACATTTACTAATAATTTTATTTATATAATTAAAAAATTTAAGTAGGATATTGTTGTACGTGACTGTCAAGTGAAGGCTCTCAACGTCCGCTTTCAATATTCTACCCGCTAGTAAAATTAAGCTTACTGAAGTTTGGTTGCTTATTGTCCAGTTTAAATTACCCAGTTTAACCTGACTGTGACTCTAGATGACAATGAGATTCACTCGCGGGTAGTTCACCCTACAGGCCAAAGAACACACAACGTTCCTTGCTTCGAATATTCCAGGAAAAAACCATTTGTTGACATTCTAACTATCCGAATGATCTCAATGGGATCATTGAATTCAATGTATATTGAACCTAAAAACTACCGGTACCCTCCTAAGCCCTTCTGGGGGCATTTTGGGATCACCAAAACGTCCCCGGGCTGAGTTGGCTCAACAGTGAGTCGGGTGAAGTGCCACTGGGGAATGCGCTAGGATATTAGGCAATCCCCAGACGGGGGGTCTGTGCACTACACCTGGGCACAAGGGTGTCAACCCGTGTGCAGGCCACACCTTAGAGACGGACAAGAGCGGCGGTCGTAGCAGCCTGCCTCCTCCGACCCGACCGTCCACGCCGGATGGGAGCGGCTAGAGCATCCTCCTCCCGCTCCCTCTCCGGGGCCTCCTTCTGCACCATCAATAATTTACAAAAGGAGACGACAGCCTTCCAGACTCTCTCATCACCAATCATGGCTCTGACCATGCTTGGCAATAAGATGTCTGCTCCGCCGGGGTGATCGATTGACCTAACGCGTCAAGAGTAAATTTACAATAGAATAAACAAAGTTTAGTTGGAATCAACTTCGATTTAAATGCGTAATCCAAACGATAATAATATATATATAATAATATATGATAATTTGCGTCGTGATCGAATTCGACCAAAAATTTAATGACGACGAACTTGCAATTACAAATTTTACACAAGACAAGAGTTTTGTGGTCAGATTTTATGTCAAACCGTAATGCGTTTGCGGCTTGCGGCGGATTAGTAGACGTAGTGCTAAGTGTCAATTTGGCACTACTTCGCCATATTTTAAGACAATGGATCCATTAGGTCTCCTGTCACGTTCGTTTGCATAACGAACCAGATGGCAAGCTCCTAAGGTGATCGGTGACGTCCAATATTTTCACAATCAAATTTATTGCTCCATAAAACACATTGAAAATGATTTCTCATTGTTCGTTTAGTTGAATATTAACATTCATGGCAATAAAACGAGCACTCATTCATGGCAGTGCAGTGTTATCATCGTTTACTGAAATAGCATTTATTTACGTGTTCAACACTCAATACAGTACAACAATAAAATTGGACATAATTTAAAGCATAATATTTTCCATAAATTACTTACAGTACTTGATTATATTTGTGAAATATAAAATAGAAAAAATACACTGAAAAAGATCGACCGGGAATCGAACCCAGCATTCTCCGCAATCCGACTCCCACCGGGGCAGATTATTTTTTTCTTTTAAAGATTTTTATTAAGAGACGTCTAAAATTTATTTAACTAACCTAAGTCTTATTTTCAGAACTATCTTTTTAAATAATAGAGATACTTATTTACAATTTTATATTTAATCTGAATGAATAATAAAATCTACCGAGCGGCCTCGCGTTAAATATCTACCGAGCGGGGATTGAGAGGTATCGAACTGTATCCAATAGTAATTTCACCCTACAATTTTTCATGTATATAAAAAAATGGGAAATGAAGCTAAGTAAATCGATAAGTTGGTGTTCCTTTTTATTTCAGTGGGTACAAAGTTTTAATACTTAAGTTTGATCTTGATATGACATACACGCGCTAATATTGCTCAAATTCAGATATACGTATTTTCCTTGGTTTTAGAATAATTAAAATAAGGTTACATATTGAAAAGGCACACAGAAGGTTTTATAAACCTAGTCAAACTATTAAATAGAAATAGAACTGAAAAATTATAAGCTTTGACATCAAGGCCGTCGTGGTTTTAAAAGTGATCGTAATTCGAATCGATTAATCGGTGTCTGTCGCTTGCGATTTCATTTTATTTATTAAACAGCACATAGTAAAAATCAAGTACCGAATAGGACGTAACTATGTAGTTTAAAACAAATTACAACGAAAATTATTTTCCTAATAAGCATCGTGTTCTTAAGACAGATCTTTTCGAAAATATTTTTTTTATATTCCAACCGATCAAGCGGTAACGATATTACTTACGTTATTAGTAAATTAGATAGGTAAAGATACTATTTTAATAAATCGACTCTACCATAGAAAGTTCACTTCGCTTCGTCATAAAACTATATGCACCTACGAGGCACCTACCAATTAACCAAAAGTGGTTATGACCGAACAAACTTACTTTTACGGGTTACGAGTTTTCATTGTAAAATAAAATACATTGGTACATTATTTAAACAAGTAAGAAGGTAATAATTATCGTCTTATCTTCAATTAAATGGTTGCCATAGTTCATCTTTTTTACGCCAACATACTTGCGTTTGAAGGTGGTTCTTATGGAGGCAACTCCATAAAAGATCTTCAATGCATACGGAAGTGCTACATAGCAGGAAGATGGAAATATGTATACTATAAATAGCTGTATTCATTTTCGACCATTCGATCAGGTCATACATATTAAAATTTTACATTTGTTTCATGGACGACTACTATCGGTTTTGACTTAAAAAGGCCTGTAACTATTTGGGTTAATCAATTAACAGAATTAATGGTAATGACAGTCAATTCTAGTACTAGGCTTGCCCTGCTCCTTAAAATTAATACCTTATATTTTGACTTAGAGCGATTAAGAATAACTAATTTAATCGCCGAATACAAAATAAATTTATCTGAATACTTAGGTACTTAGAGTTAGCTAACACTATTAATAAAACTTCTAAATTGAAAAGTCTAAAAATATTACTGTTGCAATTTGAATAATTATTTCAAATCAATAAATAAAAAAACTAAATTATTAATAGGAGGAAGTGACCAAACCTAATTGAATACAACTTCAAAATTATTCATGTAAATTTTATTAGATAACATGACATTGTATTTTTACATAAATCTGAATGTATATATATTGTTTATTTATTTATGTGCTGTCTCTAAATTTAAACGTTAACTTACGTTTTATTGACAAATCGAGGTCTATGGGCGAGCTGGGACATTTGTCAAAATATGGTAAATATTTCAAATATTAAACCAGCTAAGACCTGAAGATTAGTTTCTCCTGAGTTATTGTTGTAATAACACGTGGTGTAGAGACTTCATTTTAACTCAATCTAACACATCTATTATTGTCTATTTTATATTATTGTTGAAGTAAAAAACTACTTTGACTTGGATAAATGCTGAAAATTTGAAAACAGCACCTACTTTGGTACAAATTTTGTACCAAACAAAGTAGGTGCGGTTTTTAGGCCCCGTTTTTCAAATCTTTAAGGACGCCAAAATGACTTCTTCCTATCCTGAAAAGTGAAAATCGATTCTAAATGCAAAATAGCTAGCGTCAGAGATAAGTCTACCGCACTAACTAATCACTGTGACCAGCAAGTCAGTCTTCTTGCTACCCTGATCCAATTTATTTAGGGTCATTGCAATTTTTATTTATTTTATTTAAAAACTTTTTTGCACAAAGACAGTACAAAGGGTGGACTTGATGCTATACAGCATTCTACCGGAAAGGTGCGTAAGATACGTGTAGAAGGCAGGATCTACAAGACGAGAAATATTTTGAATAAATATATAGGTACAAAGAATTACATACAATTAATATACTATGATTATGCTTATATAACAATGTTAATGTAAATATACACACACATAATATAATATTTTACAAGTTATACTAAATGTTATACTTATGATTCATTTACATCAGAGAAAAGAAACAATGTTTTTTTATAAAAAGGTCAAGAAAATTACTCCATTCCTCCTGTTGGTAAGCAGAAATGGAGTCCAAATGCGAAGATAGCCAGCTAGTGCGAGAGATAAACCACCGCTAGTCGCCTTGCCAACCCACAAGATGCTTTTTCACGCCCCTGTCGACCCAGGATTGTAAGGAGCGAACTGACCACACTGCTGTAGATTTTTGATATAGTTTTCCCGGACGATTACCCGACGCCAATCCTCCTTAGGAATGCTATTGTGGATGATTTAAGCTCAAACCACACCTATCAGCTCGGAATTAGGACGCCAAGGAACAGCTGCTACGAAGCTGCTACGGTCTCGGACGCATCGCCACTTTTTCATAGTAAAAATACGATACGGTTCCAAGTTAATTTTACCACCTTTACTTGCCATTGGATTTCTCCCTTGGTGTCCTCAATTGGCTTTTACCACATCCACGGCATCAGAAATGTTGTGTTCTTCGAGGCCGGGAACTTCCTCACCTTCAATATCTTTTGAAAATACTATATTCGAAATTGTAGTTACAATATCTTCTTCTCGTCATTGACTAATATCGTCACCGTCGTAATTAACAAAATGTGCCGTGCAATTTTATGATTCAAGCCACGCACGGACCTGCTTAGACCATAAATTAGTTGTCACACATACCAAGCACCTAGAGGTCGAATTACGCACAGAAATCGCGTACGAAATAAATTGTCTTTGCCGACTAGTCGTTAAGAACAAATTGATGTTTTAATGAAAACCCATTGCAATTTGTATTTTTGTTATGAAATTAACGTTTGGTCTAAGTTTAAAATGTAGGACCCCGGATTTTAACGTTTTAGCAGTATTATATCATCTATGGTTTTAGTGAAGGTTACTTATTTTAGTTATATTTTCGAGAACCTATCAAATTGGGGCATTTACCTTTTTTTAAGTCGACTATCTACTTTCAGCCGTGGTTCCAAAATATACAGACGACAGCATATCAGGCTATCACAAAATGTCAAATTCTTCAATAGACTTTGAACAATTGTGGTCGTGGAATACGATTGAAGAAATATTGAAGAAATTTGACAGTTTTGTGTAGTCTGACGTGCTGTTGACTGTACCGACGAGTTGACACAATACAATAGTGCAATTTTTTTATGGCAAATGCGGTTAGACGCAAATAGCCGTTACAACGTTCGCCTTACATTTTTTTGAGGTGGCACTGGTGTGTCCTTTTGCCTTTAGGACTTCTAGTCGACCGATTATCTCCCGCGTCTATGTCGTCTAGTTTCTGCAGAGTTTATATCAAGGGAGAATGACAGACCAGAAGATGCCTCTAAAGGGTTGGACCTTGGCTCAGGTGTAGAGTGACGTGAATGAATCGGGGAGAAGCGCCCAGGCACATAGCTATGCCTGAAACAACGCGACGTGTGTCTGGACTTCGCAACCGTCTGCGGATGCGGTGTAATGTGTGGCGAGTGCAGGACTTGTGATCTTTGTGGAGATTACGTGATAGGATCTTTAGGAGGTTTAGTCTTTCAACAATGCTTCTGTGTCGCGGTTTTTGTATCTATTTGTACACTTTTAGAAGTTTCAAGAAGGAAATAATCAAATGATCCGGCCGCAACAGGATACCGTGAATCATCCTTAAGTTGAGTCTTCATACAAAATGCTTGCTTTGAGGCCTCTACAAGGCATTAGTAATTTTCCCTATATGAGGAAGGATTTACCAGCAATAGTATTAAGGTCTCAAAAGCAATGTCAACCCGACATCGAATATAGCACGTCCCAATTTCACGGTCGCTTACTAGTACCGATCCTTAAAGCGATAACCATGCGATACTGTTCTATTCAATGACAGATCTAATTTAGATACTGTAACCTTCCGCAAAACACAATGGCACATGAAATATAATGTTGCGGGAAAATAAATATGCTATGTAACTGAATAAACACGTGCACGCTATAGCGAGTTTTTATGGAGAAGAATTGGTATTTAATAAGTTAGGTTTTGGTAGTGTTTAGCACACAGTCTGCCAAGTAATAAGCAGAGGTGGTTTATCCTTAAGGCAAACTAGGCATGTGACTAGGGTCGTAAGTGCAGATTTTTTCAGGAAAAAAATTAAAAAGTGTTTTCAACAGTAGCTGTAGTTGGTGTTACAAGTTGGCGTAAAATAATGTCAACTCCTACTAAAAGTAACCTCTATCATAGATACTTGTAGTAACCCCCACTAATCAATGTCTTATAGTTCTAGTTAAATTATATGTCCGCTAATTTAATATTGAATCCGCTTGTGATATCAAGCCAGCATAAAATATCATCATCGCGCCACTGATAGATACGTGCTGATCCCATGGAGCTGAGGAAACGTGTTCATTTTATTATTATTAATAGATATAGGCAAACATTTGTCTACTCTCTCATCTGATCTCAAGAGAAGACGCAGACTACGATGCAGATACGTTACACGCTTATATCTAGTAGCATATTTCCCATCTGAAAGCCCTAGCTATAGGCTCTAATCTGAAATCCTCTAGGGATTCGTATGATAGTCTAGAGGACCCACCAAAACCGATAGTCAAGCTACTTTTCGGCGGAGGTGGACTTACTAACCGGACACAAATCTATTGCATTTAGCTGCAGTCTCTAAATACTGTTAGGGTCTTCCTAATCTTTACAGTTTAAAATTTTTTCGTTTTAAGCGAACCCTTTTTGTTGACCCCGCCTTCTATTACTGTTGGCCTATTGAAAAAAAGGGTCATTGCTTTAATAAATTGCAACCAGATGTCTTTACGGGTTTGCTAAGGCAATTGTATTGCATCACTCTGGGGTCTTCACTCAGAATTCTATTGGTCAACAGGCTAAGGGTAATCGTCGACAGTGTAATACAATAACGTATACACCAACCCTTAAGGTGGAAGATTAGGGAGACCCTGGTAGTATAAATGGTGGAAATTACTTTCTAAATTCAAACGAACGCAAAGCTAACTCACTGCTGGCTTATATTTCTAAACTTTTCTTTTTTTCACGCATGCCGATTACAAACAAAAAACCTAAAGTACTTAAATGCGTTGACTTGTATGTGACTTGTAACTCCTTAACATAAGACCTTGAATAAGGCATGTTTTACACCAACTAGTGTGGTGCATATTACAATATTAAATTTTAAGTGTCTTCACGGTGAAGTTCACAATTTTGTGCGTGTTGAATTTATGGGAAAATGTATCTACTAAATTAAATTTTATTAAAATACTGAGAGAAAATAGAAATATCCTTTCATGACGCACGTTCAATAAACTATTTTATAATTTCACATTGAAGTTTTTTGCTTATGTCTTTTTATATAGCTACTCTTATTTAATTGTCTTGTAGTATTTCACATACTTATGGCAAATCTGCTGCGCATATACTTATATATTTTTAAATTGGTTGGTAGTATTTTTAATATTATTTATTGTCAAATTTAAAAGCGTTTACGCGGTTTGACTGCAATTCTGGTACTTACCTATAGTGGTGTATAGTGGTGACTTCGATTCGCTCACACTTAGCTTTGTAAATACCTAAAATCAGTTGCGTAAACGCTCTTAAGCTTGCATTCTACTTGTACATACAAATTCATGATTCTTCGCAACTATTTACTATAAATTCAGTTGACAATTTCGACGAGTAAAATTTTTAGAAGTTTAATTATTTTTCGATTGCGATTGCACAGAACTGCTTAGGAATAGGTAGGTACACATTTTAAATTATGTGCAAAAGTTTAATTCAATCAACGGCTAATTTTTCAATGCCCAATTTTGTATTCATCAGGTACCGTACTATTCAGACAAAATTACGTTGTCAGTTGGTGTTTTGTATTTGATTGCAAGTGACATTTGTTGCTTCTGTAAGGCTAATAATTTATCCGAATAAAACTGTTATATTTTATATCAAGTTTAAAAATTTGTTCTACGGCCGTTTAAAAGGTGGTCCAACACTGGCTGGTCTATTACTGGCTAAGTAATTTGAAATATAACTATGCTTTTATACATTTTATATGCCTTTTGCGCCCTGGCCAAGACTTTGCTCGAAAAGAAGTTTTATTACAGGTATACTGCAGTTTTAGTAATTGCACTGAAACGAAGACAGATTATCTATGCGAAGATATTCAAACATTGCCCCAATTGCAAAATTTATGCTGAAGGTACACTACGTACTTAGTATACGTATTATTTTATCATTAAAACAATGAAGAAATTAAATTTTGTTTAAACGCAAAACTTATTTAATATTTTTTACATAGATGGCATATGACAAGAACTACTTAAAACTTAATTAAAGAAGGTGCTGAAAATTGCGCAGTTCATTATATTTATTGGTACATAAACAAAAGACTGCTTTGCTCAGACTGCTGAAAAATCTGTCCACATTATTGGCTTAGTTGGTTTGTGTACTGAAGGGTTGTTAAGTTTTTGATTTTGGGGTTAGGGTGCTTAGGTGTCAGGTTGTAATAGTGACAGGTTGCTAACCTGTCATCTACACAAAAAGCTGTAGACAGTCTAGCAACCTGCCGCTGTCATTTTTGATACTGCATAACCCATTCTGCCAGAGGTGGCTTTGTGTGTAATCGAATGTTACCTAAAGCTTTGCTGACTCCTTTTGGAATTATGAGCGTGATTTATGTATGTATAAGAAAAAAAACCGGAGACGTAGCCTTAGTAGCCTCCCCGCAAAGTGGACCGAAGATATTATAAAGATCGCGGGAAGCCGCTGGATGTACGCAGCGCAGGACCAATCTTTAAAGTTGGAGTTCCTTGACCTATAACCAACAGTGGGTGTCAGATGAAATATTGACGTTGACTTAAATAAGTAAGGGGGTGCACCACAGTTTAAGTAAAAAGCAATGCACCCATTCTTATCTCTAAATATATATAATTTAATATCCGTTTACTTTTACGCTATATAGTCACTGCAATATCCGTTTACTTTTACGTACCTATATAGTTACTGCAAGTTACCGTAAGTGAAGAATTATTATGTTCGCCTAAAGGTATAAAAGCCATAAATTTTAACGTTTTCGTAATTGCTAATGACCGGTCCCAGCAGTTGCTTTTGCAACATGTAATAAAGATACATGAAGCAAGGGAAAGAGGTGCAATATAATATATTATTGTTGGAAGCTTCAATATTTAAAAGAATGTTGATCAATGACAACTGCGCAGCCAACTCAGCATGAAACACAATTTAAAAGTGTCGAATGTCACAAACTGCATGTCTACACATGGTAATGGTAACCAATACCAAATTAGACTAATGTTTACTTATTCATAACTGACCTTAATATTGCTAAAATATCATTTGTTTACTACCAAGCACTATTGATATGGTTCAATGTACGTACGTTTGTACGTTTAATCGACGCTTTTACGGTGAAGGAAAACATCGTGAGGAAACCTGCACACACCTATGAAGGAGTTCTTAGGTTGTGTGTGAAGTCGACCAACCCGCCCTTGGCCAGCGTGGTTGACTAAGGCCTAATCGCCCCTAATGTGGGGTAGGCTCGAGACCCTCGGTGGGGACATTATATTATGAGCTGTTGATGAATGAACTTGACAATGGTCTCATTGCTTCACTCCATTTTTTACTATAATAGTAAGAGACGACCGCACAGAATGATAGCGCTTGCCGAGATGAACACCGCATAGGACCAAATGTAGACGCACGACACAAACATTTAGCTATTTGGCCATCTTTAATGCGCGACGGAAAACCGACTCGCGTTGGAAACAACATTTAGCATTTGTTAAGTTTACCAAATTGACAAACGTGTGTGAATAGAATACATTTGACAAAATAGGCAAATATTTGCGTACCTACCGCCATGTGAAGTGCCAGCCTTAGATTAAAGGAGGATCGAAACCAAAAATTAAAAACCCTTCAATGAACCAACCCAACACACAGTCCGTGGTATGATAGAACTAATTGTGTGATAATATGAACTTTGTTGAAGTATTTGTAACTGGTTATTATTTGTAACTGGTAAGAAAGAAAGAAAGAAGAAATGTTTATTTGATACACACACTACAAAACATAAGGTAAACTATAATTTAAAAATCAGGTTGGGACAGTAAGTGAGCTGTATCAAAAAGGTCTCCGCTCAACATTTGTCGCAGCAGAAGGCCACGGCGCTGGTATTCTGCAGATACCAGCGTCGTGGCCTTCTGCTGCGTACGTATGTGTCAATAGAATACAATTGACAAAATAGGCAAATATTTGCGTAACTACCGCCATGTGAAGTGCCAGCATTACATAAAAGGAGGATCGAAACCAAAAATTAAAAACCCTTCAATGAACCAACCCAACACACAGTCCGTGGTATGATAGAACTAATTGCGTGATAATATGAACTTTGTTGAAGTATTTGTCACTGGTTATTTTGTTGTAACGTTAGTAAGTGACTTATATATTTAAGTACAATTGAGTATCTAAAAGTACAACTCAGTACTTCACAAGTACAAAAATTGGGAACATTTCAAGAGTAGATCACAAATAAACAGTGAGTACTTAACGGTACCATTTATGTCTACATAAAAACGCCGATACATAACCATGGCTAACGTTTATCGAACGGATTTAATGGATACTCGTCGTTTTTACTTTTTCTTTGTCAACAAATTCTTCTCGTATTTCCCATCTTTTTAACTTTAACTTTATATCTTTAACCAAAAAATGTTATTATGCCGCCGTGGTGGAGTTGTCAGTAACGCTACCTACACATCGGGCGGTCCGGGTTCGAGTCCTGGTAGGCAAATGTTAGTGTGATGAACACGAGCATTTGTTCATGAGTCATGGTTGTTTATATATTTATTTATAAAAATATCTAAATTATTAAGTATATTTGTCCGTTATCTAGTATCCATTACCCAAGTTCTTAAAGATACTTAATTTGGTCTAGATAATTGGTATGAACGTAGAAATATAGTATATTATTATTACAATTTTGTTTTGAATGGGAGAAAAATTCACTCCGTTTTTCGTTTGTTTCAATAATTTATTAACATTATCATTGTTGTCATATCATAACAATAACGCGTGTATCGTATTTGTTTTTACCGAACTTAGCTCTTTTATTAGGTACAACGAAACAGTACAGAGGTCACGGAACTCCAGATAAGGTTGATTACATTTATTTTCTTGAAGTTACTATTTTGAGGAAATCGAAAAATACGGTCATTTATCTTTCTTGCCGTTACCGACTTTCAATTTATCTATCCCTGTCATAGTATAGATAAATTGAAGTTTGTAACATAAATACCCTTCTAACGCGATCGCCCTGGAGACTTTGTTGATTTGTTGAGTGTAGAGATTCCCCGCAGAATATGCTCCCTGACAAAAATCCTTTAGCGAGATTCGCTTAACAGACTAGAGGACCCAGTAAAGTTCAACTTAACAACCTCGGTGACGCAGTGAAAGCCATCTATGGACAATAGTCGGTCAAAATACGACTAAACGAATTCCTCGATAAAATTCTTCAGTTTTTATGAAATTAACATCCCGACGCAGTTAGCATTACTTAGCTCATTAATCGGATTAATTGAATTATTTAGAAAAGCTTTTACCAAATTAAATGATTATATAAATAATCCAAATGCATGGGAGTAATAACTGCCCAAAATTTACGCATGTAAAACTGTAAGTTTAATTGTATTGTTAGTATCTATTAACCTGTAACGTATTTTAAAATCGTTACGAAATTGCAAGCCATGGAGTTTCTTTCGCCATTTCTCTTTATCTCAAGATCTCAGCATAATAGGTAATGATTATTTAAGTAAAATAATTATTTCGTCCCAAAATGGTGGCAGGACTTTTAACAATTTAAAAGTACTTAGCAAAGTCCATTTAAATAAAGAGCTTTTTCATTCATTCATTCACTACTTATACATTGTGATGTTTTCAAACTATTTAAGGATGTGAACCTTCAGGGTGCGAAAGTGCCACTCAATACAATTTCAGTTGAATCATAGCTCTGAACTGCTTTTTCGTAAAACTGCGCCGTGGGATTCACCTCGCTTTACAAAACTATAAGTGTAAATAAAAAATTCTGTTCATAGTAGTTTAAATCAAGATTTTATCTTCTTATATTAAATAGTTTCTTTAAAAAAATCTGTTAACATCGCTTCAAAACTAGGTCTGAAAACTTTCCCTCTCAAATTATGAACATTTTGACGTAAATGGGCTGCACGCTCTTAAACCGTTTAAAAATCACGATGTATGTTCGCGACAGTGTTGGTATATTCAAATCGATAGTCAGATTCTTTTTCTAAAATCGATTAAATAAATCTGACTATCAATTTGTCTAATATGGAACAAGAACAGGAGAAACAGTAAACTATTAAGCATCGTAATTTGTAGCTTATCGTACTATAAGTTTATTAATTACATTATTTACACGTGTTTGAGTGTGCGATATCAATTAAGTACATTTAGAGCGATAAACACTTTAATTTGTTTATTAAACCTATTATTATGTTAAATCTGTTGTGTATTTGGATGCTTTATATATATTGTATGTTATTATTGACGACTCACCAAAGTTGTAATTTGAAAACACTAACAATAAAAAAATGAGTTATGACAAACGTCGTTTTATTTAAAACGTTACTTTTATTACAAATTTACACAAGACCTGGCTGCAGTCGATGTAAATCCGCGATCCATTTGTCATTAAAGCTACAAAACTTAGCAACAAACAACTCATGATTCATTACCATATAAATACGAAAGATTCGCTAAGAGAGGATTGCAAAAAAACTTGAATCAACATGCATAATAATACGGAAATGTAGGTCGTGTTGATGACCGATACCCAATTACGGTGGGCGAAGTGACCGCATAATTGAGTATTTTTTTTTTCATAATAACGAAGCTTGAGTGCAAAGTCCGTAAAATGATTCAATCGTACTTTTAAGATTTTTACACGAAGGGAGCTCATTATTTTAGCCTATCTAGACATGAATATATCCAACCAAGATCAAAAAAATCGGGAGTGGCCTCCCCTTGACTTTCTCGTATACCAGAAACGACTAAAAAGTTGATAGAAAGCTTATATTTTGGTGTCATGCATGCATGCATGCCAAATTTTGGTCACCCATCCGAGTACCTTTTCTCAGACCTTTTTTTACTTTAACTTTCGTAATCGATGACTCAAAAGTTGATAGAAACCCTATATTTATGTGGCATATATGCATGTTAAATTTGGTTGCAATAAGTTAAAGCAGTTCTTGTTCTAAAAACACACGTTGAGTCCATTTTAACTCTTTCTACCCTACAATTTTCTGTTACTCTAAGTACATTTTCACTTGACATTGGCAAAATGCGTAATCTGTATGTGTCCCGAACGCCACCTAATTAAAAAAAGAAGAAGTAGATATTGTAATGTTTTTTCTTTGGCATAAACAGCTGACAAATATTCAGGATTTATAAATAAAAATATGATAGATACCTTTTATATTTTTATTCATAAACCCTGAATATTAGTCATCTTTTTATGCCTTTTTCTAAATCTATACAACTCACACTTACAATGCGCTTAGCCAGATTTTAATTTAAAAAGTATGAATTTATGTGTCTACGTGGGTTCAGTGCAGTGAAAGTAATGTTGCTGTAATGCACGAGCATTCGTGTTGGTGATAAATTATATGTAGATACTACATATATATCCTACCTACTATCTCGCTTATAATCCCAAAAGGTTTAAGAAGAGCTTTAGGTAACGTTGGTTATACATAAAGCCACATCTCGCAATATCAACCATCCTTCAAATCCAAAGAATAACTAAACCTTCAGTGAACTAATGAACGAGAGCCGACAACAGGACAAAAGTCACACCAAAGCATCTCAATAGTCCAGATGATGACGAACGACTGTTTCAAAATCAAATTCACTTTATTTAAATAATTCCTAAAACGTACATTTACGAATCAAATCATTCCTTTATTCAAAAATTTGTTGCGTCATTGCATTGTCTGCGCATGCCGAATGTTTTATTAATCATATTTTGTTTATTAATAAGAAAGTTAAGCTTAAAAAGTAAGGAACTATATTCTGTTACAAGTACTGTTTGCTATGGATGGATATACATACCTAAATATCAAAAGGGGTTAACCCTTATTATCATTTGTATAAATTTAATCAAACAAAAGTATGACGTTATCGTCGTCGTATAGATACCTAAATAACAAAAGTTGACAATTTAAAAAAATAAATACATAATTGTCTTCCGCGTTAACACCACCCACACTTAGGGTCAATTCATACAAAGGCGACGGAAACTAAGCGTTTGTTACAGCAAGCGGAAACTAAGGAATGATGTGCCGTAATCATTGGGTTATCGCAACGGTTGCAACAGGCGGCACACATAATCGGCAAGCGTATGCTCTTGCGCAGCTCGAGAATTACCAGACGTCACATTAGTAGACACGAGCTAGTGGACACAGGGAAGGACGCTTTACACTACCAGATAAATAGTTAGATGAAGTAGAGGCTCAGGGTGTTTGAAATTTATACCAAGACGAAACACAAGAGAAAAATGCTGACGTGATAAGTGCCTGAGACGGAATCGATACCGCGACCTTTCACTATCCGAGTGAGTCCTCTTCCAATTAAGCTACACAGGACTGTGAGGTCAATTGTAAGAAATTATAAACAAATTCAATGTTTTTAAAGATTCTGGTCCTAACTTTACATTTGATGACCTTAAATCTACCAAGTCTTGGTGAGTGACGGTAGGTGAATCATCATTTTCATCATCAACAGCTCATATAATGTCCTCACCGAGGGGTTGTAGCCTACCCCAAATCAGGGGCGATTAGGTCTTAGTCAACCACGCTGGCCAAGTGCAGGTTGGTCGACTTCACACACAACCTAAGAATTTCTTCATAGGTGTGTGCAGATTTCCTCACGATGTTTTCCTTCACCGTAAAAGCGTCGATTAAACGTACATATGAATTCAAAATTTGAAAACACTTTAGTGCGTGGCGGGTTTCGAAACGGAGCCTCTTGGGTGGGAGACGCACTACGCCACCGACGCTGTTCGTATCAAGATTACAAACGAACGATACAGCGAACGCAAAACTGACCGCTTGAACGCTTGACCGCGTGACCGCCTCCTGTGTTATGGATCCCTAAATTCATAAATAGACTCAAATTGAAAACTAAAGTGAAACATGAAACCATTATGGGCCAAAAGCTGTGGTCTATGCTGACTGTTACATTGCTCATGTCGCTTCTGACCGCCAGGTTATTAAATATATGATGAGATGGTTGCCTGCCGCGTGGAAGAGGACGACCCCCGCCACCTGGTGGTCAAATATGCAGAAAGAGATCCAGCAAGCGAATATGAGTACACAGACAAGCCAGAACAGAGCTCTCTGGCGCAGACGTACAAGGAGACCCGACCCCAGCTAAACTGGGAAGAGGGTTGGACAAAGAAGAAGAGATGAGATGGTTGCTTATTTGTCAATGATACAAAATATAATTCTAAAAAACTCTGCTCGTATTTACGTACTCCAATTATGAAAAAATGAGAAGTCTTCGAAAATAATTTTCTTTAATGAAAACGTTACTTTTTTATTTTTGGTTCTTCATTATGCCACAATATAAAATATAACCATGAATGAAAAGCAATTACAATAGTGAAGCAAAATACTCTTTGAAAGTAGCCTGTTTCATATGCTCTATAAATAATATATCTGTATTATTCACTAAACGAAAGTAATTGGCGCTGGAAACATTAACCATTAAGAAATCCATAAAGTTTGTACGTATGTCAGAAATTATTTACGGGATAGATAAAAAATGTTAAACTTTATTACTCACTTAAATTCGCTTGTGCAACATTATATACACAATACCTCTTTGCTAACCCGTAACAAAGTAGCTCTTTTCTATTCATTCTTATAATAATTTTCTAAGAAAAAACCTGTTTACGTTTTTTTAACTGCTTATAGCTTTTAATAAAAACTTTACCATGAATATTTAAATAATTCAGAAATGTAAAAGTATTTCGCATTCTGCAAACACAATAAATTGCAAAAACATAGTGGCTCGGTGCCCATTGTAACTTAAGTACCTATGCAATAATAATAGAAATATATAATAGAAAAATTTAAATAGAAAACTTGTTCAATAAAATAGCTATTCAGTTCCATAAAGCCATAAAGAGTATTTACATTATTTAGTTAACACATTTGCGTAATAAGAATAAAACTACATAGAAGATAAACGATTTCTTTTGTACGCACCGTGTTGCGCCGCTCCATTCAGACTTTTGTAACATTGAATTTAGCAAGCGCCTTTGTAAAACAATGTCATGCTAATTTGTCGAGCATTTGTTGAATCGACAGCGATAGTTCGTGCGTGTGTGGTATGCCAAGTAAGTAGTGAAAACAGGTGGTTCAAACTTTAGAATCTATACGAACGATATGTTGTTTCCCCTAATCCCACATTCTTCTTCTATTCTTAACTAATGCGACGCGACGCCATTAATTAAGAATAGAATAGAATATAATCTTTTTTTATTATTTGCTCATTTAATTAAGTAAAAAATCATTGTTTAATATTTTTTGGTAATTTATCTGACGGACTTAATAGAATTAGGTATGTATATGTACATTGTAATGTCGGATAGTAAAACACGTCGTTTGACTAAACGGCTAACGTACGCATTTTGCCAATGTCAAGTGAAAATATACAAAAATAACAAAACAAAAAAAAATTACGGTTGATTTGGGTTAAAAATTGAGTCTCTAAACACGTGTTTTTACAACAAGAACTCGGGAGAAACTCCATTAAAACTAGATATCGCGCATCTAAGTTCAGTTGTGATTCATGTCACTTTACAGTAAAAGCCGCCTTCGAAACTAAAAACAAAATAATTTAAATTTTGTTAAAAAATCTAAATGTTTTTGAGGTTGGTGCCAACCTCAATATTTGGGATAAACGTAGTCACGTAGTCAAAACGTAGTCACACTCAAAAAACTGACACCGATCGGATTGGCTACAAGCGCTTGCAAACCTAGGCAAACAAAGGCAAACGCGTGAATTTGTGATGGGTTGCCGAGGTTTGGCAAGCGTGTGGATCCGGCATTATAAAAAAGGGATTAAAAAACTGAATAGGCAGGTAGGTAGGTACTTATAGTTAGTCAAAAAAGTTGCAACTAGATTTTTTAATGCCTAGATATTTTTATTCGTCGGATATCGTACTACCTGTGACAAGTTAAAATTACGTTGGCAGCTGTCATTTCGTGTTTTGTTTTTTATTACGAGTGACATTTGCTTGTTTGGTTATTAATTTATTCGACTGTTAACTTTTATCTAGGGTTCGAAAAATTAGCCCTAGATTCTTCTAAAGTTAAATTCTAGCAGCTTTTCTCTTTGCGCAGTTCGTCTACAAATTTCTAAATCTGTTTTCATGTGACAAAACTAAACTTTAAACAAGATCTCGAGATCATCATCATCCATCTATTACATCATTGTCCAACTATTTCTAACTTGTTAAAATGTTTGTAGCAATAAGCATTGATAATAAAATATTTTTAGCAAACAATAAAGTCATCTATACTTTTTTCGTAATATTAAAGATATAAATATTCTAATCAAAAGATGTGTTGAAATCGAATAAAACGATCACCAATTTTTTACTTTGCCACAAAGTTATTATTAGGTAGGTATAAATAAATAATATTGACAATGTATCTAGCACGGTATTTGCAATTTAATATAGAATAGGTGTTATCTAATATAAAATACTTGTTTTCATAATAAATTACAACACTATAACGGCATGTTGATATTTTCTGTTACTTATAATAAAATTTTAATGTAATGTTCCCTAACAATACCGCTGTGGTATAATGGTTGATAATCTTGGTCACCATGGTCTCTCTTGCGCAAGAAGTGCAGCCTAATTTACAAGACAATAACATCATTCGCCGGGCCCTTGTGACTAGCAGAATGCCCACTGCTTTGGAGCCTAATGGCTTAGCACGCGATGATGGCAAGATGCCAGACGGCATAACCCTCTTTCCCTGGAAGAAGGGAAACTGTCTCGTATGGGATGCCACTTGCTCAGACGCCTTAGTCATGCATGTCTCATGTTTCAGCTAGCTCAGCAATTACAGTATCGGCTGCAGCTTCCACTGAATCTCTCAAATGGCGTAAATACGCTAGTCTCTCAGGAGACTTCTTATTTCAGCCATTTGGAGTAGAGACCTTGAGACTATGGGATCCAGGAGCACACCAACTTTTTCAGGATATTGCAGTGCAACTACGTGAGACAGTAAGTGATAGTAAGACTGGTTTGTATTTTATACAAAAAATTAGTCTCGCGATTCAGCGAGATAATGCAGCCAGTGTTTGGTACACTTCCTGTTTTAGACTGCCTAAGCGAAGATTTTTATTTGTAATTGACTAATTTATAAGTTTTTTGTACCTAGTCTTAGTAACATTTGTAATTTAATATTAATCTATAATAATAATATATCTTAGAAAAAATACATTGAAAAAAATCGACCTGCCCCAGGCGGGAATCGAAGCCAGCATCCTCCGTAATCCGGGCGGCTGCGTTAACCACTACCTACGCTACCAGGGCACTACTTTCGCTGTCGAAATTTGTCAGTGCTTCGTGCTTATGTTTTGATGGTAAAAATTGTTTCATCAAATCTTTGACATTTGCACTTCTCTCGGAATTAGATCCAGGGTCCTGGGCTGGATCCTCAGAAGATTAATTTTTTTTGTTCATTTTGGTTGGCAGCAGAACTTGTTTCAAGTCCACCTGGCTTCCAAAATCTTATCAAAATCTGTCGAAGTAATAAAAGTTTTAGAGTAGAGTAGTATCACCTCATATCCTTCAATAGGTAATGTAGAAGGCGACTAATTGATCAGCAAAGGGGTATTGCTCACTTTATACTACGTCCACAAATCCGCATTGGGTAAGCGTGTTGGACTAATGCCTTAACCTCCTTCGATGACACGGAGAGGTCTTATATCCCAGTAGTGAGTTGAATTATAAAGGCCGTTATCATCTTCTATATATATAAAAATGAATTGCTGTTCGTTAGTCTCGCTAAAACTCGAGAACGGCTGAACGGATTTATCTTATCTTGGTCTTGAAATGTTTGTCGTAGTCCAGGGAAGGTTTAAAAGGTGAGAAAATATGGAAAAATTGCGAGGAAGATAGTAAAAACAACAATTTCATTTTCCCATATAAACTGTTCTGCCTACTTTCCTGTTCCTGTCAAACATTTGACGTTCCGCCATTTTAGCGAAGGAAGAGTTTTAATGTCCTTAGGATAGGTGCAATGACGTTTAGTACTCCGTGAATAGGTGATACGAAGTACACCGGGTCATCTAGTAAATAATAGTTTTATCCAGTGCTTCAAGGGTTCAGGATTTCACATTCGGCCTTCCAAACGATTACTTAAAAATCAATTTCGAAAGTCTTGTTTAGATATTTTAAATTAAAATATAAATCTTTCTCTCTGTAAGAGTCTGATAGTATCTTCGAGAATGCCACATATCTTTTAGACGAAAAATATTTTTGAATACACTTTCGAATGCCAAACTAGTTTTCTTTCTCCTTGAAGATTTGTGAATGACAGCGACAGATTGAGAGTTTTAAATAAGCTGACACACTGCGGTATTTTATTTAGAAATTAACTGATAGAAAGCCAAATACAAATCATAGAAGTAAATGACGAATGTAGCTCTTTATTTAAATATGCATTAATTAGATTTTGAGTTGCCGAAGTAATCAATCGCACAAGCTGACGCCTATTGGGGTATTTCAAATAGTACTCGCCAGATGGCATTACTGGTACCGACACAGATATATCAATCTAAGGAGATCGGTCGAATCGCCGAGTTCATAGGAAGACCGCGCCATCAGCGGCCGTACTACATAACATGGTTCTAGTTGAGCATGCCGTAATATACACTATTCATTGCGCGCCTCTTAAGGATTGCGAAGCGATGAAAGTTAAGCACAGCCGCAAAGGAGATCGGTCAAATCGCTGAGTTACGTATTCACTTGACTTTATCTGAAGGCGAAATGGCGGAAATATATGCCCACAGGGCATACACTTGTCGCAAGTTAAACGCCGGCCTGGCCTATCTCCTTGTATTATTAAATCTGTGGGTACCGACCTCCAGTCGCCTGTTTGCTCTACTTCTTTACCGCACTGCTATAGGTTTTGGCTAGTTCTATAACCGGCCGAAACCAATCCTCCTTGGGAATGCTGTTGCAGGTTTAAGGTCGTAGCACACTTATCAAGCCGGAAAGGGAACGGAACTGTACCGCCTCATTTTACTATAAAAAATCGGCTAAGTCCGAGTAAGACCTTGAGAGTGTCGTAATATAAGTTTTTGGCGGTATAAACGCCCGTATCTTTTTTGCGTTAACTTAGAAATGTTATTTTTTCACAGTATCATATCGATACCTCCACTCGCTCCCGAGATAAAGGATCTTGACAAACAGACGGACAACAAAGTGATCCTATAATTCCTTTTGAGGTACGGAACCCTAAAAAGGCAATGCGCTACGGTTCGTAGCCGTTTCGAAGCCGTCGTTCAGTCGAAAAAAGAAGCGTTCTCTTTCCAAGCTGATAAGTATGCTCGGACCTTTACTCGTCACCGCGCGAGGGACTGATATGCGAATGCAATGGTCTGCACGTTCAGAACCTGCCTCAATGACCTTTTACGACACCCACGAGATCTTTTCATCTGTGACCGGAACTACACCGGTACGACAGTTACCTGCCGTTAATTAATTCAAAAATCCTGATTTAGCAAATTTATGACGTTTGTGACTCTAAACGGTGGAGGGGATTTCATGAAAACCTGAAAAAAATTGTTTAGCCAAATTTAAGTATTTTTGATTGTTGTAAAAATAACACATACTTAGGTAAACAAATAAATAATTTATTATCAAACTAAATAAACAAAACAACACAGCATCTGTGAAGAGTACGTTGCGATGTGGAAAGCAGTGGTGTGTTTCCTAATCAATGAAACGCGCATGAAAAGGTAAAATCAAAATAATATATTAGAAAAGTAAAACAACAACGTTTCATAACAAAGCAATGAATTAAAAATAAGGGTAAAGTCAAAAGACAATATAAAAAACTATCAAATACATCTCTATCTAAAGAAGGCCAGCATAGCGTCCGCAACATCCTGATTTGAATTTTAACTATATACTTAAATGTAATAACTTCTTATCAGTGACAACAACTAAAAACGACCTTTAGCCCGTTAGTTTCTCTTAAGTCGTTAAGGTTATGTTTGAGCCACGCTTTCATTGCTAAATTGCTTAATTTGTCTGCTAAAGAATAACAAGGTATTTGATAAAATTTAGGGTATCTACATTGCCATCGTCAAATATGAGTACTTGGCGTTGGCTTCTTTTTACAACATTTCGAAATTATACATACTTATTTTATAAATCCTTTTTTATTCAAGAATGCGAGCTATCTTGTTTTGATTAAAAACTATTTAAGAGTTAGCATATCACTTACCACATCATAACTCATATCTATGCCAATATTATGAAGAGAAAAGATTTGATTGTTTGTTTGCCTTGAATAGGCTCCGAAACTACTGGACCGATTAGATCCTACATTATCCTTGATTAACATAGGCTATTTGATTTAAAAAAAACTCTCGGGCGGAGTGCTAGTATCTAATAAACTCAAAAGTGAGCTTATAAGTTTGATAAGCTTTCACGTCTAAGCTCACGGCACACCGCACTCGAAGTTCGAAGTGTTGTATAGCACTCCCTTTCGACTCGAACGCCCTAATGACTCTAATAAGTAGTGACCTCGCGGGAGAGCCTCGCCGAGTAGCAAGCAATCCACTTAGGTGGTTCGCCTTCCACAGCTTGAGAAACAACCAAGGTGCGCACCGTCTTATAAGCCCGGTGATGCTGTATGCGGCTATCTGGGGACAACAGAAATAGATAACTAATTTAAAATCGTTTACAAACGGTTAAAATTCGCAACCGATCATCAAGAAACTTTGTACAAACATTATCATGAATAGACGGGCGGTGAAAATTCAGAAAAATACTTTTTGAAAATTAATGCCTACGAAACCGTGTGAAAATAATAAGCAACTAAATAACGAGATCGCAACTTTTCGATTAGTAAATCCTCATTTTTTTATCAACACCCTCAAAAGGTCTTAATTTTATCAGAGGTCACTACAATTAGCATTTGGGCTACTAAAATATCATCTTGCGTATCATCTTGATTTGCGTAAACAGCTCTAGTAGCGTTTTCCTCATTTACTTAATAGTTCAATGACCCTTGTAAAAAATATAATAGATAGCTAAAATAAAATATAATATAACTAAAACAATATGTAGAACGGATAGTAAGTCATTATCAAACGGGATGCAATCACAAATGTATAAGTTAATTTATTGGTAACTGGGTATATCATATAAATAAATATTTGCTAAACAATGACCCGTACAATGGTTGAGCGCTAATTTTAATTTAGAACATTCGTATTAAGAATAATATAGGCTGCTGTCCAAGCTCCAATGTCAGGGCAGTACGAATGTACGTTCGATTTGGTTGGTAATCATTATAATAGCCTTTATAATCCTTGTCTTCGAAGGAGGTTTAGGCAGTAGTCCAACACGCTTACCCAATGCGGTGATTAATACCCCTTTGCTGGTCCATTAGTCGCCTTCTACGACACCCATTAGAGGATATGGGTGATGCTATTTACTCTGCCGGCATCACGCGGCTACTGGTTGGTTGTATCTAGAACTTATTTTTAGTCAGCCTGGCCAACTAAAAAGTTTGTTCTGTATTAAAGTATGCCGCACTAACCCATAACAATGTCTTAACATCATTATTGGGATCTGACAGTTACTATAAGATAGTTAGTCACTTACAATCAGTTAAAATGACACTCAAAGAGCCTTCCCCAGTCAAAAGTTTGAAAAGATGTGTTATACAGCAAGTTTTTTCTCTGGAGCTACAACTTAATTGCAAATGGCTTTATAAGAAAAACAAATACATGACTTCTAAAGTATTGTTACTCGGAAGATCATTAATGTGACAACATCATATCTCGAATTACACTCCCATTAGTGTAGTAACGTTGCATTCTTGCTCATAGCGCAGTCTAATTAGGTAACCGAATGAAACAATTGCGGTGCTTTTATGTAACTGAGTATTAACCGAATAATCAGCGATGCACGCATAGGAGTAGGAATGATGTGTAAATCACTTTTTAATGTTAGGTATATGTACCTATATAAATAAGGCAATATGTAATAACTGTATTAGCGTTAATAAATTATCTTTGGTCCAATAAAAAATAGATTAGCGGATAAAACTCTAATTCTATCTGACATAATTGTATAGTTCTAGTAGCGATTTTTTATCGGGTTGAAAATTGAGTACTAGACTCAATCGTAGCGTATATTTATAATGAACATTAAGACATGCAATTAAATAATTGTAAAGTCTATAAAACGATATTTATTTAACATGTTTTAAATTTCAATTATTTCAAAACAAGCCAATTAAAGATTAGAAACAAATTCAATATGATAAAATACTTAAGGCAGGAAAGAAAAATCCTTGTTGACCATTTTCATAAGGGTTTTTCCTAAGCATAAAATTTATTGAACGCGGCCTTATACGTTTAGGGAAAAATCCTCTGCGCACACGCACGTATGTATTACATTGGCATCGATAATAAGCCATGCCAGCGATTTCTCTTAGTTAAGGAGGTTGGTTTTGACTACTCGATTAGACATAATTAGAGAATTAGAACTACTGAATGACCTTTGATATTTCAACATTGCTTAATAAATTGATCAGATTACTCAGACATTGATGTTTTTACTTTATCTTTTTTCTTCGCTACAAGCGGTTTCTTGTCTCTCCAGAAAGAGTCGTAGAATTATTGCCTGCAGTTTATCCCGTAGGGCTGTTTGATAGAGAAATAAACATACACATAATTCTTACTCACGTTTCTGCAATCTTGAATCGACTACCCAGAGTTGTGCTACTTAAGTATAGGTACAATACAATTATCTAACAAAGTCTATATAGCACACTTACGTTACAGAGCAAATTTACACACAGAACAGTACCTAAAGTAGGCGGACTTATTGCTAAAGCAGCAATCTTTTCCAGGCAATCTGCTCTAAAAGAAAATTACTTTGGTTATACCAAAACATAATAAGAAATAAAATAACTTAATTACTTGTTGTATAAAACAAATTTAGGCGACAGGCTGGCAACCTGTCATTATTTGGAGGTGTATGGCACATACTGCCACGTGTGGCTTTATGTGTATCGGAATGTTACCTAAGGTTCTGTTCAGCCCCTCTTGGGACTAAAAGCGTGCTCGTGTATATTTATTAAAATTATTTTATTTCTTCTTAATTTTTGTCAAACTAGAAATCAGTAAGTAAAATCATCTTACTATCTTTGTTTTGTTCATGATTTAAAATTTTGAGACTTTAATATTAGTGAAACCCCATCGTCATAAAAGACTATTGTTAACTGTTTTTAAATAAATTAGGAAATGCAGTAACCGTAAATGTAAATACTTATTACTAGAGAACGCTATGGTAGATTAAACGAGTAGAATAATTTATAATAATACGTGGCGAAACGAAATAACAAAAGGAATTCTCGAACAAAAGACAATTTTCTCAAATTAAAACATAAAAGATGCTGTTGTTGTAAAATGTCACGCATTTATGCCCGCAATTATATCAAGGCTTCGTGGTCAATTAATAGTACATCCGATTGATTTCAATACATTAGTTTTTGTTATACAAAAGCATTTCCAATTTATAATAAGACAAGGTTGCTATATGCTAATTTCCTAATATTAACTTCCCTGATCATGTCAGTATCAAAATATCTTTAAAGTATCCTGTCATTGGATTAGTAAATCTGATTAATGATTTAATATTGTCTGCAATATACTGCAGAGTGAAAAACAAATTTGAATGTTATAAATTTCATTGCCGGGTTGGGAACTTCTGATTTAATTCAGTTACTAGCCCCAGCATTATCATAACTACGGTCTCAATAGGACATATCCTGTTCATAGTCTATTCACTATCACATTAGTATTTGCTCGCGCGGAGTTTGAAAATAAATGTGGCTATATTAACATGTTGACTATCTCTGCACTACATCTGCGTTGCTATTATTTTCACTGCGACGCTAACATCCATTTCACCTGTCATGAGTAAAAAGAAACCCGCAGTTTTGTCCAATATACTGAAAACGATGTTAGCCATGGCTTTCGATAACGACATAACATCTAATTAGTAGAATCATATTGATGAAAAACAACGAACTTACGAGCTGGCTTGTTTTTTAATAGAGAAAATATGATCTATCCAAGATGGCTCATTCATTTCATAACTAGTTTTTCCGTCCAATAGGTAGGTTTTTCACAGATAATAAAATAACTATACTTAGTATAAGGTGCAAAAGAAGAAGAATTCGGTTAAAAAGCGGAAGATTCAGCGAAGCTTTTAAAAAGCGCCTCGTAAATTGTACATGATCCTATTATTTATAATCAAAACGTATGCGTGTAGTTTTCTTCGCATTATATCATAAGTGTACCAATTTTACTACATCTATTTCCTTATGAAAATCTTTGCCCTCATTAGCGGTAATATGCAATGCGTAGCAATTTCTAATTCCATTTCTGTCGCCTTTTGTATGCCATAGTACGCTTTTCTCATCGCATACAGTACAGCACTTCAATAGACATGCAAGATCGCAAGAAGTGTAGTTCCCATTAACAATATTCGCGGTGAATGTAGAAAGTGACTCGGTACCAATACCAACATGCTACGGTAACAATTAAAATTAATTGGACGTAGCACGTTTCGTACACGTTGTAGGAATTTCGAGAATAGGTGCTACATGACATGAGACTGACGAAAGTGTGAGAAAATAATAAATACTAGGAAGGTCGCATCTTCTACTATAAATCGTTTGACAGAAAAAAAAGTTTTGTGATTCTTATATAGGTAAAGTAGATTTCATTTATTACGACCTTGGTTGTACCGTCCATCTGAGTCCCTTGAATTTAAAGCATACTATAGGTAGTACAAAATTCATGTGGCTATAGCGACTTTAGACATAACACCGAATTCAGGTGTAGCGACTGTTTTTAATGAATAATTTGTAAAAAAAAATCCTAGAAATCCCATGCAGATATTGCGACCGGAGTCAGCCGCCAACGACCCAAAGTATTCTTTCTTTCACGAACATTTCTAATCTTTCGTTTACACTGGTGGTAAGCAGCCGTTTCTCTACCTTTTGCTTATATATATCAAGCAGGTAGGTAAGCGTGTACGTTTCGGAGTTAAGTTTATGGTTTAATTACAAAGTGGTATTCTGAGTAGAAACTGGGTTTAGTAAACTTTTAAATAAGCATGGCTGCTAGACGCACATAAACTAATACATATGTATACGTGTCTGCATCTCTTTTCTTTGCGTCCATCGTCGTTATACCCGAAATCCACTGTAGGTACATATTTTTAATTACATAAATGATTGAACCTTTAATAATTTCTATACTTTCATAGACCACCGAATGGTAATACACTAACAAGACGATATGCATGCGTAAAATTAAATTCCAATCGTAGTTAGGCCAAATATTATTGGTCGCTTAAAAATTATGTAGATACTTCTAATTTTTTATCTTCTCGTATTTTACTTTTCTCGTTTTTTAATTCTTATCGACACCCAGCTTTAGTAATTACAAACTATCTCGTTTAACTTAAATGACATTGTGTCTTTTAAACGCTTATTGCATTAAAACGAGTCCCTTACTCCACCATAAGGTAAGAGGTAAAAGACATTCCTAATACGCATAACAATGAAACACAATTAGTCAAACGGAAGGGGACAGGAAAGCCCAGCAGTACCTCGGTGTAACCTCGGAGACATTTGCCTCGATTTACCTACAAAGCCTTGAGAAGGCCTTAAAGCCGTTGCCTCACAGAGCCGCTAAAAACTAACTGCCAAGTTGACCAATGCTATTACACTTTCATTGCACTTGACAATAATATGCTTGTGTAGTGGCCGATTCATCGAAACGTAATTTTGCAAAATTATTTCGACTTATGGACATTTTAGGTACCCTAGTAGGAATAGGGCCATGCCAGATATATCTGAGAGTCAGCAGCTCTAATGGGTGGTATACACACTAAATACTGTCTGATCCCTTCACTCCGCATATCGCCGGCTGCTCGAGAGCGTATATATATGTCATCCATACGTATGGCCTGCGGTTGGCCTCATTAGGCGTCTACTCCCAAAAGTGGGGATAAAAGGACATTCTGAGGATCTTGAATGGGGGACACATCTCACCTGAACTTCTGAAGCAGCGAGAAAAATCGCGTTGAAATATTTTTGGTCATCCAAGTATAACCGCGCACTTAGCTTAACTTCTACGATTGTTATGAAGAACGAGCAACCGCGGCCCTATCGACCTATTCGTCTCACCTGATGACAAGTCATGATAAATATGAATATCATATCAGAAATGAGCTCCGCAGCAGAACTAAGGTCACTGACATAGCCGACAAAATTGCGAACCTTAAGTGGCAGTGGGCAGGGCTCATTGCGTGGAGGAATGACAGTTTGAGGCGGAAATTTCCTCAAGTGGCGACTGCGTACCGAGAGACGCAGCGTTGGTAGGCCCCATAGACGTAGGCCCCCACAATGGGGGCCGATGATCTGGTAGAGGTTGCGGAAAGTCGCTGGATACGGGCAGCGCAGACCCTGCGCGAGACTGAAATGATGATGATTATGATGAAAGTCGAAAGTCGAAGCGCCCTTCACCCGGCACCCTCAGCTACTAAGGGACTGGCTACCTTATCAATAACCAAACACTTTGTGTCAATATTTCTCCATCACCACGGCGTTAAACTTCAACATTCTCATCGAATACTATCTTTAATTCATGATGCACTTCTGAATCAACTTAAATACTGGCACTTCACATGGCCGTATATATTAAATATTTGTACTGCATCTTATTCATTCTGTTTATAATATGATGGGGATACAACTCAAATGTTTGACAAATACGGTCATGTGAAGTGCCAGCATTACGTTATATTCTGCTGCAATGATTCAGCCAGAGCCGTTAATCAGAGTATTCAACTATCTAATTATAATTATTCAATTCGCAATTAGGTTACAGGTCCCAAAATGCTTCTAGGTGACCTTAACATGTGTGCACTTTGCAGCAATTAAGTTTCATTGCACTAACGATGTAATCACGGCTGGTAAATAAATCGTAGCGAAGTGGTCATTCCCAACACGCGCGATATTTCACACCGAAATATCGCGTGTCGGCGTATTCGGCCATTTATATCTCTTATAGAAGAGAATCTTATTGAATTTCATTAAAAAAATATTTGGGATAATTTGATACCAAATCAAATAGAAAACTCTAGAAAAAAAACCGACTCTAAAATCAACTCACTCCAAAATACATCGACACCTTGTGAAAACAAATTTAAAATAAATCATCCTGATATTTATCGACCTGATGACCCTGTACAATTAAGATGACCTAATAGAGTCTTAAAAAGTCTCCCCACTAGTGAACACTATTTCTTTAAATATAGTTATGTTCACGTAATAAATAAATTCCATTAATATACGGCCTTTCATGGCCTTTGCTAAAACGGTTACAAATAAATTGAAATAGTTCTTGTTGGCCTTGTTAAAACACGAGATCATGTATTGCACGCAGTTTTATTGCTAAGTTAATTATAAGTACTTTTTATAGTTAACAAAATACCTATGAGTCGAGAGTACTAAACTTATCAAAAGAAGATCCTAAAGGTTGTAGAGAATTTTTTTTCCCCATCGTCTCTTGTACTGATTAAAAGTAATTCTAGACCGTATGCGACGCGTTTTCGACATCATTGGTTATGTCGTATTTGTATATTTATTTACAATGCGTGGATTTATTTTTAATTTCTGACGCGCTCTTAAATTAATTGTTAACTTATGCACGCTTCAACTAAATTAATAATTTGATCATAACTTAGAATTCATCATTTTATTGTAAAGTTATTTTTCTATCCTTTACATGCTTTTTTCTGTGCCCTTGATAATAATAATTAGTGTACAATGTTCCGTGTTTGTTTTACATTTGATGTTTTGTGGAAGTTGTTTCTTGATCACCAGAAATACAACATTTAGAATTTTTTCTCTAATCTGTGAATACGACTATTGAATTATTTGTCTATAAATATGTTCAGTCTCAAATTGTGACACCACTTCTAGATTTCAACCGATTACATTTTAAAAAAATGTAAAACTGCCGCTATAATATAACACGTCAATTAATAAAATGACTGTGCACTCGTTTTGCAACAAAACGTGTAGTCACCACAAAAGTGGCCACTTATGGCTCTAACCTCAGATCATATATATGATCTGAGGCTCAAACCCATTTCAAAACTAAATGGAACAAAGAAAGTTATTAATTATTATTCAATAAATTTGACACGCATTTAAAGGGAGTTTAGATTTTTCAATATTGATCTGATTTAGAGCTATTCAGTCCTTTAACGCACAAAATAGTCAACCGCGTAAACCGGTTCTGCGTTCGTTTCTCCTTCATTGTACTAGGCGTAAACAAATAGACGTAATTATGTTTTGTAGTTCATTCTGCGGGCTTGACCTCAAAAGGGTTATACAATAATAATAACACTTTTCTTACATAATGTTCATGTCGTTTCAACAATCGCAGTTGGGGTTGTCAGCTAAATCTAGAAGAAGTGAATTTACACGCATACTATCAGTACTATCATGCTCGTTATCCCAAAAGATTTGAAGAAAGAATTTGATAACATTTATAAGCACATAAAATAACAATATAAGCACATTCCGAAATACGGGTCTTGCAGGTTGGTAGCCTGCCTCAAACTTTAAAAAAAGTCTATCACACCTATCTTCGCATTTGGACTCCACTTCTGCTTACCATCAGGTGGAATAAAGTCATTTGCTTGACCTTTTTATATTAAAAAAAAGTAGCTAAGCCTTCATTAAACCAGTCTAACTATACACACTATACAGGCTCTCATTACCATGATATAAGTGTATAATAGTAATTGTTTAGTATTAATAAATATAGGGTAATTATTATCTAGCATACTCAATAAATATTTGGTATTCAATTATTTTTAAATAAAAAACCGCCTTCAGAACTGAAAACGAAGGAATAATATGTTTAAAAGATCTAAATGTTTTTTTGGGGTCGGTCGAAGATACAAGTACCTTTATACGACTACCTTTATTTCAAATATTGCGGTTGGCATCCACCTAAAAAATCATTTAGATTTTTTTAAACATAAAATTGTTATTTGTTAGTTAGTTTTGAAGGTGTTTTATTTTATTTAAAAATAATTTATTGTTTGCTTTTCAGTGTTGTAAGTATAGAAATTTTTAGAAAACTATCTCTAGATCTTTTAGACAATCAAGTAATAAAATAATAACGATATCATCGATTTCAATTAAATAGCCATTATTGGGAACATACTCGTCAGATGTCGATCAAATTTAAATGGAACTACATGACAACCACCAGCTTCCAAACGTCAAAAGAAGCTTCAAAATCAGTGTACTCAGTAAAGAGTTATGAGGTAACACACTTAAAAACGTACGGTCGAATT
This sequence comes from Elophila nymphaeata, assembly GCA_955850985.1. NCBI lineage: Eukaryota > Metazoa > Arthropoda > Insecta > Lepidoptera > Crambidae > Elophila > Elophila nymphaeata. Next base: position 10,595,584 of record OY039070.1, read on the forward strand.
GAGAACTCCTCTTTTTTTGAAGTCGGTTAAAATAATCTTTGACCCCTTTTATATTTACCTACCTATTGCTCTTTTCTTTGAATGGGTGGTAGGTTCTATGTCACTTTTTATGCCCACTTCTTTGTAGTAGGTAAGGTTTTGTTAGAAGTCAATTCAAATTGTAGGTAAACCGCGTTGATGCCGGCAAAGTAGAATAGCATCAGCCCATATCGTCCATTGGGTGTCGTAGAAGGCGACTAATGGATCAGCAAAGGGGTATTGATCACCTTATACTCTATCCACCAATCCGCATTGGGCAAGCGTGGTGGACTACTGCCTAAACCTCCTTCGATAGCAAGGAGAGGCCTTGTGTCCCAGCAGTGATTGGGTCGAAATATAAAGGCTGTTGTGATGTGTGTGACGAATATAAGTTTTTGGGAGTTTACTCCTTAAGAATCGATTTGCACATATAAGGGGCCCGGTATGAGAAAAATGTGAGGAGTAAAATCTATCGATGAATGACCTCGTTACGTTTTTGAAGGTCAAAGTCATAATTGGTGCGCATCCTATGTCGCGCAACTTTCTAATTGTCAAAACACGGATGACAGCAGGTGCGCCATCTCACCTGTCTCGGAGTAAACTCCAGTCGTGCGTCGGAGCTGACACACACAATTTTTTTAGTTTAGTTTATGTCTCAGATAAAAGGATCAATTATTAAACAATATGCCGTTTAGATCTTTTTGCTTGTTGATGTTGCAAAATAAAACTATAAATTTATAGCTGTTCTAAGTAATGTCAAATGTATAAAGATTATTATATTTGAATTGCACATGTTTTAACACAAAATATTAAATAATATTGGTTACACCGATTCCCTATGTATGCCAAATAAACCAACATCCAGTTCTTCATTCATGAATTAATCCAAATTAACAACAAGGCGATTTTAGTGTTCAACCAATCAGCAAGCACCGTAAACTGCATACTCTTGGCACGTTTTCTCGTTGCGTGCCGATAATTAAAACTACATATTAAGAACATTAAAAAACACGTAAGGCGGTGGCTACACGGCAGCAATAACAGTGAGCAATTTTATGATTTCTTTCTCGTGATGAATACAGGAAATCTGTTACAGATATCAATGGAACATTAGCAGTGATTTGAACAATTTAAGTTATGAAATATTTGCTTATATCTTTTTTATGTACCGAAGACAGAAGATTAAGATACCCAAAACTGTCTTCTTCAATATTTTTTTCGTATTAAGAACTTTACAGTTATTGTTAATACATGCTTAGATAATCCATAACAGGGTTTAGTTAGAGTTGTAATAAACTTGTCAAAGAACTATTTCATATCTGCCCCCCTTTCTTTGACTGACTACTATTGGTCGATGGCCACGGATTTTTCAGTGTCACCGGGGTTTTTGAGAAGGCGAAGACCTTGATAGTATTTTATGTATGTATGTATTTAAGTTAGAAGGGACCTAACGTAATTGTGTATGTATATACTGGTTTAAGATGTTAACATCTGAGATAACTCTACGACCTCTTATTCACAAAACGCACATTGCATAACGTTATTAGAATACATTATAAAAATGACTCGTTATTTACCTTGTAATTATTACTGCAATTTAAGGCATTAAAGGTAATTATAAAGGTAGCGAATATAAAATATTACTAAGTAACTAAACTTGGTTGATTTTCATGTAAGTACAGGTCTTACGTAAATGGTTTTTGTACTATATGAAGGAGTACAAAATCAGATAAAACTATATCTCACAGATATTATTCATACATAAAAACAAAATTATTTTTTATATCAAGCGTGCAAAAATCAAAAACCAAACTAGTATTGCTTATAGATAAGTACCTAAATATTGATCTATAATGCCATAGAAATACAAAACATTAATTGTAGAATTTTTCCCCTTCTCCTCAAGTGGGTATCTAAAAACCGCCTAATCTCGTGCCAAGCACATCGCACCAAGGGATCAGTCGCGCTTTTTAGCCGCTGTCGCGTACAAAAAAGACAATTAGTCAACTAAAAAGATGGAAACAAGACCAAATATTAAAGGCAAACTTAAAACATATTGATGGTAGTTTTAGAACTTGTTCAAAATAGTAACATGCAATCGGGAGTTTCTCTCGAGTTCTTGTTGTAAAAACACCTTGCAGAACTGCTGCCAAAAGATCACCTGTGCGTCGGCTTGTAGACATTTATAGACATAGTGAACACTTCAATGGTATAGACATATTTGCAGTTACAGCACCTAAATTCAGAAGGTTAGTTTATGTACAGTCCAATTTATAGAACATTATTTTTCTCTTCGTTAGCACATAGCACTACAAATTATTTCCATGTTATTGTTATTTTAATGTTGGGTATCAGTAGCTTATCTACCTAAACTTTTGCTTACTAGGCGAAATCTTATGATTTCGACAGATATCCAATACAAAATATTGTGTCAAAATTCTACCGTTACTAGGGTAAACTGTCGGTAGCTAAGTTGCTGAGACCCGTCATATGTAGCATCATCTAGCGACTTTTAGTATACCTAATTTCTATGGATAACGCCGTGGGTTATACACCCTGCTATTAATGTGTATCGCATAACTTAATTCTATGACTGTTTGTTATTCCCAAATAAATAAATAAATAAGTGAATGACTCAAAACAAAAGTTTTCTTTTGTGAGAAATCATTTGGGTCCCATTTTTATACAGGGCCCCTCCAAGGCACCAGAGCATAGTATGAAAATGATGATGATTGAAATTAGTGGTTAATTATGTATCTTTTACAAGTTATGGCTGTTAGAAACATTACTTTGTTATAATTATATACACTTATATCATGTGACCCTCGTTGACAACTTTATAATTTACTAACACAGAAATTATGTGTAATTATAATACAAATAAATAGCCAACGAGTACTTTAGTTTAAGATAATAGACCTTAATGAGCACAGTAATATAATTAACAGTAATTAACGTTACATAATATGAGGTACATTCTAACTTGACCGATCAAAGTAAATAAAAGACATTAGATATTCTTAGGTTTCGGCCGATTATAATAGCTTTAAAGGAACATTCAATGATTATTATCTAGTTTTATCGAAAGTTTAATTGAGTGACAATTTTATTAAAATTTAAATCTTTATTATTTTTTTAATAAGTTGATCTTTATTCATAAATTTCTCTCGTCGCAATAAACAAAATGTCGTTTTTATTTTAAAACATCGCCTTGTTACTTTGTGTAAAATACTCCGCCAAGTAAAGGCAGGAATAACATAAAAACACTAAAATAAGGGGCGATTCCATTAGGCTAATCTTGTATGCAAGTATGACATTTCATTTGCGTCGAATTTGCGTTCGTTCATGGGTGAAAGACGTGCTGCTGTTGTCGGTTGGAGCTGTTTGCCGTGTCATTTCTGAGATTACAATTGGTAATATTACCAATCGAATAAAACTGAAGCATCGTCGTCTGCCTGTTCAGTGGATTCACAATGCAACTATCATTTGCGCGTTCAATTTGCACGTCTCTTGAATAAAAATTTCATGTTCAAACTACCTCATACAAGTCGAAGGTATGCAGGTGTGTTCGAGTTGTATGCAATTTGCAACTTGACGTTGACTTGTGTACAAGACTTGCCTAATGGAATCGCGCTCTAAATGTAAACAGCTTTGCTTCAACTCAACAATTGAACTCAATAATAATCGTCTTTCTTTTACGTTTTATTAATTATTTTTATTTTGAGTTAAAACATTTAAATAAATAATAATACAATGCTTAGTGTTGTTTTTTGCTATTTTTCTATCGGATTTTTGCTCCTGGTGTTACTCGTAATGTATCAACCATTACGAGTATAAAAGACAATAAAAAACAAAGTCAATAAAGAATACGATGATAAAAAACTTCACTAACTCATAACCACCGTAAAACTTTAAGCAATATTTCGAAATATCCAACTCAAGACTATTTAGATTATGTCAAGGTGTTTTGTAAACACGATTATTTCAGTTAATGTCGCAGAAAAAGAAACGCATAATATTTAAGTAAAAACTGTGACCTAATAAAAATATATATATATATACCTACACCCACCTACTTTAAAATATTTGTTAAAATTAAACTGGAAAATAACATACTTATATCTAACAAAATGTCGTTAGTCATTTACCAAAGGAAAATTATCAAAATTTATTAAAGAATTATCAAGCTACTCGTAGCGATTCTCTACAAACACTGGAAAATATTAAATTAGCGTAGCTTCTTTTCCTTCTCTGTTCCCAATTTATTGAGGGCCTATCCTATTGTCTTGATAGCGACACATCGACAATATTGCTATAGATTTTGGCGTTAGATAAGCCAGACACCAATCCTCCTTGAGAACTAATTTAGAAGCTTCGGATATATTAGACAAAATATATGTAAGTATAACAAAATAAAACACACTACCCACCTACAACTATGGGAAGTAAAAGAGAATGCTTAGAAATGAATGTAAATAAAAATAAAGAAATAACTTACTATAGTAGGACTAGTTAAGAAATGCTATTTGTTCATCACACGAACACCTGTCTCTGTGTGTCAACAACATGTTCCACCGATCAAATGATTATGTTCAGTGTGATCTTAATGCAACAAAAATTTATATTATTACATCAACGTGTCATCACACTTGATATTATATAATGCGAACGACCCAGATTGCTTTAGCTGTCTTATAACATTATTAACAAAAATCCAAGCCAAGGCCACATCACCACAGATTTCAAGAAATAATTTCAAAGTTAATAATCTATTTGCGCTCTTCGTTTTCGTCATAGATTCGTAAAATAATAAGAAAAATTATATAATCTAGTTTATGGTTGATAGTCAACTATTTATTACCATAGTTGAGTGGTTGGTCAAGGTTAAAAATATTTCAAAACATCGTTAGCAGTTTTTTAACTATAGGTTTATATAAGCCTAATGTCTACCTATTTCCTATTTATGACAGATATTACGTTTTGATAAATAAAAAAATTAAATTCTATGTTAGATTTCAATTTACAAATTCGAGAAAAATATTTTTTATGATGATAATTTATTGAACTATTTAAAATTGTTGAATACCAAATTAATTCGACAGTTATTAAAATACACAAAAATATGGAATATCTTTCTGCTCATACAACATTTTAGCGAAATCGCTAATTAAGAAACATAATTTGGTAATGAATAAATTGAAGTTTATGTACGCTGACAACCGATGTGCGTTCCATAGTGAAAACTCTGGTTAATTTATATAGTTTTGCGAATCAATTAAATAAGACAACAAATTATCATTCTAAATAAGAAATAAAAATTAGAATGATGGCCAAGTATTTGAAGGCACCAGCAGTACGCCCGAAAGTAGAACAAACATTACTTACGGCACTTTCATAAAACACTACGCACTTGTTACAATGAGTGTTATTAGCAGTTGATCGACCTTCCGACGGCCACACATGGCAGCAGACGACACGCTAAGTAAAATGGCATTGACCGGTTCTTTTACTTTCTACCTCAATTGAGCTAGGGAGTTACGTAAACAATCCCATGCTGACAATATGCGCATGCAAGCCGTAGTAGGTGTGCATGTGCAAATCTTTAGCAGGTTGAAAATTATTATTAAAATCTTTTGAAATAAGTAATAAATTAATTCTTTTCAATAAATAAACTAAATAACTAATAACTAAGTACTTTTCACTTTTAGGCTGTTATTATAGTTTAGAATATTACGGTGAAGGAAAACATCGTGAGGAAACCTGCACACACCTATGAAGAAATTCTTAGGTTGTAGGTGAAGTCGACCAACCCGCACTTGGCCAGCGTGATGCACTAAGGCCTAATCGCCCCTAATGTGGGGTAGGCTCGAGCCCCTCGGTGGGGACATTATATGAGCTGTTGATGATGATGATGATGACATTGCTCATAATATATTGCCAAATAGATAATAATGTCAAAAAATCATTCAGACTATTACAAAATATTTTATAAATAAAAACTAAAAAAGCAATAAATTACTCTCTTATGCAGAAAACAGAGTGGTTTATCGGCTAGTAATAAATGGAAATAATTATTAAGTTTTATAATATGTATGAGTATATAGATAATTTATTTTTCTCAGTTAGCTAATATCCTTTTAGAAAATAAAAAACTCTGATTTAAATAAGAAAGCTCATAATAATCTCACACTGGCAATTCCTGTTTATAGTGAAAGTAAAAATAAAATTTACGACAAAATAAATCCTGAATGATTCAATAACTTAATTCTTTTAAAAACATTCGAATACGCTTCCTATGTGATATGATGCTGCAAATGTTATGCAAATCACTTAGCTGCCTTTCACTATCGAAGCAAAGTGTCTTATATTACAGTCGATAAAAAATATAAAACATACATGTATAGTATAATTGTATAGTGTGATAATGGCATCGTGTTAACCTATTTAATAAGCGCAAATTATAATCGGCAATGCCAACAATCGAATTAGAATTTCAAATAAGAAATTACCATTATTATATTATTATCACTTATAATATGATGTAATATATTTACCCATTTCGGGTTCTTCACCACTACAACGAATTGGTCAGTTTATCATTTATTATGGTCATTAGAACTTTGCAGATAATTCTTCAAATGTTAGAAATAGCTGAATTTCGATAGACTAAAAGCTGTATTGCGTGATCCCTACTTTTAACCGGGGTCAGAGTTGCAATTTAAGAATGTCTAATGTTGCACATATACCTACTCTCTGCTACACCAACAATTTTCGAATTTGGACTTCACTTACCATGAGGTGATGGAGTGCGTAATGAAGATTTGGGGATAATGCCTCTTTAGTTAATTGAACTCACGAGATGAGTTGACTGCTTTAAAGGATGATGTTTATTTACGTCCCCGCGTGACCTATCTACCAACTGTTTTCCAAAGTCATTCTTTAACCAGTTGCTTTTTGGCTACTACTGACACACTATGCGAACGGCGGCGTCGTGCGTTACCACAGGCAAAGCACATTTATAGTCAACTAGGTGTCCCGGCCACGCGTTGCTGTGGTAATTTCATACTTATGCCCTCTAGAGCATTGAATTTGCAGTAAAAAAAAATTAGTACTACTTATCAAGAACTATCCTATCTTTCAAGTTGGATCAAACTGCACAAAGTGTGCAAATTTGATTAAAATCGGTTAAGTAGTTTAGGAGTCCATCGCGGACAAACAACGTGACACGTAATTTAGGGATATATTAAGATTATTAATCAGTTAACCACATTTAAGTGGGACTCGGACATAACTCTGCCGTGAATCTTTTTCACGGCATAAAGCATTTTCTGACAAAAAGAAAGGATAATGGGTGTACTTTGTTCATAATTTTCCTACCCTGCTCCCAATTTAGTTGGGGTCGGTGCAGTATGCCTTGATATCGACAATACAGCTTAAGGATTTGGCATTAGATTTTTACGGCCGTGTGCCTGACACCAACCCTACTTGGGAACGACTGCTATCTTTTGACAGCACCCGGGACCACCAGCTTCAACCTGTCTTCCAAAGCACGGAGGAAAATCGATATAAAAAATTAATTACTCAAAATAACTTAGGAACATGATTTCAAAAACTTATTTTTATGTTTTCTTTTGTTACGTAATAGCTATAAAGATTCTTAAGGCTTTTAAGTCAATACACTTCTAAGTTACCAGTGTTTTTGAGGCTTACAGACAAAGACTATCCGTTTACTGCAAACGAGTTTATTTTTACGCATCTATAAAGTACTGTAACAACCCCAGACCAAAATATTTGGTCCGAAGTAACCCGCTAGGATCTTTGATAATATTGCTTTAATCTTTAGAACTTTAAGATGTTGTTAATGACATAGTTGTTTTATTTTAGAAAAACTAAATAGATATAAGCCACAGTGAGGATTTATCTTGCATTGATGTTATTAAAAACTCATCCGACCAAAATAGCGTAAGCCTCAGTTTGAAAATTTTGCTCCGCAAGACGACACGGCCGCTGACCGCAAAATTGGCGTAAGCAACAAATGCATCAAAAAATACTCGTTTTTTGTACACTTACTGTAAAGAAGACACCGGTATTGTTCAAAAAACTTACGGCATAAGTGATTTTTTTTGTCGTAATAATATGAGACCCAGACTAATCGATGCAGTATTTTTTTTGTTGATAAAAATGATGTAAAAAACGTATTTTCGATTTTTTAGGCTTACAGAAAATACGTTTTCCTACGTCGATATATTATTTAGATACTGAAATTAAACATCAAGGAAATAACTGCAAAGTAAGAGCAAATTTTGAGTTTAAAAAATTGCCTTACTTGTCTTATAATTTCAAACAGTTTACATTTGTTCAATTTTCGCAGTTGCAAGGTTACACATGTGTCGGGGATATCATTATTATGAAATCTCAGGCAGAAAATTGGGCCAAGCGATAGGTGCTTGTATCCTGCTATTATATTAAAAATGTTCATAGAGTAATCAGTCTGTTCTGTAATTAACGTAATCTGGAATTGTAACTTTTTGCTAAGTGCATTAACCATTCGAGAATAATATGGCACTCCTGCAAGCAACCGAGGAATACTACCCTTACTACCCTTTATGTAATGATAGCTAACCTTTTCCTGTGTTTTTGCTAAGTGCTAAGTTTGTAATGTAAAATATTCCGACCCTTGCCCCTTTATAATAAGACATGGACTAAAATTAGTCATGGTTTAAAACCGATGCTGTCACTTTTATTTGCTGAATGAAAGACAGAGTTATCATCACCATGACTAACTTTCAACATCATCAATCATATAATGTCCCCACCGAGCGCCTCGAGCCTACCCTACATTAGGGGCGAATAGGCCTTGGTCAACCACGCTGGCCAAGTGCGGGTTGGTCGACTTCACACACAACCTAAGAATTTCTTCATAGATGAGTGCAGGTTTCCTCACGATGTTTTCCTTCACCGTAAAAGCGTCGAATAAGTGATGCCTCCCGGGTGAAAGACAAAACCCTGTACTACGCCACCGACGCCACTACGCCACTGACTAAGTTTAGTCCATGTTTAATAATAAGGGGGTTGTTGTTAATGGAAAAAATAGGTATTCTTTTTACTTTTCGTGTTAGCCCATGTTTGTACACAGTAGAGGCGTGCGAGCGCTTTTTACGACAAAACGGTCTTGTGATTTCTGCTAAAAGACAGTTTAGCGGTCCTCTCTTTAGTATACTTATAGTATAAATATTTTAACTTAAATTAATCAACCCACAAATTACAAGAGTTACGCCTTGGATACACATTTAGTTTAGTATCCGTTTAAAATATTAGAAACCCTACATTCAATTAAATTCGCGATTCAATAAAATCCGCGATATTTGGGTGTATGACATCAAAACAGCAAATTGTATTGCCAACTTTGTCGCAGCAAATTATAATTATAATGTCACGAATACTATAACCAACTTCATTTATAATAAATTATGTTCTAGCTTATCAGGATTAAAATTATTAATTTTTAATTTGTAGGCCTGTTTAAAATAAAAATGTGTTATAAAAACCAAAAGAAGATATAAGTGGCCCTGCTAGTTTTTACAGGATCTTCTCTGAATTAATTAATACTATGTAATTATTTCTCGGTTTAAAATTATTGCTCTAATCTTACGACACCACAAATATATATAGTCAATAATATCAAGGAATATTTATCATGGATTATGTCCGTAATATTTTTTTTTTTACATAATGCTAATGTTTCTCTACAACAAGTTTTCAAATGAGCTTAATAAAAATAACTAATTTACGACAAAATATATGCAAGTTATTTCTTTAGCTATGTAGATTTACTTTTTAATAAATATTATTTTGAAAAGTTTCAAAATATTTTGGAAATGTATGAAACATAATTTTAAAACAAGAGCCTATTCACGCGTCGCGTACTTTTCTAAACGAGCAGATGACGCGTGTTTTTAACACGGACTTGGTTAAAAAGTCCTAATTAACATAAAAACCGAAGGCTCGTTTTGTATATAAATGTTGTGGGCAGATCGATCGGCCCACGTATAGTTGGTCAGATTGTGAAGTACTGGACCATAAAAAGTTCGACCATTGGTCTAGTAACCCATTTTATAAAAAGGGTAGGGGTCAGGAGTGATCAGTAGGTTCAGGGATATTTTTTGTGACCAAGCGGAGTGGACTGGTTTGTGGGAGCATCTATGGCCTAAGACAAAATTGCAGCATTCACGATGTGCCCGGGCATATCACGATCTGCTTAACTATACGATCGGCCGATGACATTATACACTAAAAGGTTCACGTTTACACACTGCGACCCTGCGTTTTTTAGGCGCTACTAAAATGGTAATAAAAGTGCATGGCGTGTATATCGCGTTTGCATACGCGACGCACTCGCTAAATGTCACTTTACCTACACAATTTAAGGATCTAGTCACGCAGTCAAGCGGTCAGTTTTGCGTTCGCTGTAGGTATTGTATAGCGGTCAATCTATAGAAACAGAACGCAGAACATGACCGCTTGACCAAGTGACCGCCTCCTGTATGTTAGATCCCTTAGATACAATCTTGATACAAACGCGCTTCAAAAATCGCGATGCCAGAAGTCACAATGAACCGCCATAATAAAGGGCCATAAGTATAATGCATTTACGGTTACGTATTTGATCACAATTAGACCAACATAATATTGCACAACATTTTAATATCCATATTGATATCTAATCTTAAAATAACGGAACGACTTCCTTTGAGCTTAGTTAGTCCTACTAAAATTTTTAATTTTACCCCAGCTATAATTATACGATTTATTAGGCTTACAGTGAAAGGCAGCTGGTCAAGGAGGCCTACGTTAATACCATGCACATAGACGCATTTATTTATCTCAATTTATACATGCATTTGCATGAATAAATTAAAACCTGTTTCTGGATAATTTTAGGAGGGTTTGATAAAATAAATTATTTTTAATTGTATTTTAGAGAGGGAAGCTCTTTGCCTTCATCGCAACTGTTGGTGCGAAAAGTGGAGGAGAGCGTCCCTGGAACCCTCAACCCTTCTTGAGCCTCTCCGTTTGCATCTTGTCATTGACCAAGTTCTAACGTCTGTACCACGGCGAGTGCTCCGAGGCGCTTGTTTCCCTAATCCCATCTGTTTTGGGTTTGATGTTGAGCGGATTGTATTTCTTATAAGGTTTGATGGTGATGAACCGCTATTATGCAAGACGACGAGTATTTCTTCTTAGAGCTTATGCGGAAGAGAGGGCAAAAGGTTGCCTAAAACATGTGAATATCCAAAGTTTATGTTGTCTGTAACCAACACCACCTTCAATCTTACTTCCTTTTAAAGACTACGTGTTCTGGCTTTTGGCAACTCATTTCTTTGTCGCACAATCAAGAAATGGAATTCACTGCCGGAATATGTGTTCCCTCCTACAATCCTGGGTCATTCAAAAGAGGCGTGAAGAAGCACATAAGGTCGGCAACGCAAGGGTGGCTAGCGCGGCAGTTTATCTATTGCACTAGCTATCTTCGCGTTTGGACTCCACTTTTGCCTAAACCACAGCAGAGGGACTAGTTATGTCGTCATTAACTATCGGAAAGAATAATGCGACAGACCTAAACCAATCTCAATTTTTTATTCCACTAGAAATCAAATCTAAGACCTCTGGATCTAATTGTGGTAGGCGAACCACTAGGCACGGAGGCGGTTAAAATATCTCCGAGAAAATATAAATATATCAGATCTATCACGTAATTAATGATGTAGTTTTGATTTTTTTACATCTACACACCGAGCACCTCCACGATTTTACCATGATTTTAGATGTAATTGATCAAATATAATTAAGTAAAAAGATATGTTTTTCCTTGACTGAGAGCAAGATCAAAATTTCTGCTCATCGAGTTTTCTGTACATTCCTAATTGTCATTTTTTAAGCAGATTAGCAACAAAATGCTTTTTTAAGATCGTGGTAACTATGCATAATTTAAAAAAATCTAATGTTCTGTTATAAGATTATTATTTATTTTAGATGAATATTTATTTGTTTAAATAAATACCTCTGTCGATTCGTGTATTGTGTACATTAGGAACTAATAATTCTTCAAGTTATTTATTGATACCTTTTCTGCTGCATCGACATTTTCCGTCTATTTTCAGTCTCTAAATTCTGTCTATTCTAAATTTATCTAGAAGTTGGATAGATCTATAGCCATACTAAATGTATATAATCGTAGGATTTCAAATAAGGCGACGGTCCACATGATGATAAACAGTCACATCTATAGACTCTTATAACACTAGAGCGTCACTCACTGGCTACTCTTATTGCTATCCCTATATTATCTCATAAAGTTCTATAGAAGCCTTACAAATTTAAAATTGTGTGAAAATTGCAGTCTTCTGTTAAATGTTCTTAAAGTTATAGGTCCTATTATCCTATCCAGCTTATTCGTTGTGTCCTGTCTTAACTTTGCAGTCTGGATGCCTAGTTGTCATCAACCACGCGTTTTTGGCGCAATTTTGTACCATGTACCACAAGACTGTGGAACTATCGCCACCGGTGTTCCCGGACAAAACGACCTTGAAATCTATATTATAAGCGTATTCTACATACCTAAGTACTTATATTAATCTATGGCATATTATTTTCTTACATTCCGGTAACACATTCGCGTTTCCTCTGGTGTTACAGATGTGCACGAGGGGCGGTAATTTTTTACTTTTCATCAGGTGAACCCTCTGCTCGTTTGTCCCCTTTCCTCTCATAACTCCAACTTTATAATAATGGCAATAAAGCTTTTTTCTATCTTTAAGTAAATTGACAGGTATTTATGGAGCTCTTTCATTTACGCTTGTATGGATATTTTGTCTTTCTAGTTCATTGTCAAATCTTTTGTAACAATACAGCTAGAATATGCTACAGCGACCTTGTAAATGTAAGTTATTGCAGTACATTTATTCGCTGTTATTCTGTTCAGCAGCAATAAAGAAAATGAACTAATTCAGCTTAACGGCAAGTTGAATTACCAAACACTCGCGTCAGACGTCAAACCGACAGATAATATCGGAATGGAATGAAGAAACCGCAAGTTTATCGCCTCTTGATACAACGTTTAACTTTAACGAGGCGTGCAATAATTGAGAATCTTTTGTGAAGTTGTTTGTGATTGGTAACCACTTTTTATTGCGTGTTTTCATTTTAGCAAATCTCTTGCTCGTCCTCCTGAACAATCTTCTTCGTTAGACTTCGTAGTGGATAGACTCTGACTTTCATAGGCGTAGAATAAATATATATACCATATAGTTGTAAAGAAGAATTTTATTATTATTGGGTAGCCTAAACTGCAGCTGCCTGTACTGAAATAAATAGATAAAGAGTTTGAGTGTGAGTGAATTAACCATTCAGTTAATTTGGTGTAGCTCGCCTTGGGGAACCGCCATCACAAAGAAGACAATTAGCAAATAATTCAGTCGTTTCATCGAACCTCTTCGAAGAATTGCGCAGGTATGGTGTGTACTGAGAGTGGGTGGATCGGTGGATCAGTGCTGATGATATTCAGTGTCACTCTGGTTTGACGTTTTTTCAAGTGTCTGATTACTTGCAAATTCATCTCCGGTGATGATTGGATATTTTTTCTTCCTAGACTGTTCTCAAATTATTTTGGGTTCGGTGCAATATGCCCTTTTCTTCAATTCTTCGCTATCAGTTATCATTTCATCAGCTACTCATTCATCACTCACACAATCACTTAGCGTTGTGGATTACCCTTTTGTTTATTGAGTATAGTAAACATAATTATTGTTGATCAAAAGAAATCGTTTACGGTCTTTGTCTTTCCCTCTATACGTAAATTTTCAAATTCATCATTCTCAATTACTATCCTTTGCATTCCTATACCACGCCAAAGCCATCTCAGTTGTTCTGTCAATACACTCTTTTAAATTTCCATTATTGGTAAAATATCTTGCCTTTCAACTTGAGGGGCAATCTTGGCTCATTTACTCTTGTGACCAGCAGAGATTTCATCAAACCTGAGTTGATCCGATGCCTATCAATGTTCAATACTCTAGTGATAATCAATAAAAAAGGTTGTTGTGAGCTTTTTCGAGTTAACAAACCTGCAGTGACTCGACTAAAAATGTACCTAACTAGAAAGATGGAATCATTGTAAAAAAAAACCGTTCTTTTCCGAATGATAACATAACTAACTTAATCATCAAAAACACAAAATATTTTGAAGACAGGATATTGGGATATTAGCGTAACTAATATTTGAGCATAAACTAGTTTACGTTATCGTAAAGCTAACACTTAGTTTCTAGTATTGTATACCTAAATATAGGGCAATTACGAACTTAAAGACAAGTTTAGCCGTAAGTCAGCTACAAATGGGCATTGAAAATTTCCACTATTACAAAAATGTTTAGGAACTAAAATCACCACCAAACTTTTTTAAATCTTTATTTAATTAGAGGTTTTTGTCCATTGTATCTTCTTAATTACAAACTATATGTACTGGGGTTTAACAAAAACAAAAATCCTTATCAGTAGGTAGGTAAGTTTTAAGTAAGTTTGTACGTATGTACATAATAAAAAGTATCACTGTCCAGTCAGTTTTACCAGAATGCATATTTTTTAGCTACTTCTGACTTTATAGCTAAACGTATGTCTCGCATATATACCTAATTGAAATTCTTCAGACAGGGATTTTCGACTCCTTCTTGACACAGACAAGCAGCATATCATGTTGTACATCTTTCAGTTTACCACACGCGCTGCAATTAGGTGACTTTGTAACAGATAATGTCCAGAACGAAGGCGTAGTGCAATGTTGATGTAAGTAGTTTCTAATCAAGTTATTATCAAAAACCAAGGCACGCGGGTAGTCGAGACTTTTGTTTCATTTTCATGAATAGCATCAAGAGTTTTGTAGGTAAGTCTAGGCACTTGACATAATCATTCACTCTCCCTTATAAACCTTGATTGATTTTGCCTTCCATCATCAGCTCACATAAATAACCTGAAAGAATACAACTGTCGGTCTAAACGTATCTTTAATATTTAGAAAAAATAACCATGAACACTGATTCTATTCATGAAAACAATGGGGATTTCTTAGTAAGGATTTTCAAAATACCTAATGCTGAAAATTTTAGTTAAAAAAACAACTTTTAAAAAAAAGTCCAACCGACTTCAAAAAGTATAAAAATAACATATTATTAAAATGTGTGCTAGGTACCTGCTGTACTGTTTGAACCCGGTGCCAAGCCATGTCAATCGTTCAGCACAATGAGCCCCTCATCACCCAAGCTAGCTCGTTCTGTCGCAATAGCGGGATGGTGTGATCATGAGTGTGATGTGGCAGGCGGACCTATAGAATACCTAGTTGGCTCGGCACCGACTTCAAACAGTACAGTAGGTACCTAGCACACATTTTAATAATATGTTATTTTTATACTTTTTGAAGTCGGTTGGACTTTTTTTTTAAAGTTGTTTATTTTTCTATTTTTAGTGTTTTATGTGGAATAATTGTTGTTTTTTTTATATTATACTACGAGATGGCCAACAAACTTGCGGGCCACTCGGTGTTAAGTGGATCCGTCGCTTATAGAAACTTGCAATATTAACCATAAATCACTTAACATTAGAAGTGATTTTTGGGTTTTGTGCCCCTTTTATGTAGGCGACAGGCTGGCAACCGCTCACTATTTGGAGGCACTGCTCCATACCAGAGGTGGTTTTATATTTGAGAA
This sequence comes from Elophila nymphaeata, assembly GCA_955850985.1. Taxonomy (NCBI): domain Eukaryota; kingdom Metazoa; phylum Arthropoda; class Insecta; order Lepidoptera; family Crambidae; genus Elophila; species Elophila nymphaeata. Next base: position 10,611,360 of record OY039070.1, read on the forward strand.
AATGTTACAGTTTTGTACAAGTTTAACATCCAAATACTAACTATTACGGTGCTTTGCCTTCCATCATCAGCTCACCTAACAAGCTGTAAGAATACAACTTTCGGTCTTTAGGTACCTACCTTTAATATTTAAAGAATTATCATCCAACTCTTAATCGTTATGGAGTTTCTACTTCCATCATCAGCTCACCTGAATAGCATGAAAGAATACAACTATCGCTCTTTAGGTACCTTTAATATTTAAAGAATTATCGTCCAACTCCTAACCATTCAGGAGCTTTACCTTCCATCATCAGCTCACCTGAATAACCTGAAAGAATACAACTACCGTTCTTTAGGTACCTTTTATATTTAAATAATCATCAACCAACTCCTAACAGTTAAGGAGTTATTCCTGCCATCATCGGCTCACCTGATTAACTTGAACAAATACAACTAGCGGTCTTTACGTGCCTATAATCTTTAAAGAATTATCATCCAACTCCTAACCGTTAAGGAGTTTTTCCTGCCATGATCAGCTCACCTGAATAACTTGAAAGAATACAACTATCGCTCTTTGGGTACCTTTAATATTTAAAGAATTATCATCCAACTCCTAACCATTAAGGAGTTTTTTGTTTCATCATCAGCTCACCTAAATTACCTGAAAGAACACAACTATCGGTCTTTAGGTACCTTCAATATTTAAATAATCAACAACCAACTCCTAACAATTAAGGAGTTTTACTATCCATCATCAGCTCTTCAACATGAGATGACTACCACACGCAATCATACTAGAATTGCTTTATAAAAAATATGAATAACCCTCCCTTTCCGTTGTTTTTAGAGGGTTGCTCTCGATTTTCCTAGCTTTGCATCATCAGATCCTGACTTGGTGACACTGGGACCACCTCAGGAGTAAACACTATCGAATAGAAAAACAATTTTGAAAATCGGTCCAGAAATGACAGAGATATCGGTGAACATACATAAAAAAAAAATACATACAGACGAATACAGAACCTCCTCCTGTTAGGAAGTCGGTTAATGAGCCGAATTTGTATCGTCACGTGTAAAAATATCAAAACTAGAGAATGAAGTAAGCCTTAATTTATTCGGGTTTACTTTTTTGGGTACAGTCCGAAAATATCTGCAAAAATAAAAATTTTTTTTTACTCATACATCATTACGACTAGTCGACTATTTTTGAACACTAACCTAAGTTATATTAGGAAAGTGTTCAGTTTACCGGCCAAATTTAAGTATTTCGGACTCTACCCAAAAAGCTTGGATAATACCAGAAAAGCCTAGGTTTACTTCATCTTAACTTTTACCCGTAACACATAAATACGTACTTACAATTAACTATGCCCGCGACTTCGGCCGAATGGATGTCGTTTTCCCATTAAGTTGCGAAAGAAATAAAAAATGCTGTAATTTCTTAAATTTCTTTGTTTACAAATTTTTAGACGCAAGTAATAGTACTTTGTGTTGGCGACATATTATTGTATAATTTACTCACACCAATGTGTAATAGATACCTATAATTAATTGTGTATGTCATAACTCATAACCAAATAAAACATTTAACCAATCAATTTTACGCTGGTAGATCTATAAATGAATCACTAATTACTTTTATAACTGTGTTTACATTTACTGTCGTTGCAATAAGCAATGCAAATAACTTGGATTCCCATAATAAAGGTACTTATGTAAATACATATTTATTATTTTACCCATTAAATTATAATGACAATACTACCCAAGCATCTAAACCTGCTTATGTCATTAGAAAACGGGTTTCAATATCGGTAAGACAAAAACCGGCATAGTACATATACACTTTTCATTTTTTTGATAGAATAAAAAAATATTCAAGGAACCCCAATTTGTTAGCCCTTTAAGCTTATCTTAATGATGTACTAATTACAGTATGCTATATCGGACACTTATCCCTCTAGTATTGCTACAAACGAGTAGAGTAGTACGTACATTATTGTGACATTATTATCCAACAATCTGAAGAAGATTTATACCAATGTTTTATACTGATGCGTAATACATTATTCGTAATGAGCTTTTTAGTTTGTTGAGTGAGACTTGTAATGGGATTTTTGGCGATGATAAAGCAACACTTGACCCATTCCGTGCCGAAAGTGCGTATCGTTTCGAAAGTGACTTCGATTTCACCAGTCGAATGTGTGGAAAGTCCCTATGTTTGACAGATGAATAAGTTGTGACTTTTATTATTAATACGAATGCCGGATAAAAGGCCTATAGGTATTACTCGATGAACGAATTTGCGCACCTTTTAATGTGTTTCCAAAGAAGAATAGATTGTAATGGTCGTTTGAATTCCACCATATAAGTAATTTTTATTGTTTTAAATAGGTCTATAAAGTATGTCGTAGTGAAGTGTAATATTAATTCATTACGATAACAGTATTATTGTTTATTGAACGCTGCGTGATGCGATAAATAAATCAGTATTTTTCTATGTTACGCGTTAAAACTTTATCACGAATAAATAATTAGTACGAGAACTCAAATCTGTCGAAAACCGTCAAACCTCGATAGACTTAGGACTTTCACTGTAGAATAGATTAGATTATTTGAAAGAATTTTATTTTTCTTCGCAATCACTATATTGCATAACCCTGTCAAGTCATGCATAGGTACTCTATCTGTATTTGCGCCGAATTTTAAGCTACTATTGAAACATTTATTTTTAAGTTTTTAAATTTAAATGGGCCTTGAAAAGCTTCTCTCTAGTCCATATTTTTTACGTCTTATATTAACTATTATTATTAATTTACTTTCAAATCTTAAGAGGGATTTTGGAGCCCCTAACCGGAGCAGTTACATCTATCTTTTAAAAGACAGTCGAGTAACATATTTGCCAGCATATTTTTGTATTTGAACTCCATTTCTGCTGACCATTGGGTGGGATGGAGTAATTTACTAGACTATATTATAAAAAAATATCAACATCAAAATATTTTTCAAATGTTCAAAAAAATAATAAATCAATGTCCTTTTGTTTCAGATGGGCTGTAAACTAACCTTCGTGGATGATCTCCTCAACAAATCATTCTACAAGCTGGGCTTGATGGTGGGGAAGCAGCCTGGCTACTTCATCATCATCCCAGTCCTCCTCACCCTTCTCATGATCACAGGCTACCAACGAGTCCACTATGAGATGGATCCTGAATATCTGTTCTCCCCAGTCAGCGGACAAGGCAAGCTTGAGAGGAGAATAGTCGAAGAAAACTTCAAAGTTAACTATTCTCATAGATTTAATGTTGGCAGAATTACGAGAGCAGGTGAGTCGGAAATGAAATCATTTTACATTTTGGTTGCATAGGCGTGGAACAACAGATTTTTTAGATCAATCGATTTGCCTCATGGGGTAAATTATTTTAAAAGGTCACCTGTATTCAGCTTCAGCACATTACAATAATAATAATCTGAGTCCTGTGAAAAGAAAACCAACCAAGGTCCTCGCCTTTAAAAAAAACACGGTGAACTTAAAAGAGGAAGACTCCTGTAACACAAAAATCACCATTGTAGAGTCCATGTTCTAAGAATCTTTAAACGATTTTAAACGAAATCACCGATAACTTAGTTGCTACCTGCGAACACTAACTGCCTACGAGTATCGAAGATACCAAGGTAACCAAGATACTGCAAAGTGGCTGAACGTCAAAGTTCAAATAAATAGATTTAAATATTTTTCTGACTACCAAGGAACTCGGTTACAAATGTGGTCGTGGTCAATGATGGTCGGCTATTAATTTAAAACTTTTTTTTCTGTTGCAGAAAAAAAAAATTCTAGAGATGTTTTATCGGATCTCATTTCTGAGGCAAATAATAAATTATTCATCAAATATACGCAATTAACAAGGAATGCGACTCGATTTCTTCCACAAGACACGCACTGCGATTTAGTGATTTTATTAGTATAGCAAATTGTTAGTGATAATTTGCTCAGTATAGTGTTGTTAGATGTGTGAAGAATATTTTCCGTAATTTAATAAATCGAACACAATTTTGAAGCTTTAAAAATTTGTTGATAATTGTAAAATACTCCGTTTTATTGACCAATAAAATTTTAGATGAGTATTTTATTCCTTTAAGTGGACAAAAAATGGAACTTCACCTTTATTTTTTTAGTAGTTAAAATCAAAATGACATTGCGAAGTAGGTACTTTTAATCGTCTGTAGAAACTTAGTAGGCCTGTTATAGCTTTACAAGTTGTCATTTAAAGCCTCTAATGTGATTTATCGATCTCCCGTGAAGGAATCTCCCCGAACAAGGAATCTCTACATCGATTACTCTCTCTTAACTTTAAGGTGTTCGGGTCGGAAATGAGCGGTGCACCTGAGGGTGCCTCTAAAGGCTCGTTCCTTGACTCAGGCACGCCTTGTTGTAGAGAGATTATGGGGTCAGAAGCACACTGATATATCTGTACCTGGTATAGTGCGGTGTGGTGTGTAGCACACTCACGAGTGCCTGAGCACACTCATACCCGAATTCACAAACATTACTATGAAATTTCTCGGCTATTGGTTATGTAAACGTGTTGCATTAAATAGAGCTCTGTGATTGGTTCGTTTCTGATGCCTAGTTTACATCGTTGAATGTACTGACGTTTTATTACTTCAAAGTTTAAACTTTTGACATCTCGAACTGTGCGTTGGGTAATATAGCTAGGCTAGCTACCTAAGCTGTGCGTTCATTTCAAACAAATTTCAAAGTACGCATAGTGCCAATCCCCACTTAAGTATCGTCTATGAATAGGTTCTTACGACCCTGTGCGTCCACGCGCACGATTAGCCTTCAAAGGCCTTGCCATATGGCACGCACTGAGAAATTCCCTATTTTGCATAGCATTGTTTTTTACTTAGACAAGCATCGTTTGTGAATACGGGCGTAAGTCTGTCAATAGGTGGAAGGCGGATACACTATATCATCATTTCAGTACAGCTGCCACTGCTGAACATAGGCCTTCCCTTAGGATCTCAAAATGCACTTATACAGGGTGTTTGGTACATGCGGTATCAAACGGTACCTAACCATGCTAACATAGTCATATAAATATTATGGTGATATCAAAAATTTTAAATTGTGAAAAAATATATTCCTTCATACAAATAGTTCGATAGAAAAAACAAAATGAATGAAAAAATAAAAATAAATACATATTTTAATATCACCAAATTAATCACCATAGTATTTTTATGTCTATAGTAGCGGTAGGTGCCCGCTTGACACCCCATGTACCAAACACCTTGTATTATACAAGGTATTTTGTGCATAATTATGGTAATCCACCTACCTTAAGGTAAGCGACCATAACAACATAATTATGGTCACTCCCGCACTGATAACTTTACTTATTGACAGAACATTTCGAAAGCCTAGTGTTATTTTACTATGTAAGGAAGAGGCTCTGCTCAAGATTTGCTCCAAATTCAAGCAGTCAATCCGGTTTGCCCTACCTATTATAAAAAAAAATTATAATGTAGACCGAGAAGACATAACATTACCTTGACCTGGGTTGTCTTAACAAATTTATTAATTTATTCGTAAAGGCACACGGTTACTCAAACGATGACTGAACGACAGACAAATTATATAATAGGTAATAAAACGTAACAGCCATTTATTACGCGTCTACTATTTGCAATAAGCTTATATTTGTTTGTACGGTTGTAGTGATCCCTCCAAAAGTGATCCCGGAGTTTTCAAAAATAGATAGGAACTTCTAAACAAATTCGAAAATGTCTTATAAGTAAACGAACTCGCAAAGAGTTCTTGTAAATGGTAACTATGGTAACGGCGTAAATCGCGAAGAAGACAGTGTAGGTATGCATGCATACTGATTGCGAATCGTATGTATGGTTGCGCTGACGCATAATTGATTCCTTTAATTGCCACCATTGTTTCATTACAATAATGACGTTATAACTTACCTTTGTTAAAAAACACAGTTTAAAGAGGTTTATATTTAGTTACGGGTTCTAGTCTCAATATAACAGTATCTGCGGTCGTGTCATATTGCGCTATTCATATCTTTGACAATTGTGTATGGAAATTAGTGAAATGGTTCACTAAATATGGATTAATGATATGCGAGTTATGAGAATTGAAAATACTTAGTAGAACTGCACAAAGCAGCCTTGTAAGATACATATACAGGGTGTAAAAGACATGAACAGTCAAACGAAAACCATGTATTCTGCTCACCATCATAACATTTTTTTTCCTTTAGACTATACCTGGGAAATTGATAGTTGCGATTTTGTTGAAGGTCAAAGTCAAATTTTTTTTTAAAATATTTTTATGAAAACGTATTCTATACGTTGTTTCTTAATTATTGTCCAAAGAAACATTATCATTTTTTTTAGTATTTCATAACAAAAAATGTCTTCAAAACGTTATCGTTCAATGTAGCTCACTCGATGCGCACGGACACTAACGAGCGGGGCCGCCGTCCGCAAAATTATCGCGGTTTTGCGAGTTGCGTGCGAGTTGAGCCCTTTACATTGCGCGGTACAATTCGCATTTTTTTTAACACCAAAAAATAAAAATCATTTCCCAGCAATATTTTTGTTGAAATACGTCTTATTTTGATGTATAGAATACATGGTTCTCGTTTGACTTTTCATGTCTTTTACACCCAGTATACATACGATTACGCTCGTAATCCCATGGAGGGGATGATCAGTCTTAGGTAATATTCTGTTACACATAAAGCCACATCTGGCAGTATGGGCCATATAATGCCTCCGTTTAGTGACAGCAGGTTACCAGCCTGTCGCCTACATAAAAGGGGCACTCCTGGATATAGGACGCTTAGATCGGCAAAGTGTAAAAGAGACAGTATACTAACGCGTATATTAGAGCGAAATAGATAGACGTGACCATTTCCTAGACCTAGGTGGGCCTGTTAGTCGCGTAGAAAAGACAGAAGCTGTAAGAATACAGTACTATTTTTCACGCACACATGCGCATTACTCACACTTGCGCATTACCTACTCACACATTGGTGCATTTTTTTGGTCTTGCCCTAGTCGATTCATTGCCAATCTATAAGCGTCAGTAATTATAAATCTATGGATGAAACATAGTATATTTTAGAATGCAGGCCCAGTACCCGTAGTGTAAGTTTTTTAGTATAAAAAACCCAACTACTTTAGGAGCGTTAAGAGCTCAATTTGTATAGGAAACGCGAACAGCGCCCCTAGCGAAGAGAAGCGCAAATCATGTTTCCCATACAAATTGAGCTCTTAACGCAACTACAATCGGTGCGTTTTGTATACTAAAAAACTTACACTACGGGTACAGATCCTAAGAATATCCTAGACTCCAAAACTCCCTTTGATCGTTTCAGTTGCCACTTCGGGATATTTGAAAATTTAACAAATATTTTTTTTTACCATTGCAGGAAGGTTCGGCCGAGTGATTGTAGTCACCAAAGACAACAACACGGACATGCTTCGAAGTGAAGTGTTCAAAGAGCTGAGGGAATTAGATGACCTGGTTCAGAATCTGACTGTGACGCTGCCGGATGGGGAGACTTTCACGTACAAGGAGGAATGCGCGCGCTGGGAGGGACAGTGTTTCGTCAACGATATACTGAACTTGGACAAGATTATTGGCGAGGTGAGATTTTAAAAAAAAGATATCTATTGAAATAGTTACTACTAAGAACTTACCTCTTCGTGATCAATTGCATGATCTTTCATATTCTTCCGATCAAGAAACAGTAGATTGTATTCAAGAAAGTAGGAAAAAAAATATTGAACTAAAGCTAAAGTTGCTACAAGTAACAACGTTAGCCTTACCTACCCTTAATGATTTTTTTTTTCTACTTTCTTCTTCCTTTTTTCCGTAGTTCAGCCCAGATTATATTATTCTGATTCAAAGGCAGTCCTGTTGTAACCTTACAAAACACAAAGGGAAATTGAGACGAAGATGGTTCTTGTCACTGTTATTTTTTTCCGTAAAGCTGAATAGCTATTATCAATTTTTGTTAGCTACAGTCTAAAATGAGCTTTGGATAATAAATATTTACATGGTATTGTAATTTATGAAAAAATTACCACCGACACCTATGTACACACTTTTAATAGTTTTACATTTCTATATAAATTATGTTTTTGCTTTCAATGAATTTAGAGGTTTTGTTTTTTATCATAATACCTACTTCTGCTGTTGACCGTACTTACTAGGCATGAGATTTTAATTGGTTTTCCATATAAAATACATTTCTTAATTTGGGATTCTGAATGTTGGACACAGGTACTTACACCAATATATTTCGTGTTTTTTCCGTGCAGTTGTTAAGGGCGTTAAAAAAAATTTCATGGCGCCGTTTTATGAAAATGCAGTTTGGAACTATCTTTCAGATGAAATACAAACATTATAATGGCATACAATACTTTGCAAAAATTTGTTTTTCCAATAGAAAATATACTATTTTAAACCACTTTAGAGCCTAAATAAGTAAAAATTGAGATAACATATTAAAAGAGGATACCAAAATAATTATAAATTGGTAAATTTTAATGACAATTTTTACAATGTAGTTACCTACTTATTTAAAATTAAACTCATTTAATATAATTGTATTATATTAAAATACATAACACTAGACATAATAATGATATTATAATATTGTAAAATGCACTCAGATATTTACAATTAGTATTTGAAAAATGGTCTAAATCCGAGCTCGCAGCCATTTTTCGATCGTACACCCCGAGTCTTCCCAGCTAGTGGACCTATCGTTCTGCGAGCCATGTCTATGTGTGTATGGGGTCACATAGACATTGTATCGAACAAGAATACAGCGAAAAAATAATATTGGCACTTCGATGAATGCACGTTCTTAATCTTCAAAAACACCGCGCGACACTTCTTTACTCTGTGACTCAACCTCCGTAAAGTTACTCTTGTTAAATAAAAAGTATCCGTCGTCAGCGAAAAGCGGTCACATTGTTTTTTTTATTTACACTCAACCCATAAACGTTTACAATGAAGACGAGCAACGGTCTGCTATTCAGACTTCAACTGGACAAAATTTACATATTTTCTGTGCCAAGTGAAGATGAAAATACATATTTTAATATATTGTTATTACGCTTTCCTCCATAATTCACTTTCTCTGAAAACAATGGTGTTGCTAGATGTGAAGATAAGTAGAGCGAAGCATCGTTTGACTTGAAACAGCTGCACTTAGCTGCCTACTTAATCGTTAAGTAAATACTTATAGGGGTTGTTCCCAGAAATCCACGAGTTTATTGTTTAAAATAAAAATAAATTCATACCTACCTAGGTAGGTAGGTATGAATTTATTTTTAATTTTATTAATTGGAATTAAAGTAGGTACTTTAATTCCCAAAAGGGTCCACTGTTCCGCTGCCTGGTCTTAATTTCAAAAGTATAGGTTTTACGCGGTACTTTTCTATGTTTTTTAATCTTGATAGGGTTTAATAGGGTAGCTCGATGGAGTGTATTCGGGATGTCTGGATGTGATTCTGGTGGTGAATTCACTCCATCGAGCTACCCTATCAAGATTAAAAAACATAGATAAGTACAGTCAACAGCACGTCAGGCTATACAAAAATCAAATTTCTCCAAACGATTTTCAACCTAAAACTATTAAAAATAAAGTGCATAATCGATTGAGAAAATTTGACAGTTTGTGGTAACCCAACGTGCTGTTGTCTGTACCTAGGTACTCAGGCGTAGGCAAATGGAAATGTCCACTCATATAAATGTTTGTCTTGTGCTGGGATGGAAACCGCACCACTTGATTTTAATTTGCAGTCAATACCTACTCAGGACAAACCAATCGGGTCACCCTTTATGGTCCTTTGTGGATGATGATAGAAAGAAGCCGTCAGCTAACTACTGCATCGTCTTCTTCGCCTTTCTCCTACTCTGTTCCCAATTTATTTTGAATCGGTGCAGTAAGGTCTTGCTAGGTATCGATAATTTACCAAATCAGCATTTGCCTTCCAAAGCACGGAGATAAATCGAGTTGCACGACCGCGGCGCCATCGCTATCCAAGTTCTCCTAACTACTGTATCAAAGGGCTTGAAAAGAATTTAGTCTTTTGACTTTAAATGATCCACTCCCGGAAGTCCCGGTACTCTTATTCTTATCCTAAAGAATTGCAGTCGACCAGCAAAAATTACACTTTAATTCCGAGTAGCTGTACCTAGATACCTAACAAAAGATCTGCAAATGAATGTTTCTAGTAGTACAACAGTCAACAGCACATCAGCGTGGTCTGATCTGATGTCATCTGTACCCAAACTAAAACTTTTGTTACTATTTTATAAAAATAGTACGTATACATAACAAAAGTGTGTCATAAGGTGTTATATCTAATAAATAATATACCTAAGTTCCATAACTACGCCTACACGATAAACATCACCGCCTATTAGGTACTCATAAGTAGGTAGTGAAAGTGAAATGACCAAAAAGTCCACTTTCTTTGCCCATAACCGCATAAACTGTCGTAGGCCAATTATATTATGTTATGATATAAAAATAGAGTAGGTATCATTGTCGCAGGCTGTACCTATAAGTTGAACTTTGATAGATAGATAGATAGAATACTCTTTATTGTACACCAGCCATAATTTAAAAGTATCATAAAAACACAAGAACAAAAAAAAATGTACAATGGGCGGTCTTATCGCTATGCGAGCGATCTCTTCCAGACAACCTTTGGAAGGACAGGAAATGACATAACATGTTAATGAGGGAAGTCGTTGATGTACACTACTAAACAATAATGTTGAAATTCACAATTAACTCGTTAAGCCCCGTTCGCGCTCAGGAGCGCGAGAACACAATTAAAATCAATTGTGTCTGGATATTAATAATCGTCCAGGGATTAATATTAAGCAGAATTATATTTAAATATACAGGGTGTAAAAGACATGAGCAGTCAAACGAAAACCATGTATTCTGCTCACCGTCATAACATTTTTCTTCCTTTAGACTATACCTGGGAAATTGATAGTTACGATTTTATTGAAGGTCAAAGTCATAATTTTTTTTTTCATTTTTTTATGAAAACGTATTCTATACGCTATTTATTAATTATTGTCCAAAGAAACAATATCATTTTTTTTAGTATTTCATAACAAAAAATGGCTTCAAAACGTTAGCGTTCAATGTAGCTCACTCGATGCGCACGGACACTAACGAACGGGGCCGCCGTCAAGCAAAATTATCGCGGTTTTGCGAGTTGCGTGCAAGTTGAGCCCTTTACATTGCGCAGTACAATTTGCAATTTTTTGTAACACCAAAAAATAAAAATCATTTCCCAGCAATATTTTTTTTGAAATATGTCTTATTTTGATGTATAGAATACGTGGTTTTCGTTTGACTGCTCATGTCTTTTACACCCAGTATATACATACAATAATACGTTACATACACATACATATAATAATACGTTATAAATAATACCTACATGACTATACCAATACATAAAATATAACATACTTACATAATTTATACATATATATAATATTATATATTATACAAATACATACATTATAGCATTATATTCCTTTCGACCAAAATTAATTTGAGTAATAATTGTATTAGATACGAATAAAACACTTACATAGCTAGAAAGTGTTCTTTAACTGTATTTGTAAATATTGCCCGTGACTGAGCTAGTCTTATAGATGTGGGTAATGAATTCCATAACAGTATAGCCTGAACTGTAAACTTGGTAGAAAATTTGGTGGAATGCATTGGAACAGCTAGTCTTAAGTTCTCCGATGATCTCAAAGAACGCGAATGTCTATCATTCACGAACGTAAAACGTTCCTTAAGATAAGAGGGAGTGGTAGGGTCAAAAAGGATATTGTAAAGTAAGGAAAGGACATGTACATTCCGGCGAAGTCGGATTGGCAACCACTTGAGTTTACGGCGGAACTCGGAGACGTGATCATATTTGCGTAAGCCAAATATAAATCGTATACAATAATTTTGAAGCCGCTCAAGTTTATCAAGTTGCTCTTCAGTTACGTCAAGATAACTAGTATCGGCGTAATCTAGGATGGGCAGGAGGAGGGATTGGGCCAACGCAATTTTGGTCGCCGTGGGTAGAAAATTGCGGAGTCGTTTTACGGACCCAGCGGATGCAAATAATTTCCTACTTACTTCTTGTAGCTGAAATATCCAAGATAAGTTTGCGTCGATATGGAGTCCTAGATTCTTAACATGATCGGTGAAACTTAAAGCTACCCCATCAAAAGTTACCTTAGGAATATTTGTCCAGTCAATTTTTGAACGCATTTTACTGCTCCCCACGATAATGATCTGAGTTTTAGCAGGATTAACTGTGAGGCCATAAGATTTTCCCCACTGGTTTATAACTTCCAAATCTGAATTAATTGTACTTATGGCACTGCAAAGAAGATCAACGGGTGCTTGTGAGTAAATTTGCAAATCATCTGCATAAAGGTGGTAGGACGAAGATAGTTGATTTGTAATGGATTCAATTGCCGTTGGAGATATGTTAATAGAGCTGAGGATCCCTAACAAAACATCAAAATCAACCGTATTAAATGCATTAGAGAAATCCAGTAATGTTAACACGGTTACCTTTCCCATCTCCATACCGGATCTAATATCATCGGTAATTTTAACTAATGCAGTGGTAGTGCTGTGACCTGGACGAAAACCGGATTGGAAGGGGTTCAGGAGATTATTTTTGCAAAGGAAAATATTGATTTGATTGTGGACAAGGCGCTCTAGCACCTTGGAAAGGAACGGAAGAATGGATATACGTCGGTATTCGGAAAAGGATGTTGGATGGGACTTTTTAGGTAATGGAACGATTTGTGCGTCCTTCCAAATTTTTGGAAAAGTACTGGTAAAAGTGGAGTAATTTAGGATATGGGAAATAACTGGTAGTATTTCATCCAGAATGGGCACCACCATTTTTCGACTAATAGTGTCGCAACCCACTGCATTAGAAGAAATCGACATAACGCTCTTCTTAACATCACAATCGGAGAATTGATTAAACTGAAATTGAGAGTGATCGGGGGTGGGTAGTGATGATAGATAATCTAAGGCATTCAATTTAATTGCACCATCGTAATTAGGTACAGAAACGAAATGTTGATTTAAAGAGTTAATATCTAAAGTACTTGAAGGTGGTGAAGGACGTTGTTTCCCAATCCCCATTGATTTTAGAAATTTCCAGACTTTAGCTGGATCTCCATTCTCGATAGAACTATGAAAGAAGCGGCGTTGGGCATTTCTACACACCTTGTTGCAGTGATTACGAATGGCTGTATATTTCTCCCAATTGGAAGACGTGGGACGACGTTTAAATTTAGTTTTCGAAGCAGCTTTCTTGAGTAATAATGATTTTATTTCATCATCAAGCCAGGGTGAAGGGAGTTGTTTAATTTTGATTGCGCGAACGGGTGCATGCTTGTCGTACAATGTTGTTAAGCATGTATTTAAGATGTCAAGTTTCACATCAACACAGTTGGATAGAAATACAGATGACCAGTCAATTGCCTGGGCATCTGCACGAAGTTCGTCAATACTCATGCCACCAAAATTGCGCTGCAGGAGGACTCTGGGCTTGATTTTTGGAGGGCGGACTTTGTATGAAAGAAAAATAAGGTCGTGGTATGAAAAGGCATCGGCCGGAAATTGACCATGCCTAGCGATATTGTTGGGAGAAGAGACAAAAATAAGATCGAGAAGGGAAGGAGTACAATTTGGAAAATGATGTGTGGCATTTAAAGTAGGAATGTATAGATTATTTGATTGCAAGAGAGACTGGAACAGAGAGGAACGATAATCGTTTTTGAGAAGACAGGTGTTAAAGTCACCCATGATTATGGAGTGACTATACAGCGGAATTAGGTTTTCTAAGATAGATTCAAAAGATGAGAAGAAATTAATTTGGGAAGATGGTGAGTAGTAAACACCTAGAAGAACTTTAGAATGATGCAATGTTAGTTCAAGGAAAATGTGCTCACCGGCGTTAAGAGGAGGGGGTTGTGGCGACATATCGATAATGGAGAACGGAATATGTGCTTTGTTCGTCTTTATTTTTTTTTCTCTACTTACCTATATTTATGTGTTAAAACGAGGTCAAATGCGTACACTATATCAATAGCACTACCTACTGGGTGTAAAAGACATGAGCAGTCAAACGAAAACCACGTATTCTATACATCAAAATAAGACATATTTCAAAAAAAATATTGCTGGGAAATGATTTATATTTTTTGGTGTTACAAAAAATTGCAAATTGTACCGCGCAATGTAAAGGGCTCAACTCGCACGCAACTCGCAAAACCGCGATAATTTTGCTTGACGGCGGCCCCGTTCGTTAGTGTCCGTGCGCATCGAGTGAGCTACATTGAACGCTAACGTTTTGAAGCCATTTTTTGTTATGAAATACTAAAAAAAATGATAGTTTCTTTGGACAATAATTAAGAAATAACGTATAGAATACGTTTTCATAAAAAAATGAAAAAAAAAATTATGACTTTGACCTTCAATAAAATCGTAACTATCAATTTCCCAGGTATAGTCTAAAGGAAGAAAAATGTTATGACGGTGAGCAGAATACATGGTTCTCGTTTGACTGCTCATGTCTTTTACACCCTGTATACCTACTTAGAATATTTTCTTTCTAGTTTCTCAAAAAACATAGGTAGGTAGGTAGGTACCTAAATATCTGTTTAAAATGGTCTAAGGTTTTAGGAATTCGAATTCGCCTATTGTGCATCTTGTGAACTATAGGCGAATTACTTAAGGCAGGTGATTACTAAATGCAATGGCGTAAATTCTAAAGAAAATAAATCACTATTTGGTTACCTGGAACCACCACCAAAGGTGATATTATTCGTGGTCAACAACGGTAACTGAATCATTATTAATTTTATATAAACAATAGTTAACTATTACTCACACGTACCTACTAAACCGCACATCACGCTTTGTGTTAAACAATAGTTAATGAAAACACCCTAGGCACATCATTCACGTGGCCATTTAATCAACAATGTGCCGCCACCGGCAGATGGACATTTTCTTTTACTAAGCATGCACTGATAAGCCCAATGAGGCAAAATAAATATCATCTACCTATTCTTCTACGAAAGGACACAAAGTAGTTCAGAATAGTAGGTAGATACTATGTTTCGGAGCTACCTAATGTCATTTGTTTTTATTTTGGTTTTAAAAATTTAATTTCAAATTTAGGTACAACAAATGTATTTACTACTAATTTGCTGGCACTCGTTTCATAAGTAGATACCTACCCATATTTAGGTATTCATTTAGGTACGCTCTTATCTTTCACGCTTGAAATTTGTATACTACGTATCTACCACTTATCGGCCCCTTAATAATAATTGATATCATTTTACTTTGCAGGTTGAACGTGGCGAGCTGAACCTCACATTCCCAATTATGTTCAACCCTGTCACATGGGAAGCACACGCTTTTCCTGTCTTCTTTGGCGGGTCGAAAGTCGTGGATGACATCATAGTTTCCGTACCTGCTGTCCAATTAGTCTGGTTCGTTAGAACTGACACCAAGTTACAGGAAGAACGGTAAGAATTTTCTTTCCCTACCAACATCCAACCACTATCAGAAGCCCTGCTTAGGTCATCAGACTAATGGGTCGCAGGGGATCCTACACTAGGTAGGTACTTGCCCAAACGCGGTCTCCAACTCCGTCTCGTCTGCTCCACAAATCGGTTCTCCGGCAGACATGACCAGCCCATTGGAACTTTAGCGTAGGAAGGTAGGTATCTACTGATTCTTTCATACAGAAAGTTCCAAAACAACCGCTTTAGCGTAGGTACCGATTCTTTCATACAGAAAGTTCCTACACTACCGAGTTTCACAATTTATAGTTGAATGTTTCGAAATTATTACGGAAATAGGAATATTTTTATATTGACACCAATCATTCCTTATCTTAGTTTGTGGGTTAAAACCCATAAATTAAGGTTCATCAGTAGTTCGTCAGAGAAAAAAACGTACCTAACCTACATATAAAAAAATACCCACATATTCAGTGTCTTAAGAACCTGCGAACTGTTCAAATAATAGGTAAATAACCACATTAGGAACCTCTTGAAGTGCATTATTATTATTAGACAATTCGGGGCTTTTTGCGTCACTGCGTCCTGTAAAGATCTATCGGGACTAGCCTCCAAGTAAGTCCTATTGGGGCATTACATGTACCTACTCCTTTAGCTAGGCACTATCTAAAAATGATAAGATATTCCTAGCTTGGATTGTTTTGATATCGTCTGGGTCGAGAATGTGTATCCCCAAATATCGGCTCTTGAAGTATAAGCAACTTGTTTGGTTGCACCACCAAGTCAAATTAGGTATATACTCGTAGTAGGAGGTATCGAAAAGTTACCTAATTCATTTTCTGTAGGTACGTAGATTGCGCGGCTATCATCAACAAAGCCATCAATACCTACTGCACTTTTCTACATTGCAGAAGCTAACAGGTAACACTGCAATACAGTATGTTGGTATCTAGCTACAAAGCGACGTGTTCAGTGTTGCTAAAATTCTTGGCAAATATAGGTACCAGCCAACGGCGAGACGTTGTTAACTATTACCTGCAGTGGCCTTTGTTAGTCAGGTATTTTTTGTTCCTCGCAAGGCTTGTGTAAGCAAGGAAATGTGTGGGTATTCTTTCTTACGGGAGTTGGTGCTGTATTTATTAAAAAGACAAAGAGAAAAAGCGCACTGAACTTCTTTTATGCTCGTCTGGCTGAGTAGGTACTGAAGTCGATTCGTTGGCTAAAGTAGGTTGTGTGCTTACTCACAAAAAAAGATTGTGCAAATAGTTAATAATGCAATAAATAGTCTAATTGTTGCCTATTACAATAATTTGAATGTATTACAATAATGTTTAATAGCAAACATCCGCACTGATTCATATTATTATCTGATGATCAAAGTCAAATTTATTCTACTTACTTTGTAAAACGCTTATTTAAGTCACGAAATACAAAGCCAGGAATCAAAATTGCATTGTTGTTGATTACTTAATTATCTAACTGATGATTATGATTGTAAGAGACGAAAGCTCTAGCAATCCATGGATTCACCGTGCGGATGCCGGGTCTATCGCATTGTAGAGAGGGGAGCCAGCAGTGCCTGGAACTTGTGACCCAAGTGTAGGGTTAAGGCCTCCTTATGGTGCACCGGAACTCCCCTTCACTACCTTGGCTTCTCTATTATGCCTATCCATATTTGATACGATTCCACGAGAGCCGCTTTAGATACCAGTCTCAGACCAAATAAAATGTCTTGAGGTTCCAGTACAGAACTATGGAAGTTCTCGAGAAGTCTACATCTTTTAATAATGTAGGTAGGTACCTAATACCTACTAGATAATAATAATTTGGTTTACGAAAATATGACCACGTTTCTCCCTCCTTTATACAATCCTATTTCATTCCTCTTTACCTAAAATAAATTTTAACTATCCTATCTTTCATGTTGGAATAAAACACACATAGTTAAAATCGGATTGTTAGTTTCAGAGTTCATCCCGGACAAACATCGTAACACGGGAATTATGTATAATAGATTTTTCTATAATTATATGTTATTCTTAGACTCATCAGCTCCTAGCTGTTTGCGTTTCAAACAGTTTTATACAATATACCGATCAAGCAATTGATCCAGTCTTATTACCGATCTTAAAGTGACAGTCGCAAGTTGTATAATTGTACAATTATTGCTAGCAAAACGTACATTGCTATGATAGCGCCCCAAGCGGCAACTTAACAAATTAAAAGTGTAATGTCAAGTGGCGCTAGTTGCCATACATTTTGGTCGCAAATGCACTTATCGTGCGACCACTATGCGATTTGTTTCGAATACCAAAAAAGCAACCGCAACTAGTAGCAGTCGCGTTGCAGTTGTAAGTACAATTAGCTACCGGTTCTTTGACCACTGCGGAAGGTAGTATTAATTACTTGAATGCAGTCTTCTGTAATGTGAAGGAGTACTTCCAAGCGGTCCCTTTAAATTCGAGGGTCTAATCTGCTCACAGATCAATCTTTTTTAATCTTTTAAGATTAATAGTAAATTTTCGAAACTATAATAACCCATTTTACAAAAGCTTATTGTTGTGATTGCTAAACATTTAAAATTTTCAGCGGCGCAGTATGGGAAGACACGTTTTTAGATGCCGTGGGAGTTGCAGAAGACACGGGCCGCTTCAAACATATATCAATCGCACGATTCGGTTCGAGAACACTTGATCACGAACTGGAAAAGAACACCAGAACTGTAATACCCTTCTTCAGTTCCACTTTCATCTTGATGGGTATCTTCTCGATCGTCACATGCATGATGGGCGACTGGGTCCGCTCAAAACCGTGGTTGGGTTTATTCGGAAACATTTCCGCTGTGATGGCCACGGCCGCAGCCTTCGGATGCGCAATTTACTTGGGCATTTCCTTCATCGGAATCAACTTGGCTGCTCCCTTCTTGATGATTGGTATGTAATTTTACAATTCGAAGAACAAAATGTGATGAACGATTTTTATCTCCCCGGATAATTTCTGGGACGATTCCTACTTTACACAAGTAACTTTACCATAGCAATATGGGACAAAATAGGCATCGCGGAAAAAATCAGATGTTTCATACATTTTGATTGCGTAGGGTAAGTGGTACACTTTTGTATGGAAGAGCTGATATTTTTTGACGTGACAACGACTTATAATTCGATAGAGCCGGCTGCACGCATGAAAAAACATGACGTCATGCGGCGTTACCTCGCTCTGAATCTAATTCTCTAATTTGAATTTCGAATTATGTTCTTTTTTGTTTGGTATAATTTTCCCTGTTACGGGACGGCAAAGGGATCTAGCCCATACAGCCAAGTCTTTAGTTTCAACTTCTTTCTTGATTTTTGCATTAAAATATGGGGAATTATGTTCTTTAAAATTTAAACTTTCAATGATACCAAAACCAGCCAGATACAAATAGTATAGCCAAAGATTTTATTACAAGTTTATTCATACTATAATGCGAAATCTATTAAACAAATGAAATTAAATTTTTCTTTTGAAAAATGCTACCATTCCATCAGTATTTTCTTAAGACGTTGTCACGTTCAACTATCGTCAGTAAACCGACTTTACAGACAACCAATTTTTTTTTTTTAGCTATTTTGATGTTGGTCCTATAGAAAGTATTGTTTGTTTGTAATGTCGGAAACGTCCCATAAATTATTCGGGATGATAAAAAAGTAACGGTGTCTATGTAAACAAACTAAAATTCATTTTGTACAATCTCTTTCTGTCGCTACCTTTCTTGCTCATCACTCATACAAAAAAATACAGCGGTTTGTTTACAATTGTTTCTTTATCGAATTTCAAGTATAGATAAATCATATGAAGTACAGGCATACACATTTTACCGATCAACATGAAGTTCTTTATGTATACGCAAATAAATGATTTGATTTGATATACGGTTGACTGACAAGAATACGGCCTGTGTGGTGGTGATCAGTCACCGTAGCCTATCTATACTTAGATACTCTAAACTTTTTCATAAAACTTTACTTCGATTACTAAGTTATCTTCAACATGACCAATAATTACTTAAATAAAATTTGTATTTTCTTTTCGTCACTTAAGATGATTTACTTAATGAAATTTTAAAAAGTTTAAATTATAATGATTTTCGCAGGTATTGGTATCGACGACACATTTGTAATGCTAGCAGCGTGGAGACGCGCCTCTCCAAAGCTTCCGGTGCCAGAACGAATGGCGGTGATGCTGTCAGAAGCCGCTGTATCCATCACTATCACGTCAGTCACTGACATGCTGTCATTCTTCATAGGCGTCTTCTCTCCATTCCCCTCAGTGCAAATCTTCTGCATGTATTCAGGTAAGATTCTCATTGGTTAATAGTTACTATCCCTTATGTAAAAAGCTACTCTCTTCCAGTAGATATGTATAGAATAATGGCATCTTGTATTTCAGGTTTAGCAGTTTGTTTCACGTTCGTGTGGCATCTTACATTCTTTGCCGGAATTGTAGCCGTCTCCGGTTACAGAGAGAAGCAGAATCGCCATACAATTACCATGATGAAAGTATTGCCCGAATCCAGAGCAATAAAAGGTAAATATTTCCTAATTTATCAGTGGCAATACACTTCCTACACAAGTACGTAATTGTCTGCCCAATCATTTTAAGTTTGCGGTGAAAGGTCTAAATACTTATTTTTATTTCACAAAACTTCTATTAGAAAAGTAGCATTTTAGCAGTAGTGGAGGAGGTCGATGGCGCCACTGTCGTGCGTTCTTAGTAATGATCACAAAAGTTAAGCAACCAAGGGCCCGGTCGGTATGTACCTACTTGGGTGACCGAAATTTTTCAAGTTTTTCATTTCGAAAAAAAATTTCAAATCGATATTCCTCTGTGCTTTGAAAGGCACGTTGAATCTGATGGTCCCAGATGCTGTCAAAAGATAGCAGTCGTTCCCAAGGAGGGTTGGTGTCAGGCAGGCGGCCGTCCGTAAAAATCTAATGCCAAATCCTTAAGCAATATTCTCGATATCAAGGCATACTGCACCGACCCCAAAAAAAATGGGAGCAGGGTAGGAAAATGATGTGGAAAGTAGTATTTACTTTTGTTCATATTGTGGTGTAATTGTAATGTATTGTCATGTGATTGTATTGTTGTAGAAAACAAATCCTGGTTATACCGTATATTCTGTACCGGAGGAATTGATACAGCCGATCCCGACAATCCCATAGACAACAGAGAACATTGTATCATGGGATTTTTCCGCACCACAGTAGCCAATTTTCTAAACAATGGTATTGTCAAAGCTGTGGTTATTGTAATATTTTTGGCTTATCTCGCTGGCGCTGGTTACGGAGTCACCAATCTCAACGAAGGCCTTGAAAGAAGGAAACTTTCTAAAGAGGATTCTTACTCTGTAGAGTTCTTCGATCGCGAAGATCTTTACTACAGAGAGTTCCCTTACAGGATTCAGGTACTATATTCACCTTTTACTGTCAATGATATAGATTTTTAATACAAAACTAAATATTAATGTTTATTTTGTCGTAGGTGGTCATTAGCGGGTATTATAATTATTCTGATCCAAAAGTACAGGATGAAGTAGAACTATTGACACAGAAACTGGAAAACACATCCTACATATATTCACTATATACAGAATCATGGCTGCGGACATTTACAGATTATGTTTCGCGAAACAACGATTACTTGAATGTTACTATCGATAACGAAATTGATTTCATTAAAAATCTGAAAGAAGTAAGTTTCATACAAAATCTTCGCCTGTATCATTTTGCCTACTTAGTGTTAAGTTCCAGTTGTCCTAATAACGACATTTTTTTACAGCTCTGGCTTTTCCCCGCAAATCCCTTCTCTTTGGACGTGAAGTTTAACGAAGATGGAGACCGTATACTCGCCTCGAGATTCTTAATCCAAGCAGTAAATATTAGCGGCACCAACCATGAAAAGGAAATGGTTAAAGTATTGAGAGACATTGTCGCTGAATCACCCTTGAATGTATCAGTTTTCCATCCGTACTTCGTCTTCTTTGATCAGGTAAATGAAGCAAAATGCTCTTAAAGCCATCGCCAAGCCGTCCACAATTATATTGTAATTGAATGTGTATGTTCTAATTATGAATTTTTCTTTCAGTTCGAGCTCGTCAGACCAACATCGATCCAAAACCTTTCGTATGGTGCGCTAATGATGATGATAATATCATTTATCTTTATACCCAACATTTTGTGCTCACTCTGGGTAGCCTTCAGTATTATATCTATTGAAATTGGCATTGTCGGATACATGGCTTTATGGGACATTAATTTGGATTCCATCTCTATGATAAATCTTATCATGTGCATAGGCTTCTCCGTAGATTTCACAGCTCACATTTGCTACGCTTACATGGCGTCTAAAGCAAAATCTCCAGATGAAAGAGTAAGCGAATGCCTGTATTCATTAGGACTGCCCATTCTGCAAGGATCTTTCAGTACCATTCTAGGTGTAGTCGCTTTACTGTTAGCTGACAGTTACATATTTTCGGTATTCTTCAAAATGGTCTTTATGGTAATATTCTTCGGAGCAATGCACGGTCTCTTCTTGTTACCTGTTCTCCTATCTCTGTTTGGACCAGGATCTTGCACTAGACAACAAGATGTAAAAATGTCCAAAATTGACAAATGTTATCCGAATCCTTACTGCTCCCCACATATTCAATTAGCACTCAACGATCAGATCTTTACCACGAAAGCGATTAATCCGAATGGAGTTTATAAAATTTATGGCGATGACAAAGATTTGGGCATTGGTACGTCAGGAGAAGACACGAGCGAGAGTAGCTCCAATCAATCACAGAGACGGCAACTCGATGACGAATCCGGGCGAAAAAAGTATGAGGAGGGATGGAAGAGATCTAGCTATTGTCAAAGTTCGAGCCAGTTTCAGCCATCTGGAGAGTTAGATTTATATGGGCATGACTTAGAACGCAATTGGCAACGACAACGTTATGAAGATAATCGACGGGTTTTCGACAATTACAGGAAGGCTCCTATGATGCCTAGAACAAGGGATGATGATTGGATAACATCAACGCGTAAAACTAGTGATACGGGACCAAGACGAGAAGGAACGTATAGGGTGATGCGAGCGCACTCGCACCATAACTTGCACAGGCCACGCGCTCCACGACGTTCAAATTCCCATCACAATCTTGAACATTTAGATTACGTGGCAGAAATGCGCTTTCCTTGACAATAGTAGTGGTACTTATACCTTCTAAAACTTATAAAATTTCAATAAAGTGCTCAATTTGTGGACCAAAGTATTTATATAACTTACGTAAATTGAAAGTTAATGTTGTTTTAAGGAAATATGCAGTCAAACACAAAAAGAGAGCGTAATTTCTGCATTGAAAGTTAAATAATAGTATTGTAAGATTAATAAAGATTATGTTTTATAAGTGTAAGTTTGTAAAAATAGTTCTTTTTAATTGTCAAGATAACATCAGTTCTAACTGTTAAATCTTAACGAACCCATGTTAACGTAAAATCGACTATTGTATATATTGTAATTCCATTCAGTTTAAAGCAAAACCCACATCCTTCATCTCCAATTAGCAATAACCACATAAGATACATACCTATTTATGTCAACTAGACATGTTAAGTGAAACAAGTACATTTTGATAATAATTTATTAAATCATTACTAGTTCCTAAAACTAATAATACTTATTACTACAATATTAAAATCAGTCAATGTTTCATTTGCTTAGTAGCTTTCCAAAACAATTTTACGTTTAGTTTCATGAAATGTGTGATATTATATAAAATCTGGGGTAGAGGTGTAACTTAGAGAATTGTGTATATATAAGTGTGTATTATAAAATAATATGTCTCTGTTGTTTTAAGAGAAGCTTTAATGTTACCTGTGTCTAGATGGATTACTGTAAATAGATGTTGTGATACTTTGTCTTGATGCCATGTATACTATCCCCATCTTAATATAATTAATTTCTTAATAGTGAAAATATGTAATGTTAATATACTATAACTACAACTAATGCTAAATCTATATATAACAAAATTACTTTCGTACAATATTGCCATTGTGTATTGTGCAGATGTTTCTGTGATTGTATGCATGAACATTATTGTGACTGACTTGGTCACACATCATGACTGAATATTGTAAATAAATTGTTTTATAATAATAAAGATAGTTTTGATAACCGTTTGATGTTTTAATTTAAAACAAAAGTGCCTTCAATACTTTGCAATTCCACAGTATTTTTGTCACATACAGGCGTATATTAACTCAAAACCATACATAATGAATAAAAGAGATAGTCGCTATTGTAAGCATATAAAACTAATCAACTAACTCCTTGTATTAAAATGTAACTATTCATTATCAAATTATCATTACTAACTATATTTACAGCGATAATTTTGATTTGTAAAATTACTATTACAATAAGTAATACTCCTGACAGTGTAAATCAAATTAGTATTGATAATCAAAACATACTATTTTTTTTTTAAACTTGACTGAGTTAAGGCTTGTCACAATTGTCAGGAGCTCTGCTGATAAGGGACTAACAACACTTTTAAGCTCTATTTAACTTTTCTCCATACAATACAATGATTTTGTAAAGGACGCGTACGCGCTTTCCGCAGCTGAACGGTTGTTTTATATAAGAAATACTGGTATAATTATATACAAAACTTTATATGGATAAAAATGGGAGAACAGCGAAATATAGCTGAAAAGTGTGGTTAGTCCCTAAAACGAAACTTAATATTTGCCATTACATGACATGACATGGTACAAAAAAATCACAAAATTACAAACAGTACGCAAGTGTACATAGAGGCACGAAAATTCAGTAAATTTAATGTACATGTTTATAACATTTTTATAAAAATGTACATCAATTGTACTTCGACTTATTTTACCATTAAATTTCAGGCAATTTTTTCATTGATAACGCAATGTTTATTTATCAAAGTCAATGCTTATCGTGAATTTTTGCTAATAACTGACTACATAATAAAATTAAATCCTTACTTTCAAACTTTTCGCAAAGATAATCTTGCAAGAATGACAATTCCTTTAGTCTATTTGTTGTATCAGGTGACTTAGATTTTTCCAATATTTTTGTTATTAATACCTTGGAATTACTACTCGTTATATTGTTTAGTAATGTTTCGGTCAATGTTTCGAAGGGTAATTTCTCTGCAATTTGTACTTTAGAAGACATTTCTAAGTTATCAGCGAGCTGTTCGATAAAGTCTGGTTTCTGAAATAAAAACAAATAAATATAATTGCATGAAACAGGTAATACACAGCAACAACTGGGGGTCCTGGTGGCTATAACACGAATGAGCCAATCAGAGAGAACTGTAACGTAACGCTTCGTTCAAAATCAGCCCCCCGATCGCGCTATTTACAACGTTTTTACCGAAGCCAAATCGTTATCGTTTTCATACGTTTTGACAGCTGACAGCTCTCAATCACCGCGGTCCAAATTGCGCATATGTGCGCTATCGGCAACGATAGCGCGCACACGGAGTGAATCAAATTGAACGTATTCGTACCAACGAAAATATGTGACGTCATGAGTAACGTCATTAACCCATGGCCTGGCGGCGCTTCAAAGGCTGTAAAGTACAATTGTGAGCGATTACGTCATCAGCCCGCCGAGGGGTAGCATGTCGGCTTTTTGCTTTGTGTAACTTCCTTTGTTTATAAATACCACGCATGTGGTATATCTTTAGATTCCTAGATAAACTAACTAAAATTTAAGACTACTTTGAATAAAGAGCATTGTATAATGATTAATTTACAAGCATTTGAAACCAGGCATAAGGGTATTTCCGACTTTAATACGTCCTAAATTTGTTAAATACCAGCCAATACTTTACAAACTACACTTTAAATTTAACAAATTAACTAAACATACCTAGAATCTGATAAATATAGCACATTGACAAACTAAATTTGAACTATCGTTTGATTAACTCGACGTTCGGCAGCCGCCATATTATGACACAACTCGACGTTCGGCAGCCGTCATATTATGGCACGTCACATTTTTAATTTTTCTTAAATGGAGTTATTTTTTATTGAGGCAAAGGTAACTTAAACTTCCATCCTAATTGTAAAATCACACGGTACAAACAACAATCGTAGAGTTGAGACATAACAAATTAAAAAAAAAAATGGTTTTTAAATGTATGACAGCATGCCATATTATGGCACGCGCCCGAATAGTGTATTACAAACGATGTCATAATATGGCACCCGCCGGCTAAGGGGTTAAGCACAAGTGCTAACGGTGCACACGAAAAAGAGGTAGTGCAGTGTGTGCGCACATGTCAAACTCGAATTTGACGTTTAAGTGTGTGAATTATTCGTAGATTGAGAATGGAGTATAGACGAAGTCATCAGCGTACACCTAAGCGAGATAGCAATATATCTACACACTATACCTATAGCTACAACAATAGACTAAGTATTGGCTTTTACAGCCAATTATACAACTATTCACCATTACTACAAACGAAATCACACAAAATACTACGTATGACTGACATAAAAACATTTAAAATGATGAGAAATATCAAAGCACCACGCACTTGTCTGGCACCAAAGTAATGGTGGCAAACATAAAAATACGATACGCAAACAAAGAAAAAAAAATGTTTTGTCCTGCTCTCCCGTATACACAATTCGCACCTTTCCTACTATAGGGGCACATCTCAAAATTTAATGATTTCGAGAAATTATTATATATGGGCACATAAACGACGCGACTACATCATGCTCTTGACAGAAAGAGTCAGAACGTACTATGGAGCCGCGAAAACTATTTGTGTCTCTTTCACATTTAAAAAACGCTTTTATATTAATTTTAACAGTGCTGGGATAAATTTAATATGAGATAAATATTTCATGCTTAATGGACATACTGTTATGATGGTTTATGATTTTGATATTAATAAATTTATTTAAATTTTGTGAAAATATAGGGGCTCAAAAATCTTTAAACGCGATTTCCCAACAATCGTGTTTTTCGAATTGTGCCCCTATAGTAGGAAAGCTGCGATATATCAGCTCATATTTCTCACCCTAATAACTATTATTCTTTAGTATCTCATCTATACTCTATTCTCAATATACGTAATTATTAGAGCAAACATTTGAGTTTTGATTTAATAAAGACTCATTATAACTACTTTATTTACTACAATAATTTTATTTTACGCTATTAATAATACTAGAGTGCTATTTTAGTGTTTAAATGGTTTTTACATAACCTCTTCTTAGACGTTTGACATTTACACACAAAGCGTGGATCAAATTGATTGCACGCAAATAGTGCACATAGCACCGTATTCAATTCGGTCCAAGGCGTTTGCACTGTTGGTAACGTTCGTAGTGTTTGCGCATTTTGGACCGCAGTGAATATGTATGAAAAAGATAACGATTTCGTTTGGTTAAAAACGTTGTAAATAGCGCGATAAAGCCCCAGATGACAATCGTTTACCGCACGTTAAGGTGTCTGCTCACTACAACGTGTACAATACCATGACCGTAATACCATAGTATAAGTAAACAAGTACGCCGTCGTACGTCGCCTGAATTTTATTCTAGTCGAACACATACTAAGAGCGAGTACACATTAAGTGTTTTAAAACGCGCGGTTTGCTTACGCGCGTTTTTAAAACCATTTTGAAATGCGCGTGACCGTTTACCTGCTCTAACGCACCTAGTTAAAAACCGCGCATTGAACGCTGCGCTAGCGCTAGACTGTTGTCAACACGGACATTGAGATGATTGGTCACCGAGCTACCGTTCAGTTGAGCGCGCGTTTGTGTTATGATAGGCGTATTTTAGGCGTATAGTATGGTCAGTACATGCGTCCAAAATGGAGATACCTTACAATACTAAATTATTTATAGATGAGATAGAAAGTCTAATTATGGGAGAAAAAACATAGGAGCACACTAAGTGTGAATGACATCTAATAACTTAACGCACGTTAAACACTTGTAATCTGACTAGCATCATCCATTCAATGTATAATTAAAAGCCCTTTGAATTTAAAAATGTACCTAAATAATACACTTATTTAGGTAAATTTTTCTGCACATTGCGTGATTCACCAATTTATAAAACTTTATTAGTGTTGACGTTGATACTAACCTCAGCCAAACATGAAGTTATGATATCCTTTGTTGATTTACTTCCACTTTCTTCTGTCTGCGAACTAATATCACATAAAACCGCTTCGTCTGTCTGTACACTAATTGAAGATGCAGTAGCTAGAGTAGTTTGTATTCCCATGTCTTGTGACATTACGTCATTTGTTTGGGTATTAGAATCCCTCATATTTTTACATGCTTCAGGAATGGTTTCGTCAGTAATATTAACAATAGTTACCTCTTTAGGCACATCTTTTGAAAACGTTTTTGCATAATATTTAGTTAATACTGATTTAGCAGTATTTACTTTAGGCGCTTTTATACACAACCTATTCACTTCAAGCTCTGTCATTTTTGCCAAATCACCGATTGTCGCAATTTTATTTTCTAGTTCTTTCAAAAACATTTCTTTCATTGTCGGAGATGACAAATCAGATGCAATGTTATCAATAGGATCTTGGCAGTCAAGAAGTTCTGGACAAATAGGATCAATGTCATTTAAATCACAATTTTTCACGATTTCTACTGCAGGAGTTTCATCAAGTGAAATCTGTGTATCATCTACTGCTTCATTATTTGTTAAATCTATTGCGACGAAACTCTCAACAGCTTTTGTAAGCACTTTATCGAGTTTGAATGCATTGTCCAGTCTCTTCTGTGATTTTAAGGTTGTTTGTTGTGACCGTAAATTTTGCCTTTCTAACCGTTTTACAGCAGAATTCTGGGGCGATCGAATTCCGCAGGGTTCTATGTATTTTTGCACTGATATTGTTGTAGATACTGGCGGATCATGGAAACTCACTCGTTTTCTCTGCAAGTTAACAAAATAAAATACCATCAAATAGAGAAAAGTGATACTCAAAAATTCAAAATGAGGGTGAAAATCTTACCTTGCTAACTGGTGAAACTGTAGCATCATCAGTAATTTCAGCAAGTTTTCTTTTTAATATAGGAACCGAAGGACTACAATCTGCAGTTGGCAAAGATTTAGTAAATTTCAAAAATTGCTCACTATCTTCTTTTTCATCTGAATTATCGCTAGATTCACCAACAGAATTATATATTATTCTTAAATTTCTTCTGGCTGGCGTACTAGATGGACTGCTCTTCTTGGGATCTTCTGGTTCAGATCTTTCTGAACACTTAATAGTTTGTAATCTGTCAGGAACACACAAGCCTAACATTTGGGCTGCCCTTCCGCCAGAACGTACCTGGGGCCTATTCTTTTTCAAAGATAAAGATGAACTAGGACTACCATTTTGAATATTTAAAGTATTTTCGTCCCGTGGAGGCGATAAATCTCTTTTGTCAGGCGAAACTTTATCTTCTGTAAATATTTCGGGTGAATCGCATTTTGCAAATGGTTCACCATTACTTTGAACAGGAGATGATAACTTTATAACTACATAATCACTGCTAGTTTCTGGAGAGGGAGTCTTTTGTTCTCTAACTGGGCTCATCGATTTTATAGGTGATATTTCTAAGGTGTTATCTAGAAAGTCTTTTTTTCTTTGTTCCTCGTCTTTGAACGGTGAAGATGCCGTATTAGCTTCTTCTTGTTGTAAAATATCGATAGCAGATTCTGATATTGTTTTTGTCATGTCATCGTCAATATTTGAATCAGCAATTACACTTTGAATCTTTGGTGTTTCACCATCGTCTTTAATTATATTGTTGGTTGGCACTGTCGTGATACTTGTATCTTTATTTAAAACTGTATCATTAAAATTATTGTGATCCGTCGGCTCAGTATCAGCTTCTGCAGTTATATTGTTGGTTGACACTGTCGTGATACTTGTATCTTTATTTAAAACTGTATCATTGAAATCATTGTGATCCGTCGGCTCAGTATCAGCTTCTGCAGTTATATTGTTGGTTGTCACTGTCGTGATACCTGTATCTTTATTTAAAACTGTATAATTGAAATTATTGTGATCCGTCGGCTCAGTATCAGCTTCTGTAGTTATATTGTTGGTTGGCACTGTCGTGATACTTGTATCTTTATTTAAAACTGCATCATTGAAAGTATTGTGATCCGTCGGCTCACTATCAGCTTCTGCAGTTATATTGTTGGTTGGCACTGTCGTGATACAAGATACATGATCTTTATTTAAAACTGTATCATTGAAATTATTTTGATCCGTCGGCTCAGTATCAGCTTCCGCAATTTCTTGTGTTTCACATATATCTTCTGTATTAATAACGATAGGCGTTTCCTCGTCATCATTAATCATAATTACATCACTAGAATTATCTTTTATTTCAGCACCAATAGATTCTGTATCCATAATATCTGTATCCATGTCGCTATTGTCTAAGGAAGCAGTTTTATTTTGGGGTATATCTGTATCATCCTTGCTGTCAAAACTTTTTCGTTCAATAGTAACCTCACTAATACAATTGTTCAATAACTTTTGTGTGTCGTTATGAGCTGTGACTTTCAAAGCTACCTGTGGAATAGGTTCTAATACAACTTGCGCCTTTTTTAAAGGATTCTTAGTAGAAGTAGTTGAAATAGTAGTGAAAGTTGAATCTTGGGAACTTTCTATCACATCTTCAGACAGTGGAAGGTCATCACATGTTTCAAACGATATGTGAGACTTGTCTGAACTTACACTGACAGGGGATTCACTGGATGGTTTTTGCCTCTCTTTTTTTCTGGTGTTTGGAGTATTTGTTTTGGCAATACTATTTATATGGGTTTTTGATTTATTTAACTTCTCTGTTAAATTTTTACGCCTAGAACTGTTGAGTGGATTAGTAACATTTTTTCTAGTTATCCGTTTTTCTGAGTTTATATTCAATAATGGGTGTCCTTCCACAGTATCTATAGCCAATTCTTTTTCTATTCGGGCTTTAAGATTACTTCTTTTGGTTGATGAATTTTGATTTGATGATTCTTGTTTTTTATTGGATTTAGGTGTTTTGGCACTCTTTGGAAGAACTTCTTCACTAAAGTTGTTAACTTTGTTTTCCGACATCTCGTCTTCTTTAGGTTCTGATGCTGCCACATCATCATGCAATTCAATATTTTTGTCCAGTTCTATATTTTGGTCAGCGATAACAACGTCGTTTTGAACCTCGTTTAAATGTTCCAAATTATTGGGTTCGATTACCGTTACTTCTTTATCAGGCACGTCTTCAACATTTAAGGCATTGCTTTTATCAGAACTGGCTATGTCAGTTTCCTTATTAAGATTATTTTCATTTTGTTTTTCATCATTAGTTACTATACTTGAACAGTCCTGCATTACTTCTAATAAGTTGTCTTCTTTTAATAAGCCTTTAGTATCTTCTACTTCTTTGGGAACTTGTATACTATTTTTTGACGATTCACTAAAATCTAAATTAGGTTGCGAATCATTTTGGCTCAACGAACGACGACCTCTTTTTAGTGAAAATATTTCTACATCATCAAACTTTTTGGGTTTTCTTTTAACTCGGGACGGCCTTTCTGCGCTTATGGTAGGTGGCGCCGAATTTACTAAATTATTATTTTCAATCACTTTAGAAGTAGGTGTTTTTGGGATGTTTTCAATTTGAATCAAACTTTCTGATAGATATCGATCTTCCTTTAGGACATTTGATTTCTCTATTAGACTTCTGACATTCTTAAATACTCTGTCTTTTAACGCCATTCGCGATGATTTGGCATCCCTTGTAGATATTAAGTTTTTAGGGCTAGCTATGACTTTAATTGTTGCAGCATCATTGACATCTTTTTTAATATTTTCTGTCATAAAATTTTCTATTATTTTGGGTACTACGTCAGAACTGGGTATATTTTTTAGGATGTTAGAAACTTCGTCCACATTTAATGCCGTTTTACTGGCATTTGTAGATTTACTATTTGTTGAAGACGAATCTTGTGAGTCAGTCGGGTTTTTCCAAGAAGTTAATTTAAACTCATCCTGGGATTGTGATAAGTCTTGATACAAGGCTGGAATATCCTCTCTTTTCCGTTGCAATTTTTCCTTCTGATTTTCTGTCAATTTTCTTGGATTAAACTTCCAATTAGATTTTACAACAATGTATTCTTCGCCATTATCAACAACTGTGTTTACAATGGTCGCTTCTCTCTTCTTTGCTTTTCTAGTTATTGCTTTAATCTCTGGTGTAGTAAATTTGTTTTTGTTAGGAAGTTTACTGTCTGATTTAATATTATCACCAGTGTCCATGTCCATTTTGGTAATCAGATTTTTAATTTCTTTGTATGTTGGAATATTTCCATCCATATTACCTGCACACGATTTTATAACAGATAATACACAATCCTTCATAGAGGGTTGTTTATCAAGTAATGACGGCAGTTTCATCACTATATCCACTGTTACAATAATAAAAGGAGACACTTCTGGATTGCGAAAGAAAGATTCCAAATTTGTTAAAAACATCTTGAAATCGTTTATATACTGTTCCTGCAATGAAAATAAAATAATAATATATTACACGATTTATTTCATAAAAAAATCTTTAACACAGTGATTGACGTGTTTGTTACCTGTTGTATATTGCTTTGAAATGTCATTATAGAAAACATTAATATATTTTTAACACACTTCACACAGCTTTTTACTTCTTTTGCTTTCAATAACGAAACTCTTCTCATTATAATAACAAGGGTGGCTGTCAACGGTGAATAAATATCCGCATAAAAGTCTATGTAGTCTTCTATCTTATTAGTTATACCCATCAATAGCTCAAGACATTTTTCGTAATCTGCAAACAGAAGATAGCTGCTAATCGTAATGTAAATGTTAGTATGTATCTCACTTAGCGATACAATAAGAGCAACATCATATTACTAAAGATGTCAGCAAGTTCTGCCAAAAATAGTTAGCTACTCAAGTTGCCTCAATTTAAATAAAATGTGCAATTAGACCATGTCAATCATCTATACTTAATGACGAGACATAAAACTGTTGTTGGAACATAATATTGCCGATTCAGGCGAAATTTTTCCATCTTTAACATTCAACATAAAAAAATGTGATAAAAAAAATAATTATATTTCGACAAATTATTTATAAAACTTAACCTTAAATACGATGGAATAATTTAGCCTCAGTGATCAACACTGTCTCACTGTTTTTACAGTGCCTAATAGATGGCTTCTACTGACACCAAGATTACAATGAGTGGGTCTTGAGTTGAGTCATAGCTTATCTATTCGCGGTAGAATCATTGTGTATGCCTTTTCTAATCATTTGTCGCTCAACCAATTCGTTAAAATATACACAACATACAAATAAATATTCATACCGATTATAACAATAGTTGCTGAATGCTTTACAGTTACCAACAAAGCATATAGTTTTACAATTATGTTTGAACGCAGAGTTTTCTGTGACCAAAGGAAATTGTTGACATTTTCCTGAACACTGTCAACTACTTTAAAATACATTTTATTTAATAACTTATACCATGCTACTGTGGAATATTTCGCCTGTGAACAAAAATATAAATGAAACTCCTTGAAAGGTTAAATTAGCATGAAATGTTGACTTTCATTTAGTACTTGTTTTATATTTTATTATACGTACATTAGTAAAGAGGTTATGACATTTCAAGGGCCATAGCAAAAGTAAATCTATCTTTGCTATAGAAGTACTGTGTGATTCATACAAAGTTTCAACAAGTGTAGTCCATAGAAATGAAATGTTATCTTGAGCTATATCCTCACTCGTCATCCACGTGATTACTTGTCCTAAGTAATTGATAGCTTTCTTTTCATTCAAAACATATTTGAAAATTGGTTTGAACTTAAGCACTATATCTTGAATATCATAACTGAAAAAAAAAATTAAATAGCATAGGTACATAATTACAATTTATTCTAACTTCAATTTGAAGTTTTCATTTTTTTTATTTATGGATTGTTTGTTTAACAAAAACATACCTCCTGTAGTAGATATTAAATATTGGATTTATCAGCATTGCCAAAACTTTAAATAAAGGTATTTGATAAGGTTGTGGCTGATTTCGAGTATTGAAAAGGACTGTAATTTTTTCGTCAGTAAACATTGTACTAATCAAATGTGTCACTGTATCTCCATTGCGATTAATCGATGAGGAACCCTGAAATAAGTTTAAAATATTATAAAAACTGGATCTATAATTATTTGTTATTTATATTTTTTATTGGGACATGAACAGCTTTTATAGCACACTATTAGCTTTTGCCTGTGACTTTGTTTGCGTAGTCCATACAAACTTTGGACCCCCGTTACATCCCCTTATGGGGTGAACTTTAGAAAATCCTTTCTTAGCAGATGCACAATCCATTCAATAGTTTGAGCTGTTTGGATTATGCTTAAATTAGACAAATTTTTTAAAATTAAAAGTGGTGTTTTGTAAATCCAGTAAAATAGTTAAACAATAAAACAATTGAAATAAAAGTATAGGAAACAAGAAGTAGAGAAATAAAAGTTTTATGTTTAAAATATCATTTTGATTTTGAGGTCAGTACCAAAGACAAGACTAGGTTTATTCCAAATATTGAGTTTGGCATTAACCTCAAAAAAAAATGATTTTTTCAAACAAAATTTTTATTTCTCCGTTTTTAGTTTTGAAGGCGGTTCTTTTATATACTTACAAATAATTATTTTTATTGCTTTCTAGTGTTGTAAGTAAAGAACCTCTCTTTCCTGAAAATTTTCGAGGTCTTTTAGGCAAACTAGTACTTAATAAAACGAGAACGATATCATCAATGTTAATTATATAGGCATTATTAAGGATGACTCCAAAAACTACTCATCATATGTCGCTCAAATTTAAATGCGATCACATGACAAGCATCAGGTTCCAAATGTGAAAA
This sequence comes from Elophila nymphaeata, assembly GCA_955850985.1. NCBI lineage: Eukaryota > Metazoa > Arthropoda > Insecta > Lepidoptera > Crambidae > Elophila > Elophila nymphaeata. The sequence goes on from OY039070.1 coordinate 10,645,979, forward strand.
TAATCATCAAAATCGCTACACCCAGTTAACAGTTATGAGGTAACACATAAAAAACATACAGTCGAATTGAGAACCTCCTCTTTTTTTGAAGTTGGTTAATAATAACAATTTACTCACTTGAAGCAAACTTTCCAAAATGGCCAACAGTTCTTCAAAGAGATCTTTCCTGATACTATTGTCGGGCAATTCACAAACAATTAGAACAAATGATTTCCATACACAAGTAATTTGTTGTAAAGTTATTCCGACGTCTTCATTATATATCCCAAAAGCGGTTTTTAGAGAATATGCCAAAACATTCCAATGATCCACTAATACTTTTGTATTAATCACTCTTCCATCTAACTTCTCAACATTAACACAACCATGGCAGCTCAAATGTCCTGCCAATTGAATAAACATCTCTACTCCCACTTTCTTTGTGTTTGCAGTCAGGAAACCAGGGACAAATGATTGTTTTTGAGGTAAGTGTTTTCCGAAACAGAATTGTAAAAATGATACTAATACTGTATCAGTAAATTTATCAAGTCGAGATTGAAATTGACATATCAAATGCCACCAAGTATTAAATTTGGCCAATGCTGTCTGTTCCACTTTGGCATTATTTGAGAGAAGAGGTATTATCAATAATTTCAGTCTTTTTGTAACATAAATCTCATTTGTCTCCATATGAAAATTGTCAATTAATACATCCCAGCACTTAAATGCTTGACATCTGGTATGGACATCCATTTTGAAAGCAGTTTCAACAACTGGCAACATTGAGTTGATTGGGCTTCCAACTGGACTGATGCTACGGGTGATTTGAAGTTTCAGCAATCGGATACACACTTTCCATAACCCATCCCAATTTTTCTTATTTTTAAGTAACATAGTTTTCATGACTGAAGGAAATCTAAAAAACATAGACCATTTCTATATTTATACTTTGCTATTAAGCCAAGCAATTTAACATTATACCTACTGAGTACAATGTTAAATACAATAGTCTTGGTTCTGTAGTTAGTTACATAGAATAAAAATCGAAAGGAATGTGAATGAAAAATCATAAATGCTTTTTGCCTGTGATTTAAATTACTTTATTACTTTATTCCGTATGTCCGCCGCATCGTCGGATGGAATATGGGATATAATGTATTGAAGTGTGTAAAAATGCAAGAATAAATAAGTTAAAGGTGGATGAATAAGAATCTGCCCCACAAACAGAGTGGAGGTCAGTTAAGTACAACTCAATCAAAATGTCAGGCAAAAATTATGTATGACATTGAGGTAACCCCATTTTTGTGTTGCGTTATAAGTTAATTCTTGCAATACACACATTTAAAAAAGACAAGAGGAATTTTTCAGTAGTTTTTACTCGTCACAAGATTTCAACAACCTGGTTGTTCATTTTGCCACTTCTTAGTATTTCACCAACTATATTAAATTTTTGCCGTCTTTACACCAGTTTTACTTTGTTACACTATAATATAGTTTAAATTTTTAACATAATTATGTTATAAAACTACTTACCCGCCTGGGTCACAAATGCTTTCTAATACAAATTGCCAGTTTGAATCTTCAGAATAATCAATATCGACCAAAACATCAGTCAATGTTTCCAATGTTTCAAATTCAGAGTCATTTTCACTATTATGAAACACACATGAAAATAATGATGGAATAATTGAAAGGAACCAAAATGATAAGTTTTCCTTTACAAATATTATTCTTCTTTCATGTGGTTGAGCTTTTAGTATCCTATATAAAAATTTAAATATCTGAAAATACAAACATAATTTAGTGATATTAAATAAAATAGAATAATGCATTTGAAACAGTTCAACTGTGCATCAGTTTATATAGCTTCTTACCAGAGAATGCACTGGTTTATTCATCACACCTTTAGAATACATATCAATTATATTTATAACATTAGTAGAGTGTAATGTTATTAGTTCATTTAGAACATTATCTGGATATAATGTAAGTATTTCAAAACCCGAACTTATGAGAGAGTCTATACTATGCATTTGTGCTGATGTTTTTAATGTATTAAGAGTGGCCATCAGTGACGGTAGAAGTACTATATCTGTTGAGATTTTTGCTGCCTGAAAATAAACACATATTCATTTAATAAAGAAAATTTTAATCTACATTTCATTTATTTTCATCTGCAAATGTAACATGAACTTTCTTAAGTGTAATTTTAATATAAACAGGAACCAATAATACCTCTCGGAGGATATTACTATGTTTATTGCCAATCCAAAATCGGGAGTGGTCTCACCTTGACTTTCTCGTATATGTACTGGAAACAACTCAAAAGTTGATAAAAAACTTATATTTGGATGTCATAAATGCATGTTAAATTTGGTTACAATAACTTAAAGCATACTCGAGTTATTATGCTAATGCACAGACACACACACAAACATAATTCCAAAAACGGTATTTTTGGACTCAGGGAAGTCCAATACATGTAAATCCATCGAATCTCGAGGTCGAATTTTAGAAAGTAAAATGTAAATTTATACCGGGTAACTCATTATGCTTTATTTTTATTTTCCTATGATCCTATTGTTGGCCTCGCGTCTTTTACTGTTCAATCCTTGCTCTATAGGCTCATAAGGAATAGAATTGCAACCGATGGGATGGTATGGGCAACTTATTAATCTTCATTCAAAACTCTTGGGACATTTCTTGGGACTTTCTGTATTGGGCCAAATTGAAGATCACCGCAAAAATGCAATGTCACGTGATTGACAATGGTCATGTGAAGTCTATACTTATCACAAAATAGGTGACAATAATAGTTATAAATGATAATGACGCACGCGTTGAAGAAAATCTCCAGAGCCTTGACCATCGAAGGCGTGTGGCTAGCCTCTCGGTCTATTACTAATGATATTGAATATCATTTACCAAAGATGTTTAATTTTTAAAGAATATTACTATGTTATCAACAAAATTCTTTTAACAACAGAGTAAATTATTTTGTTATTTTATAATTTTATAACATACATTAGAGTATATTTCTGTGTTTTTCTTACATCTTTCTTGGTAATAATAGAAAATTAACCCAATAATAGAAAATTATAGCAAGAATTCTATTACATCACTATGATATGACTGCACAAGGGTTAAGTGACGGACATAGAGGTAAGTGGTTAAGGGTTAAAATCCAGCCGGATACTGAATTGGAAAAAAAATACCATTAGAAACATTTTATTTGGTGCACATAACAGAGTCATCAATTTTTTATGACAGAACAAAAAAAAATAATACTTACTCGACTCACTACATACAATAAAGCAAGAATTATGATGAATAAATACCAATTTATATTAGGCAACAAATAGTATCTCTAGTTTTTGTTTAAAAAGCTAGCTTCCAAAAATGTGTTTTGTTGTACACTACCGCAGGGACCTTTTTGTTATTTGGTTGGTAGACAATCATATGTATGACCTGTCTGGTGGTAAGCAGTCAACATAGCCTGGAGACACTTGCATCACTGACAAAACATCTATTGGTTTCATCTCTGGATTTTATGTAGCTTTGCACTTTAAAATTCTCAACTTACCTTTATTTTCTTGAGAGTTAGGTTAATTATAGCAAATATACAATAGCTCCATGATTTTTGATTATTTAACCTGTTGGCACATATGGCCAAAAGGCGATTTATAGTTGTTGTGCCTAGAGGGATATCTTTTTTTAAAATATCTAGAATGGATTCATAATGATCAGCTTTCTCATTAACAAAGTTTTCATCTTCTAAATGTTCTAGGATTTCCTTCAGATCCTTTTCTTCTAACATGTCTGAAACTAAACAAAATTTGTTTATTCTGTCTTCTCAGAGATCTGTATTTGTTTAAATGAAACATACCACCTAATGTTATAAATTTATTAATTTCTCCGCAACAACAAAACCAATTTACAAATAGTTTATCTTCTAAATATGCACAGTCAATAAGCACCCTTGTCACGGTGCTACTCAAAGCACTTGTATAGAAAATAGTCAAATATCATCATTATTATAAAAAAAGAGTGTTTTACATGAAAAAAAAAACAAAATAGGATTAATACTAGACTTAATCTAGTGCACAGATTAGAGAGTATATGTCTAAAGATCTAGTGTGGTTTAAATAAGTAAAGACGGTAACGTGTCCAGAGTTCTAAGTACCAAGGTACCTATGTCAAAGTGCAATAAAAACACGAAGCCGAACCCTATCACAATATTTTTTATTTCGGTAAATTTTAATGATACCAATTGATATTACATAGAAAAATGTTACACGTGGATACAAATAGAGCAAAATGTGTAATGTTTGATTATACCTATCAAAATTATGCGTGATAGGATAGAAGACGGATGCCTGGCCTTTAACAAAAATTGTGTATGTAGGTACCTACTTTTTAGGGCCTACAAACCTAAAATGTTAACCACATGAGGTCCAAACAGCAAACTAACCTTTTGAAAACCCTTCCGTATGACAAAACTAGAATAACCACACAAGCACTGTAAAGACAACTAAATAAAAATTATCTTTTTTGTTTTGTCCATTTTCTGACATGTCGCGTTTCTGGCGCGAATATCTTTTTTTTTTTTGTTTTTTCTTTAGGTAAAATTTTCCTTGTTACGGGACTGCAAAGGGATCCAGCCCATACAGCCAAGTCTTCAGTTTCATCTTCTTTCTTGATCTTTGCATTAAAATGTGGGTGCCACACATTTTAATCCATCTAGGGAGTGCTTGGCGACAAATGCATGGTACAGACCTCATGATGGTGACTGATGAGAATTGTATAGTGGGATTTCCAACCACTATACAATTCTCAACGCCACATACGCAAAACCTTTATTTCAATGATTCCTCATAACTGTTCATCAACGCGGATGCTTATGCATCGAAACGACACCACTTTCACTGCACAAAATCTACTCCGAAGCAATTTTGAATTATCGAAATAAAGATCGACATCCAGACGCCATGGTTTCCCGCCAAACACTCCTTTTTTTTCTTAACTTTTCCCCGATTACGGGACGGCAAAGGGATCTAGCCCATACAGCCAAGTCTTCAGTTTCATTATCTTCTTTCTTGATTTTTGCATAATGCATCTAGGGAGTCCCTGGCGAGGACCGACCGGTTTGGAGATCCTTGGGGAAGGCCTATGTCTCTTGGCTGAAATGATGATGTATTTACCAAGAAGCTTATAGGATTTCTCTATAGCTTGATGGACTTGATGGTAGTTACATACGTATAGTCGGAGACACTGGTAATTGCACAATAAAGACGCTCCTAATTTAAAATGTCATTGCATGAAAGGGAGGCAGATAAGTTTTGGGAAAAGTAACATATGCATTACGGGGATGTCGTCAGGATTTAGCTCGACTCACGATCGTAATACGAATGCCGAGTCCATTTATCACAAAGAGGAAAACCAGAGTAGTGCCTGGGACTTGTGACCCAGTGTGTAGGTTTACCTACACACTCACCTCCACTACCTTTAACTATTAACACACAATGTCAAAATCTGAACGTTAAATCCATTTATGTATTAATATTTTTGACGTGACAACGTCTTATAATTCGATAGAGCCGGCTGCACGCACGAAAAAACATGACGTCATGCGGCGTTACCTCGCTCTGAATCTAATTCTCTAATTTGAATTTGGAATTATGTTCTTTAAAATTTGAACTTTCAATGATACCAAAACCAGCCAGATACAAATAGTATAGCCAAAGAGATTTTATTACAAGTTTATTCATACTATAATGCGAAATCTATTAAACAAATGAAATTAAATTTTTCTTTTGAAAAATGCTACCATTCCATCAGTATTTTCTTAAGACGTTGTCACGTTCAACTATCGTCAGTAAACCGACTTTACAGACAACCAATTTTTTAACAGTTATAGGTAGATTCCTATTATGTTTACCAATTATGCTGGGGCCGCACTTGCGCCTATCGTCCCGAAGTAATGCGTGGCGATACTTCGTACGATACACGCAAGTGCGGCCCGAGCAAAGTTATCGCGATAAAGCATGTGGCATTTTTTTATTTGCACGAACTATCGTGCAATAATCCAAGATGGCCGAAATCATTTCCAGACGTGTAAATTGCGTAGTATTATTGTCCTTCTTTGCGTTTAACTATGCATAATCACTTTCTTTACTTCTAAATTGTGTGCTAATAATTACGTAATGCATTAATTATAAAAAATAACTCAGCTGTATCGTATACTTAGTCACCCGTACGCGTCTGAACTAATGGAGAACAACCTTCGAAATGAACAAGGCATGTCCTCAGACCAATCTGAGCGCATGTCTGACCACGCAGCGCGATAGGTTAGCGCGCTAAAACCTTGACGTACCGCCTCCCGGCCGATAACACACAAGCAACCCGAAAATTCGTGACGATAGCCGATAACGGCCGGTCACATCTGCGTGTATCGTGTCCTAGCACGAAGCTTCGTGACGATAGGCGCAAGTGCGGCCCCAGCATTAGTGAAAATTTTATAGATTTGACGAATAAATGACGAATATTAAATTGCCCTTGCTCATGTGGTGCGTCGGTGGGTTAAAATAAAACGTAGTCACTATACACTAATGTTATGTTATATAAAAACATGTGAATAACATCTGACATGTTTTTTAGCAATTTATGGTAATGACAATAAAAAAATATTTTTCCTACTATTGTTTTTTATTTAGATCAACTTATTTTCTCAGAAACATAAATAAGTAATTGATATAATGAACTTAAAAGGAAAGGAAAGAAAGGAGTCAAACCGATGCTTTAATGGTTATTAAACTATATAAAAAATCCTTTCCAATGATATATTGCACGTTGTTATTGGTTCCTAGGCAAAAATGCTGCAAAAATGCCTGTCCAAGAAGAATAATTATTACAGTTAACTTTAATTTCTAAATCCAATTGCATAAGTTACCAATGTATTACTTAATTGCCCATTGTTGTGCAAATAGGCATCCCTAAATTACGGCAACACTGAATGCCTACCTTACAGCATTCCCCGGTATATTTAATTTTATATTCTAGTACGGGAGTTAGCGTTGCAATTTTTCTAGGAATTTCATACTTACCATATAATTTCATTTTTTCCCAATGACTTTATCATGCTGTCTCCTTTAACTCCGCCGCTATCGGAGCAGCTGACGTTCAGAGCTGTTATATGTTATGGGAAAACTATTATTGTTATGATTTTCAGTCGGTATAAAATGACTCGTACAACTACAGCGCTGCCTCCCGGACTATTCGAACTAACATTGTAGGTATTGTAAGAAAACTAACTAGAGTAACCATGATACAACGCGATTGTCGTAAATATACAGGGTGTAAACGACATGAAGAGTCAAACGAGAACCATGTATTCTGCTCACCTTCATAACATTTTTCTTCCTTTAGACTATACCTGGGAAATTGATAGATACGATTTTATTGAAGGTCAAAGTCATAATTTTTTTTTAATTTTTTTATGAAAACGTATTCTATACGTTATTTCTTAATTATTGTCCAAAGAAACATTATAATTTTTTTTAGTATTTCTTAACAAAAAATGGCTTCAAAACGTTAGCGTTCAATGTAGCTCACTCGATGCGCACGGACACTAACGAACGAAGCCTCCGTCTGGCAAAATTATCGCGGCTTTGCGAGTTACGTGCGAGTTGAGCCCTTTACATTGCGCGGTACAATTTACAATTTTTTTTAACACCAAAAAATAAAAATCATTTCCCAGAAATATTTTTTTTGAAATATGTCTTATTTTGATGTATAGAATACATGGTTCTCGATTGACTGTTCATGTCTTTTACACCCAGTATTTAATATTTATTGTTCTAAATCAGAGTGTTATTGTGATTTCTGAATATTATGACACTTCAGTGATTTTATTGGCATCTTTATTACCATAATGAATAGAAAAAGCAATTGAATTTTTTTGATTCATTATTGGTATTGATTTAGCCAAAAAAAAATTAAAAAATTGAGAACTAGTGAAAGTTGCAAATAAAAACATTTTCCTTTTCCAAATAAATCCAAAAACCAAATAAATACTAATGATATTATTAAGTGTGTGTGTCGACTTTTAAAATGTAATGTAATTTTCTTTCGAAGATTTCTTTCTCGTCTTGTAGTATAGAGGAAGGCTTGTAATCGTCAAAAAAATCGACCTCGAGATTTTACACGTTTTGGACCTTGTGGAATTATGTCTGTGTGTATGTCTGTGCGTTAGCACGATAGCTCGAGTATGCTTTGACTTATCGCAACTAAATTTAACATGCATGTATAACATCAAAATATAAGGTTATTATCAACTTTTGAGTTGTCGATCACGAAAGTTAAGCAACCAAGTGCGCGGTCATAACTGGTGACCAAAATTTAACATGCATGTATGACATCAAAATATAAGGTTTCTATCAACTTTTGAGTCGTTTCTGGTATACTAGAAAGTCAAGGGTTGACCACTCCCGATTTTTTATAATTAGAAAGAAAGAAAACATACGTATACTTTGCTACGGTCCGCACCTCGTTAGGTAGGTACCTACTTTTTGTCTAATAACCTGGATTTCGCAATAATCCTGACATACCAAAAAAGTTTCTTATTTTGAAGTTTATTAATGGGTTTCTGTTCCCTTTATAAAAACTATAATTTAGCGAGATAAGACAACTGTCTTTCAGTTGTCTTATCTCGCTAAATTCTAGTTCAGTCAGTAAAAATAATGGATTGGTCAAGGCTGTGAACTAAGTAAAAACTTAAATGTTTCAAGAATAGCCAGAGCTTCACCCGTTAAAATAGAGCACAGCCCCGTCCGACTCGAACGCCAAAGACCCTAATAGGTTCAGAGATTCCTCCGAGGGAGATGCTCACCGATCAGGAATCCTCTCTGTGGTGATTTGACTTAAAAGCTTGAGGACACACCATAATTAAGTATTCACTTTTTTGTAGGTAATTACTTTTTGGGTTAACGCGCAAATATTTTTAAAATTGGAAAATAGACTGAAAAATTGTTATAAGTACAATAAAAACTTAAGTACCTACTTACCACAGCACTGACAAATTTCGACGGCGAAAGCAATGTCCCGGTATAGTGGTTGGCGCAGCCGCCCGCATTGCGGAAAATGATTCGATTCCCGCCCTGGACAGTAGATTTTTTTTTCAGTGTATTTTCTAATTTAAAGAAAAAATAGCTTCTCAAAACCGGCCTCAAGTTTTGAAATCGCGACTTTCATCTCTTTCTCTACATTTATTTTCGCTCGACTATCACGCATAGCTAGACAGCCATTCTATGTAGACCGTCTTACGATGCCCCTGGGATAATGCCGCGACACCCCAGCCCGCCTAGCATGACCACCGAAGCACGATATGATATACCTAGCCATTTATCGCGTTGAACTGTCAAAAATTATTGGATATTACCGCCAATATGAAATATTATCGAAACTGTGAACATGTATAAGGCTTATAACGTTTTGCAGGTTTGCAGTTTTATCGAAACTGCAAACTTGTTTAAGCCTTTTTTTTTCAAGCCCAATTTTCAAGATTACGGTTATTTCTAATATTTTTTGACAGTTCAACGCGATAAATGGCTATATCATATCGTGTTTCGGTGGTCATGCTAGGCGGGCAAAGCGACGCAACGCACAGTTTGGGAAACCCTGATATAGGCTATACCTCCATGATATCACGCTACGTACGACTAATAGTACCTACTAGACTAATAGTTGAGCATCAATGAAAAATGTTACAAAAACGGGAAATCCACGCGAACAAAGTCGCGGGCACAGCTAGTAATAAATAAACCCTGGTCTTATCGTGCAACACCTATTATTTTCGTCCGTCCATCCTTCGTTTCACTCCTTGTCCTCTTTTTGTCACACCCTATAGGTATTTTCTATCTACAGACACTACTTCGTCAAAAACATTCCATCACAAACTACATAGGTAGGTACCTACATATTATTATCAAATCATGTCAATTCATGTCCTCTTTCGCTTTTTTCTCTAGTAAACTTTTCTACGTTTATCCGTTGCAAGATAATTATACGACTTGGTGCAACTGGCGGATAGTTTCCATGTGGTTCAGTGGTCACATTTTATGATATAAACTATTTAATCGGCATATTACAAACAATAATAACCAACACCTCCTTGGAACATTCTATAATTAAATCCTGCATCTTACTATTCAGATTTAGTCTACAGCCCCAAAATCAATCAACAAAATCTTTTTTCATCTAAAATTCTTTAAAAAACTTTCAATGGTCTTGGTAATAATGTATAAAGGACATTAAATCGAAATCACCTATCATACATACTTATTAGTTTGGACATTTGTTATTTACTTATATTAGGGTAAGGAAGGTAAATTACGTAGGTAAATATACTTAGCACTTAAAAATTTTCTAAATACAAAATTTTTCTAACGTCTGTTACATCAAATATTTTCAATAACCAATTATTTTTTAGCCACATAAAATAAGGTAAGGGTCAATTCAATTTTCAATAAGTTTTTTTATGTTAACATTTAAAAACAATACTAATAGTTATTTTTTCCTACTAGGTAGTTGAATTACTTACTATCTAGATTGGACTGAGCTATCTAGGTACTTACTTAATAGGCGTGTTAAAAATAAACCCCGTTACGCAAGTATAAGTGTTTTTGAGTTCGTACGGGGCAAAAAATAGCTTTCGAAGTTTGCGTGCGAAGTGCATGTCTATAAACATTTCTCTGCGTTCATCCATTGCATCTTCTCGAATCGCTGCGCACGCGCAGCGCGCCGCGCACAGTGCACACTCACTTGAAGGTTTTGTTTTATTTAGAGTGCCGAGAAGTGCGGTCGTGTGAGTTACCTCACAACGAACAACCAACGTAAATGTCTCGCGGATTGCGCGGCGCGCTCATGAAAAGTCCACATAACTCGTGCTTGGCATAAGAATCGACATTTCGTAGCGTTCCTCATAAAATACAACTCCTTATGCGGATTGGACGTGCAAACTCGTGGTAATGGTTAAGTGCCCAAACATCAGTACTTTAGTGAGCAACATACCTTGACACAGTGTGGACTATTTGAGTGTTTTAAAGTGATGCCGGGACACGCTGGAAGCCCGTATTGGGCGGCCGTGGATTTCGACAGCGAGGGTGATGAAGCCCAGTCACCACCGCCCAATCATAGGGTGTATTTAGACCCTTGGGACGCAGAGGCGTACGGGATTATGCAGGGCGAAACAACTGAATCCAGCCAGGGGGACAATTTGAATTCCTTCGCAGGAGAGCCAGTTAGCGCTAGTTTTTATTATGTCCCAACCAAAAATTACGACTCCAATGAGGAACCACCGATACAATCACGGAGGGTGTCTCCTCCAGTTGAGGCTGTGTCACCAGACTACTCTGTCTACGAGAGGAAACTAAGCAGATCCCTGATACCCGACTTTCAGCCCGATATGCCAGTTTATGGGGAGCGAGCTACCCGTAAGTTATATTATTAGATAACAATTTGATGATCCAGACCTCAAACCAAGTAAAAAGTGTCAAGATTAGAAATCTCTTCAATAAAATCGTAAAGGTAATCAATGGAACGCGGATATTTATTTATCCGTGACACTAAATAACTAAAAGCAATTAGTATTTTCATTGTGTTTTCTGCTATCAATTACATATGAAAGTTAATGCCTACATAAGTAAAATATCAGACACGGTAATGTGCTAATGACCAATAAAAATTGGTCTGAGTGTAAATCTTGACACGAACATATTACGTAGGTTTTAGGTATCTACCTGAGTAATTAAAACTGAGTACACAGCTGTGACAGTCAAATGATGACTAAACTAGGACTACATACACCCACCTACCCACTTTAACCTTAACTTCAAAAATATGTCTAAAAGGGGTTATGTGCAGGTAATGAATGTATAATGAGGTATTGAGTAAATATTGAAAAACAACCTGGAAAAACATAGGCAAGAAAAACAAAAAAACACTACCTAAATAAACGAGGTTACTGGAGAGAGGAGACTCACCTAAACAAATTAACCTTTTATGCCAACTTAACTCTTTTAAGTTTTTTTTTTATTCTTCTAAGTCAGTTCGTAAATAAAGGATTAACGGACGACGAGTTCGTTGCGCATCGCATAATCCTCCTCCTCCTCCTCATAGTTTCTCAAACTTATGTTACGCATCGCCCATTTAGAGAAAATGTTTTTAGTTTAATTTTACTTACCATCTGTCGCGAATTTAAAATAGCTATTAGGTACCACGATTATATGCTATCTCAATGTCCCTTAATTTTCTCTGGGTCTTCACTTGAAAGTCTCCAACGCTTACAAGGGGTCGTTCTCGCTCACTTTGAGAACTTACGACTAACTAAAGCCATCAATAAAAAAATGCAGATGCCTCGGAATAGGTGCAGATTCTGAGGTAGGTAGGTCATATTTATGGTTCGCTACAAACTTAGCAGGAAACCCTTCCTTGACCTTCAACTCACGTTCTCCCCTTGTGGTAGCTGGTAGGTAAGTAAGACGAAAATATCGAAAATGGAATCAAGCTTCACCAGTCCCCCGATCGGGCTATTTCCAACGGTTTTACCAAAACCAAATCGTTATCGTTATAAGCACAGAACATTATCTATGTTCTGTGGTTATAAGTATTCTATTCTTAATTCATGTGGGGTCGCGATACATTTACGTTACGCATTTTGCAAATGTCAAGTGAAAAAGTAATTAAGTAACTAAAAATTGTGTATACCTACGGTAGATTTGAGTTAAAAATGGAGTCTCTCAACATGTGTTTTTACAATAAGAACTCGAGAGAAAGGAACTCCTCCATCGTTATCGCTGCTTACTGTTCACTCGGGATGTAATTCAAGCTAAAGATTTTACTTGTCTATTTTTCACCAACAATCTAAGTATAAGTTCAAACAAAGCAGGAAGTACCTACACTAACTTGCAAATATGATATAGTCAGTCAGTCAGCTTCATAAAGATCGTAGTGTGAAGGCTGATCAAAATTATCAGAGTATTTAACACAGAAATATTAATAAAGAGGGTATCTAAGCACTCAAAGTTATCAAAAATATCTTGGTAGTAATGAAAAGTAAACGCTTACCTTACGGTCCATTATACTCAATTATACTCCCCTCCTGTAAACAAAGGTAAACAAACCCTGTCAAAATATGACAAATGCCCCCTGCATTTAAATCATAGATTATTAAAAGTAATTTAAATCTGCCTCTAAATCTAACGGTGTCTAAGCAAAATTTTACTGAATGCTACAAATAATTATATTTATTAATATATATAAATATCAACTTTTAAATACTGATTAAAATACTTATCAATCAAACGAAAACATATCATCATCATCATTACAGCCTTTCTTATTCGACCCACTGCTGGGACACAAGGCGTCTCCTTGTCATCGAAGGAGGCTCAGGCAGTAGTCCACCACGCTTGCCCAATGCGGATTGGTCGACGGTGTATAAGGAGTATGAGAATTTAGTATGACATGGACCATGAATAAATCATCATCATCATTATTTCAGCCGAGAGACGCCCACCGTTGGACATAGGCCACCCCCAAGGATCTCTAAACCGGTCAGTCCTGCCCGCATCCTGAGGCTTCCAGCGATCTTTACTAGATCGTTGGTTCATGAATAAATATCATGAAAATAGAATATCATAAAAAGCGTAAGAATTTATTAATAATTTATTAGTTAAATCACCTTGTCGTTTCCAGGGGATCGTAGAAGGTCGATGTATGCAGACGATTCCTACGCTCCACACCCAGTACTCTACGAGCAAGTGTATGGCCACATACCTCCACCGCCGGGCTACCTGGCCCCCGCACCAAGATCACGCATGTCTCTTCCTCATCACCCTGAATACGTCATGGCGAATCTCGGTCACGGAAAGCATAGAAGACATTCCAGGTTGGTACCTACGCTATAATTTATACTGATACTGTGTAGGTAGACGAAGTTGTGGGCAGAAGCTAGTAATGTTATAAACGCGAATATTTGTATAGCTCTATGGATGGATGTGTGTTTGTTACTCTTTCACGCAAAATCTACTGGGTGGATTTTATTAAACTTTACAATAATATAGCTCATACATAAGAATAACATATACTTAGATTGTAATTTATACTGATACTGCGCAGACGAAGTCTCGGGCAGAAGCTAATTTAAACTTATAATAAGTAGATTAATGAGTTATGGAGTCTAGCTCTCAACGCGTGATATACAAGAACTTGGGAGCATATCTCCCTAGGATCAAGTAATGATCAAATATCATTAGTCTTAGATATCTCCCAATGACAAAATGTATGAAAACCTGAGATGAAAGCATTTTGTAGTTTCTCCAGCCAGCAACAGTTTTTGTTGTATTAACAAGGTCGTGTTGATAATACAACCCAACGTAAATACAATTTTAGTCTATAAGTAATTACTATTTTCACTGGACTCGGAAGATAAACCTTTTGTATTTCGATAAATCAAGGTCCCTGTTTTTAGAAAGCGAGGACTTTAGTGGGTTCTCAATCCTACAGAACAAACCTCGAAAGACTGATTTGAAGTCGTTGAAACACTACTGCAAGAGAGTCTCCCTACCAATTAGTTTCTAGGTCGTTCAAGCCGGAGGGTAACAACTTGCTCCAACATACCTAAATTTAATTAGAATGAGAGAGGTAGGAGGATTGGAAGATGGGAGCAGGGTAGGATAAAGAAAGAAAGAAGAAGGAATAATGGGAATCGGGAAGGTTTAGAATTATTTCTAGTTTCAAACAATTTTTAATTCTTACTAACTGACCATTAAACGTAAATTGCTTTAAAATGAGTACACATTATTAAGTTCATCTTTATGGCCACATCTAGGTAGCCTTCGAGGATATGTGAGGTTAAATTTATTAGATACACTCCATTTATTTAACTTTATTTTTAGTTTGAACTAATAATTATAAGGCAACCTAAAAAAAATGAGGAACTAATAATTGTAAGCTTAGCTTCTTTTAAACTGTATTGTAAATATAATATAAAAGCTGATGTTTCATGGATGCGATTGAAAGAAGTTCCTACACACTGTCGTACACACTCACTTCCTTTGAAGATTTTGTTGCTGGCGATGGCACATGGGAACTAAATATCTCTCTTATTTTCCCACGTCTCTGCACTTCGGATATTTTAAAGACTTTAAACAATTAAGCGAGAAAAACTATGCTTACTCAACCGAGGCCATTGTGGGACCTTAATGTCTTTCATTATTCATCATTAACGGACAAAATGACGTGGGTTACGTAAAGTTGTTTAAAACCGACTATACGAAGGTCAATACGAAAGCTCCTTCCTAATCAAGTACGTATGCATTTGTTCAAGCAAAGTGACCACAGTTGAAATGAAACAGTATTTTAATAAACCATGGCCTGCCTCACAGGTTCCAAATAAGTTCCCATTAGCGTTCTGACAGATAGTCCATAAAAAATGGCAATTTAACTGCCAGATATCTCCTATCCTGAACCGAAAAGAATACCTACAATAGGTATTACAAATAACATACTGGCAAAAATAAAAATATAGTAAGTTCACCGAATTAGTTCGAATTTTTTGAAATCGACCGTTCCGACTCCGCTCAAACATAATATTAATAATAATAAACAAATTGCTCCGTTCGATTATTCACACCACATTCACACTAATATTGATGGAAGGGGAATTTTCGGTGAAACGTATCGGCAAACGGTAATTCGATTAACCATTTAGTGGTGATTGATAGCTCTGTACAAACTTTATTCTTAAAATCCTAGAATTATGAGGAAAAAACTACTTAGGAAGTGTAGACATATACTGGTATTTTAGTAATTTTATGATTAGGTCCACAAAATCGTATCTTCATCGTCATCGAATATCTATCTACTATGTTACCTTTCACATTTTTTATTCTTTTATTTTTCTTGATTACAAGTAAGTCAGGTATACACTTACAGGTATACACTTACACAGTACCTAGTTACTTGCATCAGCATTTTGAGAACAATACATATTAACCATAATAACAATCATAGTAACGGCACTTACTAAAACACTGAGGGTATTTAAAATGATAAAATATACATTCCTTCAATGTTAATGAACTTGGAGATTGCCGATAAAAATATGAAGCGTAAAAAACCACAGAATTTTCATATGGTGCGCATGCGCAAGTGGTCGTAACGAAGTGTACAGCGAATAAATGTTATCGTTCCGCGAGTTGGTCACAAAAGCAAAGGAGTGTTCTTTTGCTTTAGAAACGGAGACAATAAAGGCAAGATAAATAAGTGTCTAAAAAGACGGGCATGTGTTAGGTTGGAAACACATGCCCGTGCGTATTTAATATACATAACATAATAATCTAATATATAAACAACCATGACTCATGAACAAAATATTCGTGTTCATCACAATAACATTTACCACTACCAGGACTCGAACCCGGACCGTCCGGTGTGTAGGCAGCGCAGAGGCAGCGTTACTGACCACTCCACCACGCGAAGTCTGTTAAATGATTCTATTGTCGATATCTTGAAAATCCCCAATTTTCCATTACGATCAACGGAACCCATTAACTGGAAACTGATCAGCTATTTACTTATCAAATAGATCAAAGAAAATTAAAGTAATCTTATTATACTTACACGATTATTTTTAAAACACTAATAAGTTCAAACAAATAACTTTCTCTATGGAAGTAAATCCAGAGTTGCTTCTATGGTAAAAGTTGTTTGTATTGATGAGATCTTCATATGGTTTTGAGCATAATAGTGTTTTAAAAATAACCCTGTATAATATTTTTTTCTTAATTTTTTTTTGTACCTACCTATTCTCATAATAATTATTGTAAGTTAATTAACTTCCATATATATTATTATGTAGGTATCTACTTAAAGCCAACGATAAAAACTCGTGAGGACACAGCAGATCATGCATGCAGCATGATACAACAAAAAATTACACTGCAAAGCTCGTAACCACTTAGCCCAAGGGCTATTTTGGCATTGATAACGTTACGGATGAGGAGTTCGTAGTAATACCGCGGCAGAATGCCACAAGAAGCGTTTGTTTGTATTATACGAGTAATAACGATGTGCGTTCGTGTGAACATGCCTACTGTTTTTCCTCATACAAATGAAAGTTTGTACCTGTGAGAATCTATCTACTTTATAGAGAAACTCTGCTAGCATATTGACCCTTGTGGTCACCGTGTCCCAAAGCGAATGCATCATAATCTATAAAATATTACGTACTAATATCTCAGCCGTGATTAGGAAGATTATTTATTGCCTTCTTAATGGCCCATTACGAAATAAAGATAAAAATTTTTATAACATCAACTTGATGGGGACATGCTAAGTGAAAAATGCATGCACTTAGATTTTGTAAAAAAGTTCTTTTTTATCCCTACACACTGTAGTGTGTTATCCCTACACATTGCCTTGTGTGAAGACCGTTACAGAAATAGATCTTTTTTTCTACGCACTGAAAGCTCATGTGCTGAAAGAGTCAAATTTCGCGCTTAAAAATTGTTACTGAGAAATGATTGATTTATCAATGAAAGTAGTGGGACTTCTCAAATCTACCGTACAATTTTTGTTATTTTATTCACATTTTCATTTGACATTGGCAAAATGCGTAACTTTCATATATCGCGACGCCATTAATTAAAAATAGAATAGAAAAGAAATAAAAAAGATCTGCGTCTCATTTATCTTCATTTATGACGGTACCCATCTTATTAACCGACTTCAAACAAAAAAAGGAGGAGGTTCTCTATTCGACTGTATGTTTTTTTTTTTTTTTTTTTTTTTTTTTTTTTTTTTTGTATGTATGTTCCGCGATTACTCCGCCAATAATGAATCGATTTTGATGATTCTTTTTTCGTTAAGAAGGTCATACTTCAAAGGTGGTCCCGTATAAATTATACCGAAATTGGTTCAGTACTTTTTTGTTGAAATGATAATTTCATTGGGGATGAAACAATAAAATCGTCCACGAACACAAAAATAATGACAATTTTTTTTTTGAACTTGCTATTACCTAATATGCAATACCGAAATTTTGGTTAGTAGGTCCAATAGTCAACACATAAACTATGACAATTTATTTTATGAACTTAAGTTAAAATAACTAGTTTCTCTTCAAGTTTCATAGTTCATTAACTTACCATTAAAACTATACCATTCATTCTGAATGAATGGTGGGCATTTGTAATGAGCTATAGGTCTGAGACGTGATATTATTTGTTAACCGACTTAAAAAAAGAGGAAGTTCTCTATCCGACTGTTTTTTTGTGTTTGTTATCTGATACTCCGTCAATTATGAGTATTACGACTCGATTTTAGTGATTCTTTATTTAGCTACGTCAAAATCAGAGATGGCCCGTATAAATTGTATCGATATAAATTCGACCCTTTATGAACAGAATATTAATAACAAAAAAAAATTGTTTACGTTTCCGTTAAGTTTTAATAAGCGCCTATCCATTTATCCAGTAGGCCTATCCATTTTCAATAAAATATACTTAACTAGCGACCCGCCCCGGCTTCGCACGGGTGCAATGCTTATGTGTAGTTTTAAAGATCTAAGCATACATAGGGGCAGACAGACGGCGGATAGCGACTTTGTTGTATGCTATGTAGTGATTTCCACTAAAAATAATAAAATAAAATATTTTTAGCAAAAAAATAGGAAAACCGACTTCAATGCGTACAAATTTAAACTAAAAAGTAAGAAATAAATAATATTTTTATGAAGTACCTAGTTGAAAAGAGCGTCATAGAAAATCAAGGAAAGTATTGATACACATTTATAATTAATTCTTTATTTATAATTCATACTCCGATATATTTGGAGTCGGTGCCAGCCTAAGCAAAATAAACTTACCTAATAGATACGAACTTGATTAATTCATTAACTACACATAATAATGAATGATGAAGATGGGAAATAATCCACCGCTCCGTGAAGTTCGAAAATTGCAAACACTATCCTCCTTGGCTAGCTGGCACCGGCTCCAAATATATCGGAGTATGAATTATAAATAAAGAATTAATTATAAATGTGTATCAATACTTTCCTTGATTTTCTATGACGCTCTTTTCAACTAGGTACTTCATAAAAATATTATTTATTTCTTACTTTTTAGTTTAAATTTGTACGCATTGAAGTCGGTTTTCCTATTTTTTTGCTAAAAATATTTTTTTTACTTACGATTTTTAGTTTATTCATATTCACGACATTCTTGTGAATTCCTCATAGTAGGTAATTCATTATAATAATTATACTTACAAATTTCAATAGGCGTCTGGGTACAGTTATGTCATATAAAGATGTGCTAATTGTGCTATTTTTACTTTCCCGTTACATTTAGGAGGTAATCTATGTATTTAGGCGAGGTAAAAATTAAACATCTATGTAGTATTAGTATCATAACATTAACCTAAGTATAAGTATGCTAATGAGCTTTGTATAAGAACAGACTTTTTTATTGGTCTGAGAAGAACAGTGAAAGCTTTATTACGGCATCGTCAAAGTATGCAGTTTTGTGCAAATGCACGTCGTCGCTTTGTACCATTCATCGCAGTTCATTGAACGAATCAAGTGGATATTCTTGCTAGGTCGTTAGAATGAAAATATTGTCCTAACAACTTGAGGAACAGTTATTTTAGAAACTGCAACTACGTCCCTGAATAATTTTAATCAGGAATGTTGACAAATTTTTTAATTAGTAGTTAGAATAAAGTAGGTAAATACTCTGAAAAACCGAGACTCTGTATTAAGAATGCTGTGTAAGCCCATAAAAGGCCAGCGCATAAGTATGTTTATAATTAGAAATTTTATTTATTTTGTAGGTATGTATGTGTTTGGCTGTAAGCTTACCAAAATAAATAAATAAAATAAATAAATTTATTTATTAATATGCACAAAAATTAACATTAACACATAAATGCTATTTAACAACGCGTAGATATCTACTTAAAACTATCATACATGACAAGACACACGTGTAGTAGGTACCTACATTCGTGTGAGTGATAGGTATATTATTTAATAGTTGAAATATAATAAATATTATTATGGCAAGCTTAACAGATAAACAATCCTGACTTATTATGGCTTTGTCAAACAGAACGCGTACTTACTTAGCGCTCTTTTCATGTCACACACACTGACAAACGCTCTTTAATGCTTTTTTTTCTCCCCTGAACCCGCCCGCTGCTTTCCCTTTCCTTCCCCCACGGGGTGGTGCGAAAGACAGAGCAGCGAAGACAGAGACAGAGAGTCAGAAGAACCTTCCGGACAAGCGAGAGAAGGAGGGGGTGAATCCTACATGGATACCCTAAAGGCCAGCCCCTAGCACCTCCTTATTGCCTAGTGCCAAAATAGCTATAAGGCCATCAGATAAGCCGCCTCCTCAGGAGAGGAACTCTTTAATGCAACGTACCATTCGCCAAAGCGTAGTGCATATCGATAGCAGAGTGTGAAAAGTTTGTTCGTTATTGAATGTCAAGTGATTCAGATATGGAAGAATTATTAATTTTATACGCTTAATCTCGGTCACAGAGAAAAAGAATATGGTTGCATGACATTTCCCATTTCTTCCCACAATTTTGTCTTAATTTTTATTTTTTATAGGATTTATCCTTCGTATTGTACAAGCATGGATATTTTCTAACTATTCTATGAAATTTTCGTACATTATGCAGTATTTTAATTAAAACACATTCACTCGGACGCTAAATAAAATTTGTAAAAATATACAACTTCTGACGTCAAAGCGTCCTAATAACGCCGCGACAGAGCGTCATAGAGTGAAATATGCAGGGGAAAGCGTAGCGTACTGCTAGCGCTTGTGCTCTGTTTGAAGATTCTTTGTATAAGGTTTGACGGTATAATGACCATCGTAGTACAACACATCTCGGCGACATCTTAGCGCTCTAGCGCACGCTAAATGCGCGTTCTGTTGAAAAAGCTTTTACGAACGCGATGATGGTTGATTTTAATCAACGGGCCTTATCGCTCTATTTGCAATGTTTTAACAAAACCAAATCCTTCTTCTACTTCTTTTAAATTAATGGCGATCGCGACACATAAAGATTACATTTGCGCCAATATCAAGTGATTTAAAATGGAGTCTCTCAAAACGTGTTTTTGCAACAAGAACTCGGAAAAAAAAACTAATCCTTATCTTATCTTATTCTTAATTAATGGCATTCGCAAATCTTAAAGATTATGCATTTTGCAAATGTCAAGTGAAAATTTTATTATAGTTACAAAAAAAATTGTACGCTAGATTTTGGTTAAAATGGAGTCTCTCAACACGTGTTTTTACAACAAAAACTCGGGAGAAACTCAACTAATCCTTATCGTTATCATAAATTTTGACAACAGTTTGGCAGCTGTCAAAACGTAAGAAAACGACAACGATTTGGTTTTGGTAAAAACGTTGTAAATAGCGCCATAATAGCGCGATAAAGCCCTTACCTATACATTATACTTTAAAATCCAATATAGGTACTTACATATTAAAAACATGTAAGTAGTACTACGGCTTAGTATGCATTTCTCTTAGCACATAAATACGCTTTATCGTGTGGACAGATCAACATGCTACTTACCCAATTCTTTAATAAATATTTACATGGTAAGAACAATTACTTCTGTAACATGCCGCTTTCTAAGCGCGAATTAGGTACATGAATTCCACGATGTGGAGTAAATTTAGCAGATAGCTAGAAAGTCAGTCAAGCCGCACGTGTCTTAGCTTAGCCATCATTAATCATAATAACATTCGCGAATCAGTGCGAGAAGTCCACTCTTATCTAACACCGTTATGGGGTATTCGATTCTTAATTCCGATTATGCAAACTACTCGCATAGTCAGAGATTACTTAATTGTTAATGCAGCCGACCTGTGAAATATGGTCAGGAAGAAGTTGTCGGCAATGTATTAGGACAAAGATACGCAAGTCATTGAGAACTTAGATATGCAAGTCACAATAATGCTGTCTTAAGTGGGACAATTTTATTTGGCTTGTAGGTACTGATGTAACGCTGAAGGCTATTGTTAAGTCAGTCGCCAATGTAATGAATATTTAATAATATGTTAAGTAATAGATAGCGCAAGGCTCAATTATAAATCGAAAACTTAAAACATTAGATCTTGAAAATTACATAATGTTAAAAATCATAAAAAAGCATGTCTAACTTAGTAATGTTTGTAAGTCAAATAAAATTATCAATACTTTCAGACCATTTTGTATAATTCCAGTTTGCTTAATTTTGTATAGCTACCATCCTATACATCATTTAGCCTAACGATAAAGGATTTATCAATAAAAATTGGTCTGAGATTTAAGTAAGTAGATTTGCAGACACAACCTAACCCATTACATCACTAGGTACTTGTATGATTCTAATTATTATTATTATCCACACGGACGCTATCGTGGTGGAGTGGTCAGTAACGCTGCCTACACATCAAGCGGTCCGGGTTCGAGTCCTGGTAGGAGCAAATGTTTGTGTGATGAACACGAACATTTGTTCACGAGTCATGGTTGTTTATGTATTTATTTAAGTTTATTTATGAAAATATTTAATACTATTTGTTGCGGCAGTGCGTTAACCGCTATTTGAAAATAGTTTTTGAGGTGCAGTTACTGGAGTATAAATGAGATAATGCGTGTACTTGATCAACTTGCGTGTTTAATCGAAGTGACATGAAAATTCGGTTACAAAAATTAACAATTAAGCTAAAAACAGGGAGAGGGGGCTTATGTCCAATAGCGTGGTAGACCATGCTGGTAACTAGATGTGGTGGTCACCCATTGGCACGACGCTGCGACCACGTAGTTACACGACGTGACGTCATTGGGACCCGATACTACACGAGGACGTTGGGTATACCCAAGGTATACCAAAGTTAAAGGGTTCCAGTTATGCTCGATAGATGGCTCCATAGGTCTCCGCGCGAACATGCCCCCGGCCTTGAAAGCAGTGCCTTTCAAAATTATTGTCAGTCCGTTGCAACGAGTGGACAGATTTTGGTGTAACAACGTCGTACAACTCCTGAAGATGTGCGTAGGTCTGCCACTCGTGAGACACCATCTTTGCCCGGTATGGACTGTAGAACACGTCCCAATTGCCATTTCAACGTGGGAAGGTTGTTGTCCTTTATGACGACGAGGGTGTCGGGCTTGAGTTCATCTTGATGCTCTCTCCACTTGGTCCGCGCCTGCAGTTCGGAGATGTACTCTTTGGCCCAGCGAGACCAGAAATGCTGTCGCATATTTTCAATCATCTGGTACCGCTGCAGTCGATGAATGGGCGTATCTCGAAGGTCATCAGTAGCAGGTGAAGTCAGTGGGCGACCAATTAAAAAATGACCAGGAGTAAGTGGAGAAAGGTCTTGAGGATCTGCCGAGAGGGGAGATAGGGGTCTGGAATTTAGGACGGCTTCTATCTGCGTTAACACCGTACTAAACTCCTCAAAAGTGAGGTGTGCGTTACCCACTACCCGACGTAAATGGTATTTGCAGGATTTAACTCCCGCTTCCCATAAGCCGCCAAAATGTGGAGAATACGGTGGTATGAAACTAAACTTAATGCTGTTATTATGCGCGTATTCTAAAATATCAGGACTACAATTTTTTAAGAATTTAGAAAACTCATTCATGAGACCAACAAAGTTACGACCGTTGTCGGAAAAAATTTCGATAGGTTTACCACGGCGTGAGATAAACCTATTTAGCGCTAACAAATATGCCTCACTAGAGAGATCGCTGACTAATTCTAAGTGCACTGCGCGGGTTGTAAAGCACACAAACAAACAAACGTATGCTTTATGCGTTTTTGCACCCCTACCTTTGCGATTCAATACTAAAAATGGACCAGTATAATCTACTCCACTCCTTGCAAACGAAGAACTTGGAGTTATACGCTCCACAGGTAGGTTTCCCATCAGTGGTGTCAATGTTTTACCCTTAATGCGCCTACAGGTGACACATTCATGTACAGTTTGCCTAGCTAAGTTTCGACCTCCTACAGGCCACCACAGTTCGCGAACTTGATACAACAAAGCCTGTGGGCCAGCGTGTAGCAGTCGTGCGTGTTCATGTCGAAACAGTAGCTTTGTAAAATAGTGTTTACTTGACAATAATATGGGATATTTTTTATTGTAATTAAATTCAATTGAGTTGCCTAAACGCCCCCCAACTCGTATAATCTTGTTGTCATCGAGAAATATATTTAATTTTAATAAATTACTATTCTTAATAATTTTTCTACCTTTCTGTAAACAATCATATTCATTTGCGAAAGTTTCCATTTGACAGAATCGAACTAAAGTTTGCTCTGCCTGTGCCAATTCATCAACAGTAATTTTACCAATCCGTTTAATTTGTCGGCTTGACACATTATTCAAAAACCGTAATACATAAGCTAGCGCTCGCTTCATGCGTCTTAATTGTGAAAATCTGGTAAATGGAAAGAACGAAATGGACTTAGATTCCTGAACGGGACACGAAACAATAGTTGTCTTGACTTCAGGTAGATCTTCTGTCAAGTACTCAGAAGAATCGGTACAGGGAACTTCAAAGTCACTATCTTTTAAGAAGGTAGGTCCTTCCCACCATAAATTAGAAGAAGAAAGTTCCTCTAATGTACACCCACGCGACGCAAGGTCGGCGGGATTATCCTTTCCCTTCACGTGACGCCACGAACAACCCTGCGTTAGTTCATGAACCTCCGCAGTTCGATTCTGAACAAACGTTTTTAATTTGTTCGGTGCCATACGTAACCACCCTAAAACAATAGTGGAGTCTGTCCAAAATACCACACTATCAAAGGTCATGTGCAAAGAATGACGCACCTTATTATATAGCTTGGCACCAATTAAGGCACCGCACAGCTCAAGCCGTGGTATACTCAACGGCTTTAACGGCGCGACCCGGGCCTTCGAAAAAAGTAAGCGAACGGAAACATTACAATCTTTACCAATAGTGCGAACATAAACGCAGGCACCGTAGGCCGCTTGCGACGCATCGCTAAAAATATGAAGCTCCACAGTGCGAGGCTGACTACCAATTACGTGGCGAGGAACATGAATGCTATCTATAATGCGCAAAGAAATAGCAAACCGGTTCCATGCCTGAGCAACGCTAGATGAAACTGTGTCGTCCCAACCTATCTTCAACAACCACAGTTCCTGCAATAGAATCTTTGCGACGATTATTACAGGGCTAAGAAGTCCTAATGGATCAAATATTTGCGATATATTTGATAAGATAAAACGCGAGCATAGTACCACAACTTAGTTGTGGTACTATGCTCGCGGAAAACACCATGATGCGGCATAAAATAACATGGCGATTGATAATTATCTACTCGAGACATGTGACCTAAATTCTCGTATTCCCGTATAAATTCTGTGTATAATGATTTGTATGAAGGCGATTGTAATAAACGTTTTTCTAACGAAAGGAATCTGCGTTTTGCTAGTGAATACGAGTCACCTAAGGCATCAGAGGACTGCTTTAGAGGTATAACAACACTGAATCTACCATCAGCAGTGCGTGTAGTGTTGCTAATAAAGTGCTCCTCACACCTACGTTCCTCTTCAGTCAATACGTCCTTAACATTGGGTAATTCCTCAATTTCCCAGAACAGTTTAAGCTGCGAATGTAAACTGTTAGCTAAATTACATTGAATGTATTTAGAATTTGGAATGTTATTATATAAAGGGCCGGAAATAATCCACCCCAGCTGCGTATTTTGTAAATAAGGGCCACACGGTAGTCTTATGCTTCCATCAGTCATAAGATCCCAAAACCTATCGGCACCTATCAAAATATCTATCACTTTGGATTCTAAAAACTGTGGGTCCGCTAACTGTACGTTGTCAGGAAGATAATGTTGTAAACTAAGCTCGCGAACAGTAACACCGGGTATCGTGGATGTAATTTGTGGTAAGACGTAGCAATGAATACGCGTCTTATAAGTGGAATCAACACGAGACTTCATTTCAATAACAGAACTTTGCGAACAATGTAACACTGAATCACCTATACCTTTTATGCAATTAGTGGACTGTAAAATTGGCGTATTTAATAATTGGCATAAAGACTCGGTAATGAAGCAACGCTGGCTACCACTATCGAGCAAAGCGCGAGCCCTGTGATAACCACCACATACATCAGCGACATCTATTATTGCTGTGGATAACAAAACGGTGCTACTATTTTTTGCGTCATTTACCTGGAAGGAACAAGTGGCGGGGAATGTGACGTCAGCGCAAGGCGACGAGATACACGCTCCGTCCACACTTCCAGTCCCAGCTGTCCGCTCAGTAGCTATCACGGAAGGCAATGATAATGTGTTATTGTTTAGGTTTGCGTCGTGGAGCAACGAGTTGTGCTTTTTATTGCATTGTCTGCACGGCCCAAATCTGCAGCTATCCAAAGCATGTCCCGAGCGTAAACAGTTTTCACATAGCTTATTTTCGCGAACAAGTTTTAATTTCGATTCTAAATTCCTATTGATAAATTGAACACAGGAATAAAGTGGGTGATTTCCATTACATTTGTAACACGGCTTTCTAGTGCGGTTCATATTATCTTGCGGCTTATTGGTGGAAAAATTACAGTGCGATGTAGTTATATTTTGTGATTTTGAGTATGTGTTTTGTTTTTTGTTATTGAACGTGCGATTATCTGTGTTACGTGAAAGCTGTAATGTTTCCAACATATCCGCGCGACCTTTTAGAAACTTTAATAAATCGTCTAGCCTAATTCGCCGTTGAGCAGTGTTATCACTTGATAACAAAGTGCACTTGTGAGTCTCCCACTCCCTTTCGGTAGTTTTATCTAGCTTTGACACTATTATATAGTTTATTAGGGTATCCCAGGTGTCTGTAGGTTCACCTAAGATTTTTAATGCGCGCAAATTTTTTAATATAGTGTCGATAAGTTTTCTAATTAGAGAGGGGGACTCCTTAGGTAAAGAATCTATTGTGAATAGCGCTTTAACATGATTGGATATCAACAGTCTAGAACTATTGTACCGCTCAAGTAACAATTCCCATGCAACTATGTAGTTATCAGACGAAAATTCTATGGAATCTATAACTAATTCAGCACTACCCTTTAGCGACGATTTTAGGTAGTGGAATTTCTGAATGTTAGTAATTTGTTTGGAATTGTGCACTAACGACAAAAATGTGTCCCTGTACTCCAACCAATTCTCGTACGAACCATCGAAGGTAGGCATAGAAATAGTGGGCAACTTAACCGATTGTAATTGAGCGACATTTTGTGCGTTATTAGAGTAGTCAGCGATCTCACCGTTGTTAAGCATACATTCGGCTTGTGCCATGGTAGTATAATAAGAGTCCTCAAATAGTTCTCTTTGGTTTAACTGGTCAGGTAGTTCACTATCAGAAACATTTTCCTCGATCTTAGTTTGGATTTCTGTGAATTCTGTAAATAGCGTAGTAGCGCCTTGAACTCGCAATTTTAAATCTATGCGATTCTGCGTGGAGATATCGCGCTGTCTATCAGCTATTGATTGCAAATAATTGGCGAACTTTGTAAGTCTACCCTTAATGATGCCGCGCTTTCTAGTTAAGTCTCTCACTAGACTATCACATTCTACACTAAGAACATTAGGGGACTTATCACGAGATTTCTCGATAGGCATTTTGGCGGTTTATGAAAATAAAGTACTCACGGTTTACGAAGGCTGTGCTAGCAAACGACACCAAAGTTAGCACGGGCTAAAAACAGTAGAATAAGGAGATGGGGAAGGGATTTAGAGAAGGGATTGGTCCCACCAGACTGCGTACGGGTATTACGGCTCCAACACCTTCGATTCCTTGCGCGTAGATGATTCCTAGCCCAATCTCGTCTTGCGTAAGTTGCTCCAGAAGTGGCTGCGTCCTTGGATCCAAATCGCTGATTTCGCGTAGAATTTGGCTACGAAGGTCCAAAATGTTGCGGCAGTGCGTTAACCGCTATTTGAAAATAGTTTTTGAGGTGCAGTTACTGGAGTATAAATGAGATAATGCGTGTACTTGATCAACTTGCGTGTTTAATCGAAGTGACATGAAAATTCGGTTACAAAAATTAACAATTAAGCTAAAAACAGGGAGAGGGGGCTTATGTCCAATAGCGTGGTAGACCATGCTGGTAACTAGATGTGGTGGTCACCCATTGGCACGACGCTGCGACCACGTAGTTACACGACGTGACGTCATTGGGACCCGATACTACACGAGGACGTTGGGTATACCCAAGGTATACCAAAGTTAAAGGGTTCCAGTTATGCTCGATAGATGGCTCCATAGGTCTCCGCGCGAACACTATTATTTATTAAACTTCGTTATCTAGTATCCATAACACAAGTTCTTAATGATACTTAATTTGGGCTAGATAATTGGTGTGAGCGTGGAAATATATTATTATTATTATATTATATTAAGTAGGTACCTATATAATACAGATATTTAAAAGTCCAAAAAAATAAATTAGGTACTATTATCTACAAACTCGAACCAAATAAATCTGCAAATAGAATAGGCTGATGATGGTGCGGTGAAGAGTATACGTAAATAATAGGTATCAAGAAGAACCTATCTATCTACTTACATCACTTATTGTAAGAATTAGAGTTATCATAAACATGTAGGTATCATAATTATCTCAAATCTTAAGCATTGTTGAGTAAAAAGTAAGTGGAGCATTCTTTACGTTCTATTATTTATCTACTAGTAGTGGGGAAACTAGTTTTTTTCTCTGAATTGTGCCAAAACTTTTTAAGTAAACTACCTACCCGCCCCGGCTTCGCACGGAGAGTACTTATTTTAAACTTAACTAATTTAATTTTACCACATTTAACCAAAAAAAAAGCGTCGGTGGCATAGTGCGTAAGAGCGTCGTCTCCCACCCGGGAGGCAATGATTCGATCCCCGCCATGTACCAATGTGTTTTCAAATTTTGAATTCAATTATGTACGTTTAATCGACGCTTTTACGGTGAAGGAAAACATCGTGAGGAAACCTGCACACACCTATGAAGAAATTCTTAGGTTGTGACTTGTGTGTGAAGTCGACCAACCCGCACTTGGCCAGCGTGGTTGACAAGGCCTTATCGCCCCTAATGATGGGTAGGCTCGAGCCCCTCGGTGGGGACATTATGAGCTGTTGATGACATTTAAGCCTTCCTCTTTTGTCACTCTATCTTTTGATGAAAACCTCATTGAAATCCGTTGCATAGTTTAAAAGTTCTAAGCATACCTACAGAAAGAGCGACTTTGTTTTATAATATGTACTATAGACGTGCTTGCACACGGTGGGTGCTTAATTATTCCTGTGCTTATTCAAAAGCTGACCGATTTTTTTATTTTATTCAAAATGAAACGTAGAATTCTATGTTGCAATGCAGACCACAAAAAGTTGCTCTAAATAAAAATCGATGCATCCCGGCTGAATGAAAAATAGAACTTGTGTAAAAGTTTTTAGATAAACTCTAATTTTCATGACACACTTTGTGCCTTTATATCATAACTTGGTTATAACAATTAAAACGAAATCCGCAATCAACTCCCTATAATATTGAACTCCCTCAAAAAGTGACGTTTGGACGAAATTCTCTTCAAAATACAATCCACCAGGATTTTTTTAAAATGCAGGATCTTTTCTACAACTGTTGAAGGAATTTCGTTGATTGTATCAATAGGTTTGTGGTTAAATCTAGGAACTTCACATAATCAACTCTCCGCTTGGCCCTACTGTACTGATGCTAATCGTGAAAAAAAAAACAAAAATAAATCAACCCTACTCCATGTATCCCTTAGGTACTGTTGTATCCCCACTAGATTACAAGCAAGATGAAATCTACCTTAATTAGGTATATCCGCTCCGTAAACAGGATTTAGACACATCTGCATATTTCAGCATATTATTCAATTCGTTTATTATAAAGTCTGGTCAAAGTAAAGATTTCAAATAACAAATCATCCCTTAAAGCTGAAAATGGTAGAGACGACACGCTAGGAACATCACTACAAATAAAATGTCAAAAGTCCCCATTGTTTGTTTTTGCATGAAACTGAAATTGTTGACCGTGCAATTATCTAGTGAAATTGACGTTTTACTTTTTTCAAATATTATTATTTCTGAGAAATCGCAGTTGAAGAAGTTTATTTTAAGTAGCTTACGTAAATAAATCAATGAAGATATTCTGGATATCAGCTTTGCGAAAAGTTGCCGTCCAGAGATCTCAGATAGAGGATATTCGCTTCCTGCTTGATTAAACTTCGCATGGCTAGCTTAGCTACCACACGACGGCATCCAAGAATAGGTATCGCCATAACAA
Source organism: Elophila nymphaeata (assembly GCA_955850985.1). Lineage (NCBI taxonomy): Eukaryota > Metazoa > Arthropoda > Insecta > Lepidoptera > Crambidae > Elophila > Elophila nymphaeata. The sequence continues at coordinate 10,676,369 of OY039070.1, forward strand.
TAGTGTTCAACCGCTTTAATGAGTTACGATCCGACAGTTAATGATATAAAATTACTTACCTAGGTGAGACTTACGGAGTACCTACTAGTGAAACGAGACCAAAAACCTCTTCGTCAACTTTTAAAAAACAATCGGACTGTTCCGGTTCACCTTAGTGGAAACCTTACACAGAACTTCCATGCTCAGTGCTCACTATCTATAATTACCTAGTTAGATTATTGCGGACCAGGTTCAGATATCTGTATTAGGGATCCTCCTTCTTCTAGAGTTCCCGCTGGGGCCAGATGTCGGTTGGATACCGACATCTGCCTGCCATCCCGTAGTCGAATACGGCTATAGTAAGGATTGGGCTCTATTACGTCCACTTCTTCGACTAAAGGGTCATATTTAGTTCTCATAGATGTATTGCGCCTAAGTGCCTTGCTCCCCTCTCTCAGCCACGTAGGCAGCGATTGCCCGAATGAAGACCGTCTAGGATGATGAAACATCCTTTCATGCGGGGTCTCGTTAGTGGCCGTACATAGTAGCGATCTTATGCTATGTAGCGCGGGCGTGAGCACCATTTCCCACTTTGAAATCGGCAAATTTTCGGTCTTCAGCGCTAATCGAATGGTTTGCCACAAAGTACCATTTAATCTTTCAACCTGACTGTTACCCCTCGGATTATAGGGCGCAGAATGACTAAGGGCAATGCCTTTCTCGTTAAGGAAGTTTCTAAGTTCGGCTGAGACAAATGACGATCCCTGATCAGTATGTATATAGGCTGGCATACCGAAGGTGGAGAATAGATCGGTTAAGCACTTTATAACCGTCTCCGTAGATGTGTTTGGGCAAGCATACGCAAAAGGGAATCTGGAGAATTCGTCAATGATGGTCAAGAGATAGTTATTTCGTGTTGCTGTAGGGAGAGGGCCTTTAAAATCCATGGATAATCGTTCGAATGGGGAAACAGCCTTTACTAACGTAGCGGAATATTTCATGAACCTTGGCTTTATTTCAGCACATATAGGGCAGGATGACACGACACTTCTTACATCGTCAGTAGAATAAGGTAAGTTTTTAGTGCGTACCCAGTGTGTAAGGCGGGTTATTCCTGGATGACACAACAATTTATGCAGGTTATATAGAGTGCTTAATCGACTATCCGAAGAAACGGTCGCACAGGTTTGTCTTGATAAAGCGTCAGCGACTAAATTTTCCCGGCCAGGCCTATACCTTACATCAAAAGTGTAGTTAGACAATTCCAGGCGCCATCGTTGTATTTTGTCATTCTTTATCTTACTGGCATGGTTCTGCAGCATATAGGCCACCGACTTCTGGTCCGTTATCAAATAGAATTGCCGTCCAAGGAGGTAATGCCGCCATTTTTTAACACTTTCAACTATAGCACAGGCTTCCTTTTCTATTATGGGGTATTTCCTTTCACTAGGACTCAGGACTCTGGAGAAGAATGCTATTGGTCTACCATTCTGTGAGAGAGTCGCTGCAATGGAGACATCGGAAGCATCTGTTTCAACCACGAATGGCTCCTTGGGCTCAATGGCTGAGAGGGATGATCTTGCTATTATTTCCTTTAATTCCTCAAATACTTCTTTTTGAGCCATACTGAGCGGAAATTCTTGTACAGTTACTAGCGGGTGCAGTTTATTCGAGAAGTTTGGGACCCATCTTGAATAGTGGGCAAATACGCCAATAGCGCGCCGTAGTGAAGTGGAATCTCGTGGTAATGGCATTTCCAGTAGAGCCTTTAGACGTTCTGGATCTGGTTTCACAATACCATTGCTTATATTATATCCGAGAATACTAATTTCTTTCAATGAAAATTCGCTTTTAGTTTTATTTATGGTAAGAGAATGTTCTTCGGCTATATGCAAGAAGTTCCTTAGTTTAGCGTCGTGGTCAACTTGATCAATACCACATATGGTTATGTCATCTAAGTAAGTAAATACTCCCTCTAATTTATATTTTCTGATCAAAGTATCGATAGTACGTTGAAAACAGGCAACTCCGTTGGTAACGCCAAACGGGATACGACAAAATTGATACAAATTCCCGCATGCCTCAAAGGCGGTTAGCGGTTTATTCGATGGGATAATAGGTATCTGGTGATAGGCTGACTTTAAATCAATTTTTGAGTATACCTTATAACTTGATACCTTAGATACGATATCCTCAATATTCGGCAATGGATATGCATCAAGATTTGTAAATTTATTGATCGTTTGAGAATAGTCTATACACATCCGTCTCCTATGATGAGTTCCAGAAGTAACAAGGACTTGAGCTCGCCATGGAGAATTACTTTCTTCTATGACACCTTCAGATAATAGCTTTTGAATTTCAGATTTTATAAATACTTGATCATCAGGAGAGTGTCGTCTGGATTTTATAGCTATAGGCTTAAGATCACTATTCAAATGAGGGAAGAGGTCAACAGGTTCTATCCTAGCTTCATTTAAAATAGCTATACAGAGTGGCGGCTTTGATCCACTAAACTTTATTTCCAAAAGGGAACATTGTTCTAAAATATCATGCCCCAAGATAACATCAGCACAAAGATTCTTCATAATCCTTAGCTTAGCAGAAAATATTTGGCCCTTTATTTCGATCATAGCCGGGCAGATAGACTTTATTTCAAAACTAAAATTAGATGTCGCCATGGAAACATTCTGTCGCCACGGTCGCGTAGGCATACCATATTGGAGTGTTATATTCTCATCTATAAAGCTGGCGGTGCTTCCAGTATCTACTAAAGCCTTTAGATCGTGGCCACCAACTCTAATCGGCACCATACATTTTCTCAAACCCATCGTTGCTAAGATACCACAAGACATCGTATTTTCCGTATCCACAGGTTCAGATATAGCAGCTGCGTTTGGAGATTTGCATACTTTCGCAAAATGTCCTGGTTTCCCGCACTTTAAGCACATGCTGTTTGCAGCAGGACAGAGTCGTCGAGGATGATAGGGATTTCCACAGAAATAACACTCCTTTTGTAGACCCCTATAATTATTCCGAGGCGCATTCCTCCGTGTTACGGCAGCCGCATGTGGCATGGAGAAGCTTTCGGACTGTATTTGGGCTGATTCTAAAGAACGGGCCTTATCATGAGCTTCATCAAGAGATAAGGTAAGATTCTCTAATAACCGCTGTCTAATGTGAGGCAAGTTAATTCCCGCAATAAAAGCGTCTCTAATCGTATCATTCTCATTTTGAACGGCATTTACAGCTTTAAATACACAATCTTTAGCCAGCAATTTCAGAGCTTGTATATATTGGTCGATAGATTCGTTTGATTGTTGAGTACGTGTTAAGAGCTTATGTCTGGCGTAGATCTCGCTCCTGGGCTTGACATAAATTTTTTCAAGAGTTTCGATCGCCGATTTATACGTTTCGCACGCCGATATATATTCATAGATAGATGGAGCGATGTGATTGATCAAGAGTTTTAACTTTACCGCATCCGAGTGTTCCGATATGCCGACTTCATCAGTGTTCTGTGACTCTTGTAAGAAATTCTCAAAGGTCCTTTTCCAATGCAGCCACAAAGATGATACATTCTGCGTCTGAGGATCTACCTCAAATCTATCTGGTTTTAGATATCGATACATTTGGTTTTACATGAATAAATTGTAGTAAAAGATCGCCCTTAAGAATATAGGCTTTATTCATGTAAAACTACAGCGACAATGACAATGACATTACTTTGAGTAGTTGATTAACATAAACATATAAAGAGGATCTGATGCTATTCAATATCATGACACATTTCTACATAACCGCATAATAACTACAAACATTTTTTTTTATTTCCTTAGGTTGACAGACGCGTACGAACGCTTCGCGTACGAGAGCCTGTCTCCGGATTATGAAGACTGGGCGAGGCCGCTGCCAAAGACCGTACCGGACAACTTCCACCTATCCAGATACGGCCATCTGCAAATCGATTACTCTTGCAGTTGGAACTCCCTCGACAGACTAATTCGCAATCAATGAAAAGGTGAAAAACAGTCTGGTTAAAAATAGTTTTAGAGTACGTCTATATTCATTCAACAATTATACACTGCTGGAAACTCCGATCGAGCTCCCATCACTCATTTTTGGATCTGTATTTTCCGTGCATTGAAATGGGGACATAGGATGACATAGGTATAATAGATGAGAGAAAAAAGCAGCTTAAATGCAGTTTGTAGGTTGATGAACGATAATGATAACTTACTTACAAACTTTATTTTTTTATTTTACATAATTATACCTCTTAAGTTTCTCTTGCTGCAAATCAAATATGTATTGTATGTTAGGTTCCATGTAAATGTGAACATATAAATGTAATTTAAAAAATGTACTTAGTACTTATTAAACTCCATACTTATTGGATCCAGAAATAAGGGGTAGCTTGATTTGGCTGTTCGGTGGTGGATTATTGTTGTAATCATTCTTGTTTTAGTTCTAAAACAGGCAGTGTGACCTTGCGTTACTAAGTTCAGACCTGGCAAAGTGTCTTGAAAAAATACCAACAGCTGAAAGGTTTAGCTCGCACTACTTACGTTTTATAAACACTGCAGATAATAATCCTACTATTATTATAAAAGCGAGTTTTCGCAGAGTTATGAAATGATGAAACAGACATCAACTTTCAGAAAACCACAGTCAAACCACACATTTTTTTGTGGTGTTGTTTCTGTTGGCGAGTAAGGTTGCCAGAGCTCTACTACGGAGTGGCCTTACCACCAGGCAGGCCGTATGCTTGTCTGCAAACAAATAACATTAACAAAAATTTAGTGTGCGTTTATCCATAAGATAGACAATATTAGTTTTACGAAAATAATAAATCAGATTTTATAAACACGTAAATAAACCAAATCCACTTGTTTAAGGTAATTAAGTATGTAACTATGGATAATACTGGGTGTAAAAGACATGAGCAGTCAAACGAAAACCACGTATTCTATACATCAAAATAAGACATATTTAAAAAAAAATATTGCTGGGAAATGATTTTTATTTTTTGGTGTTACAAAAAATTGCAAATTGTACCGCGCAATGTAAAGGGCTCAACTCGCACGCAACTCGCAAAACCGCGATATTTTTGTTTGACGGGGCGGCCCCGTTCGTTAGTGTCCGTGCGCATCGAGTGAGCTACATTGAACGCTAACGTTTTGAAGCCATTTTTTGTTATGAAATACTAAAATAAATGATAATGTTTCTTTAGACAATAATTAAGAAATAACGTATAGAATACGTTTTCATAAAAAAATGAAAAAAAAAAATTATGACTTTGAACTTCAATAAAATCGTAACTATCAATTTCCCAGGTAAAGTTTAAAGGAAGAAAAATGTTATGACGGTGAGCAGAATACATGGTTCTCGTTTGACTGCTCATGTCTTTTACACCCGTTATTTTCATACTCTCTTAGGCCCTGTCCGCACAGCGATATTTCACCGCACGTTTTTTTCTCGCAAAATTTATAGGACTATCCGCACATGCAGTAAAAAAATCTGTGGTTTGATGCAAATTCGGTGCGGGATTATTTCCGCGCGAATTTTTTATCGCTGTGCGGACAGGCCCTTAATTGCACTTCACATATCTAATTAAACTTAAACCCCTTTATTATTAAACATGGACTTAAGTTAATCATGGTTTAAAACTCAGACCAATAAAGATTTTTTTATTTGTCTGAGGTTTAAAACTGATGCCGTTATTTTTTTTTTGCTGAATGACATCAGAGTTCATGTTTTGTAATAAGGAGGCAAATCTCTACAAGAGATCTCTTCCAGCGAGCGGGTATATTTTACCTACTTATGATCAGTATTGCTTTTAATGAAAATCAACACATACCTAACTTTCTTGTTGGAAAATTACTACCTAGCTGTTTACTAAAAATATTGTAAGTTTTTTTTACGAAAAATCAGATTCAAAATGACGGCGAGTACCTATCTAGTTTATTGAAAGTAAAAGGAATCATTTACTAAAGTAATTTAAAAAAACCATAGATATAGCATTATGTTATAATATACTTATATAATACCATTAAAGTTAAGTACCTATCTAATCTACCCACAGAACACAGAAAGAGGTTTTCTGTGTTCTGTGAATCTACCTACATTATTTTGTTACTTAGATACTTACTATACCTACCTTAGAGAGAAAAATGTTTATTGAATGTGAAATGTAACTTATTTTAATTTTTATAAAAATAAACGGAAGCCAAAGATTGAAATGTTTATTTCTTTTTTATACCCTGCACAAGCTTAATCAGTTTTATTTACCACAAGAATGTTATCAGTTCAATTAGGTATCTACTTAATGACTTTACTAATATTTATTAAGTTTTATCTTCTAATTCAACTGATTATCTTTAAGAAATGGCGATTGAAATAAAAAGTCCAATAAGCAACCAACCGCAACCAACTATAGTTTTATTATGTTTCCCTATCATTACAATATATTATGTACTTTATATCGACAGTAATTTCTATTTATTATCTTATAGTGTGGTGAGCTTTGAAAGCTGTTACGATTTATAATGCACCTAGACTTTCACTGGAAATCTTGAGAATAATACAGGTAGTGTCTTGTGGGTATTATCACTGTGCAATTTTATATCTCTAAGCAAATCTACGGTAAAATGTACAGTCGTGATTCCTTGGATGATAATCATCAATGAAAGTCTGGTTTGTAATCACGGTAATTGCAAAATGGATTGCTCATAATTTTGATACGTGATCTTGGAAGCTCATATTTATCTTGAAAATAATTTTCTTTTAAATTTGTGAAAAATATGTCGATTATATTTTGATGAATGAACTCGGGAGCTCATATTTATTCTAGAAAATGTAGGTGGATAATATTTAAAAAAAATGTGTTTCTCGAAAATGTAGGTAGATAATATTAAAAAAAATGTGTTCGAAATAAGACTGTAGATTATGTTATGATTGATAATAGTAGACATATTATATTTTTCTCACCTACGACTGAAGCGTCACGGAATTAAGGTAGGTACACTGTGGGCGCAGGGATGGGAAGAGATGACGAGTTATGCATTTTGTTTATGTCAATTGAGCTAATATTAAAATTAAATAGAAGACAAAAAAGAAATCGTACCCGTATCGGCGTCGTCTGTGGAATCCGTTTGAATGTTAACTGTCGAGTTTAAACTCATTATAGGTACTATGTATAATTTCGTTTCAAAAATTCTTTTCCCTTCGCCCACATTGCTGGCACTTACATGGTCCTATTTGGCAAACATTTGTGCTCCATCTCTATCATAATATAAATGAAAGAGATGCAACAAAAATGTTTGACAAATGCGGCCATGTGAAGTGCCAGCATAAAGTGAACCATCGTTTTTTTGATTATTATAATCTCAGACCAATAACTTTTTTATTGGTCTGATATTATAATGGAAAATTTATTGAAGGACCATACCGCCCGCTGGCGAGACGTAGTAGTGTCTGTAGGACTCACCCGGCGCGGAACAACTCCGGTCCTAACAACTAAAAACCATTTGTACCCTCCTAAGTCCTTGTGGGGGCGTTTGGGAATCGGCGTACACGTTGTTACGTTACCACCCTAGGTTTACTACTACATAACAAGTTTCTCCCACGAGGAAACCTCCTGTTGCCTTAATTTCTGGGACAATCGAACTGGAAGGGTAAGTTTTCGTGCAGTTACAAGTTTTAAATTATTTCTCGACAACTTGTTACGGGGCATCTGTTATAAGTTATTACTTAAGCTCACAGTTGTATTTCGTGTGTATACTTCGTAATTGGGTAGTTAATTACCGTATACATTCGCCAAAGCTGATCATTAAAGAAACAGTTCACGCTTCGAGGGTTGTACTCTACCTACTGGTCGTCGTCTAATCTAGGTCACGATGTAACTTATGAATAGTAATGTAATATTTTCATAACCACATTCTTTTCTTAATTACGTATTTCAAAACAGCATCATTCTGGCATGTGGCAGACAGTAGTTAGGTATCGATCGATTTTCCTTCTTGCTTTAGAAGGCACGTCCCTGCTGTTATCGAAATATAGGTCGTTCCCATGGAGGGTTGGTATCAGGTGCCTCGTCTTACAGCCTAGGCCCGCGAGCCAATCTGGCACCGTGATAATAATATGCAATTCTTTTTGGATTAACAAACGCGTAAATGTTTTGAAAATTAGAAAATAAACTGAAAAACATCTACTTTTCCAGGGCGGAAATCGAACCCAGCATGTTCTGCAATCTGTGCGGTTGCGTCAACCACTTCGCAACAAACTTTAAAATTTGTTTTTCTGAGATCCATGTAAGATTTCAGTGTATTTTCTAACCATAATAATAGATCATCTTTTTTTGATTGCAAATAAGATTTCCCTTGATCGAAGTTCCTAGAATTGTGCAATGAAAGTGAAATAAATTATCATGCCTTTATTACCTACTTCCATAACACATACATAACATAACACACCGTAAAAACTGACTGATGCAGGGTTCCGATTACGAAACGCATCAAATTAGAAATCTTGGAAGTCTTTCTCATTGTAGAGTTTCCTTTTTTTGGTGATATTAAATGGGCCTTTCTTTTCTGGAGGCTTTGGTATATTCGGAGTTTTGTTGCCGTAGTACATGACTTGTAACGTTGGTTGTTTTGGTGCTTTGTTCTGGGTTACGGGAGTAAATTTTGCCTTAGATCCTTCGTAAACTGGTTCCATATCCACGGAACAGTTGTCGGGGTAATCCCTATTGACAGAATAAGGCCTCTCCACCTGGTTCTCATACTGTGATCCGTAGTTGTTCTGTACGAGGTATTGCTTGAACTGGCTTTGTTTTAATTTCTCTTCCAATTCTTCTAATCGCTGCAAAACACTAAAAAGTAGTGAAAGTACAAAGCAATGGACTATAATTAAACCTTAAGTGGAGATCTCATTAATTCTCTCATGTATTGTGTAGAGTTCATTTCGTGTAAGTACAGCTGCAAGTATGTTATTAAAGCGCTGGTAATTAACGTTTTTAAAATGTGTTTGTGAGAATTCTATGGTGTGTTTCAATTTTAATCGGCTATTATTGACTTGTATGCTTAGCTTAAAGGTATTTATAACGCATGGAATGAGAATTCTATTATCGTAGTTTTTACATACAATTTCGATAATTTTGTTTTATAAATACTAGGTTTACAAATGACTTCTCATTGAAGTTTTTTTAATTGACGAATAGCAAATACCCCGAAACAATCCTAACAACACGCAATGGTGTTGTAAAATTAAAAAGTCAATATGATCAGTTTTCAGTTATAATATTCTGAATGTGACATCAATTAATAGGCAAATATTTACGCAAGTGTCAAGCGATTATTCAACGATAACAATAATAACTATGATAATATCAAAATAAGAGTAACTTATAATTAGCTATACTTTTTACTTGCAGCTATTAAATGACATTTTTCTACTAAATTCGTAGCGAAATCCCGCATCATGACTAGATTCGCGACAGGATTTTAATGTAGTTTATTCTCATACGTTCCAAATTAAAGAAAAATTTATCATCCTAATATTTTCCACACATTTCTAATTAGGTAGGTATATAAAATATAAGTACCTAAATATTAGATATCAAAATACAATGTAAATACATTGTATTGAGCATGCTCAATATGGTGTAGGTAATTGTCAACGACTTAGTTTACTATAGGATATCTATTTGTGGTGATCACCAAAAAAGAATGAAACACCTGCAGCCTATGCAAATTGGTATTAGGGAGAGTCTTTTATGGATAGCGTGTCCAAGGAATTGTCAAGGTAAAATGTTAAAATTATTTACTCCAAGTATAGCGTCAGTAATGTGTGAGGGCCTGTCTGCACAGCGATAAAAAATTCGCGCGAAAATAATTCCGCACCGTATCGCGTTCAATTTGCATCAAACCACAGATTTTTTTTCGAGAGATTTTTTAACTGCATGTGCGCATAGTCCATAGATTACCTCCTGGATAGTCCTATAAGATCCTGTGTCACAGAATTTTGCGAGAAAAAAACGTGCGCTGAAATATCGCTGTACGGACAGGCCTCATTGTGTCCTTGTTTTATCACTTTTATCGGACGAGTACGCGAAAACAGGCGGCGCGGTGCGTTTTCGTTTCAATTTAGCGCTATTTACGAACGTTTAAACCAAAACCAAATCGATATGAATCGATCGGTTTTTATACGTTTCAACAGCTGAGGCCTTAGTACGAGTTTGTTAGTTTTCGAGCTCGATCAAACGTATCGTCTCTTTTCATACATTGCCCACTAGCACCCCTAGCGTAAACTATCAGAAACAGTGGCCAATGTATGAAGAAAGACGATACGTTTGATCGAGCTCGAAAACTATCAAAACTCATACTAAGGCCTCTGACAGCTGTCAACCTGTTGTCAAATTGTATGAAAACGATATTGATTTTTTTCTTAGTAGTCGATTCGCATGAAATTTATTCGCACGAACGTGCCAAACGACCCCTTTCAATAATAATATATTTTTAGTAGGCGTTTCGCCCGAATGTATTTTAATCGCGTGCGAATAGACCCCTTCAAAAATTAGTAGTAGGCTTTTCGCACACACCTATATTTTATGGAAGAGTTTTAAAAAAAAGTACTATCGTGCACAAAATTAATCTACAAGAAATACTTACTTCTAATAAAGGAAAGAAATGAAACGCATTTAAAAAAAAAATCTTTTATAAGTAATGATTGAATCAACATATTTTGTTGTTAAGATAATTGAAAGGTTCAATTTCGAAGTTTTCGCGTAGCCTTGTTACGATAACCTTAAAAATCACAGTTTTTATTGGTTTTTATAATATACTTTCATTATAGTGTAAAGTTATCACTACATAGTATAAAACAAAGTCGCTATCCGCCTTCTGTCGTCCCTATGTATCTATGCTTAGATCTTTAAAACTACGCAACGGATTTTGATGCGGTTTTTTTTAATAGCTAGAGTGATTCTTATGGAAGGTTTATATGTATAATAAATGCATATTTACATAAGCATTGGACCCGTGCGAAGCCGGGGCGGGTCGCTAGTTCCATAATATAAGGTAGTTTCATCATAACGGGGCGTCAAATATTTGCAAAAATATTTCGTTCGGATCTAAGATGTGCAAATTTCAAAGATTTAATGAAACATTGTTTACCATAAAAATATAAGCACCAAGCACTTACAAATTTCGACAGCGGATGCAAAGCCCTGTTGGCGTAGTGGTTAACGCAGCCGCTCGGATTGCCGAAGATGCTGGGTTCGATTCCCGCCTAGGTCGATTTTTTTCAGTGTATTTTTTCTAGTTTTAAAACTATTTACCTACGCGTTTGTAAACGCAAAATTATTCCAGAGTATTATTTAATTTTATTATTAATATTATATCTTTTACACTCAGACCAATAAAAATATTGGTCTGAGCTTTTACACGACTGTATTTTGATTTTTTTATTTGCGAATTTTGTTAAGTGACATCGCATACTTAAAGGAGTCGATTCGGACGCGATTAAAATACATCGAAACGACTACTAAAAATGTATTATTATTGAAAGGGGCCGTTTCGCATGTTCGTGCGAATCGACTTCTAAGCCATAAAAACGTTGTAAATAGCGCGATCGGGGGGCAAACTTTTTTACCGATGAGTTTGTTTGTGTCGTCTGGTAACTATAGCCACTTGATTCGCTCGTCCTATCCCACCCAGTCACTCCCGCCCATACCGCTACCCCTGGATACGAGCCAGTAAAAAAGTGATTTTCAAATAATAATTCAAGCTATTCTGTACCCTTAGTATGAGTTTTGATAGTTTTCGAGCTCGATCAAACGTATCGTCTCTTTTCATACATTGCCCACTGTTTCTGATAGTTTACGCTAGAGGCGCTAGTGGGCAATGTATGAAAAGAAACGATACGTTTTATCGAGCTCGAAAACTAACAAACTCATATATACTAGGGGTACTGCAAAGATCTCACTTTAATGCTCACTTCAATTTCACCTGTCAAAGTGTTTAGTTCTGACGTAAATTTAAAACGAAGTTCGTCGTGGTCTTATGTTCTAAGTCAAATTGGATTATCTAGGTGGGGTCCACGTCCGGAAGCCTCCTCGTGGCGGACCCTGGTAAAGTGGTGGGAAATCTTTCTCGGCGGGTGTGTGGCTTTTGATGTCGTGTGTCCGCTTGGCATTCGAAGTCACGTGCCACCGTCGAGTTGTTTTTGTTTTCCCACCACGACTAGTTCCGGACGGCCCTTTTCAGGGCCACGACCGCGCCCGGAATCCCCCGGGTGCGGTCCGATGGCTGTGGCAGTCAGGAGGACGCGCCAGGTCGAGCAGCCGTCGGTAAGGAGGCGGCCTATAAGGCCGGCGTCGGCCAGCGGCCCACAGGACAGAGGCTGGCGTTAGTCGGTAGCCCCTGTGTGCTGCTGGCCTCCAATTCGGGCACAAGGAGTACCTAGTCGGGCCGCGTTGGGACGGTCTCGGTGCAGTTGCGCTCACGTGCGCAGATCCCGAGCCGTCCCGCAATAGCGCACTGGAGGTCAGGCCGGGGAGGATGTTTAGTGGGTATGGAGGGAACGCCTTTACCTCGAGTCCCACATATCTCCTGCGGTAGGCACCAACCCGCAGGGACGATGCGTAAATGCATTTGACCTCCCCGTCAACAAAAAAAAAATGGTATTTGAGTCGAGGTAGGTATGGCACGGACATATACAGAGTTATTTGTAAAACACTACAGCGTTAATTCAAACTATTTATTTGTTTTAGTATCTATTTATGTCGGGTAATCTTCAAACGAAGTTAGTCATAGTAGTGTATAAAGACATTAGATTTAGGTATAGAAAATCACATACCTACTTCTTCTAACACTAGTAGGTACTCCTTTTTTTGTGAATTATTTTTCGCGTTTGACAGCTAATTCGTAATGAGGTGTAAGTGAGTTACTTATAGATAGCACGGCAGAAACGAAAACGCGCCGAGACGGTCAGGATGGTAAGTAGGTACTTCACTGACAACTATTTTATTGTATAGTATATATTGTATATATATATTGTACATAAATAAATAATTTTAGGAGAATTCTTACTCTTCGATAAGTGTCTATGTTGGAGTCAGCTCTCGATGCCTGCCTAGCCAGTTGATCCTGTAACTGTGTTATCTGCGCAGCGCTTCTTTGGATTTTCTCTTCATATTCCAAGACTACGACGTTCATCTATAATCATAGAGGTTTAGTCAGATAAATGCTTAAATATTCTTACGGGTATCTACCTAACCTACTATTAATGTTTTATTTCTTAAATGTGGGAGAGTTGTGACGGTTTGCCTAGATTACCTACTTACATCTAGGGTTACCATTTGGAAATTTGAAAAGTCCTGACAAAATACCTGACAGTTCAATAAAGTTTGGACGTTTTATTCACAAATGTAAACATCAGCACTTCAGTACCTACGCACTTCGTAGAATTAATATGGACATGGTAGCTAACGGTCGCTTTTAGATGAGTGGGACAATAATAAAGATTAAAATGTCTTACTTATGTAAGTTTTATTACTAGAATTCCATCTAAAACAAAAAATCCGGACAAACTGGAAGGCCGGACAAAGTCCGGACAGAACCCTAGAAGTCCGGACATGTCCGGACTAATCCGGACGGATGGTAACACTACTTACATCTCAGTGCCGGCACTGAGTGTTCCCGTACAGTTGCACGTGGAGACAATAATGTGCCTCAGTGCCAGTACTGAGAATTCCCGCACTGATGCACGCGGGGACAGTATGTGCCTCAGTGCCGGTATTGAGCGTTCCCGCACAGATCCACGCGGAGACAATATGTGCCGCAGTGCCGGTACTGAGCGTTCCCGCGCCGATGCATGCGGGGACAATGTTCCTCAGTACCGGTACTGAGCGTTCCCGCACAGGTCCTTAGTGCCGGTACTGAGAATGATAACGTTTTCCAACATCTAAGTATTTTGACATCCGACAGGTGTTCAAGCTGTTGTCAAAATGTATGAAAACTAAAGCGTTTTGGACATTTGGTTAGGCAATACTGCGATTACCGCGACAAGACCCCTTCATGAATAGAATAAATTTATGAAACCGACGTATTAGGTAGTAGGTACTGATAATGATAGACGGCAGGGACGGCGGGATCGGGGAAGGCTGGCGGCTTAGACTGCCTGTCCTTCCCTTGTCTCCAACCGTCCCGGCGGGGCTCGCACACGGGTGGCGACACGTGTGTCACCGGTGCCAGTCGGCATGGGCCCCCCGTCTGGGATTGCTCAGGTACCCTAGAGCAATCCCCAGAGGCGCACCCGGCCCCCCAACCTACCCTGAAAAGGGCAAGGGAGGGGGGCCGGGCCCCGGCCCGGCTCCGAGGAGCCGGGGGGAGCCCGACCCGCGAGGTCGGGCATGCCCGGAGACATACTGGAGAAGTGGCGCACCTTAGCGTGCGTCGAACCCGGTATGCCTCCATAAGGGCCAGCAGGGTGCCATCAGGTTTTAGGGGGTAGGACCCGGCGCTAGGCGGCTAGCGCTTAGCGTCGGGGGAGTCCGCAGTTGTTTCCCACTTCGGTGGGGGATGGCTGCGATCGACCGTTCTATCGGTCGGTTCCCACAAGAGTACCTCGCCTCGCAAGCGGGGGAAATGTCCGTAAATGGATTTCCTGATGTAAAAAAAAAAAAAAAAAAAAAAAGGTACTGATAATGATAATGCACCATGGCGACTGTCGTGTCAAATGTTGGCTTTGTTATTCGCAAAAACGCTAACGTTTTCCACTTGTCTAGGCGCTATTCCCTGTTCGCGCTATTTACGAACGTAAAAATAATTCCCCTGAGGTAAAAACGTAAAAAACAAAACCCAAGCGATATCGTTTTTATATTTTTTAACATCCGGCAGGTGTCAAGCTGTTGTCAAAATGTATGAAAATCTTAGATGAAATTGAAAACCAAATGAAAACGGAAGAGTTTTCGATATTAGAGTCGAAGGGTTCATCAATATCAATACGCAATACGCGTTAAAACTTTTGCGTCTAAGATAAAAATCGTTTTAAATTACTTTACCTTATCTCTGTGTTCCTTTTCCATATCCTTTATGTTACTTCGAAGTTCTTCTATAACGCATTTAAACTGTGCTACTTGTGTGTCAGACTCGTTCTGTATCTGTTGAACTACGAGATCAAAATAATTAACAACTTCCCTTGATTTACGAGATAAGTTCCAGATTTGCAAAATGATTGTTAAAGTTTTATTTTTTTTATATTTATCATCCGGTCTGATTACACAGGGCTAATTGTTTTTACTGAGTGTTTTTACTAATTTCCGTCAATGTAATGTAGGTAGTTATTATTAAGTTAATAAGGAGGTGAGGATATTAATAGAGAAAACTTTCAATCACAACTCGACCACGTCTGCTTTCAAACGAAGAAAACCTCAACTAACGAGATTGTATTTTTATATTGCACAGTACCTCAGACCAATAAAGACTTTTTTATTGGTCTGAGCACAGTACTTAGCTATTTATTATATTCAATAAATTATACACCTATTTATAGATAGTTTCGTGATATTTGTTACTTATTTATACTATATTATGAATATAGTTTATTATCCCATTCACAATAACTGAATGGATTTGAGCTGGCGTACGGTGGTGTTCTCTTACTTATTTTACTTTTTTTTCTGGTGTTCACGGAAGATCCGAGGCGTTTTACGGTCGTCCCGATATTGTGCTTAACGAATGAATACCATTTCACAACTGCTTTTCTTGTTGTTCAATACAACCTGTTATGCTAGATTTAAGTGGTGTGAATAAATGTTTTCTATTCTATTCTATCAAATAGGTCCATTCGTTTAGAGCTACGATGGCATGAGGATGCCACAGACAGACTCACAATCAAATCACAGAAAGTTGCTTCCTATTATTTCTACTTACTATGAAACGTTGGCGTGGATTAGCGGCGCGCCGAATCGAATCGTCTGAGCGCATTAAAGCACAAGGATTGGAGGAATTAAATGCGATTCGCCTCGATTCGACGCGTTTCTGTGTCGACGACCTACTTACCTACCTACCCCTCGTGCAGTCACGTAGTAGAGGAAGAGTATGGCTCACCTTTTTTCTCATACAGAAGCTTGACTTCTTCTATTTTCTTCTCATGCGCATTGAGACATTCAGCAACATTCTCAATATTTTGTTGTATAATTGCTTCTTTATCCTATCGTAATACTGCGTATTAGTGTTCTTCTTATTCATTTTCAGCGTTTCATATTAAATCATAAACCAAAATAGGTATTTTAGGTAGGTATACCAAAATAGTACCTATAGGCACCTTATGTATCATTTGATTCATTTGAGGCAGTTTACATAGGTAAGTACCTACTTACCTTTTCAATATTAAAAATATGTAAATCTTTGTACGTTAGTTCATCTTTCAATCGCTTATTATCTCTTTTTAAATGGACTAGCTGCGACACAGTTTCCTGGAGATTCCCAATCATTTCTCGCGATGTTTGTAAATGGTAACGATGTGACTTTTCGAGGTCCTTTACTTCTTTAACTTCTAATTCTAATTTTGTATTAAGCTCCCTGATGTTTTTTAATTCGTCTTTCTCATTTTGGAATTCCTTTCAGAGCAAATTAAAATCAATTATATAAAAGTAATTTTATAAACATACTACTTACGTATAACCACATACCTACTATTTTGCATTTTGCTAAACTATCAAGTATAATTTGGAGGCGGTCATAAGTAGCCTCTTTATTATCTTCGCGCCTTTCATCCATTTTGATAAATACTTTATTGCAACGTGAAAATTTCGACGTAGCAACAAAATTACGATAAAAATATTTTTGTTTTGGCGCCACTACTATCCACCAACCATGAACCAACCAATGAGGAAAGAGAATAAATAAAACAACCAACCAAAAGTGTCTTCTTCGCAACTTTTTCGTTTTGGGAAGGCAAAGGGGTCTAGTCTATACATCTATGTTATTTTTAAAATTAAAACAATAAAATATGTTCACACTTATTGATTCTAGGGCGTGGATGAAGAGATATGTACGGCAATATTATAGGCTTCATAATGAGAATGTAAAACCTATTATAAAATTTTGAACATCCTATATACCATATTCATTTTTAATATTAATTTCTCATCTACGTGGATTACAGATGATTGAGTATTTATATAGCACGAATTTATATACAAAATTCAATCCGACACTAAAAATTTGATTGACGCTAAAAAAAAGAAGATTAAAGGTAAATAAACTTCTTGCGCGCCACAAACTTCGTTTTTACCTACAACTTTCTTGGATGCTTCCAAGAAGGTTGTAGTTACCTATATGCTCCTTGGTTGCTTCGTTGATTTTAAATTTTCTTTTTTTAAGACAGCAAATGAATCCAGTTCATACAGCCATATTATTTTTTTCTTCAAAATAAAGATAAAACTGTCATTAATTTTAATTTAATGATTCCACATAATGGCTGCTCCAGACGAAAGCGATTTATTATAGTGATTTCTCTGTGTAGTTGGTTTATGCAGTCAAATCACTATGATAGACTACTTGGTCTGAGATAGAATATGATAAACCGTTAAAGTCTTTTTTTGACAGTGTTGCCATTGCTGTTTTACACAACAATTGTCATAATAGCGTGTCGTGTAAACAGCAATTATGTAATTCACTTGGTGATCATCACTTTCATGTGTCAAGATAGTTAGCGAATTCTTTGTCTGAGGCGAATACTTAGGAACACGCATACTGGAGGGAGTGCCAGAAATATGCGACACATTTTATTAAAAAAAAATTAATCCGAACAGGGTGTATAGGCTAGATCCCTTTGAAACAAAATTAAAAATATCAACTACTGTGTACTGTCAATGTCAAAATTATGACGTCACGGAGTGTTTGGCGGGAAATCATGGCGTCTGGATGTCGATCTTTATTTCGATAATTCAAAATTGCTTCGGAGTGGATTTTGTGCAGTGAAAGTGGTGTCGTTTTGTTGCATAAGCATCTGTGTTGACGAACAGTTATGAGGAATCATTGAAATAATGGTTTTGTGTATGTGGCGTTGAGAATTGTATAGTGATTGGAAATCCCACTATACAATTCTCATCAGTCACCATCATGAGGTCTGTACCATCCATTTCTCGCTAAGCACTCCCTAGATGCATTAAAAAGTGTGGCATCCACATTTTAATGCAAAAATCAAGAAAGAAGATGAAACTGAAGACTTGGCTGTATGGGCTAGATCCCTTTGCCGTCCCGTAACAGGGAAAATGTAACAAAAAAAAAAAAAAAAAAAATATGACGTCACTTTGACAAATTATTTTATCACTACATTTTGATTATACACGCACGCGGTAATTTGTTTTTTTTAGAAAGTATTATTCTTTACGATCCTAAATAAAAATAATAGGCAATTGGATAAGTGATAATCGTATATTTCTTATCAAATAAATTTTCTATCAGTGCCTTATAAATAGGGTACGTAACCAAAAACAATGACTACAGCTTACGGAATCCACCTGGGCAATAACTCAGCCTGTTTAGCTTCTTTCACTAATGGAGCTCCCATAGTAATAGCTAACGATGCTGGCGATAGAGTTACACCAGCTATAGTAGCTCTTAATGGCTCAGAATGGGAGATTGGATTGACAGCTAAATCAGGGAATGCATTCTCTAAAGTCATTATAAAACACAATAAAAGATTGATTAATTGTGATTTTAATGAAGAAGATTTATCTTACGTAGAAGCATCATCATCCTGTAGGATTCAAAATGAAGAGAATTTGACTTTTGAATTTGAAACCAGTGAAACTACACAATATTCTAATCCTGATAATATCGCTACTAAAATATATGCTAAATTATTTACCATTGCCAGTCATTCTATGCGAAATGAGGGTGACTTGAAGTTGGTATTAGCAGCTCCTCTGCACTGGTCAACTGAAAGCAGAGATCGTTTAGTGAAATCTGCAGAATTGGCTGGTTTTGAAGTTTTGCAAGTTATAAGTGAACCAGCAGCCGCCTTATTGGCATACAATGTTCAAGAGTCAGAAGCGGATATAAATGTTCTAGTATACAGACTTGGTGGGTCTTCATGTGATGCAACTATATTGCGAGTTTCGGGAGGATTTTTAAGTGTTGAGAAAAGTATTTTTCGTTCAGATTTGGGAGGTCAGTGTTTGACTAAAGATCTAGCTACATACATCGCAAAAGAAGTAAATCAAAAATGGAAATTAGACCCTCAAGAAAGCAAGAAAGCTATGGCAAAATTAATGGCTCATGCTGACAACTGTAAACATGTATTGTCTACTTTGAATTCAGCACATGTTTTTATTGAGTCATTGTTAGATGGTGTTGATTGGAGCCAAAATGTTTCTCGGGCTCGGTTTGAAAATATAATTTCAGCAAAACTGTCTGCATATATTGAGCCTGCGCAAAAAGTCATAGAAAGTTTTGATGGTAGAATAAGTAAGATTGTGTTATGTGGTGGAAGCATGAAAATACCAAAATTACAGTCTGCTATAGCTAATCTTCTGCCTGAAGCTGAAGTACTTTCTGGAATTAATCCCGATGAAGTAATTGCCATGGGTTGTGCCCGGGAAGCAGGCATGCTGTTGGATGTTCCAGAATTAAATGTCCACGACATGAATACTGAAGTAGAATTTTTAGGAAAAGATATTTACTTAAAATATTTAGACAAAACTGTTCAAATATTCAAAGAAGGCACCCCAACATTTGCTCAAAATGTCTGTAGTGTGGACACCGGAAATGATGTTAAGAATATTTGCTTCAGTTTACATGATGACCCTGAAGGGGATGACTTTGCAAAGGAATCATTTAATGTTGAAAGGTTAACTAAACCATTTACATTGAAAGCTACTCTGCAGCATTCAAAAATTTTGTTACAAGTTGAATAATAAAAATTTTTGTTCAATCTTTTCTTATTTTAATTATTTATACCTATTTATACTATTTTAATCAATAGAATTTTTATAGATATTTTTATAAATAAACTTAAATAAATATATAAACAACGATGACTCTGAAACAAATATTCATGTTCGTCACACAAATATTTGCCGCTACCAGGATTCGAACCCGGACCGCTTGATGTGTAGGCAGCTATACTGAGTCAGTATAGCTGCCTACACATCAAGCGGTCCGGGTAGAATATCAATAGGTAGGTAGAATAGGTAGGCAGATTGTCTCTGATGACATTTTCTGCAACACCGGGTTTTTAAAAAGGCGTAGACTTTGAGAGGGGGGGGGGGTTCCTCAAGCCTCTAGGTCGAACGTTCCTAGGGGATTACTGGGCAACCGAGCATCTCTGCCATCTCGACCGCCTAGCGTCCATAGGGCGTCCGTCAGGATTGACCACACCACCACGACGGCGTCAATAAAAACTTATATGCACAAAGAAACGAGTTTTCGCAGCAATAAAAAAAAAGGTGCGATGTCAAGTGGCGGTCGGAGGTTTTGTTGCGCGATACGCGCATTCGGTTCTCGAAAGGAGGACTTTTCTTATTTTAGTATTGAAGTTGTAAAAAAATGTAATAAAATAAATAATGAATAGTCGAATAACTACAGGTTTTTGAAATTATTTTTTCGTTAACAAACGCGCAAATATTTTTAAAATCATAAAATACACTGAAAAATATTGACTGTCCAAGGCGGGAATCAAACCCAACATCTTCCGCAATCCAGGCGGGATGCGTCAACCACTACGCTACCGGGACTATAGATTAATATAAGCACTTGCAGCAGGCCTAGCACGAGACGTGAAGAAATCTCCCCGGGGAGAAGACAAATTTTTCTCTGTCCCTCCTTGTCTTTCCCTAGAGCTAGCATGGCAATAGGGAGAGACTAATTTGTCCCCCGTGACAAAATTCTCCCGGCAGTGCTGCCAATCTAAGCGGAATATAGAGTGAATGATTGAACTCGTTCGTTAGCATCGACAACGCTCTATAAACCGACCAAAATAGAAATACATAGCAACTGGCTTAATAGAGTGAAATCTCTTGACTTTTAAAATTGGTAAGTTAAATACAATTTTTTTTTTTTTGGTTCAATTTTCCCTGTTACGGGACGGCAAAGGGATCTAGCCCATACAGCCAAGTCTTTAGTTACATCTTCTTTCTTGATTTTTGCATTAAAATGTGGGTGCCACACTTTTTAATGCATCTAGGGAGTGCTTGGCGAGAAATGCATGGTACAGACCTCATGATGGTGACTGATGAGAATTGTATAGTGGGATTGCCAACCACTATACAATTCTCAACGCCACATACACAAAACCTTTATTTCAATGATTCCTCATAACTGTTCGTCAACACGGATACTTATGCAACAAAACGACACCACTTTCACTGCACAAAATCCACTCCTAAGCAATTTTGAATTATCGAAATAAAGATCGACATCCAGACGCCATGATTACCCGCCAAACACTCCGTAAGTTAAATACAAAATTGACGTGTTTTTGTTGACAGTTGTTATTTATTTGGGATGCGTTCCAAAACCACTTCAATTTACTCGGGGTAGAATGAATTTAAAATCCAAAAGGCTCACTATTGGACGTTATTAAGAAGCGCTTTCACAATGGGTTAGTTTTGTAGGTTTTGTTAAACTATAGTTATTTTACACCAATTAGAAAAAAAACTTGCTTTCTAACGCTGTCTACTTGGCTTCACCTGGTTTTGGAACGCACCCTTGATCGATTCATGTAAACGAAAGTTTTATATTACTAATCAATTACTATCATTTTGAAATTGTTAGAGACATGAATCGTGAATTTCACGTAGCATTATGCCATTCTTCTTGGAGTATATTCATGTATTTTATATTAGGTACTTTATTTTTTCATAAGAGTTAGAAGCATTGCCATTTCCAGAGATTTTGCATTTTTTTTTATTTTTCTGAATTTTTAATTTTTTGCAGAGCCATTTCCTTGCTAACTCTATAATTATTGTGGAGGAACTCACTCTCGGGCAATTCAAATGAATTTGACGATTCTCGTTTAATTCGACGATTGATCTTCCTCAACTTCTTGAGAAAGTAATAAATTAAAATAGCCTCGGTACATGATAGCCAAATAACTTATAAAGTTGACACTTCTAGATAAATAGAAGCACTACCTAGATTCATTTTAAAGGAAATCACAAAGACTCAACTTTGTCCCCACCTTAGAATAAGAACATACTAGAAGGACAGTTCCATACAATATGCCGCTTCAAAACTGACGCAAAAAATTTGTTATGTGTGCTAACTCTTACACACAGATACACGCACACTACTAAAAATTGGTGTGGTCACTAAAACCTCGTCACCCCAAAACCAGGTAATTTAAATAAAACATGAATACTACTTCTGATTTTGGTGAAACTTCTTTTTATACGATACATACATCGTAATTTGTAAATTCGATGAAACGGAAAAGCCACACCAAAGTTTTTGACGGATAGTTTTAAATAAAATATCAGGGTACCATTTTGGTGGTTTTCGGGGGTCCCGATTAAAAAAAATATATATATTGAGATCCAAGATGGCGGACGTGACTTTTTAATATAATATCAATATGGGTATCATTTTCGTGGTTTTCGGGGGTCTCAATACCGAATTCAACATCCATTTTGAGATCCAAGATGGCGGACACAACTTTTTAATAAAATATCAATATGGGTATTATTTTCGTGGTTTTCGGGGGTCCCGATTACGAAAACAACATCTTTTTTGAGATCCAAGATGGCGGACGCGACTTTTTGATATAATATCAATATGGGTATCATTTTTGTGGTTTTCGGGGGTCCTGATTACGAATACAACATCTTTTTTGAAATCCAAGATGGCGGACGTGACTTTTTGACAAAATATCAATATGGGTATCAATTTCATGGTTTTCGGGGGTCCCGATTACGAATACAACATCCTTTTTGAAATCCAAGATGGCGGACGTGACTTTTTGATATAATATCAATATGGGTATCATTTTTGTAGTTTTCGGAGGTCCCGATTTCAAATACAACATCCATTTTGAGATCCAAGATGGCGGACACAACTTTTTAATATAATATCAATATGGGTATCATTTTCGTGGTTTTAGGGGGTCCCGATTCTGAATTCAACATCCATTTTAAGATCCAAGATGGCGGACACAACTTTTTAATAAAATATCAATATGGGTATCATTTTCGTGATTTTCGGCGGCCCAGATTCCAAATACAACATCTATTTTGAGATCCAAGATGGCGGACACAACTTTTTAATATAATATCAATATGGGTATCATTTTCGTGGTTTTCGGTGGTCCCGATTCCAAATACAACACCCATTTTGAGATCCAAGATGGCGGACACAATTTTTTAATAAAATATCAATACGGGTATCATTTTTGTGGTTTTCGGGGGTTCCAATTGCGAACAACTTTTTTGAGATCCGATATGGCGGATACAACTTTTTGATAAAATATCAATATGGGTATCATTTTTGTAGTATTCGGGGGTCCTGATTACGAATACGACATCTTTTTTAATATCCAAGATGGCGGACGTGATTTTTTGATAAAATATCAATATGGGTATCATTTTCGTGATTTTCGTGGACGAACACGTCGAAAATGATACCTATGTCGATTTTGTATTAAAAAGTTGCAAGCACCATCTTGGATCTAGAAATAGATGTCACATTCGGAATCGGGACCCCCGAAAACCACAAAAATGATACCTATATTGACAAATTATCAAAAAGTCACGTCCGCCATTTTGGATCTCGAAGTAGATGTCTTATTCGTAATCCGGACCCCCAAAAACCACGAAAACCATACCCATATTTACATTATGTTAAAAAGTCGCGTCCGCCATCTTAGATCTCAAAATGGATGGTGTATTAGGAATCGGGACCTCCGAAAACCACGAAAATGATACCCATATTGATATTATATTAAAAAGTTGTGTCCGCCATCTTGGATCTCAAAATAGATGTTGTATTTGGAATCTGGGCCGCCGAAAACCATGAAAATGATACTCATATTGATATTTTATTAAAAAGTTGTGTCCGCCATCTTGGATCTCAAAATGGATGTTGAATTCGGAATCGGGACCTCCGAAAACCACGAAAATGATACCCATATTGATATTATATCAAAAAGTCACGTCCGCCATCTTGGATTTCAAAAAAGATGTTGTATTCGTAATCAGGACCCCCGAAAACCACGAAAATGATACCCATATTGATATTATATCAAAAAGTCGCGTCCGCCATGTCGAACTTTTTATACAAACTTTCATCCCCTATTTCAACCCATTCAACCTTTTATTCGCGATAAAAAGTAGCCTATGTCCCACCCCGAGATCTATATTTGTACCAAATTTCATCAAAATCGGTTCAGTGCTTTAGACGTGAAAGCTTTTTATAATATTAGTAGGGATAATTATTTCTACGCTCACACCAATTATCTAGCCCAAATTAAGTATCATTAAGAACTTGTGTTATTATTTACTTTGAATTCCTTTGCTTCGCTCTTGAATCAAAGTAGCGGCCTCGACGTAAAAGTAGATTGTATGATAAGGGAGCAAAATAGCTCCCTTATCATACAATCTACTATTTAAAACCGGTCTAGGCGTAGAAACATACATAAAAAAGAAGATTAAGGCGACTTGAAAACCTCCTCCTTTTCTTAAGGCGGTTAAAAATGTCCATACGTTAAGTCAAAACAATCTAATCATCAAAAAATTTTTTTTTTATGTCCTTAGTATTTTTTATAGAACAATTAATATGATTAAATTATTGCATTCGACTAAATTCTAAACAACTAAAATAGGTAAAATAATTTCTGTAACTGGCAGCACTCAGTATTTAAAAAATACAAAATAAAATATTTGGTTTTTATTGCTTATAAAGTGAAAATACAATAAAATATTAAAAACTTACGTGTGAAAAGTAATGTTCTCACTCTTTTTATTTTTTTCAGTTCGATTATTACACCATATAATAGCACAAATCGTCATTTTTTAATAATTTGTTGGAGATGCGTACGGAGTGCGTTGACCTCGAGGACTACGCATAGAGTTTCCGTATGGTGCCAAATAAGGCCTAATATTGGTTGCACCAAATTGAGTGCCCGGATACGGTATCTGTATGTTCTTAATCTAAGGTCCCCACCTAAATATCTCGGTGACAAATTTCTCTTCTTGAAATGTCAAAAGTGGAAATATGTCCTCCTAAGAAGTGACGCCGTGCTAGGGAAGTGGAGAAAAGTCCCCCTCATATGTCAAAAAGGGAAAAAACTGTTTTGTCCCCAAATGCCATGCTAACTCCCGTGGAGAAACAAATTTTGTCTCCTGTCAAATGGTGGAGAGAGATTTTGTCCACGCCCCGTGCTAGGCCTGCAGGCACTTACATAACGGGACTTAGTTTTCGCCAATTCGCTGTCGAAATTTTGTCAGTGCTTGGTATTTATGTTTTTAAGGTAACATTAAGAGTAAGTGTACAAGGTGCTCTCTCTCGCCTCACCTCGGCTCCTCTCGCTCCTCTCGCCTCGGTTTTTTGCGCCCGAGAGACACACGCGCTATATTCAGTTTTTTGTCTGCAACCGAAAGAAGCGAATGTACTAGTGTGATTACGGTAAATTTAACTACCTACCTACATCCTACAATAATTAAGTGATACTTAAAGATGTGGTATGTACAATGAAAGTGAATTACATTTCATAGAAATCTATCAAACAGAACCAGTGCTGTGGGAGCCATCCCACAAATATCTTAAAGGTAAAAAACATACCTATCAATGATGCTTGGGTCAGGATATCGGACCAAACCGGATTCTCTGTGGACGTCACGACACCAACTGAAGTGGCGCGAGTGTACAGGGCCACCACTCGAGCTTGCGGTCCTCGTCCGAGAGTCTCGGCGAGACATGACGAGAAGTCTCGGCCACGAGTGTATAGCACGTGTTAATGTCCACATATTAGAAAGAATATGTCTAAAGATTAACACCATACACAAGCCGAACGATTAGGCCGATCGTGCCTCTCTATCGCTTGTTCCGAGCTCTAGTTCAGGCGGAACGTGACAGTGAGTCGTGCTTATTTGTGCGTGCATCAGCCCTCTGAATAAGGAAACTAAGAGCAGCCGGCATTCATCGATTTATGAGACGTTATCACGTCAAAAATTGACTGTTCAGGGCGGGAATCGAACTAGCATCTTCCGCAACCCGAGCGGCTGCGTCAAACACTACGTTGCAGGACAGCTTTCGCCATCGTAATGCTCAGAGCAGTGGCGTAACTATAGGGTGGCATGGGTGGCAAAATGCCACGAGCCCCCGAGGAATAGGCGCCCCGGTTAGTTACAAATTTAAAGAACGAAAAATTTCAAAACTAGGAAGTGGGGGGGGGGATATGAATTTGCCACGGGCCCCACATGGTATAGTTACGCCACTGGCTCAGAGGTCCCCTTTAAGATGTAGACAAGGGTTAAAGCCGGATTTTTCGAAATTCCACCAATAAGGGGATGAAACTTTGTATGGCGGAACAAAATTAGTTAGATTAAGTACCTAGCTACTTTATTAAAAACTTCACAAGAGTACTCATATTGATTAATGAGCAAACATGTGTTTTGGGTTTTTTCAAAATACAACCCTTAAAAGGTGGAAAGGAGATGACAAAGTCTTTTTCGTCATTAATCTAGGTGCTATGAATTATTATAGGTAGGTACCTACGTATTTTCTATCATTTTTAAAATTTCAACACACGTGGGGATGAAATTTGTATGGAAATCCGTCATTTTTAAAGTAAAATCCACAAAAATGGTATATTAAGGTCATTTGATTAAAAATTTATAAGTGAAGTTAATTGGTGAAAAAAATAAGAAAAAGAAAATAATAGGTACAATTATTATAATACTATATAATTACAATAATAGGTAATTCATGTCTCTAACAAAATTCAAAATGATGGTACCTAATTGATTAGTAATATGAAACTTTCATTTACATGAACCGATCAAGGGTGCGTTCCAAAAGCAGGTGTAGCCAAGTAGACAGCGTTAGAAAGCAAGTTTTTTTTCTAATTGGTGTAAAATAACTATAGTTTAACAAAACTAACCAATGGCGAAAGCGCTTCTTAAATAACGTCCAATAGTGAGACCTTTTGAACTCTACCCCGAGTAAATTGAAATCGTTTTGGAAAGCACCCCAAATAAATAAAAACTGTCAACAAAACACGTCAAATTTGTATTTATCTTAACAATTTTAAAAGTCAAGAGATTCCACTCTATTAAGCCAGTTGCTATGTATTTCTATTTTGGTAGCGTTGTCGATGCTAAAGAACGAGTTCAATCATTCACTCTATATTTCGCTTAGATTGGCAGCACTGCCGGGAGAATTTTGTCACTGGGGACAAATTAGTCTCTCCCTATTGCCATGCTAGCTCTAGGGAAAGACAAGGAGGTAGAGAGAAAAATATGTCTTCTCCCCGGGGAGATTTCTCCACGTCCCGTGCTAGGCCTGCAGGAAGACACACTATCATTAAAAACGTGAAGTCAAATTTTTTTACATTGAAAATTAAACGTCAGTTCTACTTTTCAAATATAATTCGAAGGGACCCGTTATTTGGAAGGCAGTAAAGATGGTCTAACTCGAAATCTGTGTGTTCTCCTTGATATTCCATCCACAATCGCTAAAACGGAGAGCACGTCTTACTCGTCAGAACTCATGATTAATGTTTTGTTTTAACCATAACATTTGTCTAGCAGGAGACAGCTTGTGTACGAAAACCAAGAAGCTTATATACGAAAACCAATGCTTTTGTTTCCTATTTTTTTTGTTTAATGTTTCGAAAAAACATTAGCAGGAGACACGCTTTTATAGGCTCTGAATTTGAACCAATTGAACGCGCACCCCACCCTTGACGGACAGTGACAGTTGACACTGACAGATAGTGCCACCTGCTGCAGGCCTAGCACGGGGCGTGGACAAAATCTCTCTCCACCATTTGACAGGAGACAAAATTTGTTTCTCCACGGGAGTTAGCATGGCATTTGGGGACAAAATAGTTTTTTCCCTTTTTGACATAATAAGGGGACTGTTTCTCCACTTCCCTAGCACGGCGTCACTTATAAGGAGGACATATTTCCACTTTTGACATTTCAAGAGGAGAAATTTGTCACCGAGATATTTAGGTGGGGACAAAGTTGAATCTTTGTGATTTCCTTTATGATGAATCTATAGGTAGTTTTTCTATTTATCTAGAAGTGTCAACTTTATAAGTTAATTGGCTATCATGTCCCGAGGCTATTTTAATTTATTACTTTCTCAAGAAGTTGATCACTCGGTCGAATTAATACGAAATTCGTCAAATTCCTTTGAGTTGCCGAGAGTGAGTTCCTCCACAATTATAGAGTTAGCAAGGAAATGGCTCTACAAAAAAAAAATGAAAAATACAGAAAAATAAAAAAATGCAAAATCTCTGGAAATGGCAGTGCAAGTGCAGTCTAACTCATATGAAAAAAAAATAATATAAAACACATGAATATACTCCAAGTAGAATGGCATAATGTTTAGAGAAAATCGTAATTCATATCTGTAACAAAATTCAAAATGATAGTAATTGATTAGTAATATGAAACTTTCATTTACATGAACTGATCAAGGTTGCGTTCCAAAACCAGGTGAAGCCAGTAGACAGCGTTAGAAAGCAAGGTTTTTTTCTAATTGGTATTTTAAAATAAAATAACTATAGTTTAACAAAACTAATCAATGGTGAAAGCGCTTCTTATATAACGACCAATAGTCAGCCTTTTGGACGCTACCCCGAGAAAATTGAAATCGTTTTGAAACGCACCCCAAAAAACACGTCAATTTTGTATTTATCTTAACAATTTTAAAAGTCAATAGATTCCACTCTATTAGGCCAGTTGCTATGTATTTCTATTTTGGTAGCGTTGTCGATGCAAAAGAACGAGTTCAATCATTCGCTCTATATTCCGCTTAGATTGGCAGCACTGCCGGGAGAATTTTGTCACTGGGGACAAATTAGTCTCTCCCTATTGCCATGCTAGCTCTAGGGAAAGACAAAGAGGGAGAGAGAAAAATTTTGTCTTCTCCCCGGGGAGATTTCTCCACGTCCCGTGCTAGGCCTGCAGCAGGCCTAGCACGGGGCGTGGACAAAATCTCTCTCCACCATTTGACAGGAGACAAAATTTGTTTCTCCACGGGAGTTAGCATGGCATTTGGGGACAAAATAGTTTTTTCCCTTTTTGACATAATAGGGGGACTTTTCTCCACTTCCCTAGCACGGCGTCACTTCTAAGGAGGACATATTTCCACTTTTGACATTTCAAGAAGAGAAATTTGTCTCCGAGATATTTAGGTGGGGACAAAGTTGAGTCTTTGTGATTTCATTTAAGATGAATCTTTAAGTAGTGCCTCTATTTATCTGGAAGTGTCAAATTTATAAGTTATTTGGCTATCGGGTACCGAGGCTATTTTAATTTATTACTTTCTCAAGTAGTTGAGGAAGATAAAATCGTAAAATTAAACGAAATTCGTCAAATTCCTTTGAATTGCCCGAGAGTGAGTTCCTCCACAATAATTATGGAGTTAGCAAGAAAATGTCTCTGCAAAAAAAAAACTAAAAATGCAGAAAAATAAAAAAAAAATGCAAAATCTCTGGAAATGGCAGTGCTTCTAACTATTATGAAAAAATAAAGTACCTAATATAAAATACATGAATATACTCCAAGTAGAATGGCATAATGTTTAGTGAAATTCGTAATTCATACAAAATTCAAAATGATAGTACCTGATTGATTAGTAATATGAAACTTTCATTTACATGAACCGATCAAGAGTGAGTTCCAAAAGCAGATGAAGCCAAGTAGACAGCGTTAGAAAGCAAGTTTTTTTTTCTAATTGGTGTAAAATAACTGTAGTTTAACAAAACTAACCAATAGCGAAAGCGCTTCTTAAATAACGACCAATAGTGAGCCTTTTGAACTCTACCCCGAGTAAATTGAAATCGTTTTGGAACGCACCCCAAATAAATATCAACAGTCAACAAAACACGTCAAATTTGTATTTATCTTAACAATTTTAAAAGTCAATAGATTCCACTCTATTAGGACAGTTGCTATGTATTTCTATTTTGGTAGCGTTGTCGATGCTAAAGAACGAGTTCAATCATTCGCTCTTTATTCCGCTTAGATTGGCAGCACTGCCGGGAGAATTTTGTCACTGGGGACAAATTAGTCTCTCCCTATTGCCATGCTAGCTCTAGGGAAAGACAAGAAGGGAGAGAGAAATAATTGTCTTCTCCCCCGGGGAGATTTCTCCATGTCCCGTGCTAGGCCTGCTGCGCTGCCAGATTGTAATTTGTAAACAAACAGTGAAACAAACACAAACGTATTGTTATATTCTCTTTGAAACAAACTAAAACAAACAAGTAGTGTTCAAAATTTCAGTTACTTAACCAAGAGACAATTTAAGTTACTTAATTTCATATATTTAAATTATGAATTTATATAGCTTTCATATTGTTATACTTTTATCCCTTTACGTTCACTATAGCGCCACATTTGATCAAAAAGATGTACTCAACCATCTCGGAACCCGGACGCCTTATAGATTTAAATATAATAAAAATGATTCCCGTATCAAGTTTGCAGGTTATTATAAAATTTTGCGTAAATAAATAGAATCTTCCATGCAAAGTTTTTATTGTTTATAGTTTTATTTGTGATAATAGGTTGCAAAGACACCATGATATGGATGTTAATTCGTCATGGCACTAGATTACCAAGTGCAAAAGACATTGTAGGAATGAACAGCACTCTAAGAGAATTGAAATATGAAATCTTACTTCAGAATAAGAAAGGGAAAGGTAAGCTGACTTTAATATAATATTTAGGCTTAATGCATTAATTGTAAATTGTTATTGTATTGGCCACTTGACCACTGTATTAACCACTTATTTAACCACCAATAATTTAAAACCATAACCAACACAATATTTTTATGGAGAAAAAGTAGGGACTTAACTTTAGTCTGGAGTCAACCCAAGACTACACACCAGGAATCACCGCTGATCTGAGACTATAATTTTATTGGAGTTTCACCTTAGTTTTTATTGTAATAACACATGCTGGGAGACTCCATTTTTAACTCAATCTACCATACAAGTTATTGTTACTTTAGATTCACTTCTACTTGACATTACTGTGTGGTGACACCATTAATTAACAATATAATATAAATATAATTTTATTTTCCATTTTTACTTGTAAATATCACAATATAATATTTATAAACAGACTTACAGGCTTATCATCATTCTGATGCTATGTAACACTGTCATCCATAATTAACTATTACATTACAGGTAACATTGTAGCGTAGTTTATCTTTTCGAAAGAAATAAACTCTTCTTGAATTATAAAAATTTATCTATACTTTGCATTTTGTAATTAATGTTTGTTTTCATTGAAGGTGTATTAAAAGCAGGGCAATTAAAAAAGATAGAAAATTGGTCTACTGCTCTAAATGTAGAACAAGAAAAAGATTTGACCCATGAAGGTGAAGATGAGATGGTGCTCCTTGCAGAACGAATGCATAAAAGATTCCCGAATGCCATTAGAAACAAATATAACAATTTAACTTTTCAGGTATGTTGATCAGGATCATTGGCTATTCCTAATGATTTGGCAAAAGTAGAATAGAATAAATTGCACTTTATTGCACATCTACAGGACATAAAAGATCACATACAACTAACTTTTGTTAACAATAAAATGTATAATGGGCAGCCTTATCATTAAGAGCGATCTCTTTCAGGCAACCTTAGGATGTACCAATTTATAATGTAAGATCAAAAAGTACCAATTTTTCAGTAATTAACTATTTAATTGTTTTAAATAATCTTTGTAAAATGCTGCTTAATGTGACATCATTATTAAAATAGTCATTGTAATATGTTTCCTCAATTTAAAAGACATTTGTTAATAGTTTAATTACTATATAGTTTAATTACAAAACAATTAGCCGTGTGATGCCAGCAAAATAGAATAGCATCACCCCATATCCTCTAATGGGTGTCGTAGTAGGCGACTAATGGATCAGCATAGGGGTATTGATCACCTTATACTCCGCCCAATCTGCATTGGGCAAGCAAGGTGGACTACTGCCTAAACCTCCTTCGATGACAAGGAGAGGCCTTGTGTCCCATCAGTGGGTCGAATTATAAAGGCTGTTATGATGACTAAATAATTAAGAATTTGAAATGTGAAAGAGATTTTTGATTTTGAATCAAATCAGGAGAAAACAAAAATTAGTAATACATAAATAAATATGTATTGCTAATTTTTGTATTATCCTGTTTACTAAGTGTTAAAAAAGTAGACTTCTATCTGCTTTATGCGTGCCATCATCTTCTCAATCATCTTTTTCACCTTGTTATGTAAAAATGTAACATAATCACTCCCATTATGACAGATATTTCTATGATTACTCTATTGTTGAGCAGTAGTAGTTTGGCATGTGCTACATTATATATAGGAAATAAATATTTGAAGTCTTCATTCAATAAGGAAAAATACATAAGCAATTTTCGAATAAAAAAACTTTTTTTTACATTTCAGTTCCGGTACACTGCTACGCAAAGAACGCAACAAAGTGCAAGATATTTCACTGTAGGTTTATTTGACAAGAAAGTTGCACAGATTATTATGTTCGCACCTGCAAAGAAAATAGATCCAGTCTTACGAGTATGTCATGTTTACTTGCGTTTCTCCAAAAAATTTTTTAATAGGTACCAGTTTGTTGCATGGTACTGTTAGTTACTTAGCCTTTCAATACATGGGTGTCTATAGTCAATAATTTTATACACTATTCGGACATGTTATTTTGTTTATCGATATACATCATTTCACAGAATTTATTCTGATATTTTGTCAGCGTATAGCTATGGTCAGCATCAGAAATAGATTTAACACTTTAGTACCTTGCCATGATAATTATTCATATAAAATGGTAGTTAAGGCTGCGGACTCGAAGTAAGCGACGAGCGGGTCGACAGCGGCAGCGGCGCAAGAGAGGCGCGATTCAATGCATAGGTTTAAATAGAAAAGGGCTCGAAGGCAGCGGCTCAGGGAGCGCGCACGAGCGATGCGCTCCACTCAAGCGGCAACAGTGCGTCTGTATTAACGTAGTGTTGTGCATTTTATTTATTGCTTTTTTATTGACCAACGTTTGAAGATGCCCGCCGACGACGTCGTGCAACAAATTTTTCAATTATTTTTGATAGTACATAGACACTAATTTCTCATAACACAACAACGCTACACTGCTCGTGCGTAGCGCGATCTACCCGCTGGCTTCGAGGCCAGGCCGGCGTCCGCCGCCGCCCCGCTCGTCGCTGACTTCGAAGCCGTGGCCTTACTGTACTGTTGAGGCGGAAAGGTCCTCGAATGATGGTCGCGTACTGGGAGACGTAGCATTGCTAAGCCCCTCACAAGATGGACCAACGATCTGGTAAGAGTAAGGATCCGACCAATCAGCGACCAGTCAGGTTGGAGATCCTTGGGGACGGAGGCTGTGAGCTCCTGGAGTGACTTTCGGCTGAAATGATGATGATGAATTTACTTCACTCGCGTTGCTATGACATGGTACGAAAGGGTTAATTTGCTTCTGATGCTGACTGTACAGTTTCTACTCTCCAGCACCTTGTTTGCCACCTTCACTGAATAAAAATGGTCTAGTGGCTCGCCCGCCAGAATTAGATCCGGAGGTCCCAGTTCGATTTCCTGGAAAGTATAAATTTTTGTTTGGCTTTGTGATGGCCTCATCACTAACCAAGCCAAGCAAAATTTTTATCCGCCGTTTTAATTCCGCCTGGATAGCTACCACCACCTTATCGAAGTCTGTCGCCATAATAGTAGTGTTAACAGTATTATTGTGTACCATCAGTTAATGATAAGATTGCCAGTCCCTTTGTTTTTAAGTGTGCTGAAGAAAATTGCTTTTTCCTCCGATCGCTTTCCATCACGTGAGATGAAATAACTTAATACATTGTTCCACCGATCCCTACCTCAATCCCAATGTAGCTGTTTCTAATATCTTTCTAAGCTTCTTCTACACTGAGTTGCATTTTACAGTTTTACAAACACTGTGACAAGTGGCAAAAGCAAGTTAAGAAAAACCCCAATACATACAAGCAGCAAAAGTTGTTTGCCGATAGTCTCATAATGAATGAGACATTGCAGTCCGTAACCAATAGATTGGGATTTGATAAAGTTTTAAGTTTAGGTTTGTAATTTCGTTACGTCATTTCACGAGCTTGCTTTGCTGTTTGCTACATGTACCTATTTAAGTTGTAATTTCATTACCATTTTCTTAGATAAATAATTTTTCCATCGTAGGTACATTTCTCATTTACTTTATGTTAATATTGAATTACCGTAATTTTTTCTTGCGCATGAAATACATAATTGATAGCTGTATGTATATTTGTATTTCGTTTAAGTAGCTTTAACTGTTGTTGGCAGTAACTAAGACCACGATCTTTTGTAACTAGATTACTGGTAATTACTTTTGTCGCAATAGCAGTATTTTATATGACAACCTGACTTTCCATTCTTATTTCTTATGTTATGAAATTGTTGTAACTTTCGGTAATACTTATGATATGAAATTGTTGTTAAGGAAGAGCGGAGCTTCCTAGCACAAGCCTTTGCTTGAAAGGTAGCTTCGATCATGATTTATTTTAAACTAACCTAAGTTACCAAATAAACTTTTTGATTTGAATTCTATTTAATGACCTAATTAATATTCTTTAAACCTAATGAGTTTTAAAATGTATCGTTTTGAAATGCGAAATATTTCAAAGGCATTTAGTTTTCAATACTTTATGAAAAGTCAGCATTCCATAATCTATCGAAATGTTTCAATAAGTAATTGCTGCGTATGTCACATTCACATTTCTCACTTGCTCTCGCCATGAAACCGCATGCTTTAATTTTATCTTTATTCATCAGGCTTACTTCATTTTCACAATCCACCTTTTTATATTGCTAATGTAGTTTATATAGCTACCTACAGTAAAAATCAGCTTTTTCAAAATTGTAGGTACCTAAATTATGTTTTACTGTAGTTCTATACTATCTTTATTTTCAGACGACGTGTCTTTAATGTACAAAATTTGCGGGTTCGAAACCTCATGGAATAAACACCATGTTTCACCATGGTGTTACGCTTTCGACAAAGATAGTGCTGAGGTTAGTTATGCTATATTTATTTTATCTAAGTACATACAACATGTAAACTAAATAACCAACACCCTGAATACAGGTGGTTTGGGGTCGGCTTCCGAGTTGATTTCAATAAATTTTTTTTTAAAAAAAACGATTTTTTTTTGGAAAGAAAAAACAAAAAGTACCCAGAAAATACTGTACAACATTTTCTGGGTACTTTTTGTTTTTTTTTTTTAAAAAAAACTCGTTTTTTTCAAGCCGATCCCAAACCACCTGTATTCAGGGTGTTGGTTATTTAGTTTACATGTTGTATAATATGACTTCGAGAGCTAATTTGCACAAACCTTCCATAAGTAGGTAGGTACTTGTGTTGTGCCTATGAAAACTTTTTTTATAAAAATGTGAGAAGACAGGATTTATACCAAGTATTATCGACGTCTTCCGTGCTTGAGCAGTTCAAAAACAAATTTCTTTAACGCGTAAAGTTCATGCGGAGAGGATTGTTGGCTGTATTATTTTGCTTTACTTACATTTTACTACGGCCAATGAGAAAAAATATAAAACCGTATGTTCTAATTAAATTTATCAAAGGACGCAAATAACCAAACTTCTTCATATTCAAGTAGTCCCTAACTGGCTAAAATAAGGTGCAGAATCAATTGGGAGAGGGCGGCTGTCGCTTGGGGATTGAGTGATTAGCGAGATGACGTCACGCGCGGTAACCCTCTGTCACGTGGGGCTTTAGAGATGAAGTAGCAGCGTCACCCACGTTATTCTTTCATTCGTGAATGAATTGGTGGGCGGGGCATATTCAATATGTGCTACTGTAAAACAGTATAGGGGTGATCTACCTCCAGGAGGCTGCCCGACAAACAGGCGTTTTTGACAGCGACTTTCAGGAGGCCGCGCAGCACACAGGGGGTTAAGCACGTGAGCTTGCGATAGTAATTATGTTTTGTTATTATTTCAGAGCAGTTGCATGCGCCATGTTCACATACGAACTGGGGTTGGTTTTATTTTGCTATAAAATACCTTTTTTTTCAATTTCAGGCCTTAGAATATTATTTTGACTTGAAACACTACTGGATGGACGGCTACGGGCACAATTTGACATATCGACAAGCGTGTATGGCGATCAGAACAATGTTTGATATTTTCAAGTAAGAATTTTCACTGCAGTTAAAATAGTTCTACTCTTAAGAACCTTGTTAAAGAATCTGCACTAATAAGGTAAAGAGGAAAAATTTGTAATGAATAGGCACAAAAATTACATACTAGATCGATGTAGAATGTTACAGATTTATACGCTTTATTCAATAAAAAAAAATAGGTATCCCACAAAAGTGCGATATAACCGAAATTCACGCGGTAGAAGTCGCAGACAGAATGCTAGATTTACATATATGATGGTTTTTTTAAAACGAGACAGTACCTAAGGGCGAGTTCACTAATCGTTATAAGTAAAGGAAAACACTTGTAGGAGACCATCCAACTTTTTGAAACATTCTGAATTGCAATCATGAGATTTCAGAAATGGACCGCCAAAAAAACGCCAATCGATCCTATTTCTTGTAGGGTTCAAAGGACTCTATGGGGCCAACTGAGGTTTAAGTACCAGAAATATCAGAAAATGCCAAGAACTTATCCCATACCTTATGTATTGAAAATCGAATAATCAAATCGAATTGATTCTTTATTGTCTATTAATCTATTTTTGTAATCAAAAGACTCTTCGAGGCCAACTGAAGTTTGATTACTGCTTCTTCTTAATTTTCTATAATTCTCCGCTGGGAAGTAGGGCTCGAAGGACAGCTTTCCATGCTTTCCGGTCTTGTGCAGCTACACATGCCGGTTTCCATGACATCCCCAGTGCTTTTGCCTCACAAACAACGGAGCGTCGCCAGGTCTCATTGGGACGTCTCCTCTTTAATTTACCGGTGATACACCAGTTTATAGCGTGTCGTGAAAGATGATTTTCCGGTCTCTTCAGAATGTGACCAATCAACCGCCATTTACAGATAAGGATTCCATCCTTTATACTAGACATAGCCCAAAGAATTGCGAACCTTCAGTGGGAGTGGGCAGGGCAAATTGCGAGGAGGACTGACGACCGTTGGGGCGGAAGGGTGCTCGAGTGGCGACCACGTACCGGGAAACGCAGCGTTGGTAGGCCACCCACAAGGTGGACTGACGATCTAGTAAGGGTCGCGGGAAATCGCTGGATGCGGGCAGCGTAGGACCGACCGGTTTGGAGATCCTTGGGGGAGGCCTATGTCCAACAGTGGGCGTCTCTCGGCTGAAATGATGATGATGATGATGATACTAGACGGACTACACAGAGATCAGTGTTTGTAATTGTTTTAGGCTAACAAAAAAAAGAAAATGAAAGAATGAGGACAGCAATTACAAAGTACCTTTTACGATGACTCATAAGACCGGATTATAAAAAAATAATAACAATTAAAATGTAAAATCTTATTACTTTTAGGTCCAAGAAAGAATCATACGCATCATTCAATTTCGCGCATTCCGGCACTCTCCTGAAGATCCTGTCGCACCTGCATCTATATAAACCCGAACAGCCACTGATGGGAGATTACATGGACAAAGCGAGAGCTTGGAAAGTCACTGATATAGACTGCTTTGCGTCCAATATAGCATTTGTTTTATACAAGTAAGTTCATTGTACACTGGTTATTTTTATAGGTTTTTGAGCCAACACCTATTTAGTATTAAGGTAATATCTATGAGTATCCCATGTGATGCGGGGAGAGTAAAATAGCATCACCCCATATCCTCCAATAGGTGTTATAGAAGGAGACTAATGGATTGATGAAGCTCTTGGCCTCATGTCACCTGAGGTAAGTAATGATAAGGCCGAAGGTGTAATCTTCCTGGAACCCTCAACCACAGAGGGACTGGCTATCGTATCATAACTGCCAAAGTTAAGCAACCATGTGCGTGATCGGTACTCGGATGGGTGACCAAAATTTAACATGTATGACATCAAAATATAAGGTTTCTATCAGCTTTTGAGTCGTTTCCGGTATACGAGAAAGTCAAGGGGAGACCACTCTCGATTTTTTAATCTGGCGAGATTAAAAGCTTCCAACTTTTATTATTTTATGGTGTCATAATTAACAAATCGATGGTGAATTTTCAATGACTCTGATCTCTAAAGTCTCAGGATCTTCAGGAATTTTTCGACCTTCATCCGAGTAGTGACCGCGCACTTGGCAGCTTTACTTTCGTGATCGTTACGAAGAACTTATTTAAATCTTATGTTTGGGTTTATTTTCACCTTTGCCTGGGCGACGCCCAAAGACAGCAGCAGAATGCAGACGAATGCAGTCTATGTCAATGGTATATGAATTTGACTTGACTTACACATTATTACTTTACTTACTTTGAGTGTATTGTTTTAAGGTGCAAGGACGGGCCTCACGTCCTAACTCTTCACCAGGAACGAATCATCAAATTGCCGATGTGTGAAAATGAGTTGTGTCCGCTGCAACATCTAGAAGAATATTTCCACGAGTCTATATATAACTGTGACTACACTGATATGTGCAGTCTCAATAATGATACTAGTTAGCAAATTATAGCTTTATTTTGACGCACCGATGGTCGAAATCTATTTGTTTTGGTTTCGTTTCGGTTTTATTAGAAAAATAAGTGTTGAATGTAAAGTTTTTAGTTTCAATAACTATCGAGAATTTTTGTCTCAAAAGTTTTTATTGTTTAAATTATGAATGTACAGAAAACAGCACAGCAAGTTATCACAAACTGGCAAATTTCTCTTATCGATTTTCAACCTAAATATTTTAATAATAATGTGCAAAATCTGACAGCTTACAGTAATTTGATGTGCTGATAACTGCACCTTTAGCATCACAAAAAAATACTATGCGTCGGTTCTAAACAACAATATTAGGTCATACTAATTATTAAGACCAAATTGGCACTAAGCACTTCCGCACTGATGCCCACAGAGACAATCTCTACGGTCCGAAATGCGACAGTACTACGAACGTTACCAATAGGCGCTTGCACGCCTTGAACCAAATTGGATACTGCAATATTATACGCATTTTCTGCGGGCAATCAATTCGGTCGACACTTTGTTGGTATTTGTGTGTAAATGTCAAACAACGTGTCAATGTCAAGAAGAGCCTATGTAAGAATTGTTTGAAAACTAAAACAAAGTTTCATTAGTAAATGAAGAAATTTGACGAGTCTATAACAATTGAAAACTTAAATGTGTACTTTAATATATCATAGACTTAACGCCGAATTTGCGTTTGACATTTGCGCAGAACGTCTTTTTCGTGTGCAGCGTTAGCATATCGGAGTTTCTCCCGAGTTCTTGTAAAAACACGTGTTGAGAGACTCCATTTTTAACCCAAATCTGACACCCAAATCAATCGTACAATTTTTGTTACTTTAGTTACATTTTCACTTGACATTAGCAAAATGCGTACGTTTAATGCGTCGCGACGCCATTAATTAAGTATAGAATAGTTAGCATGTCGTAATGACGTCTCTCTCTCTCTGAAGTCTCTACGGATACGTTCAATTTAGTTCACTCCGTAAGCGTGCTATCGGCACCGTAATTGCATAAGTCGGCCGTAGGGAATGGGTTACACTGCACTTAGTGATGGCGGGTGCGCATTTTCTTACATAACTTTTCAATTCCTATCATTGGAGGTCCGAAAATATTTCTCATACCATTTAAAACCATAATGATCATTCTTCATAACAAATCATTCTTCATAACTTCATAAAAATCATTGAAATTCATAATATTATTAATCATACATTTTTGGGCGAGTCTAGTGTTTTATGCACCTACATGGCTAAGTGATGGGTAGGTTAGGGTTATTTTCTTTATGACTAGGCGGAGTGCACTGTTTCTGTAAGCAACAGGGTAGTAACAGTATTAATAAAAAAAATATGATCATTAACTGTTATGAGCTCCGTTGGTAGTAATAAAAAAGTATAAAAATTAAAATTATGAAGAGTGATTATTATGAACACAAATCGGTAGTAAGACAAAGAATAGGATTTAGAATATTATGTGAGTCAATATGGACCCATCATGGCTCGTTAGCCATGACTATGTGTAGTGTAACCCAAGTAGAGTTCGTGACATAAAAATAATTTATGAAAACCGAGATTATAAGCTAGTAAAACAGTAGTACATGCTTTATCACTGAGCAATAATATCTCAGAACATAGAGATAGATTGTTTAAATGTTTGTGATTGAGATTTCGTGTGTGCGTTATATTAGAAGTATTTTTATAATTTTATGGTGACATAATATACACAAAGGATAACAAATCGATGAATTTTCAATGCCTCTGATCTGTAAAGTCGTTTTGTGCTTATTTAGGGCAATGTGCTACTGTTTGATATTTAACAGCTTTAAAATATTTCAACGGCTTTCAGCTAGAAGAAAGTAGAATCTAGGCGAAATTAAATTTTACGTCGTTTACAAAAAAGCCGATTTCATAAAAATGTATGAAAGTCTAAAGTCATTTCAATGTTGATATGTAAGAAATTATAGATTTTATAAATATACTTAAATATGTAAACCACCGAGCGTCGTGAACAAATGTTTGTGATTGTGATACAAATATTTGCTCTAGCTACTTAGCTTTACTTAGGGTAACAAACTTTTGTGACCCAAAAAAGACTTGATTAATTCTAAATGCGGAACTCAAATACAATATACAGAATGCCATTCATGACAATTTTATAGTGTTGGTACATTATAATGTACTATTTTTAGGCTTTTTTATTGATTAATAAAATTATGCTTCATAATTTATAAAAAATATAATTATTAATACATTCTTATTCTTTTTAATATAACATAAAGTACTTCAAACATAGGTACATATTTAGAGATGTAATTATAGTAATTGCCTACTTGCGATTTTAACGATGAGACTGCCTTTAAATATTGTAATATAGACATTTTATTAATTTATATGTTGTGTTCGTCATTGCTACGTTTTGTAGGTACCCACGATCTAGCACAAATATCCTCTAGCAAGAATCCTGACACATGGTAGAGCCTCGTCTTAATCAATCTGACTTTTATTGACTTGGATCCTTGGATACAAACACAGATGTATCGATCTAAGGAGATCGGTCGAATCGCCGAGTTCATATGAAGACCGAGTATTGCGATCACCGGCCGTACTACATAACATGGTTCTAGTTGAGCATGCTTTAATATACACTATTCATTGCGCGCGTCTTACGGACTGCGAAGCAATGAAAGTTAGGCACAGCCGCAAAGGAGATCGGTCAAATCGCTGAGTTCATAGGACGGACTTCCTATGAACTCAGCGATGTGACGCGGACGGCTAAGTGGCGGTAATGTATGCCCACAGGGCATACACTTGTCACAAGTTAAACGCCGGCTTGGCCTATCTCCTTGTGTTATTAAATCTGTGGATACAAACCACGATCTAATCCACGGGGTAAGGGTCGATACGTCAGTATTGCAAGCGTATATAGTATGGTGACTGCTGACAGGCAAGCCGTATGCTTGTCTGTCATCCCAATATAAAAAAATGTTCTACCATGAATCAAAATTCTCCATTTTTATTGTTCTATGCGCTAGATAGTACATAATTTAATACTATGCTTGTCAGATTTATTATCTACGAGTAATTTATTGTTATAATAGTAATTAAAAGAATGAGTTAGGTACTTTGTCAATTACAATACCATGATCTTTTAACGGTTGTTAATAAAAATGTTAAATATTATTTACGATTTCTTTTAATTTGACTTTCCTTTCTTCTACGGAAATATTACAAGAGTGTGCGAATTAAAGTCTAACACTGATGATTTGTTAGTGAATTTCAGGTACAACACATTTGTTACTGTTAAATTTTATAGCGTTACCTTTGCCTTTCCATATTCACTACTTTTTCTAGTTTACGAAATCAAGCACCATGCAGTAAATATTTTTGCATAGTGGAAAAACACCAACGCTGACATAAAATATAATTATATCCTAAAATACTGCACCTACCCACCTATGTTTAATCGATTACCTATCTAATTTTAAAGTCCTTTTTTTTGTTGACGGGGAGGTCAAATGCATTTACGCATCGTCCCTGCGGGGTGGTGCCAACTGCAGGGGATATGTGGGACTCGAGGTAAAGTCGTTCCCTCCATACCCACTAAACATCCTCCCGGCCTGACCTTCAGTGCGCTATTACGGGACGGCTCGGGATCTGCGCACGTGCGCGCAACTACACCGAAATGGTCCCAACGCTGCCCGTCTAGGCACTCCTTGCACCAATTGGTGGCCAGCAGCCCACAGGGGCTACCGACTCTCCTCCATCGATGGCTGCTCGACCTGGCGTGTCCTGGCGAGGACACCGGGAACAGCCATCGGACCCAACCCGGGGAACTTCGGGTGCAGTCGTGGCCCTGAAAAGGGCCGTCCGGAACTAGCCGTGGTGGGAAAACAAAAACAACTCGACGATGGCATGTGACCTTGAATGCCAAGCGGACACACTTGACATCAAAAGCCACACACCCGCCGAGAAAGTTTCCCCACCACGTTACCAGGGTCCGCCACGAGGCTTCCGGACATGGACCCCATCTGATTTTAAAGTCCTAACATGGAATGTTGGTAATGAATATGAAAATGAAAAAGCTCTTTAAATGGACTTTGCTAAGTACTTTTAAATCGTCAAAACCCTACCACCATTTCGGGACGAAATTATATGATTGATAATTATTAGTATTCACATAATAGTGTTGTCGTCATTCCGAAAGTAAGACTCATTTTCATCCATCATAAATTGGTACTAGGTAAAGTCAGGGTAAGGTAATTCCCCTTGATATTCTGTTAGCTTATTTTATAACGATTTTAGTGACAAAAACTCCTATTTATAGTTTTATTACAAAAATTTTAACATTTTCCATTTTTATTACACGCGGTGAATTCGCGACAGGAAGTCCGGAAGTAATTGACACATGCGCGACACACAGGGGATATTGGGGTGTTTCTTCCCGGCGAAAAGCGAATTGTCGCGATCCCGAAGTGCTATCGTAGTGTGCCTTGGCAGGATGCCCGGAGAGGACCGGCGGTAGGGGGAGAACACCTGTACCTCGAGTGCATTGCAGGGATGGTGCATTTAAGCATTAAACCTTTTCGAAAAAAAGGTAGATACACCTTATTGGTCTAACTTAATTCATGGACACCTGAAAAACAACATAATCACAATAGCGAGCGTAGGTCTTTCGTAAATGATATCGGATATTTTAATTTTTAATCTCTCCAAGGAAAATTTTACGTGTCATAGGAATAAGTTGATCCATGTTGCTCGATTCCATCTTCGCCCTTATCATCACTTTTATTTATTAGGTACCATCAGGTGAGATGAAGGCCAAGAGCTACCCCGTCAAAGATAAAAAATGAAATATAAAAGCTCTGTTACATATGTATGCACAGAAAGTTCTGGTATGTACGTAGTTACGTACAGAAAGCTCTGGTAAAGGACATCAGACGCATAGAACGCTCTGGTACATATGCACAGAAATCTCTGTTACATAGGCACGTAGAGGAAGCTCTGGTGCATGGGCACGCAGAGAAAGCTCTGGTACATAGGCACGCAGAGAAAGCTCTGGAACATTGACACGCAGAGAAAGCTCTGGTACATAGGGACGCAGAGAAAGCTCTGGTACAGCCATACTATACTCGA
The DNA here is from genome assembly GCA_955850985.1 of Elophila nymphaeata. Classification (NCBI taxonomy): domain Eukaryota; kingdom Metazoa; phylum Arthropoda; class Insecta; order Lepidoptera; family Crambidae; genus Elophila; species Elophila nymphaeata. Next base: position 10,720,329 of record OY039070.1, read on the forward strand.
CCTATTTTTCCGCTCGGCCCCATAGTCACTGCTGCTACACTTAGCGGGCCGGAATAATCTAGCCCACACTGTATAATTATCATCATCATCATCAACAGCTCATATAATGTCCCCACCGAGGGTCTCGAGCCTACTCCACAGTAGGGGCGATTAGGCCTTAGTCAACCACGCTGGCCAAATGCGGGTTGGTTGACTTTACACACACCTAAGAATTTCTTCATAGGTGTGTGCAGGTTTCCTCACGATGTTTTCCTTCACCGTTAACGCATCGATTAAACGTACATATCAATTCAAAATTTGAAAACACATTGGTACATGGCGGGGATCGAACCGGTGCCTCCCGGGTGGGAGACTACGACCTTACGCACTACGCCACCGACACTGTTTAACATAACAATAAAATTAAACCACAATAAAAATAATGCAATGATTTTACGACCATTGTTCATAAAGCTACTGCTAATTTAAATGCTACATCAGGATTCGGACCTCGTAGAATGGGCTAGCGGGCCAATTGCGCCCCGCGGGCCGCAGGTTGAGTACCTATAGCTGCTCTGGTCCATACGTACGCGCAGAAAGCTCTGGTACTTAGGCACGCACAGAAAGCGCGGTGGGCTTCGCTTCATAAAGATAATAAAGGTAAGTCAGTCCTATACAATAATAAATTAAAAAAGTTCATAACGAACTGTTATCGTTTTTATTTTATTACTTTGTCTACGGGCCCTGGTGCATCATCTACCTACTTCTGCTGTTGATTGTTACCTGATACCTGCCCAAAAGTGCAAAGAAACTTTTTTGCGATGCGTTTTCAGCAACAATTCAAAGGGCAAAGGTATACCTTTGTTTTCATACTGAATGTGAGCGCGATAACTCTTAAACAGAATTTACGACCGGTGTAACAATAATTCGGGATATGTTTCCAGGTCATGAACGCTTTTAAATCTTTTGTGAAATCGCTCTCGGCTTATCCCACTTTATGACTCGTCAAATGAACACACTGTAGTAAATTGAGCCATAACATTTTATAATTAAGCGTATGTATTTCAAAGGGATAATTTGGAGCGGAAATTATGTTCGCAATAAAATAGCCGAGTAGCTGCAATTGGAAAGTACATTTGGATCGTTTTGTTAGTATTTACAACTAGGTGTGACGGCCAAATAGTTTCTGCTCTAAAATTTCGAAGTCTCGACATAGGCTCAATTCACACCGGGATTGCAGTGGCGCGGCCAGCACTTTCAGTATGAAGTTATTTTAAACTTTATCTATTCCCATCGCTGTACCTACCTCAAAAAGCAGTATCGAATAAAAGGCTAGAAAAAGTTCGTGCGCAACTGCTTGCGGGACGCCTCGAGCAGCCTCTCAGCTACGCGACTCTTTCGAGCTATACAAGCGATACAATGGGCTTAGAAAAGTGGCAATCGTTTCATATAAGACAATAAAACAACAATATAGCCAAATTCGGCATCATAGGCCATATTGCTTAGTTATCTACAACGTCTTGCGCTACCAACTTACGTAGGGATGACGGTTTGGCCATGATTTAACGACGGCATAACGTCCATTTCGTTCTTAACGATCTTCGTTAACGCTTAGTTCGGGTCCTATAGCCCAATTCACGTATTAAAACCGTTAGGATATCGCAGCGATTTAGTCGTTTAAACAATTTTTCGTATTCACGTACGTCAAATGAACCGATTTTGAAGTAGCTCGATCGCAATGTCGTTAAACCATCGTCGAACTGTATTCAGCTAATAAGTCGATTCAAAACTGCACCTGAAATGTCAACTGAGAGGTATGCAGCTAAAATATTCTCATATCACGTTCATGGTGGAGTGGTCAGTATAGCTGGCTTCACATCAAGCGGTCCGGGTTCGAATCCTGGTAGCGGCAAATGTTTGTGTGACGAACACGAATGTTTGTTTGCGAGTCATGGTTGTTTATATATTTATTTAAGTTTATTTATAAAAATATCTAAAAATTATTATGTATATTAAAAAAAAATGTCCGTTATCTAGTATCCGTAACACAAGTTCTTAATGATACTTACTTCGGGCTAGATAATTGGTGTGAGCGTGAAAATATATTATTATTATTATGTTAAATAATATCGATATTGATTGATTTAATTTGATTAGTTTATCGTAAATCACTGTTTTTGAAGTATAAAGTATATTTGAACCTTTTAGTAGAAAATCAAATCATTTTACGGGCATCTTTTTGGTTTCCTTGACAAGTGGTTCAGATGTGCTTTAGTTCCGATCCTATTGAGTTGTCGTCCTATCGAAATGTAGTTGAGTAACATGTGAATACCAAAGTTGGATAGGACTACGATCGAACGATTTCTAAACTACAACGATTTTTAGATCGAATGTATTTACGTGAATTGGGCCACTGGTCTTTTAAGTAGGGTAGATATGTAGATAAAGCTTAAAATAGTTTCGCCGGTCAAATCGCGTTGCTGACGGCATCTGTCGCCCGCTGCCATCTTGTGTGAATTGAGCCTTATAGCGGTATTACGCGGTTCGGAAGGCATAAAAACATAGCATAACAATAATTTGTCCCCTGGGATTATGTATAATGTTAGCTCTACCATTTTACCGTACAAGTTGTATTTCTTTACGCTTTTCGTACAAGATGATAGCAGTGTTGGCGTTATTTCCTATCCGCATTACGTACTTCTACATATTTGTTATTACTTATGTGATAGATTGATTCTATTAGTTCCATATGATGAACACGCTTATAATACCAAAGAGGTTGAGCAGAGCTTTATGTAACACTTGGTTATACTTACATAAAGCTACATCTGGCAGTCTCGTATTCGAAGTCTATGCGAAATTTAATAAAAGAAAGCTTTTTTGGGGCAATGTGTTTATTTTTTAAAGGGGCTTCAAACCCAAAAAGTAACTAAACTTTCAGTGAAGCAACTAACAAAAGCCCTCAACCAGGGCCCCGATCGCGGTAATATAAAACACAAATAATTATCTTCGTTTCGTTTGTGTTCCAGCTGCGTTTGCGTTCCATTTGAGTTCCAGTCAATGTGAAATTCCTTATCGTGGTAAAGTCGCGGCACAGCACATTCTAAAATCTCCAAATACGTCATATTTATGTATAAGAATGTTTTAAGTAAAGTACCAAAAATCCGTTAACGTTCGTGCGTCGTTTGAGAAAAAGTAGCGTCCTTTGAAATGTAATCTAAACGTGACTTTGGCAGCGTTTGTGTTTCATCTGCGTTCGACACTAAGAGCAATATTTGCTCTTAGGTTCGATATGCGTTCGGACCATCTGTCAAATCAACACCGCAATACGAAAACATTAAAAAGTTGAATTTCATTCGTGTTCCACACGCGCTTCATCTTGAAATTATTTACCGCGATCGTGGCCCAGGACAGATGTTACACTTCAATCATTTCGGCCAGTTTATCGTTCTTCGGTAATTTATCGGTCGTCTAGGTTACCACCGCCTTTCTTATTTCTGCCGTGAAGCTGTGTTTCGGATTGAAGGCAAAGGGAAAGGAAGCCAGTGTAATTACTGGACATGGAAGGCAAGTATCTATAGGCGACGGTAACCACATAACAGGTGGACGGCAAGCTTGTTTGCCATCTCGTAAAAAAAGGGGTTCACCCTTGTTTGGTATAACAACGTTTAGTCGAAGAGAATAATTACTTTGTATAATATCGATTAATTAAGATAATTTTTATTTCATCGAATTTTTTATTGACCAATAGGTTAGCGAGGAGCGAAGCGACGAGCGAGTTAGGTTCGAGCGCAGCGAACACCGCGCGAGAAGCGACTTCACTGAATTATTACTGAACGGAATATTCGATACGATCTTTCGACCAAATCATTATTAGTCTAGTTAAACATTAGGTTAAATAAAATTAGTGCATTTGAAAATTCGGTGAAATGACATTATGTCAAAGAAATAATTATGCTAAATAAAATTCTACCAATTAAATATTCGGTCAAATGAATAATTATGCGAAATGACTTTATTGTAACTTAAATTAGCTGAAACGATTTTCGACTAAACGTTGTTATACCAATCAAGGGTAAACCAAAAAAAGGCTTACCTACCGCCAGAATAGTTGCTAAAAAATATATATTTTTTTTAAATTGTTTATGTACCTATCTATAGTCGGGGAGCATGACCGAGTTTTTATTCTTTCGCATTCTTTCTTTATTAGTTATAATAAAAGTGTTAACAGCATAATTGTGTTCCGACAGTTACTGATAGTGATAAGATGGCCAGATGACAATTCCGAGTGAAGCTCATAAATAAAAGCTTATAAATATTTTGACACGCCTTCAGACATTTTCCATAACTAGATAAATAAAAATCTCTCAAATGGAACAGCGTTTCATGCCGAAAATACATCTATAACAAGTTATTACAAATCAACTGCTGGGAACTGGCGGAAATTCAGTCTCTCTCCGACATCCGGCGACTCTACGATATACATTTCTACCTACATGAATTTACTCCGTAGAGAGGCAAAACCATTAAGTTTTCCCTGAGCTACAATGGCGGTTTACTCTGCTAGCTTTAAATTTGCATAGACAAGGTTCAAACATCCAGGCAGGTACCTATCTATCTATATTCTTCCATTTTACGAAGACAACAAAGGTGTAGTGTAATAGCTAGCTAGTTGTTGCCCGCAACTTCGTCCGCGTGGAATAGTTATTGGGCAGCATTTTAAATTTGTGTTCGATACTTAATTTTCTACTAATCACATACATGTTTCCAATAAATTTAAGTATAGTTAACAGACAGATTTGTCAGGACTTACGAACGAACTTTTATCTCCCATTTCATCCCCACGTGGGTCGAAATTTCAAAAACGCTAGAACAAATGCCTACTTAATTTATGTTTAACTGGTCAGTGCTCATGAAGGCATAAACCTGCGCGATCGCCATCGGTGTCAGATTCATATGAATATATTCTCGTACTAAGTATTACTGATGTAGGTATTATAATACGCATAAGACACTTAACAATAAGACAAATCAGTGCTTAATTTTTAATTTACATTTACAAAACTTTCTTTGGAAGACTGGACGTCGCCGACCAACAAAGCAATACGGTAGTTCGATTTGGCATGCACTTGGCAACCCGTGAGTTATAGGGCAAGTCGTTGCCAGCACACTCTGGGCACTATGCCATAGGTTCAATAACTTCAAGCTACTAGTTATTTAGTATCTAGATGCGTTTTTGAATAGTAGTGCTTTATCCGCAATCAAAAACTTAAAGCTCTCATTTCATGATGTTTTTTTTATAAAATGGTGTAGCAAATGACACATCTATCCCACCTGATGACGAGCGGACTTGGAACACAAATGCAAAGATTAAATAGTGTGAGAGATAAAATCTGCGTCGCACAAGCCACGTCTAACTAAAATGTGCTCTTTTGATGCCTCTTTTTTGAAAGACCAAGGATTGTAGGACGTATGCTGGCTAAAATCTGCGTCGCACTAGCCACGTCTAAAAGGTGTTTTTTCACGCCTCCATTTTGAAAGTCATCAAATACTTATGTCAGTCTCATACTTATGTTCATAGAATGAAAATATGTCTCGCTTTAATTATTGTTTTCGAGTGGATAAAGGTTAAGGATTGCTAAAAGTATGTTCATATTTTTGTATATGACTGTACTCAGAGCTAATTACTTAAGTAAGCACATCGAGATTAAGTCGAAGAAGATTTAAGGTGTAAATAACTAAAGGAATAAGTATTTTATAAAGAAGGTAAGTCTTTAAAGAAAAGCTAGTAAACCTTCAGTGACCCATTTTAGGAGACACTCAATAGATTTGATCATATCTACCTGGCTTAATGTGAGAAGTTTAACGTGTGAAAGTACCCATGCTTTTGTACCCATTTGTTTGGTCTCGCCCTAGTAAATTCATTGCCAATCTATAAACGTCAGTAATTATAAATCTATGCTACTGACGCACAAAAGATGAATTAAATTATTGATAATTTTACATTACTGAAAGTGATTTTGCTGTAACTGAATATGGTGTTTTGTTTTTGATCGTCGTTTCTGCTGTTGGCGTACCAGTGTTGTAAGCGACTGTAGTTGTCTAAGGTTTGAATCTAACCTTTTGTAACTTTCGTTGGCTGCTTAGCATCAGATGGACTGTAGGTACGCTTGACAACCATATAACATATAACATTATTAATTGACGAAAAAATTATGCAAGTTATGGTCACTAATTTTCTTGGTACTCATGTATTATTGCCTAAAGCAAAAGCAAAGCGTAAAAGTAATTTTGAACGCCTATGCGTGCTACTCTAGTTAGAAGACACTTAATACTCAAGGCACTTATATCAATTCCTTGGTTCAGTGAAGCGAAAGTAAGAGTGTTAGCTAGATACGGTAAGCGAATAAGAAAATTATACGGCCTTTAATGCTTGTAGCTTATAATAAGCATGTGTGGTTAGGGACGTATTGTATCAATATTTCAACAGGACTTGGAAGTCCTATTTATTCAAAGCGAAAGAAATTCGCACGACGGAAAAGCGTGACTATGCATATATGATCTCTTTAACTAAATTATGGAGGGTTTTCTTAAGTGGATTAATTATTCTATCGTATTGTTATATACGACACGACGGAGTAATGAATCCACTAAAAGTAAGGTGCTTCATATCATCTAGCATTTGGTAAATTTTAAAAACATTTTTAATTCTAAACAAATGCAAATGATAAAACATTCGAGTGTTTCAAGTACCGGTAGGTTGTGGTGACGGCACACTTAACAGCGTGCATTAATCGAAGTACCAATTATATTTTTTACGCTGTCTTGTTGTTAGATACACAATACGCATGTCTAAGTGACCCCATACACACATAGACATTGCTCTCAGAGCGATAAGTCCACTAGCTGGGAAGACCTAGGACACGGTAATAATGATAATATTACCGTGCCTAGGATGTACGATCGGAAAATGCCCGCAAGCTCGGATTTCTATCTATCGGAAGACTATATTTCATTAAATTATTAAAAATATCTGAGTGCATTTAACTATGTTATAATATCAATATTATGTCTAGCATTATATGTATTTTAATATATATTAAGTATATTAAATGAGTTTAATTTTAAATACATTGTAAAATCGTCATTGAAATTTATAAATATATTTGGTATACCTATTTAACATGTTACTTAAATTTATTACTTACTAGCTTTTGCCCGCGACTTCGTCCGCGTGGAATAATTACTTTAGGCAGCATTTTTTTGTGTAGGTACTTATTATGCAAAAAACACACATACAAACTGCAGTGCACTACAGTAAATGGCATTTTTACAATCTACCATTTTATGTTTCTCCATCCTTTGCTACTTACTCGCAACCTTTCATCCCCACATGGGTCAATATTTCAAAAACGCTAGAACAATATTTGCGTTTTAGGGTTTTATCTTCGGTAATGAGGAATCGCATAAAAATTTTCATCTCATATTTCAACCCCTTCATTCCCTTTTTCACAAAAAAGGTAAGTAGCTTTTATTCCATTTCGAGGTTTCGTCTATTTTTGTACCAAATTTCAATAAATTCGGTTCAGGTGTTAGGCGTGAAAGCGATTAAGCTAAAAAGTCACGTCCACCATCTTGGATCTCAAAATGGATGCTGTATTCTGAATCCTGACTCCGAATACAGCATCCATTTTGAGACCTCCGAAAACTACAAAACTGATATCCATATCAAGTTTAAAATTCGCGTCCGCCATCTTGGATATCAAAATGGAACCCTGTAAACCACGAAAATGATATCCATATTAATAATAAGTTAAGTAGCGTCCACCATCTTGGATCTAGAAATTGATGACGTATTTGGAATCGCGACCCCCGAAAACTACAAAATTGATACCCAAATCGCTTTTATGTTAAAAAGTCCCATCTGCCATCTTGGACCTCGACGTAGATGATAAAAAATCCCATCTGCAATCTTGGATCTCGACGTAGATGATGTATTTGGAATCAGGACCCCCGAAAATCTCGAAAATGATACCCATATTCTTATTAAGTTAAAAAGTCACGTTCGCCATCTTGGATCTCAAAATCGATGTTTTATTCGGAGTCAAAACCCCCAAAAATCTCGAAAATGATACCCATATCGATTTTACATTAAATAGTCGCAACCGCCATCTTGGATCTCGAAATAGATGTTTTATTCGTAATCCGGACCCCCCAAAACCACGAAAACGATACCCATATTGACATTATGTTAAAAATTCGCGTCCGCCATCTTGGATCTCAAAATCGATGTTTTATTCGGAGTCAGAACCCCCAAAAATCTCGAAAATGATACCCATATCGATTTTACATTAAATAGTCTCAACCGCCATCTTGGATCTCGAAATAGATGTCGTATTCGGAATCAGGACCCCCAAAAACCACGAAAATGATACCCATATTGACATATGTTAAAAATTCGCGTCCGCCATCTTGGATCTCAAAATAGATGGTGTATTAGGAATCGGGACCTCCGTAAACCACGAAAATGATACCCGTATTGACATCTTGTCAAAAAGTCGCGTCCGCCATCTTGGATCTCGAAATAGATGTTTTATTCGTAATCAGGACCCCCAAAAACCACGAAAATGATACCCGTATTGACATCTTGTCAAAAAGTCGCGTCCACCATCTTGGATCTCGAAATAGATGTTTTATTCGTAATCAGGACCCCCAAAAACCACGAAAACGATACCCATATTGACATATGTTAAAAATTCGCGTCCGCCATCTTGGATCTCAAAATGGATGGTGTATTAGGAATCGGGACCTCCGAAAACCACGAAAATGATACCCGTATTGACATCTTGTCAAAAAGTCACGTCCGCCATATTGGATCCTGTTATAGATGCTTTATTCGTAATCCGGACCCCCAAAAACCACGAAAACGATACCCATATTGACATTTTGTCAAAAAGTCGCGTCCGCCATCTTGGATCTAATCGGGACCTCCGAAAACCACAAAAGTGATACCCATATCGATATTATATTAAAAAGTCACAACCGTCATCTTGGATTGGATCTTTATTTCTATCATGTACGAAGTGTCTAAATTCAAAGTTTCATGGTTTTATCTCTAACCATGACGAACTTCCATACAAATTTTCATCCCCAATTTCATCCCCACACGGGTCTAAATTTCAAAAATCCTAGAACTAATATTCCTTTTTTTCTTATTAAGTCCCTAATTTCCAAGTATCATGGTTTTATCTTTAACAATGACGAAGTCCCATACAAACTTTCATCCACTATTTCACCCCCATACAGGTCAAAATTTAAAAAATCTTAGAACAAATATTTCTTTTTGTCTTATTAAGTGCCTAAATTCAAAGTTTCATGGTTTTATCTTTAACCATGACGAAGTCCCATACAAACTTTCATCCACTATTTCACCCCCATACAGGTCAAATATTAAAAAATCTTAGAACAAATATTTCTTTTTGTCTTATTAAGTGCCTAAATTCAAAGTTTCATGGTTCTATCTTCAAAAATGACGAACTTCCATACAAACTTTCATCCCCTTTTTCAACCCATACAACCTTCTTTTCGCGATAAAAAGTAGCCTATGTCCTTCCCCGAGATTTAATCTATAGTTGTACTAATTTTCATCAAAATCGGTTCAGTGGCTTAGACGTGAAAGCTTAACAGACAGACAGACAGACAGACAGACAGACAGACAGAGTTACTTTCGCATTTATAATATTAGTAAGGATAAGGAAGTAAGGATTTGGGCTCTATAGTGGTTTAGAATAGTATATTTTCTATTGGAAAAATAATTTTCGCAAAGTATTGTTTGCCATTATAATGCTGGTATTTCATCTGAAAGATAGCTCCAAACTGAATTTTGGTAAAACTGCGCTATATGATTCGCCTCGCTTTAAAAAACTATGAGTGTAAATTAAAATATCTCTTAGTCTAAGATCCGAACCTAAATCGACCTTCACCGAGCTGATAATAGAATGAAACATATTTTATTATTAATTTAGTATATTAGAAAATATATTAAAAATGGGTTGTCTAAAAAAATCCTGGACAGACTATTTTTAATTATTTTTTGAAAAATGATTTTTAATAAAATATTGCAACATCAAGATAATAAGAAAATTTTGTCGCGCGCTTATGATGATATAAATTTTTTTCTATTATCCAATCGAGTGAAAGTAACTGATATCGACATACCTGTTCATACCTGACAACCCAGTAGTTCGCGCAGGTAAATAATAGACAACCCAATGCCTGCACATTCTATACGGTTTCTACTATCAGTCAGGACAAAATTTTCTTATTATCTTGATTTTGCAATATTTTATTCATTTTTTTTTAAAAATCATTTTTCAAAATTTAATTAAAAATAGTCTGTCCAGGATTTTTTTAGACAACCCATTTTTAATATATTTTCTAATATACTAAATTAATAATAAAATATGTTTCATTCTATTATCAGCTCGGTGAAGGTCGATATAGGTTCGGATCTTCTACTATCTCTATAGTGGTTTTAATCAAGAATTAATCATCTTATAATACATAATTTCCCTGCAAAGTCTATTGACATCGCTTTAAAATTAGGTCCGAAAAATCCACAAAATGTGACAATTTTGACATAAATAGAGTACACGCCCTAATAGTACCGCCTCTTTTTACTGATAGAGAGGCGATGCGTTATGGTCCGTAGCCGTTTCGTAGCCACCATTCCGTAGCATTTCATCACTCGCCTGCACTGCTCCCAATTTTAAATGGGGTCGTCGTAATATGTTTTCTTCTTCCACTCTCCTCGATCAGCCGCCATTCCAGCATTAACACCCGTCTTTGGCCTATCATCATTCACTCAGTCTATCCATATTTCCTTCGGTGTTCCTCTCCTAATAAATCGATCCACATTAATTCTCATTACTTTCTTTGTTACATGCCTATCATCTTTTTTCATTATATGCCCATACCATGCCAATCTGTTCTCAGTCTTTCTGCCACTGGTGTTACTTTCAAACTTCCTCTAATGAACTCATTCCTCACGTAACACCACACATCCACCATACTGTCGTCCAAGCGATAAATGCTGTAAGGAACATTTTTTTTGAAAATGCTCATTGAGCGAAAATAGCTTAGAACGCGTTGTGGTCACAAAAAAGTACACTCCGCCTGGTCATAAAAAAATAACCCTAACCTACCCATCAGTCGGCCACAGGATTCAAAAAGATAATTATCAATAACAGATGTGGATGTAACTTATGCTACAGTATTCTAATGCTTAGGTAGATAGTATGACGTAGAATTGTTTGCAGCAAGTTTCTCGTGTTCCACATAAACTTCAAACATCATATACCTAAGATAATAAATCATACCTAATATTGAGAGCTTAACAAGACAAGGGTTGCCGTAATCCATTTATAGTAAATAATACCTATTATCCTGTGTATCAATAGGTGCGTGACGCTTGACCGGTTGCTTCATCTTACATGGGCCTTATTTGAAAGGCCGTTTAATAAATATGAAGTTCATTGGATCTATAAACGCCTGTCGGTCGGGACGGAAACGAATTCCTTCCTATTAAAAAGCTTAATTTTTGTTCACAATCCACATATAAATTGCGATCTATTAAATTTAATACTTAGGACTTTAAAAAAACCTTGTTAATCCAGCGATTAAACATGAAAAATATTTAGCGGAGTAACATCAGCAATAAAATCCTTAAAGAATTTGTTATAAGCTACTAACACTTTTTTGCTACATTGATTACTAAAATTTTTAATATTCAGCAATTTGTTCACCTAAGAAAACGTGTGTCGGAGTTTTCATATCGGTCTCATAAGGGCTCTCATGTTTTTGCTAGCTTTCTTTTAATAAAATTTCATACACATTTATAATAAACATGTTCACAAAAAGCATGAAAGTATATTTTCAAATATTTGACGTATATACATGGCTATGAATTGTTGAAAAAAATCTAGTGTTTTTCTTCCTTCACATTAGGTTACAGTATACTTATAATATGTGTGTAACAACTTCGAGTGGTGATATATTGCATTAACAAAAAAAGCATGTACAAAAACAAACAAGTAAGCTTTTAAAGTCTGAAAGTGAAAAAGAAAAGTTAACGTCCAATATTGGCTTTAGTGATGGAGAACGTAACATTGATGGTCCTAAGAACATTCGATAGAAAAGAAATTATGATTGATGTTCCACTCTTGACCTCAATCTGACATTGGATACGACAAGATCGACGAGTGAATTTGCACAGAAGGTGTTTGTATACTCAACGTTGGGAGGCTGACGAATTGTATGCACAAAATAATCATGCGGATTGACGTGAACCGTAAGACTCATAAGCTGACGTCGGTCGCGGATGTTTTTTTAGTTACAAAGCTTTTGTAATTTTGTTGTAGGGTTATTGCAAAATCCAGGTTATTAGAAAAAAAGTAGGTAGCGAGTTGTGGAGCGTAGCGGAGTGCTAGCTTGCACAGTTTTCATTCTTTATAATACTAGAGGATTCGAAAATTAGTATTTACTTTTTCTAATGTCGCAAAAAGTGACTCCCTATTTTCTAATACGAATAGCTAACTAACAGCACTCAACGTAACTTGCCTGCAAGGTTGTGAAGGCAACTTTAACGTAAGCATGTGTCACCCTTTTTTTTTGTTGTCGGGGAGATCAAATGCATTTAATCATCGTCCCTGAGGGGTGGTGCCAACCACAGTGGATATGTGGGACTCGAGGTAAAGGTGTTTCTTCCATACCCACAGGGGCTGGCGTTAGTCGGTAGCCCCTGTGGGCTGCTGGCCACCAATTGGGGCACAAGGAGTGCCTAGACGGGCAGCATTGGGACGAGCTCGGTGTAGTTGCGCTCACGTGCGCAGATCCCGAGCCGTCCCAGAATAGCGCACTGGAGGTCAGGCCAGGGAGGATGTTTAGTGGATATGGAGGGAACGCCTTTACCTCGAGTCCCACATATCCCCTGCGGTTGACACCACCCAGCAGGGACGATGCGTAAATGCACTTGACCTACCCGTCAAAAAAAAAAAAAAAATAAGGCTCGAGACTCTCGGTGGAGATGGGGACATTATATAAGCTATTGATGATGATGACTTTTCTTCGATCTGGTCTCCAATTGATCAAAACCACACTGAAAGATTTGACGCTATTCGACGTAAGTGCGCTTTATGCTCTAAGTGTGGCTTGAGTCGTAGAACCCATTACTTTGTTATGATATTTGACTGGTAGACTCTTGAACCAATCATCAAACTTGACTTTCTAGTGTACAAATTGTACCTAAATGAATAAAGAAATTTGAGCTTTTATGGCTAGCTTAGAGAAACGTAGGTGGATCTATGATTTCCTCCATCAAATAGCTAACGGATTATGTGATAGCGGCTTACTGGAGATGCTGTTGTTCAGAGTACCGACTCAGTCTGTGCTAATTTCACGGGTATTTCGTGTGTCGTTATCGAGGAACAACGTGTCCCAAAACAATCCTCTCCATAGAATGTGTTTAAGTTTTATCGAAGTTTGTTCCGATTGTGATCTCTTTAACTGTACCGTTCCTGCTTTTAAACGTTCACTAAAAGCGATGATGTTACATAACATTTTTTTCCTTTATTTTTATGTTAAGTAACCTTATTCTTTGGTTAATGCTGTACAATTCTATCATTAGGCACAGATATAATCTGTTTTAATTTAAAGTTACTTTTATATATTTTCCATATGTTGTCTGTAATTGTGCCATAAAAAAATGAAAAATAAATTCCATCGACCGATGCCGATCGATAGCTTTGTCTGGTAACAGGACCCCTGACGCAAACAGAGATGTGCAAGCTGTCATAGCAAAAAGGGAACCTTTGGTCCCCACTCGGTAAATATCTACCGCGAGACAATTAAAAACAATTAATGTGTCTGAATTTTATTAATGATCCACAGATTAAATATTTGGGTGTCTATGAAAATACCGTTGTATTTATTTGGTTCTATTTAGGTAGCTCTATCTCACGGTGACTCCAAGACACAGTTTGAAACTTGTTTACTTAATGTTGGTATCTGTTCAGGTGTAGTAGCCCTAACCTTGTTTAAGATGCCCGGCATTTGGGTTGTGGTTACAACTTAAACGTGATAGTAGCGACAAACTTGAAATTGGGTGTTAATTCTATGCGAAGGAGTTACAAATGGTTTCTGAATAGAGACTAGAAACCGCATCATTATTGTTTTAACTTTGGTTCAAATATTATATCATATAAGTAGTTTATAAAACGGCAAACGTTATTTTGCCTTACAAAAATGATTAAATTACTAAAATGGCTATAAAAAAATAGGGGTTGGTAATAAAAAAGTAAAAATTTAGGGTTGTATGTATTTTTTAATGCCACATAATAAAAAAAAACAAAACATTTCGTCCAAAAATGAAAAATAAAAATTTAGGGGTGGATTACCCTTAATATTTAGGGGGATAGATGTTGTCCGATTCTCAGACCTACCCAATATGCACACAAAATTTAATGAGAATCGGGAATTCGGAGGAGTTTAACCACAAACACTGCGATACGAGAATTTTATATATTAGATATGATTTGTTTCTTAAATAACAACGTATTTAAGATCTTTAGATTCTTCTTTAATAAAAGGTAAGTAGAACTTAAAAAAAAACTTTTATAACAAAAAATCTTACAGCAGAAAAATATAAGAACTCAATTGTGACCGGGCAACTTAACATACGAACTTAAAGTGTACAATAGTATAGTAAACACTACGCGTGCAACACGTATGTCATCATCATCAACAACTAATAAAATGTCCCCACCGAGGGGAGAGCCTACCCCACATTAGGAGCGATTAGGGCTTAGTCAACCACGCTGGCCAAGTGCGGGTCCGTCGACTTCACACACAACCGAAGAATTTCTTCATAGGTATGCGCAGATTACCTCACGATATTTTCCTTCACCGTGAAAGCGTCGACTAAACGTACATATGAATTCAAAATTTGAAACCCATTTAGGTATGTAACGGGGCTCGAACCGGGCGGCAGACATTGCCGTTACGCACTACGCCACCGACGACAAGCTGTTACAACATCAATTTATTTAAATTTAAAGTTTATTTTCTTCTTTTTAGTCCGCCATCTTGGGCCGTCCGGCTTAGAGGATTTACTCAGCTAAACATGCATTGTCACCCAAACTAAAACGTGTATGCAAAATTACATCACAATCGGTTTCAAATCCAGCCTCAAAATCCATTCGCAAGATTTGACCTTGAACATACATACACATAATTATTGCAAGTTAAATAAAAACTAAAAAACGGATGCATACAAGAAATAATGATATTCCAAAAATTGTCACATGCTTTATAATTTTAGTAGATCCTTGTAACCTGTTGCAGGTTAGGTACAATTATTTTTTCATTAAGCAGACTTTCTACTTTATCGTAGGCTGACGCATTATCAAAAAATCGGGGAGTGGTCTCCCCTTGACTTTCTCGAATACCGGAAACGAGTCAAAGGTTGATAGAAACCTTATATTTTGATGTCATATAAAATGCATGTTAAATTTTGGTCACCCATCCGAGTGCCGATCGCGCACTTGGTTGGGTTGCTTAAATTTCGTGATCGACGGCTCAAAAGTTGATAGAAACCTTATATTTTAATAATAATAAAATATTTATTTCCAAGAGTGTTTTGATTTTGATGTCATACACGTAAAAATGTTATGATAATGTTAAATTTTGTAGCAAAAAGTTAGTTTGTAAAATTCTATAGCAAGTCGTCCGCCACCTTGCTGTAACGCCGCCCCGCTCGTCCTTGGGTTCGAGTCCGCGGCCTTATAAAAATGCTACGAGAGTTGATAGCTATGGAATGCTAAGATAATTGATAACTTCAAGGCAGGCAATTATAATAATTAAAAACAAATATAATTTAACAAGATTTAATTACCAGGCGCGTTGTCTGTGCCACCGTTTCTACTCAATTCTCCAAGAGACAATGGGAATAATAGAAAAGTTCGAACAGAGCCTGTGTTTAATGGTCATGTTCCAACCATTGCCTCCAATGTCGAGTTCCATTAACACAATAGCACCATGTTAATTTTGTTTTCATTAAGTTTTCGCCAACCTGCTCTTTTCAATTTCAAAACAAGCAATTGCTTTAGGAGCATTAGTACTTCGCAATGTTATTTTTAACTAAAGGTCACATAATACTGTAACGTTATTGTTCTTTAGCGGTCGTGAATTTGACACGTGATGTTATATTAATATTGTTTTTGTTCGATTACGGTCCATAGGTTTAGGTTATTGACCTATGTACAATGGCGGTCTTCCGTGCTTAATAATATTATGCATCGTATTCAACTGGTCAGCAGATTAACCTACCCATTTAGGTAGTATTTTTGTCGCTCATTCTAGAATTTTTAGTTGCTCTGTTTATTATTTATTTAATAATAATAAGCTTAGCGACTCAAAAAACGGTTTCCTTCAATGCCTAAAATTTACTGCGGCGTCGACTCGTCTCTGATTTACTTTAGTATTTTTACTTCGATTTCCAATAACAATAAATAGATAAGTAACAAATACAAATGAAAGGTTTTTTTTTGATAATTGTCAGCCTTTGCATTGCGCTAATATCCAACGCGTTTGTTGTGAAAAATGCACGCTAACGATTATGGCCTTACGTGCTCAAGCACACACTGTCTTCAATAGTCATTGATCTCTGAATCCTACTAATATTTAAAGTTATGATGAATGTTAGAGTCATTTAGGAAGTAAATTTGGAAGAAAAGTTATAACCGGTGGAATGTTAATTTTTTTTCGAAAATGGTTTAGAGCGGACTATACTTTCATAATAATAATAAGTGCTTTAGAGAACTAATTTTAAAATTATTCTAATAATGGAATGGGCCTCTTTTATTAATTGTCAAGATGTCTCAAGCCAGTGTTGTAAAATTACATTTCTGGATAAAACTCTGCTTTCACGCAAAACCACTTAACGGTTTTTAATGAAATTTTACAGTAATATAGCCCATAAGAGTAACACATGGGCTACAATTAAACCAACATTGACGCGAGCGACGCCACAGGCGACAACTAGTAAGGAATAAAGTTGAAAAATTGTACATGAAAGTTTTTCTGTCGTATGGTCATTACCTAGATATTGGTAGACTAATTAAATATGTCATTCATTCTCGACATAACTTTTATTTATAAATTGCCGAATACACTTCTCAGAGGGTCTGCTTGAAGCTAATGATCTCTCACTTTACTGCTTTGTGTACAAGTGAGATAGTATGAAGATCTCTAAAATGTGAAGTTATTGACCTCTTTATTGAGCCTGGTAGACAAAGACTATCTGGTAGACAATACGGCCGTTTACATACTTTGACAATTTAATATGATTTCATTGATATAAAGTTTAACTTGAGTAGTTAATAAATTATTATATAAATAACTGTGAAAATAACTAGACATCGAGTAGAAAGATTTAGATTTAAAGTTATGGTGAATGTTAGAGTCATTTAGGAAGTAAATTTGGAAGAAAAGTTATAACCGGTGGAATGTTAATTTTTTTTCGAAAATGGTTTAGAGCGGACTATACTTTCATAATAATAATAAGTGCTTTAGAGAACTAATTTTAAAATTATTCTAATAATGGAATGGGCCTCTTTTATTAATTGTCAAGATGTCTCAAGCCAGTGTTGTAAAATTTCATTTTTCGATAAAACTCTGTTAACTTAGCTAATTCATAATTAATCGAAAGCAGATGCTGGCGACATTCAAAAGAGGCCTTTCGTTTTGACGTTTAGGCATAATTATTGTTTAAAACATTTTGTCTTAATTACTACGTTACAAATTGTGCTAGATTTAAAACGACAGCTGGTGGGCGTTTAGAGATTAGAATTTTTAATTTACTATAAATTAACTCAATATCAGGCGGTAACTAAATATTAATAAATTATTTATTTGAATTTGCTACGATAAACTACATAAGCTAACGTTTGTAAACGCAAAAATAAAATTATTCCATAATGTAAGGTAGTTTCATCTTAACTGTGCGTCAAATATTTACAAAAATATTTCGTTCCGGTCTTAGAAGTGCAAATTTCAAAGATTTGATGAAACGATGTTTACCATAAAAACATAAGCACCAAGCACTGACAAATTTCGACAGCGAAAAGCAGTGTCTCGGTGGCGTAATTGGTCAACGCATCCGCCCGGATTGTGGAAGTGGTGTTCGAGTCCCGCCTGAGGCAAGTCCTCCTTTTTTGAAGTCGGTTAAAATATTGCTTCTTCCCAAATTTCATGATCCTAGATCAAGGCGAAGTACTAAAGGTTTCTTTACTGTTTTGATTCCCTCGCGAGTATTATTATGATAATTGGTGTGCAGACAAGCATATTTGGAGGTAAGCAGTCAGCTTTACCTGACGGTTGCAACTTTGATCTGACGCTCACGAGCTGCCAACCCTAGACCCCTTCGCTACCCTGTGGAGCTTTGACAACGAATAGATACATCTTAATATAATATATAAAATTCTCGTGTCGCGGTGTTTGTGGTTAAACTCTTCCGAAACGGCTTTCCCGATTCTCATGAAATTTTGTGTGCATATTGGGCCATTTTAGTAATTTAATCATTTTTTGTAAGGCAAAATAACGTTTGCCGGGTCAGCTAGTATATTTATAGAATAGAATATATATATTAGAACACCACAAAATATTAGTATTTTTCGACTGTGGTCTTCTGTAACATGGAGGTACTACTCCAGTTCAGGGGCTGCAAATGGGAGCGGCTAGATCGCTGTACCTTTCCTCGACGTAGAAGTAGTAGACTCATCTAAACAGATTTCTTTTGTTTTTTCTTAAGTACCTACTGCACATGGCGCGGTCAGGTTTTGAATCCTGGTAGATACAAATGTTTGTGTGATGAACACGAACAGTGACAGAGTAAAGTCTCCAGAGCCCCATCATCATCATCAATAGCTCATATAATGTCCCCACCGAGGGGTTCTAGCCTACCCCACATTAGGGGCGATTAGGCCTTAGTCAACCACGCTGGCCAAGTGGGAGACGATGCTCTTACGCACTGCACCACCGACGCCATTTGATTTATTAAAAACCCCGGAGTCAACTTTTGTGTAAATGAAAGAAAACGGGATTTAAACCACGTAGTGCCTCTGTTTTTAGGTTAAACAAATATTTCTGCCATCGTGGTGGACATCATCCATAACACAAGTTCTTAATGCTTAATTTAGGCTATTGGTGTGAGCGTAGAAATAAATTATAATGATAATATTATTAATATTTAAACGTAACGATATGTTAGTTTAAAGTAATAGGTACCTACATTAACTTTTTTGTATTTCGATATCACATTTTATTCCTTTAGTTCAACGTTTCGTAACACTTTTTAGCGTTTTACTTTACTTTTTAGCGAAACAATTCATCTTTCCTTCTTACTTTAAGTATGAGTTTTTGTTAACTGAAGCTGCGAGTAATTTAAGTGTTCACTTAGCTAAGATGCGTTTGAGTTTTTA
This sequence comes from Elophila nymphaeata, assembly GCA_955850985.1. Taxonomy (NCBI): domain Eukaryota; kingdom Metazoa; phylum Arthropoda; class Insecta; order Lepidoptera; family Crambidae; genus Elophila; species Elophila nymphaeata. Next base: position 10,739,843 of record OY039070.1, read on the forward strand.
GTCGTAAAAGGATTAATCATAATGTACTTAAAATCTTTTTATAAATTCTTTTTGCTTAACAAAATTTCTTAGCTGTTAATTTTGTTAACTTCTCACGTATAGGAAAAAGGCTCATAAAATTTTGGCGTATTTGCACGTAACCAATTTTCTTAATCCGATAAAGGATTTTACTCGACAGCAATATTCTAGCTTTCTGATATAAAATAATTATTATCCGTGGCGCTACAAGCGTATTATTGAAATTGGAAGAGCTTATAATAGAGTTTATTAGGTTTTTTCATCAATATATGACGAACGAAAAATCAGGCTTGATTATAGATGTATATTATATGTGTGAGTAATAGGGATTAAGGTAAAAGTACGTAATGTCGACAGTGTCCCAGTACTCGACAGTTTTCCAAAAAATGCAAATATCACTGATATCCTACCACACAAAGCTCTATTTTTGTTGGCAACACATTCTTAGAAATATTTAGCATAATTATAATGTGAACATTCTTTTTAAAAACATATGGCGACTACGACACACGCGTTCAAAGGTAAGCATTGCCGATTTTTTAATTTTTATGCTAATTTAGGTACTAGAACTGACGTCTACCAGCTTATGTTTCTTCCTCTGTCGTGGAGTGTTTTTTATTTACAGGGAGATTGCAAATACTTTTTGTAATAGATAAGTAAATTGTCTAGCAATATAACCTATAAAATTAATCATTTTTAATATTTAGATTATGTTTTTTGTAAGTGACATATTTTGGGTCACAAAAACCGTCACATGAGCCAATAGCCGTCAGTTTACCCATTGATCTGACGGTAATTAGGACACGCTTCAAGTATGAACCTAATTCCGTCGTCACAGGAATTTAGCTCTTATCACCATGGAATAAAAACTAAAGTTAATTGTAATTCTGCCGGTTACCAGGACACGTTTTAAAATTTGATCCTGTTTCCGTCATTAAAGTAATTTAGATTTAATGTGCCGGCAATACGATCTAAAGTTGATTGCAATCTGTCGGTAACAGGGACATATCTGGAAGTTTGAACATAAATCCGTCATTATATCGAATTTAAATCTTTATAACCATGCAATACGGTCTAAATTAAATTAAATAATAGCATTAGTCGTACAAAGTGGTTCGGGCTTTGGTTTTATGTGCATTAACTTATAATTTCGAGATTAAAAATTTCGTTTCTTTTTTTTGAAGTCGGAAGATGCCAGTTCTTTAATTTTGAGTAGTTGTAAGTCGTATTGTTGTGCTCCAAGGAATTCCGGTTGGTGCGCTTGCTAAATCTGATATGAGTCATATAGCAGCTTTCCGGAGTAAGACAAAACATTATTTTTCTACCGCTTTGCGCATGTTTTTTTGTATTAATTTTTAGGCATACTTAGGTAAATCAGATTGCAACATATTTGTAATGTGTAGTAACACATTCATTAATGACTCACTAATTCACTAATTAATTAAAACAGAGCGCATGCGGGAACGGTACTTGTAATTAGAACTAACCTCAAACACTCAATCATGGAACCGTACTCTACATCTCACCTACAGGCCACTTCAATAAAACTGGAAGACCGTGCTGGTAGCATTACGCCCTCCTCAATATACTGCCCGCCAAGACATAAATAAATAATAAATAAATATACTTTCACGCTCACACCAATTATCTAGCCCGAAGTAAGTATCATTAAGAACTTGTGTTACGGATACTAGATAACGGACATTTTTTTTTATATATTAGGTTGGGGAAAAAGTCTTTTCGCATTATAGTATGTATAAACTTGTAAAAAAATCTCTTTGGCTATACTATTTGTATCTGGCTGGTTTTGGTATCATTGAAAGTTTAAATTTTAAAGAACATAATTCCAAATCAAATTAGGAAAATGTGTGATTTTCATTTGTTTTTCGTACCGCCAAGATGAGTGAATCTTATGAAGAAATTCGATACATTTTAAAATTTTACTACAAAAAAGGTAAAAATGCAACGCAAGCCGCGAAAAAAATTTGCGATGTTTATGGACCTAGTGCAGTGTCTGTGAGAGTAGCACAAATTTGGTTTAAGCGTTTTCAATCCGGAAATTTTGATGTCAAAGATGCACGTCGCTCTGGTCGCCCTATTACAGATAAAATGGATGCCATTTTTGAAAAAGTGGAGCAAGATCGGCATGTCAGTAGTTACGACGTAGCTGAAGAACTGGGAATTTACTACGAAACAGTTTTGGCGCATTTGAAAAAAACTGGGTACACAAAAAAGCTCGACATTTGGGTACCTCACGAGCTCACTGAAAGAAACCTAATGAACCGTGTACTCATTTGTGATTCTTTATTACGACGTAATGAAACCGAACCATTTTTGAAGAAGCTGATAACTGGTGATGAAAAGTGGATCACGTACGACAAGAACGTGCGAAAAAGGTCGTGGTCAAAGGCCGGTCAGGCTTCACAGACTGTGGCGAAACTCGGGTTAACTCGCAACAAGGTGATGCTGTGTGTGTGGTGGGATTGGAAGGGCATTATTCATTATGAGCTGTTACCACCAGGCAGGACCATCGATTCTGAACTCTACTGCGAACAACTGATGAGATTAAAGCAAGAAGTTGAGAGAAAGCGGCCGGAATTAATCAACAGAAGGAGTGTGGTTTTTCATCATGATAACGCTAGACCTCACACATCTTTAGCCACTCAGCAAAAATTAAGAGAGTTTGGCTGGGAGGTGTTAATGCATCCGCCGTATAGTCCTGACCTTGCACCTTCAGATTTCCACCTGTTTCGGTCTCTTCAGAATTCTTTAGGCAGTGTCAGGTTAACATCACGAGAGGACTGCCAAATCCACTTGTCGCGGTATTTTGACCAGAAGTCCCAAAATTTCTATAGCAATGGGATCATGTCCAAGATGGCAAAAAGTTATCGAACAAAATGGTACCTACATACTTTAGTTAAATGTAAATAAACTATATTAAAAAATGTTTTGCAATTTCTTAAAAAATGCGAAGAAACTTTTTCCCCAACCTATTATATACATAATATTTTTTGTTTTTTAGATATTTTTATAAATAAACTTAAATAAATATATAAACAACCATGACTCGCAAACAAATATTCGTGTTCATCACACAAATATTTGCCGCTACCAGGATTCGAACCCGGACCGCTTGATGTGTAGGCAGCTATACTGACCACTCCACCACGACGGCGTCAAATACATAGAATAACAACCCAAATGTTTGGTGACTTCTTTCAAACCTTGGGCCCAAGATTCGGAGCTGGTGGTGATCGGAATGGCAAACATACCTTTTGGGGCTCTCGCTGTACCAATACCAGAGGTCGAGAACTGAAACGTTGCATTAACATAAATCATCTTAAGCCGATCTCGACCGGTGAACCGACATACTGGCCAAGTGATCAACGGAGAGTACCCGATCTTCTCGACTTCTTTATCGGGAAATATTTAAATACAGCTGTTGAGTCTAGTCTAGATGGATCTTCAGACCACACGCCAGTCATTCTGGACTTAAGCACTTGCCTATTTACACGAGAAACTTCGGAGACATTAACAAATCGTAAAACAGATTGGGAAGGTTTTAAAAGCTACATTGACGAAAACATTACTCTGTCAATCCCTCTTAAGGACCAAAATGAGGTGGATGAGGCCTGCAGATATATCACCAACCTAATTCAAGTTGCGGCCTGGATTAACACACCGACTCAAAATGTAAAAGTATGATCTCTAACAATTCACTTGCCATTAAACAAATTATCCTGGAAAAGCATAGGTTAAGAAGAGACTGGTCCTCGTCCGGAAGCCTCCTCGTGGCGGACCCTGTTAGCGTGGTGGGGAAACTTTCTCGGGGGTGTGTGGATTTTGATGTCAAGTGACCTTGGCATTCGAAGTCACATGCCATCGTCGAGTTGTTTTTGTTTCCCCACCACAGCTAGTTGCGGAAGGCCATTTTAGGGCCACGACCTATCATTTCAAGTGAAACAGGGAGAGGCACGACCAAATCTATACAGCATACAGGCAGGAGTTCCGCAGGGTTCAGTTCTTGGTCCAGTACTGTATAACATCTTCACTTCAGACCTTCCTGCCGTAAGACTAGGCGATGATATACTGCCACACAGAGACTGCCTGTACCTGGGATTTCACCTTGATAGGAGACTGACCTGGAAGCAACTTATCAACCAGAAGAGAGACCAAATGAATCACAAGTTCCGAAACTTACACTGGCTCATGGGGAGAAACTCGGTACTATCAGTTGATAATAAGCTTCTTATTTACAACGTCGTCGTATTGAAACCAATTTGGACCTACGGCATCCAAATGTGGAGCCTTGCTAGTAAGACCAATATACTCTGCATTCATCGTGCGCAGAATGGTATTCTTAGTGGTACCGTTGTGAACCTAATTTAATAATGTTTGTTTGTTAGAGTATAATGTTTGGTATCATCATCATCATCATCATCATTTCAGCCGAGAGACGCCCACTGTTGGACATAGGCCTCCCCCAAGGATCTCCAAACCGGTCGGTCCTGCGCTGTCCGCATCCAGCGGCTTCCCGCGACCTTTACCAGATCGTCAGTCCACCTTGTGGGAGGCCTACCAACGCTGCGTTTCCCGGTACGTGGTCGCCACTCAAGGAACTTTCCGCCTCAGCGGCCGTCAGTCCTCCTCGCAATGTGCCCTGCCCACTGCAACTTAAGGTTCGCAATTCTTTGGGCTTTATCGGTGACTTTGGTTCTCCTGCGGATCTCATCATTTCTGATGTTATCGCGGAGAGAAACTCCGAGCATAGCCCTCTCCATTGCCCTTTGGATGACTTTGAGCCTTCTTATGAGGCCCATTGTAAGCGGCCACTTTCCGGTTCCATAGGTCATCACTGGCAACACACACGAATCAAAGACTTTCGTCTGAAGACACTGCGGTAGATAGGCCGAGAATATGCCGCGTAGCTTCCCGAACGCTGCCCAGCCGAGTTGGATTCGTCGATTGACCTCTTTCTGGAAGTTGGACTTACCCAGTTGGACTGTTTGTCTCAGGTAAACATAATGGTCGACAACTTCCAGTGTAGAGCTTCCAACTTTTACAGGATTGGGTGCGACATGGATATTAGACATGATTTTCTTCTTATCCATGTTCATTTTAAGACCCACTTGTTGGGAGACACTACAGAGATCGTCGAGCATTGTGCCCAGCTCTTCCAAGGTCTCAGCCATAACTACGATATCATCGGCAAAGCGAAGGTGAGTCATGTACTCGCCATTTATGTTGATGCCAAGTCCTCTCCAGTCCAGAAACTTAAACGCGTCCTCTAACGCAGCTGTGAACAGTTTCGACGATATAAGATCTCCCTGTCTCACGCCTCGCTGGAGCTGTATGGGTTTTGAGTTCTGGTCCTGAAGGCGGACTGACATAGTGGCGTTTTCGTACAGTGACCGCAACACTTGGATGTATCGATAGTCTATGTGGCACCTCTGGAGTGACTGGAGCACTGCCCAGGTCTCGACAGAATCGAAGGCTTTCTCATAGTCCACAAACGCTAAGCATAATGGCAGATTATACTCTTCGGTCTTCTGTATAACCTGCCGCAGCGTATGTATGTGATCTATGGTACTGAAGCCTTTTCGGAATCCGGCTTGTTCGGGAGGCTGGAAGTCGTCAAACCTGCGTGCGAGACGATTCGTTACAACCCTCGAAAACAGCTTATAAACATGACTCAGGAGCGTGATGGGTCTATAATTCTTCAATTGGGCCTTATGTTTGGTAGATGTATGTTAAATATGAAGAGTACAACTAGAGTTCCGTATTACCTAAGTTCCTGAATTGAGAGACTTGGTTAAGTAGGTACTCAGTAGATTACAGAAAATCTTTTTTTTTTCTTAATGTAAATTTTTAACAGTAGATATATTTTTGATTGTTTATTAGATGTCCATATAAAGAGGTACATATAAAGTCTGAATTAATTAAAACTAGTTGTTTTATTGACCAAACTGCAGCTAGCACATTTTTTAAAATAATATGTTTCGATTCAAAGCTGAGAAGTAATTTCTACAGTTTATGAAACTTATCTGTAAGGGCGTAGAGTTCAATTTGGTATCAAAAAAATTGACGACTTCTGGGTCATTTTGACGATTAATGGGACAAACCTGTCGAGTACTGGTACAAATCGTCTTTTTTTCATATTGATGGAGTTTTATTATATTTCATAATTATTTTGACTTAAAATTAATATTTGAATAAAAACTAAGATACATTTTGCACCTAGTCATGCAATACACCTTTCATTATCTGATATACCTTAAGTACAGTATCACTGCAAAGTCAGCCAAGTTCAGAAACTGACGGATACTGGGACATTTACCTTATGTAATTCTAACGAAACATAATTAAATAATATCACCTATTTGGACTTGTCAAAATGGGTAGCATTATTGCGTGTATTTACATGTGTACGTAATAAGAACTTTTCATTTCTCATACTCGGAAAGTAGCGTTTGTTTGATCTGAGCATTGGGTGAAACACGCTAATTTCCATCACAGGTCGGGAAAAAGTCATAGTTATTGCTTCCTTCTATGGAGCCGGAATTAAAGAACCTTTCGGCCCCAACGGCCGTCAGTCCTAGCTAGGGAATGCAATCTTGGACCAAGATTGACTATTCAAGATCTTAGCGTCTTTTTTCTGAATCAAGATTGGTCAGTTCGAGATCTTGTTGAGATTCGGGTCGAGATCTTGGTAGCGAATCAAGATTTTCGTGATACAGAGAGACAGAATAATTGAAAAAAATGCAAATTGATAGTAACCAGTATATTTTAATATTATGTAATATAATTAAGTATATTTTTCAAATTAAACAACACTGTATGAACACAATAATTAACGTTTATTTTAAAAATGAACAAGAAACAATCAAAATTTTAGTGACTTAAATGAAATAAATGCAATAATTAAAACCTATAATTTAAGTAATTTAATGAAGAACAAAAAGTTTAAGCCTTTTGAAAATGACTTCTCAAGAAACACAGTACGCTTAAAGTGTCATCACCTAATCGGCACCGTAATATCAGTGGCTAAATAGCCCGCGGCTGAAAAGGCCCTTTAAAAACTTATTAAAAATAATAATAATAAAAAATATTAATTAAATATTATTTAAGTATACGTCAAATAATAACTTTATATTTGTAATTTATTTTACACTAGACTGTACAGTACAGTGATTATAAGATGCTCAATCGGAGACATGGGAAAAAATATTCCCACTCCTACCAGTCGGAGTACAGGGAATAACCCTCTAATTCCAGTGGTCTAACTACTAGACCACGGAGGCGGTTAAAAGATAAAGAAATATTAGTCTTTTGCGGACACCACCTTCACAACTTGATTTTCCTGTGCGCACTTAGATCGCACAGACCAACGGGCTGACTATGGATGGAATATAATATACCGAATAATCTCAACCTAAAAAACACTTAATAATTGTAAAAGCTTAATACATTTTTTTTAAATGACAAAAAGATTTAAATCATAACTTGTCTTCAGATTTTAAAATAATTTTTACTTTATACGAAAAGTCCCAATACATACATGAGGTGTTTACCGAAAGAACATTTTGGGCGTCTGTATTTAGACCTACTAAAAGCTAATACGTTAATTAAGTAAATTAATCCAATAATTCTGAAAATTACACTTCAATTGTTAATATTAAAAGAAGCCAAACGCTTGACTCTGGCCAAAAATAAACTTGTAAATTTCAATAGGTACCTACCTACCTATAACGTATAAGTTAGGTAAATTTCAACTCGGGAAATTAAAGATTTCCCACGGGACACTTTAAAACCTGCTTTTAGGAATGGCTTAGCGGAGATGAAACTTTCTTTGTGAAGTACGACGCGACGGTCTAATTAGATAAAATGACAAATTATTAGCAGCAAAAAAATCTAAGATATACCAGATAAAGTTATCACTGAAAAGTATTTTATTTTCTCATAACAATATTTGTCAATTAAATCACTTTTGCCACTTATCTAATGATACAAATTTTGTTTATCGATAGTTCCGTACAGTTTTAGCCGCTGTTATATGCAAAAGGAATCAAAATAAGTAGAAACATGATATGTATTTTTAATGTTATATTTTTTGTGTAAACCAAGGTACTAACAATTTATATATCCGTCCATTAAAACCTGAAAGTACTTCTCAGTACTGACTCCAAGAGTTTAAGCTTTATTTACATTATACTAACGAATCATTTGTTTTATTTTTGCCTCAATACCCATTCTGTGCTCAATAAACTGACTCCCATACTAAACTTCACGAACACGAATTTTACGATCACAATCCAGAATTTGTTTTCTTAGACGGTTTTTTTTCTAATACGCTGGTTAACTTCGAGTCGTTAAACGTTGTCTGCTCCACGTCATGCCGAATTTAATGCTGAAAGATTAATCACACGATTGTTCCGAAGAGTTCCGATTCTGAGCATTTACGCGATTTTTACTGCGTGGCTCCAAAGTAAACAAAACGTGAATTCATTATGCAGTAACGATAATTTTCTCTTGCAGTGTGCTCGCTCAGTTTGATAATGTTAGTTCTTTATCAACAACGCCGCGGGAAATTTTGCCGGCTCTCCTCGAAAGCGTTTGAAATTGTGCTGTGATTTTTTTTTTGTGTAACTGTCTACGATGAATCTAAAGTTCAACAATGAGTTCCAGCGATCACAGCGAATTCTGGCTAGAAGACGGCACGTGTCGGCTGTAAAGGTAAATTTTACATGCCACTCAAAATTGAAGTAACAATTTATTATTGGTATAATATTCACCATATTTTTTTACGTTTTTTAAAAACCGTAAAATCTGTGTTAGGACACAACCATATTTCTTTACAGAATTTTATTCATCTTTCTTAATTCTCTGTGTTTAGGCTATTGTGCTAATATGTTAGAAGACACCAAAATCTTCATAACATCTCTGTTAGTTTAGAAGTTTTATTGTTTTTAAATAAATATGATCAATGCGGTATCACCCAAGACATGAATAATAATTAATAATAATATTACCTAGGTACCCTTCATAATTATGATCAAATATATTTTTGAATTAAACTTAGTGAAACGAGAAAAGGCAAATAAAAAAAAACTATAAGACTTAAACTTTGCAACCAGCAGTGGCGTAGCGTAGGGGGGGCAGGGGGGGCGGTCCGCCCCGGGCGGCACATTTGAGGGGGCGGCAAAATTTCAAAAAAAAAACTACAAATTCGGACCAATTGAAAACAGTACCTATGGAATTTTTCATCAGTTATTCTGTGACGAATTCGGGGAATCCCCTTTCTTTGAATGATGTTTTGTAGCAACTGCTTGCGTTTTATTCATAAAATATTACTTAATGATTAGGCAAACCCGTCATTAGAAAGAGATAATAGTTATTTGTTCAGTAAGTGAGCAAAGTTATTTTTTGCTGCAAGTGCCGATAGATAGACTGCCGCTGGTTCGTGATTAAATCACGAACCAGCGGAGTAGTCTAGAATTGATTCATAGATATGCTACTGAGCGCAGTGAGTGATTTAAAGGCACGAGACAAAAAAAAATGCTCTCGTGTGAAATATACAACTATTCACCTCTCCAGCGAAAAAAATGTTATATTTGAGAAGAACCAGGCATTACTTTAATACATGTTTATTATCTTAAAAATAATTATTGAACATTAAAAGTAAGATTACCTACTAAAATAATTTAGATCTAACGTTACACTTTTGTTCAGAGCTCGCAGCATAAAGCGTTTTCCTTCGAGATTTTATGAAGCAAAAGAGGTCTTTTGGTGCTGGAGAGGTGAACAATACCGCATGAGTTACGTATTGATTGTTGCTTAGCGCTCATTGGCGAGTGCACGCACCGATACCGATAACAGAGGATATAGGTATCTTCAAACGCGCACTTTTTGTCAATGACAGTCAAATAGAATAACAATGAAATTGAAATTGTTTTTAAGACAAGAAAAAATACACTGTCCCAGGCGGGAATCGAATCCAGCATCCTCCGCAATCCGGGCGGCTGCGTTAACCACTACGCTACTAGGGCAATGCTTTCGCCGTCGAAATTTGTCAGTGCTTGGTGCTTATAAATGTTTTTATGGTAATCATTGTTTCATACAATCATTAAAATTTGCACTTCTAAGATCCGAACGAAATATTTTTGCAAATATTTGACGTCCAGTCAAGATGAAACTACCTTATAGTGTGGAATAATTTTTTGTGTTTACAAACGCTTGATTTTGAGACTAGAAAAAATACACTGAAAAAATCAACCTGCCATTTTTCCAGACAGGCGGAGGGGTTTCAAGCTCTTTCTGTGTTCTGTGGTTTCAAGTGTTAAAAGTAAGCGTTTGTAAACCCAAAAAAAAATTCCATATGAATTTTTTTTAATAAGAAGAATGTATTTTCGAATGAAATGACACGTTTTCTTGTCTCTAACAGCGATAACGTAATTTACTACACTATTTAAAAACACAGGAAGGCATTTTTCGAGCAATAACTTAAAGCGTTGCAATGAAGTTTAGTCTACCAGCCCAAAATGCGAGAGCGTTCCCGATTTTTTTTCCATTAGTTCCAAACTGAATGTAAATCCGGCAATTGCCTGACTTTTTCGTTGCCATTTTCGAGCGAGTGCAATACATATATACTTTTTAAACTTCTTAGTGTGTATTGCATAGTATACATTAAATTGAAATACCTAAATAAGAGGGCGGCAAAATTATCTTCCGCCCCGGGCGGCCGATACCCACGCTACGCCACTGGCAACCAGTGATTTAGAAATAATCTTAAGAATTTAATAAATATTTTAGCTTTGTTAAGGCCGAAATATGAAGTTATAAATACCTTTTATGGTGTTTGTAGCATCAAGTCTATAAACTAACAAATAATAATCAAATTTTAATAATAAAACACGAACAAAAATGACACTGAATTTAACATATTCTTAAACTTTGAAGTTTAAAAAATATAATGTCAATTTAGAGTCTTGACATTAAAATTACTTTTCAACCGATTTCAAAAAGGGGGAGGTTATCAATTCGACTGTATGTTTTTTTTATGGTTGTCCCTCATAACTTTTTACTGGGTGTTAATGGCTCGATTTTAAAGATACTTTCGACATTAAATTTTATAGACATCTGACGAGTAGTTTTTGAGCTATCCCTAATAATGCATATTTAGTTGACATCGTTGATATCGTAATCTTATCACTTGTTTGTCTAAAAGATCTAAAGTTTCCTGAAAATTTATATCCCTAATATCACATGTCGCTTGTATTTGGGACCGTCCTCAAAAAAATATTTAGATTTTAATAAACAGAATTTTTATTTGTCCGTTTTTAGTTTTGAAGGCAGTTTTTTTTATCTAAAAATAATTATGATTATAAGTTTTGATTTAGTTTTCATTACTGCTTATAATCTAAGTGCTGATTATTTATATTACTAGGCAGAAGAAAAAACTTTAATAATAAAAGAAGCTATACTTTGGCCGCCAAAACGAAAGTTTAGTAATAAATTTAGTAAGTTGAGTTTGTCCGTTATCTAGTATCCACAACACGAGTTTTTAATTTGGGCTTGATAATTGGTGTGAGTACGGAATTATAATATTATCGTGACAGTTAAATATTTAAGTGTCACTCAACCACATATTAACAAAAGTCGAAATTAGAAGTGTGTATTTCGTCGGTTTCTCGTAACTTTTTGGTTGGTCTTTGTTTTTGAGTATTTGAACTTAGCGCGTACAAATGCAAACTAATAAGGTTATTCCATCCCTTGACATTCTCAACTCGGTAAAATAATTTTAAGAGTAAAGATATTCATCTAATATTATTGGATGTTACACACAAACGCACACAGTCAAATAGCATGCACTCCATAATGTTATCTTTAAAATCATATTATTGTAATTTTTCAGACGTTCATTATTTTTCTTTATTCTTCGTTTTATATTTTATAGTTAAATAAAACAATTGTAAAAGTATTCGAAAATCGTTATCAATTATTAGTTATTTTATTATGTTATTTGGTTGGCAGAAAAGCATATGGCCTGCCTGGTGGTAAGCAGTCAACGTGTAACGGACAAGCCTCTATGAGTAGTTATAATCATATTAATAGTAGGTATAATCAAATTAATCAATTAGACAATACTGTATACGTATAAAAATCATAATATTAAGTAAATTAACAAGTTTAAGGAAAATAATATTTTAATTTCATTTCGATAGTGTAGTCGGCTACGAAATTATATCTGGAAGATTCCACAAAAAAAAAGACAATAAATCGGTGCGTTTATGACACTAATATTCCCACGAGAGATTTAGTCTCAGGCCAGGTTAAATAGAAATGAACCTTAAATTGTTGAACGTAAGGGACGAATATGCAATAATTAATAGCTTTTTTGGGAAAAACCTCCGTGTCGTTTTTTTTTGTTGTTTTGTTTGAGGTAAGTAGGAATGTGATTAGCAAATTTCTCTCGTTTTAACAAGCATTAAGATTTATAATTGTAGATTATAATGTATGCATACGCCCATAAGTTAGGGAAATAGGGCGTTGGTTCGAGACGACGTAGAAACAATAACTTGCGAACAGGGACAGTTAGTCTTGAATTTTTAAGTAAAGTGGTCAGGTGGCAAGGCGGGCACTGCGAGGAGTCTGGAGGAGATTTTTAAGTGGAGTGGTTTAGTGATTTGGCGGCCGGCATGGATTCAAGGAAATGTTCCCGATGATCCAGATAGATCTGGGGTCTCCATGCTTATGGGTTATTAGGTAGTTAAATTGGGGGTGTATTTTATAGTTATTTTCTTCCAGAAATAGCTGGAGACCCAAGATCGAGAAGACTACGTAGGTTTGTGCTTTTTGTTTAGACTAGCTTGGTTTGAAATATTGCAGTCCTATTATTTCACAATTGTATTGACAATTTTGTTTGTCATTTGAAAATATACATAAATATAAAATATATATATTCGGAACCAAGCAAGTCAGGTCATTTAAAAATTGAGTGATTTAGTGTTTTGATATAATTTAGGACATAGTAAATAATGTAATTACTCAATTTAAAATGACAAGGTGGTGGTTGTTATGGGTGTGACTTTTTTTCTTTTCAATTTTATTACTTTGTTTTGTGTTTTGTTTTGTTTTGATATACTATGTATTTCTTGTTATGTTATTACGGATTATTCGATAAATTTCGTGACAAGAGACGTTTTGTAGTTTTATGGGCGTATGTGTACCGATGTAATAAACCAACAAAGGGTATTCGGTCCAGTTGGTTCACGTTTTGAGTTTATTTCATACGGAACTTTAATATTAATATTTGATTTGGATTAGGGTGTAGGTAGGTAATATTCGTTATGTATAAAGGGGCACGCCGTCGTGGTGGAGTGGTCGGTGTGGCTGGCTGCGCGTCGGGCGGTCCGGGTTCGAGTCCTGGTGGCGGTGAGTGTTTGTGTGACGAACGCGAGTGTTTGTTTGCGAGCCATGGTTGTTTATATATTTGTTTGGGTTTGTTTGTAAAGATGTCTGCAATTATTATGTATATTGAAAAATAAAGAATGTCCGTTATCTGGTGTCCGTGGCACAGGTTCTTAATGATGCTTGCCTCCAGCTGGATGATTGGTGTGAGCGTGAAAATATATTATTATTATTACAATATGGTTAGGGTAAATCTAAACGACATAAAAATATAATAAGATATTAATTGTGATTACATTAACCCTGTAACAAAATAAAGTAGAACTTATTAACTTGAATTTTCACCAAAACTTATACTATTTTAATATTGAAATAATCTAAACTATAATTTGAAATCTATACTTAAACCTTTATATCTCAATTTACCTACTGTGAAACCCAGATTATTCTAAAACTATACTTCAACCTTTATAACTCAATTTACCTACTGTGAATTCCAGATTATTCTAAAAACTATACTCAAACTATTAGAAACCAATTTATCTACTATGAATTTCAGATCATTCGAGAATTTGTTTTACGACTGTGCTTCACGATATTTAGTTATAAATTCTTTAATATTCTTATGAAGAGCAACATTCAAATAAACTCATATTTCAAGAAATTATAACTAACGAAATTAAACTATGTAATTTTATATTTTCTTTAATAACATTGTAAGTATGGGACAGTTTGGAGACATTTCGTTATGGATATACACCTGGTTTTAGTTTGGGCATAGGATAAATAAGTCAGTTTAAATGAACGACTTTGCGTACCAAAATAAAACCAATACTCTACACGCAGCTGAGACTATGACTAAATACACTCCACATGCTCCAAAATTAAGCGAGTGATTATTTTGTGCGAGTTCTCTGAACGATACATTACGGTGATCGCGACACGATCAGAATGGATCTAATTCAAACAAAAAAACGGAATTATTTGGATTAAGGAAGGGATGTATTGCAACACAAACAATACATTGCGAATAGCGCTGGCTGAACTCACAACTCAGTTCCTTTTCAGAATTTGAATATTCTTGGTTGGAATAATTTTCATTCAAACTTAGGATGTCAGAAGTTTGGTGAACTCAATCTTAATCAATTGCAACCTTACATTTTGGTTTAAAATCACACCACATTCACAATCCATGGCAAAGTGTTGGCAAGCGTTTCTATATTTATAATTTAGGTTTTCTTAATGAGGAACTTCCTGTGGTTTTGGAAGGGGGGAGTGGATTGACATTGGCCTTGTCACTCACCGATTGAAGCGAGGATGGAGCTTCAACTTCCTTATTTTTTTTTTATGCAATTACTAAAGAACGTTATTAAATTTCGACGTTATAAGTTCTCTTATGCTGTCCATATTTCATTCTCTATATTCTAAAAGAATTTTGGTTACTACTTCACAACATGGGTACTAGACGATATTGGCCTTAGGAAATTCTTAATTCCTGAAAACAAATTACTTATATTCTGTCTTGTATAATTTATATGAGTATTCATATAGTAAAATATTATTTTACATTAAGGGGGGTTCAGTTACAAACGAAGCCTATAGACGCTTGCATCATGTGACACTCTCCTTCCCTATCCCGTGGAACTTTGGCGAACTTTCTCACCAAGAGAAATACAACCTCCCATCTTATACCTCGCTTAGCTAAGTTTGTTAAGCAAAATATGACTGTATTGTCTGACTGTGAGCTATAAATACCTCCTTTCTTATTTCTGCCGTGAAGCAGTTTGCTGTGTTTCGGATTGACGGGAAAGGTACCAGTGTAAGTTACTGGGCATGGAAGGCATATCATCTAAGTCCCCAGGATGGCAACGCACTTGCAGTGTTAAGTGATATACCCTTAACATTGCAAGTGTCTATAGGCGACGGTATCTACTTAACACTAGATGGGCCGCAGGCTTGTTTGCCATCTCGTAATATAAAAAACAATACGATAATATCATCTCCGTTGACAAGTCGTAAATTAGCATAGAGATGTTCTTTGTAATGCTCACTGTCACGAAGAAATCTTCTGATTTTGCATCACATTGCATTTAATTATGGCACATCTCAATGTAAAATATGTCATAATTTAGTTTTGTTTATTTTGATATTGTTATGAAAAAAAAATAACTACTGCTTTTTTCCTTTTTTTGCACTCCGGGGATGTTTGCATTGGATTCCTATTTTACACAAAACGGAAATTCTGTTACGTGGTTAATGCGCTGCCCAGATTACTGCTGCGTTACAACATCGTGATTGAATTTCTCCCCTGCAGATTGACTTGTTGATGCGACCAATAACAGTAGTTGGCCCATGGGACATGGTAAATTTGGAAACAGTAACTTAGAAAAAATTTTTTTTTTCATTTTCTATATGATCCAGAGCTATTATTTTCTGTTAAATGAACAAATATATAGGTACTTATTATTTTCTATACCAAAACAATATCTATCTTGATCTTTCCACTCTCACGCCACGTGCGCACTTATAAATACGAACCTAATAGTTACAACTATTAGAGTAATTACCCATACTTAAACCTCTGCTGTGCCGAGGGCACCATTACATGCCGTCCAGTAAAACAAATATAAAAAAAATGAAAATAAAGAGGTAAGAGGCCCTCTTACCGAGACATAGGGTATATTATGTAAAGTTTTCAAATTTATTTATATTTATTCATTTGTATAAATTTGAACAAACTGGACGGAATGTAATGGTGCCCTCGGCACACCAAAAATATAACTAAATAATGTAGGAATACATTGAACACGATGCAGCTGACATAGTAAATAGTGAGAAAGTGAATTGTAAGTTTAAATACCGACATCGTCGGCGAGTTTTGTCACAGTTGCACTTGTAATGAATGCCATTTTAAATTTTTTGAAAGTTTTTTTGGAGAGGTGGGATGTTCTTTACGTCTGCTCTGTACCAGTGTCCTAAATATATAAAATGACGTTTTATTTCTTTGTGTCAAAGTTTTCTAATGTAAATGTATTATCATTACAAAGGTAGTGGTAGTCGTGGTATCTTACAATTCGAATTAAAGCGATGTAATATTACGTTATAATATTAAATTCCTGCCGTAAGAATGACTTCGATATGACCTGTCAGATCGTATATTATTCTAGCTTCAATGGAAGTTGTAAAGATACTGTTGTGAGCATGGTACCCGGTCACACAAGCAGGTGATCTTCGGGAACGTGTCTATACGTATGTGCAAAAGTTATTGAAATGAGATATAGGTGAGTACATTCGACATAGGATGAAAGTTATCGACGTAGTTATATCGATAATTTTTTGGTTAAATCCGCTAATACTTTAGGTTGTGTCGTATAATCTCAAGGATTAGCACGCTGAACTGGCAATGAACTAGTTATGTCTTCCAAAGAACCAAAAATCATTGAAGCAGAGGAGACGTGGAGCGGATACCGGCTACCCGTTGCAGCCGAGTAAGAGTATTACTTGCACTGGCTGGAAGAGCTGTATGTCGGCATCCTGGCATTTAATGAATTGTGGTGCAATATGAGGGAGATCGAGAGAGCTGCCAACCTTAAGTGGCAGTGGGCAGGGCACATTGCGAGGAGGATAGACGGCTGTGAGGGCGGAAAGGTCCTCGAGTGTAGACTGACGATCTGGTAAAGGTGCGGCGCAGACCAAATCGGGTTGGAGAACCCTGGGGGATGCCTATGTCCAACAGTGGACGTCTTTCGGCTGAATAGTCGGGTATTAACCTGGTACAGGGATAATTGGTGTCAAGAAATGGACAAGCCATTATTTCTGGTCTTTGAAGTGAGTTGCTATTTACGACTGGTATCTTATGACAGCAGCTGGGACCTTCCAAACAACGTGCCTTCCAAAGAACGGTGAAAATCAAGTTACAATAACTTTTGGTCACCCATCCGAGTATCAAACGCGAACTTCGTCGCTTAACTTGTACAATCGTTAGGGAAAACGCACGACCGTGACACCATCGACCTTCTCAGAATTGTCATTGAATGTAAGGTACTGATTTAGCTTCAAGGAAACCTTATTATGTTTAATATCATGCTAATAATATAAAAATTACATATCGGGCGGTATAAACGGGGCGGCAAATTATATTACTTCAGATGAATAGAGGAAAATTAGGGTGCCTTTTTTACTCAGTGGTGACGTAATAAATTGGTTATCTCTTATTCGTAATTAAGATTTTATTGTTGGTAATTTAGATAATTTGGTACATATTTGAAACATTTAAATGACGATGTGGAAGTATTTGACAAAGCAAAGTTTATTTTTTTAAGTTGCTTACTAATTTAAGCAATCCACAGGTAGCCAAAAAGGATTTATTATGAATTTTGGTATTTTCAAAAGTTCGAAAGAGTGTCTGCTAAAGGTAAATCGTAAAAGTATATTCGTGAGTTGAGTGGAGGAGAACCAAGGTAACAGTGTGCCAAGAACAATGTGAGGCTTAAAATATCAGACATCTCTTTGTTCAAATGGAGTCTAAAAAGTAGTTTTAAAAGCGTTAAATTTTTATTTTAAGAGTGTTTGTAGAAGAGAGTAACCAGACAGTAATTTAATAACATTACACTTTGTGCGTTCTAAGTAGGGATCTATTCACATCGGAGTATTTTTTTGGTCTCACCCTAGTCGATTCATTGCCAATCTACAAACATCAGTAATAATAAAACTATGCGTTAGTATGCTTTTTCTCTTTCACATTGCCGATCTTCAGTTTCCTATATCTATGGTTTTGGTACACATTAGATTTCTACGGCCGGCCGCTTGCCTGACACCAACTCTCCTTACGAACGACTGCTGTCTTTTCGCAGCAGCCTTGAACATTAGCTTAACGTGCCTTCGCTTCCGTACTACGGAGGAAAATCAAGTTTAAAATATTTTCGGTCATCCGTACCAATAGTGATCGTCACGAACAGCCTACCGACCTCCTCCTTTAAATAAAAGCATATTGTTTCATAAATGTATGCTCCAAAGATTTAAGTTATATGCGTGATAATATCATTACTGCCACACAAACATATACATACAATAATAATGGACATTTTGCACTTAGTTCCGTTTATTTAGTCATGTGCTTAGATGTCGCTCGGGCGATTGTATACCTATAACAAAAGTTATAGCTTGTTATGATGTTGCAGTATCTATATAACTTGGGATAGTATAAAATTTTGTTACAAGAAGTTGTATAACATCACTAAATTTATAACTATAGACAAAATTAAAAAAATATATTATGCAACATTATATAACGTTATATAATTTTAACTTAAGTAACATTAAAAGCATGATGAATACACATTCAACGTAAGTACCTACTTCATTAGTATACTTACCTCTTTAAAGGTATTTCTGGATTCGTTTTATTATTTCTGGAAGCCGCTTAGCGACGAAATACCTTTAAATTAGGTGAGTGAGCATCTGAATGATATGAGCATACTCGAGTTTAAAGTCATAGCACATTTATTAGCCTGGAAAGAGAACGCCTCTTTTTTCCTATGAACGCTACGGATCGGCGTGTATAGAAATGCTACGAAACACAGCGCATCACCTCTATTTACCCGACTGCAAGGAAAGGGTTATTATTTTCGCACGTATCTTGTATGGATATTCGTAATATTTTTTATTATCTCATATCTTTCAAACGGCTGAACGGATGTCTATAATTAAGGTATCGTTAGATTTGTCTTGACAACCCAAGAGTTTTTAAGTAAGTGACATTAAAAGAAACCACATAGCGGGTGTGAGGCAAGTGTCAGGTGCTATTTTTAGAAGAGAGAAAAAAAAGGTTTTTCTATAGAATTCATCAATATGGTTATCAAATTAAAGGGCTTAAATATATATCTACACAAAACAAAAAACTTAAAGGATGACAATAAGTTAATTTAAAAAACGGCATAGAATAATCTACCATCAATATGTTTTGATTTTGCCTTTAATATTTGATCTTGTTTCCATCTTTTCAGTTGACTAATTGTCTTTATATGCAGGCACGTTTTTTAGTATTATAAATTAATTTCTTTTTTCATAGTAAAAGAGGCGATTACATTCCGAGCTGATAAGTGTCCTACGACCTTTTTTTGAAGTAGTTATTTCTTTTTATAAAGGTTTTCAATTTTTTTC
The DNA here is from genome assembly GCA_955850985.1 of Elophila nymphaeata. Taxonomy (NCBI): domain Eukaryota; kingdom Metazoa; phylum Arthropoda; class Insecta; order Lepidoptera; family Crambidae; genus Elophila; species Elophila nymphaeata. Next base: position 10,759,430 of record OY039070.1, read on the forward strand.
CCCTATTAACTTTCTGCTTACCTGTTGGCACTTGGTACTAATTGACTTATATGACAATGTTATTATGAAAAAAACAATTGTCGCTGGCTCATATATAAAAAAAACACATCTTGAATTTATCCTGAATCTCTACCTATTTTGAAATGTGATTTTATGAAAGATTCAGAAGTCCTGAAAGAGTTATTTTGGTGGAATGATATGCTATTTTAATAAAAACCACTGTTTTAGCATTTTGATATTGGTGCAGCTAAACAGTGGTTTTTACTAAAATAGCATATTATTCCACCAAAGTTATAATTCAAAATTAGTCTGTAAATTGCGAACCATTTCTACTTATTTTATTTTAATGTTATTGTTGAGGTTGATTTCAGTGGCGGCATAGGATAAGTTAGTACCCCGGGCGGCGCGCGAGCGGACTGCCACTGGTTAAGTCATTCTACATCTACATTACGTCTTCGTGGTGTTGTGTTTTTGTAGGGGAGTGATGAAACCTTCCTACCCTATTATGTGGGAATTAAACATAAAAAAAACCCGAAATATAACCAAACCTTAAAAAAAATATACCTATAAATAAAATATTTGGGAATCAGATAAGGGTTAGCAATTTTTTTGTTATGATATTGTGTAAATAACTAATGTATTAATGGATTTATTTTTTGGTATGCACACATTGTATTATAATTCTTATAGGTATATTTATTAACCAGTGAATCATAAATGTATGCTTAGGACCTAAATTGAAAGGAATCTATCTAACATTAACACAAAATGGTGGTGGGTATCAAAGGTTAAATTAATTATTTCATTAATGTGATGAATTGAATTATATAGAAAAGCTTTTACAAGATAAATTATTATTATAAATGAGCCAAATGCGTGGGAGTAATAACTACCCAAAATTTACGCATGTAAAACTGTAATTTTAATTATAATATTATTATCTATTGACCTTTAATGATGTTTTGAAATCATTACCAAATTGTAAGCTGTGGAGTTTCTTACGCCATTTCTTCTCCATCTCAGCATAATAATAATTATTTCGTCCCGAAATGGTGGTAGGATTTTGACGATTTAAAAGTACTTAGCAAAGTCCATTTAAATAAAGAGATTTTTCATTTTCATTTTTCAATAGGCTACGTTGCTTTGCTTACCATCAGACTAGACGGTAGGTATGTTAGTTTGTCATCGTTATAATATAAAAAATAAAATCGACATAGTTATTAAGAGGGTGGTACCTACGGCAAGCATGTCTTCATTCAAACGGAGAAGTTGTATTCCTACCACTATTTCTTATCTGATCTTGTTCTTTATAAACATCATCAAGAATGTGTACAAAGAAAGTCTACGCCAGTAAACTTTATCCTTTATTTTTAATTAGACATACATTTAAAGATATTTTGAAAAAAAAAGAGTTTTGGAAAAATGAAAACGTACAGGCATAGTTTACGAAAAATATCATAAAGATTGGATAAGACTTAGGGGTAGGAAAACATTTTCTCCATTTGTGTTATTATATATGAAAACGGTGCTCCCCGTACTATAAAAAAAAAATCGGAAGACAAAATCAAAAACAAATGGCGAATAGTTGTATATAAACCAGCGTTTTTCTTCATTTGTGTTATTTTGTACGAAAGCGGTGCCCGCTATACTATAAAAAAATCAGAAGACAAAATAACAAAACATATGGCGAATAGTTGTATATAAACCAGCGTTTTTCTTCATTTGTGTTATTTATACTATAAAATACGCTATAAGTACTATAAAAAATCAGAAGACAAAATCAAATACAAATGGCGAATAGTTGTATATAAACCGGTGTTTTTAGATGCCTATGAATAGTCTTGAGATGGAGGACCATAACCCTGCTAGGGAAGCTATAAAACCTTTTTCACTGAAAAAAGGTCAGTATGGTCTGAATAAAATACAAATCATTGAAACTCCGTGTTGGAGGATTGTTTATACGAGCTAAGTGAATTAAATGATACCCACCAGGCTCGCTAAATATTCATAAGAGATTTTACGATCAGACTTTACAAATAAGCGTTGCCTGTTCAATGGTTTTATTTAAGACTGAATTCTTATATTTCTCTATTAAATTATAAGGCAAAGACAAATTGAGAAGGCCTGAGAAATTGAAGTTTGTTTTATTTTCTAATAAGTTCGTAAGCTCCAAGGAGCAATTTCAAACAAGCCAGCCTCGCTTTTAACGAATCGTTCAATTTTCATCATCCTCTGTAAATAAAGTACGAGAGGTCCTGGTTACTAAAACAGGCCGCGATGTGATTAAATTTGATATACTTTCATAAATTAATCTTTTTTATTCACGCAGCGATAAGCAGTTTTGACTCGATGGCAAATGGGATTTTCGTAGATCTCTCCTATCCTATCGTATGTTGGGTTCTGTCGTAATATCGCGGTCATTTTTAAGTAATGAATCTAATATCATAAAAATGCGAAAGTAATAATATATGTGTGCCTGTTACGTTTTCATGCTGAAAACCTAAACTAAACCGCTTAAGCTTTCTACAAGTTTTATGTTTCGTGACTACATTTCATTTTCATAAATTCAAACATCTTCCGATTTTGTTAATTTTTTTATCCACGCTAAACAAAAAAATACAATTTTTCAATTCATAACGTGAATTCAGAGAGCAAATTAGATTTTCGTAGTATTCGGAAATGCGTAACATTTGTCTATTATCTACACATACGTGGTTTTTAAGTTTGTGTTAATTTCAGACCCATGTTTCAGAATGATAGGTACTCGTACGTAATGCTCGCTTGTTTTTCAGCACACTTCTACAGAGTTAGCACCCATTCAGGAATTAGACTATAAATTAGCTCAATAGCATTTCCCATTTTTATTACTTACTAACTTAACGCACTTTAATAATCAAATGATGTTGTTGATATCTTCATGACGTTGGAATCCAAAATTTGCAGTGGCCTGCTCGAAGCCATTTCAATCCCATCGAGCACATCTGAGACATGCTTAAAAGGAGGATAATTGCCGGACTTCTCCCAACCCGCCGCAAACACTCAAGTCTCAACGAGCTCCAAAGTGCAGAGTTGGTTGCTTGGAACAGCCTAGCGCAAGTGTATGTACGTAACATCATCCAAAGCTGGCATCTTATCAGGGCACGAGGAGGAAACACCCGATATTAAAATGCATAAAGGACAAAACAGTGGAAAGACATTTATTTATACTGTGTTTGATAATAGAGTGTTAATTTTCGTGTAAATTAGTGATTTTGTATTAAAATTATTTTCTTAACAAAAAATTCATTAGAGACTTTAAAAACCATCTTAAAACATTAGGCAACACGTCATACCCCTCGTCGTTGAACCCCTTTACGTTAATTTAAGTAAATAACAAAATATTAAACATGAACCATATCAAAAACTTAGATTGGCCAAGATTCTGTGCCGGTGAGTGTAAATTTATCGAAGAATTTGTCAGATGATTGACACAATTCTTGCTGTAAGAAGGTAATAGTTCTTCGTCACTTTCACAGTATGACTTATTTATATTTAAAAGTGAAAAAATCCTTTCCATATTTACCAAAAAGACGTTTAACTTAGCCAAGATAAGAACTGCTCAATTTTCAGAAAGCACCTGGAATTAAGATTATGGATTTGTATTACGAACTCAGAAAATAATTCCAGCAGTTTAAGCAAGTGCAGCATAATAAGGTCAGAAGCCTGTAGTCGCGTGGTAGCGTTATTAAGCTTGAATGAAATTCTTAACTTAATATAAAAAGGTTTGAAATAAAGGAGTTCATGTCAAACAATGTTGATATCCACAGGATAGTTAATGCATTCCGTCGTATTGAAACGACACGTTGCAGAGTTTCTTTGAGGAGGGTCATCTCTGCGAATTCTTTTGTTGATTCCGAATCTGAAATCGATTTAAATAATTTAGGTGCATTTTTCTTTAGGATGAGAGAGAAGTAGACTATAATTGCTCAGGAATACATCTCATCAATTCTAAAACATTGATCGCAGGTAATTCTGGCTTTTTAAAAATTTAGTTCACAGAAACATAGTCGACCAATTCTTGAAAACTGATCTAGTAGAGGCAATAAACTAAAATCAATCCGAGTCTCCTTTTAATTCGTTCATGTCATAATACAACTTTTCACGCGTTTCTAGGTAGGGTATACTGGCTATAATAACTATGTCTATTTCAAAATTAAGGAATTTTTCAATCCCGCATGTATTTACATAAAAAGAATTTCAAACTGATTTGTACAGCGAAGTCTTGAATTGAAAGACCCTTTGAGAGGACGTCCTTCGTTATAAATGGCTCATTAAAATGTTAATATATTTTGACGTTTATAGCTTCGAGGTTTTCACGTACTTTTTTGATATAAATAATAAAATATTCACTCAATCTATCATAAAAAAGTGTAATTTTAATTAAAAATCTAATAGGATTTTTCTCCAGAAAATCAAAAGGCGGGGGAAATCTAAAGGTACTTAAGGAAAGGAGGTGGATCAGTAGGTAGGTACCTTTCTTCCTTAATTACACCACACACATGTTATGCGCCGTCGTTTTTTAATGACTCACCTTTTCCTTGAAATGTATGTTCGGTGATTCAGCTTCAGGTTGTGCCACGGTTTTAGACTGTAGGTGTGTTCGGGTTAATAAATCTTCATTAAACTCTGACGTAGAATTCTATTTACTCGTTGAGATGTAGATGGCGTAGTTTTTCTACGTAAATGGGAAGCTTTATTATGACAAGTCTTAATAAACATTTAAAGAAAGAATATAGCGCGAGAAATACTAGTTAATTTTAAGAGAACCAAATTGGGGTCATAATCAAGTGTGCTCTACGAGCTCTGTAGGTACAGTCGACCAAATTGAATCATGACCCACCTTAAGATCATTTTCCTACAGTCACTCAATACAAAGAAGGTTGAAATTCGCTTGAACATACATTTCTTAAGTAACGAACCTGTTATCAATTTATTAGACACTGACAGTGTCTAATAAATATGGCCTTTTAAATTTTTTTTCAACTACTTCTTGACATCTGACACATAACGTAATTTTCTTTTTAAAAATATAATAGTTATTCGTTTTTCTCAGTAGTGAAAAGAGTTTAGATTATGAACGGGATCTTATTTAAAATTCCAATTGAGACTTTAGTGCAGTGATAACAAAGATTAAAATTGCATAGATCTCTGACCCGTAATGACACATTTTTATTCATATTTAAAACGTACTAAGTGCAACACGCATGATAGCGAAGAAAACCTAACAAAATTTATGATTGTAAAAGAATGATCGGCCAAGTGGGTCATGATTCAGTTGGTTCGACTGTACCTTAAACAACACAAAACACATCAAAATGACAACATGTGGGCGTGAGCTAATTTTTATGAAAATTGGCTATTAGTTTAATTCATCCGGATCACATTTTGACGTGAAATGTAACAGAAAACATGGCAATCGTCAACGACGTGGTCAAATGTAACTGAAGTCATCGCAATCACCAACGATACCACGTGCTACCAGCTGTCTGGCCACCACGCAAACAAAACGACAGTGGAACCATATCGATATTTTGTCACCACAACGTTAGAACCCCCACGCACAAGTCAGTCTGGCTGTGGCTGCCAAAATATTAAAGCTGCTAATCGACGGCTTGTTGTGGTTCCTTCATCTTTTTCTTTTGTCCGAAACAAAAGAAAAAGACGGTGACTCAAAATACGTCTAATTTCTACAAGTGCGTGGCAGCCCAGAGGGCCTATCCAAGTGGACCAATCGATTGCGCCGAATATGAAAATGACCTTACTGAGAAAGCTCTATGGCGACCGTCGTGTTAAATGTTCCTACTATATGAGTAGGAGTAGTAGTAAACCATTGAGATTTGGTTCGATAGAAACGTTGTATCATTTGCAACTTGTCTAAGCCCTCATACGTACATTAGCTACACTCGCTGTGGCTGCGTTTAATCAGGAGCGTTGTAATGGCTGCCACAGCCTTGCTACGCAGCCACCAGTGTATCAACAGGCAGTCTTACATATTATGTCAGCATATTGGGAACTCGCAACTTGGGCCGGATTTTTTAAAAGCCATATTGACCGCCGTAGTCAGGCTGCCTAGTGCGCGGGCTCTCTATGCAAAATGCTGTAGCGAAGCTATTCACACGGCACTATTTTTACTAAAAGAAATTGTGGTACGTGTGAATATATGTAGTAGATTTTATATAAATTTACACGTCGAATCCAATCTTCGCACTCATTTGGATTTACGTTATAAGATATTTATTTTGCAGAAAAATTATGATTTATATTACTTACTCGAGTCATAACATTGGTATTTGCAATGCAGCGCATGCTCTTAATGTACTGCCGACGATGCAATATTTATTGAGGACAATAAATCAAGCTCTCTTTTCAATTTATGTTCATTCTGTATAAAATTATAAACATATAACCCTCAAAAATATGCAGTGTGTCTGGTCATGAGTGTTAGAGGTTGGTGTCAGAGATACTGGCCACATATAATGTGGCCAGTATCTCTAACTAATCAACAGCTTTGATTGAACTGATGTTCGATGTGTTTTTTGAGAAATCAATATCATTTGATATTTAAATTATAAAGTGGTTTACTGAAATACGTAGTAGCTGTGCTAAATACTGTACTAGAGATAACTTTATCAATGAGTAAGCGATAATTTAAGTGCATCAAGTATACCTATATTAATCGATAAAAACACAATGATATTAGAGTATTACATACGTTATACGCTCGCAAAACTGGAAAAATATATTATTCGAAATGCTGTAGCAACACCCATGTACACTTCTATTATTTTACTTATATTTCACTACGTTGGGATTTAACGTTGGGATACAAAAATTTAAAAGGTATGCCATAATTAATCCAATAGGAACAAAAAAAACAAGTTAGTGTTTGTCATTGCCTGAAAATTTTCATTGCGTGACATTACCTTAGCAACCATGGCGCCAATATTTGTTTTACAATGATAAAACCAAATTAAATAATAAAATTTTGGCTTAATTACTTATGATACGTGACGCCGTGAGCTTTATTTATTTTGTTTGCATAATTAGTGCATTTCGCATGTCACAGGACGTCATGTTGTTGCATAAACACGGTTGGCGGGAATTGGAAGCCACACGCGTACCTGTCTACTGTTTCAAAGGCGACTAAGGTCAACAGGCAAACAGGCAACACGTGTTGTCTGTTTTGAGGTGCCATTTCGGCGCGCTTATGACGTATCTACCTCTTTTATAGTATAATATGATTGTAAAAATACCTATATTGGAAGTCAAACTACAGTCTTTTTGGAATCAGCCGTGTTTTAAATATTTTGTTTAGTTTTAGGCACCTAAAATATCGGTTTCTCTGACGTAAAGGTCTTCCCTTTAATTAAAAAAGAACAATGTGTAAACATAAATGCTTAAAAAGTTTTGGTAAAAAAAATACATTTCTTTTAAATTATTCCTAAATACCACAAAAACTAGCGTATAATACAAAAATTGTGGCAGGTAGTCTGCCAACCTTGTAAAATAAATAAGCAAACAATTGTGTATATACTTAATTAATACTTGTATAGGCGCCGACAGATGTCCATTTCTTATGTATCATAATTTAGTTAAGCTATTATCTCTCCATAGCGTCGGTGGCGTAGTGCGTACGAACGTCGTCTCCCACCCGGGAGGCACTGGTTCGATCCCCGCCACGTACCAATGTGTTTTCAAATTTTGAAATCATATGTAAGTTTAATCGACGCTTTTACGGTGAAGGAAAACATCGTGAGGAAACCTGCACACACCTATGAAGAAATTCTTAGGTTGTGTGTGAAGTCGGCCAACCCGCACTTGGCCAGCGTGGTTGACTAAGGCCTAATCGCCCCTAATGTGGGGTAGGCTCGAGCCCCTCGGTGGGGACATTATATGAGCTGTTGATGATAATTATCTCTCCGTTCCATTATAGCCATGTGATGCCGGTAGAGTAGAGTAGCATATCCTCTTTCTCCAATGGGTGTCGTAGAAGGCGACTAATGAACCAGCAAAGGGGTATTGATCACCTTATACTCCGTCCGCCAATCCGCATTGTGCAGTCGTGGTGGACTACTGCCTAAACATCCTTAGATGACAAGAAGAGGTCTTGTGTCCCAGCAGTGGGTCGAATTATAAAGGTAGTTATGATTATCTCCCCTCTTTCATTTTCTTTCACAAGAGCTTATAACCCGTGGTCTAATGGTTCTCTAAATGAAATCTGAGGTCCCAACACTGATCCCTATTAGGTTGACAAGTATGCTGGACGGAATAAATCTACTAAAATAACAGTTGTTTTTTTGTGCCTATTTAAACTGCTCCACCGAGCGTCCGGGGAACTGAAATTGATGTTTAGCTATTTAAATATACATTGCTATAGATCTCTAATCTGTGGTACCATTAGTTCCGTGGACGTTCACTACCTGCTGTCAGTGCTGTCATTACCGACAGCGCCAAAAATGGCGATAAACAAATGGCATCAGTTTTTAGTTATCGTCAATCAGTCCAGCGTACTTGTAAATTAGAAGTCAGTAGGCGCTTTTATTATTTGGTACGCGACGATTATATCGTGGACTGCCATGGTACACGATAACACAGGGAAGTAAAACGTGAACGTTAAAACTTTATCTTTGACGGAAATTTAAAAGCGTCTTCATATATTTCTATTCAATTTACTTCCCTGTGATATCGTTGTACCGTAGCCGTCCACGATAATATCGTCGCGTCACAAATTATAAAAGCGCCTATTGGGTCCCACGAGTTCTCCCCTGGGTATCGGCCAGGGGAATAAATTATTGGGCTCACTTTGGTTGATTCTAGAGACTATTGAGCTTTTAAGAAGCCCGTCTGACTAGCTATCACGTGGCTATCACCATCAAAAAAACTATCTGAACGCTTTACTAAATTCTTAACAGCTAGAATTTTACTCGCAGCTATTAATATGATTTATGCGTGTGTTAAACTTGGATTGGCTATCAGGCACTTTGTTAGTAAGTGCTGAATCGTTTATCGTAATTTCGCGATTCAATCGTGTGTACAAACACACCGTCGTTTGGCGGATAGTTTCTGGACGACGTCCAAAACTCGTGGCCGTCTCGCCTACATACTGATTGATTTGTAATTAGTAAACAATTTCGATTTACTGTCGAACGTAATCAGCTGTTTCGTTAACAAGCATGCGAATACGATCTTTCTGTATCAATGATAGACAGAGTGAAGACGGTTCTAATAGTACATTTATTAACTAAGGCGGTAAAATAAAGAATGTCGCAGATCGCAGGTATCTGACGATTAACAATCTGTGGTTTTTACCACCCGAGGTAAGTACAAAATTTTATTTCTCCCCCTGACCAGGAAGTGGGATTTGGGAAATTGTGAATTTCTGGTTAGGTGTGGTGTGGTGTGTTTTAATTTATAAGTCGTTTTTAATTTATTATAGTGCTAACGCACAGACACACATACATAGATAATTTCAAAAACGGTATTTTTGGATTCAGGGAGGTCCAAAACGTGTAAATCCGTCAAAATCTCGAGTCGAATTTTTTGACGATTTCAAGACTACCTCTATACTTACTACGTATACGAGAAAGTAAAAAGGTGATATTTTACTTGAACTAAGATTATTTCCTTTTCTTAGATCTTTTTTATTGTGACGGTCTTCATTTCGCCTGATGGGAAGCGATGATAATATCAAGGTAGAAGCAGCTTGTTTCAGGTCAAGATTTTTTGTTTCTTAGGCTGTCAAAATTATTTATTAATATTTTTATACCTTTAAGGGACATGATATAGAAGGCGCCCCGGGCACGCAGCCGTTGCCCCGATGTAGATGAAATGTATGACCGCCCAACGAACGAAAAATATTTAGAATCGCGGGCGCGCTCCCACGCGACATATATTTTATCGACACAGCGGCGACGCGTGCCCGGAGCGCTTTTTATAAAAAGGATCCTCATAGAATACCTAGATGGCGCTATTCAACAGTGCTCATACAAAGCGCGCAATTAGTATGGAAACCTGAATCGCGCAAACGAAGTTTCCCAAGGTGCTCGCTATATATAGAAGTTCCAACTACAGATAGTTGGACCGCGGTCCCCGGGCATACGACACCTTGCCCGGCGGAAGTACTTCCCTTTGGACTTCCTACAGTGGTGACCCTCGACAGAGCACGCAGCACTTGAAGATGGCATCGAACAATGACAACGTTACTAATGCTGCCTTATTTTCTGCTGCATCGCCATCTAGTCTTTAAAAGGCGACTATTCGTATAACAGTGAACGACACTTTCGCTGACGCTTTAATCGACACAGGCAGCTCCGTAAGCTTCATCGACAAAAATATAGCGCAAATGATGAAACTCAAACAGAGACCCTACAGACAAGCTATCTCTCTCGTTTCATTAAGCCACACTTCTTTTGTGGACGGGATCTGCTTTGCTAATCTCGCAATCAACAAACATGTCTACAAGAAAAGACCACTCCTCATTGTTAATAATTTGTGTGCGGATGTCATCGTTGGCCACGACTTACTTAAGGATCATTCGAAGATAGAGTTGGAATTTGGTGGCTCAAAGGAACCGCTGCAGGTCTGTGTGATGGAGGCGTTAGTTCCACGGGCGTCGGTTTTCACGCATTTATCTGCTGATATCAAACCGATAGCTGTAAAGTCAAGAAAGTACACAGAGGAAGATGAATCTTTTATTAAGGACGAGGTTACCAAACTATTAACCCCGTGGCGTGCTCAAGTACTAGTTACTGGTGGAGGAGCACACCGAAAGCGTTTAGTAATTGACTACTCTTAATACTTGCCTCTTAATAATGGCGTCAGACTTTGATAAGATAGTGGTGCTAGCTAGGCGAAATTAAAAAGTTACCAAATAAACCGAGTATAATTTTGTACTCCTCTGGGAATCGAACCAGCCTCTGGATTCTGGTGGACGAACAACTAGTACGGAGCCAGTTGATTTTTAATTGAAAATGCTTACAACACTTACGTAAATTTTTTTTTAACAGGAGGAGCGTCGTCGTACAGGCCGCTACATCGCGATCTTGGTGGGGATCTCACTGTTCCTACTGGCCATGTACCACGCCTGGGTGCGGCGCATCCCGATAGTGGCCAGCTTGGTAGTTCCAGCGCTGATCATGTTCATCTACGTGGCCTGGGTGCTGTATACGGCGTCAAGGGACAAGCAAAGGGTAAGATTATTATATTTAGTATATGTGATCAAAAATAAAAAATAAAATATTGTATACTAGCGATACATTTTAAAAGTCCTGCCCTAATGGAGAACGAATAGGTGACCGCTCGCTAACTGGAAGAATAGACATAGTGAGGTGTTAATAATCTCGAGTGTCTGTAATCTCAGTCTTCCTCTTACATATATTTAGCTGGCCTAACGATTATAATTGGGAAAACTCATATGAATGTACTTTTAGCTACTGACAGGCAAAAAAAATTTCAGCGTTAATTTGTCCTAGTAGAATATGTAAATACGAAACTCAAACGTGGACACTTACAATGGGCCTCATAAAAAGGCTCAAGGTCACTCAAATCCAATGAAAAGGGCTATGTTCGGCAGCGATCATATCAGAAATAATGAGGTACGCAGAAACAAATCGCGAACCTTAAATGGTAGTGGGTAGGGTAAATTGCGAGGAGAACTGACGGCCGTTGGAAAGGTCCTCGAATGGCGACCACGTACTGGGAAGTTGGCCCCCTACAAGGTGGATTGACGAACTGGTAAAGGTAGCGGAAAGCCGCTGGATGCGGGCAGCGCAGGACTAATTGGGTCCTACCCGATCCTTGGCACCAAAAGAATCACCAAACAAATTATTCCTTGCCTATATCCAACAATGAGCGTCTTTTGGGTGAGATGATGATGATAAGTAGACCAGAGACTATAAAACATTAAATTAACGCAGGGACTTTCAAACTTTCAAAGCGATTGACTCATGAGTCTATAAAGAGAACTTGTGTTGAGACGATTAGGCAAGAAACTCAAAAAGGTTATTCCTCGCCTTACATTTTAATAATAAGTTTGGAAAGTGCCGTAATTCACAATGGTTATGTAAAAGTGTTAAAGAAAAATGAAAGTTTTTCAATTTTCGCTTGGCATGTCTATTTTATTACATCTCACGTCTGGTGTTTTTTTAATCTTATCATATGGATGGCAAACAGGTATACGGACCACGCTTCCAAAACTAAGGTATCACTTGGGCAACCTTAACCAGTCCAAAATCACAGAGCGGAAAACAATGGTTACCTACCTACTGAAACAAAACGTTTTTCGTCATATAATTGTCACTCGCCATAAAGTTAGCTTAGCATAATACGCATAATATTATAAAAACGGTTAAAAATTAAAAGTATATTATGATTAAAACAAAATGTTTAATTATACAAAATATGTTATTGTTTGCCTGAACTAGCCGAAATATGTTAGGCATAAACCACGGAAGGCATAATTTGAAGAAACATAAGTGACAAAAAGCATAATTTATGCATTCTGCCGGATGTGGCTTTATGTCTAAGACTCTGCTACTACCTTTGTGAGCGTCATTGTATGTACGATTGTATGTGTTCATGCACTTTTATGAGTTTGATAACTACAATATTTAGGAATCAAGCCATTCGCTGATATCGCAATTGAAAGAAAACCTTTGCATGGTGTAATGTTTTTGTCCTATTGTAATTCCTGTTGTAATAATTTTTATTTGATTTTTGCACCAGATTGTTGTGTAATATATGTTTTATAATGAGATAATCCGAGCAAAAGAATAATATGATTTCGAAGTTCACACAATTATTTTGCTGGATTTAATCCAAATTTACTTAGACTTAAGGATAGATGGAGCACGCAGCTTCAAAGTAACTTTCTTCTTCTTTTTTCTTTTAAATTAATGGCGTTCGCGACATATCATAAAGATTTTTCCAATGTCAAATGAAAATGTAATTAAAGTAATTTATAATTGTACGGTAGATTCAGTTAAAAATAGTCTCTCAACACGTGTTTTTACTACAAGAACTCGAGAAACTCCCAAAGTAACCTTGTTCGGCCGTCGATCTTAACATGACATTTGGACTCAATTAAAGGTCAAAGGTTACCCGTATAAGTTTTGTTGTACTTAATTCAATTTCTCACTTAATAAGCTCATCAAGATCTTTTTCCGTATGAAGAGTTTGTTTTTGTTAGTTGATATTCAGTGGGTAATAATATTTTGCTGATAAAATTTTAAATAAAATGTACTTGTTTCTAGTTTATTAGGTACATCTTTATGTTCTAAGTGTGATGCCTTGGTGTTGCAAGCGTTTTACTCTATGGTGACCACTTACCATTAGGCGGTCCCATACTTGCTTTTCAGCCTCTTATTGTTCCTTCTTGTTAAATACACTAAATTATTACTTCGCTTGGTTTACTTAGTGCTTGTTCAGAGTAAACTTTTTAGATTTCATGCTTACCAAACATATAAGGATATGGGAAATGTCTAAATTGAAAATTATTCAACCATTTAAAAAAATTAGAAAAAATACACTGAAAAAATCGACTGTCCAGCCCGCCTAGCATGACCACTGAAACACGATATGATATAGCCATTTATCGCGTTGAACTGTCAAAAATTATTGGATATAACCACAACCTTGAAAACTTATCGAAAATGCGAACATGTAGGTATATACCTTATACATGTTTAAAATTTTAATTTGACGGCCAAAACAAGTAATTTTTCAAAACCCTTTAAATGCTTTTTAACTATTTTTAAAAATAAACGAATGTTTCCTTACAGTAAAATTTGCCATCATCACAATAATAAGGGTATTATTATTTCCTCCAATATGGTCTTTTCTACACGGTATGTTTTTTGAGTACTAACATGAATAAACTATAGTGCTTATTTTCTTTCTACTCTATTATACTACGGCCAGCGCAAGACGACGTTACGATTACGTTATCACAGATTGTAATAGTCAGTAAAATTATGTAGTGTTATAAACTTACCTTACTTGTGAAATGCGTGTAGTATTTCACTCGTTAAATTCTTTTAATTGTTAGTTCACAATGCATGCCGTGGCAATCTTTAATTAAGACAGCATTAAGAGTGTAAATTGTGATGTAACTTTTATATACTAGTTGTGATGTGTGTCTTGTTGATTGTCCTAAATAAAAAAAATAAAAAATCACGTTAGTACCATGTCATAGCAACGCCAGCGCTTGCCCAGTAATAGTTATTACCATTATTTCATCATTTGCCTAGTCTGCTCTCATTTTGTTTGGGGTCGGTGTAGTATGCCTTGATTATCGACAATACTGCTTAAAGATTTAGCATTATAGGCCCTCCAGACTCACGCGAGAAGTCTCGCCGAGACTGAGAAACGAGAAGGTATCTACACCCACGCGACCTTCTCACTTGCGTTCTCGACCGTTATGCAAAATGGATGACTTTGACAGTGCAGCGGCTTTTGTATTTACAGTAATCCACAGCAGTTTGTAGGATCGAAAAAGCGCAGGAGTAATATTATAAAATTTGGTACATCCTACCCTAACATTATAATTATATCATCCGTTTGGATGTCAAAATGTTTACTAGGATATTGGTTGTTTTAATGTTGGCAATAAGCTGTTTTAGAATGTTTTCTTCCTACATCGCAGTGAGGCCGAACGAGAATGTGATACGGTTTTCTTTTCTCGCCCGAGAAACCCTTTGAAGCGGGCCAAAAAACCGACACCGAGCGGAGAACAGGCGAGCCCGAGAACGAGAACGCGAGAAACTAATCACATTCACGCTTCTCGGGTGTTCTCGGCGAGAGTGTGGAGGGCGCATTACATTACTGACAAAAATCCTCTTTGAGTATGACTGCTATCTTTCGATAACACTCGGGATGAAGTGAGAACGAAGCACGGAGCTAAATCGATTTGAAAAATTTTCGGTCACCCATCCGAGTGCTGACCGCGCACTTGGTTGCTTAACTTTCGTGGTCGTTACTAAGAGAACGCACAACCGCAGCTCCTCAATTGCATCATTATTTATGAATGATTATGACGACAAAGTAGTAAAGTGTTAATCTACTTCTGACGCTGATTGTACAAACGATAACTAAAACACACCAAAAAGAAAGTTACTTACATCAAAATGCAATTATTATTATGTTAATTGAGACTATTAGGTGTTTCTATTTCGATAAATAATTGAAATCTTATCAAGCGATTCTTTTCAATACTCCTGAAATATTTTCTTTTCTCTGAAGCTGACTGTGATCGAAAAATAACGTTTTTAAACCTCTGTTATTTGCAAGCGAATGCTCAATTTAAATTTGAATTTCGTCAAACTCAGTAATTAATTGAGGATCAAAGCAGTTTTCGTGTCATTTGGAAAATGCATGTCCGTTTAATGCTATGTTAATATTAAATTAAACAGTCATTTTCGAGATAATGTATTTGGGGAAGCATGTTGCCGAATTAATATAGATTAGTGTAGACCTAATTTTAATATTAAATGTGGTTTTAATACAGGAACATTTAAATGTTATTTACAACATGTTTGTGCGAACAACCCATAATAATAGGTTGTATGTTACAGACGGCACATGATGCTGTTGATCCGTGAAAGGTAGGTTGCCTTGGCATTAACCACGCAGCCTCAGACTCAAACGTTCAACTTTTAGGGTGAACAAAATCATATAGAATTCTAGAAAAAACTACACAGAAAAAAATCGACCTGCCTCAGGCTGGAATCGAACCCAGCATCTTTCGCAATCCGGGCGGCTACGTTAACCACTATGCCACCGAGGCTTTAACGGCGATCAGAGCCGCCCGGATTGCGGCAGATGCTGGGTTCGATTTCCGCCTGAGGCAGGCCGATTGTTTTCAGTGTATTTTTTCTAGTATTAAAAATATTTACGCGTTTGTAAACGCAAAATTTTTTTCATCATATAGAATTCATCAGTCAGGTCTATCTGTGGATTACATACACATCACGCTCAAAATCCCAAAAGAGGTCGAGCAGAACTTCAGATGACATTCGGCAACACATGAAGCCACATCGAGCAGTATAGTCCATATAGTACCCTCAAAATAGTGACAGGTTGCCAGCCTATCGCCTACACCAAAAGGATACCAAACCCAAAAATTAACGATTCTTCAGTAAACAAACCAAACCTCCTAAAGCCATCGACCATGACAGATGTTACACTCAAAATCATCTCAGCAGATCGAGTATGTCTGTGGATTACCATTACTGTAATGTATCTGTTATAAGCTATCGCATTTTCATTGTAGTTTGGCTATTGTTATTGTTGTTCTTCACATAGATAACCTTAACAAATCCCAATAGTATTGTACAACGATATGAAGGTACTGGCTTCTGTAACACAGGCTATCCTATCTCAGAAGTGAGGGATACATGAATTTTTGTATTGGTGATTGTTACAAATAAACATTTTTACTTTATCGTATATACGTAGTACAAAAAGGCCTATGTCCAACAGTGGACGTCTCTCGGCTGAAATGATGATGATGATATACGTAGTACAGAGGAAGTCTTATAATCGTCAAAAAATTCAACCTCGAGATTTTGACGGATTTACACGTTTTGGAACTCCCCGAGTCTGTTTGATTATGTCCGTGTGTGTCTGTGTGTTAGCATGATAACTCGAGTATGCTTTAACTTATTGCAACCAAATTTAACATGCATGTATGACATCAAAATATAAGGTTTCTAACAACTTTTGAGTCGTTTCCGGTACCTATACGAGAAAGTCAAGGGGAGACCACTCCCGATTTTTTCATTTTAATTTTGTATTAATATACCAAAGGGATATATCAAAGTAACAAATTAAAAACGATATGAAGTTCGATAAAAATAAATTGTATGGGATAAAGATAAGCCGTCGTTAAATCACGGGGCCAATTGTTATCGCTAAGCATCTAAGTTGGTAGTGAAAGCTAAGTCACTGCAGATAACAAAACAGTATGACCGATGATGACGAATTTCGAAATGTTATTGTTATGAAATGATTGCCATTTGTCTAACCTCTAGGGTTCGCACAACCCTTTTTTATCTAAGAATTTGTATAGTAGGTATAGTTTTGTTGTTGTTTTCCTTTGTGAATGTGTGAAATTAACGTCTCAGATCATTTAATTACAACCATTACAACTGACGCCGCTACAAATAGCTAATTAATATAGCTATATTAGTAAAGAACACTACATTCGACGATTCAAATATTCGACTCTCTAGGCGATGATACACTTCTCTTTCACGTTTAAAACCAATTTTAGAAATTCTATAGATTACTTTGTGAGTGTATAATATTCCTGATTCAGTATATTTCTTTAACAGATTCCTACACGTGTAAAAATTAAATAACTTTTGGAAAATGCTTTTCTTTTTCGATTTTTTTTATAATCGCAAACCGATATTACATAAATTTAAAACGGAAAGTATTTCGCTCGGAGGTTGTTATTGGAGGGTAGCTGTTTCTTCGTAGGTAATTGGGGTCGGAACAAATTGTGAGGGACGTAAATAGGTTGATGCGGGAAGACTCGTCCATTTTCTTTTGAATATTGCATACGCACCCCGCTGATTCACGATCAATGTAGGAAGTTTTGGGCTGTACTCGTATACATTTTATTGAAAGCTATATGGGCCATCAGCTTAATTTTGGAAGCTGTAACATAAAGTAAGAACTTTATTTTCCCAAAAACGAATGTAAAATTATTAAATACATCACCGCTCGCTTCTTTCGTACTCTGTATTATCTTAATAAATATAAATTACGTGTCACGTTGTTTGTCCGCGATGGACTCCTAAACTACTAAACCGATTATAATAAAATTTGTACACCGTGTGCAGTTTGATCCAACTTGAGAGATAGGATAGTTTTTATCTTGATAAGTAGTCACATTTTTTTTTACTGCAGATACAATGTTATAGGTCAGTAGTATAAAATTACCACAGCAACGCGTGGCCGGGACCGCTAGTATGTAATGTATATAATTTATGGCAAATATATAGTTTTTTTAGTACTTTTCGGTACCTACCGAATTGTATTTTAGTATCTAATACGGACGAGACCTACTTACTGTATGTGTAACAATAACAGTATAATTATGTTAACATGGGCGGACTATTTCTTTTTAATTACAGTCTTACCAATTTAATGTATAATTGTCAATATATTATTGATTTATTGTACAGATAATTTTAGACTATATATCATAATTTAATTGGTATTCGATAACAGGTATTTTTTCAAAGTTACTTATACTACGTACCTATAGAACATCACGTTAACACACCCTGTTTGCGCTCGGTCTTTAAAACATTTGAAAAACCCTTGATAAACAATACACAATTATTTTGTAATTGTTCTTAAAAGTTCAATCTATTTTGAATCGCAAAAGTTTATTTCCAATTTGTTGCATATTTACTTGTAAAGTAGTTATTCTCTAATGCAAAAATTAAGTTGCACGGGGGAACATAAAAAATGAGTGAATTTTTGTTTCGCACTATTCAGTGGAGAGTTGAAATGGGCATATTCAACTCTATAATACCTCTATAAAACTCATTGCAACTCTATACATGTAGGTAGATGAGAATTGAATTTTAATGGCTTATTTGTGTTGAATTATTATATACTTACAAAAAAAGAAACATCGACAAAATTGTGTACTCCAAAGACACGGTAATATTATCTATTAATATTACCGTGCCAAAGATATTGTAAAGGACGGGTGATAATTTTTAATCTTAAACCTTAGTGTTCTATGCAGTTTTTACTGTCTTGATTATGTTAGTAGAGTTTGCAAAATTGCATTTTTAATGATAATGTCGTCTCTGTTGAAGGCTTCGCTGCAACTTTCTTATTTTATTTTCATGCTTAATATGTTTATTTTAGAGATAACTTTTATATTAAAAATTTGCATATAATTTTAATTATGTAATTACCTCTAAATAGCGAGTAATTTGTTTCAATGAAGTCGTGTTAGAATTCACGGAATTCAAAATATCTTAGTAGTATTTATGATTCCCATTGCAAATCATATTCAAACATTAGAATGATGAATAGTATGTTACATTACATATTCATTATTAACATCATTTTAGATTTTGCTTAAATGAATTTAACTCGTAGATATAACCCTAGTAAATTATCATTGACTAGCTACATAAATATGAGATAACAGATTTGAACTGAATATTTTTTTAAAAATAATTTTACTTACTGTATAACGTGAATAAATATTTCTATTTGTTAAACAACTTCTTCATAAAGACGTTTTTGCAGTAAAATATAAAAAAAACAAATATTAGTTCTTTTTTAATTCTTGACTGGGAACCTCTTTGCTTTCATCTCACTTGATGGTATTGTGTTAATTTATGTTAATAACGTATAGACCAATATTTCATAGTGAAAGATTGTCTCAAGGTGTATTTTGATAAAAACAGCATTATTACATTACCTCAGACCAATTAACTAGTCATTACGTTACAGGAGGTTAAAGGTTGTATTTTTTTAATTTTGATTATCTGCATTCAAAGTATGTCATTTTGTGTTCACATTTGATGCGCCCTCCAGACTCACTCCGAGAACCGGCGAGAACACCCGAGAAGCGTGAACGTGATCAGTTTCTCGCCTTCTCGTTCTCGCGGTCGCCTATTCTCCGCTCGGTATCGGTTTTTTGGCCCGCTTCAAAGGGCTTCTCGGGCGAGAAAAAAGAATAGAAATAAACTTTATTGTATGTACATCGACATAAAAATAGTACATTTTTATAACATTTTAAGTATATTGTACAATGGGCGGCCTTATCGCTAAAAGCGATCTCTTCCAGGCAACCTTAGGATGGATAGGAATTTTACAGAAAATAAAATAGGAAGATGGCGATGTAGAAACTTACTGACAATTTTATGTACCTATATACACTTATATACTAATACACTAAATAAAAGTACTAATACATAAATACATGTAAGTATTATAAATAGGTACATACCATTACAAACTACATACATACATTATTACTTATTAAATACTTATATACATAAAACAGTTATAGTGACAAATAGTGTACCTTTAACAGTTTCCTAAACGTATTCAAGGATTGTGCTCGTCTGATTCCGACAGGTAATGCATTCCACAGCCGAGTAGCCTGCACGTAAAACTTAGTGAAATGCAATGGTGGCGCCAAACTAAGATTTTCTGATGATCTCAGAACTCGAGCGTGCGTGTCGTGACGATATTTAAAACGGTCTTCGAGGTAGGGTGGAGTGTTTACATAAAAAGTTATAGTATAAAGTAAGGAAAGGATAAGGATAAAAAAGAAGCGAATTACATTCCCATGCGGTTTCAGTGCGACGTGGGGAATGGTTTGTAATAAGATATACAAACATTTTTCTATTTCGATGAATTTGTGTCATCCACCATCGCCTGGGCCTTCCTTTTTCATAATATTATCTTTGATTCTAACATTCACAAGATTGTAGTATTCTAATGCACACAATACCAAAGCTGCTGCACTGTCAAAGTCGTCCATTTCGCATAACGATCCAGAACGCAAGTGAGAAGTTCACGTGAATGTAGATACCATCTCGTTTCTCGGGTCAAGTCTCGGCGAAAAGTCTCGCCGAGACTTCTCGCGTGAGTCTGTAGGGCCTATGAGATCGTAATTCGAATATTATGACATGACATCAAAACCTCCGACAGAGCCCGGCTTGGTGTCGGAGGCTTTATATCAAGAATCATGTCGTCTATTTGTAGTAGAAACATTGTCGGTATTCCCATATAAAACTGATTCCTTGCGATGCACTTGTATATTGGAGGATTATATGAGTAATTAAGAAATTTGGATAAAATTAAAACACAAAGGAAATAATATTCAAAAGTCATATGTCAACAAAAACGCAACTAAGCAACCGCTCCATTCTTTTCCATGACATCCTCCGGGGGAGGAAGAACCGGAAGGTTAAACTATTAAATATAATAAAACTATTAATTTTAAATACAATCGGCAAAACGCCTAGGTAAATTTACAATTCTACCGGACCTTGTTACAGTAGTACTATGTCTGGCAGTTAAGTCATTTCGGTCATAGTGGATCTCCAAAGGGTAAAGTCGTTGCAACGGTCGAACTCTTTCGCCAGATGCCGTTCGCACTTTAGCAGCCCTAACATAACCGTCACTACCTGCATACACCTCTGTAACAATAGCTAGAGGCCATCGAAGTCGTTTCTCATGTTCTATTTCTAGAAGAACAACATCGCCTACTTGAACCTCATAGGTACTATTTTGCTTGCCCTTCTGAATGAGGTTGCTCAAATATTCGCTCCTAAAACGCCTACGAAGATCTACGCGAATCTTTTGACAATAAGCACTCCTAATATTTAACGCTTTAGTGTCGATTACATCTAAGTCAGGAACTTCGTGCTCTACTAACGGTTGAATGAACATGGCAGGTGTTAGTGGTTTTAAATCATCTTGACTATTTGATATGTAAGTCAAAGGTCTATGGTTGACAATAGACTCGGAGTCAAATAAAACCGTCTGCAACTCTACCAACGTTAGTGATGCTCTACCTAAAACCTTTCTTAATGTCTCCTTCATGACGCCTACCATTCGCTCGTAGAATCCCCGTAGAGTCGGCAACATGTCTGCGACTTACATTCGAGAAAAAAATTGGCGACTCTTGTCCGCTGGTTAGCGGGTTTAGTGTGTAGACTCCATTAGTAGTACATGTAAATATAAGTAAAGTGTTTGATATTAATGAAGCAAGGTGTGCAAGTACTGCCAGATGAGAAGGATGCATTAATCATCATAATGGCAGTCAGCTGCGTGTATGTTACACCAAAGTGATTGATTTATGGACTGAAAATTATGTCTGTTAACTCAGACTAGGGGTTCATCGCTACTGAAGCGATAACTTCAGAGGGTTTACATAGGTGTTGACCTATACTTGCTAACGTGCGAGCAATCATGCAACCGTGAATGATCAAATTATTTTACTAATAGTATGGGCAGTCTATGACCATAAGAAACTCATATTTCTAATTATGCCATCATAAAAGGAAAATACAAACAATAAGGAAATCGTCTTCTTATTTGTCCTACGCTGTTCATAATTTAATTTGGTATCGGAGCAATATGTCTTATAATGCTATAGGTCAGAGGCTCCCAACCTTTTATGGACTACCCCCCTACCCTTACAAAAAATCCAACCCCCTATTTTATTTGAGGTGGGTGTTATGTACACAAACCCCTTACATAATAGTTAACTTTACCAATTTTATGTATGTTTATTTATTTATTAACTAGCGGTCGCCCGCGATTTCACTCGCGTTAATGTCGGTTATCCCACCAGAAAGTATCATATTATTATGCCCTTCCAAAGTTCTCAAAATATATCCATACCAAATTTCATCAAAATCGGCCCCGTAGTTTCGGAGCCATTGCAAACAGACATTCAAATCTTTTCTCTTTAGAATATTATATTAGTATAGATAATAACAAATTAAAATTATCTCTCTAATCATGCTTCTCCTGGTTGTGATTACTAATTGATTAAACCATTTAATTCAGACGAAGACCATACAAAGTGTTATTTTTACGCCATAATGATTATAAGATAAACAGTTTAGTTTATAAAATATTTTTTAATGTAAATTGAGGTATTTTCAAAGTATATTAATTGTCTAATTAGGTAGGTACGCTACGACCTCCCCCTTGACTGTTATAATTATAACGCCCTATATTTTCCTTTGGACCGCTCCCCCCACAAGCGCCAGCGCCTACTACAATCTACGCAGCGACGCTACTCACACGGCACCACTGCTTTTTTTTTTATTTTGTTGCTGCGATGTGGTGTGGTTGTGGTACGTGTGAATTCTCCTTAAATGTTTGCAGCACCAGACTATCATTTTCATTGTCTTCTAAAACACAGAACTCCACGAAAAAGTACTTCTACGAGTATGTCACCATCATCATTTCAGCCGAGATACGTCTATTATTGGACATCAAGCATCTTCAAACATCCCCCAAGCATCTCTACCTCAATCAGTCCTGCGCTATCCGCATCCAGCGGTTTTCCACCTACCAACCCGAGTAATTTAACACTTTATTTTCATGGACAATCCTTTCGGCTTAAAATGCGCAGTGTATAGACATAGTGGAAATTGAAATACTATGTACCTACTTTATTTACTCGACGTTTCGGCCACATTGTAGCGTCGTGTTCATTGGCCGCGGTGTTCAGCAAATAAACTGTTCTCAATATGTCGTATTTGATTGCTAAAAGCTTGTCGACTTCTACTCATGGGTAGGTACATCAGTATAGGTATAGTCTGATAATAAGAAATCAGGCACAACGCTCGCTATATTGGTAGGTAGGTAAATAAAGCTAGAAAAGCTGCTTAAGATTCGTGTAAACAAGGTCTGATTCTGTATTTCGGCAGCGTTTGCTCATCGGCAGTAAAGTAAACATCGTGGACCAGCACGATTGATTCAGCTAGTTTATGGATATTCTAGGAGATCTGGACACCATTTGCTGATGCTTACGAGTATCAAAAGCACTTGTTGATTGATCTATGTTTGTTGATATAACGTCATTCATTTTCCGCATGGTGAGCTTTGTTATTTTATTAAAAAAGTTGGGTTTGAGTTTTTTCGCTATTAGTTATTTAGTGTCAAGTTTCACGTAGGCAGTATTAAGGACGTGCAAAATATCACATTTTGTGGATTTTTCAGACCTAATTTTTTATGCGATGTGAGCAGATTTTGCAAAGAAATCATAGGAAGATTAATTCTTGATTAAAACCGCTATAGAGAGATAGTTTAATTTACGTTTATAGTTTTGTAAAGCGAGGAGAATCTTATGGCGTAGTTTTACGAAAATGCAGTTCAGAGCTAGCTATATACTGGGTGTCAAAGACATGAACAGTCAAACGAGAACCATGTATTCTATACATCAAAATAAGATATATTTCAAAAAAAATATTGCTGGGAAAACATTTTATTTTTTGGTGTTAATAAAAATTGCAAATTGTACCGCGCAATGTAAAGGCTCAACTCGCACGCATCTCGCAAAAACGCCATAATTTTGCCAAACGGCGGCCCCGTTCGTAAGTGTCCGTGCGCATCGAGTGAGCTACATTGAACGCTAACTTTTTGAAGCCATTTTTTGTTATGAAATACTAAAAAAATGATAATGTTTCTTTGGACAATAATTAAGAAATAATGTTTAGAATACGTTTTCATAAAAAAATGAAAAAAAAAATATGACTTTGACCACTTTTTTTCCTAATCCCACCATCTCCCTTCCTTTTAAGGACTACGACTACCATTCCAACGCGAACTAAGAAATTTGGCAACTCGTTTCTTTGTCGCACAATCAAGAAATGGAATTCACTGCCAGCACACGTGTTCCCTCCTTCCTACAATCCTGGCGGTCATTCAAATGAGGCGTGAAGTAGCACCTTACAGGTCAGCAAGGCGAGGGTGGCTAGCGCGGCAGTTTATCTCTCGCACCAGCTATCTTCGCATTTGATCTTTACTTCTGCTTACCATCAGGTGGAATAGTCATTTGCTTAACATTTTATAGAAAAAAAACCTGCTATGGCTGAGTGATGATGGGTAGTTAGGGTTATTTTTTTTCCACAGTTTTCATCACATTATCAAATCACGATGTAAGTAATTACTTGTTAATAATTACTAGTTATTATTAATAATAACCATAGTAATCACATTTACCGTTACATATATAAGGATCGTAGCTAGTAGAAAGACTATATGGGAGAAACGTAAAATACGCCTTTGAGAATAAAATTCAAATCACCCCGACTTAAAGCCTACACCTGTCTCAGATTTCTATGCTTAGTATGTGCAAATGGAAGCAGTATTTGAAATTGCTGAGTGAGACCTAATACTACATTCGTAATATCTGCATATCTTTGACATATTAAGGTGTAGGCGTGGGAAGGAGGCTCACCCACGCTCGCTAAGTTAGGCAATAGCTGTCATGCATTGAAACCTCGTATAACTGTGTGAAAGATCGCATAAAACGATTTCTGTATGGATTTCGCCAAAAATAGGATTGAGACACAATTGATCGACAGCGATGTTCATACAAAAGGCATGTTTAGTATGGTATTTCGTAAGGTTCCTCCATTCCTCTTCCACTTCACACCACCTAAATAACACTATCGGTGGTATCACATTGAATATAATAAATATTTTTTTAAATTTATATTGACTTTCGCAATTTTTGTGAAATAGTTAAAATACCTGTTTATATAATATGTAATTTCAGGTAACAGCACTTCAATATTTACTAAGCAAATACCAGTCACGAATTTGTTTGATGTTTAGGATCACACATATCAACAGTCTTTCGAAGTTAATTTGCTTGAACTTTCGGTACGTTGATCTGTTTATAAACCCGGTAGACATTATGATGGGCCAGGCGAGTTTTACCGTGTGTTTGTTTGTTTAAAACCTGAAATTATACAAAGCTCGGTCCACGGATAAGCGGTCGCGATAACGGTAGCGGGTGAGATTAATTCAAAAGCGATATTTTTAAATATAACTAATCGCCGATAAGTCAGTAAAAAGTGTAAAACTCTTTTATTTTATTGTATCACAAATTATTTATTCATAAATTAATTTTTCTGCATTTCTTCATATGAATTTTAATTATGCCATCTCACTTACCTCCGTGCGCGCAATACGCAAAAGTTTAGTGTTTTTTTTTCAATAGCTGTATTCATATCTGCCGGATATAGGTACGGGACCAAGACTGACTATACCAAGTACAAAACAAGAAAAGTGATTCAGACCGAGATAAAAATTGTTGGAATTACGTAGTTTTGTACCCTGTTTTTTTTAATTTTTATTGTAAGTTAAGGAAAATTGTTTTAATTAAATTTAAATTAAAAAATATAAATAAAAATTGCCATTGGTAAATGAATCAACCGGTAAATGGGCAATGAAAAATTTGTACTTGGCTAAGAACTGTTATTCTTTCTTACATAGTTTAAATGTTAAAGTAATATACTTAGATATTCATAACATATTACATTTAATAAACAACACACATTACTCGCATTAATAAGAGAGTATTAGTTCCTATGTGTCAAACCACACGATGCCATTGGACTTTAGAGCAGATAGTTAGGTATTAAGTTCGTATTTTTATTTAGAATAATATGCCAGGAATAAAACAAAACCAAAGTTTGGTGTTGGCTACTAGCCTTGATAATTAAAAATAGGGTGCAGTGGGTGCCTCGCATAAAAAGGTGTACGTAAGCCGGGCGAAGGCGTCCACGTGGGCACAACTTGATCCATTCCAGAATGTTCAAAACCGTCCCACGAATCGACGTTGTGCTCGTATTAAAGGCTCAAAATTGGTCGAGCAAAATAAAATACTCGAAAGGACCAAACTGTTGTTGAGCAAAATAATAATTAAAATTTGTGAAATTAAAGTCAAGACATGCGATTGACAAGCCGTATAACGCGAAGGCTTTACTTTGAACGGCAATTTATCTTCTTTCTTTCAAGCAATTTAATATTGTGGATGTCACAACACATTTTTATGCATCTAGGGAGTGCTTGGCGAAAAATGTATAGCAACAGACTCACAATTGTGACTGATGAGGTGGTAATCTCACTTTAAAATTCTCAATATCATGTACAGCAAAAAACCTTTATTTCAATGATTTACCTCTTATCTCATCGTCAACACGGATGCTTGTGCGTCAAAATAACTCCAGTTTCACTGCACACAATCCACTCCGTAACAATTTTGAATTATCGCAACAAAAATCTTTCCAAAGCCATGAATTTGTACAAGTTATAAAAATGATTCAGCTTCCTTTGCCGGCAACGCTAATATCAAAATATTTAAAGCTAAAACAAATAAGCAATAATTATTCTTACGTATTTAAGCCACGTAATTTTTTTTTCGCTTTCTCGTGATTGCGAATGAGACCTGATCAGCCGTCTAGCTCATCACTAATAACGCTTTTAATCGTATGACAAAGAAACACGTTATTCGTAAAATATATGCATGCAATGGTGTGCAATAAATAAAGTTGTTTTATCTGACTGTGGACAGTTGACAAGATTTTTCTGGTCTCCAACTTTTTTAAAAAATCCTTGGCAGGTAAGCTCTTAGCCGTCATCTCACCTTTTTTTGTGACGATGGGTAATCAATTTACGGACCATACCGCACGCTGGCTGGGCGTACGGCGTGTGTGGGACTCACCGGGGCGGAACAGCGTCGGTCCTACTCCGCTAAAACCCACCGGTACCCTCCTAAGTCCTTATGGGGGTGTTTTGGGATCGTGTGTGACACAAAAAATCACACAGATCACACACTATGTGCGCCATTTCACAAGACGCCCCCGGTGGCCTTCATCTCACCTAATTGTAAGTTACAAGGCCTAATATGGAATCGAGCTTCACCTGGAACCCTCAACCTGAACCTGGAACCCGCAAACCTGAGCTTGCGCTACACCGAGACCGTCCCAACGCTGCCCGTCTAGGCACGCCTTGCACCAATTGGTGGCCAGCAGTCACTCCTCCACCGACGGCTGCTCGACCTGGCGCGTCATTCTGACGAGGACACCGGGAGCAGCCATCGGACCGCACCGACTTCGGGCGCAATCGTGGCCCTGAAAAGGGTCGTCCGGAACTAGCCGTGGTGGCAAAACATAAACAACTCGACGATGGTATGTGACTTTGAATGGCAAGGCGACACACTTGACATCAAAATCCACACACCCGCCGAGAAAGTTTCCCCACCACGGTACCAGTGTCCGCCACGAGGAGGCTTCCGGACGTGGACCCCGGACCTGGAAAAAGCCCTACCACCAACCATACTGAGTACCTACAAGTTGGTACTCCCCTGGGGATCGAATCCAGGACCTATGGATCTATTTTCGGTGGACGACCTACTAGACCTGGGAGGCGGTTACTTCACTTCGGTGATTTTACTTTGTTTTTTCTACTTCCTCATCTGGTACCAGCTGCGGGTAGTAGTCAGCAGCTTAGGGTGCCTTCTTAAGCTTAGAACAAATCAGGTTCAATAAGTTTTGGTAACTTAATGAAGCATCATAGACCTCCTCGAAAATTTCGGCCCTATTCCAAATTCAAGTATTCAAAATGTAGTGTGTAAGAATTAACTATATGTAAGGTTCAATATCTTCATCAAAATCAGCCCCTGTATTTCTCATTGATGAAACATAAATACTTAATTCGTCTTTATTCAGCTTAGAACGGTTGCTATAGCCAAACGTGGATTTATCTATGACTTAAAGTTCTTCTCGAAGTTCTCAAGATTATAGCAGAAATACCAATATTGTTGTCTCCTAAGCCGTACCACCACAGCATTTACTGCTAAATGAATAGTAGATTATTACGCTCTGTAAACACAATGAGTCGAAGAAAATGCACTATTTGTGCAATTTTGTTTTTTAGAGCCGATAAATTAACCCAATGACATTTTTAAGGAAATAAATAAAATGTGGTTGTATGTTGATTACGCCTCCTAAATCTTGTACGGCCCAAGTGTAAACATTCTTTTTGAAATCGAAACAAGAGCATATTACACCACCTAGCTCTATATTACTATGTAAATTAAGATCATTTTCGTGAGCATGTTTCTCGACGAGATCCGCTAAATGTGAATAAAATCCTTAGAAATATCCAATATCCTGTGTTGCCTTTATCTATGTTATGAGCCTTATGGCCCACGCAAGAATTTATAATCATGAGCTCCGCGCAAAGTCAAGTACGCCATTAAATGTTTTAGAAAGGGCGTGTTTATTGTTATAACTGGGAAATACGTTCTTTTTTTAGAATCCTTTTGCTATAAGGAAGAGATTAATACATTACAAGGTTTGTTTTGAATCTTTTGTCTGTCTCGCCCAAAATTTATATAATAGGTTGAGGAAAAAGTTTCTTCGCATTTTTTAAGAAAATTCAAAATTTTTTTTAATATAGTTTATTTACATTTAACTAAAGTATGTAGGTACCATTTTGTTCGATAACTTTTTGCCATCTTGTAGATAGGGACATGATCCCATTGCTATAGAAATTTTGGGACTTCTGGTCAAAATACCGCGACAAGTGGTTTTGGCAGTCCTCTCGTGATGTTAACCTGACACTGCC
Source organism: Elophila nymphaeata (assembly GCA_955850985.1). Lineage (NCBI taxonomy): Eukaryota > Metazoa > Arthropoda > Insecta > Lepidoptera > Crambidae > Elophila > Elophila nymphaeata. The sequence continues at coordinate 10,788,617 of OY039070.1, forward strand.
TAAAGAATTCTGAAGAGACCGAAACAGGTGGAAATCTGAAGGTGCAAGGTCAGGACTATACGGCGGATGCATTAACACCTCCCAGCCAAACTCTCTTAATTTTTGCTGAGTGGCTAAAGATGTGTGAGGTCTAGCGTTATCATGATTCTGTTGATTAATTCCGGCCGCTTTCTCTCAACTTCTTGCTTTAATCTCATCAGTTGTTCGCAGTAGAGTTCAGAATCGATGGTCCTGCCTGGTGGTAACAGCTCATAATGAATAATGCCCTTCCAATCCCATCACACACACAGCATCACCTTGTTGCGAGTTAACCCGGGTTTCGCCACAGTCTGTGAAGCCTGACCGGCCTTTGACCACGACCTTTTTCGCACGTTCTTGTCGTACGTGATCCACTTTTCATCACCAGTTATCAGCTTCTTCAAAAATGGTTCGGTTTCATTACGTCGTAATAAAGAATCACAAATGAGTACACGGTTCACTAGGTTTCTTTCAGTGAGCTCGTGAGGTACCCAAATGTAGAGCTTTTTTGTGTACCCAGTTTTTTTCAAATGCGCCAAATTGCGTCAGGCCATGGGAAGGTGGTGGGTTTGTCCCTGTTGGATATAGGCCTCCCCCAAGGATCTCCAAACCGGTCGGTCCTGCACTGCCCGCATCCAGCGGCTTCCCGCGACCCTTACCAGATCATTAGTCCACCTTATGGGACGTAATACCAACGCTGCGTTTCCCGGTACGTGGTTACCAATCGAGGACACTTAAGGTTCGCAATTCTTTGGGTTATGTCCGAGTTTTCCCGCCCGATGGTGGGACCTAGCGTGTTCCACCCAATACTCAGGTCCAAAATTCAACTTCCCGAGTATGAGAAATGAAAATGTATTTTTTTTTACGAAATTGCAAAATGTAATTATAACTTGGCGCAACCGTTCATTAGGCTTTTGAATTGCCTCGCCACACACGTTTGTCGCACTCTGTATACACACCTTTACTGACTACGACAACTTTTTGAACCCTACTTTTTCGTTTCTAACTTTCTACCGCACTTCAGGAAGTGATGATAACTGATCCGTGGTTGAGATTTTAGCAAAACTATACTTTTTCGCCGAAGTAGATTATTTCTAGCTCTTCTCGGATAGTTTGGCAGCCTACGATCCGAAGAAATGTGTAGAATTTATACGTAAAGTTATTCGAGCTTAAAACCTAAATACGGTTCTTCGACGCCATACTATAGGAATGGTAAGTATTATAGCGCTGTCTACACATGAAGAGACCTGAGGTCAAATCTTCATCCGAAGTTCATCTCTCTGCCTTTTAAGGTCTACGCGTGCTGCCTTTCGGTGCCATTAACAAACTGTGGCTACTAATAGTACTACTGTCTAATAGTAATTAGAACGCGAACTAAGTAATTTGGCAATTCATTTCTATGTTGCGAAATCAAGTACTCAATGTAGTTTACTGCCAGAACACGTGTTCCCTTCTTAGCATCATTCATTCTGGGTCAGCAAGGCTAGTGTGGCTAGTAATGGTTTATCTCTCGCACAAGCTATATTCGCATTTTGACTCCACTTCTGCTCACCATCAGGTGGAATGGAGTCATTTGCGAGACCTTTTTTTTTTAAATAAATCCTGACAGACACTAGAGTTTGTGTGATGCCTACTAACATTGTGTCACGAGTCATGGCTATTTAATAAGTATGTTTGTCTAGAATATTATTTACTATAGCTTTTAGTTATTATTAGCTATTAGTTAGGGAAGCGTCGGTGGCGTAGTGCGTAAGAGCGTCGTCTCCCGCCCGGGAGGCACTGGTTCGATCCCCGATCGAAATTTTGAATTCATATGTACGTTTAATCGATGTTTTTACGGTGAAGGAAAACATCGTGAGGAAACCTGCACACACCTATGAAGAAATTATTAGGTTATGTGTGAAGTCGACAACCCGCACTTGGCCAGCGTGGTTGACTAAGGCCTAATCGCCCCTAATGTGGGGTAGGCTCGAGCCCCTCGATGGGGATGAGCTATTAGTTATTATAAGCTACCAAATTAAGTACCTGAATCTCTTCTCAACCCCATCTGGGATTATGAGAGCGGTGATATAATTTTTACTACTACAGTACAGTTGAGTAAAGCAAGTTATTTAAGTTATTTATTAACTTTATTGTGTTCCCCCTATTATTGCGAAGTCAAGAGTACAGTATTGGATTTTTAATAAAAACATCTTCAAATATGTAACTGATAAACTTAATTGTAATAAACAAAATTAAATTAACATTGCATCCAGTAATAAACAACACTCCCAGTATTCAGCGTAGTCCAATAGCGTCGATATTATTGAGGATAAAAAAGCCACTTTGCTTTACAAAAAACTTTGCTTTTGGCATCTCAAATTGTTTTATAAAGCTGCTCCACAGTCTTTGAATTAGATTCAAAGTAGTTAACGGTCGATACAAATTGATTTATTGCTTTCGGAGCTACAAGAGACGTTTTGATGGATTTTAATTTTGTTATAACTCAGAGGTTTACTTTGTTAAGGTTTCCGAATTTGATATCTAGTTGAAAGTCCAAGACACTTACGCTGCCTTCTATATACTTAATTTGTGCAAATTCTATTTCGCGGTTCGCAGTTCTATTAAACGGTTTGGCTACATTTTTGTTTCTCACTTGATTCTCACTATACATGTCGTAGCACATTTATCGCTCGGAAACGGATCAGCATTGCCTCAACTCGAACCGTTTTGAATTATTTGTGTAATACTGTAGACTGTAGCGCACACTAATCAGCAATATCGTTATATTGCTGATTAGTGATCGCCTCGGGACCAGCTCACGAACGGGAGTGCTGTGATTAGTGAACTTGCAGCGCAGGCTCGTCGTCCATTCGCTGACAATTCGTCGTCCACGCGCTTACGTCTCTCCGTACGCGAGCCTACGTCTTTTCGCCCACGCTTGCCCCTTAGCCCTCCCGGCCCTTACGGCCCACCTGCACCACTTCAGCAGCTTTATCTGGAACCCTCAACCATTAAGGGACTGACTAGCTTATTATTAGATGCCAGAACACAATAATACCACATCGTAATAAATACATTCAGAGGTTTGACGCCTTTGAAGTTGAGGAAAATGCTGCTTTTGGCAAGGTTGAATGCCTTGACTAGATTGTCCCGAGTGAGTGTATGAAGCTCGGGTCCGCCCCCCGTCCTGCGTGCCCATAACGATTGACCTATCTAGACGGGCTCATAGAACTGCTCATCGTTGTATGAACTTCTATAGACTATGATAATACTGTTAACTTTATTGTTATGGTGGCAGACGTTGATAAGATGTTGGTAGCTGGTCAGGTGGTTGGGTGGTGATAAGGCAGAATTTTACGTAGACAATAAAAAATAGTATAAAGAATGATGCTTTACAAGGGTGACCTTATCACTAAAAGCGATCTCTTCCTACTTCCTTCTTATCTTGTAAGATTAATTATCAAAATTTATTTTCCAGTTGCTGGACGCTGAGGCAGCGCTCTACGCTGCACACGAAGCTATGCACCATGAATCTCAGTTTTTAGAACTAGCGCAAAATAATGCAGAGATAATATCAGTCCATTCAAGCGGAGAGAACACTAAACCTAATTCTCCTACGGGATCAATCCAGAGGGACTGCCCCGATCAAGCCTCCAACAGGGACGATGGTTTAAATAAAAGAGATATAGAACCCCGTTTCATAACACCGATTATTTTAATAAACGATAAATTACCCGAAGACTTAGACCAGAAATGGAGCATTTTAGTTCAAGCTTTGATTAATAGCGAGAAACTGAAATCTCTTCCTTTAAATAAAAAGTATAAGAGAAAATTTTGTAGAAGAAAGCATGCGGTGTTTAAAAGATCTTATTCTATCGCTTGAACAAAATTTTATAATAATAAGGATGTTGCCTGTAAGGTCAGTTGCGATGTTGCGATATTAGCTGTCAAAACCATAGATATAGGAAACTGTAGATTGGCAATATAAAAGAGAAAGAGCATACTAACGCGTATATTAGAACGAGATTGATAGACGAGACCATTTCACGTACACACAGGCGGCCTAAGTAGGCCTGTCAGTCACGTGAAAGGACGGCTACGTGAAAAACAGTACTACAGTCTGACAGTTTGTCAGACTGTAGTACTGTTTTTCACGCAAACATACGCATTACTCACACATTGGTGCATTTTTTGGTCTCGCTCTAGTCTATTCATTGCCAATCTATAAACGTCAGTAATTATAAATCTATGGTCAAAACATTACTCTTACTTAATCTTAATTATGGCACAGATAATATAATACTATATTATGGTTTCGCAAATGTGAAGTGAAAATAGTAATTCTACATTACATTTTGTAAGGTAGATTGAATTAAAAAGGCAACATCTCTTAACAGGTGTTATTACAACAAGAATTAGGGAGAAACTCCAAACATAAAATACTTCCTTAGATTTTGTATGACATTAAGAACTCGTGACGTCATAAGATTCTACTGTCAACTATCTTACAAAAATCAAATTCTAGAGATTATTTGAAACATAAGAGATTTTCCGGCATAATGTTTCTCAACTCTTTTACGCATTTAATATTTGATAACGGCGTCAACATCCTTATGGTTGAGTATATTTCCTATACTTTCCGATTTATAGTATGTGCAAGTCGGACTAATGAAATTTACCGTGAGATATTGCACAATTAGATATTTTATTGTAATATATGACAAATTAGGCTATACTTTAATTAATCCATGCTTAAAAAGTTTGCAAAAACTGTTCCATATGCCATTATTCTACTATCACATTACGCTCTTCTAGCTTATGACGTAATCATAAACGAAAATAAATTCGTCGTGGAGTTTCACCCGAGTTTTTTGTAATAAATCGTATTACGAGAGTCCATTTATAACTCAATCAACCTTATACGTGTGTATTATAAAGTGCAAAATCGCTTGGGAAAATTTTACAATTTGTGGTAGTGTGTGACAAGGTGTGGTGTGGTGGATATGCTGTTGACTGTACATTTCTTAACATTTCAAAGCACGTCATCAAATATATAAATAAGTGTTGTTTTGATTTAATATTCAATCACAGTAGGATAAATTATGTATGGTACACCCTTGGGCTAATTGTAATATTGGTTTAATATACATTTAAGTAATTAACTGATCTGAACAAAATTTATGTCAATGCTATTGAATACTATTGTTGGTAATATTAATGTTGTGTTCTGATTTGAAAAAAAAAAAATTTTAATGTTTAAATTTATGGTACTTATATAAGTAAACTTAATGTAATTGTTTTATACTTAAACTGGAAATGCATTGATAAATGTGCCTTGATGTATAAACTGTGATAATATATATATTTTTTGGTTAATCTTAGACTTTTTTGTGAGCACTTTGAGACTGTTGCACTTTGATACGAATCAATAGAGGACATAAAAGTGCGCGCCATATTGAGAGTAGAATGAGTAATGGTCGTGGTACACCCTTCAACTTGGTAAGGGAGCGTATCGCTTTTCGCTTCGCCGTCCACCAGACGTCAACTTAACGTAAGCACGTATACAAATCGGATCAGCAGCAACTCGGCTACGGTGAGGCGACGCCAGCAGCAAGTGCGGCGTAGTCTTTCAATCAGTTACAAACCTACAAATTCAATAAATCGCGCACGCAATACGACCGTAAGTTGTCTTGTGAGTAGACGTTCGGCAACATTATTGTGCTGCAGGCAGGCCGCGGGAGGGGTGAGAGGGGCAAGCGTGCACGAAGAGATGTAGGCTCGCGTACGGAGAGACGTAAGCGCGGCTACGGAAAAAAGTAAGCGCGTGGCCGAACAGACGTAAGCGCGTGAACTACAAGTTAAACCACTCACGGCACCGCAGGCGAGGCGATGTCATTACGTTGCTAATTAGTGTGCTTTACAGTATGGAGTTTCATACAAAGAATATTAAACGACTTGAGTTGAGGCGATGCTTATCCGCTTCAGATATGTGCTACAACTTTAAGATATACACTATTTTGGGAGGTATGGAAAATACTACCTGTCTCGCTCCCACGATGATCGTAGAAAGAACTCCAGAATTGATGAAAAAAAAAGATTCAGAACTTGATGAAGTTTTGAACATTTTTAACAAGAAAAATAAACAGGTGTTACTAAATAGATCTATTTGCTGCTGTCAGCAAATAAATCAATTTAGAAACAAAGGTGTCCAATTGTGTTGGTTGGTTGTTCTCTAAAAGGAATGCTATTGACATATTTCAATGCCTTATTAGAAATTTTAATGGAGATTTGTATCTAAGGTTTGTAAATAAAATTTATAAATATACGGACAATTGACCGAATACCAACACGCCCAAAATTATAACCATACTCAAATGTCAATTATAAGTGAAATGTTGCATCAGCTACCTGCCATCCATTATTTTTGCTCACTCATTACGTATTCCGAGCCATCATTGCGATTCTGTTGTCTGTAACATCGTACATTAGGGGGTCCACGTTCTTCAAACGGGTTCTGACGCGTTATGAATAACAATATTCTATCTACACAAAATTCCTGACATGGATTTTTCTACAAAACAAATACTGCCAACGTATTGTAACGATATCAATGAATATTCTATTGGTAAAATAACATAGTTAAAATATATCTCGATTTTGTGTTGTAGAGGGGTTTCCAACATGCATGGCTTACAATTTATATTTTACTTTCTGCTAATATTTTTACAATTTTAAAGTATGTGCAATATTTTACTAAAATAAGTATTTTGTGTCAAAAATAGAAGTTATTAATAATTGAGGCTTTAAAAACCATAATAGTCTGCATGTATTAATTTCACTATCGCCTCCAGAATTTGGTAACGTGTTGTGAACGACGCACGATATACAAAGTCCGCTTTTAAAATAAAAATTGTTAAAATATTCTTTTATTTCTGTGTTTTTTGAGAAGCTCTTGGCCTTCATCTCTCCTACTGGTAAGTGATGATAAGGCCGAAGATAGAAGCGACCTCTACCATGAGAACCCTGAACCACTGACGGACTGGATATCTTACCATTAATTGCCGGAACATAATAATGCTGTTAACACTATTATTGTGGCTACAGACTTTGATAAGACGATGTTAGCAAGCTAGACAGGCTTCAAACAAGCACTAGCATTAACTAAACCGAGCACAAATTTGCACTCCCCTTAGGATCGAACCCGGGACCTCGGATGTATCCCATTCATCATCATCATAACAGCCCTTATAATTCGACCCACTGCTGGGTCACAAGGCCTCTCCTTGCTATCGAAGGACGTTTAGGCAGTAGTCCACCACGCTTGCCCAAAGCGGATTGGGGGACGGAGTATAAGGTGATCAATACCACTTTGCTGGCCCATTAGTCGCATTCTACGACACTCATTGGATGATATGGGGTGATGCTATTCTACTCTGCCGGCATCACACGGCTGTCACTATTCGCACGCACTGAATATCCCATACTGCCAGATGTGGCTTTGTGTGTAGCAAAATGTTACCTAAGGCTCTGCTCAACCCCTCATCTGATTAGCGAACGTGATCGTATGTATGTAGAGATACTTTTATAACAAAGCATTAAACAAACTCTGTGCTCACTGTTCTGAAAGCCTTTAATCAATATAATGTCTATGATTCGTCTGGTATTAGAAATTTGCCTGTATTCAGCTTCCCTATATGATACCAAGGGTTATTATCTAGACTTGCTGTAATTACACTGCCATCGTGTGAATGAAGTGTGTCGATAATATTACGCGTTGAATATTCATAATTTGTCATCCAAAGGTGACATTTACTTTATTAGTGAAGTAGGTAAATATGGGGTTTAGTAGTAAATTAAGAATGGTGTTGTAATAAAATATATCCTTATTTTGAATAATAAGAGCTAAACACTGGATAACTTAGAAGAAAAGTTGTATCAACTAGTAAATTAGTAAAATAATTCAAATATACATTAAAAAAGGTTCATATAAACCTTATATTTTGATGTCATACATGCGTGCTAAATTTTGGTCACCCATCCGAGTATCCGACCACGCACTTGGTTGCTTAACTTTCGTGATCGATGGCTCAAAATTTGATAGAAACCTTATATTTTGATGTCATACACGTATGTTAAATTTGGTTGCAATAAGTTAAAGCATGCTCGACTTATCGTGCTAACGCACAGACACACACAGACATAATTGCAAAAAAAATATTTTTGGACTCAGGGAGGTCCAAAACGTGTAAATCCGTCAAAATTTCGAGGTCGAATTATTTGACGATTACAAGATGTCCTCTATACTACGTTACGAGAAAGTAAAAATTATAAATTATTACACAGGAAATGCCTTTTTTAACAATTTGTATTCCTAGTATTAAGTTGTCTGCTATAGGTCCAAGCACATCGCACAAATATATTTGCAAAAACTTAAGGCATTTTTTTTGCAAATATCCTTATAGATGGCCATACCATTCAAGGTCAAATTAATGTTGTACATACAACGCGCTTGCTACATCTCGCGTTTGATGATCATTAACTTCAATGATCTGGGATACGGAATCAGTAGCTGTAGCCGTGCATACACTACCTACAGGTAAATTTTTTGAAAAGAAAAAGACTTTAATATGTCCTAAATTAATTAAATAACAGCCACTACATCACAAACTACACTTTAAATTTAACAAATTAACTAAACATACCTAGAATCTGATAAATATAGCACATTGACAAACTAAATTTGATTAACTATTGTATCCCGTGAAGTTAAACTCCTTTTTGACAAGGTCGACATTGCTCTGTTTAGACATTGTAAAAATGTACTTATTTACACGTTACTGAAAGAATTCCTTTTTTTTCATGAAAATTACAAAAATGTATCTATCATATACACTCGGGCAGTTTCTCGAAAACACTTGTGTACGACACGCACAAACAATGCCTATGGTGAGCGTACGGCTACCTACCTTCATAATTCCTGAGTGCATCAATGAACTACATGATAGCAAAGGTAGCTATTGACGATGCCTCCATCAGACATATAAGTAAAGATTACACAGGATAATATCAAATATAAATTAAAATCAGATTTCTTGACAAATTTAGAAAAATATCACATTCAACATATCAACATTAACTTACTACCCACTTTGGAAATGTGCTCGCTTTACACCTGTTGAGAGAACTGCCTTTGACTTTATGGTTTAAAATTATTGTCTTATTTACAATTATAAATTGGTTACATAATAATTATACTCGTACAAGCGTCGATAATGTATGTATTGTTTAGATTCATTCATAGGGAGTTTCCGATATTACATGAGTAGGTAAAGATAATAAAAGAGTTCTTTTGATGTAGAACGTTTACATTACAGTACTTTAATCTTAGCAATGTTATTTTTCACGAAAACAATTGGAGTAAAAATAATGGAGTAGTAGGCGTTGATTTAATATTTGATCTTTACTTTCAGAATATATTTTGTACCATCAACGTAGTAGTACCATGTATGTGATACAAGTTTGAAATAAGCTTAGGAATATTAAAATACGAGAAAACGGGATTTGTTGTATAAATCCTCGGTTTTACTATTATTCCGATATTGCGGCGCAGTTGCACGCCACGGATGGTCACGGATGAACTAAAGTCTTGCGCGTGTTGTCTTAAGAACTGGGCTGAAATATCGGAATAATAACAAAACCGAGGTATCTACGTGATATAAATCTCGTTTCCTCACATTTTAATGTTAGTGACCACGTAAGTTAAATGCTTTATAAGTTCATCAGGGGCTAAGTAAAGATATTGACAGCGGAATTGATTATCGAACCCTACTGTAATCCTTCTGTATTGATAGAGCGATAATTTTGGACATTAATTTTATTGTTCATATTTTATACATACATATCTACTATATCATGGTCGCAATCCCATGAGGGGTTTAGCAGAGCCTTGGGTAGCACTTTGTTACACACCCGGCAGTTTGGGCCATGCTGCGCCTCCAAATAGTGACAGGTTCCTAGCTTGTCTCCTACATAAAAGGGACACCAAATCCGAAAAATAACAATCCTTTAGTAAACAAACAAACAAACATAAGGACCGGTCCAAACCAGGATCGATGTAACACTCAAAATCATCTCGACAGTCTGGATCATACTAAAAATAACATTTTGCATCTCTTTGGAGTTTGTAAAGTTACATTTTGAAATACAAAGTAGGTACAGGTCAAAATCGGTTTAGTAGTTTAGGCATAAAATCGTAACAAACGTACTCGCTTTCGCATTTATAATATTCAGTTAGGATTATAACTTTTTATTTTTGGTAGATAGGTATTTATAAAGTATTTACCTTTAGAAATATAACTTTGATAAAGTATTTAAAATTATTGTTAGATACAACTTATTCGAATGCTTTATACGACTTTATTTTGTTCGGGAGTTCGTTTATAATAAATAGAGATCGAAATTTGGTAGAATGAATGCTTAAACCGATAAGACTTAAAAATTAATGTAGATGGAACTCTTATCAGGGGTCAAAAGCAGTAATGAGTACTTCAATTTAATATGTAAATCTATAATGAGCCCTATAGACTCACGCGAGAAGTCTCGGCGAGACTTTTTGCTGAGACTTGACCCGAGAAACGAGATGGTATCTACACTCACGCAAACTTCTCACTTGCGTTCTCGATCGCTATGCGAAATGGACGACTTTGACAGTGCAGTGTATTATATAGAATATTACAATCTTGTGAATGTTGGAGTCAAAAATAATATTATGAAAAAGGAAGGCCCAGGCGATGGTGAATGACACAAATTCATCGAAATAGAACACGGTTTGTGAATTTTTATTTCAAACCACTTTCCACGTCGCACTGAAACCGAATGAGAATGTGATATGCTTCTCTTTTCTCGCCCGAGAAACCCTTTGAAGCGGACCAACAAACCGACACCGAGCGGAGAACAGGCGAGCGCGAGAACGAGAAGGCGAGAAACTAATCACATTCACGCTTCTCGGGTGTTCTCGGCGTGAGTCTGGAGGGCGAATAATAAAATAAGGCTTCTTTCTATACATATACTCCTTCTCAAGTCAATTCAATTCAGTTCCCAAGGAGGGTTAGTGCCAGGCAGGCGGCCGGCCGTAAAATCTAGTGCCAAAACCTATAGCAGGGTGTCGATAGCAAGACAAACTACATCAACTTCAAAGTTAATTCGGAGGAGAGCAGGAGATTAAGCGGGACCTACACTTCTTCAATTAATAAAACAAAAATACTTAAGGTGGTTCGACTAGGTCTCCCAAAGCTGAAGTTATAATTTTTATGTGGTATTAGCGTTGTGTTTTTTGCGCCCTCTTAATATTAGTACCCACTGAATTGTCGAAACAAACATTATTGGATTTATTGTACGAACACTATCAAAACATGACGATTATCAATATATGGTATTTTGAACTTTTCACTCACATAGAGTATTTTTGCGTTGCTAATGAGATGCCGGCAGAGTATAGCATCACCCGATATCCAATGGGTGTCGTAGAAGGCGACTAATGGATCAGAACAGGGATTTTGATCACCTTATACTCCGTCCGCCAATCCGCATTGGGCAAGCGTGGTGAACCACTGCCTATACCTCCTTTGGGGACAAGGAGAAGCCTTGTGTCCCAGCAGTGGGTCGAATTATAAAGGCTGTTATGATGAAATGAGTAATAGATAGCGTTATAATGCGCGTGTTGGAATTAGCAATACGGTGGGATCGCGGACTCTGTAGACTCTACACACTTGTATTGCTCGTTATTCTTAAATTACATTAGAGGGTTTTCATTATCTTAAAAACAAGAAGGAAACATTTACGAAAAAATAATAAGCGGTTTAGTTTCTTGTTAAGAGTGTTTTATGTTTAGGTGGAGACTAGTGATATGGAATTATCGATAAATTCGCCATCGATTAAAAATTTGAATTTGAAAATAAATTATGCGATAATTTTCTATTAAAATTTGTCTTTTACGTAACAATGTGATTTCGTCGCCAATATAAATGAGTCATAACATGCTTTGAAAAGGGTAACGAAGGGTTAAGTCAAATTCATTCAATATTCACTTAGATCTAGTCACGATGAGTTACTTAGAAATTCGTTTAGGTTAATTCCCATTACAAATATTGTTAATATCAATATTTCCTAGTGCCTCATATACTTTATTAAAGAACCTAACTTAATATACAATTTTAGGAGAAATGATAATTATAGGTTAGTTTCCTTTATAATATACATAATTAAAATCAATCATATTGTAAATTGCAAATAGGTACGTCTGTTATGACAAAATCTCATCTTTAGTATAAATATTAATAATATTACTTTATAGCAGTATATGTCTTTATTACTAAACATGTGAATTTTTTTCAACAAATTATTCACGTGTATACGTATATGGGCTCGACGGACGACTCCTTTGAGCATTTTTCGATATTCCTTATAGTTTAGGATTTGGCCCTGAAGGCCCACTTGAAAAATTCACCCTGTATATCGAATACGACAGACGTGTAAGACGATGACGATGCATGGGCAAATCGAATATCTAATAAAATGTACAGTTAGTCATAGTTATGAGGGAGGCCCACGTCCATCAGTAGACGGACACAGGCTGTTGACTTGACTTATGAACTTGATTGAAAGTAGATATAAAGAAAGAACTAAAGTATACGACATAGCCCAAATAATTGCAAAACTTAAGTGGCAGTGGGTAGGACAAATTTCTCTGAGTACGGATGGCCGATAGATGGGGTAGAGTTCTTGAGTGGCGAATACGCATCGAACGACGAAGTGTAGGTAATCCTACAAGGTGGCCTGACGACCTGATTAATCTGTGGATCATTAATAAATTCCTCACACAATTATTTTTCAATACGAGATTAACTAATACTAGACAGGCAACTGCCATTTCAGCCGAGGCATAATTATAGTGTTTTTCTCAAAAGAATGCAGGGAAATAAAACATACTTTACCTTTGTCGTTAAATATATATCATCTGGGGCTTTAATTAAAAATTGCTTTATGTTTTTGCCTTGAATCCGGTCGATTGTCGTTTAAATCTGGCGGAATATAATCAATCTCCATTTCACTCTCTGAACCGTCCGAACTCATTTTAATTATTAAATTTATAAATATGTTATTTAAGTAAATAACAAATCAAGATGAATTATCAGCTTTGCCGCCATAATCAGCCTGCCGAAACTCAATACTGCAGAAAAAATGTATGGAGTTTAGGCAATTTTTAATGGCGACTGGTGTTTTGTCTCTTACTTCCTATCTACCCTTCCTTGTCTCGCGCTGCTGGAGTGTCACTAATGTCAATATGGCGGCGGGAGGTTCTTAAAATTTTTAAAAAAGCGTCGTTTTAGTTTATTTTTCCATCTGTGTGCGTATTTATTGTTTTCGGTGACTATTATCATTAAGTGTATACTGGTTTTTATCATTTATATAAGTGCATAACAGCAAAATGTATTACACAAGATGTGAAATATGTGGACTAAAATCTGGTAGGAAATTTAAATAAAAGCGGGTTTTCATGGCTCAATTCTCACTAGATGAGAAGCGGTAAGTAGTTTTCCATGTTATTTTATTGACGCTAAGTAATTAGAAAGAATTTCTGGTCACTTTAATACTTTGTCTTAAAATCATTACCAAAAACCATATGATCCGTAGTGATGTCCTTACTACGTACTAAATTATCGATAAAACTATATTCGTACATTTGAGTATAAAATGTATTTGAGATGTTTCATTACTACTGCATTTGTTTAATACATATAAAATATTTTCAATCCTTATCTTATCGTATAAAATAATGGAAATTAAATACAAAGAAAAACAAAATAACTAAACCTCCTAATTAATTGAGGTTTCCCGTGATCAGAGGGCTGGCCTATGTATTGCACAGAAGATAAGCATTGCCAGAAGATTAACATCTCTCATATATCATCATCAAAAGTTTTTCTGGGTTTAACCCCACGTCCATATTTTCAGATCTCAACGTGACTGCCGCCTTGAATGCGGTGCCCGTCGGGTATGATTATTACTTGCAACCGTATAAGCACGGCTCCTACTCCACCCTTGGTAGGTTACATAACCTATTTTTCTGACATGGTATGATAGCTCAATTCCTGAAGCTAATGAGTGATTTATTTCAGGACCAGATGTGACTTTGATTGGTCACCAGACCAAGGCACGCGTTACCCATAGTCCGCGATGGTAAGTGGTGAACTATAATTTGAATTGATGATCACCGTAAACTCAAACGATACTATTTACTAATCTCTGTTTATTTATTATTTCAGATAAATGCCTGCTAAAATCAATCATTGCTTTATCGCTGTCTTCCTCACAGTTAGCTCCTCTGGTCACTGGTGTAATTAAGCGGGTTAATATATTATATTTTAACTAACTTTATTATTTTTTGTAGTGACATAAATTTTATGAAACTAGAAAAATGCACTGAAAAAAAATCGACTTGCCTCAGGCGGGACAGGAGGGATTTTTCAGTGCATTTTTCTAGTATTAATATTTACGCGTTTGTAAACGCAAAAATAAAATTATTCCATTGTATGAAAATAATTACATGTAATTAAATAAAACTCAATATTTCCCAAACTAACAGAGGTTTTTATTTTCCTTTTGTATTATTAAAAAACCTGTCTGCAATGCAGGGCAGGGTACCCATTCTTTTTTATCGATATCGACATATTCTGTAGCGTACACCACATCCTTAGTTTGATTTTGTCATGTTGGCATTACTTTTTTTGTCTGTCTCTGTTGGTACTAGATCTGAGCCTAAACTGCAGTCAAAAAGCTTGTATGAAGTCCCGACTCTTAAACGTAGTGTATTATATACTCTTTGGCCATAATCACCAAGACAAACGCATGTAGGCTATACAGCCACGTGAACGCAATTTGTACTAAGCAAAAAGCCTTCAGTATGCCAAGATTGATAAAAGAGATCCAATCAAAGAGTATTTAATAACTCCAGCACGCCGTTTGATACGACATTGCTGGAGCGTTGTAATGTTCCAAATTCAAAAAACGCTCCAGCAATGGATTTGGTTTTCTTTGTCCGAAAATTCGATACTTCGCGTGTTCTTTTTTCGAAAGTAATAACAATATTTCCATGCATGCTTGAGAAAAATATATAGTTATGTTTATATATTTCTATCTTTACGGGTAAACAAGTTTAAAATTTCACGTTATGTTTGGTATATAAATCTTTTATATACCTACCAAAGTTCCTAAACTAGAGTTCAATAAATGTGTTGATTTTTCATTCCTTATTTGAGTTTTACGTAAATCCTGATAAAATAAATTTCATTGCTGTATCTACTCAAAATGGTAAATGAAAAGCTGTGGCAAAATGCTCCTCACGCCTACTGGCATTTCTCGGAAAGACGCGCCCACTCTAGGGTTACAGAAAATTTCAGCATAAACTTCTATGTTTCAGAAATGTAAAAATATACACTAACATAAAGTCTTAAAAACAAAATATTAATAGTAAACAAGATGCATCAAAAATGCTAAATAAAAATCAAACAACAACACCAATTAACTATCGTATGATCTACTCGATGTCACTATGCAGTATGACAGGACCATCTGTGTAACATTTTACTTTATAACATGCTTATAAAAGGTTCCCCTGTATGTTTGTATGTAACCGACTCCTTTGTACGCAATTTTGATCCACTTTAAACGGTCAGATTTCATTTGAACTTTATCAAAGACCGAGGATATTACAATAATTCGATAAGAATATCCCATATCCTGATTAGAATCGCCAGAACTAATTATATAAGGTTCACCTGTATGTTTGTATGTAACAAACTCCTTTGTGCGCAATTTTGACCTACTTTAATTTTTATTTGGTTGGCAGACAAGCATACGGCTTGCCGGGTAAGCAGTGACCGTAACATGTTCACGCTTGTAATACAGACATGACACTTGCGCGCTGCTTTCTTTAATACCCGTCCCTACCCCGTGGAGCTCTGGCGACCTTCATCACCAAAAGAAACACAACACCACTAAAATCTAGTTATTTGACTGTGGTCTTCTGTAAGGTGGGATACTACCCCATTTCAAGTGGCTAGTCCGCTGTTCCTTACTTTGACTAAATAAGTATATTTACTTGCATTGCTTAATAAACGAAAGTTGTTTTTACGTGGAGGAAAATGTTTCTCGCTAAAAATGGATGACTGGAACAAATTCATTAATATACAAGTTTCCAAAAACTTTACATAATTATGTAAGTATAGATATTTAGAATTACGAATAAAACGAGACGATTTTGGAATAATTTCAATATTATAAGGTCACAGAAAGTTTGCGTCAGCTTTACGAAACAGAAAGCTTTCAAACTTAGATTCGAAGCATTCAAACATTGTTCGTTTCCTTGAGTTGTTTGCTTATCAAACTTCAAATTGATTCCATAAATAGAATTTGGATGAAGCGAAAAAAATATCAGCTATGCCTCAAAATTCAAACTAGTTGTTCTAAAACCTGGTTCAGACATGTTGAACGTGAAATGTATCGTGTCATGTAGGGGAAGCCCGGGCAAGGGCCATATATTACGGGAGAGTGTATACAACCACAATCTGATAATTAATAGCACTTTTAATTTGTACTGTGGTTATTCATCTTTAGAAAATAGCAATGAAAATAAAAAACATATTGATTTCAATATTTTTCGACAGGTAGGTAAATAAAAAATAAAATCACAAATAACACTCTATTGAGGTAGCAATAGAATAAACTTAACTTCTTTATAAGTAAACAGTTGGTAATATCATTAATAATTTGTGTCTAAACCTTCGCAGAAATCGTAAGAAAACCACGAAAATATTGTTTTTTAATCTCTCCTACACATGAACTCGCGTATTGTTTTAGCTGAACTGTCATGGCGTCACCGATTGCATGTGCCAGGATAGGACAAGGCAAAGTAACGCTATCTATTATAGATTTTTATAAAAAATCCCTTATTTTTCTTACCTGCCCTATGCCCGGGCTTCCCCCTTTTTTCTGCGCACGTGAGCGCAACTACACCGAGATCGTCCCAACGCTGCCCGTCTAGGCACTCCTTGTACCAATTGGTGGCCAGCAGCCACTACTCTACCGACTGCTGCTCGACCTGGCGCGTCCTCCTGACGAGGACACCGGGAGCAGCCATCGGACCGCACCCGGGGGACTTCGGGCCACGGACATTATTGCCCTCTGCGTTGGTAGTAGTCCGGCCGTCACGGGGGTGAACCCAAAAATTTGGGATTAACTTTTTTTTTCAACGGATTTGTCATCTACAGATCTCCTACTTTTGATATCCGAGTGATGACAAAGTGGCATCTTTGGGGAATTTAAGATACAGGACGATTCATTATAGATTATGTGAAATTATAATTATTTTTAAATTATGGGTGTTTTTAACATAAAAATATGAGTAATTGGGTTTGATTTTATTAATTATATATGATAACTGCACATCTTGTATACAGGCTGTTTCAAAAATCTTATATATTTTCACGTAAATTGGAAGTAATGCTAAATAAAACAAGTATACATGTAATACAACAAAAACTTCGTTTCTTCAGAATCAGCTTTTTTATCGTAAACTGCTTCATTTTCATCCTCATCATCACTAGCCGCTACAGCAGAGGTGAGTTCGTTGCAACAATGTTCGTTCCCGTGGCACATGCAAATCAATTTGCAAGGCAATCTAGCACTTCTACACCCACATTTTTTGTGCTACACGGATTGGTACTTGAACAGGAGCATCGAATCAGCTGTAAAATATCAGAAAGTGCCACCTCTACCTTTTCTGGTAAGGTGACTGGTAACAAACGCTTACCGTTGGCATCTTTAAAATATCCATAGTCCGTTGGTTGTAGGTTTGGAGGATTTGGTTTCAAAGAATTTTGCCATATACAACTCTGTAAGTGCGCCCGTTTTACATTTTCAATGAATGCATCGTTTGTTGGCGGAAGCCAGCGTAAAAGGGGCAATTGTGGCCTCTCACATGCAGTTTTTTCTGCCCAAAGTCTTACACGAGCCTCGGATGTGGAACCACAAGATGCTTTTCCATAACATGCTGTTATATATTTAGCAGCCTGACTTGCGATGTCATCAATTTTTTTGTTTTCTTAGAGAATCCTTTTTAGAGTTTTAATAACTTTGGTTTTTCCTATTCCATAATACATTGTCACAACCGCTAATTGCATGAGCTGACAAAACATCTTGTATTATGTCCTGATGAGCTAAGAGCGACGCTTTTATATCAATCACCATACGGCCAGCAACTACCGACTCCATGAAAACGTGATTGTAAATTTGGGTTAAATTACAGAAATACAATAGTAAGAAAAAACATCTGTATCGTCTGACATAACTATTATTTCTGCTTGTTTATTAGCTTTGGCTACAGTAATTGCTTGTTGCACAATTATTGTATCGGCTTCCTCGTGCGTCGTTTCTAGATCCTTTCGTCGAAATACTTCTATCTATCTATCTATCTATCTATCTATCTATCTATCTATCTATACTATATAAAGCTACAATACCACTCACTGACTCACTCACTGATTGGGCCATTTTTTCGCATATTTGGAGGCTCTGGATCGCGCTCGAGTGTATGGCCGACTTTAACTAGATTTTTTCCAACGCAGCTTTTTCACTTTAGCGAGTGTGAAATCCAAGATGGCGGCTCTGCTCGAAGGACCAACTTTTTCATTTCGAGTCCTGAATTTTTTCCTTTTCGGTTTTTGGTAGATTTGACAGATTTGAATATGATTTTTTTCTTAAATGTCGGAAATTCAAAATGGCCGCGCCGCCGTCTCGACTCGAAGTCGGCCTCGCAGGGGGCAATTCGGAACGACGCCACGCAGAGGTGAGACGCGCCGCTGGCGATTTTTCTTCGATTTCTCTCTCCGGATACGGTCCTCTGTCCCGGATGAGCGGCGAAATTGCAAAATCCAAGATGGCGCCGAGGCCAGCGGCCATTTTGTTA
This sequence comes from Elophila nymphaeata, assembly GCA_955850985.1. NCBI lineage: Eukaryota > Metazoa > Arthropoda > Insecta > Lepidoptera > Crambidae > Elophila > Elophila nymphaeata. Next base: position 10,807,641 of record OY039070.1, read on the forward strand.
CCGCGAAAAAATGCACCATTTTCAGAGTCTCTTTTCGGGGACACGGCGACGTCGGAGCGGAACCGTAGTATGAGACCGGGGAGAGACCTCCGCGAGGTGTTGCCAGGTGCAAAAACTTTTTTGACATTTTCCCTAATTTTTGACAGATTGGCCAAAATGTGTCACAATTTTTTTTTCACGATTCGCTCGAACCGAGTATGCAGTTGGGAGCGCAGGCCGGTCCGCAGGTGGCCGAGGGTAATTTTATTTCAGTCCGCTGGCAACACCGCCCGCCAGGGGAAAAACATTTTTTTCGACATGGTGTTGCGCCAAAGTTAGTTGAGGCGACTGGGTGGGTGCGAGAGGAGAGGTAAAAACGCCATCCCATCCGTTATATAGTCTAGAATATGGGAAAAATATGGAGGTTCCAAAATTCAAGATGGCGGCGCCGCTGGCGGCCATTTTGTGATTTTTTGAAAAATTCCATTTCGTTTTTGGGAAATTAAAGGTGCTAGATGGTTTTCGATTCAGTCGATGTATGTAGGTCGATTGTGGGAGGTCATGGGATGTATAGCCACGTTTAAAAATTTTCCCCATTTTTCGGGTAATTTCCGAGATTTTTCCCGAAATCTTCGAAAATAGAAATAATGACATTTCGATTCATCCGAGTGCTTTTTCCCATTGATCGGGACCTCCCAAATGACATTTGACCATTTTCAAGGCCGCAATGTGGCAACACTGGAAGTTATGGCTGGTTTCAGGTTTTGCAGTGTTTGGTCTCGTGGCGCTCTCCGGTGGGAGCTACGGGGATAGTGAAAACTGCTTTGCACTCGCCGTTCGATCGGCTATCCGCCACTGATGTTTCGGTTTCCAAAAACAAGATGGCGGCGGTGATGGCGGCCATTTTGTAAATTTCGAAATTTTTACTTTTCATTTGATTGGGTTTTTTAGGGGTAAATAATTTTTTACCTGGGTAAATTTGGTGTCATTCTGTAGTCGGATAGTGCGGCCACGTTTTAATATGCAAATTTTCCCCAATTTCGGGGTATTTTTTGGGTGATAAAGTTTGCATTAAAAAAAAAAAATTTTTTTGCTTTTTGAAAAATTTTGCCTGAAAATCGTTGTCTGGAATCTCTGATGGCCCAAAATGGTCATCTCGAGTCGATGTGATGGCAACACTGAGAGTTGTTGACGATTCAGTGAGGGCCGGTCACTTCGGTAGTTCCCCATACATTTACTATGAAATCTTTCTTGTATACGTAGTATAGAGGAAGTCTGGTACATTTAGTATGAAATCATCTTTTTGTTGTCTTTCCCGTTGGTCTTTCCCAAGGGAAAGTAATTATTTAGTATGAAATGAAAGAATCATTTCGTTGATGTGTTTTCTAAGGGATAGTTATTGTTATTGCTTAGAATAAGAACATGCGAGAAGGATAGTTCCGTCCAATATGCCGCTTCCTAACTGAAGCAGAAAATTTGTTATGTGTGCTAACGATTATACACAGATACACGCACACTGCTAAAAATTGGTGTTGCCACTAAAATCTCGTCACCCCAAAACCAGGTAATTTAAATAAAACATGAATACTACTTTTGATTTTGAAGTGAAACTTCTTTAGTATTTAAGATCCAAGATGGCGGACACAATTTTTTAACAATATATCAATATGGGTATCGTTTTCGTGGTTTTCGGGGGTCCTGATTCCGAATATAACATCCATTTTGAGATCCAAGATGGCGGACACAACTTTTTAACAATACATCAATATGGGTATCGTTTTTGTGGTTTTCGGGGGTCCTGATTCCGAATACAACATTCATTTTGAGATCCAAGATGGCGGACACAACTTTTTCACAATATATCTATATGGGTATCGTTTTTGAGGTTTTCAGGGGTCCAGATTCCGAATTTAACATCCATTTTGAGATCCAAGATGGCGGACAGAATTTTTTAACAATAAATCAATATGGGTATCGTTGCCGTGGTTTTCGGGGGTCCAGATTCCGAATTTAACATCCATTTTGAGATCCAAGATGGCGGACACAATTTTTTAACAATATATCAATATGGGTATCGTTGCCGTGGTTTTCGGGGGTCCTGATTCCGAATACAACATCCATTTTGAGATCCAAGATGGCGGACACAACTTTTTAACAATATATCAATGTGGATATCGTTTTCGTGGTTTTCGGGGGTCCAGATTCCGAATTCAACATCCATTTTGAGATCCAAGATGGCGGACACAACTTTTTAACAATATATCAATATGGGTATCGTTTTCGTGGTTTTCGGGGATCCTGATTCTGAATTTAACATCCGTTTTGATATCCAAGATGGCTGACACAACTTTTTAATAATATATCAAATGGGTGTCATTTTCGAGATTCTCGGGAGTCCAGATTGCGAATAAAACATCTATTTTGAGATCCAAGATGGCGGACACAATTTCTTAACAATATATCAATATGGGTATCATTTTCGAGGTTTTCGAGGGTCCTGATTCCGAATACAACATCCATTTTGAGATCCAACATGGCGAACACAACTTTTTAGCAATATATTAATATGGGTATGTAAAAACGCCATTCTATCCGCTATATGGTCTAGAATATGGGAAAAATAATTATGTTAACCCGTCATCCTTAGCAGATTATCACCCTATCTCTATCTTACCACTCACTCACTCACTGACTCACTGATTGGGCCATTTTGTCGGATATTTAGAGACTCTGGATCGCGATCGAGTGTATGGCCGACTTTAACTAGATTTTTTTTAACGAGGCCTTTTCACTTTAGCGGGAGTGAAATCCAAGATGGCGGCTCCAGTCGAAGGACCAACTTTTTCATTTCGTGTCCTGAATTTTTTCCTTTTCGCTTGTCGGTAGATTTGACAATTTTAAGTACGATTTTTTTAGAAAAAGTCGGAAATTCAAAATGGCCTCGCCGCCATCTCGACTCAAATACAAAATAAATATAAATACAAATAATTTATTTGCTTAGAAACACGGTTAGCACAGGTAGTTTATAACATAAATTAATATTGTCGAGCAAGCGTGTTCTGCCAAAATTTGGCATGCAAAACTTATTTCATCATATTTACCTATTACAAAACTTTATTATTTTTATTACATTTATATTAAAATTTACATTAATCATTATCATTATTAAAATTTCATTACAATAAGTCGCATGTATTTAAAAATAATCGAAAAAAAAAAGAAGAATAATACGTTAAATTAGTCATATAGAAATAATTATTGAATGTCAAAGTATTCGTTTAAGTCATAAAAACATTTTTCTGTTAGCCATTTTTTCAGGGTGCGTAAAAAAAATGCTGTCGGTAACTGTCTGATTTCTATGGGAATTCTATTATAGACACGTATCGGCATTATAAAGCAATTTTTACTGTGCAGAGTGCTATTGGACTGCGGTACTATTAGTTTATATGGGTCCCTCTTTCGTAGTCTCTGATTTTGGACACGGTTCTTAAAGAAGACTAAGTGGTTCCTAATGAAACTCCCTATTTCAAATATGTAAAGTGAGGTCAATGTGAGTAGACCATATTTCATAAACATTGGTCTACAACTGTCACGTGGACCTATACCACTAATGGCCCGGACACACTTCTTCTGAATCACAAATACTTTGTGAATGTCGGTAGAATTTCCCCACAATATTACACCGTCACTCGAAGTCGGCCTCGCAGGCGGCAATTCGGAACGACACCACAGAGGTGAGACGCGCCGCTGGCGATTTTCCTTCATCGTCTCTCTCTGCATACGGTCTGAACGGGATTGTATTGCCCACCGTTCTACGTAATGATAGACACGAATACTTTAGTTATAAGTATAATATCAAATAGCAAAAACGCAATAACACAATATTTATAAAAACACAAATTTCCATATTTATGCACTTGACACCGAAGACAGAAGACAATCTCAATTGTTTTCTGACACCTATTTACTTTTTAGTAGAAAGAGATTACATGACAGACAATAGGGAGACTCTTTGCTTGTTTGCTTTAACACGGTCCTCTCTCTCGAGTGAGCGGCGAAATTGCAAAATCCAAGATGGCGCCGAGGCCAGCGGCCATTTTGTGACTGCGAAAAAATGCACCATTTTCAGAGTCACTTTTCGGGGAGACGGCGATGTCGGAGCGGAACCTTAGTATGAAACCGGGGAGAGACCTTCGTGAGAGGTGTTGCCAGGTGCAAAAACTTTTTTGTCATTTTCCATACTTTTTGACAGATTGGGCAAAATGTGCCGTAAAAAAATTTTCACGTTTCGCTCAAACCGAGTATGCAGTTTGGAGCGCAGGCCGGTACGCAGGTGGCCGAGGGTAATTTTAGTTCAGTCCGCTGGCAGCACCGCCCGCCAGGGGAAAACAATTTTGTTCGTCATGGTATTGCGCCAAAGTTAGTTGAGGCGACTGGGTGGGTGCGAGAGGAGAGGTAAAAACGCTATTCCATCCGCTATATAGTCTAGAATATGGGAAAAATATGGACGTTTCGAGATTCAAGATGGCGGCCATTTTGTGAGTTTTTTAAAAATTCCATTTCGTTTTTGGGAAATTTAAAGTGCTAGATGCTTTTCGATGCAGTTGATGTGTATGGGTCGGTTGTGTGTCTGAAGCTGGATGGGGTCTCGATAGCGATCGTCACCCAGGCACGTGTCCTCGGGGTGACCCTTGACGAGACGAGGTCCTACACGCCGCATGCTAGATGGCTTGGAGAGAACGCCACACGGTGTTTCGCCAAAGTATCCAGGATCTCGGCTTCCAGTTGGGGCGCGAGATTCCCGGCCCTTAGAGTCCTGTTTGCAGGGACCTATGTGGCTGTTTTGACCTACGCTGCCGCCGTATGGTACCATCGTTCGTCCGTATTTATCGTCAGAAGAGCATTGCTAAGTACACAGAGGATGACACTAATTCTGCTCACGAAAGCCTACAGGACGTGCAGTACCGCAGCGTTACCTGTGTTGGGCGGTGTTCTCCCTGCCGACCTGGAGGTTGTTCTTGCGGGACGATTTGCGGAGGAGGCACTCCAGCTGGCCCCCAGGGAGCCCCGGAGATTGAGACGGACCATCACAGAAGAGATCGTTGCCATTTGGCAGGAGAGTTGGACCACTAGCGAGGACGGATGCGAGTTGTATAGTTTCTTCCCCGACGTTGCTGTGAGGCTGACCCGAGACTGGGTGGAACCGGATTACGTCGTTTCGCAGCTACTCACGGGCCACGGATGTTTCAGGCAGCGTCTACACCGACTTACGTTGTGCGAGTCAGCCCTATGCCCGTGTGGAGCAGGAGTTGAGGAAAGCTGCGATCACGCATTTTGGGAATGTGAATTGTACACTGACGCGAGAGAGACCCTGTGCAGCCGGATACAGAGGACGGAGCCCGGTCCCATATTTCACGAGGACCTCACCAGTAGCCGCAGTAACTTTGAAGCACTGCGCGAGTTCGCGCACTCCTGGCACACCATTCGACGAACTTTCGAGTAGGACAAAGGTAAAGAGACTGAGAGACGCCCGACGCGAAGTCACGTTACTGTATCGTTTCCAGCCCTAGAAGGGGGAGAGTTGGTATCAAGGGACAAAGGACGAAGAGTAAAAAATAACTTGTAGGGAGTCAAGACAGTGCGGAGGGGAAAGAGCCCAATGCAAGTACCACCGCACTCTCCCGACGATTGGGTCCGTACGCCGTGAGGCAGGAAGGACCATGGGTTGGTGGTGGGTTTGGGTCGGTTGTGGGAGGTTATGGGATGTATAGTAGAGTTTAAAATTTTTCCCCATTTTTCGGGTAATTTCCGAGATTTTTCCCGAAATCTTCGAAAATAGAAAAAATGACATTTCGATTCATCCAAGTGCTCTTCCCTATTGATCGGGACCTACCGAATGACATTTGACCATTTTTAAGGCCGCAATGTGGCAACACTGGAAATTGTGCATGTTTTCAGGTTATCCAGTGTTTGGTCTCGTGGCGCTCTCTGGTGGGAGCTACGGGGATAGTGAAAACTGCGTTGCACTTGCCATTCGATTGGCTATCCGCCATTGATGCTCCCGTTCCCGAAAACAAGGTGGCGGCGGTGATGGCGACCATTCTGTAAATTTCGAAATTTTTACTTTTCATTTGATTGGGTTTTATTAGGAGTAAATATTTTTTTACCTGGGTAAGTTTGGTGTCATTCTGTAGTCAAATAATGCGACCACATTTTGGTAGGTAGATTTTCCCCAATTTCGGGGTATGTTTTGAGTTATAAAGTTTGTATTAAAGAAAAAATTTTTTGCTTTTTGAAAAATTTTGCCTGAGAATCGTTGCCTGGAATCTCTGATGGCCCAGAATGGTCATCTCAAGTCGATGTGATGGCAACACTGAGAGTTGTTGACGATTCAGTGAGGGCCGGTTACTTCGGTAGTTCCCCATACATTTAGTATGAAATCGTTCTTGTATACGTAGTATAGAGGAAGTCTTGTACATTTAGTATGAAATCAAAGAATCATCTCGTTGATGTGTTTTCTAAGGGATAGTTATTGTTATTGCTAGAAGGACAGTTCCATATAATATGCCGCTTCATAACTGAAGAAGAAGAAAATTTGTTATGTGTGCTAACGCTTACACACAGATACACGCACACTACTAAAGACTGGTGTCGCCACTAAAATCTCGTCACCCCAAAACCAGGTAATTTTTAAGAAAACATGAATACTACTTTTGATTTTGAAGTGAAACTTCTTACACGCACACTACTAAAGACTGGTGTCGCTACTAAAATCTCGTCACCCCAAAACCAGGTAATTTAAATAAAACATGAATATGTACTACTTTTGATTTTGAAGTGAAAGTTCTTTAGAACTTACCTATCGTAATTTGTTATTTGTTAATTCTATGAAACGGAAAAGCCACACCAAAGTTTTTGCCGGATTGTTTTAAATAGAATGTCAGTCACAACATTCATTTTGAGATCCAAGATGGCGGACACAACTTTTTAATAATATATCAATAAGGGGATCGTTTTCTTGGTTTTCGGGGATCCTGATTCCGAATACAACATCCATTTTGAGATCCAAGATGGCGGACACAACTTTTTAATTAAATATCAATATGATAGGTACCACCTATCATTTTCGTGGGTTTCGGGGGTCCTGATTCTGAATTCAACATCCATTTTGAGATCCAAGATGGCGGACACAACTTTTTAATAATATATCAATATGGATATCATTTTCGTGGTTTTCGGAGGTCCTGATTCCGAATTCAATATCCATTTTGAGATCCCAGATGGCGGACACAACTTTTTAATAATATATCAATATGGGTACCTATCATTTTCGTGGGTTTCGGGGGTCCTGATTCTGAATTCAACATCCATTTTGAGATCCAAGATAGCGGACACAACTTTTTAATAATATGTATATCAATATGGATATCATTTTCGTGGTTTTCGGGGGTCCTGATTCCGAATTCAATATCCATTTTGAGATCCAAGATGGCGGACACAACTTTTTAATAATATATCAATATTGGTATCATTTTCGAGGTTTTCGGGGGTCCAGATTCCGAATACAACATTCATTTTGAGATCCAAAATGGCGGACACAACTTTTTCATAAAATATCAATATGGATATCGTTTTCATGGTTTTCGGGGGTCCCGATTCTCAATATAACATCCATTTTGAGAACTAAGATGGCGGCCGCGACTTTTTGATTTAATGTCAATATGGTTATAATTTTGGTGGTTTTTGGGGGTTCTGACTCCGAATACAACATCTATTTTGAAATCCAAGATTGCGGATGTGACTTATTGATATAAAATCGATATGGGTATCTTTTTGGTAGTTGGTGGGAATAGGGAGGTGTCGCTGCAGTGGCTAAGTATTGTGCCATCGAGTGTGAACGACGTTGACTTTATGACGTAATGTTAAACACAATTCTTAAAAATAAAACAAAGTATTTCTAATGAATTCCGCTACCATTTTCACCGAATACGACTACGCTGGCGGGTATTAGAGGCCCAATGCAAAGATGAAGCGTTGTGCCTACAACATCAACCGAAAAACCCCTACGCAACAACCCAACAGGCCGCACAACCTTTTCGCGGGCTGCTCGCAGCCCGCGCACCCAAGCGACCTCTAGTCTATACTATATAAAGCTGCAATACCACTCACTGACTCACTCACTGATTGGGCCATTTTTTCGCATATTTGGAGGCTCTGGATCGCGTTCGAGTGTATGGCCGACTTTAACTAGATTTTTTTCAACGCAGCTTTTTCACTTTAGCGAGTGTGAAATCCAAGATGGCGGCTCCGCTCGAAGGACCAACTTTTTCATTTCGAGTCCTGAATTTTTTCCTTTTCAGTTTTTGGTAGATTTGACAGATTTGAATATGATTTTTTTTTTAAAAGTCGAAAATTCAAAATGGCCGCGCCGCCATCTCGACTCGAAGTCGGCCTCGCAGGCGGCAATTCGGAACGACACCACGCAGAGGTGAGACGCGCCGCTGGCGATTTTTCTTCGTCTTCTCTCTCCGAATACGGTCGTCTCTCTCGGGTGGGTGGCGAAATTGCAAAATCCAAGATGGCGCCGAGGCCAGCGGCCATTTTGTTACCGCGAAAAAATGCACCATTTTCAGAGTCACTTTTCGAGGAGACGGCGACGTCGGAGCGGATCCTTAGTATGAGACCGGGGAGAACCCTCCGCAAGAGGTGTTGCCAGGTGCAAAAACTTTTTTGACATTTTCCCTAATTTTTGACAGATTGGCCAAAATGTGCCCTAAAAAAAATTTGACGTTTCGCTCAAACCGAGTATGCAGTTGGGAGCGCAGGCCGGTCCGCAGGTGGCCGAGGGTAATTTTATTTTAGTCCGCTGGCAACACCGCCAGCCAGGGGAAAAACATTTTTTTCGATATGGTGTTGCGCCAAAGTTAGTTGAGGCGACTGGGTGGGTGCGAGAGGAGAGGTAAAAACGCCATCCCATCCGCTATATAGTCTAGAATATGGGAAAAATATGGAGGTTCCAAAATTCAAGATGGCGGCGCCGCTGGCGGCCATTTTGTGATTTTTTGAAAAATCCCATTTCGTTTTTGGGAAATTTAAGGTGCTAGATGGTTTTCGATGCAGTCGATGTATGTAAGTCGATTGTGGGAGGTCATGGGATGTATAGCTACGTTTAAAATTTTTCCCCATTTTTCGGGTAATTTCCGAGATTTTTCCCGAAATCTTCGAAAATAGAAATAATGACATTTCGATTTATCCAAGTGCTATTTCCTATTGATCTGGACCTGCCAAATGACATTTGACCATTTTCAAGTCCGCAATGTGGCAACACTGGAAGTTATGGCTGGTTTCAGGTTTTCCAGTTTTTGGTCTCGTGGCGCTCTCCGGTGGGAGCTACGGGGATAGTGAAAACTGCTTTGCACTCGCCGTTCGATCGGCTATCCGCCACTGATGTTTCGGTTTCCAAAAACAAGATGGCGGCGGTGATGGCGGCCATTTTGTAAATTTCGAAATTTTTACTTTTCATTTGATTGGGTTTTTTTAGGGGTAAATAATTTTTTACCTGGGTAAGTTTGGTGTCATTCTGTAGTCGGATAGTGCGGCCACACTTTGGTATGCAGATTTTCCCCAATTTCGGGGTATTTTTTGAGTGATAAAGTTCGTATTAAAAAAAAAAAATTTTTTTGCTTTTTGAAAAATTTTGCCTGAGAATCCTTGTCTGGAATCTCTGATGGCCCAAAATGGTCATATCGAGTCGATGTGATGGCAACACTGAGAGTTGTCGACGATTCAGTGAGGGCCGGCCACTTCGGTAGTTCCCCCTACATTTACTATGAAATCTTTCTTGTATACGTAGTATAGAGGAAGTCTGGTACATTTAGTATGAAATCATCTTTTTGTTGTCTTTCCCGTTGGTCTTTCCTAGGGGAAAGTTATTATTATTTAGTATGAAATGAAAGAATCATCTCGTTGATGTGTTTTCTAAGGGATAATTATTGATATTGCTTAGAATAAGAACATACTAGAAGTATAGTTCCATAAACATTATGCCGCTTCATTTCTAAAGCAAAAAACTTGTTATGTGGGCTAACGCTTACACACAGATACACGCACACTACTAAAAATTGGTGTTGCCACTAAAATCTCGTCACCCCAAAACCACTTTTGATTTTGAAGTGAAACTTCTTTAGTAGGTACTTACCTATCGTAATTTTTTAAGACGATGACACGAAAAAGCCACACCAAAGTTTTTGACGGATGGTTTGAAATAGAATGTCAGGGTATCATTATCGTGTTTTTCGGGGGTCCCGATTCCGAAAAAAAAATTATATTAAGATCCAAGATGGCGGACGCGCCTTTTTAATAAAATATCAATATGGTTATCGTTTTTGTGGTTTTCGGGGGTCCTGATTCCGAATACAACATCCATTTTGACATCCAAGATGGCGGATACAACTTTTTAACAATATATCAATATGGGTATCGTTTTCGTGGTTTTCGGGGATCCTGATTCCGAATACAACATCCATTTTGAGATCCAAGATGGCAGACACATTTTTTTAACAATTAATATGGGTATCGTTTTCGTGGTTTTTGGGGGTCCTGATTCCGAATACAACATCCATTTTGAGATCCAAGATGGCAGACACATTTTTTTAACAATACATCAATATGGGTATCGTTTTCGTGGTTTTTGGGGGTCCTGATTCCGAATACAAAATCCATTTTGAGATCCAAGATGGCGGACACAATTTTTTAACAATATATCAATATGGGTATCGTTTTCGTGGTTTTCGGGGGTCCTTATTCCGAATTCAACATCCATTTTGAGATCCAAGATGGCGGACACAACTTTTTAACAATATATCAATATGGGTATCGTTTTCGTGGTTTTCGGGGATCCTGATTCCGAATGCAACATCCATTTTGAGATCCAAGATGGCGGATACAACTTTTTAACAATATATCAATATGGGTATCGTTTTCGTGGTTTTCGGGGATCCTGATTCCGAATACAACATCCATTTTGAGATCCAAGATGGCAGACACATTTTTTTAACAATACATCAATATGGGTATCGTTTTCGTGGTTTTTGGGGTCCTGATTCCGAATACAAAATCCATTTTGAGATCCAAGATGGTGGACACAATTTTTTAATAAATTATCAATATGAGTAAGTAAAAACGCCACTCTATCCGCTATACTGGGTGTAAAAGACATGAACAGTGAAACGAAAACCATGTATTCTATACATCAAAATAATACATATTTCAAAAAAATATTGCTGGGAAATGATTTTTATTTTTTGGTGTTAAAAAAAATTGCAAATTGTACCGCGCAATGTAAAGGGCTCAACTCGCACGCAATTCGCAAAACCGCTATAATTTTGCCAGACGGCGGCCCCGTTCGTTAGTGTCCGTGCGCGTCGAGTGAGCTACATTGGACGCTAACGTTTTGAAGCCATTTTTTGTTATGAAATACTAAAAAAAATTATAGTGCTTCTTTGGACAATAATAAAGAAATAACGTATAGAATACGTTTTCATAAAAAAAAATGACTTTGACCTTCAATAAAATCGTAACTATTAATTTCCCAGGTATAGTCTAAAGGGAAAAAAATGTTATGATGGTGAGCAGAATACATGGTTCTCGTTTGACTGTTCATGTCTTTTACACCCTGTATAGTCCAGAATATGCGAAAAATATGGAGCTTTCGATATACAAGATGGCGGCGCCGCTGGCGGCCATTTTATGATTTTTTGAAGAATTCCAGTTCATTTTTGGGCAATTTAAGGTGCTAGATGGTTTTCTATGCAGTCGATATGTAGGGGTCCGTTGTGAAAGGTTATGGAATGTATAGCCATGTTTTCCCCATTTTAGGGGTAATTTCCGAGATTTTACCCGAAAACTTCGAAAATAGAAATAATGTCATTTCGATTGATCCAGGTGCCATTTCCTATTGATCGAGACTTCTAGAATGACATTTGACCATTTTTAAGGCCAAAGTCACTCAGTACTAAATTTCTTCTTTTTCGGTTGTGGGTAGATTTGACAGTTTAGAAAACGATTTTTTAGAAAAAGTCAGAAATTCAAAATGGCCGCGCCGCCATCTCGACTCGAACTCGGCCTCGCAGGGGGCAATTCGGAACGACACTTCAGAGTAGGTAATGAGACGCGCCGCTAGCGATTTTCGCGAGAGTCTCTCTCCAAATATGGTCCTCTCTCTCGGGTGAGTGGCGAAATTGCAAAATCCAAGATGGCGCCCTGGCTAGCTGCCATTTTGTTATTAAGAAAAAATGCACCATTTGCAGAGTCACTTTTCGGGGAGATGGCCACGTCAGAGCGAAACCGTAGTATGAGACCGGCGAGAGACCTTCGAAAGAGGTGTTGCCAGGTGCAAAAACTTTCTTGAAACTTTCGCTAACTTTTGACAGATGGGGCAATTTGTGTCAAATTTTTTTTTCGCGTTTCACTCAAACCGACTCTGCAGTTTGGAGCACAGCTTTCCCATACATTTAGTATGAAATCAAAGAATTATCTCGTTTCTTGTCTTTTCTAAGGGAAAGGTCTATAATAGAAAAGGTATATAAAGCTGCAATACCACTCACTGACTGACTCACTCACTGATTGGGCCATTTTTTCGGATATTTAGAGACTTTGGATCGCGCTCAAGTGTATGGCCGACTTTAACTAGATTTTTATCGACGCAGCTTTTTCACTTTAGTGCGAGTGAAATCCAAGATGGCGGCTCCGGTTGAAGGACCAACTTTTTCATTTCGAGTCCTGAATTTTTTCCTTTTCGCTTGTCGGTACATTTGACAATTAGAAATATGTTTTTTTTTTGAAAAAGTTGGAAATTCAAAATGGCCGCGCCGCCATCTCGACTCGAAGTCGGCCTCGCAGGCGGCAATTCGGAACGACACCACACAGAGGTGAGACGCGCCGATGGCGATTTTTCTTCGTGTTCTCTCTCCGCATACGGTCCTCTCTCTTGGGTGGGTGGCGAAATTGCAAAATCCAAGATGGCGCCGAGGCCAGCGGCCATTTTGTTACCGCAAAAAAATGCACCATTTTCAGAGCCTCTTTTCGGGGACACGGCGACGTCGGAGCGGAACCGTAGTATGAGACCGGGGAAAGACCTCGATGAGAGGTGTTGCCAGGTGTAAAAACTTTTTTGACATTTTCCCTAATTTTTGACAGATTGGGCAAAATGTACCGTAAAAAAAATTTGACGTTTCGCTCAAACCGAGTATGCAGTTTGGAGCGCAGGCCGGTCCGCAGGTGGCCGAGGGTAATTTTATTTCAGTGCACTGGCAACACCGCCAGCCAGGGGAAAAACATTTTTTTCGATATGGTGTTGCGCCAAAGTTAGTTGAGGCGACTGGGTGGGCGCGAGAGGAGAGGTAAAAACGCCGTTCCATCCGCTATATAGTCTAGAATATGGGAAAAATATAGAGGTTTCAAAATTCAAGATGGCGGCGCCGCTGGCGGCCATTTTGTGAATTTTTGAAAAATTCCATTTCGTTTTTGGGAAATTAAAGGTGCTAGATGGTTTTTGATGCAGTCGATGTATGAAGGTCGATTGTGGGAGGTCATGAAATGTATAGCCCGGTTTAAAAATTTTCCCCATTTTTCGGGTAATTTCCGAGATTTTTCCCGAAATCTTCGAAAATAGAAATAATGACATCTCGATTTTTCCGAGTGCTATTTCCTATTGATCGGGACCTCCCAAATGACATTTGACCATTTTCAAGTCTGCAATGTGGCAACACTGGAAGTTATGGCTGGTTTCAGGTTTTCCAGTTTTTGGTCTCGTGGCGCTCTCCGGTGGGAGCTACGGAGATAGTGAAAACTGCTTTGAACTCGCCGTTTGATCGGCTATCCGCCATTGATGTTTCGGTTTCCAAAAACAAGATGGCGGCGGTGATGGCGGCCATTTTGTAAATTTCGAAATTTTTACTTTTCATTCGATTGGGTTTTTTTAGGGGTAAATAATTTTTTAACTGGGTAAGTTTTGTGTCATTCTGTAGTCGGATAGTGCGGCCACACTTTGGTATGCAGATTTTTCCCAATTTCGGGGTATTTTTTGAGTGATAAAGTTCGTATTAAAAAAAAAAAAATTTTTTGCTTTTTGAAAAATTTTGCCTGAGAATCTTTGTCTGGAATCTCTGATGGCCCAAAATGGTCATATCGAGTCGATGTGATGGCAACACTGAGAGTTGTCGACGATTCAGTGAGGGCCGGCCACTTCGGTAGTTCCCCCTACATTTACTATGAAATCTTTCTTGTATACGTAGTATAGAGGAAGTCTGGTACATTTAGTATGAAATCATCTTTTTGTTGTCTTTCCCGTTGGTCTTTCCTAAGGGATAGTTATTATTATTTAGTATGAAATCAAAGAATCATATCGTTGATGTGTTTTATAAGGGATAGTTATTGTTATTGCTTAGAAGAACATGCTAGAAGGATAGTTCCGTAAAATATGCCGCTTCCTAACTGAAGCAGAAAATTTGTTGTGTGCTAACGCTTACACTCATGTACTACACTACTAAAAATTGGTGTTGCCGCTAAAATCTCGTCACCCCAAAACCAGGTAATTTAAATACTTTTGATTTTGAAGTGAAACTTCTTTAGTATTTAAGATCCAAGATGGCGGACACAATTTTTTAACAATACATCAATATGGGTATCGTTTTTGTGGTTTTCGGGGGTCCTGATTCCGAATACAACATCCATTTTGAGATCCAAGATGGCGGATACAACTTTTAAACAATATATCAATATGGGTATCGTTTTAGTGGTTTTCGGGGATCCTGATTCCGAATTCAACATCCATTTTGAGATCCAAGATGGCGGACACAACTTTTTAACAATATATCAATATGGGTATCGTTTTCGTGGTTTTCGGGGATCCTGATTCCGAATACAACATCCATTTTGAGATCCAAGATGGCGGATACAACTTTTTAACAATATATCAATATGGGTATCGTTTTCGTGGTTTTCGGGGATCCTGATTCCGAATACAACATCCATTTTCAGATCCAAGATGGCGGACACAACTTTTTAACAATATATCAATGTGGATATCGTTTTCGTGGTTTTCGGGGGTCCAGATTCCGAATTCAACATCCATTTTGAGATCCAAGATGGCGGACACAACTTTTTCACAATATATCAATATGGGTATCGTTTTTGAGGTTTTCAGGGGTCCAGATTCCGAATTTAACATCCATTTTGAGATCCAAGATGGCGGACACAATTTTTTAACACTATATCAATATGGGTATCGTTGCCGTGGTTTTCGGGGGTCCTGATTCCGAATACAACATCCATTTTGAGATCCAAGATGGCGGACACAACGTTTTAACAATATATCAATGTTTGAGATCCAAGATGGCGGACACAACTTTTTAACAATATATCAATGTGGATATCGTTTTCGTGGTTTTCGGGGGTCCAGATTCCGAATTCAACATTCATTTTGAGATCCAAGATGGCGGACACAACTTTTTCACAATATATCAATATGGGTATCGTTTTTGAGGTTTTCAGGGGTCCAGATTCCGAATTTAACATCCATTTTGAGATCCAAGATGGCGGACACAATTTTTAACAATATATGGGTATCGTTGCCGTGGTTTTCGGGGGTCCAGATTGCGAATACAACATCTATTTTGAGATCCAAGATGGCGGACACAATTTTTTAACAATATATCAATATGGGTATCATTTTCGAGGTTTTCGAGGGTCCTGATTCCGAATACAACATCCATTTTGAGATCCAACATGGCGAACACAACTTTTTAGCAATATATCAATATGGGTATGTAAAAACGCCATTCTATCCGCTATATGGTCTAGAATATGGGAAAAATAATTATGTTAACCCGTCATCCTTAGCAGATTATCACCCTATCTCTATCTTACCACTCACTCACTCACTGACTCACTGATTGGGCCATTTTGTCGGATATTTAGAGACTCTGGATCGCGATCGAGTGTATGGCCGACTTTAACTAGATTTTTTTTAACGAGGCTTTTTCACTTTAGCGCGAGTGAAATCCAAGATGGCGGCTCCAGTCGAAGGACCAACTTTTTTATTTCGTGTCCTGAATTTTTTCCTTTTCGCTTGTCGGTAGATTTGACAATTTTAAGTACGATTTTTTTAGAAAAAGTCGGAAATTCAAAATGGCCTCGCCGCCATCTCGACTCAAATACAAAATAAATATAAATAAAAATAATTTATTTGCTTAGAAACATAAATTAATATTGTCGAGCAAGCGTGTTCTGCCAAAATTTGGCATGCAAAACTTATTTCATCATATTTACCTATTACAAAACTTTATTATCCATTACATATCATTTATATTAAAATTTACATTAATCATTATCATTATTAAAATTTCATTACAATAAGTCACATGTATTTAAAAATAATCGAAAAAAAAAGAAGAATAATACGTTAAATTAGTCATATAGAAATAATTATTGAATGTCAAAGTATTCGTTTAAGTCATAAAAACATTTTTCTGTTAGCCATTTTTTCAGGGTGCGTAAAATCAATGCTGTCGGTAACTGTCTGATTTCTATGGGAATTCGATTATAGACACGTATCGGCATTATAAAGCAATTTTTACTGTGCAGAGTGCTATTGGACTGCGGATCTATTAGTTTATATGGGTCCCTCTTTCGTAGTCTCTGATTTTGGACACGGTTCTTAAAGAAGACTAAGTGGTTCCTAATGAAACTCCCTATTTCAAATATGTAAAGTGAGGTCAATGTGAGTAGGCCATATTTCATAAACATTGGTCTACAACTGTCACGTGGACTTATACCACTAATGGCCCGGACACACTTCTTCTGAATCACAAATACTTTGTGTATGTCGGTAGAATTTCCCCACAATATTACACCGTCACTCGAAGTCGGCCTCGCAGGCGGCAATTCGGAACGACACCACAGAGGTGAGACGCACCGCTGGCGATTTTCCTTCATCGTCTCTCTCTGCATACGGTCCTCTCTCTCGAGTGAGCGGCGAAATTGCAAAATCCAAGATGGCGCCGAGGCCAGCGGCCATTTTGTGACTGCGAAAAAATGCACCATTTTCAGAGTCACTATTCGGGGAGACGGCGACGTCGGAGCGGAACCTTAGTATGAAACCGGAGAGAGACCTTCGTGAGAGGTGTTGCCAGGTGCAAAAACTTTTTTGTAATTTTCCATACTTTTTGATAGATTGGGCAAAATGTGCCGTAAAAAAATTTTCACGTTTCGCTCAAACCGAGTATGCAGTTTGGAGCGCAGGCCGGTACGCAGGTGGCCGAGGGTAATTTTAGTTCAGTCCGCTGGCAGCACCGCCCGCCAGGGGAAAAAAAATTTGTTGGTCATGGTATTGCGCCAAAGTTAGTTGAGGCGACTGGGTGGGTGCGAGAGGAGAGGTGAAAACGCTATTCCATCCGCTATATAGTCTAGAATATGGGAAAAATATAGACATTTCGAGATTCAAGATGGTGGCCATTTTGTGAGTTTTTTAAAAATTCCATTTCCATGCTAGATGGCTTGGAGAGAACGCCACACGTGTTTCGCCAAAGTATCCAGGATCTCGGCTTCCAGTTGGGGAGCGAGATTCCCGGCACTTAGAGTCCTGTTTGCAGGGACCTATGTGGCTGTTTTGACCTACGCTGCCGCCGTATGGTACCATCGTTCGTCCGTATTTATCGTCAGAAGAGCATTGCTAAGTACACAGAGGATGACACTAATTCTGCTCACGAAAGCCTACAGGACGTGCAGTACCGCAGCGGTAACTGTGTTGGGCGGTGTTCTCCCTGCCGACCTGGAGGTTGTTCGTGCGGGACGATTTGCGGAGGAGGCACTCCAGCTGGCCCCCAGGGAGCGCCGGAGATTGAGACGGACTATCACAGAAGAGATCGTTGCCATTTGGCAGGAGAGTTGGACCGCTAGCGAGGACGGATGCGAGTTGTATAGTTTCTTCCCCGACGTTGCTGTGAGGCTGACCCGAGACTAGGTGGAACCGGATTACGTCGTTTCGCAGCTACTCACGGGCCACGGATGTTTCAGGCAGCGTCTACACCGACTTACGTTGTGCGAGTCAGCCCTATGCCCGTGTGGAGCAGGAGTTGAGGAAAGCTGCGATCACGCACTTTGGGAATGTGAATTGTACACTGACGCGAGAGAGACCCTGTGCAGCCGGATACAGAGGACGGAGCCCGGTCCCATATTTCACGAGGACCTCACCAGTAGCCGCAGTAACTTTGAAGCACTGCGCGAGTTCGCGCACTCCTGGCACACCATTCGACGAACTTTCGAGTAGGACAAAGGTAAAGAGACTGAGAGACGCCCGACGCGAAGTCACGTTACTGTATCGTTTCCAGCCCTAGAAGGGGGAAAGTTGGTATCAAGGGACAAAGGACGAAGAGTAAAAAATAACTTGTAGGGAGTCAAGACAGTGCGGAGGGGAAAGAGCCCAATGCAAGTACCACCGCACTCTCCCGACGATTGGGTCCGTACGCCGTGAGGCAGGAAGGACCATGGGTTGGTGGTGGGTTTGGGTCGGTTGTGGGAGGTTATGGGATGTATAGTAGAGTTTAAAAAATTTCCCCATTTTTCGGGTAATTTCCGAGATTTTTCCCGAACTCTTCGAAAATATAAATAATGACATTTCGATTCATCCAAGTGCTATTCCCTATTGATCGGGATCTACCGAATGACATTTGACCATTTTTAAGGCCGCAATGTGGCAACACTGGAAATTGTGCATGTTTTCAGGTTATCCAGTGTTTGGTCTCGTGGCGCTCTCTGGTGGGAGCTACGGGAATAGTGAAAACTGCGTTGCACTCGCCATTCGATTGGCTATCCGCCATTGATGCTCCCGTTCCCGAAAACAAGGTGGCGGCGGTGATGGCGACCATTCTGTAAATTTCGAAATTTTTACTTTTCATTTGATTGGGTTTTATTAGGGGTAAATAATTTTTTACCTGTGTAAGTTTGGTGTCATTCTGTAGTCAAATAATGCGGCCACATTTTGGTAGGTAGATTTTCCCCAATTTCGGGGTATTTTTTGAGTTATAAAGTTTGTATTTTAAAAAAAATTTTTTGCTTTTTGAAAAATTTTGCCTGAGAATCGTTGCCTGGAATCTCCGATGGCCCAGAATGGTCATCTCAAGTCGATGTGATGGCAACACTGAGAGTTGTTGACGATTCAGTGAGGGCCGGTCACTTCGGTAGTTCCCCATACATTTAGTATGAAATCGTTCTTGTATACGTAGTATAGAGGAAGTCTTGTACATTTAGTATGAAATCATCTTTTTGTTGTCTTTCCCGTTGGTCTTTCCTAAGGGAAAGTTATTATTTTTATTTAGTATGAAATCAAAGAATCATCTCGTTGATGTGCTTTCTAAGGAATAGTTATTGTTATTGCTAGAAGGACAGTTCCATATAATATGCCGCTTCATAACTGAAGAAGAAGAAAATTTGTTATGTGTGCTAACGCTTACACACAGATACACGCACACTACTAAAGACTGGTGTCGCCACTAAAATCTCGTCACCCCAAAACCAGGTAATTTAAATAAAACATGAATACTACTTACCTATCGTAATTTGTTAATTCTATGAAACGGAAAAGCCACACCAAAGTTTTTGACGGATAGTTTTAAATAGAATGTCAGTCACAACATTCATTTTGAGATCCAAGATGGCGGACACAACTTTTTAATAATATATCATTAAGGGGATCGTTTTCTTTGTTTTCGGGGATCCTGATTCCGAATACAACATCCATTTTGAGATCCAAGATGGCGGACACAACTTTTTAATTAAATATCAATATGATAGGTACCCACCTATCATTTTCATGGGTTTCGGGGGCCCTGATTCTGAATTCAACATCCATTTTGAGATCCAAGATGGCGGACACAACTTTTTAATAATATATCAATATGGTTATTATGTTCGTGGTTTTCGGAGGTCCTGATTCCGAATTCAATATCCATTTTGAGATCCAAGATGGCGGACACAACTTTTTAATAATATATCAATATGGGTACCTATCATTTTCGTGGGTTTCGGGGGTCCTGATTCTGAATTCAACATCCATTTTGAGATCCAAGATAGCGGACACAACTTTTTAATAATATATCAATATGGATATCATTTTCGTGGTTTTCGGGTGTCCTGATTCCGAATTCAATATCCATTTTGAGATCCAAGATGGCGGACACAACTTTTTAATAATATATCAATATTGGTATCATTTTCGAGGTTTTCGGGGGTCCAGATTCCGAATACAACATTCATTTTGAGATCCAAGATGGCGGACACAACTTTTTAATAAAATATCAATATGGTTATCGTTTTCATGGTTTTCGGGGGTCCCGATTCTCAATATAACATCCATTTTGAGAACTAAGATGGCGGCCGCGACTTTTTGATTTAATGTCAATATGGTTATAATTTTGGTGGTTTTTGGGGGTTCTGACTCCGAATACAACATCTTTTTTGAAATCCAAGATTGCGGATGCGACTTATTGATATAAAA
Source organism: Elophila nymphaeata (assembly GCA_955850985.1). Taxonomy (NCBI): domain Eukaryota; kingdom Metazoa; phylum Arthropoda; class Insecta; order Lepidoptera; family Crambidae; genus Elophila; species Elophila nymphaeata. The sequence continues at coordinate 10,828,174 of OY039070.1, forward strand.
TCGATATGGGTATCTTTTTGGTAGTTGGTGGGAATAGGGAGGTGTCGCTGCAGTGGCTAAGTATTGTGCCAGCGAGTGTGAACGACGTTGACTTTATGACGTAATGTTAAACACAATTCTTAAAAATAAAACAAAGTATTTCTAATGAATTCCGCTACCATTTTCACCGAATACGACCACGCTGGCGGGTATTAGAGGCCCACCATGCAAAGATGAAGCGTTGTGCCTACAATATCAACCGAAAAACCCCTACGCAACAACCCAACAGGCCGCACAACCTTTTCGCGGGCTGCTCGCAGCCCGCGCACCCAAGCGACCTCTAGTCTATACTATATAAAGCTGCAATACCACTCACTGACTCACTCACTGATTGGGCCATTTTTTCGCATATTTGGAGGCTCTGGATCGCGTTCGAGTGTATGGCCGACTTTAACTAGATTTTTTTCAACGCAGCTTTTTCACTTTAGCGAGTGTGAAATCCAAGATGGCGGCTCCGCTCGAAGGACCAACTTTTTCATTTCGAGTCCTGAATTTTTTCCTTTTCAGTTTTTGGTAGATTTGACAGATTTGAATATGATTTTTTTTTTAAAAGTCGAAAATTCAAAATGGCCGCGCCGCCATCTCGACTCGAAGTCGGCCTCGCAGGCGGCAATTCGGAACGACACCACGCAGAGGTGAGACGCGCCGCTGGCGATTTTTCTTCGTCTTCTCTCTCCGAATACGGTCGTCTCTCTCGGGTGGGTGGCGAAATTGCAAAATCCAAGATGGCGCCGAGGCCAGCGGCCATTTTGTTACCGCGAAAAAATGCACCATTTTCAGAGTCACTTTTCGAGGAGACGGCGACGTCGGAGCGGATCCTTAGTATGAGACCGGGGAGAACCCTCCGCAAGAGGTGTTGCCAGGTGCAAAAACTTTTTTGACATTTTCCCTAATTTTTGACAGATTGGCCAAAATGTGCCCTAAAAAAAATTTGACGTTTCGCTCAAACCGAGTATGCAGTTGGGAGCGCAGGCCGGTCCGCAGGTGGCCGAGGGTAATTTTATTTTAGTCCGCTGGCAACACCGCCAGCCAGGGGAAAAACATTTTTTTCGATATGGTGTTGCGCCAAAGTTAGTTGAGGCGACTGGGTGGGTGCGAGAGGAGAGGTAAAAACGCCATCCCATCCGCTATATAGTTTAGAATATGGGAAAAATATGGAGGTTCCAAAATTCAAGATGGCGGCGCCGCTGGCGGCCATTTTGTGATTTTTTGAAAAATCCCATTTCGTTTTTGGGAAATTTAAGGTGCTAGATGGTTTTCGATGCAGTCGATGTATGTAAGTCGATTGTGGGAGGTCATGGGATGTATAGCTACGTTTAAAATTTTTCCCCATTTTTCGGGTAATTTCCGAGATTTTTCCCGAAATCTTCGAAAATAGAAATAATGACATTTCGATTTATCCAAGTGCTATTTCCTATTGATCTGGACCTGCCAAATGACATTTGACCATTTTCAAGTCCGCAATGTGGCAACACTGGAAGTTATGGCTGGTTTCAGGTTTTCCAGTTTTTGGTCTCGTGGCGCTCTCCGGTGGGAGCTACGGGGATAGTGAAAACTGCTTTGCACTCGCCGTTCGATCGGCTATCCGCCACTGATGTTTCGGTTTCCAAAAACAAGATGGCGGCGGTGATGGCGGCCATTTTGTAAATTTCGAAATTTTTACTTTTCATTTGATTGGGTTTTTTTAGGGGTAAATAATTTTTTACCTGGGTAAGTTTGGTGTCATTCTGTAGTCGGATAGTGCGGCCACACTTTGGTATGCAGATTTTCCCCAATTTCGGGGTATTTTTTGAGTGATAAAGTTCGTATTAAAAAAAAAAAATTTTTTTGCTTTTTGAAAAATTTTGCCTGAGAATCCTTGTCTGGAATCTCTGATGGCCCAAAATGGTCATATCGAGTCGATGTGATGGCAACACTGAGAGTTGTCGACGATTCAGTGAGGGCCGGCCACTTCGGTAGTTCCCCCTACATTTACTATGAAATCTTTCTTGTATACGTAGTATAGAGGAAGTCTGGTACATTTAGTATGAAATCATCTTTTTGTTGTCTTTCCCGTTGGTCTTTCCTAGGGGAAAGTTATTATTATTTAGTATGAAATGAAAGAATCATCTCGTTGATGTGTTTTCTAAGGGATAATTATTGATATTGCTTAGAATAAGAACATACTAGAAGTATAGTTCCATAAACATTATGCCGCTTCATTTCTAAAGCAAAAAACTTGTTATGTGGGCTAACGCTTACACACAGATACACGCACACTACTAAAAATTGGTGTTGCCACTAAAATCTCGTCACCCCAAAACCACTTTTGATTTTGAAGTGAAACTTCTTTAGTAGGTACTTACCTATCGTAATTTTTTAAGACGATGACACGAAAAAGCCACACCAAAGTTTTTGACGGATGGTTTGAAATAGAATGTCAGGGTATCATTATCGTGTTTTTCGGGGGTCCCGATTCCGAAAAAAAAATTATATTAAGATCCAAGATGGCGGACGCGCCTTTTTAATAAAATATCAATATGGTTATCGTTTTTGTGGTTTTCGGGGGTCCTGATTCCGAATACAACATCCATTTTGACATCCAAGATGGCGGATACAACTTTTTAACAATATATCAATATGGGTATCGTTTTCGTGGTTTTCGGGGATCCTGATTCCGAATACAACATCCATTTTGAGATCCAAGATGGCAGACACATTTTTTTAACAATTAATATGGGTATCGTTTTCGTGGTTTTTGGGGGTCCTGATTCCGAATACAACATCCATTTTGAGATCCAAGATGGCGGACACAACTTTTTAATAATATATCAATATTGGTATCATTTTCGAGGTTTTCGGGGGTCCAGATTCCGAATACAACATTCATTTTGAGATCCAAGATGGCGGACACAACTTTTTAATAAAATATCAATATGGTTATCGTTTTCATGGTTTTCGGGGGTCCCGATTCTCAATATAACATCCATTTTGAGAACTAAGATGGCGGCCGCGACTTTTTGATTTAATGTCAATATGGTTATAATTTTGGTGGTTTTTGGGGGTTCTGACTCCGAATACAACATCTTTTTTGAAATCCAAGATTGCGGATGCGACTTATTGATATAAAATCGATATGGGTATCTTTTTGGTAGTTGGTGGGAATAGGGAGGTGTCGCTGCAGTGGCTAAGTATTGTGCCAGCGAGTGTGAACGACGTTGACTTTATGACGTAATGTTAAACACAATTCTTAAAAATAAAACAAAGTATTTCTAATGAATTCCGCTACCATTTTCACCGAATACGACCACGCTGGCGGGTATTAGAGGCCCACCATGCAAAGATGAAGCGTTGTGCCTACAATATCAACCGAAAAACCCCTACGCAACAACCCAACAGGCCGCACAACCTTTTCGCGGGCTGCTCGCAGCCCGCGCACCCAAGCGACCTCTAGTCTATACTATATAAAGCTGCAATACCACTCACTGACTCACTCACTGATTGGGCCATTTTTTCGCATATTTGGAGGCTCTGGATCGCGTTCGAGTGTATGGCCGACTTTAACTAGATTTTTTTCAACGCAGCTTTTTCACTTTAGCGAGTGTGAAATCCAAGATGGCGGCTCCGCTCGAAGGACCAACTTTTTCATTTCGAGTCCTGAATTTTTTCCTTTTCAGTTTTTGGTAGATTTGACAGATTTGAATATGATTTTTTTTTTAAAAGTCGAAAATTCAAAATGGCCGCGCCGCCATCTCGACTCGAAGTCGGCCTCGCAGGCGGCAATTCGGAACGACACCACGCAGAGGTGAGACGCGCCGCTGGCGATTTTTCTTCGTCTTCTCTCTCCGAATACGGTCGTCTCTCTCGGGTGGGTGGCGAAATTGCAAAATCCAAGATGGCGCCGAGGCCAGCGGCCATTTTGTTACCGCGAAAAAATGCACCATTTTCAGAGTCACTTTTCGAGGAGACGGCGACGTCGGAGCGGATCCTTAGTATGAGACCGGGGAGAACCCTCCGCAAGAGGTGTTGCCAGGTGCAAAAACTTTTTTGACATTTTCCCTAATTTTTGACAGATTGGCCAAAATGTGCCCTAAAAAAAATTTGACGTTTCGCTCAAACCGAGTATGCAGTTGGGAGCGCAGGCCGGTCCGCAGGTGGCCGAGGGTAATTTTATTTTAGTCCGCTGGCAACACCGCCAGCCAGGGGAAAAACATTTTTTTCGATATGGTGTTGCGCCAAAGTTAGTTGAGGCGACTGGGTGGGTGCGAGAGGAGAGGTAAAAACGCCATCCCATCCGCTATATAGTTTAGAATATGGGAAAAATATGGAGGTTCCAAAATTCAAGATGGCGGCGCCGCTGGCGGCCATTTTGTGATTTTTTGAAAAATCCCATTTCGTTTTTGGGAAATTTAAGGTGCTAGATGGTTTTCGATGCAGTCGATGTATGTAAGTCGATTGTGGGAGGTCATGGGATGTATAGCTACGTTTAAAATTTTTCCCCATTTTTCGGGTAATTTCCGAGATTTTTCCCGAAATCTTCGAAAATAGAAATAATGACATTTCGATTTATCCAAGTGCTATTTCCTATTGATCTGGACCTGCCAAATGACATTTGACCATTTTCAAGTCCGCAATGTGGCAACACTGGAAGTTATGGCTGGTTTCAGGTTTTCCAGTTTTTGGTCTCGTGGCGCTCTCCGGTGGGAGCTACGGGGATAGTGAAAACTGCTTTGCACTCGCCGTTCGATCGGCTATCCGCCACTGATGTTTCGGTTTCCAAAAACAAGATGGCGGCGGTGATGGCGGCCATTTTGTAAATTTCGAAATTTTTACTTTTCATTTGATTGGGTTTTTTTAGGGGTAAATAATTTTTTACCTGGGTAAGTTTGGTGTCATTCTGTAGTCGGATAGTGCGGCCACACTTTGGTATGCAGATTTTCCCCAATTTCGGGGTATTTTTTGAGTGATAAAGTTCGTATTAAAAAAAAAAAATTTTTTTGCTTTTTGAAAAATTTTGCCTGAGAATCCTTGTCTGGAATCTCTGATGGCCCAAAATGGTCATATCGAGTCGATGTGATGGCAACACTGAGAGTTGTCGACGATTCAGTGAGGGCCGGCCACTTCGGTAGTTCCCCCTACATTTACTATGAAATCTTTCTTGTATACGTAGTATAGAGGAAGTCTGGTACATTTAGTATGAAATCATCTTTTTGTTGTCTTTCCCGTTGGTCTTTCCTAGGGGAAAGTTATTATTATTTAGTATGAAATGAAAGAATCATCTCGTTGATGTGTTTTCTAAGGGATAATTATTGATATTGCTTAGAATAAGAACATACTAGAAGTATAGTTCCATAAACATTATGCCGCTTCATTTCTAAAGCAAAAAACTTGTTATGTGGGCTAACGCTTACACACAGATACACGCACACTACTAAAAATTGGTGTTGCCACTAAAATCTCGTCACCCCAAAACCACTTTTGATTTTGAAGTGAAACTTCTTTAGTAGGTACTTACCTATCGTAATTTTTTAAGACGATGACACGAAAAAGCCACACCAAAGTTTTTGACGGATGGTTTGAAATAGAATGTCAGGGTATCATTATCGTGTTTTTCGGGGGTCCCGATTCCGAAAAAAAAATTATATTAAGATCCAAGATGGCGGACGCGCCTTTTTAATAAAATATCAATATGGTTATCGTTTTTGTGGTTTTCGGGGGTCCTGATTCCGAATACAACATCCATTTTGACATCCAAGATGGCGGATACAACTTTTTAACAATATATCAATATGGGTATCGTTTTCGTGGTTTTCGGGGATCCTGATTCCGAATACAACATCCATTTTGAGATCCAAGATGGCAGACACATTTTTTTAACAATTAATATGGGTATCGTTTTCGTGGTTTTTGGGGGTCCTGATTCCGAATACAACATCCATTTTGAGATCCAAGATGGCAGACACATTTTTTTAACAATACATCAATATGGGTATCGTTTTCGTGGTTTTTGGGGGTCCTGATTCCGAATACAAAATCCATTTTGAGATCCAAGATGGCGGACACAATTTTTTAACAATATATCAATATGGGTATCGTTTTCGTGGTTTTCGGGGGTCCTTATTCCGAATTCAACATCCATTTTGAGATCCAAGATGGCGGACACAACTTTTTAACAATATATCAATATGGGTATCGTTTTCGTGGTTTTCGGGGATCCTGATTCCGAATGCAACATCCATTTTGAGATCCAAGATGGCGGATACAACTTTTTAACAATATATCAATATGGGTATCGTTTTCGTGGTTTTCGGGGATCCTGATTCCGAATACAACATCCATTTTGAGATCCAAGATGGCAGACACATTTTTTTAACAATACATCAATATGGGTATCGTTTTCGTGGTTTTTGGGGTCCTGATTCCGAATACAAAATCCATTTTGAGATCCAAGATGGTGGACACAATTTTTTAATAAATTATCAATATGAGTAAGTAAAAACGCCACTCTATCCGCTATACTGGGTGTAAAAGACATGAACAGTGAAACGAAAACCATGTATTCTATACATCAAAATAATACATATTTCAAAAAAATATTGCTGGGAAATGATTTTTATTTTTTGGTGTTAAAAAAAATTGCAAATTGTACCGCGCAATGTAAAGGGCTCAACTCGCACGCAATTCGCAAAACCGCTATAATTTTGCCAGACGGCGGCCCCGTTCGTTAGTGTCCGTGCGCGTCGAGTGAGCTACATTATACTATATAAAGCTGCAATACCACTCACTGACTCACTCACTGATTGGGCCATTTTTTCGCATATTTGGAGGCTCTGGATCGCGTTCGAGTGTATGGCCGACTTTAACTAGATTTTTTTCAACGCAGCTTTTTCACTTTAGCGAGTGTGAAATCCAAGATGGCGGCTCCGCTCGAAGGACCAACTTTTTCATTTCGAGTCCTGAATTTTTTCCTTTTCAGTTTTTGGTAGATTTGACAGATTTGAATATGATTTTTTTTTTAAAAGTCGAAAATTCAAAATGGCCGCGCCGCCATCTCGACTCGAAGTCGGCCTCGCAGGCGGCAATTCGGAACGACACCACGCAGAGGTGAGACGCGCCGCTGGCGATTTTTCTTCGTCTTCTCTCTCCGAATACGGTCGTCTCTCTCGGGTGGGTGGCGAAATTGCAAAATCCAAGATGGCGCCGAGGCCAGCGGCCATTTTGTTACCGCGAAAAAATGCACCATTTTCAGAGTCACTTTTCGAGGAGACGGCGACGTCGGAGCGGATCCTTAGTATGAGACCGGGGAGAACCCTCCGCAAGAGGTGTTGCCAGGTGCAAAAACTTTTTTGACATTTTCCCTAATTTTTGACAGATTGGCCAAAATGTGCCCTAAAAAAAATTTGACGTTTCGCTCAAACCGAGTATGCAGTTGGGAGCGCAGGCCGGTCCGCAGGTGGCCGAGGGTAATTTTATTTTAGTCCGCTGGCAACACCGCCAGCCAGGGGAAAAACATTTTTTTCGATATGGTGTTGCGCCAAAGTTAGTTGAGGCGACTGGGTGGGTGCGAGAGGAGAGGTAAAAACGCCATCCCATCCGCTATATAGTCTAGAATATGGGAAAAATATGGAGGTTCCAAAATTCAAGATGGCGGCGCCGCTGGCGGCCATTTTGTGATTTTTTGAAAAATCCCATTTCGTTTTTGGGAAATTTAAGGTGCTAGATGGTTTTCGATGCAGTCGATGTATGTAAGTCGATTGTGGGAGGTCATGGGATGTATAGCTACGTTTAAAATTTTTCCCCATTTTTCGGGTAATTTCCGAGATTTTTCCCGAAATCTTCGAAAATAGAAATAATGACATTTCGATTTATCCAAGTGCTATTTCCTATTGATCTGGACCTGCCAAATGACATTTGACCATTTTCAAGTCCGCAATGTGGCAACACTGGAAGTTATGGCTGGTTTCAGGTTTTCCAGTTTTTGGTCTCGTGGCGCTCTCCGGTGGGAGCTACGGGGATAGTGAAAACTGCTTTGCACTCGCCGTTCGATCGGCTATCCGCCACTGATGTTTCGGTTTCCAAAAACAAGATGGCGGCGGTGATGGCGGCCATTTTGTAAATTTCGAAATTTTTACTTTTCATTTGATTGGGTTTTTTTAGGGGTAAATAATTTTTTACCTGGGTAAGTTTGGTGTCATTCTGTAGTCGGATAGTGCGGCCACACTTTGGTATGCAGATTTTCCCCAATTTCGGGGTATTTTTTGAGTGATAAAGTTCGTATTAAAAAAAAAAAATTTTTTTGCTTTTTGAAAAATTTTGCCTGAGAATCCTTGTCTGGAATCTCTGATGGCCCAAAATGGTCATATCGAGTCGATGTGATGGCAACACTGAGAGTTGTCGACGATTCAGTGAGGGCCGGCCACTTCGGTAGTTCCCCCTACATTTACTATGAAATCTTTCTTGTATACGTAGTATAGAGGAAGTCTGGTACATTTAGTATGAAATCATCTTTTTGTTGTCTTTCCCGTTGGTCTTTCCTAGGGGAAAGTTATTATTATTTAGTATGAAATGAAAGAATCATCTCGTTGATGTGTTTTCTAAGGGATAATTATTGATATTGCTTAGAATAAGAACATACTAGAAGTATAGTTCCATAAACATTATGCCGCTTCATTTCTAAAGCAAAAAACTTGTTATGTGGGCTAACGCTTACACACAGATACACGCACACTACTAAAAATTGGTGTTGCCACTAAAATCTCGTCACCCCAAAACCACTTTTGATTTTGAAGTGAAACTTCTTTAGTAGGTACTTACCTATCGTAATTTTTTAAGACGATGACACGAAAAAGCCACACCAAAGTTTTTGACGGATGGTTTGAAATAGAATGTCAGGGTATCATTATCGTGTTTTTCGGGGGTCCCGATTCCGAAAAAAAAATTATATTAAGATCCAAGATGGCGGACGCGCCTTTTTAATAAAATATCAATATGGTTATCGTTTTTGTGGTTTTCGGGGGTCCTGATTCCGAATACAACATCCATTTTGACATCCAAGATGGCGGATACAACTTTTTAACAATATATCAATATGGGTATCGTTTTCGTGGTTTTCGGGGATCCTGATTCCGAATACAACATCCATTTTGAGATCCAAGATGGCAGACACATTTTTTTAACAATTAATATGGGTATCGTTTTCGTGGTTTTTGGGGGTCCTGATTCCGAATACAACATCCATTTTGAGATCCAAGATGGCAGACACATTTTTTTAACAATACATCAATATGGGTATCGTTTTCGTGGTTTTTGGGGGTCCTGATTCCGAATACAAAATCCATTTTGAGATCCAAGATGGCGGACACAATTTTTTAACAATATATCAATATGGGTATCGTTTTCGTGGTTTTCGGGGGTCCTTATTCCGAATTCAACATCCATTTTGAGATCCAAGATGGCGGACACAACTTTTTAACAATATATCAATATGGGTATCGTTTTCGTGGTTTTCGGGGATCCTGATTCCGAATGCAACATCCATTTTGAGATCCAAGATGGCGGATACAACTTTTTAACAATATATCAATATGGGTATCGTTTTCGTGGTTTTCGGGGATCCTGATTCCGAATACAACATCCATTTTGAGATCCAAGATGGCAGACACATTTTTTTAACAATACATCAATATGGGTATCGTTTTCGTGGTTTTTGGGGTCCTGATTCCGAATACAAAATCCATTTTGAGATCCAAGATGGTGGACACAATTTTTTAATAAATTATCAATATGAGTAAGTAAAAACGCCACTCTATCCGCTATACTGGGTGTAAAAGACATGAACAGTGAAACGAAAACCATGTATTCTATACATCAAAATAATACATATTTCAAAAAAATATTGCTGGGAAATGATTTTTATTTTTTGGTGTTAAAAAAAATTGCAAATTGTACCGCGCAATGTAAAGGGCTCAACTCGCACGCAATTCGCAAAACCGCTATAATTTTGCCAGACGGCGGCCCCGTTCGTTAGTGTCCGTGCGCGTCGAGTGAGCTACATTGGACGCTAACGTTTTGAAGCCATTTTTTGTTATGAAATACTAAAAAAAATTATAGTGCTTCTTTGGACAATAATAAAGAAATAACGTATAGAATACGTTTTCATAAAAAAAAATGACTTTGACCTTCAATAAAATCGTAACTATTAATTTCCCAGGTATAGTCTAAAGGGAAAAAAATGTTATGATGGTGAGCAGAATACATGGTTCTCGTTTGACTGTTCATGTCTTTTACACCCTGTATAGTCCAGAATATGCGAAAAATATGGAGCTTTCGATATACAAGATGGCGGCGCCGCTGGCGGCCATTTTATGATTTTTTGAAGAATTCCAGTTCATTTTTGGGCAATTTAAGGTGCTAGATGGTTTTCTATGCAGTCGATATGTAGGGGTCCGTTGTGAAAGGTTATGGAATGTATAGCCATGTTTTCCCCATTTTAGGGGTAATTTCCGAGATTTTACCCGAAAACTTCGAAAATAGAAATAATGTCATTTCGATTGATCCAGGTGCCATTTCCTATTGATCGAGACTTCTAGAATGACATTTGACCATTTTTAAGGCCAAAGTCACTCAGTACTAAATTTCTTCTTTTTCGGTTGTGGGTAGATTTGACAGTTTAGAAAACGATTTTTTAGAAAAAGTCAGAAATTCAAAATGGCCGCGCCGCCATCTCGACTCGAACTCGGCCTCGCAGGGGGCAATTCGGAACGACACTTCAGAGTAGGTAATGAGACGCGCCGCTAGCGATTTTCGCGAGAGTCTCTCTCCAAATATGGTCCTCTCTCTCGGGTGAGTGGCGAAATTGCAAAATCCAAGATGGCGCCCTGGCTAGCTGCCATTTTGTTATTAAGAAAAAATGCACCATTTGCAGAGTCACTTTTCGGGGAGATGGCCACGTCAGAGCGAAACCGTAGTATGAGACCGGCGAGAGACCTTCGAAAGAGGTGTTGCCAGGTGCAAAAACTTTCTTGAAACTTTCGCTAACTTTTGACAGATGGGGCAATTTGTGTCAAATTTTTTTTTCGCGTTTCACTCAAACCGACTCTGCAGTTTGGAGCACAGCTTTCCCATACATTTAGTATGAAATCAAAGAATTATCTCGTTTCTTGTCTTTTCTAAGGGAAAGGTCTATAATAGAAAAGGTATATAAAGCTGCAATACCACTCACTGACTGACTCACTCACTGATTGGGCCATTTTTTCGGATATTTAGAGACTTTGGATCGCGCTCAAGTGTATGGCCGACTTTAACTAGATTTTTATCGACGCAGCTTTTTCACTTTAGTGCGAGTGAAATCCAAGATGGCGGCTCCGGTTGAAGGACCAACTTTTTCATTTCGAGTCCTGAATTTTTTCCTTTTCGCTTGTCGGTACATTTGACAATTAGAAATATGTTTTTTTTTTGAAAAAGTTGGAAATTCAAAATGGCCGCGCCGCCATCTCGACTCGAAGTCGGCCTCGCAGGCGGCAATTCGGAACGACACCACACAGAGGTGAGACGCGCCGATGGCGATTTTTCTTCGTGTTCTCTCTCCGCATACGGTCCTCTCTCTTGGGTGGGTGGCGAAATTGCAAAATCCAAGATGGCGCCGAGGCCAGCGGCCATTTTGTTACCGCAAAAAAATGCACCATTTTCAGAGCCTCTTTTCGGGGACACGGCGACGTCGGAGCGGAACCGTAGTATGAGACCGGGGAAAGACCTCGATGAGAGGTGTTGCCAGGTGTAAAAACTTTTTTGACATTTTCCCTAATTTTTGACAGATTGGGCAAAATGTACCGTAAAAAAAATTTGACGTTTCGCTCAAACCGAGTATGCAGTTTGGAGCGCAGGCCGGTCCGCAGGTGGCCGAGGGTAATTTTATTTCAGTGCACTGGCAACACCGCCAGCCAGGGGAAAAACATTTTTTTCGATATGGTGTTGCGCCAAAGTTAGTTGAGGCGACTGGGTGGGCGCGAGAGGAGAGGTAAAAACGCCGTTCCATCCGCTATATAGTCTAGAATATGGGAAAAATATAGAGGTTTCAAAATTCAAGATGGCGGCGCCGCTGGCGGCCATTTTGTGAATTTTTGAAAAATTCCATTTCGTTTTTGGGAAATTAAAGGTGCTAGATGGTTTTTGATGCAGTCGATGTATGAAGGTCGATTGTGGGAGGTCATGAAATGTATAGCCCGGTTTAAAAATTTTCCCCATTTTTCGGGTAATTTCCGAGATTTTTCCCGAAATCTTCGAAAATAGAAATAATGACATCTCGATTTTTCCGAGTGCTATTTCCTATTGATCGGGACCTCCCAAATGACATTTGACCATTTTCAAGTCTGCAATGTGGCAACACTGGAAGTTATGGCTGGTTTCAGGTTTTCCAGTTTTTGGTCTCGTGGCGCTCTCCGGTGGGAGCTACGGAGATAGTGAAAACTGCTTTGAACTCGCCGTTTGATCGGCTATCCGCCATTGATGTTTCGGTTTCCAAAAACAAGATGGCGGCGGTGATGGCGGCCATTTTGTAAATTTCGAAATTTTTACTTTTCATTCGATTGGGTTTTTTTAGGGGTAAATAATTTTTTAACTGGGTAAGTTTTGTGTCATTCTGTAGTCGGATAGTGCGGCCACACTTTGGTATGCAGATTTTTCCCAATTTCGGGGTATTTTTTGAGTGATAAAGTTCGTATTAAAAAAAAAAAAATTTTTTGCTTTTTGAAAAATTTTGCCTGAGAATCTTTGTCTGGAATCTCTGATGGCCCAAAATGGTCATATCGAGTCGATGTGATGGCAACACTGAGAGTTGTCGACGATTCAGTGAGGGCCGGCCACTTCGGTAGTTCCCCCTACATTTACTATGAAATCTTTCTTGTATACGTAGTATAGAGGAAGTCTGGTACATTTAGTATGAAATCATCTTTTTGTTGTCTTTCCCGTTGGTCTTTCCTAAGGGATAGTTATTATTATTTAGTATGAAATCAAAGAATCATATCGTTGATGTGTTTTATAAGGGATAGTTATTGTTATTGCTTAGAAGAACATGCTAGAAGGATAGTTCCGTAAAATATGCCGCTTCCTAACTGAAGCAGAAAATTTGTTGTGTGCTAACGCTTACACTCATGTACTACACTACTAAAAATTGGTGTTGCCGCTAAAATCTCGTCACCCCAAAACCAGGTAATTTAAATACTTTTGATTTTGAAGTGAAACTTCTTTAGTATTTAAGATCCAAGATGGCGGACACAATTTTTTAACAATACATCAATATGGGTATCGTTTTTGTGGTTTTCGGGGGTCCTGATTCCGAATACAACATCCATTTTGAGATCCAAGATGGCGGATACAACTTTTAAACAATATATCAATATGGGTATCGTTTTAGTGGTTTTCGGGGATCCTGATTCCGAATTCAACATCCATTTTGAGATCCAAGATGGCGGACACAACTTTTTAACAATATATCAATATGGGTATCGTTTTCGTGGTTTTCGGGGATCCTGATTCCGAATACAACATCCATTTTGAGATCCAAGATGGCGGATACAACTTTTTAACAATATATCAATATGGGTATCGTTTTCGTGGTTTTCGGGGATCCTGATTCCGAATACAACATCCATTTTCAGATCCAAGATGGCGGACACAACTTTTTAACAATATATCAATGTGGATATCGTTTTCGTGGTTTTCGGGGGTCCAGATTCCGAATTCAACATCCATTTTGAGATCCAAGATGGCGGACACAACTTTTTCACAATATATCAATATGGGTATCGTTTTTGAGGTTTTCAGGGGTCCAGATTCCGAATTTAACATCCATTTTGAGATCCAAGATGGCGGACACAATTTTTTAACACTATATCAATATGGGTATCGTTGCCGTGGTTTTCGGGGGTCCTGATTCCGAATACAACATCCATTTTGAGATCCAAGATGGCGGACACAACGTTTTAACAATATATCAATGTTTGAGATCCAAGATGGCGGACACAACTTTTTAACAATATATCAATGTGGATATCGTTTTCGTGGTTTTCGGGGGTCCAGATTCCGAATTCAACATTCATTTTGAGATCCAAGATGGCGGACACAACTTTTTCACAATATATCAATATGGGTATCGTTTTTGAGGTTTTCAGGGGTCCAGATTCCGAATTTAACATCCATTTTGAGATCCAAGATGGCGGACACAATTTTTAACAATATATGGGTATCGTTGCCGTGGTTTTCGGGGGTCCAGATTGCGAATACAACATCTATTTTGAGATCCAAGATGGCGGACACAATTTTTTAACAATATATCAATATGGGTATCATTTTCGAGGTTTTCGAGGGTCCTGATTCCGAATACAACATCCATTTTGAGATCCAACATGGCGAACACAACTTTTTAGCAATATATCAATATGGGTATGTAAAAACGCCATTCTATCCGCTATATGGTCTAGAATATGGGAAAAATAATTATGTTAACCCGTCATCCTTAGCAGATTATCACCCTATCTCTATCTTACCACTCACTCACTCACTGACTCACTGATTGGGCCATTTTGTCGGATATTTAGAGACTCTGGATCGCGATCGAGTGTATGGCCGACTTTAACTAGATTTTTTTTAACGAGGCTTTTTCACTTTAGCGCGAGTGAAATCCAAGATGGCGGCTCCAGTCGAAGGACCAACTTTTTTATTTCGTGTCCTGAATTTTTTCCTTTTCGCTTGTCGGTAGATTTGACAATTTTAAGTACGATTTTTTTAGAAAAAGTCGGAAATTCAAAATGGCCTCGCCGCCATCTCGACTCAAATACAAAATAAATATAAATAAAAATAATTTATTTGCTTAGAAACATAAATTAATATTGTCGAGCAAGCGTGTTCTGCCAAAATTTGGCATGCAAAACTTATTTCATCATATTTACCTATTACAAAACTTTATTATCCATTACATATCATTTATATTAAAATTTACATTAATCATTATCATTATTAAAATTTCATTACAATAAGTCACATGTATTTAAAAATAATCGAAAAAAAAAGAAGAATAATACGTTAAATTAGTCATATAGAAATAATTATTGAATGTCAAAGTATTCGTTTAAGTCATAAAAACATTTTTCTGTTAGCCATTTTTTCAGGGTGCGTAAAATCAATGCTGTCGGTAACTGTCTGATTTCTATGGGAATTCGATTATAGACACGTATCGGCATTATAAAGCAATTTTTACTGTGCAGAGTGCTATTGGACTGCGGATCTATTAGTTTATATGGGTCCCTCTTTCGTAGTCTCTGATTTTGGACACGGTTCTTAAAGAAGACTAAGTGGTTCCTAATGAAACTCCCTATTTCAAATATGTAAAGTGAGGTCAATGTGAGTAGGCCATATTTCATAAACATTGGTCTACAACTGTCACGTGGACTTATACCACTAATGGCCCGGACACACTTCTTCTGAATCACAAATACTTTGTGTATGTCGGTAGAATTTCCCCACAATATTACACCGTCACTCGAAGTCGGCCTCGCAGGCGGCAATTCGGAACGACACCACAGAGGTGAGACGCACCGCTGGCGATTTTCCTTCATCGTCTCTCTCTGCATACGGTCCTCTCTCTCGAGTGAGCGGCGAAATTGCAAAATCCAAGATGGCGCCGAGGCCAGCGGCCATTTTGTGACTGCGAAAAAATGCACCATTTTCAGAGTCACTATTCGGGGAGACGGCGACGTCGGAGCGGAACCTTAGTATGAAACCGGAGAGAGACCTTCGTGAGAGGTGTTGCCAGGTGCAAAAACTTTTTTGTAATTTTCCATACTTTTTGATAGATTGGGCAAAATGTGCCGTAAAAAAATTTTCACGTTTCGCTCAAACCGAGTATGCAGTTTGGAGCGCAGGCCGGTACGCAGGTGGCCGAGGGTAATTTTAGTTCAGTCCGCTGGCAGCACCGCCCGCCAGGGGAAAAAAAATTTGTTGGTCATGGTATTGCGCCAAAGTTAGTTGAGGCGACTGGGTGGGTGCGAGAGGAGAGGTGAAAACGCTATTCCATCCGCTATATAGTCTAGAATATGGGAAAAATATAGACATTTCGAGATTCAAGATGGTGGCCATTTTGTGAGTTTTTTAAAAATTCCATTTCCATGCTAGATGGCTTGGAGAGAACGCCACACGTGTTTCGCCAAAGTATCCAGGATCTCGGCTTCCAGTTGGGGAGCGAGATTCCCGGCACTTAGAGTCCTGTTTGCAGGGACCTATGTGGCTGTTTTGACCTACGCTGCCGCCGTATGGTACCATCGTTCGTCCGTATTTATCGTCAGAAGAGCATTGCTAAGTACACAGAGGATGACACTAATTCTGCTCACGAAAGCCTACAGGACGTGCAGTACCGCAGCGGTAACTGTGTTGGGCGGTGTTCTCCCTGCCGACCTGGAGGTTGTTCGTGCGGGACGATTTGCGGAGGAGGCACTCCAGCTGGCCCCCAGGGAGCGCCGGAGATTGAGACGGACTATCACAGAAGAGATCGTTGCCATTTGGCAGGAGAGTTGGACCGCTAGCGAGGACGGATGCGAGTTGTATAGTTTCTTCCCCGACGTTGCTGTGAGGCTGACCCGAGACTAGGTGGAACCGGATTACGTCGTTTCGCAGCTACTCACGGGCCACGGATGTTTCAGGCAGCGTCTACACCGACTTACGTTGTGCGAGTCAGCCCTATGCCCGTGTGGAGCAGGAGTTGAGGAAAGCTGCGATCACGCACTTTGGGAATGTGAATTGTACACTGACGCGAGAGAGACCCTGTGCAGCCGGATACAGAGGACGGAGCCCGGTCCCATATTTCACGAGGACCTCACCAGTAGCCGCAGTAACTTTGAAGCACTGCGCGAGTTCGCGCACTCCTGGCACACCATTCGACGAACTTTCGAGTAGGACAAAGGTAAAGAGACTGAGAGACGCCCGACGCGAAGTCACGTTACTGTATCGTTTCCAGCCCTAGAAGGGGGAAAGTTGGTATCAAGGGACAAAGGACGAAGAGTAAAAAATAACTTGTAGGGAGTCAAGACAGTGCGGAGGGGAAAGAGCCCAATGCAAGTACCACCGCACTCTCCCGACGATTGGGTCCGTACGCCGTGAGGCAGGAAGGACCATGGGTTGGTGGTGGGTTTGGGTCGGTTGTGGGAGGTTATGGGATGTATAGTAGAGTTTAAAAAATTTCCCCATTTTTCGGGTAATTTCCGAGATTTTTCCCGAACTCTTCGAAAATATAAATAATGACATTTCGATTCATCCAAGTGCTATTCCCTATTGATCGGGATCTACCGAATGACATTTGACCATTTTTAAGGCCGCAATGTGGCAACACTGGAAATTGTGCATGTTTTCAGGTTATCCAGTGTTTGGTCTCGTGGCGCTCTCTGGTGGGAGCTACGGGAATAGTGAAAACTGCGTTGCACTCGCCATTCGATTGGCTATCCGCCATTGATGCTCCCGTTCCCGAAAACAAGGTGGCGGCGGTGATGGCGACCATTCTGTAAATTTCGAAATTTTTACTTTTCATTTGATTGGGTTTTATTAGGGGTAAATAATTTTTTACCTGTGTAAGTTTGGTGTCATTCTGTAGTCAAATAATGCGGCCACATTTTGGTAGGTAGATTTTCCCCAATTTCGGGGTATTTTTTGAGTTATAAAGTTTGTATTTTAAAAAAAATTTTTTGCTTTTTGAAAAATTTTGCCTGAGAATCGTTGCCTGGAATCTCCGATGGCCCAGAATGGTCATCTCAAGTCGATGTGATGGCAACACTGAGAGTTGTTGACGATTCAGTGAGGGCCGGTCACTTCGGTAGTTCCCCATACATTTAGTATGAAATCGTTCTTGTATACGTAGTATAGAGGAAGTCTTGTACATTTAGTATGAAATCATCTTTTTGTTGTCTTTCCCGTTGGTCTTTCCTAAGGGAAAGTTATTATTTTTATTTAGTATGAAATCAAAGAATCATCTCGTTGATGTGCTTTCTAAGGAATAGTTATTGTTATTGCTAGAAGGACAGTTCCATATAATATGCCGCTTCATAACTGAAGAAGAAGAAAATTTGTTATGTGTGCTAACGCTTACACACAGATACACGCACACTACTAAAGACTGGTGTCGCCACTAAAATCTCGTCACCCCAAAACCAGGTAATTTAAATAAAACATGAATACTACTTACCTATCGTAATTTGTTAATTCTATGAAACGGAAAAGCCACACCAAAGTTTTTGACGGATAGTTTTAAATAGAATGTCAGTCACAACATTCATTTTGAGATCCAAGATGGCGGACACAACTTTTTAATAATATATCATTAAGGGGATCGTTTTCTTTGTTTTCGGGGATCCTGATTCCGAATACAACATCCATTTTGAGATCCAAGATGGCGGACACAACTTTTTAATTAAATATCAATATGATAGGTACCCACCTATCATTTTCATGGGTTTCGGGGGCCCTGATTCTGAATTCAACATCCATTTTGAGATCCAAGATGGCGGACACAACTTTTTAATAATATATCAATATGGTTATTATGTTCGTGGTTTTCGGAGGTCCTGATTCCGAATTCAATATCCATTTTGAGATCCAAGATGGCGGACACAACTTTTTAATAATATATCAATATGGGTACCTATCATTTTCGTGGGTTTCGGGGGTCCTGATTCTGAATTCAACATCCATTTTGAGATCCAAGATAGCGGACACAACTTTTTAATAATATATCAATATGGATATCATTTTCGTGGTTTTCGGGTGTCCTGATTCCGAATTCAATATCCATTTTGAGATCCAAGATGGCGGACACAACTTTTTAATAATATATCAATATTGGTATCATTTTCGAGGTTTTCGGGGGTCCAGATTCCGAATACAACATTCATTTTGAGATCCAAGATGGCGGACACAACTTTTTAATAAAATATCAATATGGTTATCGTTTTCATGGTTTTCGGGGGTCCCGATTCTCAATATAACATCCATTTTGAGAACTAAGATGGCGGCCGCGACTTTTTGATTTAATGTCAATATGGTTATAATTTTGGTGGTTTTTGGGGGTTCTGACTCCGAATACAACATCTTTTTTGAAATCCAAGATTGCGGATGCGACTTATTGATATAAAATCGATATGGGTATCTTTTTGGTAGTTGGTGGGAATAGGGAGGTGTCGCTGCAGTGGCTAAGTATTGTGCCAGCGAGTGTGAACGACGTTGACTTTATGACGTAATGTTAAACACAATTCTTAAAAATAAAACAAAGTATTTCTAATGAATTCCGCTACCATTTTCACCGAATACGACCACGCTGGCGGGTATTAGAGGCCCACCATGCAAAGATGAAGCGTTGTGCCTACAATATCAACCGAAAAACCCCTACGCAACAACCCAACAGGCCGCACAACCTTTTCGCGGGCTGCTCGCAGCCCGCGCACCCAAGCGACCTCTAGTCTATCTATCTATACTATATAAAGCTACAATACCACTCACTCACTCACTGACTGATTGGGCCATTTTTTCTCATATTTAGAGACTCTGGATCGCGTTCGAGTGTATGGCCGACTTTAACTAGATTTTTTTCAACGCAGCTTTTTCACTTTAGCGCGAGTAAAATCCAAGATGGCGGCTCGGGTCGAAGGACCAACTTTTTCATTTCGAGTCCTGAATTTTTTCCTTTTCGGTTTTTGGTAGATTTGACAGATTTGAATATGATTTTTTTTTTAAAAGTCGGAAATTCAAAATGGCCGCGCCGCCATCTCGACTCGAAGTCGGCCTCGCAGGCGGCAATTCGGAACGTCACCACGCAGAGGTGAGACGCGCCGCTGGCGATTTTCCTTCGTCTTCTCTCTCCGCATACGGTCCTCTCTCTTGGGTGGGTGGTGAAATTGCAAAATCCAAGATGGCGCCGAGGCCAGCGGCCATTTTGTGACTGCGAAAAAATGCACGTTTTTCAGAGTCTCTTTGCGGGGAGATGGCGACGTCCGAGCGGATCCTTAGTATGAGACCGGGGAAAGACCTCGGTGAGAGGTGTTGCCAGGTGCAAAAACTTTTTTGACATTTTCCCTTATTTTTGACAGATGGGGCAAAATGTGCCGTAAAAAATTTTAAACGATTAGCTCAAACCGAGTATGCAGTTTGGAGCGTAGGCCGGTACGCAGGTGGCCGAGGGTAATTTTAGTTCAGTCCGCTGGCAACACCGCCCGCCAGGGGAAAAACATTTTTTCGATATGGTGTTGCGCCAAAGTTAGTTGAGGCGACTGGGTGGGTGCGAGAGGAAAGGTAAAAACGCCATTCCAACCGCTGTATAGTGTAGAATATGGGAAAAATATGGACGTTTCGAAATTCAAGATGGCGGCGCCGCTGGCGGCCATTTTGTGATTTTTTGAAAAATTCCATTTCGTTTTTGGGAAATTAAAGGTGCTAGATGGTTTTTGATGCAGTCAAAGTGTATATGTCGGTTGTGTGGGGTCATGGGATGTATAGCTGCGTTTAAAAATTTTCCCCATTTTTCGGGTAATTTCCGAGATTTTCCCCAAAAACTTCGAAAATAGAAATAATGACATTTCGATTCATCCGAGTGCTATTTCCTATTGATCGGGCCCTACCAAATGACATTTGACCATTTTCAAGGCCGCAGTGTGGCAACACTGGAAGTTATGGCTGGTTTCAGGTTTTCCAGTTTTTGGTCTCGTGGCGCTCTCCGGTGGGAGCTACGGGGATAGTAAAAACTGCGTTGCACTCGCCATTCGATTGGCTATCCGCCATTGATGCCCTGGTTCCCAAAAACAAGATGGCGGCGCTGATGGCGGCCATTTTGTAAATTTCGAAATTTTAACTTTTTATTCTATTGTTTTTTTATAGGGGTAAATATTTTTTTACCTGGGTAAGTTTGGTGTCATTCTGTAGTCGGATAGTGTGGCCACACTTTGGTATGCAAATTTTCCCCAATTTCGGGGTATTTTTTGAGTGATAAAGTTTGTATTAAAAAAAAAAAAATTTTTTGCTTTTTGAAAAATTTTGCCTGAGAATCGTTGTCTGGAATCTCTGATGGCCCAAAATGGTCATCTCGAGTCAATGTAATGGCAACACTGAGAGTTGTCGACGATTCAGTGAGGGCCGGTCACTTCGGTAGTTCCCCATACATTTACTATGAAATCTTTCGTGTATACGTAGTATAGAGGAAATCTGGTACATTTAGTATGAAATCATCTTTTTGGTGTCTTTCCCGTTGGTCTTTCCCAAGGGATAGTTACTATTTAGTATGAAATGAAAGAATCATTTCGTTGATGTGTTTTCTAAGGGATAGTTATTGTTACTGCTTAGTTCCTTATACATTATGCCACTTCAAATGTGTGCTAACGCTTACACACAGATACACGCACACTACTAAAAATTGGTGTTGCCACTAAAATCTCGTCACCCCAAAACCAGGTAATTTAAATAAAACATGAATACTACTTTTGATTTTAAAGTGAAACTTCTTTGGTAGGTACTTACCTATCGTAATTTCTATAGTCGATGACACGGAAAAGCCACACCAAAGTTTTTGACGGATGGTTTGAAATAGAATGTCAGGGTATCATTTTCATGTTTTTCGGGGATCCCGATTCCGAAAAAAAAATTATATTAAGATCCAAGATGGCGGACGCGCCTTTTTAATAAAATATCAATATGGTTATCGTTTTTGTGGTTTTCGGGGGTCCTGATTCCGAATACAACATCCATTTTGAGATCCAAGATGGCAGACACAACTTTTTAACAATATATCAATATGGGTATCGTTTTCGTGGTTTTCGGGGGTCCTTATTCCGAATTCAACATCCATTTTGAGATCCAAGATGGCGGACACAACTTTTTAACAATATATCAATATGGGTATCGTTTTCGTGGTTTTCGGGGATCCTGATTCCGAATACAACATCCATTTTGAGATCCAAGATGGCGGATACAACTTTTTAACAATATATCAATATGGGTATCGTTTTCGTGGTTTTCGGGGATCCTGATTCTGAATACAACATCCATTTTGAGATCCAAGATGGCGGACACATTTTTTTAACAATACATCAATATGGGTATCGTTTTCGTGGTTTTTGGGGGTCCTGATTCCGAATACAAAATCCATTTTGAGATCCAAGATGGCGGACACAACTTTTTAACAATATATCAATATGGGTATAGTTTTCGTGGTTTTCGGGGGTCCTGATTTCGATTACAACACCCATTTTAAGATCCAAGATGGCGGACACAACTTTTTAATAAAATATCACTATGGGTATCATTTTCGTGGTTTTCGGGGGTCCTTATTCCGAATTCTACATCCATTTTGAGATCCAAGATGGCGGACACAACTTTTTAATAATTTATCAATATGAGTAAGTAAAAACGCCACTCTGTCCGCTATACTGGGTGTAAAAGACATGAACAGTCAAATGAGAACCATGTATTCTAAACATCAAAATAATACATATTTCAAAAAAATATGGCTGGGAAATGATTTTTATTTTTTGGTGTTAAAAAAAATTGCAAATTGTACCGCGCAATGTAAAGGGCTCAACTCGCACGCAATTCGCGAAACCGCTATAATTGGGCCAGACGGCGGCCCCGTTCGTTAGTGTCCGTGCGCATCGAGTGAGCTACATTGGACGCTAACGTTTTGAAGCCATTTTTTGTTATGAAAGACTAAAAAAAATGATAATGTTTCTTTGGACAATAATAAATGAATCACGTTTAGAATACGTTTTCATAAAAAAAAATAAAAAAAAATATGACTTTGACCTTCAATAAAATCGTAACTATCAATTTCCCAGGTATAGTCTAAAGGGAAAAAAATGTTATGATGGTGAGCAGAATACATGGTTCTCGTTTGACAGTTCATGTCTTTTACACCCTGTATAGTCTAGAATATGCGAAAAATATGGAGCTTTCGATATACAAGATGGCGGCGCCGCTGGCGGCCATTTTATGAATTTTTGAAGAATTCCAGTTCATTTTTGGGCAATTTAAGGTGCTAGATGGTTTTCTATGCAGTCGATATGTATGGGTCCGTTGTGAGAGGTTATGGGATGTATAGCCAAGTTTTCCCCATTTTAGGGGTAATTTCCGAGATTTTACCCGAAAACTTTGAAAATAGAAATAATGCCATTTCGATTCATCCAGGTACCATTTCCTATTGATCGACACTTCTAGAATGACATTTGACCATTTTTAAGGCCAAAGTCACTCAGTACTAAATTTTTTCTTTTTCGGTTGTGGGTAGATTTGACAGTTTAGAAAACGATTTTTTTAGAAAAAGTCAGAAATTCAAAATGGCCGCGCCGCCATCTCGACTCGAACTCGGCCTCGCAGGGGGCAATTCGGAACGACACCACAGAGTAATGAGACGCGCCGATAGCGATTTTCCTTCGTCGTCTCTCTCCAAATATGGTCTTCTCTCTCGGGTGAGTGGCGAAATTGCAAAATCCAAGATGGCGCCCTGGCCAGCGGCCATTTTGTTATTAAGAAAAAATGCACCATTTGCAGAGTCACTTTTCGGGGAGATGGCCACATCGGAGCGAAACCGTAGTATGAGACCGGCGAGAGACCTTCGTAAGAGGTGTTGCCAGGTGCAAAAACTTTCTTGAAATTTTCGCTAACTTTTGACAGATGGGGCAATTTGTGCCAAATTTTTTTTTCGCGTTTCACTCAAACTGACTATGCAGTTTGGAGCACAGCTTTCCCATACAGTATGAAATCAAAGAATTTTCTCGTTTCTTGTCTTTTCTAAGGGAAAGGTCTATATAAAGCTGCAATACCACTCACTGACTGACTCACTCACTGATTGGGCCATTTTTTCGGATATTTAGAGACTCTGGATCGCGCTCGAGTGTATGGCCGACTTTAACTAGATTTTTTTCAACGCAGCTTTTTTACTTTAGCGCGAGTGAAATCCAAGATGGCGGCTCCGGTCGAAGGACCAACTTTTTCATTTAGAGTCCTGAATTTTTTCCTTTTCGGTTTTTGGTAGATTTGACAGATTTGAATATGATTATTTTTTTAAATGTCGGAAATTCAAAATGGCCGCGCCACTGTCTCGACTCGAAGTCGGCCTCGCAGGGGGCAATTCGGAAAGACACCACACAGAGGTGAGACGCGCCGCTGGCGATTTTTCTTCGTGTTCTCTCTCCGGATACGGTCTTCTCTCTTGGGTGAGGGGCGAAATTGCAAAATCCAAGATGGCGCCGAGGCCAGCGGCCATTTTGTGATTGCGAAAAAATGCACCATTTTCAGAGTCACTTTTCGGGGGCACGGCGACGTCGGAGCGGTACCGTAGTATGAGACCGGGGAGAGACCTCTGCGAGAGGTGTTGCAAGGTGCAAAAACTTTTTTGACATTTTCCCTAATTTTTGACATATTGGCCAAAATGTGTCACAATTTTTTTTCACGATTCGCTCGAACCGAGTATGCAGTTGGGAGCGCAAGCTGGTCCGCAGGTGGCCGAGGGTAATTTTATTTCAGTCCGCTGGCAACACCGCCCGCCAGGGGAAAAACATTTTTTTCGACATGGTGTTGCGCCAAAGTTAGTTGAGGCGACTGGATGGGTGCGAGAGGAAAAGTAAAAACGCCATTCCATCCGCTAGATAGTCTAGAATATGGGAAAAATATGGGCGTTTCGAGATTCAAGATGGCGGCGCAACTGGCGACCATTTTGTGATTTTTTGAAAAATTCCATTTCGTTTTTGGGAAGTTAAAGGTGCTAGATGGTTTTCGATTCAGTCGACGTGTACATGTCGGTTGTGGGAGCTCATGGGATGTATAGTCGAAATTAAAAAATTTCCCCATTTTTCGGGTAATTTCCGAGAATTTTCCCGAAATCTTCGAAAATAGAAATAATGACATTTCGATTTATCCAAGTGCTATTGCCTATTGATCTGGACCTCCCAAATGACATTTGACCATTTTGAAGGCCGAGATGTGGCAACACTGGAAGTTATGGCTGGTTTCAGGTTTTCCAGTGATTGGTCTCGTGGCGCTCTCTGGTGGGAGCTACGGGGATAGTAAAAACTGTGTTGCACTCGCCATTCGACTGGCTATCCGCCATTGATGCCTTGGTTCCCAAAAACAAGATGGCGGCGGTGATAGCGGCCATTTTGTAAATTTCGAAATTTTAATTTTTCATTTGATTGGTTTTTTTTAGGGGTAAATATTTTTTTAACTGGGTAAGTTTGGTGTCATTCTGTAGCCAGATAATGCGCCCACATTTTGGTAGGCAGATTTTCCCCAATTTCAGGGTATTTTTTGAGTGATAAACTTCGTATTAAAAAAAAAAATTTTTGCTTTTTGAAAAATTTTGCCTGAGAATCGTTGCCTGGAATCTCTGATGGCCCTAAATGGTCATATCGAAATGATGTGATGGCAACACTGAGAGTTGTCGACGATTCAGTGAGGGCCGGCCACTTCGGTAGTTCCCCCTACATTTACTATGAAATCTTTCTTGTATACGTAGTATAGAGGAAGTCTGGTACATTTAGTATGAAATCATCTTTTTGTTGTCTTTCCCGTTGGTCTTTCCTAGGGGAAAGTTATTATTATTTAGTATGAAATGAAAGAATCATCTCGTTGATGTGTTTTCTAAGGGATAATTATTGTTATTGCTTAGTTCCATTTACATTATGCCACTTCAAAAACTGAAGCAGAAAATTTGTTATGTGTGCTAACGCTTACACACAGATACACGCACACTACTAAAAATTTGTGTTGCCACAAAAAACTCGTCACCCCAAAACCAGGTAATTTAAATAAAACATGAATACTACTTTTGATTTTGAAGTGAAACTTCTTTAGTAGGTGTACTTACCTATCGTAATTTGTAAATTCGATGAAACGGAAAAACCACACCAAAGTTTTTGACGGATAGTTTTAGATGATAGAATACCAGGGTATCATTTTCGTGGTTTTCTAAGGTTCCGATTCCGAAAAAAAAATTATATTAAGATCCAAGATGGCGGACGCGCCTATTTAATAAAATATCAATATGGGTATCATTTTCGTGGTTTTCGGGGGTTCTGATTCCGAATTCAACTTCCATTTTGAGATTCAAGATGGCGGACACAACTTTTTAACAATATATCAATATGGGTATCGTTTTCGTGGTTTTCGGGGATCCTGATTCCGAATACAGCATCCATTTTGAGATCCAAGATGGCGGATACAACTTTTTAACAATATATCAATATGGGTATCGTTTTCGTGGTTTTCGGGGATCCTGATTCCGAATACAACATCCATTTTGAGATCCAAGATGGCGGACACAACTTTTTAACAATATATCAATATGGGTATCGTTTTCGTGGTTTTCGGGGATCCTGATTCCGAATACAACATCCATTTTGAGATCCAAGATGGCGGATACAACTTTTTAACAATACATCAATATGGGTATCGTTTTAGTGGTTTTCGGGGATCCTGATTCCGAATACAACATCCATTTTGAGATCCAAGATGGCGGACATAACTTTTTAACAATATATCAATATGGGTATCGTTTTCGTGGTTTTCGGGGATCCTGATTCCGAATACAACATCCATTTTGAGATCCAAGATGGCGGACACAATTTTTTAATAACTTATCAATATGGGTATCATTTTCGAGGTTTTCGGGGGTCAAGATTCCGAATATAACATCCATTTTGAGATTCAAGATGGCGGTCACAACTTTTGAACAATCTATCATTATGGGTATCGTTTTCGTGAGTCCATATTCCAAATACAACATTCATATTGACATCTTCATTCATGATGACTTTTTGACAAAATGTCAATATAGGTATCATTTTCATGGTTTTCGGGGGTCCCGATTCTCAATACAACGTCCATTTTGAGAACCAAGATGGTGGCCGCGACTTTTTGATTTAATATCAATATGGGTATCATTTTGGTGGTTTTTGGGGGTTCTGACTACGAATAAAACATCTATTTTGAAATCCAAGATTGCGGATGCGATATTGATATAAAATCGATATGGGTCTCTTTTTGGTACTTGGTGGGAATAGGGAGGTGTCGCTGCAGTGGCTAAGTATTGCGTCAGCGAGTGTAAACGACGTTAACTTTATGACGTAACGTTAAACACAATTCTTAAAAATATAACAAAGTATTTCTAATGAATTCCGCTACCATTTTCACCGAATACGACCACGCTGGCGGGTATTAGAGGCCCACCATATGCAAAGACAAAGCGTTGTGCCTACAATATCAATCGGAAAACCTCTACGCAACAACCCAGCAGGCCGCACAACCTTTTCGCGGGCTGCTCGCAGCCCGCGCGCGCAAGCGACCTCTAGTTACCATTATACAGTTCGTAAGGTTCACTTTCTTCACCAGTTATAACTAATTTATGCTGAACATTATGTTTTATAATGTAGGCCTAGTCTTCTACAAAGCTGTGACAAATAAGAATTATCAGTTGTCTCTTGTTGTTGGCTTCAGATAGTATAATCTTACGCGGTGGTAGAAGCGTTAAATTGATTGAAAATTTTATGAATCTGGAACGGCAAATTACCGTCTGCAATTGCGAATTGCAGGGCTTATAAATTAAGATTTACGCACACTGATTTCTGGAAACTAAGCATATTGCTTAATCATCCTGAAAGAGATGCATTCGTTAGTATATATGAGTAATAAAGCTGAGTTAATGGAGCCTAAACAAAAAGACAAACAAAACATTTTTGTTGAGCCTTCATTAATTCAGCTTCATTACCTACTTGACTTTAAATTATTAAAAATTCATTGAAATTGGAACACACAACCATCGGTAATCCAAAGGTCGTGGGTTCTAATCCCACTGAAGCTGTAAAATTATCAAAACCAATTCTTAAATTTAATTTAAGTTAGAAAATTCTAATAGCAACAAAAACATGAATAGGAACATTTATAAGTTTTATATATTTTTTAAAACAGCCTGTATATTGTAGATACTAATTATTGTTATGTTATTTAAGTATATAGTACCTCTACAACCAATAAATTAATCAGCGCAATCTAAAATCTTTACCTAAGTCTAAAAAACTACCTAATATATTTTTACGTCTTATATTTTGGAACAACCTGTATATCTGGATTTCCCCAAGGATGACAGCTTGTCATCAACCGGATATGGAAACTAGACATATGGATCTACAAGAATCCGTCAAAAAAAAAACTTAATCCCACAATTGGCACTTCAAGAAAAAATCAGGGTTCTGCTGCCGGACTATAGTATAGGATTATAGGATTCCCTTTGCGCTATCGTTTGCGGTGAAATTGACCGACCGCCCGCCGTTTGCAAAAGCGACTACATACGGCGTTTTGTCTAACGAGCTGGCGACGTAATAAAATTCTTTAAATTCGAAGAAGCCGTTATGTACTGATTATGGAATCGACTGTATTTATTTATCTTTAGGAAATGTACTATTTAGCAGTACCTTATTAACAAGTTTTGGAAGAGGGGCAAGCGTGGAAGAACGAAGAGACGTTGGCTCGCGTACGGAGAGACGTAAGTGACGTAAATGTGTTGAGTTTACGTCACAGTATGGAGTTTCATACACTTTAATCGGATGGGTGACCAAACTATATACAACTTGATTTCCTTCATGCATTTGAAAGCAGGTTTTGCTAGTAGTCCCGCCTGCTGTTGAAAGACGACAGTCGTAAAAACGTTTTTACGGTTATTCACACGACGAGAGAATTTTATTGTGGCTGAAGGATGAACTTTACAACGGAATAAATCATTTCCATCATAAATCACTTTTAAATGTCATCGATAAATTCGCTTTATAAACTCCATCGCGTCAAAACCAAATGATCTCATTTCACGTCAGGGTTAATAGCATCAAATTTGCAAATCTAGTAAAATCTAACAAGACGTCGTATAATAACGAGGTTAAATATTCAAGGGGCCTTACGTAGAGATCGGGAGGTGTTAATAATACACTGTACCCATGAATTATGCTCCGAAACAATTTATGTTTAAATGATGATGTTCACGAGAAACTTGCACTAAGGTATGTTAATAGTTTTACTAGTTTCTTGTTCTTGTACCGATCTTCGAAACTACGATGTGACCAATTTGCGAAAGAGCTTGGAGCTTCTAACTCCTACGTGTTTGGAGGTCCAAATTATTGGTGCTAATTGCAGAGTCCCGCAGAAAATGTAAGTCGTTTTGGTGAACAATTTGCAACGGGAACTACTCGCCGTTTAGTAAGAGGCGACCACAGCTTTTGATCGCCCACAATGCCAGCCTGTAGAAACCTTTTGCATACGTGTTTCAAGTTTCAATGATCAATAACGAGCGTATCCTCAAAAAAAATAATTCCTTCTGAAACGTCTCGTACGTGACCAATTCGTTATTAAAGTTTTAGATTGGTTGTAACATTAAAATAATTTTGTCGATACTACATTATAATATAATAGATATACATAACAATATTATAATAATATTGTTAAATGAAGTCAGATATTTTTAATAATTACATATTTGAAAAATGCTATGAATCCGAGCTCGCGGCTATTTGTCGATCGTACACCGTGGGTCTTCCCAGCTAGTGGAACTATCGCTTTGCGATCAATGTCTATGTGTGCATGGGGTCACTAAGACATGTTTATGTAACAACAATACAGTGAAAAAAATTATTGGTACTTCGATGAATGTACGCTCTTAAAAAAATATATAAACTCAATATGAAGAGAGTCAACAAACAAATGAAGCTTAGGATAGATAATTAAAACATTGACTTTTGCCTAATAATTACAACGTTTAGTTCCTACCTCCTAAAATGTGGCATTTGAGATCTAAAATTGTTCTTATTAGAACAGGACAAGGTCTGATAAAACGCGACAAGAGGCATATACGTGCAAATAACTCTTCCAACATCAATGCCGTAACATCATCTAATAAACATATTGAGGAATTTTTCGTAATGAACATAGCAACTAGTGGCTCACATAATAAGATATAACCTTACGTTTAATATATTAGCCCAAATTGTCAACATTTCTCGTGCATTGTTTTCCTCGACGCTATTATCTCGACCATTCCCTTCGATGTAGTCAATGTGTGTATAAAACTACTGACCTACTTGTTTGTATTAGAATTTCTCGGCGTATTCCCCTTGGACTTTCTCAATTGGTACAATCTTATCGGAGTATTTTGTTCCTGGGTTTGTGATAGTGAAAAGGCGACATTAAGGATTGGAACACCGTAATCGATTGATGGATGATCTTTAGACAAAACTAAAGCTATTTTTGCAAGCAATGTGATTTATTTTGAAATCAATAAATAATGGAATAATTTAATTTTTGCGTTTACAAACGCGTAAATTTTTTTAATACTAGAAAAAACATAAAAACACATGTTCACCATAAAAACATAAGCACCAAGCACTGACAAATTTCGACAGCGAAAGCAGTGTCTCGGTGGCGTAATGGTTAACGCAGCCGCCCGAATTGCGGAAGATGCGGGTTCGATTCCCGCCTGAGGCAAGTCAATTTTTTTCAGTGCATTTTTTCTACTATTATCAATAAATGAAATAAATTGAAAAGGTTTCAGTTAGTATTTAACTTTTAATGTCCCGCCGTCCAATTACCGAACTATAGCAACCGGTAGCTAATTGTACAACTGCAACGCGACTGCTACTAGTTGCGGTTGCTTTTTTGGTATTACGGAAACAAATCGCATAGTGGTCGCACGATAAGTGCATTTGCGACCAAAATGTATGGCAACTAGCGCCACTTGACATTACACTTTTAATTTGTTAAGTTGCCGCTTGGGGCGCTATCATAGCAATGTACGTTCCGTAATACGAATTTATGTTTTGCTAGCAATAATTGTACAATTATACAACTTGCGACTGTCACTTAAAGATCGGTAATAAGACTGCCGGACTATTGGGTTGTTTTAACATCGATCGTCGGTTCGAAGAAGGCTTAGTTACATTTGATGCCCTTTTTTAGGTAGCCTATAGGCTGGCTACCTGACAATATTTTGAAGCATTGCAGGGACCATACTGCCCTTTATATGAAATCAAATGTTACTTAAGGCTGTATGTTCACTAAAGCAGAGAAAAGACGAAGCGGAACTGTGTCAATATGAACCAATAGCATTGCTTAAAATCTCCACTCCACTCCATGGGGTTTCGTAAACAAAACTTGTAGCCTATAAGTGTCGAACATACACATACCTACTATCAGTTTCCTAATCACTGCAGTAGTCAATAAAACCATAAGCGTCTCAGCGGTACAGATAGCGTCTATAAGCTATATATTTTGTAATTTCTTAAGATTGTGTTGGGCGGGAACAAGCCACCTTACTGCTTTGTAATAGTGTTGTTGAACGGCGAAGATAGAATGTGCGAGTGAACTAATGAAGGTGCCAATCAACGCGGACGTGCGCTGTACGCATTATCACGTCACTGCCTTTGTTATAACTATCTTTTAAATTGCACAGTTTTGTACCCTTATATTCTTTAATAAAGATAAGAAACTAATCTATGACCTAATATAATCTAATTATTAGATTATAGTCGAGTAAGCAAGGATTGAAAAATATGGAAGGGGTAGTATGCTCAAGCGTAACAATTTATTGACACGAAACACAATTAACGGAAAATATTGATGTACTAGCTTCTGCCTGCGACTTCGTCTGCGCAGTCCTTGCCTATATGTTATTCTGAATTATATTACTGTAAAGTTTCATTAAATTGCGTTCAGTAGTTTTGGCGTGAAAGATAAACAAACACACATCCATCCATCCATAGAAACTTTCACGTTTATAATATAAGTAGGATTAATAGAATTATTCGTGTTGTTGACGAATTACTAAATCGAAGTTTTGGACTATAAGTTCACTTACACTTCTCGCATTTATTCTAAAGTGACTTCAAAATAGAAAGCGTCGGTGGCGTAGAGCGTAAGAGCGTCGTCTCCCACCCGGGAGGCACTGGTTCGATCCCCGCCACGTATCAATCTGTTTTCAAATTTTAAATTCATATGTACGTTTAATCGACGTTTTTAGGGTGAAGGAAAAGATCGTGAGGAAACCTGCACACACCTATGAAGAAATTCTTAGGTTGTGTGTGAAGTCGACCAACCCGCACTTGGCCAGCGTGGTTGACTAAGGCCTCATCGCCCCTAACATGGGGTAGGCTGTAGGCTCGAGCCCCTCGGTGGGGACATTATATGAGCTGTTGATGATGATGACTTCAAAATGAACAAACATCAAAAATAACCTAAGTTAATTTGCATTGGCTTTAAACGAGTTTATATTTTCAATTTGCATGAATTCGTAAGGCCATCTAGGTTTCAACCATGTTACCCACCCTTTCTCCAAGCAGTAGAGACTACTCTGTATGAAGTGTAGCATTGAGATAATGACCACATCGCAATCACAACACAACCAACAGCGCCATCACGCACTATCAGCTGACCAACTAAAAAAACAGTCATGTTGACATTTTGTAGTAGGTAACCACAATGGAACTGCAAAATACTGCTGCGATATTATTCACAGAGCACGACTGCTTGACTACTGTTCAACAGATTTTAAAAAGGAGGAGGTTATCAATTCGACCGTATGTTTTTTATGTTTGTTACCTCATAACTTTTTACTGGGAGTACCGATTTTCAAGATTCTTTCGACCTTTGGTCATGATATGCATCGACATCCGACGAGTAGTTTTTGAGGTATCCCTAATAATGAATATTCGATTGACATCGATGATATCGTAATCGTATCACTTGTGTGTCTAAAAGTAGTTTCCTGAAAATTCATATACTTACCTAAAACAATAAAAAGCAAAAAAATATTATTAAATAAAAAAAGTCTTCAAAACTAATAAAAACGGAGAAATTTTGTTTATAAAAATCAAAATGTTTTTTTTTTGAGATCGGTGCCAACCTCAATATTTGGAATAAACTTTGTCACTTGTACCTATTTGGGACCGTCCTCAAAAAAAAAAACATTTAGATTTTTATAAACAAAACTTTTATTTGTCCGTTTTTAGTTTTTTGTCTCTGTTATATGGTGTGGCTGTGGTACGATAAACAACATAAAAATAGTATTATTTTATCTGTGATAAAAGTAAACAAATGGGTAAATCTAAATTGAATTGTCAGTCGTTTCACAAAAATCCCCGGCATTCTATTAATACTGGCTATCTGTAAGTCACGTACCAAAACAAGGAATTGAAACTTCCCACGTGAAAAGCAAATTAATAAAATAGAAATCGGCGAGCGTAAAACGTAATTAGGCATCCCTCCGTTTAAACAGGCCACATTGTACACAGCGCAAACTCAATTATATTTGACAAATTAAATTCAACCGACGAATTCATTATAAGGCATTCGCTCACATATCTCTATAATCGTATTAGACCACAATTCTGTTAGTAAACAAACGTTCTTGTGACGTTGCTCGTATACTAGGTATACTAGTTATCGCCCGTGGTTTCGATCGAGTCAATGTCGGTTAATTATCGCGCCAAAAAGTATAGAATAGAATAGAATAATCTTTATTGTAAATCAGAAATATCATACAGTTTTAAGAAACACTAGAAATAAAATAATAAAATGAACAATGGGCGGTCTTATCGCCATAAGAGCGATCTCTTCCAGACAACCTTTGGATGGACAGGAAAGACATAGTGTTGCAAATGAGGGAAGTCGTTGATGTACCGTGCAATATGAAATGCCTACTAAATATACATATATAATATACTGGGTGTAAAAGACATGAGCAGTCAAACGAAAACCACGTATTCTATACATCAAAATAAGACATATTTCAAAAAAAATATTGCTGGGAAATGATTTTTATTTTTTGGTGTTACAAAAAATTGCAAATTGTACCGCGCAATGTAAAGGGCTCAACTCGCACGCAACTCGCAAAACCGCGATATTTTTGTTTGACGGCGGCCCCGTTCGTTAGTGTCCGTGCGTATCGAGTGAGCTACATTGAACGCTAACGTTTTGAAGCCATTTTTTGTTATGAAATACTAAAAAAAATTATAATGTTTCTTTAGACAATAATTAAGAAATAACGTATAGAATACGTTTTCATAAAAAAATGAAAAAAAAAATTATGACTTTGACCTTCAATAAAATCTTAACTATCAATTTCCCAGGTATAGTCTAAAGGAAGAAAAATGTTATGACGGTGAGCAGAATACATGGTTCTCGTTTGACTGCTCATGTCTTTTACACCCTGTATAACACATATATATTACATAATATATAATTGATACTTACTTATCCCATGTCCTTCCCAGTGTCTCAAACATATCATCAAAATCGGATCAGTGGTTTAGACGTGAAAGCGTAACAGACAGAATGACAAAACTCTTTTCGCATTTATAATACTAGTAGGGATAACACTAGCTTTTGCCCGTGACTACACTCGCGTTTACTTTGGCCCACGTTACATCCCTTTGGAGGTGAATTTGGAAAAACCTTTCATAGGTTGTACTACGTTATAATAACAATCTGCATGTCAAACAGCGCAATACGTTTAGTGCTTTGAGCTGTGTGTTGAATAGATCAGTCAGTATGTTGGCATTTATACATAACTTAACTTTATATAATTATAAAGAGGAAAGATTTGTATGTTTGTAACGAATGAACTCAAAAACTACTTGACAGATATTGATGAAATTTGGTACACATATAGATTAGATGTTGCAAAACTACATAGGCTATCTTCCCTATTTTATCCCCACACAGGTGTCATCCACTATTTCATTTCCACAGGGGTCAAATTTTTTAAAATAAAATTGTCTACCAGTGCGAAGTCGGGACGTGCTGCCAGTACAAAATATAATTATACAGATATGTATAGTATATTTTTAATAAGGTCTCAATCATCAGGCTTATAAAACATAGGCACTATACAAAGCTGAATTAATCTTCTTTATTAATCTTCTTCTTATGCATATCATGATTTTTTTATATACTACGAGATGGTAAACAAGTTATTACCGTCGCTTAAGACACTTGCAATATTAAGGGTAAATCACTTAACAGTGCAAGTGCGTTGCCATCTTGGAGACTAAGATGATATGCCTTGCATGCCCAGTAATTGCACTGGCTACCTTTCCCTCCAATCTTTTAAATATTTAACTATCGCTGTTTCTTCTCCGCCAGAATATAAAAGTACGTAAATAATAATTTTCGTCCCGAAACGTTTGTAGGGTTTTTAAATATTTAAAAGTTACTTAGCAAAGTTCATTTAAATAAAGAGCTTTTTGATTAATTGATTCCTGAAATCTTGTGATATCTTAACACAAGGAATGAATTAAACGAGAAAGTACAAAATCGGGAGGGGACCACTCGGGAGTGGTCCCCCCTTGACTTTCTCGTATACCGGAAACGACTTAAAAATTGATAAAAACCTTATATTTTGATGTCATACATGCATGTTAAACTTTAGTCACCCATCCGAGTAAAGACCGCGCACTTGGTTGCTTAACTTTCGTGATTGACGACTCTTAAGTTGATAGAAACCTTATATATTGAGGTTATACATGCATGTTAAATTTGGTTGCAATAAGTTAAAGCATACTCGAGTCTGACATCAAAATATGTATAAGGTTTCTATCAACTTTTGAGTCGTTTCCGGTATACGGGAAAGTCAAGGGGAGATCACTCCCGATTTTTTTAGTTAACTATTGGAGTACTAACGTAGCTTAATTATTAACATGCACTAAACAATCCTTAACTCCTAAACTAGGACTTGTCCTATATCTTAGACGATAGAGATTCTTCCAAATAGTATTTATTTAACCTACGAGCTAACAAAGTTTAATAAGAATAATGTTGTATGAGTGTGTTTGTGTCACAAATATCGGAGTATTCTGTTCTCTGTGGTTTGTGTGCATGCGAGTGTGTCGTTGTGTATATTTCGAGAAGCGAGCTCAACAGAGTGTCTATGATAAGTAATAGTGTATAGTTAGTTGGAACTTTTCAACGCCTCGGGACGGACGAACTTTAACTTAAATTGTAGAAGTAAATGCATAAATTCCTTTGGCCATCAGAGTATTATAAAAAATATATGGTCTGGATGCTCTTACGAAGTTTTAGCTTCCATTAGAATGTGGACTTAAAATAAAGAATTAATTATACATACTGACTAGTTTTATTGTAATAATAATAATTTATTCCCACGCTCCCACCAATTACCTTGCTCAAATTAAGTATTATTAAGAACTTCTGTTATGGATACTAGATACCGAACAAAATACATAATATTTTGGATATTTTATTATAAATACACACATAATTATAACCACGCTCACTATACCAAAGGGGTCGAGCAGAGCTTAAGCTAACATTCGGTAACCTACATAGCCACATCTGACAGTATGGGCCATACAGTACCCCCAAAATATTAAATAAACATGGATAAGTATACAAATAACCATGGCTCGTGAACGAATATTCGTGTTCATCACACAAAATTTGCCGCTACCAGCATTCGAATCCTGACCGCTTGATGTGTAGGCAGCGATACTGACCACTTCACCACGAGCGGCACCGTTAACTGGAGTGAGCTTGGAACTTTGCCTAAGGTGGAAGGACAGGGAAAGACTCTAAAAACTTTTCATTTTTTTTGTTCCTTTTTAATTGTATTTTTTGTGCCAAATAAAGGTTTATTCATTCATTCATTCAAATGGAATGCAATAGAATAATGCGCCACGAAACCAACACCCGTTTTTTTGGTTTTCAAAATAAAATAGAACTCTATATTTATATAGGAATCTCACGATAATTTATGCGTCGAAACGGTAAATCCGAATGAAAATTTATGGCTGCACTAAATTTTCTGACGGTCTATCTCTGAGTCAAGGAGGACTGGTTATTCCCGCAATTTTACGAGCTTATTGTGAAGATCCACAGGTGCATCGTTCTCACATCCAGAGGCTCCCAGTTAATTAATACGGCGTCTGAAATATTTGAGAACCGAATCATCTTCTAACAAAATATTTTGGGTATTTTATTTATAATTTGAAATGAATTTCATGTAGGTATTAGCAAATGAAACAAAGAAAAAAATCAAAAGTAAATCTGTCTTATTATTACATAAATAATACCAACATTTTAAAGTACCCACATTGTTTAATTAAATTAAAATAAAAGATTGGATAAACTGTTTATCCTCGACTGAGAAACGCAGGTTTATACGTCGTGAATATATAGGTACCTAACTTATTTTAATGTAGTATAATAATATTCAATTTGGCTCTACCTTTCCAAAAAAATGGAGTGGTCAATAACGCTAGTTACACCTCACGCAGTCAGGGTTCGAGTCCTAACGAGGCATTGTGTCAGTTTAATTATTAAGTATGTTATGGAACTAAGTAAGGGCTAGATAAAATTAAGTAACTCGGGGTTTCGTGCCACGACCCTTCCGTTTCGAAATATAAGTAATATATTTCCACACTCACTCCAATTCAATTATACATGCTAAATAGTATGTGGGTGTCCCGTTATTAAACTAACTTTGGACTAGATAAATTGGCTGAAACTCGCTAACAAATTTTCAACACACTGGCATTTGCCCCTACCAGAATTTGAGCCCGGAATCCGGATATGCTTACCATTTAGAAATTTGAAAAGTCCTGACAAAAAGCCTGACAGGTCAAATAAATTACGAACATTTTAAACACAAGATGCAAACAGCAGGTACCTATGCACTTTGTATGGATGGACATGGTAGCGGAGGGAATGGTCGGGGAGGTGGATATGACCGTTGATAAGACTTGATTTTACCTATCTACTTATGTAAATTTTATTACCCATTCCATCTAAATTATAAGACTTGATTTTACCTATCTACTTATGTAAATTTTATTACCCATTCCATCTAAACCAAAAAATCCGGACAAATTACAGGGCCGTACGAAGTCCGGACATACCTTGCTAAAATTTTTTAA
This sequence comes from Elophila nymphaeata, assembly GCA_955850985.1. Lineage (NCBI taxonomy): Eukaryota > Metazoa > Arthropoda > Insecta > Lepidoptera > Crambidae > Elophila > Elophila nymphaeata. Next base: position 10,866,171 of record OY039070.1, read on the forward strand.
ATTTGCGGACTTAAATTGCTTCTGTGTGCACACATAAAGCTTTCTAACCTAAGAACTTGTTTTAGTCTAGGCTACAGTTTGTAAAATTGTTATGAGAGGGGCCTGTTGCCTGTAACACAGGTCGTCCTAAAACAGGCAACAGTAGTCACCATTTTCAATATTCATTTGTTAAGTGCCTACCATTTTTAGTTTACCTTAGGATATTGAAACTGAAGTTATATTTATGTGAAATAAACGTTATTATTATTTATTTATAACTCTAGATGTCCGGACATGTCTGGATTAATCCTGATGGGTAGTAACCCTCAGCCCGTACCACTTTATGTGTCGACAGCGTTACTGACCACTCCTCCACAGCGGTGTTTATATACACAATACAACCCATGGAAAATACCGGTTTCCAAATTGTGACCGAGACCACTGAAAATTTAATAAAGTAATTAATAATGTTAGACTCACGCGCGCAACTATTTTAAGCTAGATCAATCTTGTTGAAGCTTCTACAATGTGAAAATTGTTTGACTTATATTAATTAACTTGAAGTTTATAGCTCCGTTACTTCGACGGGAACACGACAGGCCTTAGTATCACGTACATGTATAGTATTCTATTGCAAATTAATGGCGTCGCGATACATAAACGTGCGCATTTTGCCAATGTCAAGAGAAAATGTAACTAAAGTAACAACAATTGTAAGGTTGATTTGAGTTAAAAATGGAGTCTTTCGACACTGTTTTTACAACAAGAACTCGTGAGAAAGTCCACATGAATGAAGGTACACTATTTATTACTTTTGAATCGTTCAAAAGTGACACTGGGTTTTTATTACTAGTAATAACTAACAATATTGTATAATAAGAGCAATTTTTCTATTAAATATATATCCTAGAAATAAATAGGTATCTACGACTGTAAAAAGGCAGTCACTAATTAGTTAAGTAAAATGACATATCCAAATACTGAAGATCTTTTAAATTACACTTGGTAGATAAACAAATACATATTTAAGAAATTAGTCAGATTGGTTACTGAACTGTATTGGTATAAATATATATAGTCGTGTATTCGCATATGTACCTAGTCATATTGTAAAACATTAGATGGTGGAGGCTTGGTGGTCTGTAACACAAGTATCTTTTTACTTACCATAGATCACCAGTCTCCACAAACAAGAATATGGACATAGTAGTGACAAGATTATATCATGTATAAAACAATTTTTATTTTTTTATTTTTTTCCGCGCTCACACCAATTATCTAGCCCGAAGTAAGTATCATTAAGAACTTGTGTTACGGATACTAGATAACGGACATTTTTTTTTAATATACATAATAATTTTAGATATTTTTATAAATAAACTTAAATAAATGTATAAACAACCATGACTCGCAAACAAACATTTGTGTTCGTCACACAAACATTTGCCGCTACCAGGATTCGAACCCGGACCGCTTGATGTGAAGCCAGCTATACTGACCACTCCACCACGACGGCGTTCAAATTGTTTGTAGTGATAAATAAATGCTATTGGTATTATTATTAATACGACTTTTGATCTCACTATAATTAAGTTCTTGATGATATTTGAATTTAGGATTATTAATCAGTCAGTCAACAAGTATTAAAGTGAAGTTGATTCTCAATTATTGAGCGCGACTTTCACTTCGACACACAACTTTTTAAGTACACTGTACAGAAATTTACCTGTACGGAAATAAACAAATAAAACCTGAGGCTGAAAATTCGAAAGGCACATCTTAACAGTTCTTAAAGCAAGTTGTAATCCTCGGCTCTCGGTTTTTAATTGCCGCGAGATTCCCGAGACATTTAATTACAACAGGCTACTTCTGACATTAAGAAGCACGAATATTCTTAAGCAATTTGGAGGTAAGCCAAAGGATCGTAAGCCACGGTATCTAAAGTACTCATAACGGTACTGAATTAATGAGAGGTGGTTCAAAACTCTCCCAATTTCATCTGTCCTTGTTACAAATTTACAATGTACGTCGGCATCTCTACGGAACACCTACTTGGATTAAAATAAATGATTCAGTTCTAAGTTTTCAGTTACATTAAAATGCGAGGAGGTAAAAACAATTTAAATAACAAGATTTTTAGATAATTTAAAAGTAAACGTCGACTTTAACTTGTTAATCCCCGCTCGGTAGATATAATGATTCCTTAATCATAAGGTTAAGACATTTTTTATGTTATCTGGTATGCCGTATGCAGACCTGCCTGTTGGTAAGCAGTTACCGGTGCCTATAGACGTTTGCAACATTGTCTGTTCCTTTCCATACGTGAAGCTCTAGCAATAATACTCACCACCAGAAACACAACACCACAAAAAAGTACTGTTATTTGACTCTGGTCTTCTGTAGGGTGGAGATTTCCCAGTCCAGGTGCTCCAACCTCAAGCGGCTAGTCCGCTGTGCCTTAACTCGACTAAGAGATACTTCAATAGTTTGTAATGGGCCCTCCAGACTCACGCCGCGAACCCCAGAGAACAACCGAGAAGCGTGAATGTGATTAGTTTCTCGCCTTCTCGTTCTCGGGCTCGCATGTTCTCCGCTTGGTGTCGGTTTTTTTACCTGCTTCAAAGGGTTGGTTTCTCGGGTAAGAAAAGAGAGGCGTGTCACATTCTTATTCGGTTTCAGTGCGACGAGGAGAGTGGTTTGAAGTAAGATTCACAAACCTTGTTCTATTCCGATGAATTTGTGTCATCTCTGCCTGGGCCTTCTTTTTTCTTAACATTATTTTTGATTCTAACATTTACAAGATTGGAGTATGCTAATGCACACAATACCAAAACTGCTGCACTGTCAAAGTCGTCCATTTCGCATAACGATCGAGAACGCAAGTGAGAAGGTCGTGTGAGTGTAGACACCATCTCGTTTCTCGGGTCAAGTCTCGGCGAAAAGTCTCGCCGAGACTTCTCGCGTGTGTCTGTAGGGCCTATAACGTGTTTGATTACTTAATAATATTTTTTTTTAAATTTGTCAGGAAGGCTTTTGGACTTCATCTCACCTGATGCGGTAAGCGATGATAAGGCCGAGGGTGGAGGCAAATTCTACCTTTAACCTTAGTTGGCGTATTTAATAAAACATGTTCATAGAAATCCACAATCTTTTTTAGTACCTTTTCACAGAGTATTTAGTATACAGATTAATTAACACAGACTAAAGCAATCTTAATAGAGGGTGTGTTTTACACTTCAATAACCCTCAACAACTGAGAGAGGCACGGGTCGGGTGCCAGGTAGCTATTCTATAATGAGGTATGACCTTATATCCTATCACCTACGAAAACAAATACAAAATATTGCCATGGGGATCGAGCTCATGACCTCTGGATTTCTTTGGGCAAACCACTGCGTGGAGCTGTATGCTCTTTTTGATTTTTCTTGATTGAGGTTTCCAATAATAATAAAAATATATTCATACAATTGTAAGCCCTGTAGAATATAGTCTACAATATTAATATTTCTTACTGAATGAAGCTTCCGACGCTATTATGAGTACCTAATATTCAACTTGAGAACTAAAATGACTCATTTACTCACAGAATTCTTGTCAGAGTTTGAGTGAACACAATGTCTCGTATACCTTCATCCATCCTTCGTCATGTCCAGAATGGTATCTCTGATGTTATTATCTGAGCTGCTTTGCATTGTCATTTAGTTAAATGTTTGCTTGGAAATATAATGCCATCTCTCTTAATGTCTAAACATTATCGTTAGGGACATATAAAAGGAATTAAGGACTAGAATCAATCTAAAATATCACTAATATATCACGCTTATATAATAATAAATATATAAATATTTTAAACGAAACAGTGATGAAATAAATTGCACAGTAATTTATGAACTGGTCAATTTGACCGTTGGACAATTTGATCATTAATATAATATATTTCCACGCTCACAACAATTATCTAGCCCAAAGTAAGTATCATTAAGAACTTGTGTTACGGATACTAGATAACGGACATTTTTAATATACATAATAATTATAGATAATTTTATAAATAGACTTAAATATATAAACAGCCATGACTCGCAAACAAATATTTGTGTTCGTCACACAAATCTTTGCCGCTACCAGGATTCGAACCCGGACCGCTTGATGTGTAGGCAGCTATACTAACCACTCCACCACGACGGCGTCCAATCATCATTGTATAAAGCCATCCAAGACTCTCTCCTACACCTAAGTAGATCGCGTTTACGTCTCATAGTAAGCGGAGGAACTGGCCATGGAAATTTTAATAAGCACCATTTCACTTTCAGACAACCCTCTATGCAGATGATGCATGGAGGTAGAAAAAGCAGCCGCTCATGTTCTAATGGATTGCAACGCAGTGTTAGCACACCGGGCTCGCTAACTAGGCCATCCAGGTGGACTCCATATCTTCAGAGTCGTTAAGGCGCTGAGAGACATCCTCGAAGAGTTGGGCTGACTGGAGTGTCTCTAACGCCATACAAGCTCGTGGTTTAGAAGAAAAAAAACCCTTGGTAAAACAGTTTAGGTCTAAATATAGTATCTATCTACATATAAGTAAGGTAATTGAGTTAAAACCTTTTTAGCTGCGGCTTGAGAGTAAATGTTTAATTGTAAATTGGCCCCCTCCAATCTTCTATAGGTTTGTATGAGATGGGATAACATTTTTTATTGTTATGCAGAGCGTTGCCTCCTGGTACAGGCATAATTTTGCCTAAAAGGAGGCTTCGTCAACAAGAGTTAAGTTTTAACTAGTAAGAAATAAAGAATTTAGAATTTGTTGTGTTATTAATAGTAATAATAATCGAACCTCGACCACCCGATTTGTAGGCAGCGCTACTGACCACTTTACTAAAGGTTGAGTTACTTTTTGTGTTTGATGCCTCTTTTATGGTAGGCGACAGACCTGTCAATAGTTTGAAGCATTGCATGGCCCATGTAGCCAGATTTTGTTTTATGTGTAGTAATGTAACCAATAGGTAGTAGATTGCTTGACAAAAGTGGAATGGAATCGATTCCTATATGAAGACGTAATCAGACCGAGTAAATAAGCTAATTTGACGCGATGGAGGTTTTCTGGCATAAAATGACATCACCCGCTTTTACCAAATACTTTAACACCTTGTAACTATTTGTGAATGTTGTCAACAACCCTAATGCATAAAGAATATTTTTAAATTTGGAATACAGCGCGCCATCATAATCATCCCGTCGAATTTGAGAGAATACTCACTAACCAATTGGATATAGTTCTTGTGGTGTCCTCTGCAGTGTCCGGAGAGGGTTGTGCTATAACACTAAGTCACTCTATGATTCACTGTACACTGTGGTGGCAAACGTCCGCTCGGTCCGGCGGTCGGAACACGACTGACTCAACCGAGCCGTCGCCGCCATTACGGCATATACCTTTATTGTCTATTCCACAACTACCCACATATTTAGTTGGACATCACATCTCTTCCTTTTTTTTATAATTTGATGTATTTGTTACATCCACTTAATAGTAGGAAAATATTCAATGTCTCATTTTATTTCACATGACATGAATATTAAATATGTCAACGAATAATTATTGTAGTTACTAGAATACCAGCATTGCAGGTGTTGTGCATGCTGCAACATAATGCTGAGTGGCGGCCTTTTTGGTTTAATCTATTCTTATGTGTATATTTTTTTGTTTTGTCGTTTTTTTTAAACAAGGAATATGTATTAATTGTCTGTTGAAACCAAATAAATTTATTTTGATTTGATTTGATTTAATTCATAACTTTGTGATCTCATTGGATACAATATTAAAATAAGCAATAATTAACTAATTTACTTATTTAAGTCTTTTTTAAAGATAACTTTCTGTGACTCTGGATCAACAGGTCACAGGTCTTACCGATATCCACCTTTTTTCATATATATATATTTTTAGATAAAATCTATAAAAACTTGCAACTTTCAACTTATGACAAAAGTCACACTTAGGTAAGAATTAGGTAAGCATATACATGATGTTTTTCAATGATCTTTCTTTGCAAAATCAACAAGTGAGTCACTTGCTAATAGTCCATATTATTATTACTTACAGCTATTAAGTAACAAAACAAATTAGGACAACAAAAAATAAATATATATTTTGTTATGGTAATTACTAAAATTATGCCATACTATTTTTTTTTTTTTTTTTTTATTCAAACTTCCATAACACCGTTGTGATTTGAAAATCCGATGAAACAAACAGCGATACTTACCAATAGTATTTTGATGCATAGAGATTGATATTCAACATTTTGACAACCAATAATCATCAGTCTGTTGCTTCCACGGAGATATAGCAAAATATGAGCTTCTTGGGAGCTTCCGAAATCACCCTTGCCACTTTTTAGAAGCTTCACCCCTGCCGTGTGCGAATTTGCACACACACACAAATTTAAAGACTCTTTCGTGAGCATAAAGTAATTCCTAAACGCAGCAGCGTTCTATTGTTTGATTGTTTAGGCAGCGTCATAACTGCCTCCTTCCATTATTTAATACGAATGATATATTCACAAACAAGACCGTTCCACTTAACTTCCTCGCCTAGGAGCTCCTAACGACACGGCTTCCTTGTAGCCTTGTACTTTTGTTGACAATTACTTTTACAAAAAAAACCCGCTTAGGATGCTGGACAACATAGTCATATAATTTACACAATGAGTGTTAATAAAACTTAGCTCCTTTATCTTGTCTATTTGTGTCATTCCCGCATCACTAGGTATGCTAAATCATAGATAAATTACAATAATAATAATTGTAAAATGAGAAAATAATCATTGCAATTTTCTCACATTTTCTATTATATCTAACGTGATGGGGTTACTTGCGCTTTACACGTTAGTATGTGACAGTACCTTAGCTACTACAGCTTACCTAGTTAAGGAAACTCTAATCTTCAATATATTAACCTGGAGGAGTTATATTAACCTCTCATTCACGGGAATTCATCGATTACAACGTGATATTAAAATCTGATTCCTAAGCCTGCGAAATCAGAATGTTTTGGATTCATGACCATAAAATATGTACTTATACGGTTGTTGCAAATTAGGTACATACACTAGCAGTAGGTAATACTTGATTCATTAATGCCTATAGTCATCTTTAAAATATTTCCGCTAAGTAAATATCTTTATCAGTCTCCATTTACTAATTATATCTTTTGAAGAGTTATATAATTGTGGTTTAATGGAATATAAAGCTATAACCAGCCTCTTGAACCAATTCTCTGTATTTGTCTGTATTGTCGTCCGATATTTGGACAACAAGTAGGTTTGACTATATCGTAATAACACCTAAATTAGTCAAATATTCGTGAGGAACAATAATATGGTAACAGTATGTCACCAGGATAGGAACAAATGATTTAAATGAATAGGTAAATATTCAAGTTATTAACAAATAGGTACATGGGTACTCACAAATATACATAAACATAGGTGACAATATTCTGTCACTATTGGAGGCATTGCATGGTCCACACCGCCGAATACGGCTTCATGTGCAACCATGTGTCACCCAAAGCTCCGCTCAACCCCTTTTGGGACAACGAGCATGTATATATGTATGTAAACAAAATTAAATAAGTGTTACCGTTGCTAGTCCGTGTTGGTAACTTTCACTAGGTACTCTACTACTCGGTAGGTACACGAGCCCAGTTTTATGAAGTAGGCTAATAGGTACGTACCTTAATGAGTAATTGGTGTTAGTGTGGGAATCGCTTTATATATTGTACTAAAGGAAGGAATCCGTTAATTCCTGTTCTTATTTGTTTAATCATAAGTATACTGCATTACTACTGTACAATGTACCATAACATTGGCATATTGCAGTTGTTGTCTCTTTTGCCAGCACCTTGATTTCACGTGGAGATAACTTTAATTTTGTTACATGGTTAATCCTTTGGTGCTATTCCTACCAGTGAAGTCAATTTACTATGACATAGGTTAGCACACCCAATTTTCAGCACTGCACCTTTCAGCGCTTTTTTTTTTCGCGGTACATTTGTGCCAACTCAACCATAGGACATTTGTACCCATTCAACCGCGGTACATTTGTACCAACTCAACCATGGGACATTTGTACCCATTCAACCACGGTACATTTGTACCAACTTAACAACTCAAGGCATGTATGTATGTATCACATTATCATAGATTTTACTTATGTGGCTAGGTATTGTTATAAGTTAATTTAATCATTATTACTATATAAAGCTATAAGAAATCGTTACGAATTTTATCATAGTTGATTATTAACTTTCGGCAATTAAGACGTTAAACCTCCATAATACCAGATTCCGATTGACAATTCACAGCTTGCCTCGTTTAGCATTTTGGATATTGGTCAATACTAATATATTGTCTAGTTCCAATCACAATTCAATTGTGTTTGCCTCGAGGTTTAAATTCACATTAAACTTTTTATGTTTTCTTAGTACCAATTGACGTTGTCAATTTACTACTATGTATGTACATAAATTCATATCATATATTATATTTTTCTAGCACCGATTGACGTTGTCAATTTGCTACTATATTATGAACATAAATTCATATTAAACTTTTTATATTTTCTTAGTACCAATTGACGTTGTCAACTTACTACTATGTATGTACATAAATACGCATCATATATTATATTTCTCTAGCACCATTGACGTTGTCAATTTGCTACTATATTATGAACATAAATTCATAATAAACTTTATATATTTTCTTAGTGCCAATTGACGTCGTCAATTTACTACTTACTACATTTATGTAACTACATAAAATCGCATATACATTTTAATTTTCTAGTATTATGTATATAATATACAATTTTTTCAAGAATATGTGATTTCATACATATTTGGCATTATGGGTTGAATCCATGTGTTCTGTGTTGTAAAGAAGTAATTGTTCATTACTTCTGGTCATTAATTTAAGCAAAACCGCCCATATATGTTAACAAATTTACGACCTTATATTGGGCCATGTTACTACCCAATTGCATAAACAAACATTTCAAAGGTGCTAGTACCTCACACGTTCCCATTTCAATGCCCATCCATGTAGGTAACCTTGATGAGTTTTCACTCATTCGCCTATTGTACGGTATACTTTACTCGGTCGGTCAAAACACCCCCCCCCCCCCCGATTTGACTAATATATACAGGCCATTGATACAGGCACAGTATATTGTTGTATGGATAGTCAGAAATTAGCAGATTTAGCTAGGTACTAGATTTATTAATTTGTGTACACTTACTCTCTATATCATGCATAGGTAAGGTAGGTAAACAACATTGCTGCTTGCTACATATAATTCCACCTACTTACCTAATTTTGAGCTCCAAGCCAAGTGTGATGTTCAATTTACATAATGACAAAATTATAATTTTCATTTGCAATGAAATTTTTTTTTTTTTTTTTGATAAACATGTACTTATAGTGTCTTGTTTTATTTTCACCTATAACCTGGCCAATAACTGGCCACTAACAATGGAACGGTTTAATATGTATATATTAATGCGATTGCGACTACGTCTTGGTTACCTTTCGTTATCAGTATGAACGGATGTTACAGGCTACATGAGAATATGACGCCTTTAAAAGAAAAATCATATCGTCCAAATAAGGTTTTTTTTTTTCTCTAAGTAGGTCACCATTGAAATTATAATCGATCACCAAGGATATTTATATAATATAATAATAGTTAAACATGGAATGTTCTCTTAGATTTACCACGTGGAACTAATTACTTACATGCAAATTTAACTCGTTAAGCCCCGTTCGCGCTCAGGAGCGCGAGAACACAATTAAAATCAATTGTGTCTGGATATTAATAATCGTCCAGGGATTAAATCGTAAAAGTTGTTTTATTTACAAAGGCAGGCGTGTTTCATCTACACTTATTCCACCTTCTTTTGTAAAATTGAGATTTTTATGCTAACTAAAATACGACAATGTAAATTTCAACTTTTCTGATGATTCCAGGTAACGTTGTAGGTAGTCGTACGAAACAATTTTTTAATTTATTTCACTTTTTGTGTGCAAGTATTTCACTCACTTTTTATCCTCGTCGCCATTTGTGGTGTCCTCTGCAGTGTCCGGAGAGGGTTGTGCTATAACACTAAGTCACTCTATGATTCACTGTACACTGTGGTGGCAAACGTCCGCTCGGTCCGGCGGTCGGAACACGACTGACTCAACCGAGCCGTCGCCGCCATTACGGCATATACCTTTATTGTCTATTCCACAACTACCCACATATTTAGTTGGACATCACAGTTCTATTTTTAAAATTAATTCCCGCTCTATTATAGGAAAGAAAGCAATTATTATCAGTTTTTTCTGGCCAGTGGTGGGAGTTAGCGTGTTCCACCCAATAATCAGGTCCAACAAACGCAACTTCCCAAGTATGAGAAATGAAAATTTTTTACCACAGCAATATCTCAGCATTACTGCTACGCAACATTGCTGCTGCTGCATTCGAGCAGTTTACTTAGCTCACGTACATCAAACAGTTTCTATCTGTTTGTCAGAGAGAATAGAACATAATAATTCATAACATCAAACCAGATGGCTCTCGAAAAGTTGGCTCCATAAAAAAGGACGTCCGCTTGTCTGACTTTCATTCGATAAGAATGTCATTCATTTTACAGGGTATACGTTACTAGACAATAGTGAACACGTCAAACTGACCATCTAGTGATTCAGGCGGTCGAAAAAGCACAGGATAAAAGTTGGACACATACAAAATTGTTTTGAAACGGTCTGACCGAACTCAAATAGTTTGCCTTTTTGTAAAAAAGAATTGAAGGTCCTAAGTAGTTTAATAATTTTAGTGTCGGGATTAGGGATGATAAGGCATTATCCACCGCATGAAGTAGACATTATAACATTATACTCTTATCTGTCCTAGACAGACTGTTCTAACTTTAATTTCCCAAATTTTAACAGACGAGACGGTAAATGTAAATCTGCGATGTAAATAGATACAACTAGGATAGTGGAGCGCGTTTGTAGCAAATTCTATTGAGCCACCTAATGGGGTTGTTAAGAGATTGTTAGGAGGGGTACACATTGGTTTCATTGGTTGATTTTTACGTTACGAGCGTTTAGGCGCAGAATGTCCAATTCGCAAAATGTCCAACGATCGCAAAATTTCCAGTTCTCAGAATGTCCAGTTCGCAGAATGTCCAATTCGCAGAATGTCCAATTCGCAGAATGTCCATTTCGCAGAATGTCCAATTCGCAGAATGTCCATTTCGCAAAATGTCCAATATTCATCGTAACGTGATTAATTTACTAAACATCTTCTTGTGTTACTGTGATGCATATTAATATGAGAAACGCCCTAAAGTCGTTTATGTCGACCTAACCTGCTCGTCGCTTCGCTCCTCGCTAACCTAAGGTACACTGTCAAAAAATAAGAATAATTATTCGTAAAATAAGGTAAGTATCTGACTTCGTTTGCGCGATTCAGGTTTCCATACTAATTGCGCGCTTTGTATGAGCACTGTTGTATAGCGCCATCTGTGACTTCTGTGAAGAAGCGGCATTGGCCGCCACAAATATGATACCACTAGGTACTTGAATAATAAATTAGTACCTAACAAAGCGACACTGACTTTCCAAAGAAGTCATAATTGACAAATTACTTGACACGTAATCATTCTTTGTCTCAGTGACTGGTCTTTACCGCTGAGAGAAGTCGCTTAATTTAACCCAGTTTATTATATACTGGATTAAATACAGCGTCTTCTCCCTTCTTTTGCGTCATAAGTATAATTAAAATAAAAAAATCGCTAATTACTGATTTTCGTTCAATTGCAAGATACAGATCCCGTTAGTACATAGGAGGAATTCAATACAATATTACCACCACGCAACTTTCACAATCAAAAGTCAAAATTTCTTTATTCATTTAGGTACAATTTGTACACTTATAAAAGTCAATTTTGATGACATCGATTCAAGAGTCTACCAGGAGGCCTTGTTGTGAGATGAACCGGCAGAAACCGTAGGAAGCGAGACTGGGCACTTGCTGGGCACAGAAAAATAGACGTCATAACTTGCCTTCCAAAGCTCGGACACAGAGTATAAACAATCATAAAAAAACACAGACAAGCTCGAGATTTTAAATTTCCAGTAACCAATTGTGAATCGACTAAGGAATTACTATTGGTTCAAGTCAGAGCGAACGACACTGTATATTATAGCTAATCTCTCTTGATTAAATTATTTACCGAATAATGTTCGTTTGTAGATATTGGGAGTAACAAGAACGTAAAAAGTGAGGAATGAGTTCGAGGAAGTTAGACACCCGTGGCAGAAAGATAAAGAGATAAGCGATTGGCATGTTATGGACATATAACGAGAAGAGATGAAGAGTGTGCTACAAAAAAAGATGAGGTTGAATGTGGAGGGAGAGTAAGAATACAAGGAGAAGATTACCGAAGAAAAGACGGATAGACTATTTGAAATATGATTATGGCAAAGAAGGGTGTCACTGTTGAGATGACGACTGATCAAGAAGAGTCTCAGAGTAATTACTCTGAGAGAAGAGTGCAAGAAGAAAAAAAAATACACAGATGAAATTGCGGACAGGGCAGATAAATGACGTTGGTCGTTCGTAGACCAAAAATAAACAAATATTTTTTTTAAGATACGTAATTCCACCGCAAGTCTGCACCCACCCTAAAATGCGAAGAAATTTAAATATTCCGACTACGCGAAAGACGTCCTGTTGAATTGACGTGGCAATTGAAGGAAATCAAAACGGGATTGCTTTGCCCTATAGCTTTCGTTATAGCAGGTGGTTACCTACCTTCGGAAGAGTGGCTTTGAGTATATTTTTACAGATATTATTGGTAGGATAGACTGGTTACCTGGTAAGAGACGTTGAAGAAAGCTTTTTTGTAGGATTCAGGTACAAAGTGACGGTCGATCACGGTCAACACTGGCCTCATTGTGTCAAATTGCTGTAAACTCTACAAGTCATAATCGCATTTTTTTAGGTTATACAAATGGTAAGCAACAAGTCGCAAGGTGCATGCTCATTTGTATCAAACATCGTGGATCTAAAAGGATACACGCAGCCTATTATGCTTATAGAATTGTGTATCATTAATGCACACTGTTTTCGTACTTTTTGTTTAAGAAAATGAATCCTGGCCTGAACGAATAAAATACATATATGTAGTTTAGATATTACCAATAAACAAAATATTAGATTGAGAAAAAGCTCGTAGAGTTAACTTTCTATAGAGATTTATTAGAAAAATAATACAAAAAGGAGACAAAAAAGATAACAGGTGTGTTTTATTGAAGCACTGGCGGCATAAATACAGATTGTAAAAACTTGAGGTGCTCTTTTAGTTTCTCGCAATCTGTATCCCTTTTCTGAAAAATATACTTATAACACTCCACACAACGAGCTTGAATCTTCTTACCGTTTACATTTTTGGACCAAATAATGTTTATCATGTGGTCTAGATCTTGAAGGTCTGACATGATCAGTTGAAGTTTTTCTCTATTATGATGCTGTGATTACTTGTTCTCAAAATTTTATTATTGTGAGTTTCTTTAGTTGGGAATATCTTTTAACACGTGTTATTACAACAAGAATTCGGGAGAAACTCCAACCTTAAGAGTTCAAAGTGTATTAAAATAATTTTGACAGTTATGATAGCCTGACCTCCCATCATCTGTACAAACGCCCTTATACAGGTGTATTATTTAAAACACTAACAACCTTCAAGCCATCTCATCAACACAAATATTTTTTGCTATAGAAAATATTTAAGCTCTTTCTTTAAGATATTTTCTTTGCTATTCCAGTTTTTCTTCCGTAGAAAAAGTTGCTTATTATTGATCAGATCTTCAAATGGTTAGAAGGTTGTTGGTGTATTACAAATAACCGTGTCATATTATGAACTTTCGTGATATCAGTATTACCACATCTCAAAACACGGTCGCTAAAGTAATCAACCATAGATACAGTAACGGTATTTTGGGACTCCTGATTACGAATTCAACCGAGGCTTACTGAATTCAGGAGTTTCAATTAATCCTAAACAGATTCCGCGTTAATCAAATAACTTGTAGCTAACAGTTGCTATAACGCGGTCAGGGCGAATCGTTCATGTTTCTGACATTATTGGAGATTCCATTTGTTCATGTTCTCTTTACTCAAATTAGGTTAATTAGTTCCTGGGTAATGCTACACGAATACATAATGCTGTGCTACATTAAGCTACTTAAAGTCTGATTAGTTTTGTGGCACATATGATTACGATTAATATTTGATTAACATATAACTGGAGTTCATTAGACATGCAATGTAATATTATATATGAATATATTATTGCTTCTTTAATTAATTAAATTCTTTCTTCGTTTTGGTTTACCTTTGACTCTCGAGGAGCTCGGGATAGTTAGTTATTTTACGACTGAAGGTAGAAGTTTAGTGAGATTGAAGGACTCTGAGGGACTCACTATCTTTATACCAACTGGCGTAATACAACAAAGCTGTTAACACTTATTGTAAAACAGAATTTGACTTTGATAGTGACAGACATCGATGAGATGGCGGCGGTAGAGAGCCTAGACAAGTGGCAAACGATACTGACGTACTTACGATCATTTGTACCGAACCGAGTACAAATGTGTTGTAATTTTACACATGAAAAAAAATATAAAATTTCATTTTTATGATAGATATTGCAAAAATTAAACGAGAAATAACGATGTTTATTCATAAATAAGCAATATAAATTTTTAAAAACCGTTTTTTTTAGTTTGTCCCTAAAATCTTTAAAACGCCCTTTGCCGTATTGGAATGCGACGTGACGTCACTCCGTTAGTAAACAAAGTAGATTTGTATCGTAGTTTGTGTGAATTTTGAACTCGCGGTTATTCTAGCAAGAAATCGCAGTTGTTTAGTTAACAAACAGAGTGACGTCACGGGCCGAAAAAGCATGGCGGCTAGCGTATCCTCGCGAAAATTCAAAACCGGAAATAAAACTAAGTTTTTAAGGCATTTTTTGGTTTTATGAAATTGAAATAAAAATTTTACTGGTTGAATACGACCTCAGGATTGATTTTAAACAGTTTTCAAAAAAAATATTGTAATACCCTATTCCCGTGGGCGGGAACGCTAAGGAAGCGGTTTTAAAATCATGAAAGAACAAACATGAGTTGATGATATAAGATGACAGATGTATTAGTCGTACCTTTTTCCTACGCTGCCTATTTATTTGGGGTCAGTCCAGTAGTGTCTTGATATCAATAATACTGCTAATAGGTTTTGGCATCAGGCTCCTTGAGAATGACTGCTATCTTTCGTCAACAGCAGATATCACCAGCTTAACGTGCCCTTCGAAGCGGAGGAAAATTGAGTTGAAAATTTTTCGGTCATCCGAGCACCGACCGTGCACTTGGGGGCCATTGCCGTGCATTAATCATGTGATGTTTTTTAAGCATTTTTAAGCCCCCTTAAAACTTTTAACTTATTTAAGTATGTCGTCAAAAAACATTTTTAGTGGTTTGATTTGGTGCCTTTTCTTTTTAAGTGAAGTACCTCTTTACGAACGGACGAAAGAACTATTTAATTTGACTATGTTTTTGTGTATGTGACTATTTGTCTTTTTTAAGAATAAACATAATTAAAACTAAAAACAGATGCTTTCCTAGCTGATAAGTGTACTACGACCTTTAGTCGTAATGTTTTTTTTTTATTTCATAAAGCCTTCTATTGCATTAGTACTATATTAAACTTTAACAGCTTATAAAGTGCTCCATAACATGATTGATAATGATGAAGTGTCAATCGTAACTCAAGTATGTGGCAAGCATTACGGTAAGCAGTCCCCTTAATTTATGTTCACCCCAATTCTTTTATTTTCCCAAACTCTAGGAAAATAAAAGAAAAAATCCAAAACAAACGCGGAAAATCCACTAAATAAAAATTTGCAATCCGGTATGAGAAAGGCAAATAGGATTATTATTAATAGATTGCATCTGCGGCGGACATAATTGTTTGAAGCTACTTGCTAATTGTCCGATTGTGTGACATTCTCATTAAATGATTGATTGAATTTAGCACCCTATTTTTCTACATAATAGGTCGCGGCATAGTTAATATAATACTATACGTCACGGAACACAGAAAGAGGTAGTTTGTGAGTCATCAATATATTTTTTAAATGCACTTGCAATATATTTTTACTTTCTCGTATACGTAGTATAGAGGAAGTCTTGTAATCGTCAAAAAATTCGACCTCGTGATTTTGACGGATTTACACGTTTTAGACCTCCCCGAGTCCAACAATACCATTTTTGGAATTATGTCTGTGTGTGTGTGTGTGTGTGTGTGTCTGTTCTGTATGTCTGTGTGTCTGTGCGTTAGCACGATAACTCGAGTATGCTTTAACTTATTGAAACCAAATTTAACATACATCTATGACATCAAAATATAAGGTTTCTATCAACTTTTGAGTCGTTTCCGGTATACGAGAAAGGCAAGGGGAGATAACTCCTGATTTTTTTAAATGCACTTGTATTTTGCGATTTTACATTTTTATCGGTCACAGAGTTCAAACTTGTGGCTGTTTAACTATAATTACAATTTGCAACAAATAGCAATAGTTATCACTTTGCCGCCTGTTTTAGAAGACTGAAACCAAACCTATGTGACTGAACGCCTTGAAATTGGCTAAATAAAAGTATATTTTATAAGTATGTATGCTTTAAGCTTAATCTACAATAACGTTATTGATATTCTATTCTAAACTTTATCATAACTTACTACTAGATATCTTGGTCGGGCTTTATGAGTAACTTTTGGGACTTTTGGCGTGAATGCATTGCATATATATATGTATTTTATAAAACATAGGCAAATAATAATAGAAGATAATTGTGGAGTTTTGCTACTTTACCATAAAGTCATTTATATTCAATTTTAAGACAGGTATACTAATTGGGTACGCTATGTTAAACATACACAAAAAAAATTTCAGTATAATATTGTGACATATCGTGACAATATTTACCAAGTAAAGAGACATTAAATATTGCGTCTAATGAAGCATCGTCTTAATGGAGGAAACGATAAAGTCTGATGAAGTGAATAATTCGCTCTTCGCTAACGAAAACATTAATTAAAGATGATTTATGGGCCAGACTTGTCATATCTACTTTGAATATATGTCTGGAATTAAATCGTTTCAAATGCATTTTTGAGTACTATATAGTTAATATTGAAAAATATATTATTAAATGTATTTTGACATTAATAAAATTCTAAGCGAACTAAGCAGCTCAAAATTTGTAGGTACAGACTAAGCTTCAAAATTTCAATTATCTGTCTGATTAAAAATATATATTTTGGTATTTTACAGAATACCTTTTCTTTGTTCTTTAAAAAGGTTTTTTTCAAATTCTACCGGTCCAGTTTCAGTATAGGAGCGTCAAATAAGTATACCAAATGATACGCTAACTTATTTTTAATGCGATCTGCTAAAATATATATGGAATTCGTTACCGATACCCATATTTCAAATTCATAAATCAAATTGGGACCCATTTAATATGGACCTCTTTAAGTGAATACACCTTTTTAAAATTTCTGCAGCCTTATTTTGAAACATCTTAGCTCTAATCTGAACTTAACATCAGGCAAGAATAGGGTTTAATGATAATAGTAACTAAAAAAGAGTCCAATAAAGCCTTCTATCTATATTAAAATGGTTCTAAAGACAATTACAAAAGTTATGTAAAAAAGACAATAATAAATATGACACAAATGTAAATAAAAATACACATCGGCTTTTCACTCACAACTTTTTGGGATTTGACAAAAGGAAAAAAATGCGAAGAATACAATTTTCAACCCTGAAATGATTTATGCTACAGCACATTAATTGTTTATATCCTTCGCCAAATGCTGAATTAGGCACAGAATTATGAAAGTTAACATTATCAAACTCAATCATCTGAGTGTTGACTGCAAACTAGTGTTGTGAAAGGACTTTGATCACATGATATTTTATCTACATTTTTCAATTTAATATTGTGCAAAATCGTCTTGTTTTCTTAAAGATTTTGTGTAATTTGTCGGTATATCAATGCTAAACTTTCTTTGTCATAGGATCTCTCAAACAGTCTATCCATCTTTTCTATCTCCATCAACATTCAATATAAAAAAATGCGTGAAATCGTCAGTTATCATCTTCAAAGCAGCCACCGTAGCGTTATTGTATAGACTCTCCTGATGTGACACTCGCGTGCTGCCAATCTTAATCCCCTCCCCTAATCAGTGGAAAGGCAACATTTTTGGTTGTATATTTTAGTTATTACTAATGAATTAAAATAAGATAAAACTTCATTATGTTCTTTTCTAAATCCAAATGCTCTCCTTGAGATGATATTTATGTAGATTTATGTATGAAATGAGCTTTAAAATACTGTTCGGTTATTATTAATTAAAATAAGACACAAATTGGAATATTGTACAGCAAATGTTAGTACAAAATATTAACATAATATGCATTTCAATTTGAACCTAGTCTCGCAAATGTCCACGGAAATAAATTATTATGCTTCTTGAAACAGGTGGACTGTTGCGCTATGTTAAGTAGATGCTCAAACATAGCGATGTATCACGTGATTGCGCCATATTTGTCACTGTTCCCCTGGTACAGTGACTCGTAGCTCAACTGTATTATGGAGAGACAACTCAATTATACAAGTTGCCCGCACTGCCGATGTCAGAGCCGTGCATAGCAAAGTTGTCGAAACTAAGTTCCCTTCTTACGACGATATACAACTTTTGTAATAAAAATATTAGCATAGTAAACAGTGGGGAGAAAAAAGGTAGGCGGGGAAGAGCTGTGGGTAATTGGGACGTACCCGCCATTTGAAAATATATGGTGACGATAAAAAATCGTGCAGTGGGTCCGTGCACTCAATTTCCTCGCACTTCAGACGAAAAATCTCTCTCTCTAGCTAGTGTATCATTTTTATCACGAACACAGGTAAGCCATAACTGTATACATATAGATCAAAATACTGTCTGAGAACATTAATGCGGAAGTGCTTTGTGCCAACACTGACACGAGCAGAGACTATGTAATACACAGAAATGTAATATCTTACTTTACCAAACCGAGTAAAAATAAGTGTCTACATAATATTTATTTAAGATCTATCGAAAAAAACTCAACACGGTTATTGTACTGGGTTCTTCTCAAAGGTTTGAATGATCAAGCGTCTGATCAGCTGTAGGAAATCTTATGAGTGAGTGATGATGAAACTTTGGAAGAAATGCTGATGAACTATGTATATTATAATATTGTAGATAGAATATATTACTCATATTTCTCGTTAATATGTTTTGTAATATGGACACGTACAGCTTAATTTGACCTTTAGTTTCAGTAATAAGAGTTAAGTTGCTATATAAGTGGAGATATTGGTTTAGTTAAGCAAGTTATTTAAGTTACAGATAGATATAAAGAGTTTTGTGACGCAGTTGTTGATAACGATAATGTAACTACATAGCACGAGCTATAATATACTATACATGCATGCTTAAACAAATTATCAAGCCCAAAATTAAGTAACGTTAAGAACTATGTATGAGATAAGAACTTTAGCGTTCCATGGATTCACCATGCGAGTGTCGGGTCCATCGTGTTGCAGTAAGGGGGAGCAAGGCGTAGTGCCTGGGACTTGTGACCCAGGTGTAGGGTTAAGGAGGTCTCCTAATGGTGCACCGGCACTCCCCTTCACTACTCCACCATTTCCTAATGAGCATGGTATTCTGAAAATGAAGTCGCGTAGAAAGCTACATCTGGCATGTTTTCTTTTTGGTGTGATTAATTCTTGAGAGCCACTGTATCTTAACAATAGACTCGTTTAGGTTGGTAATGGCAGTCAGAGAGAGAGAGAGGAGGCTGTGTTCGCAACCATTGGTGACACATCAACACAAATCCGCCTCCTTCAGAGGCAGCTTCTGCAACGCAACATCCAAAATATGGAACAATATTCCACCGCCCATAAGAAGTGCTAGTTCTATTTTTACTTTTAAAGAACGTTTAAAAGAGCATCTTCTATGCACGCAGCGAAAGCTTGGCAATGTAAATATAAATCTCTCTTTTATTTAATAGTATACTTAGAAATTATATTATTTTAAACTGTCAACACTGGTGTTTATGTTTTTTTTTTGTTTCTTTTGTCAAACAACGACGGGCAAAGGATATCAAGTCCATACAGCCCTGTCTGTATTTATGTCTTCTTTCTTGATGTTTGCATTAAAATATGGGCGTCGCACATTTTAATGCATCTAGGGAGTGCTTGGCGAGAAATGCATGGTACAGACCTCATGATGGTGACTGATGAGAATTGTATAATGGGATTTCCAACCACTATACAATTCTCAACGCCACATACACAAAACCTTTATTTCAATGATTCCTCATAACTGTTCGTCAACACGGATGCTTATGCAACAAAACGACACCACTTTCACTGCACAAAATCCACTCCGAAGCAATTTTGAATTATCGAAATAAAGATCGACATCCAGACGCCATGATTACCCGCCAAACACTGTTTATGTTTTACATGAAGATGTTTTATTTATACTCATTTTAACACTTTCTAAGTGTCACTCTATTTGTATGTTGGCTATCATGTATTCCATAGAATTAGTATTATATTTATATTCTATGTAATATATATTCTAGGAGGGAGTATCGTTGCTTGTTTGATATCTTATATCAAAATACAAAAGGTGCCAGTCGAAAACCAGCGTCAGGCCTCAGTGGTCTGGCACATGCTGAACTGGTCTCCGGTTCTGACGCAAACGCAATTTTTAATTATAAGAATGTTTCGGATTTTAATGATTTAAGGTTGTGTATAATTGCATGTGTGTGTTTTATTTTGTGCTAGATTAGTGTTAGAATAAAATATTTTCATTCATATTTTCATTCATTCATACTCTGGCTTCTCTATCTGCCTAGCCATTAAGCTTTAAAAAAAGCTAGATAACGGACAGATATACGCAATAATTTTTATATAAATATAGGTACATATAAACAACCATGTCTGGTGAATAAACGTTCGAAATTCCTATTAAACATTTTTCTCTACCAAAAGCTTATGCTTTAATTATGATTTATTTTCATGATAACCTCTTTGATGCAAATGACAATTTCATAATTATTTTCCTATTTTTCAGAAGGATAATGTTTGTGTCGTGCGGTAGCGGCCGTAATCACGCCGCCCCAGGGCAGGCAGTGGCTCATGGAAAATTGTGCTTATATAGGTACTTTATTTTTATTTTTTCCTGTACAAGTTTGTACTAAAGAATCAAAAAAAAATATTTGTGTATTTAAAGAATACCAAGTACTACCCCAACACTACTCATGGGGTCATAAAAATAATTCTGACGTAATATCATCATAGGTCAACTCGAATGATGGAACCTTAGGTGGGAAGCTATCCACCAACAATAGAATAGTCAAGGAGGGTTGATGTATCGTAAAACTTCCAGCCAAATCTTTTGGCAATTTATGTACGTACACATGCGCTAACCTCAAGTAAAATTGGGGGCAGAGATGATGATGATGAAATGTTATTTCTTAGTTTTGCACGATCACTCCTTTTCTCTTTCTTACTCTGCTGCTCAATTTATTGAGGTAGGTGCAGTATGTATTGTTATATTGACAATCACTTTAATGCCAAAACCTACAGCAGATGTTTTGGCATTAAGGTGAGTCTAGATTATGTAACATGTTGTATAACTTATGCTATATCACACTTCCACATTATTTAACATTGCTTTGTGACATTGCAATATAAAACAAGACACAAATTAACATTTTTAACAAAACAGATCGCTAACAAGCTTGCGGTCCACCTGGTGTAAAGTGGTTAAGGTCACTTAAAGACACTTGCACTATTAAGAGTAAATCACTTAAGACGTTGCCACCCTGGGGGCTAAAATGATAGACGTTGCCACCCTGGGGGCTAAGATGATAAGCCTTCCATACCCAGTAATTACACTGGCTACCTTTCCCTTCAATCCGAAACACAGCAAACTGCTTCACGGCAGAAATAAGAAAGGCAGTGGTGATTGTGTGGGGCTCGAGTATTGGTGGTTAAGAAACTTGACTTCTTGATTAATTAACAAATGTAATTCGAAAATTGACGAAAACAGGCGGGAGAGCGAAAGGCGTGTGCCATGGGTTTATACAGTGTTTGGAAACGCCTCCTGACGATGCGTTGGAGTACTTCGGTGAATCGGATCGAATCGGTTCGGCGAATCATATGTCATCAATTGGTGGTAGTCTCGACGAGGTCCGATAGGTGTCGTTGTAAACACCTACCCAGACGACCCTACATATATGGGTCTATCACCTGTGTTGCACAATACCGTCCACACTAATAAAACATGTTATATAACTCACCTTTAGATCTTTACAGCGCGCTTGACAACACCAACCCTCCTTGGGAACGACTGCTATTTGTCGACAGCAGCTGAGACTACCAGTGCCTTCAAAAGCACGGATGAAAAACGAGTTGAAATTTTTTTGGTCACCCAACAGAGTACCGACCACGCACTTGGTACATAAACTTTCGTGAACGTTACAAAGAACGCACGTCCGCGGCTCCATCGGCCTCCTCGACATTTTCACGACCACTACATATCCGAACTAATATTATAAATGTGAGAGTGAGTTTGTTTGTCTTTTTGCTACGCTTTTGCGCGTAAAACCCACTCTAAAACACTGAATACCTTGTTTTAGATGAAATTCGGTATAGAGATTTTGAGGCCCTGGGAGGGACAGCGGATACTTCTTGGCGCGTTAATCATCATTAACTACTCTTATGATGTGACTCGTATGTATTTGGGTTTTATATATTGTTATATTTTAAAATGTCAATACAACTTTATCCGAATTTGATATAAAACTTTTCTTTCAAATTCGGTTATAGTTTCGGTAACATTTATATTTAGGGTGTCCGATACTTTAACGGACATCCTATTCGAACTTGTAAATTCCTTTTGATGAATCTAAGACAAAACTTACTTAGATAAACAATACAGATCTTGCTTCGAGAATAACTCTACTCTGTTGTTTCTCGTGAAACACTAACTGCTGACATTTTCATTTATATTACCGTTTTAAATTATTTATGAAAGACTTCGTACGTACGTTACGTCGTTAACTTACAGTGTGTCGTTACGTAAGGCAATAAAAAAAGTGAATCACATTTATCAGAAGTTCTACAGTCACTGAAACACATTTGGCCGCCGCTACGAAAACATACACACAATAAAAGGCCGGAAATAAACTATTTTGGCTTTTCTGGTGAACGTATCAGTAAAGTGAGGCGGAATGGAAGCCCATAAATCTTACTGATAAGGGAAAATAACTTTAAGGATTGATCGTTTAAGAAATCGCTGCAAATCCACCCACGTTGCTTGTGGCTATTTATACATATTTCTTTGCTTTCCAGTCTTTCTACTGAAATGATGAACTAATAATTTACCTACCTAATTTGTGGTTAAAGAACTTTAATTTTAGACTTCTTCCTAAACTATTGGACTAAGCGATTGGTATGTGTGCAAGCGGATCCGAGTACTTATCTATACTAATAATAAAGCTGAAAAGTTTGTTTGTTTAGTTGAACGCGCTAATCTACTAGGAATTACAGGTAAATTGAAAAAATATTTATGTGTTGGATAGTACATTTCTAGAGCATAATATAACATCACGCTACAACCAATAGGAGCTGAGCATCGATTAAGTCGCGGGCACAGGTAGTGTTTTAGATTCACAATTCGATCCGAAAGCACATTTTTTTTGTAACAGTACAAGGTCTGTCAGGCCCTAGTTTTAAATGTTTCTCTGAGTTTCTCTTCAAGAAAATAAGGCCAACTCGATCTGAGCCACCAAGTACTCGGTACAATTTAATCAATTTGTTGAGAAAAGTCGAGCGCAGGAACGGATCAAAGATTTATTACCACTCCAGCCCGAATTGCTTGTGTGGTTGCCAGGAGTTTACATACTAAAGCGCGTAATTACTTTTAATTGCTAAACATTTTAGACATAAATCAGCCTCCGGAGAAATGTGGTTAATAATTCTCTCAGAGAAGTCGACCTACCCCGCCGAACGCCTCGAAATTAGGTTACGATTGACAAAATTATTGACTCGTAATTCCATATTTAAATATCAGAAAAATCCTGATGCTTTACAATAACTGCCTCTCGATTTATGAAGGGGGATGCTTGGTTATAATTGAAGAAATGCGTTACCAACTCCTAGACAAGCGGGGAATTAAACAACTCCTTTTTTAGTTTTTTAATAATCGTTTAAGTCATATTGTGATCTTCTTACTCACCTAGTCTACCTATGAATATTAAATATGCGAGTATATTTAAATATGCCAGTGAAGTGAAAGCAAGCCGTATAGTGAATAATGAAAGCTAGTGTAATAGATTTACCTGTCGCATATTTACTGAAGTCAGTTTAAAATAATTAATTTTACTATAATAACAGTAACTACATTTAAATTTTATATTTTTGGATTTAAATTATACCCATATTAAAATAGGGCCAATTAAGGTTCTCTCGTTCTAATGACAACGATATATATTACAAATAAAGAGGCAGCGAGTAAAATAATATCTCCCTAATCACTATATTATGAGCGCACGCCCGAGTGTGTGCGAGTATTTACTTCTCATTTATTATTATAAGCAGCTTGAATTTAACATTAAGGCTGTATGCAAACAGGTATACGGTTCGCGTCATTAGGCGTGTTTACTTTCTGCTATGTGGTTGGCAGACAATAATACGACACTCCTGGATGCAAGCACTCCTCCTGCTAATAGGTTTAATCGTAAGCAACATCTATTTGCTGTACCTTCTACGAAACACAGTCTCGCAAAACAACCCTCTTATACGCTCTTGTAGACTGTACAACTCATTGTGTAAAGAGCTTGATATGTTCTATCAGAGCCCCAAGATGTTTATAAAAACTCTTAAAGATAACATAGGAGCTTTCGCACAAATAGCAGATTAATTGACCTTTTATTATTATCTATTATTATTGTTGCTTGTTTTACAATTCCATTTACTATTTTGTTTTTAGGCTAGCTATCCGCATAAATAAAAAATAAATTAGTAGAAAGTTGTGCATGGTTATAATTGGGATACAAAATTTCTGTTTTGTTGTAATGTTCTTTTTCATATTTAATGGTTTAAGCATATTTATAATGCGTCAATGATCACCTCCTATGACTGACCCAGTAGATTTCCCCAAGAGCGGCTATACCTAAGTATACATTCCACTTTAGAGCTAACAGAAATGCTGGACAAACCGAGATCTTTTTAGGCTTTTTTTATATCTCAGTCGGCATACAACAGCTGTTAAACAACTCGCGCCTATATCACGTACAAACCAACGGCGAGGCCATTCTTTGTAATAATATGACAAATTAACGTAACCTAACAGTAAAATTTAGACCTGGGTTGGAAGATGAAGAATGTAATATGTCCTCTCTCTCTTAAATAATTACTACTAATAAGTACTATAACTAAAACTAAAATAATACAAGATAAGCGCACGTAAGCAATTAGAGGTAATGACATCAACCGTATTTACACAAAAGCGAGACATTAAAATTAACTTAAAATTGCATTTTCCAGAGCTGCTTTTAAAATTGGATCTCAAATCTGTGTATTTTGTATCTCATCGTAATAAAATGAGTTCGTGTTTCAGGCACGCTTGATTTTCCAACGGTAAAATGAAGAGGATGCACTCTAGTACTTTAATGAAAAAGTGAGCTGCATCAGTCTCCGGCTAAAGTTACTTGCACTGAATTATAAACACGCTCTTAAGCGTACCTCCGGTAGCAATAATCTAACATAACGATCTATTTTAGTCACAGTTTCTTTTCTATGTACGTACATACATACAGACAAAGAGGTGGTAGAACTTTAGGTAACATTATTTTTGATATTAAAAATCCAATCATAGCAGTTTGTGGCAATTGTTTGAAAAGTTTTACGAAAAAAATGTTATAATATTTTAAAACGCAGTAACTAGTAAATCGAACAGGAATGATAGATCACAACTGGAATTTCATAACATTTGGCTTCTCAATTTTATCACAGTTGTCAAACATTTACATAATATAGTAATTATTATATTTTAAGTTAAAATATTAACCTACCAATTAGCACGGAACCCTCTCGGTGGGCGACTCCGACTAGCCCTTGTCCGTTTTTTTTAAGTATAAGACATCAAATTTGAATTTCTTAAATATGAAACAACAGAGATATACGAGACTTCATAGTATAAGACAAATCTGTTAGTGTTTCGTAACATAAAAATAAGAATATCGCATATCCTTTGACTCTTACACCCTTGACATAAAAGCGTATGAATTGAATATTGACAATTTTAGACGCTCAAACCTCTTTGTAAGAGGAAGATCGTATCATGAGACAATGTTTACTCGAGATAACAACAACTTTTATGATGTTTGAAGTACTAAATAGCTTCCTGTGTTCATGAGAAGGAAGGATATTATCAAAGACGTGCTTTATAAAATGCAGGAAATTTCTGTAGGGTATCCAACTATGTATTGGGATTAATACATAGATTGAATCATTTATCAATAGAAACAGAAAATCTGTAATAGACAGACGCCAACGCCTATAACATTGTATAACCAATTTCAGCAAGAAAATCATTTCGAATAAATATTTTTGGGAGTTATTTCTTCAAAGAAATATCATTAATTTTTACCATTGAAGAAACCCAGAGACATTTTTATTAGAGTATTTAGATAGAGTTATTTATAGGCACAGAAAATATTTCCACATAAGGCTCATAATTGCATGAATACAATCTGTGATGAAGGTCGTATGATGGGATTATGTGTCTTCGAGGATACGCTGATTTAACAGTGACTTAGCAGCGATGCAAACGCGATTCAGTCGCGATGATTATGCGATGCACTCGCTAAATGCTACCTTCTATACTGCGAGTGCAGTCTGTGTACAATAATGCAATATTTGTTTTTCATTCAGTCTTCATTTTTGTCATGTCTGATAAAAGCGTACGTGTTTAGTCCCGAGAATATCCTTGCTACCGTAACCTTGTATAACAAGCTCAGAACTAGAATACTGATAAATGCTACATACTGGTATGCACTACTATAAATCTAGCAAGACTTAAAAAGCTAGCAGTTAGCAAAAAGAATCGACACGTGTTTCGACTTTTTATGAAACATGAATGCTTCGTGCAATGTGATTCACGGAACGCTGGAGCGAGCTTTCGGAGAGCGATGCAAATCTCTTTTGTGAATGGTATTGGATGAAAGTAATAAATCATGAGAGTTTGTGTTTTAATGTTACAATATTTCAAGTAACTTTCACGCTGCATTATTCACATGGACAATAGAGAATTATAAAAAGAATGGAAATACTTTATATTCGAGTTCGCCACACAAACATTTGCCGCTACCAGGAATCGAACCCGGACCGCTTGATGTGTAGACAGCTATACTGACCACTTTACCACGATGGCGACACGTTATGCACCTTGTGACAATTTTGGGCAGCTTCCTTGGTCCAGCATCCGTGAATAAATGGGCAGTCTCATTTCGTAGATATACGCCTTTTATAAACATTATATACGGTGTTAAATTTTAGAGAAAAGCTGTCCTCAAAAACTCATTGTATGGTTACTTGTTCCCAGAGGAAGGTAACTAGACACTGCTTAACAGCAAGTCGCAAAGTTACGAGTGTCGCAAAGTACAGCCTTTATTATTCATATTTTGTTTATTTGAAGGAAGAAACTTGGCAGTGATAACGGTCTTACACTTACTAACATGCGCTGTGATCACAGCCAAGTTAGGATTAAAGTTTAACATTGAATTTTTATTGTAAAATATGTTATATTCAAATATGAGATTTATGCTGCTCTTTGGTCGATGAATAATCTTGTAAGTGAAATGAATTTTGTGAGGGTCATTATGATAGGTAACTGAAGACACATCTGGAGCTTCATTCACAAATTCTTGTCTTCAGTAATGCAACTACTATCAGGAGATACCAATACCACACTATTGTATATTAGTGTGGTATCTTCACTATAGTATCACGCTCATAAAACAAAAAGGATTGAACTGAGCTATAGATAAAATGAGGTTACACATACAACCACATCTGGCAGTATGTATTTCAAATAGTTTTAGGTTGCTAGCCTTGCCGCCTGCATAAAACGGGTATGAAACCCAAAAAAATAACTACATCTTTGACGAGCCAACAATCAAGCAGACTACCAGGACAGAATATAGAAAAGTATATTTTTGGATAGAAAAGAAAGTTCTGCCTGTCCTTTATACTAGTAGAAGACCCGTCTGATACCCAAAGATCCAGGGATGACCCAGAGAGGGTTAGTGTCAGGAGGCCGACATTAAAAATTTAATGCCAAATTATATTACAGTATTGTGTTAGCGCGTAAATGCCTTCGCGATGCATCGGCGGCGCTCGGCGATGTCGCCCGCGCGCCCGCAGCCTCCATGCGAAGATCGCCGAGTACCACCGATGCCTCCCGAAGGAATTTACGCGCTAACGATTGTCAATATTAAGACATATGGCACCGATCCCAAATAAATTGGAAGCAGGTTAGGAGGAAAATGATGTAGATGATGATGAGATAGGTGATGTTGTTTGGTTGCGGTCTCGGTCAGATTGGCGGTGAATCTCCTTGAAATATCTTCTCCGACGCTTTAAAGCCTCTTCTAGCGTTAGGTATGCTGATTTGCATATTTGATGTGCAATGAGACAAAGAAGGGAAGCGTCGGTGGCGTAGTGCGTAAGAGCGTCGTCTCCCACCCGGGAGGCACTGATTCAATCCCCGCCACGTACCAATGTGTTGTCAAATTTTAAATTCATATGTACGTTTAATCGACGCTTTTACGGTGAAGGAAAACATCGTGAGGAAACCTGCACATACCTATGAACAAATTCTTAGGTTGTGTATGAAGTCGACCAACCCCACTTGGCTAGCGTGGTTGACCAAGGCCTAATCGCCCCTAAAGTGGGGTAGGCTCGAGCCCCTCGGTGGGGACATTATATGAGCTGTTGATGGTGATGGTGGTGGTGGTGAGACAAAGAAGGAGGGACATGAAAGATCCCAAGTGCAGTGCGAAGAACTCACGGGCCCATGATAAGTATATTGTTCAGTTCACACGTGATCATGACCGCAACAAGGCGACTGACACGTCGAGATTTTTTTTAAGTTATGCGGCTGGTAGACAAGCATATGGCCTGCCTGGTGGTAAGCAGCCACCGTAGACTATAGACGCTTGCAATTGCTAACCCCAGTCCCAATTCCTACCTCGTGAATCTCTGGTGACCTCCTCACCAACCGAAACACAACACCACAACAAAGAAACTAGTTGCCAAATTTCTTAGTTCGCGTTGGGATGGTAGCCACTGTTCTTTTTTCCGCGTTCACACCAATCATTTAGCCCATAATTAAGAAATTGTGTTATAGATACTAGATAACTAACCTTTTTTTAATACACATAATAACTTTAGATATTTTTATAAATAAAATAAATC
Source organism: Elophila nymphaeata (assembly GCA_955850985.1). Classification (NCBI taxonomy): domain Eukaryota; kingdom Metazoa; phylum Arthropoda; class Insecta; order Lepidoptera; family Crambidae; genus Elophila; species Elophila nymphaeata. Next base: position 10,895,846 of record OY039070.1, read on the forward strand.
TGTAGACAACCATGACTCGTCAACAAATATTCGTGTTCGTGACACAAAGATTGGCAGCTGTCAGGATTCGAACCTGGATCGCTTGATGTGTAGGCAGCTATACTGAGCACTTCACCACCACGGCGTCAAAACACACGGCGGCGTGTTTGTTGGTGACAACGTAAACCTGCACGCATAGTCCTTAAAAGGAAGGGAGATGGTGGGATTAGGAAATAAAGCTCCTCGGAGCACTCGCCGTGGTACAGACGACAGAATGCGCAGCGACGCAATACTGCGACTCAATTGGGGAGGCTCAAAATGTTATATAAAGTTCTGCTCAATACCCTTTGGCATTATAAGCGTCATAGGGAATATTTGATATCACCAACAAGAAGCTGTAAATTGTCTTTGATCCCTATCACTCAGCAATACTTTATGTGAAATACAAAGGAGTTTAGGAATAGGCTTATAGGAATCGGTTTCAGTATCACGAAAAGAAATTTAAGCTTTCGTTAAATTGACTGGCGAAGAAAAAGTGTTTAATATTTTCCGGAGGCGATATTGATCAGGGGTCTTTACAGGTTGACAGGTAAACGTAGTAGCGATAATACTTTCCTGGAGAAGTCAAAACTCGAGGCACTGATCGATACAATCGGCCCGCGGCATTGCTCAACTTTTCAATTACTTCTTGGCAGTTTAATAACGTGACTAGCGATTCTTTGGAAAACGTACTATTCGAACTCGAGGTGCCGAATTGAAAATGAGCCGATAGATTGCATAAGATTTTTAGATGCACGATTATTTTGTATATATTACGCTTTTACCTATGAAAATAACATTTTTTACAATTTTTGTCTGTCTGTCTGTCTGTTTGTTCCGGCTAATCTCTGAAACGGCTGGACCGACTTTGGCAGGTAGCTGGTGTAATAAGGAGTAACTTAGGCTACTTTTTTTTTCTTTTGGTAAATTCTACGCGGACGAAGTCGCGGGCACAGCTAGTTTTTAAATAAAATGCTTATTGTGTGAACTATAACCTTTTACTACTCACGCTTGGAAGTTTCGTCACCTCTATGTTTTTTTATGATACATGTATGGTACAAACACGAGCGAAGAAAACAAATGCTTATTGAATAATTTATCACTTTAACCGCTCTAAACGGTGAGCAATTCGTACAAAGAGGTTTTCCATGTCGCGGTGCATATTATTACAATAATTCCACCTTAGTGTTATAGACAAACATAATATTATTTATCTATAAGTAAAGGAATTTATAATCTATGGCGACAGTTTTTTAATATTGTATCCGTTTCCGGAATAAGTTATACTCTCTCTTCTACGGTTGCCAATGGCGCCGCGTTGTTTGTAACTGAGTGGTCAAATAAATATAATATTTACAGCAACAAGTCTTTCTCTCTGTCCATAACAGAGAAGAAATTGGTCCTTCGAGTGTCTGTCAATAACAGAGGAAGATTTTGGGCCGTCGGGCGAAGGAAGTGTGTAATAGTGGCCCCGTCGTCGTTCGTGCTATACCCGGGCGAGGTGGTCAGCAAGATCCAAAAAACCCTTTTGCAGAGCAAAGCCCAGCGTAATTGTGAGCGAAATTGCACGCAATACATTGCAACAATTTGCATCAAGTAAGATAAATAAAGTGATAAAATCTAAAAATCATAAATCGTCACATCGTGTCGTGTTCCTGTGCGCGGGAACCGCGCAGATATTTCTTGCGGCGCGGGAATTTTAACTCCGCCAATCAACGTGCTCCTACTATTGGTAGGAAAGAGATAGGCAGTAGCAGCCGGGCGTGGGTGCGAGCGAGACGAAAATACGCGCAGCGCGGACGCCAAGCAGCTCTTCCGCAGGCAAGCGTTGCTGTGCAATACCGGACGAACAACGCCCATTTTCCGCCATTTGTGTGTGTGTAATTGTATCGCGTACCGTATAGATCTGTCGACTGCACTATCCAAGCATCGTATTCGTAATAATTCTATCATTTACAGTGTTTTGTTGTAATAATATTTATTGTTAACAATTTCCGAGGTACACAAATACATCACACTTACTACTAAAGTCCTAATTTAAGTTTATTATGGAAAAGTTAAGTTTAAGTACCTTAGTTGCTAATAGAGGCTACATAAAAGGTGTGATAACGCGCATTGCGCAATATTGCAATGTGGAAAATTTGGAGAGTATCTCGGTGGAACTACTCCAAGAAAAAAGGAAGAGGCTTCACGAGGCATTTGTAGAATACGAATCCTTAAACAAACAAATTCTTATATACACTTCTGATGAAGAAGAAGATTATGAGGGATATGAGGGTAAGTACTATACTAGCATTTCTTTGCTAGACTATTATCTGAGAAGTGCAAAGGCCGACAAGCCTCCTACTGAACAATCAGTATTCAAAAGGGAGTTTAGTAACTTACCTAAAATTCAAATAAAAAATTTTAATGGAAAAAATATAATAGATTATTATCCATTTATAAATATGTTCAAATCTGTCATAGATCGTGACCCAAAGCTTAGTGACTGTGAAAAATTGTATTATTTAAGATTTTTTCTTGAGGAAGAGGCTTTAGATTTGATAAAAAATTTACCTTTAACAAATGAAAATTACTTAGTAGCATTAGATTTGATAGATAAAAGATATAATAACATTCCAAAAATAATAAATTATCATATCAACAGCATATTAGACCTTCAACCATTTTCAAAGTGTACGGCTCATAATTTACGTTCATTAGTTAGTACCATTAACTTGCATTTAGCTGCTTTAAAAAATTTGAAACAGCCTACTGAGTTTTGGGACACACTGTTAGTAAATATACTCTCTAAAAAGGTGGACCCATACACTTTCAGAGGTTTTTATTTAGAAAGAAATATAAAGGATATACCAACTTTATCAGAATTTCTTAATTTTTTAGAAAAAAGGGCTTTGGCTCTTGAAAATACTAATGATACTCAAACAATGTCAACGTCTATAGGGACAAAACCTAAGAGAGTGATGAGTGGTGCTGCAATATCGCCTGCCTCCAACTCTTCAGTAATATGTAAGTATTGCAAGCAACAACACAAATTATATCAATGTGCTAAATTTAAACTATGTAATGAGCAAGAGAGGTGTGAATTTGTTAAAACAAATAAATTGTGTGTACTGTGTTTAAATCAGCATCAAGGAAAGTGCTTATTGCGCATAAGGTGCACTGTATGCAAAAAGGGCCACAATACACTTTTGCACTCGCTGGCTTGCAAGATTGAAGAGACTGTTCCCGTTGACAAAGGTGTTGCAGTCACGATGTACAGTGCTGTACCAACTGAAAATGTTTTGCTTCCTACTATTATGGTACGCTTAGTTAGTAAAAGTGGTACTTTTATTTATGCAAGAGCGCTATTAGATAGTGGCTCACAACTCTCATTTATTACCTCAGAATTGGTCTCAAAAATAAATTGTAAACTTTTTAATTCTAACCAGCTGGTGTCTGGTGTCATGGGAGGCACAAATAGTGTGTCAAAAAAGGCAGATGTACTCATACATGCTTCTGCAAATAACTATTCAATAAAAACATCATGCTGTGTTGTAAAAACCATCACATGTAACTTACCACAAGAAAGCTTTCATGCATCCAAAGTCAATATTCCATCGCATATAAATTTGGCCGACAAAGACTTCAATAAAACAAAAGAAATTGCTTTACTATTAGGTTGTAATATATTTTTCCAGGTTCTACAGCGTGAGACAATCCCCGTGACACCAACAGGCCCATACCTAATTAATACCTCCTTCGGGTATGTTGTTGCTGGCAGTTTGGCCACTTCATCGGTTAATAAGGTACAATGTTCCAATTTTTGTGTTCAACTTAGTAAAGATCAACCAGTTGTCTTATTAAATGAAACAATAGATAATGACCTAATTGAGTTAAACCACAACATGTCAAAGTTTTGGCAATGTGAAGAAGTTCCTAATATTTATAAAGAATATGGTACCGAGTGTGAGTTGGCAGAGCATAGTTTTCAAAGTTCAATAACCTTAATAAACAAGAGATTTTCAGTTGCCTTACCTTTAAAGTTAGAGTTAGAAAATATACAGTTAGGTGATTCATTCCAATATTCCTTGCAAAGATTCTATAATCTTGAAAAACGATTAATTAAAGATGATAATTTGTATGTTGAATATAAGAAGTTTATGCATGATTATTTAAGGCAAGGACATGCCAAATACATTGACATTGGTAAATATAACTTAAATGCAGGAAACACTTATTTTATACCCCATCATGCTGTGTTAAATCCAAATAGTAAGTCAACACCTGTCCGAGCTGTCTTTGATGCTAGCATGAAATCCAAAAATGGCATGAGCTTAAATGATATTTTACTTAAAGGCCCCGTTGTCCAAAGTGAACTTTTTGACATGTTAGTTTTATTAAGAACATACAAATATGTCCTGCTTTGTGATATTAAGGCTATGTTCAGACAAGTGTTGTTACATAATGAGTATTGTTGCTTGCAAAATATCTTTTGGCGTGACCATCAAGGTGAGAATGTCAAATGCATTCAATTGCAAACCGTTACCTATGGCTTAAAAAGTTCTTCTTTCTTAGCAACTCGCTGCTTAATTGAACTTTCAAATTTATTTAAGGACAAATACCCATTAGCATCATTTGTATTAAAACATTCAACTTATGTGGATGATATTCATTTTGGCAGTAATAATTTAGAAGAAATAAAAAATACAAAAAATCAGTTAATTTCAATTATGCAAGAAGGTAGTTTCATATTACATAAGTGGTGTTCAAACCACAAAGAACTATTGGATGACTTACCATTGGAGTCTTGTTATTTTGGTGATATAAGTTTTAATAAAGATGATATGTACTTGAAAACATTAGGGTTGACTTATGATGTAGGCACTGATATGCTTAATATGAAATGTCCAGAAACCACGGTCTTAACTAGCTACACTAAAAGACAAATGTTGAGTTTCATTAGTAAATTCTTTGATCCACTGGGTTTGGTAGGCCCTGTTTTGGTACAAGCTAAATATTTAATGCAACAAGTTTGGTACACTAAGTTAGATTGGGATGACGTATTGCCTGATTCCCTGAATAAGAAATGGGTTGAGTTTGCCCAAGATTTAGTGGTAATGTCATGTATTTGTGTACCTCGTAATATAAATATGCAATTGTCTAATACAATTGAGCTTGTTGGATTTGCTGATGCATCAAATATTGCATATGGCTGTTGTTTGTACATTAAAATAGTAGATTCGAAGAATAATGTAAAGGTCAATCTTTTATGTTCAAAGTCTCGCATTAATCCAAAAAATAAACAGTTGTCAACACCTAGGTTAGAGCTAAACAGTGCTTTGTTATTAGGTATGTTGGCTAAAAAAGTATATCAAATATTGTCTTTAAAATATGTTGTTAAAACATTTCTGTATCTGGATTCACAGATAGTGTTAGCCTGGCTGGGAATCGAACCGGCAAAATTAAACATGTATGTGGCTAACAGAGTGGAGAAGATCAGAAATTTAACAGCAGATTTTAAATGGTTTTATGTGAACACTAAGGACAACCCGGCAGATTGCTTATCCAGAGGAATCTCACCTAAGTTGTTGACAACTGATATTGGTCAATTATGGTTTTATGGCCCAACGTATTTAAAAAATATAAATTATATTCATTGTAATGCACAGAATAATAAAAATATGTCATGTAATTTACCAGAGTTAAAAAATATTTCAAAGGCATGTCATGTAAGTAATAATTTAAATACAATATACAACGTTTTAGATAAGTATTCTGATATAGAAAGGCTTACCAGGATTTTTTGTTATGTAAAAAGATTTATATACAACTGTAACAAACTAAATATTAATAACAAAAAGCAGGGAAATTTATGCCCTGAAGAATTAAACCTTGCCTTGCATACAATAATAAAATTTGAACAACAAAGACATTTTGTTGAAGAAATTAAATGTTTAAGAGAAAACTCTAAATTAAATACTAGTTTAAATATCTTGAATCCATTCATGGACTCCTCAGGGTTACTGAGAGTAGGGGGGCGTTTACAAAATGCTAATTTACCTTTTTCACAGCGCCACCCCATTATCCTTCCTAAAAGGTCTTTTATAACAAAATTAATAATTATTAAAGAACATTTAAGACTAAAACATGCTGGGCAAAGATTAATTCTTAGCAGTTTATATGAAAGATATTGGATAATTAATGCAAATAGAGAAATTAAATCTGTATTACATAAGTGCATTATATGTTTTAAGCTAAAGGCTAAAGCTACATCCCAACTGATGGGTTCCCTTCCATTTGATAGGGTCAATATGACTCGACCATTTCAAGTAGTAGGTACCGACTATGGCGGGCCATTTTATGTAAAGCAAACTCGCATAAGAAAGCCTGTAATTACAAAGGCTTATATTGTAATCTTTGTTTGTTTCACAACAAAGGCGATTCATATAGAATTAGCCTCTGATTTGACTACCGATGCCTTTTTAGCGTGCTTAAAAAGGTTTATTGCTCGTAGAAATAAGCCAACAAAAATTTATTGTGATAATGCCGCTAATTATAAGGGTGCACACAATGTATTGAATGATCTTTATAATATGCAGGCTTCCACTGACCATCAACATAGTGTTATTAATTACTGTAATTTAGAGAGGATTTCATTCCATTTCATACCCTCATACTCACCTGTGTTTGGTGGTCTGTGGGAGGCTGGTATAAAAAGTGTGAAATATCATATTAAGCGTGTGGTAGGCAGTTTGGTTTTAACTTATGAAGAATTGTATACAGTACTTGTCCAAGTAGAAGGCATACTTAACTCTAGGCCCCTGACCCCTATGTCAAGAGATCAGGATGACATGACATACTAAAGTAGTAATGGATCGGTGAATAGTTCGGCGATTATCGCTTTCAGGTGTTGGAGGGGGTTAGCGGATGGGCCTGCAGGTCTACTGTCTTGTCAAAAATAAAACAAATGTTAAAATAAGATATGTAATTAGAATTTATTTGTCAATATACAGTAAAGTGTAACTATAATTTGTAGTGGTTAGTTAAGATGAAGATTGGGGGACAATGTTTTTTATTTTTACATTCAAAAAAATTATTGTCTAAAGTTTAAGTACAGTCAGCCTAGGCCCCCAATCTGTTATAGACAAACACAATATTATTTATCTATAAGTAAAAGAATTGATAATCTGTGGCGACAGTTTTTTAATATTGTATCCGTTTCCGGAATAAGTTACTCTCTCTTCTACGGTTGCCAATGGCGCCGCGTTGTTTGTAACTGAGTGGTCAAATAAATATAATATTTACAGCAACAAGTCTTTCTCTCTGTCCATAACAGAGAAGAAATTGGTCCTTCGAGCCAATGTTTTTTATTTTTACATTCAAAAATAATAATTGTCTAAAGTTTAAGTACAGTCAGCCTAGGCCCCCAATCTGTTATAGACAAACATAATATTATTTATCTATAAGTAAAGGAATTTATAATCTATGGCGACAGTTTTTTAATATTGTATCCGTTTCCGGAATAAGTTATACTCTCTCTTCTACGGTTGCCAATGGCGCCGCGTTGTTTGTAACTGAGTGGTCAAATAAATATAATATTTACAGCAACAAGTCTTTCTCTCTGTCCATAACACTTAGTATAAAATGACGATATTCGGCTGGAAGTAGTTGGGTAATGAAAATATCTTCGTATTTAGTGTCTACGAATACGATTTGGTTTTAATGCTCGATGACTAGTTTAAAAAAATAATATCATACTGAGATCACCTTTCTGTTATATTTTATTTTTTATACCTTCTAATGCCTACTGAAACAGTATTTGTCTGGGTCCTTCCAAAAGAAGGCTTCGAAAGACTGCACGCTAAACATCGAGCGGGCGCAAGAACTCGCGTCTCGTGTCTCTTTTGAAAAATTATTCATACCGTGGGCGCGTGCGATGGGTGTTCATACTAGGTGGTAGACCCATATGTAGGGTCGTCTGGGTAGGCACCACCGTCTTTCTTATTTCTGCCGTGAAGCAGTTCGCTGTGTTTCGGATTGAAGGGAAAAGTAGCCAGTGTTACTGGGCATGGAGGGCATATGATAATATGCCCATCTTACATCTTAGGCCCCAGGATGGCAAACGCACTAGCGGTGTTAAGTGATTTACACTTAATATTGCAAGTGTCTATAGGCGGCGGTGACCACTTAACATCATCACGCGGCGGGTGGCGGGCGCTTGGGGCGGGCGGTTATAGTTTTATTCTAGTGATGCTAGAGGCATGGCGTAAAGAAGAAATGGACAGAGTTTTTTTCTTGACTGGACATGTCAGTTTTATCATACTCAAAATGTTAATTATTGCTTAAATTACCTAGATAAATAAACTATTCATATTGTCTATATGAAATTCAGTGACCATTCACCATTTCACACAGCATAACGACCGTCTGAGAAGTAGGTCCACACAAAACTAGGACAGAGTTAAAGCTTCTAAAAAGCGGTCAACATATTTACCTATTCTGGTGGGGTTGGCACAGGTGTAATAAATCAATTGTCATTAGTAGTGTTATGAAGATATTTCCCATTTTCATTTCTTTTTCTCGCGTTTCGCTCGAGGTTGAGGCTGAAAATCAGCAATTTTCTCTCGGGAAAGTAACTACCTACGCCGAACTTCAACCAAATCTATTTCTGGCTAGTATGAAGCGTCGGGGGTGTAGTGCGTAAGAGCGTCATCTCCCACCCGGGAGGCACTGGTTCGATCCCCGCCACGTACCAATGTGTTTTCAAATTATGAATGCATATGTACGTTTAATCGACGCTTTTACGGTGAAGGAAAACATCGTGAAGAAAACCTGCACAGACCTATGAAGAAATTCTTAGGTTGTGTGTGAAGTCGGCCAACCCGCACTTGGCCAGCGTGGTTGACTAAGGCCTAATCGCGCCTAATGTGGGGTAGACTTGAGCCCCTCGGTGGGGACATTATATGAGCTGTTGATGTGAGGAAATTTTTAATTTTAACGATGTCTAGCCTTTTACCACATTACCACTGAGATTTTGTGTCTGTGAGAGCTTTCGATACGTAGCTCAAGGGCGTGTTATAAGAAGCTTCCCTTCGATTCTCTTATTAGCTGACTTCAAAAAAAGGAGGAGGTTCTCGATTCGTGTTCATCTTTTTTTAGATTATGTTACCCGACCCGATTACTCGGTGCGAAAGCCAAGGTCTAAAGGTGCTAAATACAAAACGTGTATTTAGCACCGAACTAAAAAAAAAATATAATAAATGTATATAAATATATTTTATTTCTTCATTTGAGAAGATTCTTTATAGAAGGTGTTATTTTAAGTCTAATTGCTTGATATAATTACGATACTCTATCTGAAGCTCTGATATAAAAGCTCTACGAAGCTACAATTTATTACTTTACCTTTATTTTCCAAGAATCCACTTCGTAATTCGGGAATCGCCACGATTGTTATTCTTTAAAGATTCGGTCATCATTATTAGAAACACGTACCTTTTATTTAAACAAGGTTTTTAAAAATTCTGCCTGTATTACTCTCTGTGCCAAATTAGCAACGACAACACAAAAAAATCTTTATTTTTAGAATTACAAAGTGTGAGAGGTTTAGGGATAAGTTGGATATTAAGCAGTTCATAATTATTGCAATAATAATTTACTCCTTCTTCTTCTTCATTTAAATAAATGGCGATCGCGACACATAATTTACTACCTTAATATTACATAATAGATTACGCATTTCGCCAATATCAAATGAAATTGTACTTATACTAACAGACATTTGTACGGTTGATTTGGTTTAAAAATAGAGTCTCTCAACAAGTGTTTTTACAACAAGAAAAACTACCACGAAACTACTCTAATAACTATTCTATTCCTAATTAATGGCGTCGCGATACATTAAACGTACGCATTTTTCCAATGTCAAGTGAAAATGTAACTAAAGTAACAGTAATTGTACGGTTGATTTGGGTTAAAAATGGAGTCTCTCAACACGTGTTTTTACAACAAGAACTCGGGAGAAACTCCTCCAATAAAAATCCAAAAAGGACTTACGAAGTCCTTTTTGACAGATGTCAGATAGAACATGGGAAGTGAAGTATCTATAAACGTTTGTATTGATGTATATTTATATGTTTGTTACTGGAAATATTCTACGTACCTAAGGCTTTATTTCACTAGCACATAAAACAAGAGGTCAAAAGTTAACCATCAATGTTTGACATTTCTTCCATACAGTAATGCAGCTGAAAGCTTTTGTGAAAACCCAGGAAGTTACATTAGCTCTATATTGTATTCTTTTAGATATAACATAAAATCATAATAATATATCCTACATACAAAGACAGAATACAATACAACAACATTGTCTTTTTCGCTGTAAACCGCAATAAGGGTACAATAGAAGACTCCAATGATAAATCGTGCAGTTTGTCAAACGTCAAGGGAAGAGGTTTTTGTTCGTCTCTTCTGCAATTTATTAAAGCTGACCGCAGAGCGGATTACTCTCGAGTTAGGAGCGACGGTCATATAAATATTTACTCCCTCCCTAAATAGGGGTATTTAGCCCCTCCTTGCTATCGAAGGAGGTTTAGGCCGTAGTCCACCACGCTTGTCCAATGTGGATTGGTGGACGGAGTGTAAGGTAATCAATACCCCTTTGCTGATCCATTAGTCGCCTTCTACGACACCTATTGGAGGATATGGGGTGATGTTATTCTACTCTCGGCATCAGACGTTACCAGTAATTATAAGAACAGTTAACAAGAATTGTGCTTAAACTGATTTTATAAACTCTACATGCTATACTCTTATATTGGTAATCCTATGAATAAATAAATAAATAAATAAACTATACGGCTTCAAACCTTACCTTATACCAGTATTGTCAATATCAAGACACACTGCACCGACTCCTTATAAATTGGGGAGTAGGGTAGGAGGAAGAGAGAAAACAGTGTGTTTGATGTTATTTTCAAACCTTAAATATGAAGAAGAAAAAGGCGATGATGTATTTTTATCACAATAAGATTCTTGATTCGTTATTCCAACAGTAAAGCAAGTTAATTGATGTTGCTCAAGTCCCTATTCAGTACGGAAAAAAATATACGAAGCAAGCTTTTCAATTTAATGTTGCGCTTAGAAATAAAATATTTTATTAAACGGCAAATCTCTGTCACCTCTGAGTCGTAATTTATATCTTGTAATTAAATGATCGTTTTTCTTCTCTTATTAAATGAGTCTGTGTATATATCAAGTACATGATTGACCTGAATTTTAATGTAAAACAGAGGGTTTGTAACGACAGATGACGGACGAGAGTTTTTTCTAGTCTTTTTGGATATTTCACTTTTGAAGAAAATTGTATTTACGATAATGTTATCGCAGTGCCACAAATAATATAATAAATTGCTACATTATTCAAACATTCCAATTCATGACATATAAAAATATTAACAAATCAACTTTATATACACCTACCTTCATATATCCGACGTGTATCATCATAATCATCATAACAGCCTTTATAATTCAACCCACTGCTGGGACACAAGGCCTCTCCTTGTCATCGAAGGAGGCTAAGGCAGCAGTCCACCACGCTTGCCCAATGTCGATTAGTGGACGGAGCATAAATTGATCAATACCCCTTTGCTGATCCATTAGTCGCCTTTTACCACACTAATTGGAGGATATGGGGTGATGCTATTCTACTTTGCCAGCATCACATGGCTGACGTGCATATTTTTGAACAATATGCTGATATTTTTAATCAATATAAATAAAACAAATGGTAAGTGTACAATAATACAATGTAATGATGCAAAAATGATGTTTTGAAATCATTACCAAATTGTAAGCTGTGGAGTTTCTTTCGCCATTTCTTCTCCATCTCAGCATATTAATAATTATTTCAGTAAAATAATTATAATATCGTGTCGAAATGGTGGTAGTTGACGATTTAAAAGTACTCAGCAAAGTCCATTAAAATTAAGAACTTTTTAATTTTTATTAATTTTCACAACAATAGGTATTTATTTGATTTGGACATTTCCTAAACACTAACAACGATTAAGCTAAACAATCAAACACACAAGTTTTCTCATTGTCTCTATTTGGTACCATTTCCCTTTATTGCCCTTGGATATTGGAATGTAATAGACTTTATGTCGCTTATTATAATGAAACTTCATGTGTATTTTCAAATGATGAATATGGAACAATTATAATACGATATGATACGAACACGAACATCTTCCTTTGAACATAATCATGTTCATATATGGAAACAACACTGAATGTTATGAAAGAAAATTCAAACGTTTAAAGTACGCTTCTTGAAATAGATCCTTTTCTGCATGAGTTCTCGATTCATCGTTTGGTGTTTAGAATAAAGTTTATTCTATAAAAAGAAGACATGTTAATAATATATAACGGGAATTGCCATTACAGACGTGTGACATGCCGTTTTGTTGTCATTTCATTAGTGCATCAAGCGTGCATTCATCGAAGTACAAATAATATTTTTTTTCGTAGTATTGTTGTTACATACACGTGTCCCCATGTACACATATACATTGCTCGCAAAGCGATAGGTCCACTAGCTGGGAAGACATAGAAAAATTGCCGCGAGCTCGAATTTAGACCATTTTTCAAATAAATATTAAACATATCTTCTTGCATATAACATTGTTATAATATCGTTATTATATCTTGCATTTTTGTGTTATTATATAGTAAGTATATTAAATGAGTATAATTTCAAAAACATTGTAAAAATCCTCATTAAAATTTACCAATTTATATTTTTTTTTGTATCTATTTTCAATATGATATCTTAATTTTTTATTTGTTTAGGTTCTATAGTGGTTTAGGATAGTATATTTTCTATTGAAAAAAGAATTTTCGCAAAGTATAGTTTGCCATTATAATGCTCGTATTTTATCTGAAAGATAGCTTTAACCTGCATTTTCGTAAAACTGTGCCATAAGATTCTCCTAAAAGCTAGTAAGCTTTACAAAACTATAAATGTAACTTAATATATCGCTCTGTAATGGTTTCAATCAAGAATTAATCTTCCTATAATCCATAATTTCTTTGCAAAGTCTGTTCACATCGCTTCAAAATAAGGTCTGAAAAATCCACAAAATGTGGCAATTTGACATAAATCGAGTGCACGCCCTTATTAACTTTATGATTTCATTTTATATTGCGGTTAGTTGAATAAGAGATGCAGGGCACAGTGGATTAGCAGCTTGAATTCGACGCGCAAGAACAGGGACAGTACTTTACAAAATATCGTAGTCAACTATCACTAAGTTTTCATACTGTTCTTTTTCTAGTGGTGGTAAAGGCTTACACGCTTATTAAATCGGAAAAGGTTTTCTCTTTTTACTGCGAAAAAAAGACGATGGACTATGGTCCGTAGGCATTTCGTAGTCGCTGTTCCGTAGCGTTCACAGTAAATAATAGTTTAAAAAAACTAAAAAATCGGGAGTTATCTCCCCCTGACTTTCTCGTATACCGGAAACCACTCAAAGGTCGATAGAAATCTTATATTTTGATGTCATACATGCATGTTAAATTTTGGTCAACCATCCGAGTACCGACTGCGCACTTGGTTGCTTAACTTTCGTGATCGACGGCTCAATATTTGATAGACACCTTATATTTTGATGTTATAAACGTATGTTAAATTTGGTTGCAATAACTTAAAGCATGCTCCATTATCGTGCTAACGCATAGACACACACACAGACATAATTCCAAAAAAAATATTTTTGGACTCAGGGAAGTCCAAAACGTGTAAATCCGTCAAAATCTCGAGGGCGAATTTTTTGACGATTACAAGACTTCCTCTATACTACGTATACGAGAAAGTAAAAACACGCTTTTATATTAAATCGGACTATAAAGTGAAAAATAACTTTTTAGTATAGAAACTAAATGACGAACGAAAAGTATAATTATTATTTAGAGAAAAGCGCGGGGTGCTCAATAACACTAGTTCTTGAAAATATTCGATCGGTACAATTAAATTGAGGTGACGACCTGGGTGTACCGTGCTAAGTCTCGTCTCCGTTTTAGTGGAAAACAGGCCTTAAACGTGTGTTACAAGTAGAGTTGAAAAAACTTTTGCAATTCTCCAAAGAGTTGAACACAATGTTCCCTAATACATCAGTTCGAGACTTTTACTATCTATACTGAAACATGAAACGGCTCAGATGTTCATTTGTATTACTCGTGTATCCAGCCCGTCATTACTGGCCGGAGTAACTTACAGCTAGTATTAAATTACGGGTTCAAAGACAAATTGCGGCAACTTGGCAACAAAGAACTTTTAAAAGATTAAAGATCGCTATCGGCTGAGGAAAGAGTTTTAATTGATGAATCTCCGGGGCGGGGTTTTTCTTATTTGCAAGTGAACCCAAGAGGGATATTTCTATTACTTTGAAAGTGTTTTGTTAACGTTACCTTTTTATAAGTTTATCCGATACCAATAATTATCTTGCTCTTACTACATACTGCTTTTGTAAGTTTTTACTACATCAAACTTGTACAATAACCGTTGAAGTTATTTTGGTATGTAAAAGGTGCTACGATATAAACCAATTCTTAATGGGTTTTGTACTAGATTGTCATTGTGAATATTTGGAAAGGGAAAGCTATGTGTCTGAGACCGCCATTTTGTTTACTTATATATACGGTCTGAGGTATTTAGCTAAGTTTCAGCGTTTAGTTATGATAATAATTGATTTTTGTAGAAAACAGGGCGGACAACGAATCAAATTTTATTTAACTTTAAGCTAAAATAGTTATTTTTTTTGTTAAGTTGGTACATGAGATAAAAATTAATTCAATAAATTTGTTTTTGAAGTTAATTGGAACTGCCGAGAGGATGTGAACACAGCTCCTCTTGTACATTTTGCGTGTGGTGCTCATTCTGCGTGTTTTGCGTATTGCTCATTTTGCGTGTCGTGCACATTTTGCGTATTGTGTACATTATGCTCCGAAAGGATTTTTTTCTACTGTATCATTTATATCATCGCCATGAATGGTTCATGGCTATTTTTTATAACCAAGCGGAGAGAACCTATTGCTTTAGAGCAAAGACTATTTAGTACTCCGTGCTTTAGAGTATTGAAATTGTTAGGTACTACTTACTATCTAATTTATTTATAACTTAGTCGCTTTCTTTGCTTTTATTCTTAAAAAATAACCAGTAACCTTACTGATGATACCTATATTAATTAAACGGTATTAAGTTTTGATCATAGTACCCAGTAAAAAAATTGATAACAGTCCGAAATTAATGAATATCGTTTGGTGTATTTTAGGATTTTTCCATAGTTCGGGTTTTTTCAGTAATTTACAAATCAATAGTGGAAGACACATTCGACACATTGGGCGTGTGGTGTAAACTCTGCATAGAAATATAACGCTTCTAAATAGTATTTTTTTTAATAAATTGTTCATCCATGCCCTTGGCTCATGAAACTGTGCCGAATTGTCTGATAATTCACAAAATATACTTCTGTTTTCAAGGTATAAATCCCGTTTTCTCACATTTAAAAAATAGCAAAATTTAATGAGTATATTCCACTAGGTGGTATTAGTAACAGGCATCCCAACGCGATGACAACTTGAGTATACGTGCCGCACTAGCCAACATCACCTTGCCGACCTGGAAGGTGTTTTTCACAACTCTTGACACATGACCTAGCTTTGTTTGAAAGAGGGAAAACATGTGCTGGCAGAAAATTCCTTTTTTTATTGTGCGACATAGAAAACAGTCACCGAATTTCTTTTTAACTTTTTTATACTAAAGATGACAAACAATTTGACGGCCCACCTGGTGGTAAGTGGATACCGTCGCCTTAAAGCTACCATACAAGGAAAAAATCACTTGGTTTTGCAGGTGCGTTGTCATCCTGAGACCTAAGATGATATGCCTTCTAATCCCACACACTGGCACACCCTTCAAACCCTTCCCCCCTTCAAACCGAAACACAGCAGAGGTGGTGCGGTGGTACCTACCCAGACGACCCTACATACAGGCCTACCACCAAGTAAATAACTAAACTTTATATAATTTAATTAATTTTCTTTATAACTTGACTATGTAGAATTATTTCAAGTTATAAACCTATTTGATACCTACTTGATACCTATTTGTTATAATGTTATAAACTATGTTTGACAAGCGCTGATGTTAAGCAGACAAAACAGTCTTTAAGACCATATATACATACGTTCACGCTCATAGTGATGTTAAGCAGAGTCTTAGGTAACATATCGTAACACATAAAGCCACATGTGGTGGTATGGGCCATGCAGTGTCTCCAGATAGTGATACCTGTGGTGATACGTTGGTAGACTATCGCTTGATAGCCTGTAAGTTATAGCCTAAGCAGAGCTGAAATCTATAAATCTGTATGTATAGGTGAAGAAAAAAAATTGTACCACTTTTTAAACACGCACGAAAAATTTGGCATAGTAATAGTTCACATAGCGTGAGCGTAAAAATATATTATTATTATATAGAAAAGACCAGCTCATAAATAAAATTTACATATATAATACCTGTTACAATAAAGGTTATAGGATAAAAAACGACCAGTAAAAATTACTTCTTCGCCATCAAAATACAATTACGTGTCCAATTTACACCTAAAGCGATTACTTTAAAAATACGTACGACGAACACGACGAATTTGGCATCGTTATAATCATGAATGGTCCCAAATTACAAGCTCAGAACATAAATCTGCCAAGATAGAAGACATCTTGCCCTCACCAAACTTGATTTAGAGCAAAATCCAAGTTTCGTGTATACAAGTTTGTGTTGAAGGAATTTTTATTCAAACAAAAAATATTTGTACAACAAGAAGTCAAAGTGAATGAAGATTTTTTATTGAAGTAGACCTTTTTCGGTGTTTCGTAAATGGGATGCTAACACGGTCTCGGAATATTGCTTTTGCCAAAGGAAAAAAAACCCCAATTGTCGCTTTGTATTTTAACTAAAATCTTTATTGTGACAAATGTTTGTTTTTATAGTTTCTGAGGGTCTAGGCAAGTGGCAAACGATACCACGTTTCTATGTTTCGATCGTATGAAATATCAGTTTTTGACTACTACTATATACTTTCTCACTAATACGTCAGTTTCATAAATTATGTTATTTTCGTCAAGCGTTCGGCGCAATCGATTAGTCACTTTTCTAGGCCCTAGGCGATATTGCTGCTTGAGTGGTAAGATTATGCGGTCGTGTATTCTGCGCAACACACATAGGTACTGTCAGAATCAGAGGTAGATGAACACTTTAGTACCTTGTCTTAATAAATCATTCATACAACAATGGTGGAAACTATTACTGCACAAGCGCTGGCGTTGTTATGACATAATCACTTTAAACTTTGGCATTGCATGATTGACATGAGAAAAACGTGATTAGATTCCGCTTGTCACTACGGTCGGTGTAACCCAGCTGAAACGTCAGGCATTTAAAAGGTATTCTAATCGTTAATTCTTACTTTTACTCATGCTGATATGCCATGGTACTAAAATGTTCTGATGCTGACTGTACAGCTCTAGAAAGAAAATTACCTTTATGTCTATGTTTTGATACTCGCAGGGGAATCAAAATAAAAGGCCAGAAGCAAACTAAAGGGAAAAGTCGTGAAAAGCACATTTATACTTACATTACAAAAATACATACCTTTTGTGACTACGTATATAATCTTTGGCGCGTAATTCCTACTCGACACTTGACTGGTTTTCCGGTAAAGAGAGACAACGTATCAACAAATTGAAGGTAACTGCGATAAATTATCATCAGCTGATGTGTAAGCTCGTTTGCATAATAATATAAGAAAAATTACACACATTATTAACTGTAGCAATTTCGCCGTAGTTAACAGGGCACACGTTAGCTATTTATCAGATAATTTCAGGCATTGTAATATCACCTTGGGCTGTTGCTATTGTGATAACGTTCAATTTATTGCGGTCCCTGTAATTGCTTCGTTGGGATATGACTGCGTAAATTTTTATAAGCACATTTTTTCTCTTTTGTATTCATGAGAGATAGCCGATCTGTTAAAGTGCTCATAACAGAGGAAATAAAATCAGAGTGTAAAACTGAATACCGATAAAACTGCTCCGATATGTCACCACTCCGACAGTTTCCCCATCACGTTACCAGGGTCCGCCACGATGAGGCTTCCGGACGTGGACTGGACTGTACATTACACCAACAGGACACTACTGTGACTTAATTTGACAGAGAGATAGAGAGTCGAATAAAGATTCCTTTATTTCAATCAACTATGAATGATTTCACATTAAATTAAAAAATACAACTTAAAACTGAAGCTATGAATAAAAGAAAATTACAAATTAAATTTAGAAATGACAGATAAATTTAAAATTTGCATTAGATTGATGTGAAGTGTACTGTTGTAGTAGTGATCCGTCTGGACTGCGTCTTGTTGGTATTCGGTTTTACACTCGAATAAAAATCTGTTTGCTTTCATGATTGGTACTTATCATCAATCCTCGGAATCTTTATCATAAAATCCTGACTATCCTAAGGTTAACAATAACTAAATAGATTGGATGACCCACGAATGATCACAGAAACAAAAATATTTTAACTTTTCGGCATTCCCTTCTAAAGCAAGTACTGAAAACTTGTTGCCATTTGAATAGTTATATTTTATACTAGGTGGTAGACCCATGAAGAGTCGTCTGGGTAAGTACCACCGCCTTTCTTATTTCTGCCGTGATGCAGTTCGCTGTGTTTCAGATTGAAGGGAAAGGTAGCCACTGGGCATGGAAGGCATATTGCCTTAGTCCCCAGGATGGCAACGCACTTGCAGTGTTAAGTGGTGTACTACATTGCAAGTGTCTATAGGTGACGGTAACCACCTAACACCAGGTGTGCCGCAAGTTCGTTTGGCATCTCGTAATTTAAAAAAAAAATATATTATTCGTGTACTAAATAGATATCAAAGAGATCATTGATCATTAACTATCGTAATCGCTAGAAGACTGGACAAGACTACATTTTTAGTCTTCCGCGTGGATGTTCGACTTTTGACTTCAGTTATTTACACCCGTATTCACAAACATTACTATGAGATCAATCGACACTTGAATAAGAAACGAACCAATCACAGAGCTCTATTCAAGGCCATTGCGTTGAATAGAGCTCTGTGATTGGTTCGCTTCTTATCCAAGTGTCGAGTAATCTCATAATAATGTTTGTGAATACGAGTGTCAATCGTCTAATCACATAAGTAGTGATTAGACACACAATAAATTTAAACAAACAAAGAGAAACCATGGATTTTAAATCTATATACGAAAAAGATTCTGAACCACCGCACCAAGGGAACACTTGTCGGTGTCGAGTAAAGGTCATAGCATACTTATCGGAACTCGGAGCCATATCGCCTCTTTTTAATATGAAAATGAGGGCTTTCTCAAGGAGGATTGGTGTCAGATAGGCGACCAGTCATAAAACTATGCCACAAACTATAGCAGTATGCATCGATATCAAATAAATGGGTTAGGATAGAAAGAAGGGGGTCCACGTTCGGAAGCCTCCTCTTGGCGGACCCTGGTAACGTGGTGGGTTTGATGTCAAGTGTCTCCTTGGCATTCAAAGTCACATGCCGTCGAGTTGTTTTTGTTTTCCCACCATGGCTACTTCCGGACGGCCCTTTTCAGGACAACAACCGCGCCCGAAGTCCCCCGGGTGCGGTCCGATGGCTGCTCCCGGTGTCCTCGTCAGGAGGACGCGCCAGGTCGAGCAGCCGTCGGTGGAGGAGTGGCTGCTGGCCACCAATTGGTGCAAGGAGTGCCTAGACCGGCAGTGTTGGGACGGCCTCGGTGTAGTTGCGCTCACGTGCGCAGATCCCGAGACGTCCCGTAATAGAGCACTGAAGGTCAGTCCGGGGAGGATGTTTAGTGGGTATGGAGGGAACGCCTTTACCTCGAGTTCCACATATTCCCTGCGGTTGGCATCACCCCGCAGGGACGATGCGTAAATGCATTTAACCTCCCCGTCAACATTAAAAGGGTAGGGAGAAGAAGAATTACCTCGAACAACGTCACTATATCGCACCGGTTTTGGAAGTATTTCTACGAAGTATTACTACGATTAAAATAAGTAGTAAATATACGTATCTCCTTCGCTTATTACAAATTTCACCATTCTAATATAGCGTTACAGTTTTCATTTCTATCATTTGAATATGACAGTCTTTTTCCTCTAAAAATAATAGCCAATCAGAGAGCTGTCTTAAAAATATCTCCCATTAAATTAAAGTAACCCTTGACGAACGATTTCATTTATTACCTGTCCTGAAAAAAGACTTGTTTATGATCTTTCGAAATTAGGTTTCTGTTTAGTAATATTATTTTAAATATTATGTTCAGGTACTATTTAGAAAGAAATCACAACGGCAAAGGAGATTAAGAAAAGTAACTTTGTTACTTTTAATTATGTTGATCCATGTCAAATTTTACGGAACTTTACGTTTACGGATTTAAATGGCGAGTAGGTGGGTTTTACCGCTTGTTATTTTGGCTGACGTTCTTCCCGCAATCACTAACGCAATAATAATTTAGTTTTTTAAAACAATTTAAGTCTAGATACGCAGCAGCGTGTCCAGCCAAGTGAAAAAAGGAACTGGCAACGCGCCGAGTGTAATACTATAATACACGGACTATTTCGTTCTACTTTTGACCCTTTATATGGGACATCTACATACATGAAATTTTTCATATTTATTAAAACTCCCTAGCGTGTGAATTTTTTAAATTTTATTAATTCAGCTCAAACGTTTATTGGTATATTAACGTTTAAAACCCGGATTTCTAATGACTGGCTCACTCACTCATAAAAACCTAACTCACTTTTAGATGATCTAGAAACTTGATATTTGGTACCAAAGTAAACTAATACACATAAAAATGAAAAAATCTGACAAATCAAAATGATTGATAATTAGTATCAACAAAATAATAACGTCAAGTACGAAAGTAAGATCATTCAAATAAAGTCAAGATAATAGTTATTACGTGTCAGGAGAAATCACATATTGATTAAAGTAGTAATTTCTTTACAAAAAGTAATGATATCCCATCAAAACCATAAATGTGAAGTCGAGAACGACGCATAAGTCAATATTAAACTTGGCTCTTATTTCACATTATAGTTTTGTTGGGATATTTATTTCCCTATTGTAAGAAGCTTTAAAATTATTATAAGTATTTGTATTTTTATGTTTTAAAGCATAACGGATAAGGTAATCACCCTATCACTAAATGCGGGAACGCAATGTCATTAACACTATTGAAAATATGGAGGTAGCTATCCAGGCGGACTTAAAACATGCCAACATTTTCTTAGTAAGTACCCGAGATTACAATAACAAATTAGGCCTATCCTCTTCCGCCGCAGTATAAAATTTAGTTACCCATTCAACCTTAAATATATTCACAGCCCATTTGATGAAAGGTTTATTCTTAGAATGGAAAAGAAGTTTCGTAAGATACTTTTTTCACTATGTTTTCTGTTCAACTACCAAAATATTGTAAGGAGAAAGTTTTAACGACACCCAATCCGGTCTTTATTCTGTTTTTATGTCTTAACCGACCACTCTGGTGGATAATTGTTGTTGTAAATGGGAATATTATTTAAAGTAGCTAAGCAAGATGTCAGGATATTACTGGCGCAGAAACAGAATAGAATTAAACTTTATTTGTATCATCGAAATAATGATATTTATAATAGGGTGGTTCCTGGGGCGCTTAATTTTTCGTGTCACAGGCCAATATAATCTATATTATTTAGATTATTATATTAAAATAATTGTCAAAACCTTGAAGAACTACTACTCTCTTGAGGCATCATAAATAAAACTGCTTAGTTGTTGTTTTAATATAATAAAATCACATTTGAAACCTGAAATCGGGGGCATTTTACCGATTTTCGACGTGTCACACGCGTTTCGCTTGCAGTATTATCGTTAATATTATTTTAACTATACATGATATTACTATAATTTATATATCATTAAAAAATACAGAAATGCCTCTATTGTAATATAAAATTTTGTTTAAAAACCTAGCAATTTAGAGAAGTTGAGCCGTTGTAAACATTTGTCACGCGGCGGGCTTAAATTGAACCCCACGACAAGATGGGAGTATTTCAGTGGTGTAAAAATGAGATAAACCTTCAGTGATTGGTTGTCGAGGGTCTCTAGATGTGTCCTGAATTTCTGATAAAGGAGTTGTGTCATTAGCATACAAGCATAACTTTATAGATCAGTTCTTATTTCAATTTTAATTTTGGTACACATGGGTAGGTAAGATCTGTGTGTCGATTAAAAAATAGAAATGTGAACCTGTGGTTAAAACTGTTTCTAGAATATGATTGCCTTACCATCTGAGTTTACTACGAGATAAAAATATCTCCGATATTATTGCAAGTTTTTGAGTAGTTAATCAAAAACAAAATTGTCACGATCAGATCCATGGTCTAAAACAGATCCATGGTCTCAAATCTATGGATGTCTTCCTATGGATCTGATGTTTCGTCATCGCCACTGGTTTACAAAGCCTTCAAAAGTTCTTTGACGCTGTTCTTTTATTATGGGTACTACCCCACAGGCGTGGAACAAGAGTATAAGGTGATATTGTTCAATAAAAAAAGAGACAACGCTTCTCAAGAACTCGGAAATGCTGAAAAGCCTTAATGATGCCTCTCGACGTGTTGCGAGGAATTTCGATAAGACGAAAGTAATGTTTAATGCACATTGCACAATCCCAGAGCCTCTGTTAGTCTGAAATTTGGTCCTCAATGTTCTTTAGGAATATATAGGAACCAGGTAGAAGTAGTAGTAGTAGTAGGACGATCCAGTTCTGCTGCTCCAGCATTTAAAAAGCTTAGACATATCTTTACTTCTTCCCTGCCACAATGCCTGAATGTGGTCACTTACCAGAGGATTACTCAACTTATTTATAGTCACTCACCGCGCTATGTAGAAGATAGGCTCAGTATCTCGTTAAAAGAGAGATCGTCATCGTTATGAACATAGCCCTAAGAATTAGTACGCTGAAGTGACAATAGGCTGTACATGTCTACTGGAGAACCGACAACCTTTAGAGCTGATGAATGTTGGAGTGGAGACAAGCGTAGTTTTAGGCGCCTTACAACCCCCTCTCAGGTTTGACGACTTCCAGCCTCCCGAACTAGCCGGATTCCGAAAAGGCTTCAGTATCATAAATCACATACATACGCTGCGGCAGGTTATACAGAAGACCGAAGAATATAATCTGCCACTATAGCGTTTGTAGACTATGAGAAAGCCTTCGATTCTGTCGAGACTTGGGACGTGCTCCAGTCACTCCTGAGGTGCCACATAGACTATCGATACATCCAAGTGATGCAGTTACTGTACGAAAACGCCACTATGTCAGTCCGTCTTCAGGACATAAACTCAAAACTGATACAGCTTCAGCAAGACTTGAGACAGGGTGATGTTATATCGCCGAAACTGTTCACAGCTGCGTTGGAGGACGCGTTTAAGCTTCTGGACTGGAGAGGACTTGGCATCATAAATGACGAGTATGATTCACCTTCGCTTTGCCGATGATATTTTAGTTATGGCTGGGACCTTGGAAGACCTAAGCACAATGCTCGACGATCTCTGTAGAGTCTCCCAACAAGTGGGTCTTAAAATGAATACGGATAGACGAAAATGATGTCCAATTTCCCACTCCTGTAAAGGTTGGAATCTGTACACTGAAAGTTGTCGACCATTGCGTTTACCTGGGACAAACAGTCCAACTAAGTAAGTCCAACTTCCTGAATGAGGTCAATCGACAAGCCGAACTAGGCTAGACAGCGTTCAGGAAGCTACGTGGCATATTCTTGGCCTATCTTTGATCTACTGCAGTGTCTCAAGACGTAAGTCTTTTAATTAGTGTGTGTTGCCAGTGATGATCTATGGATGCCGCTTACAATGGGCTTCATAAGAAGGTCACCCAAAGGGCAATGGAGAGGGCTATGCTCGGAGTTTCTCTGCGTGATCACATCAGTAATAATGATGAGATCCGCAGGAGAACCAAGGTCGGGGTCCACGTCCGGAAGCCACCCCGTGGCGGACCCTGATAACGTGGTGGGGAAACTTTCTCAGCGGGTGTGTGACTTTTGATGTCAAGTGTGTCCCCTTGGCATTCGAAATCACATGCCATCGACGATGCGTAAATGCATTTGACCTTCCCGTCAAAAAAAAGAGAACCAAGGTCACCGACATAGCCCAAACAACTAAGAACCTTAGACCAATTTATTACCAACAAAGAACTAAGGCAGTGGGCAGGGCACATTGCGAGGAGGAATGACGGCCACTAGGGGCGGATAGGTCCTCGAGTGGCGGCCACGTACCGGGAAACGCAGCGTTGGTAGGCTCCCACAAGGTGGACTGACGATCTGATAAATGCCGCGGGAAGCCGCCGAATGCGGGAAGCGCAGGACCGACCGTAATGGAGATCCTTGGGGGAGGCCTATGTCCAACAGTGGGCGTCTCTCGGCTAAAATGACGATGACATCCAAGTGTTGCAGGCACTGTAAGAAAATGCCACTATGTCAGTCCACTTCCATGACCAGGACTCGAAGTCAATACGGCTCCAACGAGGTGTAAGGTAGGGCAATGCTATCCAAAACTATTTAGAGTTAATTTGGAGGACGTGTTTAAGCTTCTGGGCTGGAGATGACTTCCTATAAACATAAATGGCAAGCAAATGCAATCCTTCACTTTGCAGAAATTATCGTAGTCATGGGGTGAGACCGGGAAAATCTCTGATCTCTGTAGTGTCTCCCAACAAGATAGTCTTAAAATGAACAAAATCATGTATTTACGCACTTCTGTAAAGGTTGGAAGCTCTACAATGAAGTTGTTGACTATTAGGTTTACTGGAGACAGACAGTTCAACTTCTAGAAAGGGCGATCCACGAATCCAACTCGGTTACGCGACATATTCTCGGCCCATCTTTTGTCTTCAGACATTTTCTCTGTGTATTGCCAGTGATGGCCTACGATGGCCTACGGAACTGAAGCATGGTTGGTTACAAAGGCCTCATAAGAACGGTCAAGATGACTCAAAGACCCTCGAGTGGCGGCTGCATACCGGGAGACGCAGCGTTAGCGTCCCATAAGGTGGACCGACGATCTGATAAAGGTCGCGAGAAGCAGCTGGACGCGGGCAGAACTGATCAGGTTGAAGATCTTTGAGAGAGGCCATGCCAACTTTCCTCTGACATGTCGATGACATATTTTCCTTGTTTTAGATACGTAAGAAGTTAAGTGAGAGAATGAAAAGGGATGTAGTTAAGAGAGATCATAAAACTTGATGAAAGTGTAAGCTAAGGATAGAGAGAGAGATGAAAGACTGAAAAATAATTCCAATTAATGTTAAAATAAAGATAAATAAACCTTTTACATTGTTTGTTTTTTCTTTATTCTATCCATTTTAGTATTATTTACACTTCAATCAAATCCGTGGATTCTTTAATCAGATCCATGGCTCCAAAAATTTCATTATTTTTTTCAAGACGATTTATAAACTTTGAATGTGTGCCTCATGGATAGATATATTACTTTTTTGATTGTTTATTCATTTGAAATTTTAGTTTCCACCTGTAACGAGAAAAAAAAATTGCCACGGATCTGATGATCAGAACACTTTTCTCAGGAATCAACCAATAATGCAATAAAGTGCACAATAAACAGTTTGTATTGTACGCGGTGTAACAAATGGGCACTTTCCCATGCTGACATAGTCAAAAAAACTATAGCGCTAGGTATCAAAAAATCTAAATTTTAGTCATAAGTACAGCATTAGGCTACACTGGTCAAACTTTAAAAAAAAATAAACCACCATGACTTGTGTGACTTAATGACACACAAACTTTTGTCTCTCAAAATATTATTTAAATATTTTTGTCAATTTCGGTAACCAAGTAACAAGCTGTCATTAACTGACTTAGAACTATGTAATTTTAAATAAAGATTTAGATTACAAAACTAGCCAGTGTACAACAATATAGCCTACTAATTCTCTTTCAACTTGACTTAGTTAAAACCAAGTACAAGTAGGTAATCTTCTAAACGATGTGATACTATAGAGCCACTTAGTTTGAAGAACTCATCAATTATACACTGTGTGCAAAATATCCAATCCTTATATAATTTAGAATAAAAAAAAGTGAGCAACTTTAAGTTCGATTGAAATGTGCTCTTATTAAGCTTTTTTCTTTTATATTGTTAGCCTCTAAATAATGTTTATTGGTGGAGCACATTTATCATAGTTTATGACTCGGTGCAAACGAGCTGCCAGCCACTATGGCTGTCATACGTTATACAGACACTGGTGTTCAGGAACCGTTACAGAAGGCAACATGTGATACATTGTTGGAATTGCAGCAGCCTTATGATGAACTTCGAACCATCGGCTACCATCTTACTTCAAAGCCGCCGAAGGCAGATATTTTAATATCTACGCGATATTTTAAAGTTCTGAGGTCATCGGAAAATAATAAAGTGATTTTAAATTTCATACTTTTTAGCTTCTTAAAGTATCATATACCCCGAGATATGTAATTCATAATATACTATTTAAATTCCAGCAGGTTATTCCATTATTAGCTATTTTCCAACTGAGTTAATTACTTGTACAGAAAAATGTAGTTGAATGTTCATATTCCGAATCAGGAAAATAAATTATAATTAATCGATGTGACATTGTACTGTATTGATTTTTCATAATTTGAACTAATCAGAGATGCCGCGTTGGCCGCGTGATGCCGGCAAAGTAGAATAGCATCACCCCATATCCTCCATTAGGTGTCGTAGAAGGCGACTAATGGATCAGCAAAGGGGTATTGATCACCTTATACTCCGTCCGCCAATCCGCATTGGGCAAGCGTGGTGGACTACTGCCTAAACCTCCTTCGATAGCAAGGAGAGGCCTTGTGTCCCAGCAGTGGGTCGAATTATAAAGGCTGTTGTGATGAAAGTAATAAGAGCTGTTCTGAATTTCACGTAGCATTATCTCACTATCTCACTCACGTCTAAATATTCACTGCCCGAGTAACCCAGTTAAGTAAAAATAATATTTACCAAGGAATGTAACAAGCTCAAATATACGAGTTTTGTCATTATTAATATTCATAATTCTGTGTCAATACATTTCGTTCGAGCACCTGTTCTTGGTACATTTCCATAAGATTTTCTTGCTATCAAAGCTCAAACAGAAAACTATTCGAGAATAAAATCCTAGTTCATTTTTCTTCGACGCCAATAACCTTTCTCTAAACAACACCCAATAGCGACTTCGAGCTATTTTCAAAGGTTACGGAAAAAACAGAAGGTTTCTTAATTACCTTCGTTGTTTTAAAAACCCGGCTGTCTCTTTATTTTAGTGCTCCACTGTTTGCGTGTACTCGAATCTAAATGAAATTAGAATACATTTAATTGGTTTTATTTTTATTGGAGTGGTGATTATCGCTGCCAACACGTCATTCATGAGTAAGGTTTATTTACGGAAAAGTCCCCGAGTCTCCATGTACTGGAAAACACAGAGTTCGTAGGCCCCCTACAAGGTGGACCGACGATCTGGTAATGGTCGCGGAACGAGGCTTGATGTGGACAGATCTGGACCGATTGGGTTGAAGATTCTTATGGGAGGCCTATGTCCAACAGGTCTAAGTTCTGAGGTCATTGTAAAATAATACTTTTTAGATTCTTAGAGTATCATATACCCGAAATCTCTAATTATTATTCATAAAAATTATACCTCAATTCCACCCGATTATTGCAATATTAGCGCTTTTCCAACTGAGTTAATTACTTGTACAAGAAAATGTGGTTAAATGTTCATATTCCGACTCAGTAAAATAAATTATAATTTACCGATGTGAAATTGTACCCCGTATTGATTGGTCGTGTCCCTTACAGTTTTGCCTAAAAAAATCAAAGAGAGTTAGTGTTAAGAGGTGGCCGAATCGAATGATAATCCTATAGAAATTTGTCGATAGCAAAACAAGACATAGGTACTTCACTCATAATCCTCAACAAATTGATTAACTATTAACTTAAGCGTTACTTATTACTTGAAACTCCATTGGATTTACTGCAGAATTAAGCTCCACACAATTGTCTAAAGTTAATCAGGCAGTTTAATGATCTAAGATACATATCTACATAATTTATAATGTGGACACTACCAAATAGTTATATCAATATACAACCTGTAAATCAACTTGATTGGGGACTGAGGTTTATCATCTAGATAATATAGCTACCTAACTCAATGCTACGTAGTGTTTACCTCGCCTCAAGCGGTTCAGGGTTGTCCATTAAATATTTTAGTAATAAAATATATAAATAATAGCTGGTCTTTTCACATAGTTGATTTATGACTAAAATATTGACATTAATTTGAGCTGAAATAGAAACATTGACCGGTGATCATGGTACTAGATTTCAGAGCTCGTTGACCTTGAAATTACACGCTATAAAATCCATGACACCATTACTACACAGTCAGCACAATTATGTCTTCAAGAGTTTTCTAGCGTAATGCTTACTGGTTGAATTGTATTTTTAATAAACACAATCTTGGTGCCACTGAGATAGTAAGACTAGTGAGTGATAAACTCTGGTGCTTCAAGTGTCTATGGGCTATAGAGATCGAACCTTTGGGGAAGAAAAAGACCATATAATAATCCCACTATAAATGCTATTCAAAGTCTACCGCGCTCCCCTACGCGACTATACACCTTATTTTAAGGCACTTGCAGTAAGGAGGTTTCTGTTATTTTGACGGCTTCGATAAATTATCTACATCATCAACCAGTGAAATAGTAGTCTGTAAAATATACATATTTTTTTAAAATAAAATGCCTGCGCATGCGTAATGCTTTCTGTGTTGCTCCTCCATTTTGTGTGTTTTTGTAGAAATATTTCATGCGAGTGCTGCTTTTTATTATAAAACTGATTATTCTGCTTACAATGATCCTTTTTAGGTATTTGGTTGTAAGAAATAAATTGTAATAAATATTCAATAAATCCCGATAAAGTACGTTAGCATGCATCCGATTTCCGAGTAATTTTTATAGATGTTTGGCGGTTTTTTATTGTTTTGTCAGATTTTTTTCATACCTATGGATAGAAAATACATCAATTAATACATTGCCGTTTACAGAATGACAAAATATGGCTTTATTGTAGAATAATCGTATTTTTGTAACGCGCGTGCGAAGATACTCATCACGCACGCAGTCTAGATGGCGCACCTGCTGTCATCCGTTTTTTTAATTCGCGCTACTCAATGATAGGATATCGCGGTAGTACAAAAACTCTTTACAAATATTATTATTTGTTAACCAGCAAACTGAACGTCTTATAAAATAAACAGTTTATTTTCCTTTTACGCCATTAATCAATTATGTCAAAAAACATTATTTTAATAGCTGTTAAAATAAGTTTCATCTTCGAGGCAACCCTAACAGCTCACCTAAGTAGGGCCCGCCTGCCTGTTGCGACGCCTTTACCCGAATATTCGATAAAATGCTTTCATCATGTTTTGGGCGTTTTTGTGAGAAACGTTTGCACGGCCCCACCTCAGTCGACTTAGTTCGCATGGAAGAATTTTAACAGATTTCCATTTTCTACGCGCTAGAATCTAAACCTAATGTTGTTGACCACGCTTTTAGAAATGGAAAAATTTCTCCTCTTGTAAAATAAGCAAGGTAGGTTTACTTATCAATATGTTAATAAAACCAACCCACGAAATTAAGCAAGAACTGGAGTTCCTCTCGACTTTATTTAAAAAAAATAAGAAATATATTTTTACTTTTTTGTTTAATAACGCTAAATTTTCTTCTCTGATTCTATACGCGCATTTTCTTTAAGCAGCGTTTAGGCGGTAATAATCGCTTCGACTTTTTCCTAGAAACCTAATGAAATATTCATGGGGCGTGAAAAAGGTTTTATTTTATTCGTTAGACATTTTCATCGTCTGCTTGGGCAAGTATTTAATTAAAGTGGAAGATGAAGAGACCTCCTTTCTGGTCAATTTCACAAAGTGTTTTTTTATTGAATAACGTTTCATTTTGTATCAGTCGTTCTGCAAACGTAATTCTTTTGCTAATGTTTCTTCAAGAGTGAATGTATTTCAGAATACAAACAGAAAGTTGCTACAAAATATCTCTTGGAACAGAATTGGCTTTTCATATTAATGGAATTGGAAAGTTCGCTGTATAATTCTCGTAACAAACCCAATTTTTCAAGTTGCTTTATTGAGTTATTATTTAATTCGAGATAGCGGGCACACACAAAGACAAAACACATTGAGCGTCCTTAAAACAATAAATCTGAACTTGTAAACATTCACGAGCAATATCCAACAAACTTGATGAAATAAACAAGAAATATACTGGCTCCAAACTTGGGGTCGCCCGGGAATTGCAAATTAGGTGGGTAGGGTTGGGGCTACTTGTGAAAAAGAGCGCTCAACAAGTGAAATCCAATCCCTAATAAAAGGTGCGACCAAATTAGTGTAACTACTGGCGTTTGTTAGTTTTGTTAAGTCATCTTTACTGTGTAATTGATATCAAAAAGAAAAAAAAATGAACGAAGTAAATTTTTTGTGGAAGTATGAGTAACCAAATAATGAAAAGGTAACTCGGAAATAATATTCGAGCAACGTGTCACGTTTTGTCGTCTACATATTAAAGTTAAGCAAAATCTAAAAAGAACCTTCCGAAAAAAAAATATGAAAATACCGAAGAAGTGAAAATTTTATGTGTATTACTACGAAATAAAATTAATGAAACCAAAATTAAGGTTTACCTAAGGTTTAATTAAGGTTTTAATTAAAGTTTACCCAGATTACAGAGGTGTGCATTGCTCTGCAGACACGCAACGAGGCGCGGTTTATCGACAATGCTTACTGACACTTCGTGACACACACGCGGCGTGGCGCGGGTGGCAACCTATCCGCGCCGCGCCGCGCCTGGCAACCGTACCGCGCCGCGTCCTATGTGTGGTGCTCCCATCGAGCACATAACCAATAGAGGAGAAATTTCACATATTTTGTTCTAAAATAATTCCGCCAAACAATTGAAACTACGCGTCATACTAGAGATGGGGATACACAGGCATGCATAATTATGTTTTTATCGATGTCGTTACCTAGCTATGGAAATAAATACTTAATAAAACAAAAATACTAAATTAAAACAAACTTATTTATTTTCTTTATAAATTTTACAGTAAATCTAAATTCATCAAAATCTTTTCAGTAAAAAGTACCAGAAGGCGACCTTGACAAAAAATACTAAGTAAAGAATTGATGAATGATGACAAACAAAGTTTTACATTGTCAGTCAAATAAAACATAGCGAGTTTAAGTATAAAATAATACAGAAAGTAACACATATAAAATCAGTGAAAAGTGGTAAACTATCAGTGGAAGTGTTAAAAAGTGAATTAGTTACATAAAACGCGAATTAAGTTCAAACCGTTTTCATTATATTTTTTACAAAGAAATGTTACTTACAACGAACAAAATAAATCTATTTCCAAGGGATAGCGTGTTATTGAACTGCAAATATCGATACACGTTTAGGTTTATGGTTATTGCAGCATGTTGCAACACTAGTAATATACTGTTTGAGGTGAGATTGACAGTTTGACGTTAGCGCAAAAGCGCTAACCTGTTTCGGAGACGGAGGGCGCGTATTACCACTCTATTGGTTATGTGCTCGATGGGTGCTCCATATGGGCTCATACAAAATTCCCCGCGCCACACTGCGTGCGATGTGCGCAGTGCTCCTAACATCTTGGTTTTTATTTGTTTGTTTACTAAAAGATTGTTACTTTATGCATTTGGTGCCTCTTTTCGGTAGTCAGTCTGGCAACCTGTCACTATTTGGAGACACTGCATGACCCATACTGCCAGATGTGGCTTAATGTGTAATGAAATGTTATCTAAGGCTCTGCTTAACCCATTTCGGAACTACGAGCGTAATCATATGTATGAATGTAATAATCAAAGGAAAATAGATTTAAAGTGGTATTTGGGCCAAAAGCAAATAACAAATCAATGATGTTCACTTCGCTGTAGACCGTAATTTCAACAATAACGGAAATAACAATTACGAGTAAATTAAAGCAAATAAAAATACTTAATATAAATATTTATTGCACATAAAGAATACCTTAACAGGAAGAAATGAAACATAGGAAGGAAATGAAATGTATATTTTATGTAGCCCCGACGTAAAAAAAGTCGAAAAAGTAAAAAAGAAAAATTATTACTCTCGGCTTTTTAATGGTGTCGGATGTGACTTAAAATTTTATAATCCTTTTTATTCCATTTTTTAAATTACTCACCGACCATAATTCAGATAGGTAACAACTTAAATTACATTTTTCTTGAATAATTATTATTAATGAGAGACCTAATGACACTGAAACGCCTGAACAGATTTTTATGAATAAAGTAGCTTAGAACCATTCCGAGCACGTCAGCTTTCAAATAAACAAACCGCATCGTAATCAATCTATTTGAGAGACCCTTTTTGCGTCGGGAGTTAAAAATATGCGGCCTTATTGCTTTAAAGTAATCTATTCCACTTAAGCCCTTTTAGGGACAAGAGCAAATTAAAATACTCCCTACTTGAGTTTTAAAGGACTGCAATATGCGAGCACCCCTACTTTTGTGGAGAGTTTCCCATGGTTTTTCATATAGGAAAAGACCACATAATTTCGATATCTTGCACGTGTCTTGTTAAATTTAATAGAAACTTTTGCAATAAAAATATATTTGTAATTAATCAAGTTCGAATGTTTTTCTATCTTTTACCAAATAATTATAAAAATCCACAGATACTTATAAACAAAAGACGACGCATTGATATATCGGTGCGGCGGCGTTTTAATGCCTTCGTTTGATTACATCGCAAAATGTAGGTAGGTAATACTAATGTGGTGTGATAATCTCGCCTACAAGCAGTAGCTGGCGTGTTGCGGTTACTTTGTAATTGATAATGTCAAGCATGTGCCAATATCTGCCGTGTTGCTGCCTCAAACATTTGTAAAATGATTTATTGGACACGAAATGCAAACAATGGTACGAGAATTTCTCGGCAAGGTTTTGCTCCATATTAATTAGCAAATGACAATAAATACTCTTTTTTATTTCCATTTGATTCAATACGAAAGGTAGAAGCCAATTAATGAAGACTACAACAATCTTCTTTATACTTTGTGTTAAATTCCTATTCATCATTAAGGTTGGTGCATTGTGCAATATGCTTAAAATATTTTGTGAATACACTCTCATTGTGTCAATGTTCAATTAAGTTTATTTCTTTTCTATTCTATTACTATTATTTAAATAATTTCGTATGTTTTGTGGTAACTCTTCGACATTATCATATTTCTACCCTGCTCCCTATTTATTTGGGGTCGGTGCAGTAAGCCTTGATCGGCAATGCTGCTTAAGGGCGTGCGCTCGATTTACGTCAAAATTATCACATTTTGTGGATTTACCAGACCTAATTTTGAAGCGATGTGAACAGACTTTGAAAAGAAATTATTTATTCTAGGAAGATTTATTCTTGATTATAGAGAGATATTTTAATTTACTCTCATAGTTTTTTAAAGCAAGGTCCAATCCTATAGCGTCTTTTTACGAAAATGCAGTTTGGAGCTATCTTTAAAACGAAATGCCAACATTATAATGTCAAACAATACTTTGCAAAATTTTTTATTCCAATAGAAAATCTACTATTCTAAACCACTATAGAACCCAAATAAGTAAAAAATTGCAATAACATATCAAAAAAGGGATACCAAAAATAAATAAATTGGTAAATATTAATGACGATTTTGACAATGTGTTTTAAATTAAACTCATTTAATATATTTATTACATTAAAATACATACAATGCTAGACATG
This sequence comes from Elophila nymphaeata, assembly GCA_955850985.1. Classification (NCBI taxonomy): domain Eukaryota; kingdom Metazoa; phylum Arthropoda; class Insecta; order Lepidoptera; family Crambidae; genus Elophila; species Elophila nymphaeata. The sequence goes on from OY039070.1 coordinate 10,929,888, forward strand.
ATAATAATATGATAACATTGTTAAATGCACTCAGTCTATGTTTAATAACTATTTGAATGATGGACTAAAGTCGAGCTCGTGGCCATTTTTTGATCGTACACACTGGGTCTTTCCAGCTAGTGGACCTATCGGTCTACGAGCAAGGTTTATGTGTGTATGGGGTCACATAGACATGTGTATCTAACAACAACACAACGAAAAATATATTCGGTGCTTCGATGAATTCACGCTCTTAGGATTTAGCATGTCTTCCGAAGCATAGAGGAAAATCGATTTGAAAAATTTTTGCTCAACCATCCGAGTACCGACCGCGCCAAGTGTGTATTTACTAAGACCGGACGACCGCGGCACCATCGGCCTCTTCCAAAGAAATTCGTCATATTTATACTCTCCTCAGCTGAAGCGATGTAAAAATCTCTTACACTTTGTAATAAAATAAAATAAATAAAATGTGTTTTATTTCAGACAACTAATATTGGTCCGTAGATGTTATTAATATATTATCAAATTTCAAAACGGCAGACGTCGTCAAATGCATTAAAAATTCGCCAAAAATCGATACCTGTTTTACCTGAGCGCGCGCCGTGTCCACCGCTTGGGAAGCCCCAAGCGGTGGACACGGCGCGCGCTCAGTGAACCCCCATCTCATATATGGTAGGCATAGGGGCCTCACTGTACAAAACCCCAAGTCTGGTCAAATACATACAGGTAGCTTTCCACTGGCTCTTAGGCTATTAGTACAAAAGTAAAATAAAAACAAATAAAAGACTTAGCCTATGTTCCTAATTTAAAATTTGAATAAAAGTAGAAACAAGTGAACAGATATAAGCGACTGATGAGGTTCGACTATAGAGGTGTCTATTATGTATTGCAAACTATTTTTGTCATCTTAAATGAAAATGAAAAATAAACGAAACTCATCAATATCATTTTTATAGAACTTCTAGTTCCTTGTTCCTTTCTAGTTACTATCTAGGAAATCTAATTGAAAAACTGATGTCTTCTAAAAAAATCTTACCTACATACGTACGTAAGTTATTGCTAACAAAATATTAAACCGTACTATAATACAAACATTTTCAAACGATCATAAATGCTTATGAAAAAGTTATTCCATCTGAGTATGAGTTATGACAAAAATACACTAAACTATTTTCCTAATATTATAAAGATCAAAACAAGTTCAGAGCGGCGCCTTTCATGGAATTCATCTCTTTTATCGTGTATTCAATAACGCGAAAGGACCCTACCTTTATGTTTGCTTTGTAATACATATTCTGATGTATATTGCGTGTTAAGTTAGGTGAAATAGCTTTTGCGCTGAGAATCTGATAAGGGTCTTCTATTACACTAACTGGAGTACATTTAATTAATTATATTAACATAATTAATTATTAGTTATTCAAATTCTGTGTTTTAGCGTACCCGGGAGGCACCGGTTCGGTTTAGCTGGTTTGCTGAATTCAAGCGCGGTCGTGTCACGAATCAGTGACGAATCTCGCGATGGTCGCTCGTCCGCCGCTGTGAACAACAAAAACAATAAAGACATTTTTGACCTTTCATAGTAATTTTTTCTTATTCATTCCCACGCATCAAGACATACTGCAACAAGCACCAATCTTAAATAAATTGGGCGCAGGGTAGGAAAAAGAAAACAGTTTGATTGAACAATTATTCTATGTTATTCTAATATTATCGTATTTTGTCTATTTGATAGCGTAAATCACATAGAAACTGTAAATAAAAAGGTCTTTGCCCGTTAAACGACTAATTACGCAGCGGGATTCGTTTACCAAGCGAATGAGGACTTTTATCTCATTTTACTTAATTGGAAACATGATAACAAAACATGTTACGTGTTTAGGTATCTAATAAAGGTTCTTGAATTATGTTTTTTTAAGGACTAATGCCCGTATTACAGAATGACACTCAGAAAGCAATCATTTCTTGAGAATCGTTTGTCACTCTCTATCAATAACAAAGTGATAAAGACTTACGACGCCGGCGTTGATTCTTGAAACTCATACGTGCTTAAGACTGTTTGGTATTGACTTCAGAAGGCTTTCACTTCAAATAAGCAAGTTTTTACTGCCGCTGGCTATCAGAATCAATTAAAAAGACAGTGAACAACAAGGAGACGTTTCTTAAACAAAAAACTGTAAAGGCGGGTCCAGATATGTATCGATTGCCCGATCTGATCAGCGTATCCATATCGCCGACGCGTATCATGATCGCATATGTGGACGGGTGATGATACTCGTGTCATACGCGATCTCGATACGCCGTTACGGCCGGTCCCATGTAATGTTGGTTTCATACGGTTGTCATACGGAGCAAATCGAGGCGTCCACAACTTGATACGCGGCTTGATACGTGATACGCTGATACGGATACGCTGATCGGATCGGCCAGATGATCATATCTGGACCCACCTTAACCGGACTACGGAAAAGTCAGGGTTTACAACATAAAATCGACATCTCCTATTGATAAGGTCTGTTAAATTGTAGCCTATGCTATCCGGACCGTAGTACCAAACCTATTGACATATTATTCATCAAAATGGGATGAATAGTTAAGGCGCTACGGATGAACATACGTAAATACAAAAATACATACTTAAACTTCTAAAATTATAATCCTTCGTTTTGGCTTCGCCGTAGTCGGGTAAAAATTAATAATATTTATTTAATATTTTTCAACACGCTTATATTAATAATAATAATAATAATAATAATAAACTCTTTATTGCACACACGATTGGAAAACATACAGTAAACAAATAACACAAGAAAAAAATGTACAAGGTAGGCGGCCTTATTGCTATAAAGCAATATCTTCCAGGCAACCTTGGGTGAAAGGATTACGTGGTAACTACAAGATAGGTGCAGGAGTAGAAAGCTTTCTTAAATTAAAAAAAAATGAAATTACAAATAAAAATTAATAAAAACATTACTAAAGTTTGTGTAAAATGAGCAATCTTAATAAACTAAACAAACAGTAGATTAAAAAGATTAAATTAGGGACATGCATAAGAAAGGAAATGACTCCGAACTTGATTTTTAAAGGACTCCAACGTGCGAGCACTCCTAACACTCACAGGTAGCGCATTCCATAGCCGGACTGCATGAACGGAAAAAGAATAGGTAAGAAAGTTAGAATGATGAAGTGGAATATCAAGGGTGAAATTGAAATTTGAACGCAAGGTGCGATTTAGTAAAGATGAACGAAAAGAAAAGTGCGATCGAAGATAACGTGGAGAGGTGGGAAGAAATAGGACAGAATAAAGAAGGGATAGAACGTGTAAGTCCCGCCGCCGACGAATGGGGAGCCAATTCAGCTGAGAACGATAGGAAGAAACATGATCAAATTTGCGTAGATTAAAAACAAATCGAATGCATAAATTCTGCAGGCGCTCTAGTTTATCAAGTAGCTCCTCCGAAAGGTCTGCGTAGGAAACATCAGCGTAGTCCAAAATAGACAGTAACAGTGTTTCTGCTAAAACAATTTTCGTACTGATCGGCAGGAAATTCCGAAATCGATTCAGTGAACCATACGCCGCAAAGACTCTTTTCCGAATAGATTCCACTTGAAGTCGCCATGTAAGACTCTGATCAAAAACTACACCCAGGTTTTTCACGCTTTTTGAAAAGGGAATGATGGTACCACTAAAATCAACCGAAGGTAATGAACTGTAATCAATCCTCGAAACAAAATAAGGACTTCCGATGAAAATTGTCTGCGTTTTATGAGGATTGATCACTAGACCATAGGATTTGCTCCAATCATCGATTGCCTTAAGGACACTGTTGGTCTTATTTACAGCACTAGAAAGATCCGCTAAAGGTGCTTGCGTATAAATCTGCAAATCATCTGCATACAAGTGATAGGAACATGAAAGCGACTGTGTGATGGAATTAATGAATATTGAAAAAAGTAGAGGAGATAAGACGCCACCTTGAGGAACGCCAGCTTTGATATCGCACCACTTAGAGAATGAATCCTCAATGCGTATGCGTTGCCGACGCCCTAACAAGTAACTTTGAAACCAATCAATAACAGTAGGAGATATGCCAAGAGAACTTAAAAGACCTAGGAGAACGTCATAATCCACAGAATTAAAGGCATTGCTAAAGTCTAATAAAGTGAGCAGCGTGAGATGGTGATTCTCCATTCCCCGATGAATGTCTTCAGTTATTTTAGTTAAAGCAGTAGTCGTACTATGACCCACACGGAAACCGGACTGGAAAGGATTGAGGAGATCATTTATATTAAGGAATGCAATTAATTGTCGATACACTAATTTTTCGAGGACCTTAGATAAAAAGGGAAGAATTGAGATAGGACGATATTCTGAAGAAGAAGAGGTAGGATTGGGTTTTTTAGGGAGTGGTACAACAAATGCATCCTTCCAGGCTGAAGGAAAGACACTGGAGGCCACAGAGGTATTAAGGATATGAGTAATTATTGGAGTCAAGACATCTAGAATGGGAAGGATCATATTACGACTAATGGAATCGCAGCCTACCGAACCGGAGGTTACGGATACAATAGTTCTCTTAACATCACTATCCGTAAATTGATTAAACGAAAAAGGTGGGTAATTTGGTACTGGTAGCATAGAAAGAATATTTATAGTATCAGTTTTCCTGTCGCCACAGAAAGGCAACGAAGAAGTGAAATGTGAGTTAAGATTATCGATATCTAGACTACAGGCATTGCTAGAGATTTTAGATTTACCAATACCAAGAGACTTAAGAAATTTCCAAACTTTTGCTGGTTCTTCATTTTCAACGGAATTATGGATGTGGCGTCGTTGGGCGTCCCTAATCACTGTATTGCAGCGATTTCTCGCACGGTTATATTTAATCTTATTTTTATTGGTAGGTTCAAATTTATAACGCGATTTTGCTTTATTTTTCTTGAGCATCAACTCGCGAATATCGTCTGTTAACCAGGGTGCCGGCAAGTGTTTAATTTTGACGGGTCGGATCGGAGCATGCACGTCGTATAGTTCAATGAGCAGAGTACTAAACGTTTCCACTTGTTCATCGACCGTTTCACAAGTGTATACGGCCGACCAGTCCAAGTCAGCAGCGTCATTAAGGAGCTTCACAAGATCCATTCTAGCAAAGCTACGCCGAAGTAGCACACGTGACCTTTGCTTTGGAGGGCGCACCTTGTATGACAGGTAAACCAAATCATGGTAGGAGAAGGCGTCTGCAGAAAATTGACCATGTTTACTTACCATATCTGGAGAAGAGACAATCATTAAGTCTAGAAGAGACGGGGAACTACCAGGAAAATGATGAGTTTCTTGTAAAGGAAGAACATGCAAATTAAAGGAGTTAACTAGAGAAAGTAGCTTCTGCGAGCGATAATCGTTTTTTACTAAGCAGGTATTGAAGTCACCCATAACAATGGTATGATTAAAAGCGGGAGAAAGGTTTTCTAAGAGTTGCTCGAATGAGGAAAAGTAATCTACTCTTAAAGAGGGGCTATAATAAACGCCAAGTAGGACTTTGGAGTGGGACAGAGAGATATCTAGGAATAGATGTTCGGCGGTATTGGGAGGAGGTGGCTGAGGCGAATGGCTGAGGATGGAATAAGAAATATTAGAACGCAGATAAATAGCCACCCCTCCGTGTGAAGAACTTACACGATCATTACGAATTAAGTTAAAATTAATTAGTTTCACCTTAACGCATAAAAAGTTGTTGTTCCGCTTTAGCAGAGACAGCACATCAGTTAAGGCAGCACGTAGAATGTCCTTGTTAATTCAGCACAATTTCATTTAGTACTCTACATTATGCAGGATGAGTTTGTAAGAGAAGAATACCTGAAAATGAATGAAAATAAATTAAAAAATTTAAATAAATTAAATAACATCTAACCGAGTTTTTAAAACTATCTATAACGGGCATATATTAAGCCTGAGATGACAGTTAAGAGTCTGTAGTTTGAATTATTAATCTAACAGGAGCATAATAATGTTTCTTGCATATTTCTTTCAATCAAATAGAGAACAATTTGAACAGTATAATAACTATCAATAAAACAACTTTTACGAATTTAACTAGCGTGGACAAGCAAGACACAGCAAGACCTAATGACACCGTGAGCTCCGTTTGCGTGAAACGGAACACTTCAAATTAATAATTAAAGTGACGGTAGATTTAACTATTTCATCTTTTTTCTTTAGTCATCCCGTGACCACGAACGCTGAAAAGTGTTACGAAACGTTGTCCACGCGAGTTAAATTCGTAAAAGTTGTTTTATTTATAATGTGTAGTGCTCGCGCAAATCTAAGAAAGCATTAGTATAATAACTAACGGATGAAAATATTCAAGGATTCAAAATCAGCCAGACTTTCATTCATTCTAGATATGGTGTTTAATTAAGAAAATATTTTTGAGAAGTACGTTCATTTTTATAGAACTTTAAGACCATTTAAAACTTCAAGGTAAGCCGAAGTCACAAAAATGAGCAGATTAATTTTGATTTACGAAAATAATAAAATATTTGAAGATGTTTAAAACCTTTATAAAACTTAAAAATTCATCCATAAACTGTCTCGAAATTCTAAGAACGGGACTTTGACCATTTGAGCATAAATTTGCGAAGGTCCAACTATTAGAAATTTGCTTTAATAAACATCAGAGTAACTTCGCAACATCTTAATCAAGTAAGAACATTTGAGTTATTTAGGAATTTGGTAGGTATCTTAGATATGAAAATTACTCTCCAGAAATGTAACAGTCATAGCTTTATATAAAATACTGACAAAAATACCTTTCGATAACTGAATGTTAATGGAAGTTTTGAACTGAAGTGATTCAAAAAACCTTGGTACTAACCAAAACCAATAAAAAAACAAGATGAGCCTTTTTGGTTGTTGAACTATTATTTAATATTTTTCTTATAATTAATGGATCAATCATCACGACTGCTGTAGGTATCAAAATGGTAAAAAAACACCACTTGCTATGTAAAAAGCCACTTGGACACATTGACTTAAAATTATTGAAATAAAAAGGGAGACATACTCTAGTCAAGCGCACCACACAGGCTTTTTAAAATAACTACATGAAAACAAACAATTCGATAAAGCTCTATCCAATTAGAGCACAAAATAAACATTAACATGCCTGTGTTATTCCAATCTCGTTAAAGGTTTGAATAGAACGTTGTTTTTGTATATAACTTAATTAGAGTTTTTTGTAAGAAACTGTTGTTGTTTACCTTGCCTTTTTCATTGGTATTTTTTGGATTAAGAAAAATCATTTGTATGAAGTGTTTTAAAAGAAGCTTCTTACTTTTTATATAATACATCCATTAAGACTTGATCTCAACTCATGATATGCAAAAGTGAGGTAATGCGACAAAAAAAACACCGCATTAGATCTTCTTGGCGAGGAGAGGCAAAGCCTCGCCTCTTTTGAATGACTCGATATTGTAACAAGAAGGAACATGTGTGCTGACACCGAGTTACATTAAAATGGCGCCTATAATTGACGACATCTTACTTATACATAATTCAAACAGCCGAGACATACAGATTTTGTTAAGTGAACAGCTATCAAAGGTATAACACATAGCTGACCCCAAACTCTTAAACTTTAAAGGCACCCTATCGTGATACGCCGCAATTAAATTATGTCGTAGGCCAATAGACTCTCCTACAAACAGTCCACACCGCTTGATCTTAAAAAAATATCACTCAACCTACAGATCACTCCTGTCCACTACCGTTTTTAGAAATGGGTTACTTGACCAGTAGTCGAGATTTTTATGGTCCAGTAGCGTTTCACAATATGCCGGCATATCACAATCTGCCCAACTATACGATTGGTCTACGTTATATAAATACATTTTTAAAAAAACTTTTTAATATTCTAAGGGCCTGTTTTACAATGTCTGATTAAGAGATTTGTCAGTGAAATTGACAGTTTTATCTGAATTATCTGTCAAGTAAATGCTATTAGGCACTTACACCAATGACGTAGGAATTCTATGGACCCGGCCTATTGTCTGTAGCTATAGTTATTTTTATATATATTTTGCGGCCAGACAGCCATATTGTGTGACATAACTGTCAGTTACTGTTTGGTACTTCATGTGTCAACGATTTGTAAACATTATCAAAATTAATATTTATCTTTCTTTTTCTGGAGATTTCTTCATTGAAATTACGCGAAGTTGTGAAAGATCACACCGTCATAATGCCTAAGTGTAGTGTAATAGGGTGTGGGTCAAGGAAAGACGAAAATCAACTAAGATAACGTTGCACCGGTAAGTCTTAAAATTTACAAGTAAATAGTAAATAGTTTTAGCATTTATGGGTACTCTGAATGTTTTAAATTTTTTATTCATCCATGTGATTCCATTCATGTGGATTTCAATTAAAGATTAGGCTTTATTTTGAATATTTTCAAGCTAAGAAAATGTTGAATTTGACAACTAGTGTTGTTCTCAAATTATCGAAAGTAATTGACGATAATACATAATCATGACAATATTATATTGGAGAGGCCTTAGGGGCAGATGGAGTACATATGCCTTCAAAATAGCATCTATATAATATTGGATCATTATTCGTATACGATTTAAAAAAGAGTATTTATAAAAAAAATACTGGTGTCCATAAGGTTGGTTACTCTTACAACTTGAAAAGTGTTTAATTTTTTATTATTATTTATGTCTTCTTTTAACCTTATCAATTGTAATGGATTCATACAGCTAAAGAACATAAATATAAATGAAAATAAAATTGCCTATCCCATACCCAACCCAAATTATTTAAGATTTCAATTTTCATCTCCAATATATCTTATAGGTTTTTGTTTTTTTTTTTAGGTTACCAAGAAGTGAATATAGAAAGAAAATGTGGTTGGAAGCAGTAGGAGTGGAAAAAGCTCTTTCCAAAGCTGAGTTTATTGCCGGTTCTTCTCAGAACAAGGCCTCTTGGTAGACTCTTAAGCCGATGGCATCAAACTTCCCTTTGGCATCAAAATTGTACCTAAATGAATAAAGAAATTTGAGTTTGAGTTTGTTTAGTCAAATTAATAATGGTACTACATGTAAATAATAAACATATTGATTTACGTTCTAGTATTTCGTTTTATTATTTTAGCAAAATATCTTTGGTGTGTTTAACTTTAACCTATATTTTAGATATTCGCTCCCCCCAGCCAAGCTTACAACTAGCCACCAGCTTAACGTGCCTTCCGAAGCACAGAGGAAGTTTCACCCGATATCTTGTAGCAATAAGGGAGATATTATAGAAAGCGCACCGGGCGGCTGGCGGGCGCCGTGAAAATATATGGCGTGTGTAGCATTGTTTATTTATCAATTTTTCAAAGTCAACATCGTCATCTGACAAGTGACATTACGTTCCGTTTCGCATTAAGTTTGACATTTAGGCAAAGTGATAAATTCTATACCCAGCGACTTATAAAAAAAAAAAAAAAAAAAAGAAATAGTTCAGACGAAAGTTTCTTGTCTTGGTAAGTGGTATCATGTTTCAGTTCGATATTAGAGAGATTGTGGTCGTCTTTATGGAATTTTTACACTTTGTTTTTGAATTGGGGCGCGTTAGAGCGTTTTCTATAGTCTCGTCATTATTTAGGTGACGTTAGGCTTACGGGGATCATATTAGTTGTTCAAAATTCATTCAAAGTAGTTATTCGCAAAGATTCGTATTGACAAGAATTTTTCGTTCATTCGGATGTATGGACTCACTTTCCTTTGCCTCAGACGTTAAAAAAACCATAGGTAGGCCGACCAATCAGGGACGTTTGTTTTTGCTTGTCAGATTATTCATTCGCATTTCGAATTTCAAATTCAAGGCTGAATTTATTTTTGAGGAACATTAAACATCTTCGTGATAATAACATATGCGAGGATTATATTAACGAAGGAGAACTATTTTCTAATTTGGAAGGAAGATAATTCCGTATTTTCATAATATCCTGGAACGGATAAATAACCGTTAAGGAGTTAATAATTCACCCGAAAGGTAACTATAAAACTCTTATCGTTTTTCAATTATTCTGAAAGTTAAAAGTAAATTCTGTGATTGCCTTGATTTTGTGTTACAGTAAATTAGTAAATTCGGTTGTAAAAAACCGCCTCATCTTGTAAAAATTGCCTGACTACCTACTAAGGTAATTATATTTTGTCAGGTTCGAAATTTTAGGCAATGAATGATCTATTCGTTTAAATTATGAATAATTCACATCTCGAGAGATCATATTCTAAGTACTGTTGGTCGGGTTTCGTAATTGCTCAAAGATTTGCCGTTGTTTTATATTAGTTTTTGGACAAGTTGTGGTTCCAACTCCCTCTTGGGGTTTTATAATGAGTAGTGTAACATTTATTGATGTTGTTTTATTATGACACATCTTCAGGGTCGTCGGTACGGGTTTAGAGACCCAAATTTCCATTACAAATATAGTCGCCGGGTAGTGAAACCTGCGCAGAACCAGAGTTTGGAGTTGTGAGATCAATTTGGAAAGGTGACCGGTGAACTACAATATATAGAGAGAGCTAACTAGTGGCTGATCTATCAGAGCCAAGACACAACGCACTGATCCAGGTACACTACACTAACCAAACGGTAGCGGCTGACTGTCGAAGAGTTCTACAAATACTCTGCAGAAGGTTGTCTCATAACGCGTTTACTAATAATTTATACATAGTAATACCCAAATTCCACTCGTTAACGATCAGAGCAGACTCCAGGACCCTACCTTTCATTATTTTTATGGTTGTATTTTACTATTAAGTTAGAAGGTCTAAATTGTGTAAAATCTAACTTGTGTAAACTAGGTATTTTCAAGGAAGAGAATTCTCACAAAGGTATATTATTTGGAATATGTAAATTGTAAGTAAATAACTTTTCTAGTGCAACAAACAGAATATTGTCCACCCTAAATAAACATTGTACTGCCAAACCATCAAATTGTTGTTTCACTTCATATATACCCCTTTAGGAAAGGAAAATACAACCAGTTGAAATCCAGTATTACACGTGTGGGCGTGCGCACGCGAGGCAAAGTATATTTCGTTCATAATTAGGACGCCATACATTTTATCGTCATCCTCTCGGCGCTTTCTATATAATATCTCCCTAACAGGTGTTGTGAGGCTCTATTTTAATATTTTGTCATCGTTACGTAGAACTCTCGACCGCGGCACTATCGACCCCCTCCGTGAGAGTTGAGAGTGTATAAACCCAATGAGTCATTAATACAATTTGAACTATCTAAGGGTGTAACGATAGCTTTATAATTACTGATGTTTATAGCTTGCCAAGAAATCGTGTTTGGTATTAAAGGCGAGACCAAAAAATGCACCAATGTGTGAGAAATGCGCACGTGTCCGTAAAAAATAGTACTGCAGTCTGAAAGTTGCTGCTTTTTCTACGTACGACCTAGGTCGCCTGCGTATACGTGAAATGGTCTCGTCTGTCTATCTCATTCTAATATACGTGTTAGTATACTCTTTCTCTTTTACTTTGCCCATCTACAGTTTCCTTTATCTATGCATTCATTTCATATTGATAAGCTAACTTTATGACACAATAAAATTATTTCACAAAATAATTTATTTCACAAAATAATTTTATCGATATAGCAAGATACTACCGAACAGCACTATAACAGCTGTCAGTCCGCCATTTTGTGCGCTCAACCGGCACGGTTTTTTTGTTGTTAGGGCACGTCCATTGAATTCCTACGTCATTGACTTACACGGATATTATGAAACAGACGCTTAGTCTACAACAACATGGACAGTCGTATGAAGTTTTTAAAATAAATAGTGCTCAATTCCTGTCCACTGAAGAGAAGCGGAGATTTTATGTAATTCTATTGGTGGATTTTTGCCTCGCTCACCGCTCCACCACCTCGCTTTGCTCCAATGGACACGCAGCTTAGTCGAGAGCACCGATCCTGGAAGACACCAACAAGTAAAAGATTAAAGACTTTTTACTTTTTTGGGATTGATGCCGCTTTTATGTAGGCGTTAAAGTTATTTTTGTTGAAGCAAATGACTCCATTTCACCTAATGGTAAGCAGAAGAGTGAGAGCTATTTAGATATACACTACATGGCTCATACTACCAGATTTGGCTTTATGTGAAAAACCTAATATTACCTAAGTACAGCTTTCCTCAATCCTTTTTGGGATTTCGAGCGTAATTTTATGTATGTATTGTATAATTACTTTTTCTACCGCACGAATGGTATTTTAATATTATAAGTATAAGAATTTTAACTTCGTACATAACCCAAAATAGTGACAGGTTGCCAGCCTGTCGTTACACAAAAAGGGACATCAAACCAAAAAAAAACTTAATCTATAATAATAATAATAATTTATTTTTCTTTATTCAGCAGGTACAATAATCAAATCTTGACTACCTACACTAGGATAACCTGTTTCGTAGGTATAAACCTTCCTTTTTATAAACATACTGCATACATCCAGAAAATACTAAAATTACCAATGAAAATCTATATAATAATAATAAAACAAAAGAGAAAAGTGATGATTTAACAAAGCAGGCAATGTAAGGTAGGGATACCCTGTGGGGATACCAACCATCGTCAATCAAATCTTCAACGAACTAACAACCAGGACAAATGTTACACTTTAAATTACTCAGCAGCGGTAAACATATTGATACAAATATACAGTTTCAATACAATTATTAGTTACTAGCGTCACCTTAATGTATCCTATGTCTTTCCCAGGGTCTTAAGATATCTCCATACCAAATTCATCAAAATAGCTCCAGTTCTTTCGGAGCCTATTCAATGCAAACAAACAAACAATCAATCTTTCCTCTTTATATTATTAGTTTATGTTAATAAATATTATTACACTTTTATAGTAATTAAGTTTAATTTTATCTCCCAATTAAGTTTTGTTCGTGCTGAGATCCTTTCATATTTTACGTCTCCGATTATAATACAGTTTCTTCAGATAATATGTAATTAGTAAGAACCAGTTATAAGCTTTCAACAAACTTGCAATCTTCTTAAGCTCACAAGTATCTAATCAAACGTCCAACAGGCGTGTGAAATACGTTTTGCCAGCGAGGGGCGCGCCGCCACTCGTCCGCCGACCGCCTTGCGCCGTGCACGCGTCGCGTAGTGATATGTGTCTGTGAGATCGTGGTCATGAAGGGCCGACACCAGTTCCGACGTCGTTTCAGCTTGCAGCCCTCTTTTATGAAAGAGGACCATGAGGACGAAAGGCGACCTCATAGGTAAGTTTGTTTGATAAGCTTCAAAACTCACTTCCAACTTTGTAAACATAAAATGCGTAATAGTTTTGTTGACAAAAAAAATAAACTTGGGACGATTTAAACTTTCTTTTGGCTTAAATTGTTAACGACATGTTCTTGACATATTGTCACGACACATATTTACACCATTAAATTAATTATTAAAAAATATCGGAAGTACTTATTCTTTTTACTACCTAGTAATTAAATATTTGGAGTACTAATCGACCCGAAAAGTTTTAAAAATCAAACAACGGCGTCATTACACCTTCATGTTTAACTGTCACGTAGCATGCCGTAGTCACGTAGCGTCGTAGACCGTAGTGGTTGACTACGACGTAGGCACTTATTCTGACGTATAATTATTAAGTAGGATTAGATCTCTAATAGGTATATCTTCTTTGGATTTTTTTTAATTTCACAAGATTAAGAGTTGTTTAATCTTTCACAAACTTTAAATGCCTAATTCTTTAATATTTCAGCCAATTACCGTTGAAGTGTTTACTTTTATAGCATTCGTTTTCAAAGAAAAATCTGATCTTTTGACGGCATATTATATTGTAGAAAATTCAATTCACTTTTCGATTTAAAACTATATTATAAGCTTGGTAGAGAAGGTATTACCTTTAGAAAAGAAAATTTGTTTACGAAATGAAACTGCGAATAAATATTTTTTTTCAATCTAAAATTAAATCGTTGTTAAACAAAAATTGTAAGCTTGTGAGCTTTAATAAGTTGTTAAAGTATTATATCTTCTAAACATTCGGCGTAGTAGGAGTAGGTACTTATTCTGTTTTCTAGAAAAAGTACTTTACACTGTCTCATTTACGCCTTCCTTAATTTGACTGTCTTGTTATGTTATCTCTAGGGATTTTATTTTCGGGCTACCTTTTTGTGCTTAGGTACTGGTTTGCGTAATACTTAACTTTGATATCAGTAGAGAAACATCCTAGCAAAAGGGGCATAATAAATATAAAACTGCTGGTATATTCTGTATTCCCTTTTGTTTTATTTGAACACCGTCTTGGTGGAGTGGTCAGTATAGCTGCCTAAACAGCAAGCGGTCCGGGTTCGAGTCCTGGTAGCGGCAAATGTTTGTGTGACGAACACGGATATTTGTTGACGAGCCATGGTTGTTTATATATTTATTTACTTTTATTTATAAAAATATCTAAAAATTATTATGTACATAAAAAAATGTCCGTTATCTAGTATCCATAACACAAGTTCTTAATGATACTTACTTTGGGCTAGATAATTAATGTGAGCGTAGAAAGATATTATTATTATTATTATAACACTGAATTCTATTAACCTCCGTTGTTGTAGAGTCACCACATGCCAACGGTGCCCGCCTGCCGCTATAATACTTTCTAGGAACAAACTCCATTTTGTATTGTGTATCGTATGCGTAGCATTGAATTGCAACGCACTCACACAAACCAAGTGACTCAATTTTCATATTGAACCACTTTTCATGGGATTAAGTGAAGCAAAGCGATTTATGTTTGATAAAGAATACCTTTGAGTACTGTATTATATTATATGTGCCTTTGAGCTTTGTTTTCCAAAAAAAAAACACACCTTCATGAACATTTATAAGTTTCTGCTTTACTAGTACCATATTATGTTGAAATGAATCAGTCAAGGATAGTCAAAAAGGGGAATGTACATAAAGTTAATGAAATATGTAAGGATCGTAGCAAATATATGTAGATATGTGTGGTTTTTCACCATATTATTATAACAGCCTTTATAATTAGACCAACTGCTGGAACACAAGGCCTCTCCTTGTCATCGAAGGAGGTTTAGGCAGAAGTCCACCACGTTTGCTTGATGCGAATTGGTAGAGGGAGTATAAGGTGATCAATGTCCCTTTGCTAATCAAGTCACCTTCTATGTCAGCGACGAACAAGAAAACAATAAGTGATTACATAATGTTAATTGAAATATTTAAGTTAATTAAGTGCAATGTAATTTTATAAGATAGTTAAGCGTAATTCTAATTGTAAAATGTTCTATAAGTTAACTTTAATTGTGTTATGTTGTTTATATTTTAAGTGTCTTATTTCATTCTATAAGTTGTTTCTTATCATTAGTTAAGTTTCTAATTTTCTATTTAGTTCGTAAGCAAATAAAACATTAATTGGGTCGTCTTTTCATTACCTGAAACAATAATAAGTAGTAAAAGTTAGGTAAACAATGTGTAATAAGAGAATAATTATAAGCACTTAGGCAAAAATAAGTTAAGAATTATGTAAAAAATTGTAAAACAACGGACCAATCAGAGGGGCTACATTAATTAGAAAGAGACAAACGACACCTGTCTCGTAAAAGCCGATACGCTCTCTGATTGGTCCGCTCACATCCGTTGCACAAGTACAAGGTGCAATATGTAAATATTAGATATAAGTAAACGCAAGCGCCAGTAGGGCATGCCTTGCTCCAGCGAAATAAAGAAGAACACTGGAAGATAATAAGGAGTTTTACTCTCTCTCCGTCGACCCCGTCGTGCCTACCCTCTGCTCCGGATCCCCCCGTCTGACCCGCCGTCTTCGTACCTACCTACCAGTCCAGCAAGTATAGCGTCTGTGCAGGTGCCGGTTTGGAACATCGCCGTCATACACGCACAATTTCTGGTCCTTCGAGCCGGATTCTGGAAGAAAGAAAAAGAAAAACGAAGAAAATGCCCTGCACAAGATCAGATAAAGCAAGATCCAAGACAACGGAACCGTCCACGTCTACCGATTGGAGCATGAACACGCCGACGGATTCTTCAACGAGTCAGTCTACCCTGACGCCACAGACGCAGTCTCCCACCACTGAAGTAACGCCAAGCATCGCACCAGGTGTCGGCACCGCACCAGGTGTCGGTACCACAGAAGGAACAGCGCACACCGCGGGCATCTACACCGCAACCACCAACACGAAGGGGAAACAAACTGCCGTCACGCAAGAGAACACGATGCACGCAGCTGCTAATCAAGAAGGAAGACCGATCGTACACGCGGACCAAGCACACTTTGCGACGCCCGCACCTATCGACCGACCGCAGCAAGCACCGCACCAACCGAAGGGAAGACAGACAACCATCGCACACTCAGTACGCTCGTCGAAAAGAGCCGAAGCCGAAGTAAGAATACAAATTGCGAAGAGAGAACTAGAAATCGCCGAAGCCAAGTCCAGGATAGCTGCCGCCGAGCTGGAGCTGCTGCAGATGGACTCCGACGTAGAAAATGAAGAAGAAATCGAAGTACGAGACATTCGACAGAAGCACGTCGAAACCTGGTTCAACCAAACCGACCGCGACCAAGCACCGCCTGAGAAGAGGAGTGACATACAAGAACTAGCACACGCAATCACCAAGCTGACGAAGAACCCCACCGAAGCCAGCGTAACAAGACACGTCATCGAACTGCCACACTTCGACGGCGCCAGTGAAGAATGGCTGGCGTTCAAGCGATCGTTCGAAGACACCGCCCTCGCCTTCAAGCCTACGCAGAACTTAGCAAGATTAAGAAGATCGCTGCAAGGAAGAGCAAGAGAAGCGGTGAAGAGCCTTTTGTTCACCGCCGAGACACCAGCAGAGATAATGAAGGGACTAGAAGCTCGCTTCGGAAGACCAGGGGCGTTAGCACTATCAGAATTGGAGAAGCTCAAGAATCTACATCGAGTCACCGAGAACCCAAACGACGTCTGCACGTTCGCCAGTCAAGTACGAAACTCAGTCGCAACAATCAAGGCGCTTGGAAGAACACAATACTTATGCTCACCTGAAACAATGAAGACACTTATTGAGAAGATGCCGTCTGCAATGAAGTATAGGTGGTTCATATACCATCGAAGCAAGAGAGATGAAGAACAACAAGAGCTGCAACTCATCAACGACTTCTTAGAAATTGAAGCCGACATGTGCGGTGACTTCGCTCCACCTGAAGTGTCCTGGGAGATGAAGAAGAGTCGCCAACTGAATGCACAGAGAGAAGCACCTTGGGAACAGAAGAGAAGTACACAGAAGAAGACAGTATACTCCACGCAGACGACTGAAGCACCACCAAAACCATCGTGTCCTGAATGCAACGAAGAACATAACTTCATCGATTGCCGTCGATTCAGAGAAGCCGACATAGACACCAAGTGGGAAATGGCGAAGAAGACAAGAATCTGCTTCAAGTGTCTACGCTACCGTCATGCAAGACCGACCTGCAAGGCACCAACATGCAAGAAATGCGGAAGATGGCACCACACAATCCTCCACTCCGACAAGCCACCACCACCACGAGAAGAGAACAAAGCAAGCTACAGCGCGCACATAACAGAAGAATCTAAAGAAGCAGTCATTACATCGGTGCACACTACGAGCGACGGGAGGGCCTACTTGAAGATGATACCCGTAGACATATACGGGCCGAGGGGCTCCACCCGCGTGCTGGCACTGCTCGACGAGGGGTCAACCGTGTCACTGCTGGACGCCGCCGTAGCCAAGAAGATCGGAGCAGAGGGGCATAAAGAAGCTATCACAATAGAAACAGTCGGCGGGGGGGCCATACGGAAGCGTGACTCACAGAAGATAAGAATGAAGATAAAGGGGGCCTTCAGCAAGAAGAAGACATCAATAGAAGTCCGCACCATAGAAGATTTGAAGTTATCGAAACAAGAAGTCAACACCAAAACAATTCAAGAATGCGGGCACCTACGAGAGCTAGCAGAACAGCTGACATACACGCGCGAAGAACCACGTCTACTGCTAGGTCAAGACAATTGGGGGCTGATCGTCACCAGAAGACTCAAGAAGGGCAAGACCTCCGAACCCGTCGCATCACTTACGAGTTTGGGTTGGGTGCTACATGGGTGCGATGCCAGAAGCCACGCCAGCGTGCAGTTCGTGAACCACAGCAGACTCATAGAAGATGAAACAGAAGCGCTAGTACGTCAACACTTCGAGATAGAATCAATCGGAGTGCAGCCACGCCGCCCGAGCAACGACGCAGATAGAAGAGCATTAGAAGTTTTGGAAGAGACTACCAGAAGACTACCCTGCGGGAACTTCGAGTCCGGACTACTATGGAAGAGCGACGACGAAACTCTCCCTTATAACTACGCTCAAGCCCACCGACGCCTCGTGAACATTGAGAAGAAACTAGACAAGGATGAAAACTTGAAGAAAGCATACGAAGAGCAAATGAAGAATTTATTAGACAACGGGTACGCAGAAAAGGCACCACTCGTCAAGAAAGAAGGAAGAACATTCTACCTACCACACTTCGCGGTGATACACCCTATCAAGAAGAAGCCAAGAATAGTCCTCGACGCTGCAGCCAAGTTCAACGGGAAGAGCCTCAACGACGCGCTGCTGCAGGGGCCTGATTTACTCCAATCTCTCCTCGGGGTACTAATCAGGTTTCGAGAAGGACCCATCGCCATCACCGCTGACATCAAGGAGATGTTCCTGAGGATACGAATGAGAGAAGCGGACAGAGACAGCCTACGGTTCCTGTGGCGCGGCAGCGACAGGCAGAAGAAGCCAGAAGAATACAGAATGACATCGGTGGTCTTCGGGGCATCGTCCTCCCCGTCGACAGCCATCTATGTCATGAACAAGAATGCAGAAATGTTTCAAGAGAGATACCCGTCAGCAGTCAGAGCAATACGCAAGAATCATTACATGGATGACTACCTACAAAGCTTCGCAACAATAGAGGAAGCCAAGAAGATAGCCAGAGAAGTGGAATACATACAGGGGGAAGCCGGCTTTCATCTGAGGGGTTGGAGGAGCAACGAACGCAAAGCACTCGACAGCATCAAGAATTACCCTAAAGAAGAAAGTACGCCGGTTGAAGAAAGCACGCTCGGCTTGCGATGGCACACCACAGAAGACACCCTGAGCTTCAACATCGGGTTTCGCAACACTTGTCCTGAGCTTCTGAATGGAGAACGAACACCCACGAAGAGAGAAGTCACCAGCGCAATCATGTCGACCTTCGACCCCCTGGGCTTCGCAGCGCCGGTACTCATACAAGGGAAGAAGCTCCTGCAAGACATATGGCGAACCAAGATCGATTGGGAAACTGAAATCCAAGAAGAACAGAAGGCAGCCTGGGGAAGATACTTGCAAGAAGTAACCACACTACAAAATCTGAAGATCGCGAGATGTCTATCACCACATCACGGTGAAGGCCAACTGCACACCTTCAGCGACGCCAGTGAAGAAGCCTACGCAGCAGCGGTGTATTGGCGGACGGTGGGACCTGATGGAAGCCCCCACGTCGCGTTGATCGCCGGGAAAGCCCGAGTGACGCCCACGAAACCAGTCTCAATACCACGGCTGGAACTGCAAGCAGCACTCCTGGGAAGCAGACTGGCAAGGTCAATAGAAGAGGAACTCGAACTCAAGATAACGAAGAAAGTATACTGGACAGACTCCAGCACCGTGCTCCAGTGGGTGAAGTCGGACCCCAGAAGATTCAAGACGTTCGTAGCACACCGCCTAGCTGAGATAGAAGAATTATCAAGGCCGCAAGACTGGCGCTGGGTACCTACCAAACAGAACCCGGCCGACGACGCCACACGAAACACACCAAACGAGTTCGACAGTCAAGCAAGATGGTTCACGGGGCCAGCATTCCTACGTGACGACGAAGAAGAATGGCCCGCCAGACACTTCAAGGCCACCGAAGACAGCACCGATGAAGAAAGAAAAGTACACACAGTGGCCGCCACCAAAATCGTCACAACACACACGCCGGACCCCGAGAAGTTCTCCAGCTGGACCCGTTTACTAAGAAGTACTGCGCGCGTCATACAGTACATAGAAGTACTAAGAAGAAAAGTAAACGACAAGAAACAAGTCAACGCCGCCAAGAAAGACGACACCTGGAAACCACAGAAACAAACACCAAAGAAGAAACCCACAGTAGCAGTACCATTCACCATGAATGAACCGAAGAACTTCATTCCTCTAGAAGAATCTCACCTCACGAGAGCCGAAGAAGAATTGATCAAGAGGAGCCAATACGACAGCTTCGCTACAGAAATAACACGTCTACGAGATAACAAGCCCATCGAAAAATCAAGCCCGCTACGAAAAATAGATGTCTACATCAACGACCGAGGCATCGTGAAACTAAGAAGTCGTACAAGAAAAGTGAAAATCGAAGATAGAAAAATGAACCCGGCGATACTAAGTGGAAAACATCGAGTCAGCCGCCTTATCATCGAACACTATCACAAAAGGTTTATGCATTGCAACGCAGCGACGGTCATCAACGAAGTACGACAGAGATATTGGATAATGGGCCTACGAACAACAGTGCGAGGGCTCATTCACCGCTGCCAGTGGTGTAAAGTCCACCGAGGGGTCCCGAAAGCCCCACCGACCGGAGACCTACCCATCGAGCGCCTACGACACCAACAACACCCATTCACGTGCACGGCCGTCGACTACTTCGGGCCGATGCTGGTCACCATCGGGAGGAGAACAGAGAAGCGTTGGGGAGCCCTCTTCACCTGCTTGACCACGAGGGCAGTACACCTCGAGCTGGCCAACTCACTCAGCACCAGCTCGATGATCATGGCACTAAGAAGAATGGCGGCGCGGCGAGGCACTCCGAAGACACTATACAGCGACAACGGCACCAACTTCGTGGGGGCCAACCGAGAGCTGACGGAGGCAGCAAGCAGAGAAGGCATCCAGTGGAAGTTCATCCCACCTGGCAGCCCAAACATGGGCGGCGCATGGGAGAGACTCGTACGAACAGTCAAGACGGCGCTGATGGCAGTACTACATACAAGGTCACCACCCGAAGAAGTCCTCCACACCCTTATGACCGAAGTGGAGCATGTGGTGAACTCACGACCACTCACCCACATCAATCTGGACCCGACTGATGAAGAAAGCCTCACGCCAAACCACTTCCTCATCGGAAGGTCCTGCGGAGCACCAGCACCCGGTGACTTCGAAGACGGGAACCTCATCGGGAAGGCCGACTGGAGGACAGCGCAACAGCTGACCGACCACTTTTGGAGGAGGTGGATAAAAGAATACCTACCTACGCTGATGCCAAGAAGAGTGACGGGACAGACAACAGAAGACCCCAAAGAAGGAGACGTCGTGATGGTAGTTGACTCAACACTACCAAGAAGTACATGGCCGCGAGGAAAAATACAACAAACATATCCGGGGCCAGACGGCCGCGTGAGAGTCCTCGACGTCAAGACACCCTGGGGAGTCCTACGGAGACCAACACGTCGAGTCATCATCCTCGTGCCTGCAGAGACATCGTCGCCACCTCAAGATGAGGAGCTTCGCACCGCGGGGGAGACTGTCAGCGACGAACAAGAAAACAATAAGTGATTACATAATGTTAATTGAAATATTTAAGTTAATTAAGTGCAATGTAATTTTATAAGATAGTTAAGCGTAATTCTAATTGTAAAATGTTCTATAAGTTAACTTTAATTGTGTTATGTTGTTTATATTTTAAGTGTCTTATTTCATTCTATAAGTTGTTTCTTATCATTAGTTAAGTTTCTAATTTTCTATTTAGTTCGTAAGCAAATAAAACATTAATTGGGTCGTCTTTTCATTAGCTGAAACAATAATAAGTAGTAAAAGTTAGGTAAACAATGTGTAATAAGAGAATAATTATAAGCACTTAGGCAAAAATAAGTTAAGAATTATGTAAAAAATTGTAAAACAACGGACCAATCAGAGGGGCTACATTAATTAGAAAGAGACAAACGACACCTGTCTCGTAAAAGCCGATACGCTCTCTGATTGGTCCGCTCACATCCGTTGCACAAGTACAAGGTGCAATATGTAAATATTAGATATAAGTAAACGCAAGCGCCAGTAGGGCATGCCTTGCTCCAGCGAAATAAAGAAGAACACTGGAAGATAATAAGGAGTTTTACTCTCTCTCCGTCGACCCCGTCGTGCCTACCCTCTGCTCCGGATCCCCCCGTCTGACCCGCCGTCTTCGTACCTACCTACCAGTCCAGCAAGTATAGCGTCTGTGCAGGTGCCGGTTTGGAACATCGCCGTCATACACGCACATTCTACGACACTCATTACAGGATATGCGGTGATGCTATTCTACTCTGCCAGTATCACATGACCACTGTGTTGATTATTAAGTGTATTTAATGTGGTGCATGGCTTTGTTTAAATTTCGAAATGAAGCAACTGTTTCCTTTATTGGACCAAAGTATAGCCAGTTCCTTAGAGGTTGGGGGTAGCAGGTGAAGATCTTTGACCTTATTTCATTAACATGAAGTGAAATGAAGGCTAAGACCCTTCGAAAGGTAAAGACGGGTCACCAAATACATATCCGTAGCTTAAGAGCTACAGTAGAGTTTTTGGTGGACGCAGGCCTTTGGACCATATTCTTACTCAACTTTCTCTGATGGCGTTAAGTTAGCTTCATGGAAATAAATATACAAACAAATCAAGTAGTCCTATCGGGATATTTTGACATGACTATTTATAAACATTTAAAAAACTATTTACTACTATTTAAAAATATGTTTTTTATGCTTAACGGGGAAGCTCATGGCCTTCATCTCATCTAGTGGAAAGCGATGTTTAGGCCCAAGGTGGTTGCGAGCTGCACCCGGAACTTTAGATCAATTAGGCACTGGCAATCTTATTATTGTCTAAAGATAATAATGCTGTTAACACTATATTCATGGCGACAGACGTTGATGAGATGGGGTTAGCTTGCTCGAAACAAGCCCTAACACCAACCAGACCGAGAACAAATTGTACGGATCTAGTTTCTGACATCGACAGTCTCTACATTGACGGCTCACCATGTAGACGGTACGTTGTATCGACAGTTGGAACGGATCTTTTGAATATTTTTCTGGCGTTTTGTTGGTCGCTATCGCGGTATGTTCGCTTCACTCAATCCGCTCGCACTTTGTTTTGGTCACAGTTCTAGGCTTACATAAGCGAACATAGCTTATCTGGTTTTAACAAATTTACTACTAATATGGTGAACTATCAATACAAAGTACTGGTACATCGCTGGCGATATGATGTACTGTCGATGTCGATGGAACGTTTTGGATACTGTCGATGCCGTGACGGCACCGGTGAAATTTTGGTGCTGCAAGCATCTATACGCTACGGTTTCAACTAAGCTTTTTTGACACTTTATTGTTACTCTTTAAGCAGTCGTGTCTTTTGTCGTACGTAAACGTAAACGTACGTACGTAATGTTATGTTTAAAAAAATCTAAATTATTTTTTGATATCGGTTCTAAATAGACAAACAACAAACTACACTTTTGTGTAAGAAATTCGTATTAATATCGAAAAATTTCGTCCCATTTCCAAACTATGCCAATTTTCAAAAATGCTTGAGGGGTTCATTGTTGACCAGCTAAAAACTGTTGTAAAGCGTAATATTAGTATTTCACAACATGGTTTTTTTAAGGGTTGTTCGGTTGACTAATCTTCTTATTTTTACAAATGATATTACTAAAGAAGTGAATGACGGTTATCAAGCGGACGCATACAAAGATTCTGAAAAATATGTCGCAATATGTTGCTAGAAAAACTTGATGAAATGAATTAAATCCTATGTTGAAAACAGAAATCAAGCAGTTGTTCTTGCTGGTTATTTGTGTTTAAATGTTATCAGGTAATAACTGTAAATGAATGTTTGTTTTCGAAATAAAATAAAATTAAATAAAAACATCTAAATGTGTGTCAGATACTGGGGTCTAATCTTGGCAATATTCTGCCTGTTTTTTAGGCCAATAGTGACATATTTTACCGACCACAAATATATTACAACCAGGATAGAAAGAAGCAGGAGAAGATATTAATGCTCCAACGTTGATATTTGAATTCCATTTTCGTTTGTTTGGGTGGGATCTGTTGGAATGTATTTCTAACCCATTAAAATTATTTATTTTTGTCTAAACATCTTATTCAAAACAACATGATAACGATTTTGTGCGTCATTTGAGATCTTCACGACCTTTCTTGAGAAAATAAAATGTGGATTCAGCCAAATAAATAGACCAACTCAAATCAATTTACGAATACCTCCAAATCGTAAATCGTGTAAGAGTTAAATTTGTGCAGGGTATCTCTTTACCTTCTTTCAGGTAAATACTTCATTCGTCTAAAAGGATTTTTCCCTTTCGACCTTTTTCGTGTTCAAAGTGACCGTCAGTTGCAGGCTTTTTAGGAACGTCGAATATTATACTTCTCTACTATTAAATAGTTTCCTTGTACAGAATGACGCGATGGGAACATTTTGACAATATACGGCCTTGTGTCCAACAACGTTTATTGATAATGAGTTTAATTTTAGAAGATTATTAATACCCAACTAATCAGGGTGTTAAATTCTAAATTACGCGGCAGACCGGGTATACACACTTTAATATAATATGTACTTTATGCAAATATAACTTCTTAGGTAAAAATAAACGAAATGATGGCACACAATAAGCGTGGCTCCGGACTCCACAAATATGAAAAGCTTTAGTTAACAAGATTTATTTCCTTTTATGTAATGAAATACCATCGGAAACAGACAATTTTCCAGCAATCGGTTACCAGACTCAATAACGACAGTTACAGTTGATTGTGTACGAGTATAGCCGAAACGTGTTCGTCGTATTTACTGAATCCAATTTTATAGTAGATAACAAAGTTGAGAATATTATAGTTAAAAGTTACAGATATTTTCAGATTGTTGTTATTTTTGTGACATTATTATCTACAATAATATTATACATAATAAAGCTTTGTTTGATTGCGTCTTCGGAATGAAAATAGGCACAAAAAGTATTGGATTGATTTAAAAAAATCTTTTACTAAGAACAATGAATTTATTTCCTAGGGGGCGGAACAAAATTTTTCATAAATAATGGTAAATTTGAATTAGAAATACATTACTTCAATGAATTACTGACGAAAGTACCGACTCTTTTATTCAAACATAATTATTCATTTTTTTTCTTTCTCTCTTCCTTTCGTTTCATTTTGTACTGTTCTTTTTGTTATCATTTTTATAATTAATTTACTGTATAGTGTTTTCTTTTCTTTATTGAATGTGATGTCTTTGTGCTGGCCAATAAATGCATTTCTTTCTCTCTTCATTGTAATATATTGGTATTAGAGTTCTCCGTACGCGAAATATTCTTAAATAAGGATAAAATACTTTTTTCAGGTATTAATAATTACATAGATTTAGCGAGTGCGTCGCATTTTCAAAAGTCGGGGTGTGTTAACACGTTGGTAGATCAAGGAGCTTGTTGTTAATATGTTTTTGAAATAAATCACAGTGAAAGAGCATTTCTACTACAATATTAGCTGATATTGTAGATTGTAAAGAAATATGTTCTATAACAAACTCCCAAATAATATTCGAAGCCTACCTATTAATCAATTCAAAACTGCTATTAAAAATAAACTGTATACTAAAGCATACTATAAGGTGTCTGATTACATAAATGATTCTAACGCATGGGGGTGAATTTGCTCGAGGTCCATGCATTTTAAATATGTTTATTAATTATGCATATAATCTATAATGTGTCTTATAGTTGACTCGGAAGCATAACTTTAGTTTAAATTTGTTTTAGTTAATAATCAAGAAGCATGTGTATGTCATTCTCACTAGAAAGGTCTTGTGGCGGTGTCGTCTTGCGTCGGGTCGTTACGTTCCCTAAAATATGGTTGAGCGAAGCGATGGCTGATTCTTGCGTCATGCCTGTGAACAGGTGCCGCCAGCGGGGCCTGGTCATCTCATGTTTTCTTGATTGATGTAAACGTAGGTCTTATAATTAGTTGTTATCTTTAGATGGACAATTGTATGACACATGCAATAATAATATGTAATAATTGTTTTTTTTTGTACAATGTGTGGACATTGTATTCTTATAACATTGTTAACCGGATCTTAAATGTATGCTTACCACTTATATTGAAAGGAATATCTGTAAGTACCTAACTAACAATAACATAAAATGGTGGTGGGTATCAAAATTTAAATTGCTTAGTTCAATAATAATTATGATTAATTAAATTATATAGAAAAGCTTTTCACAAGATAAATAATCCAAATGCGTGGGAGTAATGACTACCCTAACTTTACGCATGTTAAAATGTAACTTAAATTATATTGATAATTATTTATTGACTTGTATTGATGTTTTGAAATCATTACGAAATTGTAAGCTGTGGAGTTTCTTTCGCCATTTCTTCTCCATATCAGCATAATAATAATTATTCGTCCCGAAATGGTGGTAGGGTTTTGACGATTTAAAAGTACTTAGCAAAGTCCATTTAAATAAAGAGCTTTTTCATTTCATTTTCATTTCATTTCATTTTCATTTCATTTTCATTTTCATTTATGAAATTGTAAAGCCATAGTTTGATCCCGACTGTAATAAATAAGCTTCGTGTACTACCTGTATATCAATTCTCAATGAACTCACGTAAGCCGATCACTCCCCAGGCTTACTCCTTAGGGCAGGTTTATTCTCAGAAGTGAAATTTCAGAAATTGATACACAGAAGACTTCGCGGAATAATATAGATAAAATTTAGAGAATATCGCACGAAGGATCACTCGCGCGGTGGCAAATAACTAATTCCCATGAAGGGTTAGTGTGAGGCAGGTGGTCAGCCATAAGTTATTAATATATCAATACCTAAAGGAACAATTTAATTTAAATATTTAATTTTTTTTTACGAGAAACAATGTCATCTAAACACCTATCAATAAAGTACTGAGGGCTATGACACAAAACACTACTCCAATTTTTCATATGGAAACCCAATAACAAATTGCAAACATCGAAAAAGCTGTAATTTGGAGGTAGCTTCACAAAGCGAGTGATCCAATTTTTTATTTCATATATTTCCACGCTCACCAATTACGAGTATCTAGCCCGATATGTTCGATAAAAACTGTTTTTTTCTTCTTTGGAATACATTTAATAACTTGCGTGCCGCCTACGATCCATGTTGCTGTTTGAATATCTTCTTTTCATTTGTATTACTACCAGAGTGGTCATGGTCAATTATGTATATTTGTAAGCTAATGTTGCTCACGATGTCCCGCCATCTTTCTCTGCTTGTCATGTTCCTGGACCCATGCAAGGGATTGCCCACTGCAGCCTTAATTTGATCGGTCAATCACATGAGTGACCTTCCACGAGGTCTAGTGCCCTCTACTCTGCCTTGTATGACGAGACGCTGAATGGACTTTGCTTCGCGTCTTGAGACGTAACCGAAGCATTTTAAAAGACGAGTCTGAACTACCTTAGATAGTCGTTTCTTGATGCCAAGTTCTTGTAGTCTAAAATATAAATTTCTATTTGGTACGAAACTCGGTTCAGGCCACTCTAAGCATCTCATCTTCTCCAGTACCACATTTGCATTTGGGCATCTATCTTCTTCTTGATTTTACGCAACGTCCACGTCTCAGCAGCCTACCAAAACATGGGGAAACCAATACCTTGAAAATCCGGATATAGTGTTTAGTAATGAGATAATTTGTTCTGTATTCTGAGTGAGATAAGTAAGAAGCATTAGTCTGTTGAGACTCTGTTCTGTGTAGCATTTATCTGTTGTCGAACACCATCAAAATTCGCTGGCTGCTTCTGTAATATAACGATCCAGTTCTATCAGCACGATTGGATAGCAAATTGCTTAGTTTGTCGACTACCTTTTTCTTAACCCAGATATATTGTAAATAATTGAGTACGTCACGTACACAAACTGTGTGTCACGCAGTACGAACAAATTGAGGCAATTTTCAGCAATTTACTGCGGAAAGTGACCTTTTCATAGAATTTACAGGGCTCCCTTCTCATCATTTTGTCGTACCTTCGGTCGTTTCTCTCGAAGTCTAACGATTTTGAGACAAAGAAGTCTAACAACAGCATCCCTGACAAAGAGACGTAAAAGCCCGTGTAATCTCTGTCATTTCACTTTTAAATAGGGAACCCTTTTGTGGACTTTTTACAGTTAATTTTGAAAATCATTTACATTGTTCTGTACTATTGTATTCAGAATTTACGACAGTTACATGAATTTTAAATATTAAATTACTTATAATTCGCTTGTCCAAACGGCAGCATATGAGGTTGCAGTAAATGTAGTGTAAAATGTTCTCAATAGTCTAGAAAGTTCTAAGTTGCAACTACTGGTTATGGAATAAAGACTTAAATATTTGTTAAAAAAATGACATTTTGGTATCCTGGTCTACTAGCTGTGTCAACCTCAAACTGTAGTGTACTCGTTGGTACTATTTGGCAAATCTTTATTCCAAGTCATACTAAAGTTATTCCACCTTACAACAAAGTGTTCATATACATCTACTGACGGATTCATTTTGGACGCTTGTGTTCCATCTTACAATAGGTACACAACGTTTAAAACGAAGTTTCCGAACATAAAAAAGCATTACCTCTCATATTATTTCTTTTTGTTCTAAGCCACTTCATTTGTACATTTTTTAAATAACATTTAAGTTTTTTGTAATAATTAAAATAACTAAATGCTTAGCTAAGATTCATTTGCGTATTAAGTATACGCAAATCAATCTTAGCTAAGCACAAGTGATCGTTAAATCAAATTAACGTTCTAACCTTTGGCAGTTGAAGAGCAATTAAACTAGAACGATCTATTACTGCGAAAGCAAATATATGCATAACAGTGATTTTCTTGTAGTGATTGAAGGTTCTGGGAATCTAATAAGGCCACTTCGCAAAATCTGTCGTATACAATTTGCTTCTAGAATTAATTAATTATTTTACCTGTAAATTGGGCAGACAGTCCACTGTCACGACCTCTTCTCGTCTCGTGGGTGTCGTTAATGTCCATTGACGGAGTTCCTTTTTAAAATTTATTTATTGTTCAATACATTATGTTATATTTAATGCATTATATAAATTACTAGGTTCTGTCCGCGACTTCTTCTAGACTGGAGTAATATTAATTATAGCCTATATGTTATTCTGATGTATAAGCTATATTATTGTAAAGTTTCATTAAAATTTATTCAGTAGTTTTTGCGTGAAAGAGTATCAAACATACACCCAAACATCCATACAAACTGTCACATTTATAATAAGGATAGTATGACAATAAAGCTGTTAGTGTCAAGCCTCTACGAACCCTGAACCCGTGTCACGATGGTTGATGTCAGACAAGCGGCCGATCATATAACTGTGCATTAACCCCGCAGTTCGCAGTAACCCCAAATGAATTGAAACTAGTGTATGTTAGAAGATGATGAAAGTCACGCGTAGGAAACTAACACAATTCACAAAGGATTTAATTCATCGTAGTTTACATTTGGCTCTTGTTCGCGTAAAAAAAGATATTGTCGTCTAACTTATTAAACTAACTATTTTTTGATTCTCAATTTTAGAATTTCCTAAGTGAATAATATTAGGATCTTATAAGGAGTCGCAAAAAGTGGCCTTTTTAGATCCCCTGATCGCACTTATCGGGCCTCTGATTCCGTTGGCTGGCTTGATGACCGGCTATATTGAACCTGCTTTGTGATTCCTAAAAAAGAGCATCGTAACAGGCTGATTTTTAAGTAAGTGGGAACAAAATTGCGGAGCATTAGTGGCGCTGTAGTTGATTTGCATTTTATGCAAGTAATGAATCTAGTCTCTACTACGAAATTGCCGAACTTTTCTTTACATTCGAGGTATAATAAAAAGACAAAACAGTTAGTTAGACTAGACACAAATAAATTACTAACTATTAAATTACAGATAAAGACTTCGACTAGGACCTCTGAAACAGAAAGTGTAATAACACTGACTGCATTACCCCGCTAAATCGCGAAACAATTTTTTGCGCGAAATACAAACCAGCCTTATTGTCACTTACTGTTTCACGTAGTCACTCTGTAATATCCCGAAAAAGTCGGTGAGCTCGAGGACCCCATGGTCCCAGAGATTCTACCCCCAAACGGCTAAAATAAGAGTCTCTTGAGATACCAGCGTGTTTGCGCCGTTTTAGAGATTCAGCGGAAGTTGCAGCCGATCCGGACATTGCTGGGGTAGCTGTAATATTGGACATTGCTAAGGTGTCCGCGCAAGTGGCTTCGCATACCAGACATTTCTGCTTCTTCCAGGGAACGTGGGTCCTACAGTACGGACTCTTATCGTCATCGCGCGCTAAACAATTACGCTCCAAAGCGGCGGGCATTCCAGTAGTCACATGAGCGTGGCTGATGTTATCATTAACCTGAGCATGTCTTGTAAATAAGCCTGCACTTCTCGCACAATAGAGACCATGGCGACCAATATTATCGACCAATAATGCCACAGCGGCATTGATGGTGGACATTACAGGCGATACCCAGGCGTAAGCATGTTGCAATCCGAAATAGAAGTTAGCTAATAACTAAAAAAATTAAAAACAAGCTCCGTGACATTAGCAGAGCGTCACTGAGACATTAAAAAAAAAGCGTGGAATACGTTTTCTTTAAAAACCTTCGTACAAAAAAGTAATTAGTTAACTTAATAGGTACTGTAGTTTGGTATATACAAAACTGGTATAATTTAGGAGTTGATTTAATTTTGGTTACTCCCCGCTTTACCGTAAAGCAAATTATTTTTACAATAACCTGTCTCGCCTTTTATCTTTTGTATCACAAACAAATGCTTTACAATCTTGCTTGCTGAACAAATAATATAAAACCAATTTTGTCACGTCGTACACAGTCTGTCTCTTCGATTCTCGACTGTTGGATTTATTTTAATATTAGTTTCTCGAAAGATTTCAAATAGAAATAGCTAGTCAAAGCCAATTAAGAGGAGTTGCCTTTCAACTTTAACTGTTAGTTATCTCCGTGCGGAGCGATAGTACGAAAGTTGGAAAATCTTTACGTAAATGTGTTTCGTGTTGAAATGGCTGTTAATGTCAAATTATAACTGTATTTTGCGAATGTTATAGGAGTTTAGTTCTCTAGAGAAGCTGTGAGCTAGAGAGCTTCGATTCTCTAGCGTAGTGCGATGACTCGTGTTTGAGTTTTTATTTAAAGCTTTTTATGCAAAAAATAGCCATATGATGCCGGTAGAGTAGAAAAGCATAACGTGTCGAAGAAGGCGCCTAATGGATCAGCAAAGGGGTATTGATCACCTGTATCCGCATTGGGCAAGCGTGGTGGACAACTGCCTTAACCTTCTTCGATGACAAGTAGAGGCCTTGTGTCCCAGCAGTGGGTCGGTGAAAGGTTAAGTTACGTTTACCTCAATAAAAAAACTTTCTTTATGAAAAAAAAAGTTGCGACCCTGTCAAAAAAGACATTGTCAATGTGAGTTGTCAGCCGCTCAGTTTTAATCTTAGGTTTTAATCGCGTTTTACTATATAAATAATGAAGTATACTCAAAATATACTGTGTAAGTTCAATAAAGTTTTAGAAATAGAACTGCATTTTTTAATCTATTGGTTGTTTTTTATTACTTTAGGAAAATTGAAAGTCGGAAGCAATCTTATGCCTGGTTTCAAATGCTTATCAATTAATCATTATACAATGTTTTTTATTCAAAGTAGTCTTACATTTAGGTAATTTATATAGAAATAGGAATCAAATTACATATAATCTGCTGGTATTAATAAACAAAGAAAGTCGTAAAAAGCAAACACCTACCCGCCACACCCCGTAC
This sequence comes from Elophila nymphaeata, assembly GCA_955850985.1. NCBI lineage: Eukaryota > Metazoa > Arthropoda > Insecta > Lepidoptera > Crambidae > Elophila > Elophila nymphaeata. Next base: position 10,961,842 of record OY039070.1, read on the forward strand.
CCAACTTAGTGGGGTGCCGGCTCGATAACTCATCCCAATTACGACTGCAGCGCTCACGCAGCCATCAAGTGAAGGGTTAAAAAGAAGTGTGTTGCCAGTGATAACTTATGGCACTGAGACTTGGTCACTTTCAATGGGAATTAAGAAAGCTTAAAAGCTTTTTCTTTATTCTTACAGAGTCTAAATATACATGTAGTATGTCTCACAGAATATTGGCTAAAAAGAACTCAGTTATTAAATTGTATTGAAAGTTATAACATTGTAAGTGCATTCACTAGAGAATCTGCCATTAGAGGTGGTTCCTTAATTTTGTTACAGAACAATATTAAATATAAAGAACGTTCAGATGTGATTAAGCACTCAATTGAACGAATTATTGAAATTTCATGTGTGGAATTTGAGCAATTTATAATTGTATGTGTATACAGACCCCCTTCTGGAAACTATGATCTGTTTGAAACTACAATGGAAAATGTTCTAAATATTATTTGTAGCAATAACAAGAAGATAGTTGTCTGTGGGGACTTCAATTTAAATATTCTAGTACCAAGTCCATACACAAATAGGTTCATTAATTTATTTAGATCTTTTAATCTTTATTATGCTTTCTTTGAACCTACCAGAATCACCCCTACTACAGCTACTTGCTTGGATAACATTTTCTGTAATTGTAATATACTTGAAAAATCTATACTCAACTGTGTAAACTCAGATCATAGTGGACAGAAAATCACTATTGAGCGCCGTAATGTTAATCTAGTAACAAAAATTACTTTTAGACCAATAACGGACAGTCGCATGAAGATTTTCGAAAATAATATTGAACATAGACTTCATTTCTTACAATATTGTGATGATTCAAATAAAATGTATAAAAAATTATTTAATCAAATAAATTTAGAATTTAATAGCATATTTAAACAAAAAACTGTTTCACTTAACTCAAAAAAGAAATTTAGTGATTGGGCTACCCCAGGCATATATGTTAGTAGAAGAAAATTATATGATTTATATTATGAAAAGTCTATGTCCACAGACAAGTCATTTATAAATTATGTCAGAAATTATTCTAAAATATTTAAAAGGGTTTGTAATGTTGCAAAAGCAAACTTCCTTAGTAATAAAATTAAAAATTCTGCTAATAAAATTAAGACCACCTGGAAAATTATAAACCAAGAAACTGGTAAAACGTCATTTAAAGATAGGTCTTTTGAAATTAATATTAATGGTAAAATGGTAAAAACGGATGAAGCAGTGGCAAATGCTATGGAGGCCTTTTTCTCAGACATTCCCATGAAAATCACTAGTAAACTGAATTCATCTACTGAATTTGCGGTTTCCTTTTTAGAATCTAGTGTTGATAAATGTGATATTTCTTTTAACTTTCATGAAATTAATGACGATTACATTATAAAAACGTTTAAATCTTTAAATAAGAAAAAGACTGAAGATCTATGGGGTGTATCGGTTACAGTTATAACAGCAATAATTAAAGTAATTTCCCCATATTTAACGATTATTTTAATAAATGCATTGAAGATGGGGTTTTTCCCGATTTAATGAAATGTAGTAAAATTATACCTTTGTTTAAGTCTGGGGATAAATGTGATCCCACTAATTTTCGTCCCATATCCATTTTACCAGCGTTAAGTAAAATATTTGAGAAAGTTATTTACAATCAATTGCTTTCTCATTTTACATTGAATAAACTGTTTCATGACAGACAATTTGGTTTTACTAAGGGTAGAAATACGACAGATGCAGGTGTTGCGTTAATGAAACATATATTTGATGCTTGGGAAAACAAACAAGATGCTCTAGGTGTCTTTTGTGACTTGTCCAAAGCCTTCGACTGTGTAGAACATAAAACCTTATTGGCCAAATTACAACATTATGGCGTCTCAATGAACTCAATAAAAATAATTGAATCATACCTGAGTGACCGATTACAAACAGTAGTTATAAATAAAGCGAAGTCTTCAGGGGCCCCTATGCTCATGGGCGTGCCGCAGGGTTCGATATTAGGTCCGTTACTTTTTTTGATTTATGTAAATGACCTGCCTTACTATGTAAGCAACTTATGTGAGACGGTATTATTTGCAGATGATACTTCCCTTATTTTCAAACTAAATAGACAAACAGAAAATGTTGACGATGTGAATAATGCCCTTTCCAAAGTAATGTGTTGGTTTACTAATAATAACTTGTTACTAAATTCAAATAAAACTAAATGTATCAAATTTTCGTTACCAAATGTCAAGCAGGTCAGTACAAATATTAAAATTAACGAAGAAATTATACAATGTGTTGACTCAACAGTATTTTTAGGAATAACTTTAGATTCACGTCTACAATGGAATCCTCATATTACTACCCTATCAGGAAGACTTAGCTCTGCTGCTTTTGCTGTTAAAAAAATTAGATTACTGTCTGATGTTGAGACGGCAAGACTTGTATATTTCAGTTACTTCCATAGTGTTATGTCATATGGTATATTGCTGTGGGGATCAGCAGCTGATATTCAAGACATTTTTGTATTACAAAAGAGAGCCATACGCGCCATTTATAAACTAAGACCTCGTGACTCGCTTAGAGAGTTATTTAAAGAAATCAATATATTGACGGTTGCTTCCCAATATATATATGACAACATTATGTATGTTCATAAAAATGTACATACATTTTTGAAGAAAAGTGATTATCACAATTTAAACACAAGATATAGAAATAAACTTTCTGTACCAAGCTTCAGACTTCATAAAACTAGTCACTCATTCATGGGGAAATGTATACAAATATATAATAAACTCCCACATCATGTAACTGAACTTCCGTCACATAAATTTAAGCTTCACATTAAACAAATTTTAATGAAGAAAGCGTATTATAAAGTTCAGGAATATATAGACGACAAAAATGTGTGGACACATCCAAATGTGCTCGATTCTCCATTTTAATCTAGTGAGATATCAATGTGTAAAATTTCAATTCTCTAATTGACAATATTGTAAGGAAGGATGTCTTAAATCACATTTTTTATATATATTTATTTATTGTAAGTTTAATTATGAGTCTTTATTTTATTATATTATTATGATTAATTATTAAAGACTTGACAATGTGAATTATGACTCTTTCCAAATCAATACTATGAAAACTGTAAAGGGAGGATAAAACTTGTTGAGTTTCTTGCCGGTTCTTCTCAGAACAAGACCTCCTGGTAGACTCTCGAACCGATGGCATCAAAATTGACTTTCATAAGTGTACAAATTGTACCTAAATGAATAAAGTAATTTTGACTTTGACTTTGACTTTGACTTTGACTTAAGTTCACCCAAAGGACAAAGGAGAGGGCTATCTTCGATGTTTCTTTAAAAAAAAGTACCAAAGTGTACGACTTAGCCCAAAAAATTACAAAAGTTAAGTGGCAGTAGGTGTGGCACATTACTCGGAGAGCGGATGCCTGATGGAGCCGAAGAGTTCTCGGGTGGCAAGCGCGCACCAGACGTCGCAGTGTGGGTAGTTATCACTGCAAGGTGAACTGACGAGTGCAAGCAGCGCAATACCGCCTGTGTTCTTTGAGGGGTTCAGCAGTGGGTAAAAATATTATAATTCTATTACGACTATCAGATAGATTATCAATAAACATTAGGCATGTATTTTTTACTTATTAGAATCTTGCTTGTTGGCCTTTGTGGACGTTATGTGATGAAAACAAAGCTAAGCCAACCTTAAAGAGCACAAAGTACTATTACTGCATTCTGATCGAACCCGAGACCTCTGAATCTTTTCTGATGGGCTACTCACTACACCAGGCGGTTGGTGGAGGCGGTCATTTATGAATAACATTGCAATTGAATACAAAATATAGTCGCATTGATTAGGTACGCCGCGCTCTCAACAAATTCACCCATTTCCATTTGAACTAGCTATTTTCAGTGCCTACAAGTTGTTTTATCGTATTTTGTTCGGGTGCTCGTTGAGTTCGCACTAAAACTACGTCCGTTCCGTAGTTGAGACAACGTTAATTGTTTCAGTTTGAACTAGTTCAAACTTGTATTTGTTCACTTGTTAAATAGAACCCATATTATGTATAAAAAAATATAAATACCTATGTTTTAATTTCTAACAGAACATTGTGGTAAAAGTTTTTTTTTAGAGACAGATGTAGACAAATATGCATACGAGTCAATAAGGTCACCCATAATCAACCATAGCAATATATCAATGGCAGTCGCGTTTTCTGTCTGAAAGAATTGGGCTCTCTTCCTGGAGGTCTCTAAATAGTAGGTACCTCTCCGGAAGACTGAAGGTGCAAAATTTTACCGCTTAACTTTGTGGGGGCAGAAAGCACATGAGAAACGCACAGTGGTGGATTTTCAATATTTGGCTAGATGCTAGGACTGTAATTTGAGTTTATTACTGGTGGTACGGTGGAAATCAGCAGCTGGATTTCATCTAAACAATTCTAAGGGAGACTGACCATTTACGTATGGGAGTTGGACCAAGGAAGTTGCCTAATATTCTCCCATGGTGCATAATGTTCCATAAACTAAGATTAGTCTGTAACCTGTTTATTTAAAAGAAAAACATAAAAGGTTATAATTATCATCACAACAATCCATATTTTCTGAAAACAGCATCTAAATCGGTCATCAAATCTAAAAATGTGACTTGTATATTTTTGAATCTATTACTTTAAAGAAAAAATTTGAAGTATTCCCAATTCTGGGCAACATTTTGACCATTCTTTTGCGATTACCGGAACATTTGGTCCAGACCCGGTCAATCTCCTTTACATTACCGGAAATCTCTTTTTCTTCATCTAACCTGATGATGAGTGATTAAAAGGCCTAAGTTGGAAGCGAGCATGGAACCATAACGGAAGGAATTTTGGAACACAATGCTGTTAACACCCTTGTGATGGCAACAGACATTGATTATGACAGCTTATCAAGCAGACTTAAAACAAAGTACTAACTTAAAATTGAAAGCTATGTAGCCCGTAATGAATGTTATTAAAGTAATTAAATTTTATCAGCATGCAATTATGCAGTGTTTTTGCAGTACTTTTAAGCATTTTAATTAATTAAGCGACAGTGATTAATTTTATCAGAAAAATAACTGAATTAATTTGAGCGCCAATTACTTTTTGTATTTGCTTCGTTGCTATAAATTATATTATGAATTTTACGTAAAATTAATCTCAGGTTTCAATTGCTGTTTTTTCGTTTTTGTACGTTCATATTTATATACAAATTCATAATGCTGTCATTTTCGTACAGTTACATGAACCCTCATGTCATGGTTACCTTGTCTACTTGGAAAACACTTTTTCACGCAACTTATAAATTGAAAGGAGTTGCCAAATTTCTTTTTATGAAATGGTAGTCACAGTTTCGCGCCATCGCTAAAGCAACACGCGCTGGCGTGTTGGCTTAGCGATGGAAGGATGAGACTATTTTGTGAAATAACCACTTTGGTATTGATTTTTAAGCCCCTGAGTATGTTTCGACGTTTTAAAATGTCTCGTTTCAGATCATCATTTTAGCGAAATACGCCATTGGCACTTAAAGTTCACAATTCTTTGAGCTATGTTGGTGACCTTAGCTTCTCATGTGGATCTCGTCATTTCTTATATGGTCGCCCAGAAGACAACGAGAGAAGTTCCGAGAATAGCCGTCTTCATTCTCTATTGTCCTTTGAGTGACCCTTAGTGTGAGGCCCAATCGAAAACTGCTGGAAAACTGGGATCCAACGAAAATAAATGTAAGTGTCCATGTCAATCAATCAGTTAGATATTTAAATTTCGATTCTATTCTGAAATTCTTTTCTTATTAAAAAGGCTCCCAGGTTGTGAGTAATTTTGCAACCAATTATTTGGGTACGATTTACATTGTCGCCTATTCAATGCCAATCCACGGATAACAATAGGCACTGTCCAATGCTGTCTATCGTAAGGAAATTACCCTTTCATTGTTGGAAAAGCCCGTTCATTTTTAGTAACGAAGGTTGAATTTTACACTCAATTGAATCTAAAATGTTAACAGAATTTCTGACTACCTCGTCATCGTCCCGTTCAAGTCACTGATCTAGAAACATGTGTGTATAACCACATATACGAGTAATAAAATACTACTTAAATTATTATTTTTTATGCTTTTTAAGGTTAAAGGGTGCCGAATCTGATATGATAACTCTACGTTTTATGTTTCGCGAAGACATGTTTTATTTTAGTATAAAAAACGCACAACAGCTAGTGAATCAGATACATCCTCTTAATCTATTTCGTATTAGAATTCAAATTTTGTTTCACTTAGTTCCCAAACAACAGACGCAAGTAATCAAGTACGTGCGTCTAAAAATGGTATATGTTTTATGTAATTAAGCAATTTCACGGGTGACCAACCCATGACATTGAACAAACACCATTGACTGTATGGGACTTCACACATTTTAAAAGTACTCAAGGTTGACCCATTAAGGGTCAGATGAGGGTTGGGTCGAGTGCTTTGAAATATGTTACATACGTCACTCTTAGACCGTTATTAATGAAAAGGGATAATAGATTGACGTTTCTGGAGTACAATTCACGCAAAAAGCTACTTGAAAGTTACACGGAACAAAGCCCCAGTTTTGGAGTAAGTCTGATTTCTTATACCGCAATTGTAAAACCAATTAAAATTTTCAGTATTTCTTGCTTGAACACGTAACATATTATGAATCTTTATGTCGTCCTGAAACGCAAATTAAACTTAAATACAAAATAACGCTATCATCGTTTCAATCGAAAGATTGATCTGATCGGTCCTGCGCTACCCGCATCCAGCGGCTTCCCGCGAATTTCACTAAATCGTCGGTCCGCGTTGTGAGGGGCCTACTAAAGCTGCGTCTTCCGGTACGCGGGGGCTGAGGTCTCGTTATAATGTGCCTTGCCCACTGCCACTTAAGGTTCGCAATTCCTTGGTCTTTTCGGTGACCTTAGTTCTCCTGCACATCTCATCATTTCTGATATGATCACGCAGAGAAACTCCGAGTATAGCTCTCTACATTGCCCTTTGAGTGACCTTGAGCCTTCTTATGAGGACCATTCTAAGCTGCCACGTTTCGGTTCCGTAGGTCATCACTGGCGACACACAACTAAATAATACTCTGTCGACTTAGATTAAAACAAAAAAGGGAATATACGGCAAATGCGATAAGGAGGACCTTATCGCATTTATCAAAAAGTAGGCCTCGCCAACCACATAGACACACTATCACTCGCACTCTGTCAATAAAGGTTACTTACAGCATCTTTAAGGTGCCAAATAGTGCCGATCGAGAAAGCGAGATAGAGTGATCACTTACTACGTAAGCGCGAGCGAGTCAGTGAGTCTCGAGACCTCACTACATTACAAAGTAGCATCAGCTTATTTTTTGCTTCGTTTACTCAAAATGTCTGAATAATATATAATTTCTAATAGGAATCTTCTTGAAAATATTACTGTTTAGTGCACTTATGCGTGAAACGGTATTCATTGAGTTGAGTAATTTGTGCACTGTACAAATACACAGGAAGGCATTTTTAAGCTATTACTAATATTTCCTTCTTAATATATCACGGACCATGCACGTACAAACGATTCACCGTTCTATTGGAGACTGAGACGTAGTAGAGTCATAGGTCACAGTTTTGTAAGCACACGCGCGTTACTCGGGTAACGTATCTACCTTTTTTGCTTTAATCTAAGCCTGTCAGTCTTTAAATTGATAAATGTAATGTTAATACTAGTGCAAAAGGAAATGGCGTGCTTAAAATTAACAACTGTAATGTTTATAACAGTGCAAGAAGAAAAGGTGTGCTTAAGTAAGCTGTCGGCAGAAAATAGACTATTGTGGTCAATGAAAAGGCGTTGAGTGGTGACGTTTGATCGATGATCCCGAGCCGAACAAAACGAAGGCGTATTAGATTCAATTTATTTTTTGCCATTGTAGGTAATAAAAACGGTGTAGGCTATTTTTGGTGGGCTTTAATAGCCACTTCTGTAGAATACCTGATAAGGTTACTTATTACAACATTCGGCGTAAATATGACTAGCAATATGATACGGGAAGCGAATGCCATTTTCATGTTGAAATATTCAGACGGTAAGATTGGTTTAGTTGTTTTTCGTCTTTGTCTCTATGAATTGAACATAAAAAAGTTACTTATAGAACAGAAGACAAGTATAGAAACTGCCACATGTGTTTCACTCATCATAATACAATAGGTAAGAAGTCATTTATTTCAATACACGGTCTAACATTTTACATTTGTTAAGACATCAATACTATAATCTAAAATTAAATTTAATTCTAATCACAAAACGCTTCTGCGTACCCCCTTGCTATGTGTGTAGGTTGAACGCGTGGAGTTAAACAGGAGTTAAACGGTTTTTTGTGCAACTCATGGAAGACACGCATGGTGCATGCATGCCTCTAGGAGAAGGAGTGAATAAATCCTTTGTTTAGCTAAATATATTTGCTCCTATATTATGTTCTCTTGTAATAATTAATGTACGCATGAAGTTATACATGAAATTGTAATTTAACACGTAACAAATTATAGTAAACTAATATATTTTTACGAGTTCATTCATCCAGCTAGCACAGCCTCAGCAAGCTGCCCTATCTAAATAAATTAATTAATTGATACAAGAAAAATATATAATTCATTTAAGCAAATGTGATAAATGATTTTTTACATATTATGTGTTACGGCTGTAAGTATATGGGCACTAACTCAGACTTATAACCGACCTTTACCTGTATTTCACTTTTTTACATCATTGTGAGAGTAAAGAGGTTTCTCTATTAAACGTGAGCGAAGGAAAATAAATTATATCACATGTCTAATGCCAGCCTAACTCTAAACTAACTGATTCAAGGAGTCCTAAGGTTATTCACAAAAATAGAAACGTATTGTGTCATTTGTCGGAGTTTTTTTGCTAAGCTAGCAAATCCTCCTTTCAAAGAGAGACCAAATTAAGAGATACCGTTTTCAAGAGAGGTAGATCGCATCTAAAAGGTGTATCGTTTGATGAATCGAAAATATACTAAAATGGAATCTACCCTTCTAAGCAATGTTACTCCGCACAGAGTTAATATTAAACAGTTAATCTTTTTTATCTTCAAAGAAGTAGGTCTGGGCTTTCTCATAATAATGTACCAAATGATGTATGGAATCCTAAATATAAAGAACAATAATGGAGGCAAACAAACTGCCCAAGATTCATTAAAGTAGAAAAAAAGTTACCTCAATAATGGTTTATATGGCTAAACAGAATGATTGGTTTTTAAACAATGAACTGATTGTATAGTTAGGTACCTTCTATTAGGCAGTGTGTGGGTATACTTAAAATGAAGAACGTGGAGCTGCACACATACACAAGATAATTAGTATGTGACGAATTGGGAACGATTTCCTCCTTACAGAAAAGCACAGATAGCAGAAGCATTTGGATAATATTTTTTTTGGTTCTCCATTCAATTACTTAATTTTTTAACTCTTTATAATTACAATAAGCCAACGATATCAGTCTACATAAATACTAATTCGCTCGTAATCACAAAAGGGGTTGAACAGAAGGTAACATAATGATTACACATAAAGCCATATCCTTGGCGTGTGATGCCGGTAGAGTAGAATTACATTACCCCATATCCTCCAATGGGTGTCGTAGACGGCGACTAATGGATAAGTAAAGGGCAAAAGCATCACCTTATACTCCGTCCACCAATCCGCATTGGAAAAGCGTGGTGGACTCCTGCCTAAACCTCCTTAGACGACACGGGGAGGCCTTATGTGGGTTATCTAGTGCACAGGTTGGAAGCCTGTCACCTACTTAAAAGGGGTATCAAACCCAATAAGTGCCAATCCTTCTATGGACCAAACAGCAAAAGTCAACAACCAGGACAGATGTTACTCGTGGACTCTAATTGTTCTCAGCAGTCCAGGCAAACAATATGATTAATTTGATGAGAAAGATATCATTGAAATGTCATAGCTTTTTCCGATCAACTTAGGACTGCCTTTGTAGTTTAGTGCTTCATCCACCGGAATTAAGATCCAGAGATGTCGGGTTCGATCCCCAGGAGGGTACAAATTTGATCTCTGTTTGGTTAGTGCTAGGACTCTTTTTAAGTCCGCCTGACTAGCATCTTATCAAAATCTGTCGCTGAAGCTCGATTCCAGCTTCGGCCTTATCGTCGTTTCACATCAGGCGAGATGAAGACCAAGAGTTTCCTCGTCAAGCATAGAAAAAGCAGAATTCGAGTCCGACAAATAATGCACAGACAGTCTGATTCCAAGTTTCTTGCACTAAAATATTTTACTACTCGCGCCGCTCAACAACTGAAAATCAAATTCAGTTACCATTATTCAATCATCAATGACAAACATGCGTAGAAAGCAATCAAAATCCAACAAATCTAAGTGATTTCAAAAGTAAATATCAAGCTAAAGCTGTTTATCCTCTTCAACTGTTTTGCTTAGTTATTTAGTTTATTTAATATTGATTTTATGCATTGTATGAAAGTTTCTTTTGTAGACAAATCAAAGTTCGTTTACCTAACGCTATTGAATAGAAAACAAAGGCCCTCGTTCGGTCATTTAGTCTAAACTTTTAAGTCTTGTTAAAGAGTTTTATGTACAAATTTGTATTATAGCTTGTTTTAAACTTGCCTGACTGAGCCACCATCTTATCAAAATATGTCTCCATAATAATAAAATTTTAACAGCTTTGTTGTGTTCAGACAGAGAGCTGTAAAGTAGACAGTTCCTTAGGGCGTCCACACCGTTAGGGTATACAATATAGTCAGGTTGTCAGCGTTGATCCATCAGCGTTTATCGCTAATCGTGTAGCCATGTGATGCCGGCAGAGGAGAATAGTATCACTCCATATCCTCCAATGGGTGTCGTAGAAGGCGACTAATGGGTCGGCAAAGGGGTAAATGCTCATCTTATACTCCGTCCACTAATCCGCATTGGGCAAGCGTGGTAGACTGCCTAATTCTCCTTCCATGACAAGGAGAGGTCTTGTGTCCCAGCAGTGGGTTGAATTATAAAGGCTGTTATTATGAATGATAATCGCTACATCAAGCAAGCTGATATAGGCCCTTGCATTGCACAGGCCACTGCCAGTCGTCGATGTCCTTGATGTCACAGGACATCGTCGGCCTCCCGCACTTTTTGGGGAGGTGAGAGGGGCTCGCCGTAGGCGAGGAAGTACCGACGGGGTCGTGGAAGCTTCTGCAAGGATTCACATGGCCCCGTCCGGTAGTGACACATCCACGGCCGATGCGTTCTTCTCGTCGAATGATGGGGAGGAAGTGGCGGCCGTTGATGTTTTCGCGCCAAGGTGCATGTGAGGGACATCGTTGGGTTTTAGTGGGTAGGCCCTGGTTCCCTAGGGAGAGTCCCACATAACGCTCACGCCTCCCCAGGCATGACGTATGCGTAACGCATTTCCCAACGTCAAAAAAAAAGGGCAGCCTTTCTAATAGTAGACTGGAAAAACAGCACTGATCGCAGCTGGTCGGTGCACATTCCAGTGACATTCGGTGAGTTCTCCACAAAATTATACGATTCACACCACCGACTACTAGCGCGGGGCTGGAACCAGATTTCTTTATTAAGCCCGTGCCTGTTTCATGCAAATTCAAGCAGCACTGCGGGAGGCAGGTTGCTCGTCACACGTCATGCGGGCGACGGGTCCCGTCGCGCGGGGGTGACAGGCGGTGCTGACGCCATTAGTTAGTTCAGGGTTTGGAGGAATTTAGCTTCATCCTTTGGCATTATCATCATTTACCATCAAGTGGAAGAAGGTCAAGAAGTCAAGACGAAAAACATGAATCTTACTAAGAAAACCGTTTTTTTTTTCTAATAATAAATCGAACCCCAAGTGTTGAGCGAAACTAGAATTCTCGGTCTAAGTTCAATGCACCAGTTCTTCCGTAAGTAGTGTTTATGGGCAATATAAGAGTTTATAGTATATAAAGTTAAGGAGTGTTTATTAGACAAGCTCCCGCTCACGCCTTTAAACCTACAATGGAAGTTAAGTGAAAAGACGACGTCTGTAAACTTCCAAAAAACAAAGTCACGGTTTAAAATTCAATCAATTTTAAACTCTCTGCGCCAAACCTAATGCTCCAGTTCAAGTATATCAACAAAGGACTTCATCCGGATATTTGGCAGCGGTGTACGTGCTATAAAGCCAAGGAGTTGTTGAACTCATAAAAATTTAAAGGATTACTTCACCGACTAAACTGGCAAAAGTTCAACATTTTAATTTTTGGCAAAAAAAATGAAGACCACAGCTTGCTTTGAATGCGTTTGTACACCATTTATCTGTTACAGAATGCATAATTTAAAAGAATATTTTATTAACTAAAAGAAATAAAACTTTTAAGATTAAAAAACATCTAAAAGTAAATATGCCTACAAATTTTTCGAGGTCAGTGCCAGCCTCAATATTTGGGCACAATATATAATGAGCACAGCACATCGCACGCGGTGCGGGACGGCGGGCATGGCGCGGTTTATCGGCAATGCTTGCTGACGCTTCGTGTTGACTCGTTACTTCCGACGCGGCGCGCTGCAGGTGGCAACCACCCAGCCCCACGCCGCTCCGCGCCTATCAACCGCACCGCGCCACGTACAATGTGTGGTGTTCCTTAAACACGCATAAAAAAATCTCCACCGCTCCTAAACGTTTTCACTTCTCTTTGGTCTTCGTTAAATATCTGTGTATTGTTTGGTCTTCAGTAAATATCTGTGTGTTTTTGTATTTAGTTAATTTTCCGCCTCATTTTAAATTAAGGATTTTAAATGGAAGTCTCTAGCTTAGCGACTGTCATGTATACCCACTAAAATAAGTTTGCCGATGTATATCGATATGTATTTATCGACATAAAAGAAAAAAGCAAAGCAAATTCCACATCATCGTGACTCGCAACTATTTATCCATAAAACTGACCTCTATTGTCAGTCAATAAAAATTCTTTTCATAGCACAAAGAGTAACCTTTTCTGTTCTAAGTACATTTAGTCAGATTTGCCGGGTCAATGGTTTACTCAAGGTAACATGCGTAGGCTCTCTATATGAGGGTCCGAACTTACTTACTTAGTAGTTCGTTTCAACCCCCATCGTCAACTTAACGATCCAGGCTAAATGCACAAAGTAACTAAATGCGTATAACGTTTATGGTTAATAACCCTTAATTTACCCCTTTTTATTTGCAAAAGTGATTTGCAAACATTACCATAGAAAGCCGCACAAAATTTAAAGTAAATAAACCTGTATTAACATTTAAATTTTCGGCCAACTTTAAAGGTTAAAAGGTACAGTTAAATGTAAATTTTGATGTAAATAATGCTAGATATTACAGAATGCCTGTGGATAATCCTGTTTGCCATTCGGATTACGCGCGAGTTTTAATTCGCTTCGTTTAAATGTCGGTCGTGTTAAATTCACACTGGAAAATTGTGTGATTGATATACTTAATTTGAACTTTTTTTGAATTTCACAAACATGTTACATTATTTTACCTATAATCTCGGCTTGTCTAGAACTTCCGTAAGTACTGAACTCGCAGCCAAAGTTGCTTTCGTGGTTTACCAAATATGGCCGAGCCCGGGCGACGAAACAAGCTAGGGTAGAAAGGAACCCTCAATACTCAATGTTTTATTGCATTTTGATGTGAATAATGTTAGACATTACAGAATGCATGTGGATAATCCTGTTTGCCGTTCGGATTACGAAAATGTTGGTCGTATTAAATAATCAATGTAAAATTGTATGATTATGATATGACCCTAAACACACTTGGGCTATAAGTCCCAGGCACTGCTCCTGGTTCCCCTATCTTCAACACTATGGACAAGGTACCCACAGGGTGAATCCATAGAATTGTAAGTTTTCGTCTAAATACATAAAACGTCTCAAACAACTAAAATAAAAATATTAGTATTCACTTACTCTAAATTAGTAAATGATAAAACCTACAGTAAAATGATTATGGCAAGTCTATATTTTGCGTTATAGAATTAAGCAATTGTTATTTTTAGAGAATTTCTCCTTTTAATAACATAATTACGCACAGAGGCTTATAAAGGCACTCTTATGGATTGTTAATTTTAACTCTTCCTACATAATACTTGAACACAAGTAAATGAAGAATATTCTAGTCAACATCTGTAGGTGTGTATGGATTCCACAACTAGGTACACGAAGTAGCTTGGTTAAGTTGACGGATTGTCACGCTACACTTTCCCTTGAGATGAAAATGTAACGACCAATTTAGTGGGAGAAAGAGATCAGAGAATTTGGCAAAAGAGCTACAAAACAAAGGAATATAATAAATGAATTCAATTTAAGAAATAACTTATAATAATGTTGGTGTAAAAACTTTTGGGATGTAGTGATGAAGGAAGTTTCCGCCGTGCTTAGGAAGTAAGGGTCGACTGAGATCTCGGCATTCTCGGCTACAAATTCGAGAACTTTGTCTCGGTTCTCGCCGAAAAATTACCGAGATTCTGGGCCATAATCGAGCCCGTAAGTAGGTGCGATATAGGATAATGGGATTAAAATCTACAGCGTGCATCCACAAACGCAGAAAAATTGCCTTTTATGTGCTACATCGTATTGGTCAATTTTGATTATTGAAACTATTTAAAACAAATTATTATTACATTGTTAAATATACTATATTATGCAAAAATAGCGCATTTTCATTATTTTTTCATAATTTATATATTCTCGGTCTCGGCCAAGATTTTAATTTATTTTTGGTCTCAGTCTCTGTCTCCGCCGAGAACGAGATCTCGGTCTCAGTCTCTGTCTCGGCCGAGAACGAGAAACCTGTCTCGGTCGACCCTTATTAGGAAGCTTTTGGTTGGTTAGACTGCCGTCGAAAGATAGCAGGCGTTCCCAAGGAGGGCTGGTGCCAGGCAGGCGGCCGGCAGAAAATATCAAATGCCAAATATTATAGCAGTATTGTCCCTATCAAGACATACTGCATGAAAGGCGAAGATCGTTTGAAGAAGATTCTTTTACGATGGTTTCCAGTCAACAGGTATAGTATTTTTATCTCACGAAGGAGAGTGAGCCATAACTGTTTGTGTAGATATACATGCACATTGTCTCAGTGTGCCTCATTTCGAGAGTTCTTAGTGCTGTGCTTAGTGCCAACACTGTTGTGACGCCGTCACCGTGACGTATCCATAATACAAGTTCTTAATGATACTTACTTTGGACTAGGTAATTGGTGTGAGTGTGGAAATATGATAACCTGTGGAGGCTTGTTACTGGCTTCTTGTATTGCAGTGTATATTACTCTATGTATAAGCTGTAAGCCCGCCAAATAAAATAAAATATATTATAATATTATTATTATTGCTGTCATTGCTCCCCCACTTTTCTGAGATAAAAACACTCGCCTCACTATTCTCTAATCTTTGCAGTATTCAGTACCCTTAGAATGCGTTTTAATAGTTTTCGAGCCCGATCAAACGTATCGTCTCTTTTCATACATTGCTCACTGTTTCTGATAGTTTACTCTAGAGGCGCTAGTGGACAATGTATGAAAGATACGTTTGATCGAGCTTGAAAACTAACAATACTCATACTAAGGGTACAGATCGAAAGGGTTTTGGATCTGAGGGTACTGGCCCTTGAAAATTATTATTTTTAGTTTATATTGAATTGCAATACACATAACTGTTAGTGCTAATGTTATAAATATTAAGAGTTTGTTTGTTTGAAAGCGTTAATCTCAGGAATTACTACTGATTCAATTTGAAAAATTCTTTTTTTGTTGGAAAGTCCATTTATCGAGGAAGGCTACATAACATTAGTTTAGTTTTTACTAAAATTCAAGTAATACAAATACAATCAGACGTCTACAACCCTAATTTATCAGTAAAAATAACTGTTAAATAAATATCTTTTACGGGCGTTTTATCTACCCGCGGGTGGTGTCATATTAATTTTATTGGCCATTCTAAGAGAGTAATCGAAGTAAATGCCACTTGTCTCTCCTTTGTATTGTGCCTTTGGAGGGTTTTTAGGTAACTGTGTCAACGGAAGGCGGGAGTACAGAACAGCCTATCAGCACTCGGTCATAAAACTTAAGACATTATTCTTACAAAAGTTAGTAAGTTGAAAAGGTAAACAAGCAGAAGCCGCCTTGAATATTAAGGGCATCCTTTGTTATATTTTGAGGTTATTTTTTTAACGACGAGTGGTTGCTTGTTCATTTAAAAGGTAAGTAAGCACTTTATTACAGGAGGAGAAATCATCAATTACAAACACCGTAAGTATGTAAAAGTTTAAATTAGTCAATACACATACCTATTTTAAATGAATGGTTCTCTGTTGTTAGACAATAAACGAATGACAAACTAATCATTTGACAAACAACGTTTTAAAAACTTATCATTTGACAAACATTATTACTTTATAAAGTTTATAAATAATCATTTGACAAATATGTACCTACACATTTCGAAAATGTTTTGTTTGTTTGCCAAATTTGTTATTGTACAAAATGTCGGTAGATAAATTTGTCACTTTATAAACAAAATATAACATGCATGATTTTAATAAAAAACCTACCTATGATTCTCCCAAAAACATACTCTCCGCATGGTCATAAAAAACCCTAAACCCACCTATCACTCAGCCATGTAGGCACATAACACCACTAATAATAAGGTAGATAATCATTTCGTCAAACGTTATTTATTGGTTTTATGTTTTATTAGTTGCCATATTTATAATAAGATTAGTTTGTCAAATTGTGTTTTTATGATGTCATTTAATTATTTTGTCAAATGATTTATTTGCAGAAAGAACTTAGAATCTTACCCACGTTTTTGGGTTGGCTGGAAGAGATTTCTTATAGAGATAAGTTCGCCCTTGCGAACTGTATTACTGTTTATTTGCTATTTTTATGTTTTTAAGTGCAATAAAGAGTTAAAGTTTGTCTACGTTCCGGGGTGCTATTGAAATTTGTCAGTCGTTCCTATGGAGGGTTGGTGTCAGGCAGGGGGCCGGCCGTAAAGCTCTAATTCCAAATCCTTAAGACCTTGTACAGAAGAGCCAATTTGCCGTGAATCTCTACGTGCGAACACACAACGCACGTTGGCGAGGTACAGGGGCTCAATACATTGCGGCCACAGGCTTCGCGCGAGTTTGAAATTCGCGCGTTGAGCCTCAGTATGTGATGCGCGGCGAATTCGCTCTTCTGGACAAGGTCTAAGCAGTTTGTCGATATCAAGGCATACTGCACCGACCCCGAATAAAATGGGAGCAGGGTAGGAAAATGATGATGAGTTTGTCATTCGTTTTTCATCAATTAATAAATAAATAATACATACGGGCCACAAAGAAAGCGGATCGGTTGTAAAAAACGTTTTTCTATATATAAAAAAAAACCCTCCTTCAAAACTAATAACGGAGAAATAAAGATTTTATGTTTAAAAATTAAGTTTTTAGGTCAGTCCCAAAGACAAGTGACCACATTTTTTCCAAATATTGAGGTTGGCACAGATCTAAAAAAAATAGATTTTTTAAACACTCAGAAATCAATCATTTCTTGGGAATAATTTGCCACTTTCTATCAAGAACAAATAGATAGAGACGTACGGCTTTCTTTCTTGAGACTCATCTTGTTAAATTATAATTGTTCCATGTTTTAATTTCAGACTACATATGAAATTAAGTTTTTTGAAGAAGTCAATTGTTTTATCTTAACTTATTATCTCGAGAGGGGTTTCAACCTTCTCGGGTTTATAAATATTTCTGTTTGCAAAATTTGTACTTTCCACTTATCCAATGCTAAAAATACTCCCCACCTCCACAGCTTATATCGCTACAGTTTAAGTTCAATAATCATCTCTTGTGCGTAAGTTTCACCAGGTGTGAAATTAAGAAGAACACTAAATTCGACCCACACAATTCCCTAGAGGTCTATTATCCTCTTAGAATACTGTTCAAAATTCAGCGAGTCTCTCCGCATGCCGATAAACGTCTTTGTGGGTATCTGTAATTACTGTTACTAATTCTACTTTATTGGGTATTATAGAGGTGTTCTAATGTTCGTATTTGATTGATTTATGAGTGTTATTCTGTCACTCGGAAATCAATCATGCCTTGAGAATTGTTCGTCACTTTCTACCAAGCACAAAGTAATAGAGACGTAAAACGCTCAAGTCGGCGTTGATTCTTAAGACTCATTGTGGTGATTCTAGCCTTGCTAGCTAGTTTTGCATTTACAGTTTTCGCATTTAAAACCATCTCAAACTTTTCCCTGAAAGAAGTGAGATCTGACGAACTGAGATACACTTCTTAAAACTTAGATGAATATCGTAAAATTCATTACTTAGCGTTCACACTTATAACCTCTAAACTTCCTTAAATACACAACTTTGAATTATGTGTGTACCTCGAATTATTTTAACTAAAGACTCCTTCCTTTGCGTCAATTAACATTTCTGATTTAAGCTAATTCGCTATTTCCCACAGTCTACCTAATTTATACTTCAACTTCGCGAAGTATCTTCAAGTGTTTACATCGAGATATAAACTTTGTCTCACAGACATTAAAGATAAAACTTCATAAGTGTAATTAAATTGGTATATGCTTTGATTTATAGTACGAATGTCTATACAAATTAATCAAAATGTTGTTTATAATTCTTAGAATGAAATTGAGTAGGTCGATGACGCCGCAGTCGTGCGTAACGTAACGATTACAAAAGCTAAGCTATCAAGTACGCAGTTGGTACTGTTGTTGGCACGTTAAGCTGGTGGTCCCTTCTGCTACCGAAAGATAGCTACTACTAGCTACGATAGATAAAACTATTTCCAAATGCCAAAGCTTATAGCAGTATTTCGATAGCAATACGTATTACACCGACTCCAAATAAATTGAGAGCATGGTAGGAGAAAGAAAGATTTTTAAGAATAATATCAAATCACCCATACCTTTTTCATTTAATACCAGAGGTCCGACAATGTTGTATTTAAAAAAATCTGCTATCGGATCTAATTGTGGATTTAAGCCATTCTTGGAACAGCTTAAACACATACAAAAAATTTCATCTAAAATCAGTCCATTAGTTTAGGTCTTCCTTCAGTGACAAACACACGATCAGAAGATTTTGTATTAAAATTTTAACAAACGCACATCTGGGTTGATGGCTTCCATACAGTAATTCGATATCGCTTGCGCAATGTCAATCTCAATAGCCTATTCCTAAGACCTATGATTGATACAATAAAGAGTGTATACCTATGTAGTCTCCAATCTTGAATAGAACCTACTACTTGCTATCCTGCGGATGTAGTAAAAGCACTATGGAACCATTTTTTATTTATTTTTTTTCGAAGGAAAATCCTTTACGGACCGTACCACATAGATTAATATAAGTCCTTACGTAATAGACAAAGCGGCATGTTTGAGACTCTCCCGGGGGATTCCCGGCCAGGCTGCGCTTGAAGGGGATTACCCTCGGGCACTATAGCAATCCCCAGACGGGGGGGGGGGGGGGGCTCTGGTGTGCATATGGGGAGTCACTTTTCGTTGCCGTCCGCTTTCTCCTGGCCGTCCGTCTACGCCGGATGGGAGTCGCTAGAGGATCGTTCTACCGCTCACTCTCCACGTCCTCCTTCTGTGAAATCACCACCTTGCAGAAAGAGGCAACGCCTCCTAAACCCAAAGCCAAGCATGGCTCTGACCATGCTTTGCAATGAGATGTCTCCTCCACCAAGCGCCGCTTTTAACGCACGGCGCTCAGATCATCGCACCAAAGGGTGACCACCCCGTGAATAGTGGGTTTGTGTCAGACGGACCATAAAACTATGCTAAAACCTATAGTAGTGTGGTGACAAGTGCACAAAGTGCAGAAATAAATAGAGACTTTATAGTTTAGAAAGAAAAAGAAAACTCCTAGCTAGGTATCCACTACAAGTAAAATTAATTATCTTTGCACGCATTAAAAACTTACCACACACACGTTCAAAAACTATTAAATAGGTAAACCCTTTATTGGCTTCCTAAATTCTGATTTCAACAATGGTTTGTTTACCTTTTTTATTTATAGGCAATAAACTTGTACAGTACAATAGATCTGAATAATAACAAACTATTTAAATAAAATAGTCCTCGCTCCCAACCGGAAAACTCCGTATAAATCAGATTTCCAACTATAGACGTGGGTGGTATGAAAGTTGTGTAGGTATTTTATTCTCAACCAGAAATACGGCTACGTATACACAATGGCGTAATCAACAGGTCACGGGAAACATTTACCGACAGGATTGTGTTAGGGCGCGCGCACAGTGGAACCGAGATGCAAATATTACAATCTTTTTGTATGATATAGGGAGATAAACTGGCATAGTCACTTGGTGTTGAGTGATCAACGGTGCCCATGATAAATCACGATATTGTAGGCAATGATTATTAGTATGAGAAACGTTATACGCTCACAAAACAGGAAAAAAATATGATCCGAAATGATGTAGCAACACACATGTACATTTCTATTATTTTACTTATATTTCACGACATTTCACTACATCGGCAAAAAAATAAAAAGGATGGCATTAAATAATCCAATAGGAACAAGAAGACGGCTAGTGTTTATCATTGCCTGACAATTGTCATTGCGTGACATTACCATAGCAACACTCAGGCCAACAGGCAACAAGTGTTGTCTGTTTTGATGTGCAATTTCGGCGCCACTACGACGTATCTACCTCTTTATATAATTATGAAATTGTAGGTATCAATGCGGTTGCGTTGTCTGTCTTTAAAGGCAGACAATGCAACCGCGCAACCTTTCTTAAGAAAGGAATAGGTTCTTTTCTTGAAGGACCCTATATCGTACCCCCTCGGAAAGACTGTTGGTGTAAGCTGATACCACAACTTGGTTGTGCGGGCAAAAAGTGCGTGAGAAACATAAATGAAGTCATGCCTTTTTCCCACAGGATTAGGCAGAGATCACTTGTTTCCACTTGCTACTGCTAAATATGTAAGGATAGTAGCAAGTGGAAACAAGTGATCTCCGCTTCATCTACTTTCATCACGTTCCTCATAGATGCTCGAAGGTTTCGAGTACTTTTGATCTGGCCCTTATTCAAGACGTTTTCGCTTTCGAAGAAAAAATCCAATTGTCTAGTCTAGATGGTAGGATGGTATTTGAATTTATTACGGGAGGTAATGGAAATCAGTACATGGAATTTATGTACGCAATTCTTCTGAACACTCTCTATGATAATTTACACGATAGAAGATGCAAAGAGGAGCCACATCTATACGCAGCGACAAAAATGGTCAAATACGAGAAGATTGATTCTCTGGATGCGGTCAAAGGGAAGTAGTTGGTACTGAGGAGCCCCTCTCCAGAAATGAGAACAGTATTCCATATATATTTTTATGGCTTACGGCGAAGCTCTTGGCCTTCATTACACCTGGTGTTAAGTTATGATCAGGCCTAAGATAGAAGCGGGTTTCACCCGGGACCCTCAACCACTGAAGCACTATGTATAGGTGTACTCATTAGCTTTCGGAACACAATAATGCTATAACGGTGGTAGTTAGCCAGGTGAGCTTTAAATGAACCCTACCACCGAACCTATTACAAATTTGTACTCCTTGGGGATTGAACCCGTATCTATGGGTGATCCACTAGAAACCACGTTGGAAAACTCTTCTTGTGGTTTTTGAATTTTAAACACGTTCATGCATGGCACCGGGTTGCATCTTGTTAGATTTATAAATGTAATATGTTACGTGACAGCGTGCGGTTTCGTTCGACACGTGGCGCGTCGAAGCACGCGAGAGCAAATCCAGGTGATTCTCCGATAAGTGGGAAACCATTTCGTGTGGCTTGAGATTTTACTGAGATATTGAGCTTCAAAACTTCGTAGTAACCAAAGAAGAAAGGTGCCAGTTAATTTTGAAAATTTTTAGCCTGTTTTTATAGATCATTTTTAGCTCATTGATTTACTGGAGCTTCCTTAGCCATTTTGTCTTCAGTCGTCCATCTACCGCATTAGCTACGCATCGTTTTGCACAAAAGTAACTTGAAACGTATCTCGAATACTTACTTACATTCTTACATAAAAATCTTTTGTGATATGAAACAATTTTTAGGACTTTTAAACCACCAAACACCGAACTACAAAGACACTCCGAAACAACTGCTCGATGAAAATAATTCACCTTTTTTACTTGACTTTTGTTTACTACAAAAGAATGAGAGCTTCCTCTCATTCTTTAGTTGTAAATAATCCTATTCGATTCAGTGTATAGGCGGCTTTAGGCAAGGGACACTCAAGGGACTCGGTACAGAGATTTCGTTTGTGTAGACATAAACTAGCAATTTATACAATGTGTTGCTATGGTTACGCATGAAATAACTGCTATAATATTCCAGTAAAACTGTTGTATGTTGTTGTATGTTATATTGTAATAATCTACCTTTTTCTTTAAGTTGCGGTGTTTGAATTTTGTAAGCTAAAAAGCGCGAGACAGAACCAATTTGTCATCATCATCAACAGCTTATATAATGTCCCCACCGATGAGCTCGAGCCTACCCTACATTAGGGGCGATTAGGTCTTAGTCAACCACGCTGGCCAAGTGCGGGTTGGTCGACTTCACACACAACCTAAAAACTTCTTCATAGGTGTGTGCAGATTTCCTCACGATGTTTTCCTTCGCGTAAAAGCGTCGATTATACGTACATATGAATTCAAAATTTGAAAACACATTGGTACGTGGCGGGGTTTGAACCGGACCCTCCCGGGTGGGAGTCAACGCCCTTACGCACTACGCCACCGACGCTTCAACCAATTTGTGTCTACCAGCAATTCTTTGTGCATCTTATATGTATTTGTATACCAATAATAATCGCTAAAAACATTTCTAAAAAAATCTTTTATTGAAATGTTTTAAAAAGAAGAAAATGGCCTTAAAATTCTATCAATCCCATCAATTTATCACACAATTTAAATTATATTAAAGGTTGTCGCAGGATTTACTACGATTTATATTTTATTTGCTATCTGTCTCTATGTGTAAATATCTTTATTAAATTGATGAGATTGATTCAATTGAAAGTTTATTTTCTTCTTTTTTGAGCATATAAAATCTGTTTTTAGAAATGATTTTGTTAGAGAAATTTATTTGTATTTTTTTTATCGCATTAGGCTCCGCGCAAATGGGCTACCGGTGGTCGCCACATCCTTTGGTACCGCGCAAAACAAGGTGGTGGCTTCTACACGCCTCATGCACAAAGTAGATACAATGAGTTTTTTCCTGTTTTTTCCCCTTTTTTGAAGGGAAAGGTATATAGCCAGTGTAATTACTGGGCATGGAAGGCATATCATCTTAGTCCTCAGGACGGCAACGCACTTGCAGTGTTAAGTTATTTGCCCTTAATATTGCAAACGTCTATAGGTGGAGGTAACCACTTAACACCAGAGGGCCTAGACAAGTGGCCAATCGATTGCGTTGAACGCTTATCGAAAAGGATATTATGTATGACAATGACATAATACTGAGAAAAAACCATGGCGACCATCATGTCAAATGTTAAAGTTGACGTTGTTACTCGTAGAAACGATTTGTATCATTTGTATCGTTTGCCACTTGTCTAGGCCCTCTGGTGGGCCGCAAACTTGTTCGGCATCACGTAACAAAAAAAAACAGGAAAAAAAAGTTTTGACATTCATTTATTTTAAACCTCATTTGGAAACAACCTTTTGTCTAGTAATATCAGATTATATATTACCAATTATTTTAACTTTTTATTGAGGTTGAAAAACAATGTATAATATTTTTTTGTAACAGTTGCAGTTACTGCTGTGTTGATTGACGTCGTGCCATCGTCTCTATTCGTGTCTACTAAACACCGTACTTTTCCTAGTAAACAAAAATATTTTGATTGTTCCCCTCCAGATCTATCATAATATCGATCGGAGGGGTTTTATTTGTTTAGCGATAAACGTGTGTCACACGAACTGATAGTGTAGAGCGATAACAGGGGCTTATCTACTAGATACTGTTTACATATTATATTTCGTGAGTACATTATTGTGGAGGGAAGCTTTCAATATGCTTTGTTTGATACGGATCGATCACGTTCTACTCTCATACCTTAGATGGCTATACGTAGGTACATATAGTTATTAATTACGCGTTCAATTCTCGGATGAGTTTTTTTATTCAAACCATTTTTCCAACTTGATTTTTCTCCGTGCTGCAAAATATGCTAATGGCATTCGTAAAAAAACAAATTGCGTTAGAAGTTACATTTTATATGAACCTATACAGGTAAATATTTTCATTAAAACATCTACAGGGGCTATCACACATAAGATCAGTATAAAAAATCCTTTCAAAAGAAACACATTAAGTAACTTCGCATCTTGAAATATAATTATGAAAATCCTTACAAAGAAGAAGTAAAAGAGCTTTACTTGAAAATTTTATTTTCTACTTGGAAATTTTGTAAGCAATATTGGTGCCGTCACCAAGTTGTATTTAATGTATTCGAAGTTTACAAACGGATTCCAGGATTCGTTAATGAAATCAAACCAGTAATGAGAAAGAACGTTTCTTACTCTTACGTTGTTAGGTATTTGTTCTATATTGGTAGTAATTTTTAAATGTTACAGTCTAAACTCATAACCAGTCAAAATTACTTTAAGCTGGTCAAAAAACTTCCTTCTAAGGACTGCGTACGCTGGCTTACTTTGTCACCCACAAACAATGGCCACTATTCTACTGTGAACTTATAAATTAGGCAATTTCTTTTGTATATCACATCAAGAAATAAGAAGAAACCCTAGTGCCAATTTTATTTATTTTCTCACACTATCTTTGCGTTTGGATTCCAGTGCTGCTTCCCATAAAAAAGGCGAAAAGGAGTCATTTACTAGAATTTAAAATAAATATAATTAGCTCCCTTAGAGGCTGCTATAGTAACACAACTTTTGTAGCAGAAAATATCTTCGTAGTAATAGTTAAATAGGTACTACTGATTAAGTCCAAATCGTTTGCTTAGTGCAAAGAGTGAAAAATCTAAGCAATTGAATGCGTGACAAACAATTTTCCTCTCAATTTCTTGTCCTATATGTGCCTTTTTAGTCGTTCTGTAAGGAGAAAATACATTCCCAATTCGTAAGACTCATACCTACTCGTATTACCCTATTCGTGTTTTAAGCTGTATACAACTAGCTTTTGCCCGCGACTACGTCCGCGTGGAATAATTTCATCCCCACACGTGTATCAAAATTTCAAAAAAGCTACATTTCTTTTACTTCATTTAACATGCTTTAAATACATAGTTTCGTGGTTTTATCTCCGATAATGAGGAATCCCAAAACAACTTTCATCCCCTATTTCAACCCCTTTTCTGCAATAAGTAGCCTTATGTCCTTTTCCGGGCTCAAGTCTGTATTTGTACCAAGTTTCATCAAATCGGTTTAGACGTGAAAAGTTTATCAGACTAACAGACAGAGTTACTTTCGCATTTATAATATTAGTAGGGAGGTAGGGATTTGTAGGGAAGTCGGGATTTGCCATTTGGTAGTTTTTCCTGGAAAGTTTTCTGAGAGTTTTGAAAATGGGCAATGTTATAGATTTTAATGTGCGCTTTTCGAATTTCAATTTTCACCTGGCACCTCATATTTTTTAAAATATATTTTAAATTGAAAATTTGCTTTTAGACATTATTTTTCCAGCCTTTCGTCTTTTTAGAACCAAAAGTAACTACATTTTACTTCAAGTATTTTCTAACTAAATGAAACCTTTATTCAATTAATCTTGCTAGACAAATTATGTATACTCTTGTAAACGTGAAACATACCATAGATAATTCGACTTAATTCGTCAAATGCGTGTTCCCTCGTTCTCGTAACGACATGTTAGCCAATTAGCTAAAAGACCACCCATACTCGGCAATTTATCGGCCGTAGTGCCACGAAATAATTCACATGCAGAGACAAACTGAATATTGTTGGTAAACTTGCCGAGGAAAGTTTATGATTAGACTTGAAATTCGTTTTTGTTGGCTTTTATTTATTAACTATTGCTCTTGGTCGCCTTAAGGTCGTTGGGAACACATTGGGAAGGGATCGCAACAGTAACGCCTTTTTTATTCATATAAAAAAGAGGCATCACGCTTATCTTATCTTATCTTATGATGGGGCCATGAGTTTCCCCACGGTGCTCTTCGACCCAACGGAATCTTTTGTGTCTCCCCTTTCCTACTTGGTCTTGTCGCTACTTGAATATGTAAGCCATCAGCCTGACAATGTCCATGGACTCGACGAGGTTTTAATGCTCTTGGTATATGCCATTCCCAGAATATTTATCTAACTCTGGCTCAGGAATCGTAGTCACACACAGTTCCATGGATTCTAGTGTGACGTTACCTTATTATAAACTCAGGAATAGCGGGTGTCGGAATATTAACGAATAAAATTATGACACTTTTATTACAATACTTGTAACTGCAGCAACAATACACCTCTTTACACTTATTTTTGACCCGACGACCTCAAACAGACTAACCACATTTCGCTTAAACGAAACGTTTTAAAATGTCCTCACTCCCTACTACTATCGCTGGATTGGCGCCATATTGTCTTAACATTTGGCGCGAATTCAAGAAGATACTTAAAATAGCATTCCTTTTTACTTTAAACATAACCAAGGACTAGTAAAATATGTATCAATAAACATTTTAGTAATATTAGTAATTTATAAAAAGAATATAATATTAAATAACGATAAAAGTAGTAATGAGGAGTTATTCATAGTAGCCATTAAAATTATGCTGACAAACATTTAGGCGCGAACTGAACAAAAGTAATCAACATTACCATTTAGCTAATTTTTAAAGGAAGATGGAGTTTTACATAGTTAGGTTATTACAATATAATTTATAAAGATTATTAATGGATATTATAGGCCCGTTACAATTGGAAAAATGGTTTACGACAACTCGGCCATCCAACCCTAAACGAGTCCCTTCGTTATTAATAAATACTCTTACGTTTTTGTCATTAATATAATTTTCACAACAACAGAATCATTGCTACAATGATGGAATCTTTCTATGGAATACAACACTATAATCATTACCATCATGGAAAATACATAAATCTTATTATACAACCGTTTTTCAATTATCATTATTGGTCATAATTATAAATTCTCTTACATCAACCTACTTCATGACATTAACTAGGGTATGGAGTATAAGTATCATATGCAGTAATCATAAAATAGGCCTGGTCCACGGATGACGTTGACAATTTCCTGCACTGGATTATGTATGGTTGTACTGCATGCGCCTGGTCCATAACGTTGACCATTACCTGTAGGAACTGGACTAGTCTATACACGACCAGCGATAATATAAAGTGTGCTGATCCATGACGTTGACCATTGCCTGCACTAGACTAGTTAATACACTACTAGTGATAAAATAGAATGTGCCTGGTCCATGACATTGACCATTACCTGCACTAGACTAGTTTATACACGACTAGTGATAAAATTAGAATGTGCCTGATCCACGACATTGACAT
Organism: Elophila nymphaeata; assembly: GCA_955850985.1. Taxonomy (NCBI): domain Eukaryota; kingdom Metazoa; phylum Arthropoda; class Insecta; order Lepidoptera; family Crambidae; genus Elophila; species Elophila nymphaeata. The sequence goes on from OY039070.1 coordinate 10,989,474, forward strand.
GCACTGAAGTTGCTAAATGTGCCTGGTCCATGACGTTGACCATTACCTGCACTAAACTTGCTAAATGTGCCTGGTCCATGACATTGACCATTACCTGCACTGAACTTGCTAAATGTGCCTGGTCCATGACATTGACCATTACCTGCACTGAACTTGCTAAATGTGCCTGGTCCATGACATTGACCATTACCTGCACTGAACTTGCTAAATGTGCCTGGTCCATGACGTTGACCATTACCTGCACTAGACTAGTTCATATACGACTAGTGAAAAAATAGAATGTGCCTGGTCCATGACATTGACCATTACCTGCACTGAACCTCCTAAATGTGCCTGGTCCATGACGTTGACCATTACCTGCACTGAACTTGCTAAATGTGCCTGGTCCATGACGTTGACCATTACCTGCACTGGACTTGCTAAATGTGCCTGGTCCATGACGTTGACCATTACCTGCACTGGACTTGCTAAATGTGCCTGGTCCATGACGTTGACCATTACCTGCACTGGACTTGCTAAATGTGCCTGTGAATAAAAAATAATTCAACAGTTCTCTTTTACGTTCATTTTGAGATAAACTTAAGACCTCGAAAAAAACTTATCCAACTAGGATAGGACCTCCAAGATATTCAAACATGGCAGCGGCAATAAATAGTAAATTTTTAAACATGACTCCCAATATCTTAGTCCGAACATGGTCATTAACACTTCTGCGTTAACCATAGCTTGTTTATGTCAGTTGTTCCTCACCATACAACACCATAGCGAATGGTTGAGTACACATATCTATTGTACACTGTTAAAGATGCTTGTACAGATACTACCTGTCAGACTCTTCTAATAGCGAACACAAACTGATTAACTCTAGACCAAACATTATTTATATTCTCTCCATTTACAGTTAGAATCAATAATCATCCATTTCATTACATTTTATGAATAAACATTGGGGAGTAGTTCGTTCGGTATGAAAATTATTAAATTTAGTTATGGAAGTTATTTATAGGTAAATTATTTGATGTTAGCTATATTTTTGCTTAGTGGAAAATATTTTACTGTTTTCTACTCACCGTGATGTACCTTCCAAACTTGTTGTGATGCTCATAGTTAATATACTGTTTCTATCGAGAAGTTTAAGAAGTCTGCTGTACATTACCTTCTCGTACATTTTGGAAAAAATAGGGATTAGTGTAATAGGTCTACAGTTATCAGTTTTATACTTCTCGCCTTGTTTATATAATGGTTTCATCATGGATTTTTTTTAATATCAGGCAATATATCTTGGCTTATTAATAAATTAATGACATGCAACAATGGTTCTAAGATACTGCCTAAATTATATTTAGTAATATCAGCTCGTATACCATCAATGCCAACCTCCTTAGAAATACCATACACTACAGGTTCAAAAATATGCTTTTCTCAACACTCAATCACTTAAATTATCTATATTTGAATTACAGATATTTTTAACAATATTTACGAAGTAACCGTTGAATAAATTAGAAATTGAGAGAAATTAAAACAGGAGTGTCAATAACATCTTCATTATCATTCATTCTAAGTTTATCAATTGTCCTATTACAATGATCAGCGGTAGTACATTTCTTTGTTATATATACTCCATGTATGTATCTTTACTCATTTTTGCTATTAATTAAACGCTTAGTGTTTACTGAGTTTTGGTGTGAGAATAACATCGTTTTAACCACGTGTATATTGTTCCAACCACCTGTCTATCGTTCCAACCGTATGTTTTGCACACTCTTCTAACTTATGAATCTACGCATCTACTGTATGTTCCTTGTGCAAGGGAACGAATTCTGATATTACGTTCAAAACAGGAAATGCGTCTCTGTCGTCCTTAGATTTCATATTTATTCATGACATCGAGAAACTTACTTACTTAAAAACAAATTTTCAACATGGTCATTATTACTTGTACCTTTAATGTAGTTATTATTACTACATATCGCTTGAGCCAACTCTTCGAAGTTTGGGTATATCGCTGCCTCGAACACTCACGTGACCCTGGGCGTTTTGAAGCAGATTTAGTCTCCATTGGTCGTTTGAGAGCGCAGTGGCGTGCGATCTCGAGACTGGTTGCGGCTTCGTATGTCCTTTCGTGATACAGCAGCAATCTTGGACCTTGATCTGCTATTTCGCTGCCTTATTTCCATACCCATGACCTCGAAAGAATTTAAACATACTGCATTAGCAATAGTATCCTCAACTTAGTGTACGTACGTAAAACAAATTGAAGTTTATAGGAAAAATATTTTAAATAACCATATCATATCCAAAAAGCTACCAGGGAGTGTCCTTGGCGAGCATTCGGAACATAATATAGCGTATGCAACCAAAAAAAAGTAATACGGGGAGTGCCCCGATCAATTACCTTCAATTGGCTTACACTTAATAAAAGCTTAGGTACATACAAGGTAAAGGAAGAAAACTTCTTGATACCCACATTTCATTCAGAACACTACCAGGGTGTGCCCTGGCCGAGTATTCAGAACGCAATATGGTATGCGTAACCAAGAGAAAGCAATACGGGGAGTGCCCCGATCAATTACCTTCAATTGGCTTATACTTAATAAAAGCTTAGCGACATACAAGGTAAAGGAAGAAAACTTCTTGTTACCCACATTTCATTCAGAACACTACCAGGGTGTGCCCTGGCCGAGTATTCAGAACGCAATATGGTATGCGAAACCAAAAGAAAGCAATACGGGGAGTGCCCCGATCAATTTCCTTCAATTGGTATACAATAGAAGCTCAGGTCTTACGGAAAAAAAAATGTTTTCAATAATCATATTCCATTCAGAACGCTACCAGGGAGTGCCCTGGCCGAGTATTCAGAACACAATATGATGCAGGTAACCGAAAAAAAACAATACGGGGAGTGCCCCGATCAATTACCTTTAATCGGTACTGCATTAACCCATCAAAGCAATACAGGTGGTACCCCTATCAATTATTTTCACTAGGCCTTCATAATGTGTAACAAATAACACTAGCTTTTAAGATGAAACAAGAACGTTACATAAATTATAACCATACATAACATGAATCGATATTTTTAAAGAGAAAAGCTAATGAGAAAAAAATTGCTCGTACTTACACTTTTTCTTTTGCAGGCGTCTTCTTTTTCAGATCCCACTTCTGAGTTGTGACGTTACCTTATTATAAACTCAGGAATAGCGGGTGTCGGAATATTAACGAATAAAATTATGACACTTTTATTACAATACTTGTAACTGCAGCAACAATACACCTCTTTACACTTATTTTTGACCCGACGACCTCAAACAGACTAACCACATTTCGCTTAAACGAAACGTTTTAAAATGTCCTCACTCCCTACTACTATCGCTGGATTGGCGCCATATTGTCTTAACATTTGGCGCGAATTCAAGAAGATACTTAAAATAGCATTCCTTTTTACTTTAAACATAACCAAGGACTAGTAAAATATGTATCAATAAACATTTTAGTAATATTAGTAATTTATAAAAAGAATATAATATTAAATAACGATAAAAGTAGTAATGAGGAGTTATTCATAGTAGCCATTAAAATTATGCTGACAAACATTTAGGCGCGAACTGAACAAAAGTAATCAACATTACCATTTAGCTAATTTTTAAAGGAAGATGGAGTTTTACATAGTTAGGTTATTACAATATAATTTATAAAGATTATTAATGGATATTATAGGCCCGTTACAATTGGAAAAATGGTTTACGACACTAGTCTATGATGTGGAAATTTGAACTTTGTTGTACATGTGGTATGTGGTATTTTGATTTGTAGCCGTTACTTTCCTTTAAGACAACGATACGGTTACTTTCTTTCCGAGTTGATAAGGTGTAGTAACCCTCCTAAAGATCGAACCAGGAATGCCCTGATTCTTTATTTATTAGATTTCCTGATTGATTAGATCGAGGAAAAAGATAATAATAAAAAAGAACGGTAAAACTTTACACTCTGAACTTTATAACGTCTTTAGGCCCATGTAACTGACTTTAAAATCGAATAGCAATGCAAAGCTTGATCTGTAATTGAGTCACAAAGACAGAGATTGAAGAGTTACTAAAATGGATATAGCCTATAAAGCGCCGACAGTAAAGTGGAATTGAACAATGAGTGTCATAATAAGTCAAATAAAATACAAGATAGATGCGAGACGATAGAATCTTCTTTTGCCGTAACACAGTCCTCGGACTAGCACGGGAGGTAATGAATTTTGTCGGTATACCCTCACTAGTATTGTATCGATTAATAGTTTAAAAGTGTAATATTGTTATGTAAATGATTAGTTTTTTATTATCTTATAACTGTTTACCTAGTTAATAACACTATAATGATATTATTATCCCCTTTATTTCTTTTAAAACAAATATAAAATTATACTTCTCAATATTAAATTTTTACAATGTCTAACATTAAAAAATATAACATTTAAAAATATAAAAATGCAGTTCCCCATCAGTAGCAAGATCAGGGTCCCGGCTACCGGTGGTTAAGGATCCAGAGACAGGAATTTCCTCACTATACGGGCCGTGTCCAGAAGTACTGCCTTCTGCATTTGAATCTTGATCCAACCACCATATTATTATTATTATTATAGTACTTAGTATAAGAAGCTGTTGGTGAAATTGCTACTGCTGTGTAATATAGTGTAGTTTGGTGCACTGTGTATTAATTTATGCAATAAATTTATTCTTATTATTTTTCCTATTTTTTACTGTTAGGTCACGACATAGTTATATTGAGGTGTTCAGATAGGACGATACGATTAACCGTCGTCCATGGCTTTTTTGCAATGACGGCAGATTGTCAATAAGTATGGGAACGACTAGTGACGAGAGTTGTCCAACGATAAATAAATCGTCACGACATAGCGGGGACGCGGCCTTATACGTCACCTACGGGATAAAAAGGGTCAGTCCAGGAACAACACGGAAAGGACTGTAATAATATCTATTATATTTTTTGATTTGTACATTTCTATAGATATTTATAACGCATTCGAGGCGATTACGAAGCCGTCAAATTTCTACAGCAGTAACATCACTGCAGTAGTAAATTGACTTTAAAACCAGGCCATAAAGCGCATTTAAAGTTTGAACGAAGTGCTGCGAGAATTCTCAGAAATGTTATATGATACGCAAATCCTTTTGTAGCTTCCAAGACATAAAACGAAATTTACACCAAAGTGCCAGACTGTGACAAGCAAATGGTATAGGAGCGATAGCTGAGAAAAAAATGTCTTTGGCACTTTCGTGATCCAGAAAATAGTAAAAGTATTGACAATATCAATATTACCGCTTAAGGATGACTGATATATCAAGTGTTCAAGTGCCTTTGATATAAAAAATCGATATATATTACCTTTACATTCCCAAGGACTCGCAATTTCAATCAACAACTACAATAAGTACAATTTCTCTTTGAACGCTTCTATTTTGGTATTTCGCTTCGGCATTTGAATTTTCTAGTTATGTTGTCGTTCATGCCTTCTTAATTTAACTGTGCCGCATAAATTTCGACTTTCCTAATTCGCCAAGGTTTTCAAATACGTTGTCAAATTAGCGAAAACCTGATTTGCATTGTTATCGCACCGTCACCCATATGCTGAGTTTTAGGCAATATTTCTTCAGCGGCGCGCGACGTTTAGATGTTTTAGAATTCAATTACTTTTGCAATGTCGTGTATTTTAAATTACGCCTTGAGTAATTTAACATTCCTGTATAAGTCTGCCTAATGTGTATGTAATTAGTTCATGGGTAACCTGATAGATCTAGATAGAAGCAAAAACTTATAATAGATACCTACTACTAGACATACAAAGTAATATCGTTTGTATAATAAAAATATATTTATAAGCTCTCACTCTAATACTAGTCTAGCCCAAATTTCTTTATTTTGATTATTATTGAAGGAGTATAAGCATGTTACGGATCCATACAATAATATCTTACAAAGTATCATATTGTTATAATGTGTTTGTAAATTGAATATTGGCTATAAATAAACTTAAATATTGATTTATCCACTTCGGGTTGAAATCGGTAAGGAATTTAAATATATGTACAAGCCCACCACTAACCATGGTGGGTTTGTACATAATTATATTTAAATACCGTGCCGAGTTCAACCCATAGTGATTTAATCAATTCGTGATAGGGTGCATACGCGATTGAGGAAGCCAGGACCGTCTCGGCATTTCCCCTGGATAGTGCTTCACCATGGCTTACAAAGGAAAGGTCAAACACTCGTCGATCTAAGCGGAGCCTTAAAAACCCAATGCAAGTAGTTAATCAAATTAAGTTAATTTTAAAACAGCCAGCATCAGAAGTACTTTTGTACATTGGCACATAGGTACATGTCATCAAATACCCCCGAACTCTACCAAGATTAGATATGGATGCCGCAAAGCAGGAATGTGCAATTTATTTAATAACATAACACCAAAAATTGTTTCTTTATGAAGGGCCTATTCACACGACATTTTTAAAACAAGCCGACGCCATACTTTTTGATACGCACATCTTCTGCTCGTCATCTGCGCATTTGTGTTTCTGTCGATGCAAATCAAACAATAATTTATAAATCGCGCTAAGAACGTGTCTCGTATTTGTAGCAATAGTCATACTCGTGTCGCCTGCTCGTTAAGAATACGCCGAAGTTAATAGGAAGTTTTGAGAGAACTCATAATGAGTTTCAACTGTCACAGCTTTAGCAAATACCCATATACTATTTGATAAGTGTGATGAATAGGTAAAAAACAATAATTATGTGTAAATGTGTTCCCGGAATACAATCGCTATCTAGTTTCACAGTCACAATTCCGACCGCACTACACGTAAATCTGCTACCCAATAATTGGTATCCGATCGCCTGGCAAAGGTAATTCTATAACAGCGTTGGAATTCAGTATACACGCATTGCAAATTACATTACTTTATGTTCAACAAGGTTAGGCATATGTCAGCTTCTGATGTGTAGGAAGCAAAATAACTACAATTCAATAAAATAATTTCGTTGGATTCTGCTTAGCACATTTGGCAGCGAATTCATGTAGCATCGGATTATTGGACCTGGAAATTGAGGTAGTATACCTCCACCTTACAGCTCCCTAAACGTGCTATTTTGACTGTATTAACCAAATCCAAAATGTTTCTGTTATTCTTTTTCTTTATGGCTTTGCTTGTTTAACCAATGTCGAGTGAAAATGGATCTACAGTAACAATACACAATACGTGTTATTCTAATATTTAGAACTCGGGTGAAACTCTATTCTTAATCAATGAAATTCTAATCTTAATTAATGGCGTCGCGATACATAAACGTTACGCATTTTGCCAATGTCAAGAGAAAATGTAATTAAAAGTTTCAAAAATTGTACGGTTGATTTTGGTTAAAAAAGGAGTCTTTTTACATCGAGAACTCGGGAGAAAACCCCAAAACGCTACTTTTTTCACTTTAACATTTTGACAACAGCTTGACAGCTGTCAGATGTCAATACATATGAAAACTTTAACGATGGTTTCTCCCGAGTTCTTGTTGCAAGAACACGTGTTGAGCGACTCCACTTTAAACTCAATATACCGTTTAATAATGTCAGTTACTTTCAAGTACATTTTCACTTGATATTGGCGCAATGCGTAATCTTTGTGTGTCGCGATCGCCATTTATTTAAGAGAAGAAGAAGAAGAAGAACTTTAACGATTTGGTTTTGACTTTCATTCGTAAATAGCTCGATGGGCGATGGGGGACTAACAAAAGACCGTAGTCAACGTATAATTCTGTTGGTATGCTTTCTAGAGACCTAGTAACAATAAACACGGTATCCCCAGGTTATGTTACATGAAAGGGAAGCACCATTAACTAAAATTTTAAATAAGATATTTGCTCTTTGCAGACGTTGTTTTGTTGTTTAAGCTAAACAATACTGCATTTATAGGATTTAAAAAAATCTTACCTTGTTTTGGAACGCTGTGAAATTTATCAATTTAAGAGGAAAAGTTGAAAATCCCTCGCAAATACTTCATTGATTTTTGGGCACGTCATATATTTGTAAAATTTGTAAAAAAATTTGGAACAGCGTATTTGTATACAGTAAGACTAAACTGTACATTAATCTTAAAAATAATTGTGCACTCGTAATCATTCAATTGCTAATACATTATTATTTGAAACACTGTAATACATTCAAAGCAAATAAAAATCATTAACTTACTTATTGGTATTGTATTACACAGATCTCGTAGCCAACCCTTGTAGGAAATTGTTTGTAAAACGCCACCTGTTTCCGAAACTTATTTTATTTTTAGAAAGTTCTGGTACAAAGGTAATTGGTTGTTCTTTTAGTTTGTTCATGAAAAGTTGATATAGTTGGAAGTATTGTTCTTATGTCTTTATTTATTCACTGGAAGTTACAGAATACAGTTAACAAACACTCACCATGTAGCATAATGTAAGGTTTTGTAAAACGGGCTAACAATATTTAAATTGTTTGCCTGAACTGCTGAGATTATTATAGGAAGAATACACACCTAACCAAAGGTACATCGTGAGTAACATTGTTAGTATCCAGATGTACTCATGCATAATCTGTTATATTAATTGTAAGGTTGGGTGAGCTATTCTCTATTAGTCTATTCTAACGTTACGCGACCGACAGTACGCAGCGGTTCGTCGGTCAGATATGGCAGGACTCGTACGACCGGTTGCACCAAGTTGTATTTCTACAATTTCGGTGAGGTCAAGACGACACAAGACGAACAAGAGCTTCCCGTCAAGAATAGAAATAAAATAAAATAAATTCCGTAAAAATAAACATAAAATGTGGAGTTTCTCCCGAGTTCTTATTGTAAAAACACGTGTTGAGAGACTCCATTTTTAACCTCAATCTACCGTACAATTGTCTGCTACTTTAAGTACATTTTTACTTGACATTGGGGAAATGCGTTATATATCGCGAACGGCATCTATTTAAAGAAGAAGAACATAAAATGGAACAACCAAGAAGCTTATATTTTACCTTCTATCTTCGTAGGAACAACCTATTCCTATGAATGAAGTTGACTTTTATGTTACTTTTTGCAATATTGTGTAACGGAAACTTGGTGTAACTGGCCGCTTGAGTGTAACATCTGTCCTACATAGTTGTCAGTTTTTGTTTGTTGGTTTAGTTAGAGTTACTTGGGAGGTTTATGCCCCTTTATGTAGGGGGCAAGCTGGCAGCTTGACACTATTTTAACATACTATATGCCAGGTGGCTTCATGTCTAACCAAATAAAATATTACCTAAAGCCCTGGTCAACCTTTGAGGAATTATAAGTGTGATAGTATGTAACAAAATTTAGCGAGAATCCGTAACAATTGCAGAAGTGACTTGGTTGGGTGACGAAAATTGTTTTCCACGAAATTTTATTCAGTGCTTCGGGTTTCGAAATATGTTAGTCATAAAAAACCCGTCAGTGACTATGTAGAAATAGTAACTCGTAAATGTCTGACATCAGGCAATAAAAATAATATCCATAACCACCCCGTTGTTCATACACCAGAATTATATCCAGAGGCATCGAGCCTCTGGATATAAATCTGGTGTATCCAGAGGCTCGATGCCCCAGATTTGTATTCCAAAGATACGGATGTATCACGCAGAGGGAGTAATGCTCTCTCTGCATGATACACATCCGTATCTTTAAAAACCACAAATTGCGACTGCGTATTTTCCACTCGAAAATACCTTATACATCTATACCAGTTCAGACTTCAAACAACGTATTATTTCCTCGACGCTTGAGGATATAAATTACTGTTTCGTTTAGACAATGACTTCCATTATCTTACTCGGCTCATTTGAAATTCTAAAAAAGCCCCATTTAGGCGTGTTATTTTAATGCCGTTAATACAATGAGATCGTATAAATAATTGCTCAATCTTAGAGCTAGCTGAGCACTGCTTGTTCTAATGCATTTCTTAATTAAACTACGAAACCTAATAAATTAAACTAAATTCTGGGATTTGTTTTTAATTTACTCTTTGTTACTTTCTTTGAATTACACGCTCAGAATAAACAAAAAAGTACAGACAGAGCGCTGCAAAGGAAAAACTGAGGATTAATTTTGTCTTCTTTATTTCAGGACCGAACGTTCAGAAGACACAGTCTCTAGCAGCGGCAACCTCACCAATACTAACAATGCAGTGCGCCACAAAATCGTGGTACTTGGAGCGGCAAAGGTCGGAAAGTCATCTCTCATATCACAGTTCCTGTACAACACATTTTCACCAAAATACAAGAGAACAATAGAAGAGATGCACCACGGAGACTTCAACGTGTCTGGAGTGAGGCTGACACTAGATATCTTGGACACATCAGGCGCTTACGAGTTTCCTGCAATGCGAGCTTTATCTATGCAATCGGCGGACGCATTCATATTGGTATACGATATTACTGATGCAGATAGTTTCACTGAAGTGAGGCTCCTTAGGGACCAAATTCATGAGACAAAGGAGAGTACGGCAGTGCCCATAGTAGTAGTTGGGAACAAAGTGGATTTGGCAGAAACTGGGTCCAGACAAGTAAGTTTTAATTACATAATATATATTTTTAAGGGGAGAGGGAGTAGGCTCTGAACTACTTTCGATGATATAAAAATACAAAATTTCAACAAAGTTGCTAGTCTACGAGATACTCTGGTGTTACAGACGACTCTTGTAGTGTTAGGCAGTTGATTCCTTTTTTCTCTCCTTAGTGGAGAAGTTTCCTATATATAAAAAAATAAGCTTCTGATTGAGCACCATAAGCCATGCTTCTGATATTCCAAATAATATTTTAATCTCTTTGTGTTAGGTACATTTACTCTCCGACGTGCACGATCTAAAGATTAATTTTATATTTTTTATAAATAATAACGCAAAGAAAGTTTGAAGAGTGATAAATATGTGCAATATGACAATGAATAGATGCAAGTTTTTTTTTCTTAATACGAGAGGTAGATTTCATGTTGAGTAGTGAAATGCGAGTTCATTTCACTCAGATAGACCACATTAACGCCTGTTTCTGTTTACATGAGTGGCGCATTCAATTATTGGACTTTTCACCAGAACATTGACAGGGTTCGGTGCACAATCAAATTTCCGAACTGTCAGTCGTTACAACCGGGATATCTTCCAGATTCAGTTGACATTACCCAATGCTACTCTTTGGCAGTCTACACTAAAGTTGTATTGTAAAACCTATTTTAGGGGCTGCGAAATTGGGTCGCTAGTTCCTCAACAAAACTATTAGAATTGGTGGATCTGCACAGGATTTGTATGGTGGTTTCGTAACGAGACAGGTTAGACATATCTACTCAATGTAGAGCACCTGGCAGATTGCATAACACTTTTGTGGTGTCATGTTTCTTATGTGGTTAAGTGAATGAGACTTGATCTTAGAGGAATAATGTTAATGAAAACTAATACCAGTATTGAGAATTATTTGAAATGTGAAAACTATTGATTTTTCTTAACTAGTGTGCTACTTTTTCTCATATGAATATTCAAATAAAGAAATTATCCACAAGATGAATAAAATTACCCCTACGGATTTATTGTATAAGTAGTCTATTTTTTACATTTATTTTTATTAAAATGTACGTTCCTATTACAAACGCGTAATCTTTCAAAAATTGGTAAAAATTGTATGTTATTGTAACACAAATACAAAATTCAGTTGCATGGGAAATTTTAGGTTTTTCGTGTTTATTGAAATATTTTGTTTGAAATTAAATATTATTAACGTTTATCGTGTACTGGCGACAGCAGATAGCTACCCAAAATTGACAAATTCCTTCACTAATTTTTCAAACTTATTTCTTAGTAATAGAGTTTAAAGTATTTGGATTGATTTGACAGCCTATGGTAGCTTTATGTGCCGTCGTCTGTACTTTAGAAGTACTAGTGAATGTTTTGGTATCACTTTTTATATCTTTTGTTTATTTCTTCTATTACAAATCGTGGTTTTAAAGTTTATAGTGCAAACTTTAGATTTTTTTATTCTATAGAGTGAATTTTATCTAATCGTGTTTATGTCTGGCTGGATTCAGTAGGTATTACCTATCATTAATTCTGAAATTGATGCATTTTAATGTACCTACATTTTTTCATTCTGCGAATTCGTTCCAAAATCTTCTATTTAGAAAGTCTTCACCTCAAAAAGTCTTTTAAAACAACGTTTATAACTCAGGTTGAAATGTATTAAGTTATGGCAGCCATTGGTTTCGGACAGATTGATTTATCCCCGAAATGATCATCAAAGCTGCCTAGCTTACACCCCTAAATGATCAAAGGATACTTCTACAGCTCCCGAATTTCAGATGCTAATTTACACTGAAAGATGAAAGGACTGGATAAAATCCTGTCAAACGCGTAGCCTCTAGTTGATACTATAGAAGATTTACAGTTCTACGCTCAAGGTAATGTGAAAGGTCCGTACCTAATCTAATTACTCGATTCAACTTTTCATTTAGGTAACCTTTTGCATCCGAAACTTTTAATATTTTGGACTCAAAAATGACACTGTGATTGAGGGGCGCTGATTACGATTCTAAAATATAAATTTTAAGATGTAATAAAAAATTCTGAATGGTAAAAAAAAATTAAAATTTTCTCTATACAAAATAGTTCTGTCAGTAAAACAAAAGGAATTGTAAATTTCAATATTAATTTAACAATGATAAGTTTTTGATAACACTAACGGCCAGTTGCACTAAGTTTTACATTTTACGATTTTTCAAAAGTAACTTGTATGTCAACTTAATATTTCAAAATAAGGGGTTGTTCCATTTTTAAATTTTTGTTATTTTTTTATGAAATTGTAAAAAGTATAACTTGGTACTCGCACTCGCTTGTTATAACTGAATATTATTTTGTAGGTATAGGTGTCCAGCGCAAAATATTCATCGTAAACATTCAATATAAGAAAAATTATACCGCATTTTTTTATTTTTGTTTAGATTGGTTTCTCTACTCTGGGTTCCGCTTTTAATGGCATAATTTGTCCATAAATGAGCGTCTCTCGGCTTAAATGATAATTTGAGTATGGTCTTTATCTATATGGAAATTAAATTGAGATTCCCTTGATAAGTAACGTGTTATGGTATTTCCATTCATTAATTCCCAGTGAGAAATTTAATTAAATTTACTAAAGAAACATCTCAATTCTAAGCAACAAATGTTTGCGATTACACATAATAATGACGTCAATTTAGGAAATGACACTTTCAAAATTGCTGAAGAGAGTACTTGGGCGTCCAATTATGAAATTCACAGATGTTCATAATTTCGCCCAGTAAAGTCACGCGTAGGTATTTCTGATTCAATTAAAGTTTTAATAGATCCTATATTGAAGTAAAATTTTGAATGAAATGCGTACCTGGACTGCTATGTATGTGATTATGCAATGCCAGAATAGAAGTAAACAGTGCTTAACAAAATGGATATTTGCTCCCCAATTACAACTTTAGGTGAGATATAATTTTTACTTTTAAATTGGAGTTTCTCCCGAGTTCTTGTTGTAAAATCACGTGTTGAGAGACTCCATTTTTAACCTCAATCAACCGTACAATTTTTGTTACTTTAGTTACATTTTCACTTAACATTGGCAAAATGCGTATACATTTAATGCGACGCGACGCCATTAATTAAGAATAGAATAGAATGCTTTTAAATTACCTAAGGGCGGATCACCAAACATAATGATTCAAATATTTTTTATAGATGAACCTAAATAAATTTAAACCTAAACATAATATTTAGGTATAAATTTATTTACGTTCATCAGCCATGGCAACTAGTCAATTTTTTTTTGTTGTTTTTCTTATGTCAAAAATTAAGGGCCCTCGCCCACCGCGACTTTTTGTACTGATGCTGTCGCGCGTTCGCATCGATATAGTCGCGATGCGGTCGCTAGCTCTGTGCCCTCGCTCACATAACCACGATTCAGTCGTGATACTGTCACGCGTCTGTTGCGATGCTTACGCGATATCTACTATCGGCGAGTCCTGGTCCTACAGGATGGTTTTGAATTGCCATAATAAATGTTTCTGTTCTGTGTCAAACGACTCCATTTTCCGCACGTGACAGGCAACAGCACTCTCGACCTGTAGGCCAAGGCCCCACCGCAGGTAGTACGCTAGAGGCTAGCTAAGAGGCAAGCTTAACCGCTAGGCGACCATCGAGGCGCCAAACGACCCAATCAGCGAGCGGCGGGGCCGCGCACATAACGTGCCTTGTGTTGGTTCACTAGGATGAGTCATCGAAGCGATCAGCGAACTTCTTGCCGCTAAGCGTGCCACCTGCGGTGGGGCCTTGGCCTATGTGTTGCACTGATGCTCGGTTCTCTACTTACGCGTCACCCTCTCCGTTCTCACCGATGTCACCCGACACACGTTAGGAGCGCATTGGCATCGCTTCAGTAACGCGTTGCAAATGCGGCTAACGCGCGTTAGTAGCGATGCTGTCGCGAGTTAACGAAACGCGCGACAGCATCGCTACAAAAAGTCGCCGTGGGCGAGGGCTCTAAGTACCTACTTGTCGATTAGTCGGCAAAAAGTCCAATTAAGAATTACATTCAATCATATTTATAGCTTATCTCGTCATGTGTATTATATAATAGTTATTATTTATTTATTTATTACATATAAACATAGGTATATATGTATACAACATGTAAATTAAATAACCAACACCCTGAATACAGGTGGTTGGGGATCAGCTTCTCAGTTGATTTAAAAAAAAAAATATTGTTTTCTGGGTACCTTTTGATTTTTTATTTATTTTATTAAAAAAAAATCTTTTTTTTTTTAAATTATTGAAATCAACTCAGAAGTCAATCCCAAACCACCTGTATTCGGGGTGTTGGTTATTTAATTTACATGTTGTATGTTTTATATATACACATATACAACATGTAAATTAAATAACCAACACCCTGAATACAGGAAAATATTATACAACATTATCTGAGTACTTTTTTTTTTTTAAAATCGTATTTTCAAACATTTTTTTTTAAATAAACTTAGAAGCCGATCCCTAACCACCTGTATTCAGGATGTTGGTTATTTAATTTACATGTTGTATATATTTATTATTATTATAGTGTTTTACTGCTGTCTATTTATAACCTTTATTTTGTATTTATGCGGCCTACTTTATTAACGTTATAACACGAATTCATGGGTTGACTGGAAGAGATCTCTTCTAGAGATAAGTTAGCCCTTGCAAACTATGTTTAGTGAAACATATCTGTAAATTATTTATATGCAATAAAGAGTATTTCTTTATCATAACATATTTTAAACATATTATGTAAATATTTATTTTTCTGCACGTCTCTGTGTAGTTTTTATGCCAAACACTCCACGGTACGCGCATTTTTTTCACTTGCTAAAATCCAGATTATTAGAAGTGAGTTTGTTTCCTACCATAATTTTAACAATTACCCAGCTGACCGTAAACAATCAATGCCCTGTGAACGCAAAAGAATCCACAAACATAAAGCAAAGATTACCATTCCGTTCCTCCCTTTGAAGAAATCATGAAATCCTACATAGTACATCCTGCGAACACATATTGTTCGCAGAGTCTATATATGAAACAGAAAAGTTGACATGTAAGTATTACAATTCTACCAATAAAAGCTCGTCACGACGCGCCGATTTTGTCTTCAATATATATCGCATCGGTATTTTTCGCGTAGATAATCCGATTTTACTTTGCGAGTGAGAATTTCGTCAGTCCCTGATACCGACTTGTTTCATTTTGTCACTGAAATTTTACATAATGACAGATCCACGCTTTTCGTTTTCACGAAGACTGCACAAACATTATTCTATTTTTGTATTGTGAGAAATCCATTACGGTAACGCAGTGGTTTTATTATTTTCTTTTTGTATTCTTAAAAAATGTTTTGTTGCAAAAGAAAAGAAATCCAAGAAAAATGGTGTTCGCTATTAAGTTTTACTCTCACGATTTTAAAAATATTGACATTCTTTTACGTGGCCATAAATGTGGCATTATGAGTAATAAAATTTTATGTAAGCCTCTGCTCAACACCTTTTAAAGTTATGAGCATGATTGTGTGTATTTTTTTTGTAAACTAAAGCAAACTTTATAACGGATGCTCCAATTTGAAGTTTTAAGTCCGAGTAGTAATGACTTTTAAAGTTTGAAACTGTTTTATTACACTATAATTTCTTTTCACGAAAGTTTGGGTACACTGTCAAAAACAAATTTTCACCTCTCCAGCGCCAAAAGAGTCCTTTTGCTTCGTAAAATTTTGAAGCAAAAACCCGATTTAACAAAGCGAGCTCCAAAGAACACCGTGGCGTTCAATTAAAATAATTGCAGTAATTTTAATACATGTTTACTACGCTAAAATCTATTATAAAAAAAATTGATTTTAGCGTTGTAAACATGTAGGTAGGTATTTAAATATTGTCTTGTTTTTCTCACCTATAACAATTATCTTGCTGGAGAGGTAAAAATTTGTATGTTTCACACGATAGCAAAATTTTATAGTAAAAATAACTTTGCTCACTTGTTGAACAGATAACTATTTCAAACACGGCCAAAAATATGAAGGTACCAATAAAGTTGTATCAAAAATTGGGTAAGGAGAAGTAAGGCCACAAAATGCACGCATTTCTTAGAGTACGTAAATCTTTTAATGAATACAAACTATTGGCAAATTAACATGTGTATTGGCTGGCTATAATAAGTAAATATCATTTACTTTGAAGTTTAGCTGTGGTGCTATTATTCTATCAGTCACCTTTGTAATAAATGTTTGGTTATTATAATTTATACCAACTATTATGCGTACACTTTGGTAGTGCACAATACTTATATGGCTTTTCACTACGTGAATAGAAAATACCACAAAAAGGTTTCAAATTGATAATCTTCATTTTTAATGGTCGCTAAAGTAAGCTTTATCATAGTATATTCCCCTTTAAAATATGTCCCCTTGCGTATATTGAGCGTAATGACCTACATAATAATATGATATGATATAGGTCAATACACACTCATCTGTAAAGGGGAAAGGGAGAAATGATTTATAACCCCCATATTGATTTTTCGGTCATTTTTATCTATCATTTCCATTTGCTTCCTGCAGCCCTCGTGTATGTCGATTAGGCAGATCGGTACAAGCGGTTTTTTTTATTTAGTAAAACTTTTACGAGTTTTTAAAATGAATTTTTAAAAAATCGGGAGCGTCTCTCCATGACTTTCTCGTATACCGGAAACGACTCAAAATTTGATAGAAACCTTAAAGTTTGATGTCATACATGCATGTTAAATTTGGTTACCAAAAGTTAAAACATACTCGAGTTATCGTGCAAACGCACAGACACACACCGACATAATTCCAAAAACGGTATTTTTGGACTCAGGGAGGTCCATAACGTGTAAAACCGTCAAAATCTCGAGGTAGAACTTTTTGACGATTACAAGACTTCCTCTATACTACTTAAACGAAAAGTAAAAAGTGTAATTTAATGTGAATGCAAAAGTGAAATGTAAATGAAAAATTGCAATATATTATTATAATTACAATAATAATATACTGCACTTTTCATTCATAGAGTGAGGAAGTCAGAGGGGCGGTCGTACGACGTGACACGGGTTCGATCTTCTGAGGAGTATTGGAATCATTGGAATGGATAATATGACAAGCGATCTAAAACGACGACTCTCATTGGCCGGCTTACCCATGGATTTTTAATGTCTAAGGCAACGGAAAGTAAGTAATCGGATTGGTTGGTGGTAGGACTTTTTTCAAGTACGCCTGTTAGTCTTTCATCATCTTATCAAAATCTGCGACCATAATAATAATGTTAACAGCATTATCGTGTTTTGACAATTAATGCTAAGATATCCAGTCCCTCTGTGGTTGAGGGTTCATCTTCAGCCTTATCTTCACTTACCATCAGATGAGATGAAGGTGCTTCCCTGTCAGACATAAAAAAGTCATCGTATTTAGTATTAAGAAAGGGCCTTCTAAGACTCTGACTCTGTGCTCACCAGTAAGTTATGGTTAAGTAAAATCCGTAATATGCCCCAATAAGAGTTTACACTCCTGCAGTTTTGTGACTAGTATTATGGTGGTTGATTCCTGAGAAAAGTGTTCTGATCGTCAAATCCGTGGCAGTTTTTTTTTCTCATCACAGGTGCTAACTAAAATTACAACTGAATAAACAATCAAAAAAGTAATATATCTATCTGTTAAATGTATTTAAATTTCCCGCCTTCTTACTATAGTGTTGACTTGCAACACTACTCTGTACACTCTCCCACTCTGTTCGCGCTCGTTTTTACTTGCTGTGTCAAAGTATTAATTATAAGCCTAATTAATCTTATTAGTTTCATTTATTTCAACAGGTTATGGGCCCAGATAGCTCTAACGTGTTGTTTTACAAAAGTTAACAGTATTGCAATAAAGTGATTGACGTAAAGCAAAAAGTAAAATAGTTGAAAAAGTGCTCACGTGTTCATAACCTCAACAAAGTTACCGGTTCGCGAGTTCTTTCTGTATTTCAGCTATTTCAGATATTTTTTGCAATATGAATAACATAACTATGTCAATTCCCAAACTGACGGGACGGGAAAATTGGTCTACGTGGAGTTTTGCTGTTCAAGCTTACCTGCAGCACGAAGACTTGCATGATTGCATATTGTCAGAACCAAACCCCAATGATCCAAAAGCACTGAAGGAGGACGTTAAAGCTAAGTCTAAATTAATATTATTGGTTGATCCAATCTTATATGTACACATTCAACAAGCAGAAAATGCCAAACAAGTGTGGGATAACCTTACCAAAGCATTTGAAGACAGTGGATTAACTAGAAAAGTTGGCTTATTAAAGGATTTAATTAACACAACATTAGAAACGAGTGAAAGTGTAGAATCATATGTCAATAAAATAATGTCTTCCGCTCACAAGTTGAGAAACATCAACTTTAATGTTGATGATGAGTGGCTGAGAACCTTAATGTTGGCCGGTTTGCCGGATTCCTACAAGCCAATGATTATGGGGATAGAAAGCTCTGGTGTAAAAATTAGTTCCGACTTGATCAAGACGAAATTACTCCAAGAAGTAAAGTCAGTTGAATCAACAGATACTACAGTATTTTACACAAAGCATAATAATGTAAAGCATTCTCAGTACATCCCAAAGAAAGGTCCAAGATGTTTTATTTGCAACAAATATGGACACATAAGCAAAAATTGTAAATCAAAGAAAGCAAAACAAGACCAAACTAAAGATTCAGGTTATGTAGCTGTGTTCTCTGCTGCAACTAAATATGATGATGGGTTCTACATAGATTCAGGTGCTTCAATGCATCTTACCATGAGACAAGACTGGCTTTATGATGAAGTACCCCCTCCGATCACAAGTATAAAAATAGCAAATAGTAGAATGCTTCCGGTGACAAGTTGTGGCAAGATAGACTTGAATATAATTGGTCCAAATAATGTCAAACAAACTATCCAGATTACAAATGTTCTGTATGTTCCTGAATTGACAACTAATTTATTGTCTGTAAGCCAAATTATAAAGAATGGATGCTCCATACAGTTCACCACAGAGGGCTGTAAAATATTCAATAAGATGAATACTGAAGTAGCAGCGGCAAATCTCATCAATAACATGTACCGGCTGAATACTGACACTGTCACAGCATACAGTTGTAAAACGAATGAGACTGATATTTTATTGTGGCACAAGAGGATGGCACATTTAAATTTTAATGATTTAAATAAATTAAGTAATTGTGCAAATGGAGTAAAATTGATTGAAAACAAAAATGAAATGATATGTGAGCTGTGTCAAAAAGGAAAACAATCCAGGTTGCCATTTCCTTCTGAAGGTTCCAGAGCACAAAATCCTCTGGAGTTGATACATTCTGATGTCTGTGGACCCATGGAGGTAAAATCTCTTGGAGGAGCCAGGTACTTTCTCACGTTCATAGACGATTATACAAGGAAAGTATATTTATATTTTTTGCATAATAAATCAGAAGTATTTTCAAAATTCAAAGAATACAAAGCCTTAGTAGAGAATCAGCTTAATTTTAAAATTAAATGTCTACGTTCTGATAATGGTAGAGAGTATCTTAGTCATGATTTCTCCAATTACTTAAAGAAATCAGGCATAATCCATCAGACTTCTAATTCATATACGCCTCAACAAAATGGATTAGCTGAGCGTATGAATCGCACACTTATGGAGAGGGCACGCTGTATGCTAATTAACTCTAATTTACAGAAATGTTATTGGGCTGAAGCAGTATCCACAGCAGCTTACATCACCAACCGCTGCCCTACCTGTGCACTGTCATATGCTACACCTGAGGAAATGTGGTCAGGGAAGAAACCTGATGTAAGTCATCTGAAAATCTTTGGCTGTGAGGCTATGGTCAAAATACCAAAAGAAAAGATTCAAAAACTAGATCCTAAGGCAAGTAAAATGATTTTTATTGGCTACAGTGATACTACTAAAGGCTATAAATTCGTGGATCCAAAGACAAAGAAAGTAGTAATAAGTAGAGATGTTGTTTTTATGGAAAGTTCATTAACCCAAAACCATATAGTTGTGCCGCTAACTACAGATGAAAATGAGGTTAATAAAAATAAACACATAATGCTTAGTCCTGAATTACAAGAAAATTCAAATGACAGTTCTGAATTAAATATTTCTGTAAGCTCCAGCAATGATGACTCATTTCATTCAAATGATGAATCTCTGTATATTCCTAAAAATAAAATTAACATAGAATATGACAGCAATATTATAACTAGATCTAAGGCACAGGAACAAGATAATAATACTTATCTATGTAAAGGAATTTCAGAAACAGATGTGCCACAGACATACAGTGAAGCCATATCATCACCAAATGGAGAAATGTGGAAACAATCTATAAAGGAGGAACTAAAAGCACATGAGAACAATGAAACATGGACCCTGGTGGAAAAGCCCCCTGGAGTAAAGACAATTGGGTGCAGGTGGGTGTTCCGTATTAAAAATGACCCTTCTGGTACAATATATAAATCCAGACTTTGTGCTAAAGGGTGTTCCCAGCATTATCAGATAGATTACACTGAAACATTTTCGCCAACAGTGAGATATGACTCAGTGCGGATATTGCTCTCAGAAGCATGTCAATATGATCTAAAAATTGTACAGTTTGATGTAAAAACAGCTTTTCTCTATGGAGATATTAAAGAAAATATTTATATGAATCCTCCTGAAGGAATAGAATCTCCACCAAACTTTGTGTGTAAATTAAACAGATCTCTATATGGCTTAAAACAAGCCCCGAGATGTTGGAATAACAAATTCAAGTCTGTATTACATAAATTTGGTTTTGTTAATAGCCACTCTGATCAATGTGTATTTACTGGTCATATAAACAAAATAAAAATATATCTTCTGTTGTATGTGGACGATGGGTTGATAATATGTAAAGATGATGAAGCTATTAACAAAGTTATAAATGACCTCAAGCAGTACTTTGAAATAAAAACCATGGAGCCTACAAGTTATGTGGGATTACAGATAGAACGGTCAAATGGTAATATATTTATTCATCAGAAACAGTATATTGAAAAATTACTACAAAAATTTAATATGGTTAATGCAAATGGAAATAATATTCCAATAGACCCCCATACCAAACTGGAGAAGAAAAATATAATACCTGAAGAAAAGATTCCATACAGAGAAGCAGTGGGCTCACTCATGCATCTTGCTATAGTAAGTAGACCAGATATTATGTATGGAGTGAGCTTAGTAAGTCGGTATCTAGACTGTTATGATAGTACTCACTGGGCTGTTGTAAAAAAGATATTAAAGTACCTAAAAGAAACCAAAGAGATGGGCATACTATATTCGAAAGTGAAGAACAACACAGTAGAGGGCTATAGTGACTCTGATTATGCAGCTGATAGTGATACAAGAAGGTCTACAACTGGGTATGTGTTTACAAAGAATGCTGCAGCTATAACATGGGCAACTCAACGCCAGCAAAGCATAGCCCTGTCTACAACAGAAGCAGAATTCATGGCCGCATGTTCAGCTGCAAAAGAGGCATTGTGGATTAAAAGACTACTACTTGATATAGGTGCATATAATCAGGACAGTATCAGTTTAAACATAGACAATCAAAGTGCAATATCAGTGATTCAAAATATGGATTTTCATAAGAGGTGTAAGCACATAGATGTTAAATATAAGTTTATTCAAGAAAAATGTCAAGAAAAAGAAATATATGTAAAGTATCTATGTACTACAGAACAGTGTGCTGACATGTTTACAAAAGCTCTTGCTCGTGTGAGATTTCAATATCTCAGAGATAAAATTGGTATAACTTTAAATAAGTAGTTGTATTTTTATCAGTTTGAAAAACATATCAGCATACCATTTTTAACATCTGTATGATTTATCATAGTATTTATATTTCTAAATTTTTATGTTAGTAATGAGAAGGCTTTAATTTGGTGGGTGTGTTAAATGTATTTAAATTTCCCGCCTTCTTACTATAGTGTTGACTTGCAACACTACTCTGTACACTCTCCCACTCTGTTCGCGCTCGTTTTTACTTGCTGTGTCAAAGTATTAATTATAAGCCTAATTAATCTTATTAGTTTCATTTATTTCAACACTATCCATGAGGCACACATTCAAAGTTTATAGATCGTCTTGAAAAAAATAATGAAATTTTTGGAGCCATGGATCTGATTATAGAATCCACGGATTTGATTAGAGTCAATACTAAAATGGATAGAATAAAGGAAAAACAATATATGTAAAAGGTTTATAGTCTCTTTATTTTAACATTAATTGGAATTATTTTTCAGTTTTTCACGTCTCTCTCTCTCTCTCTCTCTCTCTCTCTCTGTCTATCCTTAGCTTATACATTCTTAAGTTTTATGTTCTCTCTTAACTACAACCTTTGTCGTTCTCTAACTTACTTCTTATGTTGAAGTTCACTTCCTAAATATGTTTATTTAAGTTTTATAATCAGAAACAAGGAAAATATGTCCAGCTACTTCTCGCGACCTTCGTCTCCTGGTATGCCACCGCTACTAGAGGGTCTTTGAGTCATCTTGACCGATCTTTTGAAGCCTATTGTAACTAACCACGCTTCAGTTCCGTAGGCCATTGTAAAGCCCCCGGTAAACCCAATATTCAACAACTTAATTGTAGAGCTTCCAACCTTTACAGGAGTGCCTAAGTACGAATGATTTTTGTTTTATCAATGTTCATTTTACTTCTGCAAAGTGAAGGATTGCTTGCCATTTATGTTGATGGGAAGTCATCTCCAGGCAAGAAGCTTAAACACGTCCTCCAAATTAACTCTGAATAGTTTTGGATAGCATCGCTCTACCTTACACCTCGCTGGAGCCGTATTGGCTTCGAGTCCTGGTCATGGAAGTGGACTGACACCGTGGCGTTTTATTACAGTTCCTGCAACACTTTGATGTCATCATCATCATCATTTCAGCCGAGAGACGCCCGCTGTTGAACAAAGGCCTCTCCAAGGTTCTCCATACCGGTCGGTCCTGCGCTGCCCACATCCAGCGGATTCCCGCGGCATTTACCAGATCGACCTTGTGGGGCCACCTTCTGGGGAGCTTACCAACGTTGCGTTTCCCGGTATGTGGCTGCCACTCGAGGACTTTACCGCCCCTAGCTGCCCACTGCCACTTAAGGTTCGCAATTCTTTGGACTATGTCGGTGACCTTGGTTCTCCTGCGGATCTCATCATTACTGATGTTATCACGCAGAGAAACTCCGAGAATTGCCCTCTCCATTGCCTTTTGGGTGACCTTGAGCCTTCTTGTGAGATCCCATTGTAATCGGCCACGTTTCGGTTCCATAGGTCATCACTGGCAACACACACAAATTAAAGACTTTCGTCTTGAGTTTCGTCTTTTCGGCTGTAGATGAGCCGAGAATATGCCGCGTAGCTTCCCGAACGCTGCCTAGCCGAGTTGGGTTCGTCGCTTCACCTCTTTCTGGAAGTTGGACTTACTCAGTTGGACTGTTTGTCCCAGGTAAACATAATGGTCGACAACTTCCAGTGCAGAGCTTTCAACCTTTACAGGAGTGGGTGCGACATGATAATAAGGCATAATTTTTGTCTTAAACCGTATTCATTTTAAGACCCCCTTGTTGGGAGACCCTACAGAGATCGTCGAGCATTGTGCCCAGGTCTTCCAAGGTCTCAGCCATAACTACGATATCATTGGCAAAGCGAACGTGAACCATGTACTCGTCATTTATGATGCCAAGTGCTCTCCAGTCCAAAAGCTTAAACGCGTCCTCCAACGCAGCTGTGAACATTTTCGGCGATATAATATCACCCTGTCTCACGCCGAGCTATATCGTTTTTGAGTTCTAGTCCTGAAGGTGGACAGACATAGTGGCGTTTTCTTACAGTGACCGCAACACTTGGATGTATCGATAGTCTATGTGGCACCTCTGGAGTGACTGGAGCACGGCCCAGGTCTCGACAGAATCGAAGGTTTTTCTCATAGTCCACAAATGCTAAGCATAGTGGCAGATTATATTCTTCGGTCTTCTGTATTACCTGCCTCAGGGTATGTATGTGATCTATGGTACTGAAGTCTTTTCGGAATCTGGCTTGTTCGGGAGACTGTAAGTCATCAAACCTGCGCGCAAAATGATTCGTTATTAACCCTCAAAAACAGCTTATAAACATGACTCAGGAGCGTGATGGAACTAATAGTTCTTCAATTGGGCACTTTCGCCCTTTTGGAAGAAGAGTCACACCACGCCGTCGTGCCATGCATTTGGCGTTCACTTGGATGTACCGATAGTCTATTTGGCACCTCTGGAGTGACTAGAGCATAGCCCAAATCTTGACACAGTTGAAGGTTTTCTCATAGTGCACAAACGGTCAGCATAATGGCAGATTGTATTCTTTGGTATTCTGTATAACTTGCCGCAGCGTATGCATATGGTCTATGGAATTACCACATGCATACGAAACCTTTAAGGAATCCGATTTGTTCAGTAGGCTGGAAGTTGTCAACCCTGTCATGCGAGACGGTCTATTATATATCTCGAAGCACGGAGTACTCTTTGTCTCGAAAACAGGTTTTATGGGATTATTTATACGTAGAGGGACCATCGATTTAAAGTGGGTCTAAAGTCCTCTTTTTAATAAAACTTGAACTGTGTTAGCGTGATTTGTCAACAAATTAAGTCAAAACAACCTGTGTTGCTGCCAGCAGTCCTTCTAAGGTCATCAGACCAAGAACGGGTTGTTTGTAAGGCGTCTAATACTATGCTTGTCGCCACTCCAGCATTCATCAGCTCTAACGGTTATCGGTTCTTCGGCAGACATGTACAGCCTATTGCCACTTGAGCGCACTAATTCTTAGGGCTATATAGCAGGGAAGAAGTAAAGATATGTCTAAGCTTTCCAAATGCTGATGCAGCAGAACTAGATCGTCCTACTGGCTTCTACCCAACTGGACTATCTGTCCCAGGTAGATGTATTCCTAAACAACTTTGAAGACCAAATTTTCGACTAACAGAGGCTCTAGGATAACTAACTTGTGCATTGAACATGACTTTCGTCTTATCCAAATTCCTCGCAACACGTCGAGTGGCATCATTAAGGCTTTTCAGCATTTCAGAGCTCTTAAGAAGCGTTGTCTCTTTTTTTATGGAACAATATCACCTTATATTCTTGTTCCATGCCTGTGGGGTCATACACATAATAAAAGAACAGCGTCCAACAACTTTTGGAATGCCTTGTGGACTGGTGACGATGACGCAACATCAGATCCATGGGAAAATATCCATGGATTTGAGACCATGGATCTGTTTTTGACCATGGATCTGATCGTGACAATTTTGTTTTTGATTAACTACTCAAAAACTTGCAATAATATCGGAGATATTTTTAACTCATAGTAAACTCAGATGGCAAGGAAATCATATTCTAGAAACAGTTTTAACCATAGGTTCACATTTCTATTTTTTAATCGACCCACAGATCTTACCTACCCAGCTGTACCAAAATTAAAGTTAAAATAAGAACTGACCTGTAAAGTTATGCTTGTACTCGAATGACACAACTCCTCTATCAAAAGTTCAGGACACAGCTAGAGACCCTCGACAACCAATGACTGAAGGTTTATCTCATATTTACACCACTGAAATACTCCCATCTTGTCGTGGGGTGCAATTAAAGCCCGCCGCGTGACAAATCTTTACAACGGCTCAACTTCTCTAAATTAATAGGTTTTTAAACAAAATTTTATGTAAGAATAGAGGCATTTCTGTATTTTTTAATGATATATAAATTATGGTCATATCACGTATAGTTATAATAATATTAACGATAATGCTTCAAGCGAGATGCGTGTGACACGTCGAAAATCGGTAAAATGCCCCCGATTTGAGGTTTCAAATGTGATTTTATTATATTAAAACAACAATTAAGCAGTTTTATTTATGATGCCTCAAGAGAGTAGTAGTTCTTCAAGGTTTTGACAATAATTTTAATATTATAATCTAAATAATATAGATTATATTGGCCTGTGACACGAAAAATTAAGCTCCCCAGGAACCACCCATGGTAAGGTAAATAAAAATTATTTTAAAAAATTTAACCGACCCTGACTTTATTTTATTGTTAGATAAAAATATTTAAAAAAAAATACGGACTGTGACTTTAGTTTTTTGATAGTTGGCATCTTGATTTTTAAATCATTTTAAACCGCAAAACTTTTCTCTTTTGTTAAAATTATTGTTTTTATCTTATTTTTTTTTTATTTCAGTTGTAATTAAAGAAAAGAAAGAAAGAAATTATTTATTGGTACACACAGAACAGAGAGAGAAATTACAAAATACTACAAACAATTAGTGGAGTCCTGTGCGAGACCAATATGACCCTGCCTCAGCATGTGCTTCTGCAGCATAGTGCTGCAGGAGAGCTGTTATTCTGGCAGGACCTTTTTTTAATTAAAACAACATATATGAATAATGACATGTTTTTACCCTGTGGAATCACGGTGTTAAGCCAAAATGGCACGATTTCTTAGTGACTGATACACACTTAACACGGCGGGAGCTAAGTTTGGGCGATCTCTTCTTCTTCTTTAATTTTTTGTTAAGTTTTGAGTCCTATATTGACTTTTTGGAGTTTACTCCTTAAGAATCGATTTGCATATATAAGGGGCCCGGTATGAGAAAAATGTGAGGAGTAAAATCTATCGATGAATGACCTTGAATGACCTCGTTACGTTTTTGGTGCGCATCCTATGTCGCGTAACTTTCTCGGATGACAGCAGGTGCGCCATCTCACCTGTCTCGGAGTAAACTCCAGTCGTGCGTCGGAGCTGACACACACAATTTTTTTTAATATTGGTACTTCGATGAATGCACGCTCTTTATCCCAATGTGGTATTTTTTACCCGGTAGCGACAGTCCGTGTTGTATTAATGGGTGCGCCTCCCGCCGAGTTAATTGTCTATCTCACAAACTACGGAACCGATTTTGATAAAACTTGCACAAATCCCTAAGTTGGACTAAACCTAGTCTAACAAAAATTTATGAAATCCGACTTGTAGTTTTTGACATATGCTTGGACAAACATACATACATACATTCATGAAATTTGGCGCTCGTTTAGAAACTGGTATAGTCTCATATATTATACAAAAAATGTGCAATTCTGACAATATTACGTGTGTACAGGTCGAATTGAAAACTTCTTTTTTATTTTGATGTCGGTTAAAAATTAAATGAAAGAGTAGAACTAATTTTATTTAGCGCTTTATTGTTATTTATGAATATTGGCTAGTAAAAAAAATGGTAAATATGATGTAGAAGTGCGACCGATTTGGAAAGTACATATTATATTGTTTGGTGCACCTTAACTACCAAAGCATGTCACTACATGTAGTCATTATTGCAGTATTTCTCGTCCAAAGGTTATGTTGAAGATTTTGTTAATATATCGCTAAGAGCGTTTAGCAGGACCATCTGTATAAATTTTGATTGTATTTATTATGCAATAGAGAACACATACCTATCTATGCAGGCAGATCAAGCAATTTCATTACGGAGAGTTACGTGGCTGATTGATTTCCTCACCTCACGTGAACAAACGTGTCCTGCCTTGACCTACACCCCACTAGCTTTGAGACAGACAGAATAGCTTACTCTGTAACTTGACAACGCAGCGGGTTACCCGTTCAATATGCTTGCACACATACTATGACGAAGTACTATGTACTCGTATATCGTGCTGTTATTATATGAGCTTTATTCATTCACCTTCGAATCTAAAACTTTTTTAATACGATATTTATGAAAACTTGGGTCTCTATAATACAAATTTTATCCGCTTTAGTCGAACGATATTGCTCAAACGATATTGTTCTAAAATATTACGAAAGGCGAACTTCTCTGATGGGTTGACAGATATCTTCCGCGAAAGAATCTCGCTGTCATCCAGATTATTCAGCCCGTCTAACATGACCACCGAAACACAATATGATATAGTCATTTATCGCTTTGAACTGTTAAAAATCATTGCATATAACCGCCAACTTGAAATTTTATCGAAACTGCGAACATGTATAAGGCATATGCATGTTTGCAGTATAAAATTTCAAGATTGCGTTTATATCCAATGATTTTTGAAAGTTCAATGCGATAAATAGCTACATCACATCGTGTTTCGGTGGTCATGCTCGGCGGGCAGGCTTCGATTCGAAGACGAGAGACTGACTTGAGGGTGAGAGGATGATGAATAGCCACGAATCAACAGACTGTCTTTTTTTAAAGTAATATTTAATTTAGAAGAAGAACTTTATATATTTCCAACTGTAGCAAGACCGGCTGTATCCGGCTACAATGGGGAGTTGGTAAGTTATAAATTCCCAACACGAATTAAGAGGCAATTAAACGTGAAAACAAAATAAGTACATATAAGCCGCCTTACCTTGTTGCCCCGGCGAGAATAGCCTGATATGGAAGGCTTCCGAGTCAGGATCACACAGTACAAACTCACTAGATCACAGTTTAGGGCTTAGAAGTTCAAAAAAACACCATTCAAAATAAATAAATACTACAATAGTTCAAGGAGATATCTTTCCGCCATCACCGAAACGAAACGAACGACTGACTGCTAGCCAGTAGTGCTGTGCGCTTGCGCATTGATCCCCATATCGAGCGTTTTCAGTCGAGAATATCGATTCCCTAATTAACCACCCCAGGTCGACGGCTTGTGTGTTGTATTTTACATACAATTATTTTATTACATGAATAATCGCCAATCAAAAACGGTTGGGAATTCAACAATGGTGTGAATTTACGAAGGATACGCAAGTACGATACACCAACTGATACTTTTGATGTTCTCGGTTTTTGTCAACATATAGACGACATTTATAAGCACTAATATAATGATACTTATAATAACAACATAACATGCGCATGCCATTATTTCAACAGACTTTCTTACACGGAGTTAATTCATTAAATTATATTTATTTGTTGTTTATTTCTAGTTAAAGATTTAATTATAATTGAGTACTGTTACACATCGAGACACCAAACTTAATTTAAACTAAGATTAGATTAGAGTCACTGCTCCATCTCTCACAGCCTATATTTAGACCAAAATGGAGATACCTCAGAATCTCCAATATGCATTTGCCCGAGGTAACATTGTTATAATTCTGCGATAGTTTGCTTTCAATATCCCACATATTGGCATACTTTATATAACTTGGTGTCTCAAACTGATCGAAGTTTGTGCATGCAGGTGTACCTGTTGCATCTTATTTAATACTATCGCTCCACCCGCGACTTCGTCCGCGTGGATTTTTTTAAATCAAATAAGTATATCCTATGTCACTTAGGAATTGTCATTTGTAATGTAATGATGAAAGATTTTTCGAAATCAGTCCATCAGTTTTTGAGTTTATTCGTTACAAACATACAATTCTTTCCTCTTTGTAGTATTAGTATAATCAAAGTATTTACAAATATTTCGTTCAAATATAATGTTGGTAATAAGGCATGTTTTTCCTTCCACATCATCATCCGAGCATTAATCCCGGTTGCATCTAAAGACGTCCAGGGTCCGCTTTCTGACTTCTTCTTCTCTAATTCGCACGATCTTCGCCATTCCGGGGCGTGAGATAATTGGCCTGCATATCCTCCCTTAGACCATCAAGATAGCACCCCTTGGGTCTTCCTCTTTTACCTGGTGGAGGTGAAATGGTCAGATATTTGTTCCTCATACAGCGGTTGCCGCAAAACGTGACCGTACTTGCGAAAGCCGTGTTCTGCAGACAATTATTTCTATTCATTCTAATAGGTAGATATTTGTTATGAATTTCATTATTTTTGTCATTTGTTGTATGTTTACGTATCACTGTAGCAACATAATTAAGTTAAATGCTAAAATTAGACCCTCCATAATACAAAGGGACGGCCTGGTGACTTTTACTATAGGTTTACACCGTAAACCTATCTCAGGCACCAGTTCTCTCACCACCGGGTACATATAAGATAAACTAAACTGATTTATATTTACCATGCTTTTATGTTACCTGTTATGATGAGAAAAATAAATGATTTATTGTTATTATATTAAAGCGCCACTCTTGTGAATTATCTCCATTAACACGGCAGGTTGACAGTTCGTAGCGCACAACAGAAAGAGAGTGCGCAAATATGCGCGCTCTTTCTCTGAAGATACACTTTACAGTGCCTAGATGGCACAAGCTCGCTTACAACGCGCTGCTTGCTGTTTTATTCCGTTAATATAAAGTTTATCTACGGTGTACGTGCTTAAGCTCATATTTGAATGCACCTTACCGCGGATGTGAGAATTACTTGCTACCGTCCACGACTTTAACAAACTCTGTCAATTATTATAAAATATACTGTTAACAGCATTGTTATAATTTGATAGCTAGTGAGAATATAGCCAGTCTATCAGTGATTGACACGTGACTCTCAATCACTGATGGATTAAAATGCCTCTATTTGCATTTTTTCACGCATTATCATCAAATTAATACAACCTCCTCTCTCTCCTACCATGCTCCCAATTATATATAATATATATTTTGGGATCGGTTCAGTACCTACGTTTTGATGTCGATAATACTGTTTTGTAATTAGATCTTGATGGCCGACCACCTGCCTGACACCAAACCACCTTGGGAACGGGACTTAACATGCCTTCCGAAGCACGGAGGAAAATCGAGTCGAAAACAATTCGGTCACCCATCCGAGTATCTACTGACCGCGCACTTAGTACCTTAGCCATCGTAATCGTTACGAAGAAGACCTCACCATCGACCTCCTCGTCAAATTAATACAATATTTTATACCTACAGGGTGTTTGGTACATGGGGTATTAAGCGGGGACCCACCTATAAGTACTATGGTGATATTAAAATTTCAAAATTGTAAAAGTAATTTTGTAATTTTTCATACATTTTGTTTTTCTAATCGAACTATTTGTATAAAGAAATCAAAAAGATTTTTTCCATTGTAAAGTTTTGATATCGCCATAGTATTTATATGACTATGTTAACATGGCTAGGTGCGCCGCTTCATACCTCATGTACCAAATATCTTGTATAATAATACTTATATATGTAATAATAATAATCATTTTAATATTTATAAAATAACCTCATCAACTAGACAAATATTTGAAAAGAAGGCTACGAAATATTTATTCTCTTTTCATTATTATTATTGCAACTTCATAAGTAACTAAGCGAAAAAACGTAAAGTTTTAATCAAATATCCTAAAACCAAAGTCCTCATAATAGTATGTAGCTCACTGTGATCACATCTTTTACTTATCTACCTACTCGTATATTACACAGGAACATTTCGCTGCAAATTGGTTCCAGCGGATAGAGCAAGCGTTTTGAGCGAACCGCTTTGTGCTGTTACAGCAGCTAACAATGGCTGCCTTCGGCCACCTGTCAATATCTATTGGAACTTTAGCACGCAACGATCCCGTGGCACACTTAGGAAGAAAATAGAGTTCATTTCTTCGGTTATTTTACTGTAAAATGGGTGAATGTAGAACTTGCTTAGTTTCAAATCGAAGTTTAGGTTCAATAAAGTGTTGTGCTGGAAACAGTAAAGAGAAAGTAAATTCGTTATTTAGCGATGATACACATACATTATGGACTTAAAAACATTAATACAAAACAGACTGAGAGATTGGAAAGGTAAGTGAGAAAGGTAAATAAGAAAAAAATACTTTTCTAAAATCTTTATATCAAACTAGCTGTCCCTAATTTCATACTACTGACCTATACCTATGTCTTGTGCTGGTCAATAAATCTGTTTGTTTGTTTGTTTC
Source organism: Elophila nymphaeata (assembly GCA_955850985.1). NCBI lineage: Eukaryota > Metazoa > Arthropoda > Insecta > Lepidoptera > Crambidae > Elophila > Elophila nymphaeata. The sequence continues at coordinate 11,021,937 of OY039070.1, forward strand.
TTTCTATAACATTGTATCTGCAGTAAAAAATATGACTACTTATCAAGATAAAAACTATCCTATCTCACAAGTTGGATCAAATTGCACACGGTGTACAAATTTGGTTAAAATCGGCTAAGTAGTTTAGGAGTCCATCGCGGACAAACAACGTGACACGTAATTTATATATATTAAGATAATAATTCTTCTGTTTGTATCCGTCACTGAAGTCCTCCTAAATAATTAATATATTTTTCTGTGTATTTAAGTAGATTTAGGAATGGTTTACATTCATAATTTGATCGGATAGAAAATGTAATTTTAAGTGAGTAGTCTCACACTACAACCCATGGTCGAGTCTGCTAGAAGGTAACAATAATATAAAATATTAATACTAATAAAAACTCAATAGAAGAATTTCGTAAGTATTTTAAAAATGGTGTAATTAATTCAACGATTAATTCGTTAAAATTTTGTCTACTACACAGTGTTGTATTGAAAATAGTTCATTATTAATTTTATTCTTCATCATAACAGCCTTTATAATTCGACTCACTGCTGGGAAACTTCTCCTTGTTATCGAAGGAGGTTCAGGCAGTAGTCCAACACGCTTGGCCATTGCGGATTGATGGACGCAATATAAGGTGATCAATACCTCTTTGCTGATCCATTAGTCGCCTTCTACGACACCTACTGGAGGATGTGGGGTGATGCTATTCTACTTCACCTGCATCACATGGCTCATTTTATTCATATTGGAAATTGAAAGTACAAAACGGAGTAATTAAAATAAAATAATCAGTCATACCTACATAATTGTAATTCAACGCGTATTATTTCAGCTTAACCCACATCTAAACTTTTACTAGTTCCGTTCTAATAATGTTTGATGCGCATAGAAATTATTACCGCTATGAGGCCACATAGAATAACAGTGGAGCGATAACTCGCTCTCCGACGGAAAATAGTTTTCTCCTATATCCGCCCCGCTGAGCCCCGCGAGTGTTTCTGCTGTTATTGTTCACTGCGAACATAAAAATATCCGTTGCACAAACACAATGACGCGGCATAGAAATAAATTGATAGTTCAAAAAGCGATTAAGGGGCTGACACGAGCCAACTAGCGCCACTAATGGGGTCTCTTATGTGTCTTCGAAACACTAATCTGCGAAAATCATTACATCGATTACTATAAATCGACGACTTGATAGTTCGAGGTGTTGTTTTTGCGATGTTCCTTACATCTAGCTTTATTTGTACGATGTCACGTTTGCGATTGTATGGTTACCCAATAATTTTATACTAATGCGTTATTACTATAGTAGAAGATCCGAACCTATATCGACCTTCACCGAGCTGATAATAGAATGAAACATATTTTATTATTAATTTAGTATATTAGAAAATATATTAAAAATGGGTTGTCTAAAAAAATCCTGGACAGACTATTTTTAATAATTTTTTGAAAAATGTTTTTTAAAAAAAAATGAATAAAATATTGCAACATCAAGATAATAAGAAAATTTTGTCCTGACTGATAGTAGAAACCGTATAGAATGTGCAGGCATTGGGTTATCTATTATTTACCTGCGCGAACTACTGGGTTGTCAGGTATGAACAGGTATGTCGATATCAGTTACTTTCACTCGATTGGATAATAGAAAAAATTTTATATCATCATAAGCGCGCGACAAAATTTTCTTATTATCTTGATGTTGCAATATTTTATTAAAAATCATTTTTCAAAAAATAATTAAAAATAGTCTGTCCAGGATTTTTTTAGACAACCCATTTTTAATATATTTTCTAATATACTAAATTAATAATAAAATATGTTTCATTCTATTATCAGCTCGGTGAAGGTCGATTTAGGTTCGGATCTTAGACTACTACGACATAGGGTTAACTATGGCGCTAAATATGTTTTTTTATTCGCATCCCGGTTTTTGACTTGACATTATTTCACAGAAAATTATATTATCAAAAATTTTCGTATTTTCTTTCTATGACTCTCTCTAAAAATCTCATGTCAAGGTGTTTGTTTACGCACTCTTCCGAAAGACTAGGTGGTGACCAATAGGTAGGGTCGTCTGGGTAGATGCCACCGCCTTTTTTATTTCTGCTGTGAAGCAGTTCGCTGTGATTTACGGCATGGACGGCATATTATCTTAGTCCTCAGGATGACAACGCACTTGCAGTGTTAAGTGATTTACCCTTTATATTGTAGGTGTCTATAGGCGAAGGTTACCACTTAACGCCAGGTGGGCAGCAAGCTTGTTTGCCATCTCGTAATATAAAAAAGTGTCTGAACCGATTTTTGTCTATATTTGATATTTATGAGAATAGGTCGTAAAGCATCTATATATTTCGATCACTGAAAAAAAAATATATACATATAGCTGAACAACGTTTGCCGCACTTAAAAAGATCGTAACCGTTTTTAATTTTCAAAATTGATCTCATTTAGAAGTTATAAAATTAAACGTATGGGTGGCGCTAGTTGGCTTGTGTCAGCCCCTTAAGTAATAACTCCTCTAGTAAAGGTCGACCTATAATTAATTCTAACTACGAGTATTTTCTATTTTCAAACGACTGTTATTAAAAATACCTAGACTGCAGAGATGTTTGAGTGTAACATCTGTTCCGGTTGTTGACTTTAGTTTGTTGTTCACTGAAGGTTTGTTGACCCTTATAAGTACAGGCTGGCAACCTGCTACTATTTTGAGGCACTTTATGGCCCATAGTGCAAGCGCTTTATGTATAACCAAATGTCGCCTAAAGGCTCTGTTCAACCGTTTTTGGGATTATGGGTGAGTGAGTGACATGATTGTATGTTATTAACACGTTGACGGACAGTAAAACTTCAGTGTTATTACTCATATGACACTACTCATTTTCATATATTGGCTATAGGCGTAGTGTCACTATGCAACTGTATTACATAGGAACACAAAACGAAGCGTACCGCAGGTGCACACTATGAAAACACGACGCCCACAGGCGTACTGTGCAGGGAAGGGGGAACGGAATTCTATGTGTGTGTGTGTATCTTGAAGTGTTATAAAACTGTGAACAATGATAGTACGAAAGCCGTATAACTTTTGCGGTGACACTACAACATGCCCTTTGCTCTGAAAGCATGGAAAATCAAACAGCCTAAGGCGTACTGATTTTAAACGAGTTAAATCTTGGACCTCGGCAGGCGTACTGTCGTATTGTTTTTAACTACCTAGACGCCTGTGGGAGTTATTTTTTTCATTTACTGGGGTAAAGACAGACTTACAAAGAATGTCTAAAGATATTATACGACACCAACACCATTTACCACGAATAGCTTTTAAATCTTAAACAAAACTAAACATTAAAATGGAACAGTTTCTTGGCTGTTTTTAACCGACTTCAAGAAAAGGAGGAGATTCTCAATTCGACTGTGTGTTTTTTAAATAACTGTTTATTGGTTGTAGCGATTTTAATGATTATTTTTACGTATGGAAGCTGGTGCTTGTCATTTGGTCCCATTTAAATTTGAGCGACATCTGACGAGTAGTTCTTGAGTCCCATAAAATGCGTATTTAATTGACATCATTATCAATAATAATTAATCATTAAGAATATTTTATTACTTGTTTCTCTGAAAGATCTCGAGATAGTCTTTACTGTCGTCTATACAGTTTTTAGTTTCCTATAAATGTCTATACTTACAACACTAAAAAACATTTTTTTTTTTAATACTAATCAGTACCCGTCCGCGCTATTTACAACGTTTTTTTTTCTCGTATACGTAGTATAGAGGAAGTCATGTAATCGTCAAAAAATTTGACCTCGAGATTTTGACGGATTTACACGTTTTGGACCTCCCTGAGTCCAAAAATACCGTTTTTGGAATTATGCCTGTGTGTGTGTCTATGCGTTAGCACGATAACTCGAGCATGCTTTAACTTATTGCAACCAAATTTAACATGCATGTATGACATCAAAATATAAGGTTTTTTTTGAGTCGTTTCCGGTATACGAGAAAGTCGAGGGGAGACCACTCCCGATTTTTACCAAAACAAAAATCGTTATGGTTTCCTTACGTTTGACAGATGTCAAACTGTTATCAAAATGTATTAAAACGATTTGGTTTTTGGAATCTTCTGGGACTCAGACAAGTGGCAACCATTTCATGACGATAAGATATCGAAATTCGTCTTCATTGGTCATATGGATTGGTTATGTAAGTGCCTCAGGTTTCGCTACCAACTTACAGAGCTACGTTTGGCCACGTGATTTAACGACGGGTTAAGTCAATCATTTTGTTCTTATCAAACTTCGTTATCATTTCTATTTGTTTCTTTGTCTACGGGCCCCAGTGTGCTGTGCTATAGTATAATCCATTTTTTAGGAAACGAGTACTGAAAATGTCGACTGCGTTGCTATTGGTCAACTTGACATAAAGCCCGTTTCACACAAACGCCATAAAAGACCTGCATGTATGATAAATGTGCCATGAAAAAATTAATGTTATAAAATCAAAAGTTATAAAATTGATGTAATTTGAACTCTTAACTAAAGTGGATACTCAAAAGTGGTCGACATGTATCAATCATGTGATAACAAGATCGAAAAGAAATGTACGAAGTCGACAATAATGTAGGAAATATGTTAGAGCAGTTTATTATTCACGTGTCTGCAGAGAGTTCATCAGAAGGAAGTGACGACGATACTTTTTAAGATTACAAAATTATAAAATATTTATTTGTTTTAAAAGTTCTAGTGCATAAAATATTAATACTATATTGTTATTTATTTATGAAAATATCATAAGATCACGCGAACTGAAACTTTTGTTAACGAATAAAATAAGTTTAGAAGTGTTTAATATAAAAGGGCTTTTACAATTTCAAAACAAGAACAAAGGCGTCGGCCCCGCCCGTGGCATGAACCATCTCACTCTGTCAACATCGGAGACATGCGAGAGACATACTCAGTACTCGTTTGTTTAAAAAAAATAGACTTTAGTAACAAATCCGGCAACTAGGATAACAATATTCCTCGATACTGCAGAAACATTTTCGAAACACAGTCATCTGCACTAGCCTTTACTGGTGACTCTCGATATTTTTATTTAATTCGCACGGCTTAAAACGGTGACGAGGGCTCGCAGCCGGATAATGGCTGGAACAGAGTCCGCCCCGCTGCGCTTTAAGCACAAACGACCTCGCATGTTTTTATTGGAAAGAAAAACAGCCACTTTTGTTTACGACAGTATACTAACGCTGTAATAAAGGGAATAACGACGCTGCATTCGTGTTTCTTTCACGATAAATGTGATTGAGCAGTATTATATTTATTTGCGCTTTGAAAAGATTTTGCAAATTCACCGTTATTGCTTCTTCGCGACGACTTTTGCAACGTAACGCCGCTAAGCCTAGCTGAATAAAGAGCTTGGAGTATGTATACAAAATTCGTAGCATTCTAGAGATTCACCGTACGCATGCCGGTTTCATAGTTTTGCAGAGAATGATAATGATTAAAATGATTTGACGAAAAATGGCTATATCGTTGGTTTGTATGTAGTTGAGATAGGCACGATACCAGCTCAACCCCTCTATATATTAATTAAAGCTGTATAGCGTGGCATTTGGGGATGTAAGTTTCCCATGGTACATGAAGCTCGATCAGAGTGCATTGCGCGCTCTCATGCCTACAAGAAATTTTTCTTTCCACGATTCTAAAATTGTTTCAAAGTAGATTTTTGCAGTGATAGAGGTGTTATTTTGATTCACAAACATTCGTATTGACAATCAATGATGAGAAATCATTGAAATAAAAGTATTAACCTTCTACAACTGACACAACGCCTATTAGCGGCGCATTGTTTTGTCCTGCTCGGTATCTGCCGTGTGATCATGAGCTACTCGCCAGTACCGCGATGGCAGCCGCTACGTTCGCACACAAACGATGTGTCTGATAGACGTGTCGTCACCAAAATATTATACTGTCTCACATATTTTTTTTAGACGCCATCTGTGTAAAAAATATATATTCATAATTAGCATTATCGTTTATAGATCGTCAACAGCATGGCACAATAACAAACGACCTTTAAGAAAAGGAATAGGGTTGTGTATGACTTTTGAGAATTTAATAGTAGGTTATCCACCTTATCAGCCACCATCGTTGAGAATTGTCGCTGTTAATTTCTCGTCAAGCACTCCCTACATGTATTACAATGTGAGACACCTATGTTTTCATACTAAATTCAAGAAAGAAGAAAATTTCTGAAGACTTTTGGGTTAAGAAATTTGAAGAAAAAAAAAGTAAACTCTATCAGTATCCGCGAATAAAGCAATTTTACGTTAATTAGTATTTTATTAAGCTATTGTTTATAGTATATTTACTTTTTATTTATGAAATCATGGATAATCACAACAAATTGAATGGGTATAAACTGAGTTCTATGGACTATATATTTACATTTTTTTTACAAAGCTTAATTTATTTTACTTGTAGTATTTATCCATAAAGCAATGTTTACTACCTTTATACAAACGTACATCAGCCTATTAATAATATAAATTATCATCATTATAATACTAAAAGACTCTCCATTTTGTAATCGTAATGAATTTTTCCTCCACTTTATTGCACTAAAAATAGAACAGAATTTCTTGATTTATTTAACCGTAATCACTAATTTATTCGACGTATTCTGGCAAAAATAATTACTTTTAAATGACGTGGGTGTACAATTTTTGTGGGTACATGTTTTCTTTTATTATAATAACAACTTCAGTTGAATCTCAAAAAAGCCTCTTTTAGGGTACAGTACATTCAGTAGCTCTTGTTAATTACTTAAATTCAATTGACGTAATTTGATTCATTGTCTGACATTTTTTGTTTTAGAAAACTGTTAGAAAACTGTTAATTGCTTTAGCTTCAGAGTTTACAAACAAAATGATATACTCTTTTGTCTGCCTCTGAGTAGTAAAAAAATTTAATATTTCTGAAATTTGCAAAGAACCATTATAACTTTCGGCCTTTTCGCCATAGACTGAAGGCGAAGTTTATCACCCGAATATTATAACGATGTTTGCTGCCACAGGATAATAATATGACTGCTTGCGGCAACGTAGCTCCCAAACGGATTATCCGATTTTGATTAAGCTTTTTTGTTTGAAAGGTAACTCGATCGGGAATGTTCTTGGCTACGAGCTAAGAATATTGAGTTGAGCCGTTTTAATTGATATATTGGAACACCTTCAATCTTAAATCTGAGTAACTTCAAAAAGGCTTATTGATTCGATATATGGTATGCATGTTATAATTTTAATTATATTGCTGATGCTTTTATATTTTTTGTTGCTAGCCAAATTAATTTCAATAAGCTTACTTTTCTGAGGATAGAATATTTAAAGAAGTAGAAGCAAATTAATACTTTTGATGAGCTTGACTCAACCACTTCCGGTGTCACTCCCGTTTGCTGTTTCTGACACGTTAAATAGAAATTAATTAGTCCGTTAGCTGCTATCCAATTTTCATCTTAATAGACAGCATAAAGCTGTGGTAGTTTGTAAAAAATATAGAATGTTCATAGACATTTGACGGTCTACCATTATCTATCTAAGTCTGATATATAAAATTTCCATGTCACAATGTTGGTTACCGTACTCCTCCAAAACGGCATGACCGATTTTCATGAAACTTTGTATATAAAGTTTCATGAAAATTCAGTAGGTCTGCGAATCGGCTACTCTCTATTTTCCATACCCCTAAGTGATAAGGGTTGTTCACCCTTCATTTTTTTTTTCATTTTTTGACGAAATTTTATGTTTCTAATTATTTTATTATATGGCATTAAAAATACATAAAACCCTAAATTTTTACTTTTTTATCACCAACCCCTATTTTTTTATAGCCATTTTAGTAATTTAATGATTTTTGTAAGGCAAAATAACCTTTGCCGGGTCAGCTAGTATATATATAAAATTCAAAGTCCTGACTTTGACTGAGATATCAACGCACAACCCAAACCGCTGAACCTAGACACTTGAAATTTTGCACATAGATACCTTATACAGTGTAGGCATCCACTAAGAAAGGATTTTTGGAAATTCCACTCCTAAGGGGGTAAAATGTCCACGCGGACGAAGTCGCGGGCAGAAGCTAGTACTAACTAATATTATAAATGCGAAAGTGAGTTTGTTACGCTTTCACGCCTAAACCACTGAACAGATTTTGATGAAATTTGATATGGTGATATTTTAAGGTCTTAGGAAAGACATATCGCGAGCAAAGCTGTGGGTGACCGCTGATTTATATTAAAAATAATAATTTAAATCAAAAAATTAATAAAAGATAAACAAATAATAAGAAACTTAATTAATTATGACTAATAAGGAATCGGTCCATTGTTTAGAAAGCCCCATTATAATGCAAATATTTCTATAAGGTGTTCTTAGAACCTCTTGTCATTTGAACCCCAAATAAAAAAAACTATTTTGTCCTTTTCAAGAGTAATTATACGCAGTCAAATTTTCTATGATGCGTTGGAAAATGTAAAAATAATAGTCAGAATTTTAAACCTTTTTGATAAAATATAATTTTCCACAACCATGTTGGCTATGTGTTCTGAATTGTCAAGACTTGAGAAAGAGATGTTCAGATTGTTCGCTTAGAAAAATTAAGTCACAGAAGTTTGACGAAAAGGATGTATGAATCTGAAGTGAATGCAGATGCTGGACGGAGAAGATTTAGGCGAACGTTTGAAAAATACACGTGGTGTTCATGGTAATAAAAGAGGGTATATATACAACATGTAAACTAAATAACCAACATCCTGAATACAGGTTGTTTGGGATCGGCTTCCGAGTTAATTTCAATATTTAAAAAAAAAAAACGATTTTTTTTAAAAACAAAAAGTACCCAGCAAATGTTGTACAATATTTCGACAATTTACAAATATTTTTGTACAAAAAAATCGTTTTTTTAAAAAAAATATTATTGAAATCAACTCGGAAGCCGATCCCAAACCACCTGTATTCAGGGTGTTGGTTATTTAGTTTACATGTTGTATATAAATACTATTATGGTGTTATCAAAAAGCTAAAATTGTAAAATATTTTTTCGTATTGCTCTATAAGTAGTTCGCTAAATAAAAAATGTATGGGAAATTTCTAAATTAATTATACAATTTTGAATTTTAGATAACACCATACGATTTATATGACTATATTAGCATGCGTAGCCTTCTTTGGGCAAATGGAAGATATAATAATATAGAGACGTATATAATAGAATAGAGACGACGATAAGAACCATCACTCGTCATTCCGTTATTTAAAAAAAAAACATCTTGAAGCTTGAAGTCTTCTACGACGCAAAGCGACAAGTTACGACATGATGCGATGCGTTATATCACGTTTTGGGCATAGGGCAACTTGGGATCCGCAATAAAGCATAGAAATTTCATTATTAATTTTAATTTCTTTATTTGTTCCAGGTAGAATTTCATACAACGGAATCGGTAGTTACGGTCGACTGGGAAAACGGTTTCGTCGAAGCCTCCGCTAAAGACAACATAAACGTTTCTCAGATATTCAAAGAACTGCTTGTACAAGCAAAAGTTAAGTATAACCTATCTCCTGCGCTACGAAGGAGGCGAAGGCAATCGCTGCCTACGGGTCCTCAGGGACCCCCGGGGTCCAGCCCGACCCCACCCGCGTCTTCCCACCAACCTCACGTCCCGTCGCCCGCACAATTAGCCCACCTCCAACAGATTAGGGAAAGGCACAACAATAAACGGAATTCTTGTGTCATCACCTAAACATGCGGATTTGGTAAAAGAGGAACTTTTGATAATTTTCTAATTGTAATATTACTTAGTCATATTTTTTTGTAAAATTTCCTTAATTCTTAATAAAAACAGTTATTGTGAAGATGGCGTCTATAAGAACCCATGATAATTGTTTTTCGATAAAGAAGAGTCAGAACATGATAATACTATTAAAATGGTTAAAAACGTCATTACCGCTTCAACTACATTTATACATTTATGGATACATTATAAATGTTTTTTCAGATTTACGGCGGACTCTAAATTATTTAGCATAAAATATTTCAAACACTTTTAAACTATTAGGTATTTGATACTTTAATGCAAAATAATGTATGTCTATAAATTTTGTTATGTGTTACGTAAAAGCTTAAATCCGATGCAATATATTTTTTCATATTCATGACAAACTATTGTACTTGCTTAAGAATTGCTTTAATGAAGATCTTATTATAAATCATGAATATATGTCGAAGCTTTTCCCCAAATTGCAATGGGTTTCCAGATGTGTAATTACATAATAATAATGTTTTTATGGGTCATCGTAAATTATTACTCAGTGCGTATATTCTAGTAAATAGTGAGGGTGGACAGTGAAATAAACTTTATGTGACGCAATTAAAGTGTTAATAACGTTTTCTATTAGAAAAAAATAAATCAAATCTCATTATTGAAATGTCTTATTGTGAAAAAAAAACACGACTCGTATTTTAGTGTTTTGAAAAAGAATTTTGACGTAAAATCGGCGCATTTGACTTTATACTATAGTTCTGTTATCAGTCTACATTTGTTTAAAAATTCACGTCCAGTTCCAATCAGACGGATTTTTATTAAGCTATCAAGGAGACGAGTCCGTTAAAGATTTAAATTCTAATAATAAATCTCTCTTTGAGTTAATAATAAATTAACAACACTGATTATTGTGTGTGTGTGTGTGTGTTTTCTTTATTTAATATATTTTAAATAACTTAATTACATAAAAATCACAAAAAAATCTATAAAAAGGTAAATAATTCTACATTCCATACATAAAAATTAATTACGCAATCGAAAACAAAAAGCCTGAAATTTCACAAAAGAATAAAGAAGATTATTTATTGAACTTTTTCTGAAAGTGCCCTCAAAAAAATGTACATTAAAGGTTCTAACCTTTTATGTACATTTTACACTATCCATTTGGAGAAATAGTTAATATCGCACAAACGTATGCGTAGTGAATCGTTGTAGGGTTACTCTATGTCAAGTCATACAAGTTTAATGATTTGTCTATTTATTGATTTTTGAAAGTGCTGAAAAATATAAAATATTGATAGATTTTGCTATTACTATATAAAAACTATAGATTCGAAAGCATTTTGAGGCAAAACAAGTTAGTAGACTATCATTTTTATACATATACGTATAAAAACTGAGATTACGATAGTAACAGTGATTAAGTAGATCAAATATTATACTCCTGAATAGAACAGATATCCCACAGCTTTTGCGCTATGATAAAAATGCATGTGATCGTTAGTACTAGTATCTAATATTTATTATTATTTTATGCTTCTCAGCACTTTCAAAAATCCTCGCATAACTTGGCTGAGAGCAATCGTACAACTTTAGTGTTATATAAACTATTGCTCCAAATTAATTATAAAATCGGGATTCTTATGACTAGTAACACCTATCATTTTTTTGTTGGCCGTCACTTTCAGAAAAAGGCCATAAATGTATGAAGCCTATATGATTCATATTTAATTTAAACGAATATAATGTGAAAAGCACATGATAGTCTTATATTTTAGTCTAACCTCATCATCCTGATTTTGTGTTCATTTTGTGTAACCACTTATTATTCTTAGTAACACAGTCACATCCCAATATAACGCCAATACCAATATATGTATTTATCCTAGTTAAGACTAAGTAATTATTCAATCAATTTTGGAGAGACGTACTTAATATGAAAAAGTGATATCTTAGAGCGACGCCACTGTGACTGGTTTATAATTAAGCGTAGCTATAAATACTGTTTAGAAGTTGAAAATCTATCATCTATTTTTAGTTATAATTATCGGCTTATTAATCTGTGGATGATTAATGATATCCTGACACAACTGATTTTAATTGTCTCGCTGTAGATATCTACCGAGCGTGAATTGAGAGGTTAAATGATCGCATCTTGAAATAATCTTGGTATATATATCTTGATTTTAGTTTTCATCTAATGTCTGCTGATCATTTCGAAATTGTTAGGATTACAATACATAATGCACTAACTTAAAAATGCAAAAATAATACGAGAGCCCGAATGGGCGAAACAGAGACGAACAGGAAAAGACCATAGCAAGCAAAATACCAAGTTGACAAATGACCTGACAGACATACAATTAATATAAAACTCGCCGGTCTAATGGCCAATTTGTAACAATGCATGTACGTATATTTATGTGTATATACGATTAATAACCATGTTATTCATAACAATGTATCATAAGAATATCAAATATTTACATAATTTAAGTAATTTTAAACAGTGTCGAATTCATCAAAAATATCGAAAAATATAATTTAGTCAAAATAATAATGAAGATTTTAATATGTAACATCAACTCAATTAACACAAGGCTCGTCGTTAATTGAGGTTCGATGACATTGTAACATGATTGACATGTAGGATATTGAAACAACAGATATTGGTTACTTATGTCGCTGAATTTCGTTCTTGTGTTATTTAAGTGTAATAACGATTATCAAACAATGTTCTTTTTGTTTATTTTTCCATAAATGAACACCTATATTTGTAAAGGTATAAAGTTTTTTGTCAAACAGCTGGCGCGGCGTTCGTGAGTTTTTATGTATAAGAATCAAAGTGACTGGGAGCCCTTGGAGAAGTTTAGCGCGGCGAGTTAATAGTAATAATATGAACGGACCACTTTGCGCCTCGATGCGCTTGTTTGACGAAACCTTAATAAATAATTCATGTTAATGAAATAACCTATAAATGTAAAACACAACTTAGTACGGTGTACGCATCCTACTTTGACCAATCATTTGTATTATCAGTTGTTGGTATCGCGAGCATATCAAACGTAAGTCGCAGTGAAACTAAATAAAGTCTACATTGCCACGTTTCATATGCTGTTAACCATACTCTGATCCCTTTTTAAGCGTCTCAATTTTTTAACTTTAGTATTGTATGATAATATACTATTAAAATATATACTAATGTATACAATATACAAGAAATTTTTATATAAAAATCAACGTGTCCATTACTTAGATTTTTATCTACCTCTTCTAGATTCCTTCGTGAATATAATCAACTGTATATCTGTGTAACCGCCCAGATAATCATTTAAATTCACGTAGAAAATTTTGATGTCTAATCGAGTGATAAAGGGCTATAGTAGACAATACTACTTTTAGCATCGGCGATTAGCTTTTTTGCAATTTCATCAATGCTGTATCGACTTTTGGCAACTTGCAACTTTCGGCCGAAGTATCGGAAACGGCCGGTTTAGCAACTGCATCAATGTTTCGTCGCGTTTTCGCGACACGGTGCGTTTGGTCGTGATATAAGAAGCACGCGTTTTAGTGACTACGTGGATGCTGCATACTGCGCGAACTTTTGCGTTTGGTCGTTGCATCGACCATCCATAAGTAGCTGCGACCAGCATTCAAACGTGTGCAGGCAAAATGTAGCGTTAAATCGCTGAATTTAGCTTCCGAATAGAAGTTGAATCGACGAATGCCGATGCTAAAAGTGGCATGTCTATTATGGCCCATATTTATTTATTTTCTTAACATTTTTTAGGCGTTTCAAATTTATGAATGTGCCTTTTTTAACAAGTGTAGTTCTATTAATTGTAATGACAAAATTAGATTTAGTTTTTCTAATACATTTCGTTTATTATCGTGTGTACGCTTCAATTTTCTTACTTTTCTCAATTTTGTTTGCCTCCGTCAAATAAGTTTATAGGCTGTGTGTTAGAAATAGGGAGAGTAGAAAATAATTTATGGTGATAGCTTTTGGATGTATAGATTCTATTAACTAAGGTAAGTTATAGATATCTGTTGTGAATTCTTCAAATAAAAAAAAACTATTTGTAATATACAAGCAGCTGATGTTATATTCTATGGGCATAAAATTATATTAGATGGTTTTCTCAAATGTTTATTTATCAAAGTTATTGTATGACAGTTGGAATTGTAAATTTCACGTTAGCACAGAAGGATTTGATAAAGTAGATTGTGTATTAATTTTCCTTAAATAGGATACGTAATAATATAATTATGCATGTTATAACTTAAGTTATCATTTCAGGGCAGTGTATTTTAAACGACAATTTGCATTTGTACAAAATGTAACAACTCTGACTTAAATAAACTTCTAAATAAAAAAAAATGTTTTTTTTTACCTAAAAATTGACTTTGACTAGAGCCCTTATTCGTCATCTCGCCTGATGATGAGTGATGATTAATAACAGATGTTTTAACAAACCGATCTCAGCGTTTCGGTTTATTTGAATAATTATGTTTGATAAATTGTTATTAGCATAGAACTAAAGTGTAAGGGCAGCTTACATTAGATACCAGGTATAATCTAAGGGTGTTAGCGTAGTAAACTCTGCTCTATGAGTGGTTGCTAGGATACCTTGTTGATAACGAAACATTATACAATGGCTTTCCCTCTCAAGTGCGTATTTATTCCTTTTTCATTAACCTTAATATATTCAACTAACTCATCTAGTACCAACACCACCTTCATTTCAAATATCCAACGGGCGTAATTTGTCATCCGGCGAGCTGCATGACGTTGAAAACATTAGTCATTTTGAAGATTCAGCGCCCTGCTACTTACGATAATAGAAAAAATACGCACTAAATAAGAGTAAAATCCATTGCATAATTTTCGTTGTCACGAACCACAGTCAACAAGGTTTCCTATCAACCACTTATAGAGCAGAGTTTGTTAAGCGCGCGGCTGTTTTATGTGGCTAACGTCGCGAAAAACGAATTGCGTTTGGCGCGCACTATTTTAATACATATACAGCAATCGTTGCTTGTTTTTTACGTTTGACGCAGCGGCAATCGTCGGCTAAAATGAATGGAAAAAAGGAATGACGCTTGCCGCACGTGTCATCCGCAGGTTATGCTATCTGTCGCAAAAAACAAACGCGTGCTTGATAAGGCCGAAGGTCTAACAATAAGTAGGTGATTCCGGACTACTTCCTAGTACATTGTTATAACGATAACCAAAACAATGTATAGATACTATCTCATTACCTTATACCAGTAGAATCTTTATTAAATAATCTATAAAATTATGTAATAAAACTATACTCATAGTTTTACAATAAATTAAATTACCAACTCTAAGACGAAAGTAGGAAAAGTAATTTTTCCCCAGTTTACTGCAAGTAGAAAGTTTCGCGTACCTAATGAAAATAAAAATTTAATAAGCGACGCTAAATTACACCGGAGCGCAATTCATCATAATAGTCACGAACATAAATTAAGGGGTAAAGTAACTCTTAGCCTGGCCTTATCTTTTTACGAGTTCAACGTAGCAGGTTGAATCTTTGTGACAGTAAAAGTTTCTATAAAGAAATGCTTACGAGACTTCTGAAGTGGTTTCATTATAGATACATCAATGTCCTTTGGGATAGAAAGGTACGACTTACTTAGGTACAGCCAAATAGAGCCACGAATCTTGAACAAAATGCAGGAATAAATATGACCAAACTTTTTATACAGCGTAGTGATTTTGTAATGGTAGAATATAATGGAATATTACAAACTTATTTGGCAACGGTGCAGTATGCCTTGACATTGACAATACCTGCTTAAGGACCAGAAAATGTTGCGGAATCTGGCCTGATAAAGGACCAGAAAATATTTAAGTAGGAAAGTTTAGTGGACTGTAAGGTAGGCGGTTCAAAACTCGAAATTAAATTAGGATGCGGGCATGTGAACCTGGAATATAAATGGGTACCTGAGCTCGATGCTGCGGCGACTTCAATCCTGGCGACCAGCGACTTGACAGCAGGTTCGTTCTCTTCTTCAGCACACACTTGAGACCTTTATTTTGCAGTTACCCACACAGTAAATGTACATATAAATAATTGCACTTTCATCGGTTTTTGACGCGGGAGAATATCTTGTGGTAGCTCTGTTCACAAGTGAGTTCTTTGCTGCGTTAGATTTTTACGGCCGTGTGCCTGTGTGATACCAACCTTCCTTGGGAACGACTGCTTTCTTCACCAGCTTAAAGGTCAAGGAGGGCTTCGCACACAAAACCGCACCGAAGCACCGAAAGAATTGACCGCATCGAAAGAATCGAACGCGCCGAAGAAATCGTTCCACTGTAACTATATATGGATAGAATCAATGATGGTGCATCCACATCACCCACACCGAATCTGGTGACGTCATCCTAATTCTTTTAGGATTTCTGGGGTTCTTCCAAATTCGGACGATTCGAAGCGAGCAGGTGTGCGAGATTGTATAGGATTTCATATTTCTTTCATTCGCTCAGTGCATTCGGCTTGGCTAAACGTGCGTCCTTAACGTGCCGAAGCAAAAATAGAGTTGATTTTTTTTTTATTGACCCATCAGAGCACTGTCCACGCACTTGGTAGCTTAACTTTTCTGATTTTTAAGTTACACTTATTATACTTTTTTTTTTGTATTTCTTCTCTGTGTGGACACAGAGTAGGTAATAAACAAAATATTACTTTGTAGTATTGATATGAATTATGCCAAATCTCACACCTCTCCGTGTACGCATATGCTTAATCAGCGGTATAAAGTTATTTCTTCCTATATAGATTTGTATTGAAGGTATTTATGTATTTCTATGTATGTACTAGGTGGTAGACCCATATGTAGGGTCGTCTGGGTAGGTACCACCGCCTTTCTTATTTCTGCCGTGAAGCAGTTCGCTGTGTTTCGGATTGAAGGGAAAGGTAGCCAGTGTAATTACTGGGCATGGAGGGCTCTTAGTCCCCAGGATGGCAAACGCACTTGCGGTGTTAAGTAATTTACACTTAATATTGAAAGTGTCTATAGGCGGCGGTGACCACTTAACATCAGGTGGGCCGCAAGCTTGTTTGCCATCTCATAACATTAAAAAAAAATATTACTTATATTTTTTTATAATATATTATTTACGTCGCCTACTACATAAATATGTGTACGATATCATATCATTCATATTATTGGGTTGACTGGAAGCGATCTTCGTAGAGATAAGTTGTAGTTGTAAATTTTTTACTTGTAATACTTCTCTACATTTTTTATTAATATTACAGTAACAAATGGTGACCCAATAGACAAAGAAAAAAAATGTTCTTTTTTAATTTGATAGTTGAGATAGTATAAGTAGGTACAATAATACAAGCACAAAATACAAAGTTAGCCATTCACGTGTGCCGTAAGTCCAAGGAATTGTTACTTGTTGCGCAGTATGCGATCGATGGTAAGCCCGAGGGAAGTGTAGCCTTTGAAACTATTTAGAAGTGAATTTTCAATAATTCAACCGCCGTGATCTTGGTTCGTCCACCGGAATTAGACCCCGAGACCCTGATTTCGATGCCAAATTCCATAACAATTTAGTATTCGGTTCGGTTTGTGATAAGGCTTGTTTTAAATCGGCCTAGCTAACTAAACACTATTGTAGTGTCAGCAGCACACAATCAATGAAAAATAATTTATTCAACATAGACTTATTACAAGCACTTGTTTGACGTCATACATAATTAAATTAAATATAGTTTATACTAAGGTTGAAGGTAATGAGAGAGCTGAGAGAGCCCGCTGAGGCGAACCAGTAAGAAACTCAGTTAGCTGTTGTCTCTTATTGATGAAAAAAAAATATAAAACAATATTATTTATATAAATAGCTAAAATTAAACAAAATGAAAAACGACACGTTTTCGTATGTTCCATTTATTTTTAATTTTTTGATCCATACAGGATGGATCAAAAAATAAAAATAAAATGTGTCGGCAACGATGGAGAACAAAATCACTAATGCTTAGGTATTCCGTTTAAAAACAGTAAAAAAAAAACAGAATTAATGACTAATAATTTTAAAGAAAATTAGTGTGAACGTGAAGTAATTTTATAATTGACATCTATACCTTGTCTATTATTGATAGTTATAAAAAATCTCTTTATAATATCTATATTTTTGATAATTGACGTAATTTTCTCGAAATCCTATTACGATTACTTTATAACAAAAATGTTGATAGGTTTACACGTATGTAATTGCATGACGAAATTCCAATTACGATCGTGCAGAAACCAGATAGACATGGAGGTAGCGTCAAACAGTATAAGTACCCACGCCCGTCCTAATACGATAATACAGAGGAGCTTTAACAGCCTAACTCGTAATTCAAACAAGGTAAGTTATTCCAGGTAATGTTACTTACTTGGCTGTGGTAATTTGTACCAAAAGAGGTGTAACTAAATTTCAGAAGAAAATATACAGTAATAAACTCAGCATAATTTAGCAGATACTTAGCTTCTAAGTTTATTAAATAGACTTACATTGACTTAAATTTAATAAAACAAGAATTAACTTATTTTCGTTTCCCGTCCCGGACTAGAGAGTGTAACGTCTGTCCTGGTGTTTGGCTTGACTGTTGGTTCACTGAAGGCTAAGTTGCTACTGAGTTTGATGCCCCTTTTAGTGTAGGCGACAGACCGGAAACATTTCACTATTATTGGGGTACTGTATGGCCCAAATTATGATAGGGCCGCGATTGTCCTCACGATGCACTTCGACCCAACGGGATCTTTTGTGTATGGTTTATACTGCCAGATGTGGCTTTATGTGTTCTAGTTGCTGGTCTTAAGTTCAAATAAGGCGGAACCTGAGACCTGTGGATCTATTTATTGTGGGCGAACCACTGGACCACGGAGTTGGTTAAACTTATCTCTATATGCTGGAACACGACTATTTGAATTGTTATTGTGACGTCAGACTTAAAACAAGGTGCACCACGAACCAAATCGAGTGCTAATTTGTAACCCTCTGCGAATCGAAGCCCTGAGAAAATATGCAAACTACTAGTTAGTCCTACCTCAGAATTTACAAAACTTGCCAATAAAGATATGATTCTTCATAGACAACTCACTATTAAAAATGTATGACACGTAAATCTTGTTACATCACGAATGTCGTTGAACCAAGTTTTTACCCCAATTTTCAATCATCAAAGGAACTGCGTGTTTTTGAGAATGCTTAGTCAGCAAAATTGAGATTCGTCGCTCAGTGGGGCAGTGAGTCCGCGAGCGTCACTTGTTGCGCAGGGCACGATCGATACGGATCTCAGCAGCCCGTCTTTGGCTGCGACACCTCCAATCCACAACTATTGAAATTTTGATCGCCCGATGATTTCCATATCCACTACCGGCTTTCAATAGAAGAAGTTATTTCACACGAGCTTTATACCTACTAGGAGTAACTGTTAGACTGTCGTATTTCAATGCTGTCTATCTTCATTGCAGTTAACATAGCGAATGTAATTATTTGAATTTCCATGTCTGTTTTTTTATAATTTTATAAAAATATGAAATCCGTTTACAGCAAGATCATTCATTATAATATAGTTTAATCTACCGCCCTATTGTTTTATTATCGAATTAATACAAACTGCTTTTTTAATTTCTTTCCAATAATCACACGACAGACTGCCTAAAGATCATGTAAAATCTTTTAAAGTATAATTATGTTTTTAAAACAAGAAACCAACAAGAATTTATCATCCTATCTGTTTTATGACTTTAGTTGTAACAATAAGATAAAACATTATATTAAGATAGTTCAGAATATAATCTATGCGTAATTCACAGGAACTGTTTAATAGTATTAATGTAGAGGCAGATGCTGCCAAATGTGGATTTATATGTAACAAAATGCTACCTAAGACTCTGCTCTCTTATATGTAACAAAATGCTAACTTCTATTGGGCTGTAAGCGCAACAGTAAGTTGTATGTAAAGAAACTCCTTTTATTAAACATACATGTTGTAAGAAATAACACACGGATTTCACTCAAAACAATATATTTGGCAACAGACAATAACAACAAAAAACAAAATAAAAAAATATTATAAAAAGCATACAAATTAAAATACTCATATTTATGGTGGCATGTGTCTGTCGCCAACACAAGTAATTTGTATTAGTAACCAACGATTAATTTCCTTAATCTCATCTTTAAAATTAATTCCCTTCCATTTATCTCTCAGGGAGGGTTGGTGCAGCCGTGTGATGCCGGCAGAGTAGAATAGCATTACCCCATATCCTCCAATGGGTGTCGTAGAAGGCGACTAATGGACCAAGAAAGGGGCATTGATCACCTTATACTCCGTCCACCAATCCGCATAGGGCAAGCATGTTGGACTACTGCCTAAACCTCCTTCGATGGCAAGGAGAGACTTTATGTCCCAGCAGTGGGTCGAATTATCAAGGCTGTTATGATGAGAGTTGGTGTCGTTGGTGTTGGTGCCGGCCATAAAAATCTGCAGCAGTATTATCGATATCAAGACATTTTGCACCGACCCAAATAAATTAGGAGCAGGGTAGGAGAAAGAAGAAGATCCTTAAAACTGGTACTAAAACTAGTTTCATAATCAATATTAAAGAAATATAAAGCTTAACGATTCTACCCGTCGCACATACAAACAGCGAATTAGCTGACTCAACACACGTCCAATGTACGCTACGCTAGCTTTAGATATCATTCAGCCGATTACAGTTGACTCAGCTAAATAAACTTTGATATAACTTCTGCTTTAGATTCTAATAGCAATCGGAGATAATATTAATGGATTTTGTGATAGCTTCGGGCAAACCCCAACCCAAAAAAGTATCATCTACATAATAGGGTAGAATTAATTTAAAGTATTGAAATAAGTATAATACACAGTGCAGTTTTAAGGTAAAAACACTTTCTCACCCAATTCTTTTGTAACAGTCAAGTTAAAAAAAGATAGTAATTACTGGACATGGAAGGCATATCATCTTAGTCCCCAGGATGGCAAGACACTTGCAGTGTTAAGTGATTTACCCTTAATTTTGCAAGTAGGTATCTACATGTAGGCGGCGTTAACCACTTTTGCCAACGGGTAATATAAATATATATATATATATATATATATATATATAAAATTAGATAAATGTTGTAAATAGGGAATGCAATTTTAAATAATAATAATTGTATTGCAATATTAATATTGCAAGTGTCTATAGGCGACAGGATTCAATCTTTTTATGCACGAAAGCAAAACGTATACGAAATTAGTTTCGATTGCTCCTAATTTAACGTATTTTTGAAACATTAGAAAATGATTAGAAAATAGTGTTCTCCTAGAACTCGAATCTTATAACATTTTTCATTTCATGCAGAAAAAATAAAATCCGGAAGGCCGTTACTCGTTGATTTTAGAAACCGATAATGAGTTACGAGGAAACGGAACGTAAATTAAAAGTTATAATGTCACTGTCAGTGATTTGACTTTCTACTGGAAGAATAATGACATAGAAATAGAGTTTCTCCCGAGTTCTTGTTGTAAAAACACGTGTTGAGAGACTCCATTTTTAACCAAAATCTACCGTACATTTTTTTATAACTATAATTAAGTACTTGGCATTGGCAAAATGCATAATCTTTAAGATTTGCGAATGCCATTAATTAAGAATAGAATAGAATCGAATAGACATAGAAATACTAATGTCATTGGTCGGACCACTCGTTGCAAAATTCACGAGTATGAATATTCAAAAATAGCGATTTTAGGGATTCGCATAGGTACGAATCTTGCGATTTCATACACGATTTGGAATTTTAATGATTCAAAAGTGCGTCTCCAGGACAAATGTTACGCTCTAAAAGATTTGAGTAGTCCGGTTTTCTTTAGTTAATTATACATAATCTATAGGTACTAAGCTGTAGTATTTTTCAATATAAAGTTCGTAACACACTTATCAGGTCCAAAAGGCAACGCCTCTTTTTTACTATTTGAACTATACGGAATGGCGGTTATGGAACGACTACGGGTCGCATCGCCTTTTTTTATAGTAAAAATAGATTATACGGTTCCCGACGTATCTATCGACAATCAGAGTTATTTGTGTCCGGTCCTTTGAACGAAGTTTGTACATTTACAACGAAATTTTATAATAGAATAACGATAGCTATTTACGCTGAACTCCATAAAATTAATTCTGTATTATTTAAATGCGCATCAAAAAATTCATCACTCATCAATTTGTATTCATCAAATATACTGTTTGCGCATCAAATATACTGATTGACCAGGCGGAGTGCACTGTTTTTGGGAGAGTCCGACTTTGGACTCTCCCAAAAACAGTGCACGCATGTAGGTTAGGGTTATTTATTTTCCTTTGCATTCAGTATTTTGATAAGGTTTATTTTGCTGTGCAATCAGTATTTTTGATATACGTTTTTTTATTTGCAGTTAAATACCACCCAAATTAATTTGATGTTTTGTCTTAGGAATCAAGAAGAAACCTACCGCCATATTAATATCACACAACGGCTGTCGACTCACGTCGCTAACGAAACGTAAGCAAGCTATTTACAATCAAGTCTACGATCATCTCATTGTTATTCATGGCACGGAATGCAAACTTCGAACACAATATGAGCTGATCGAAGTTTTATTGATTTAGTGAACTGCTTCTTGACACATTCATATGAGTTTTGTTTGTATAATACAGTTTCGGGCTTAAATTATCTTTAAATCACTCTCTCGCTAAGGCGTTGTATTGAAGGTACGAGATGTGTATCTTCTTCAGATTTAGTAAACATTGAACTTTATTTGTGGAACAGATTTCATAATAAGTTTGAAGTATTCTATGAACCTATTTGCTACTTTAACTAAATATAGCTAAAACATTTAAAAGAATCGCGTATATCACTAAAATAATGGACATTGTAGATGTAGAAAATTATTCCTTTACACGTACATACGAGAGCCAGATCAGACTATCCAAAACTGTCAATTTCAATAATTTTTTACTCTATAACCATAGAGTTCAAAGTACATTGTGGAAATTCAACAATTTGTGGTAAAGTCCGGGCTACCACTAAAGTCCAACAGACGTGGCACTAGTGTCGCATAATAAGCTGCCAGCAAAATATGTGCCTAATTATCTCTTTGCATGTACACCGTACAGTTGATAGGTATTATAGAATATCAAATAATCGTGCAAATATATAAAAAGATTATTCTTTCTCACAATAGAGACTCGGGGAATTTAGTTCCAATGTTTTTCCGCAGGACTTGAGTAGTGGCGCGTACTCTAGCTTAATTTGCCGTAGTTGGTACAAGACTGTCTTGAACCTACATGTCAATTATTATTTTAGCAATTTGAAGAGAGGTGGTTCGTGTGGATTTGCCGCTCGAAGTTAGAAACTCGTTCTAAGGTTGTTATTTTCCTAGTATTTTCTTACGGTGAGTAATTTGTCTATAGCTCTGTGGGCTATAGCTGTATGCAGATGGCAGCAACATAAAAAAGAAATGAACGCTTAATAACATTGCGAAAATGTGCCAGTCCGCGGTACGTAATATAAAAAATAGGAATAAAGTAAGCGTAAGGATACCTCACCCTAGACTTATGGTCTTAGAGCACTTATGGTACATTACAGAATGTTTAGTTTATGCTAACATTGCGATATAAATACTATGTAGAAAAAATTTTTTTGAAGCCTTTATACAAAACCTTAGGTCAGTAAAACAAAATATATGATAAACCCATTTTATTTCTTTCCATCCAAAGGTTGCCTGGAAGAAATCGCTTTTTAGTGATAAGGACGCCCATTGTAATGACTTAGTAATAGA
Organism: Elophila nymphaeata; assembly: GCA_955850985.1. Classification (NCBI taxonomy): domain Eukaryota; kingdom Metazoa; phylum Arthropoda; class Insecta; order Lepidoptera; family Crambidae; genus Elophila; species Elophila nymphaeata. The sequence goes on from OY039070.1 coordinate 11,045,604, forward strand.
TATATCTGTATTATTTTTCTTGGTGTACAATAAAGCTTATTCATTCATTCATTCATTCATAAACTTCAACATTAATTTTGCCAATTTAGAATTTTTGATAACACTATATTATGAGTATTTATATGACTACTAGCTGTCCCGGCCACGCGTTGCTGTGGTAATTTCATACTTCTGTAGGCCTATTCCGTAACTTTTTTTGACAGTTGAAAGTGATCATCACTGAGTGAATTACATATCCATTGCTGTTTTACACCACACGCTATTAAGGCACTTGTTGTGTAAAAACAGCAATGAATAGGTAATTTACTCGGTGATCATCACTTTCAACTGTCAAAAAGTTAGGGAATAGCCCCCCTGTCCTATAACATTGAAATTGCAGTTTTAAAAAAAAAAGAGGACTACTTATCAAGATAAAAACTGTCCTATTTTTCAAGTTGGATCAAACTGCACACGGTGTACAAATTTGATTAAAATCGGTTACGTAATTTAGGAGTCCATCGCGGACAAACAACGTGACACGTAATTTATATATATTAAGATTCAGTAGGTGCCCGCTTGTTATACCATGTATCAAACATGAATTACAATAAACGACAAGTTTAATGAAAAAGGGGACACAAAAGGTTCCAATGAGTCGTACTGCACTGTAAAGAGACTCGTCGCCCCGTGATAAGATAAGCACACCTCAAAATCCTAAACCTAAACAAGAAGGTGTTTGTTTTGACATTAAACTAAACATAAATCCTAAAACATTCCTTTTTGAACTGAATAAAGACGGGAATCCGGATTTGGGATCTTTCGATCGAATCCTCTGTAAACAACAACATAATTGACCTCTGTTTAAAGGATGAAATTAGATTCTGGACCCTGTTCCCATAGGAAGATTGGATTGGACGTTACATCAATAGGGCAAGCTTTTGAAAACAGTATTTAAAGGAAAGGTAGCTGATAAGGACGCATGGGCGAGCAAATAGTACTGCCAAAGTTTAAATATTTCTATAATTTACGAGCTGACCCGGCAAACGTTATTTTGCCTTACAAAAATGATTAAGTTACTAAAATGGCTATAAAAAAGGGGTTGGTAATAAAAAAGTAAAAATTTAGGGTTGTATGTATTTTTTAATGCCATATAATAAAAAAATAAAAGCAAAACATTTCGTCCAAAAATTAAAAAAAAAAATTTAGGGGGATAAAAAATAGATGTTGTCCGATTCTCAGACCTACCCAATATGCACACAAAATTTCATGAGAATCGGGAAAGCCGTTTCGGAGGAGTTTAACCACAAACACCGCGACATGAGAATTTTATATATTAGATTTACTTTTTAATTGACAGTTGCTGTCTTTTCAAACTGACAGGCCGACCTAGCCCCCTCCCCCCTTGTACATGAAATGGTCTTTTTATCGCGCTCTAAGACACGTCTTTGTAAGCTTATTTTCTTTCCCAGTTTAAATCTATGAATGTTACCATTTCAAATAGGCTGAGTCAACTTACTCTCAGTTTTTTTTATATGCATGTGAAAAAGGTTTATTTGCTACTTCTCGAATTTAATAAAAGTCCTGACACAAAACTGATTTTAAAACGATTTGGAAGATAAAATGTTTCTAACAATAAATACAAACGTATTGCAGTATACTTACGTCAGTTCGTAGTATTCACGAGGTAATGAAGTTTAATTTTTACTAGGAAATCGCCGTAAAACCACATTTACAAGCCACAATTATACTGCTGGAGCTCTCTTACAACCGAAGTTTTGCAGTTCAAATTACCACTCCGTATGCAAGGTATATGATATTTAAACTATAGTAATAAACATCTGGGGTTTACGAGCAAAGTTTTTACAGGAACAGGTTTATATCACAATTTCGAAATGGCATTGTCAAGCTTTTACGAGAACAGCGGGTTTCAGAATGAACTATAGAAGAGAAATATGAAACGTCTTGCCCAGGATTCATTCTGTATGAAGGTCACTTGTTGACGCCGTTTGCTTGTAGGACATGTTATCAGGACCGCCTGGTTAGTTATCACCACATTATCAAAGATTGTTGTCATAACAGTGGTAGAAGCATTATTGTGTTCCAGCAGTTATTTATATAAAAACTTTATTGCACATCTAGCTTCCGCCCGCGACTTCGTCCACGTGGACATTTTACCCTCTTAGGGGTGGAATTTCCAAAAATCCTTTCTTAGTGAATGCCTACACTGTATAAGGTATCTATGTGCAATATTTCAAGTCTCTAGGTTCAACGGTTTGGGCTGTGTGTTGATAATTATCTCAGTCAATTAGTCAGGACTTTACTTTTTTTACAATGATTGATGGTTCCGAAAGAAGCTCGCTTCTAGCTATCATAAAGTGATGATAAGACCAAAGATACCTCTTGGCTTTCTTCTCACCCCTTGGTAAGTACCAATAGGGGAGATGAGGGCCGAAAGCTTCAATCATCATCATTTCAGCCGAGAGACGCCCACTGTTGGACATAAACCTCTCCCAAGGATCTGCAAACCGGTCAGTCCTGCGCTGCACAAATCCAGCTTCCGTGACCTTTACCAAATCGTCAGTCCACCTTGTAGGGGAACTACCAACGCGTAACAACGTTTCCCGTAAGAGCTTTAATGTCAAAAGTTTATTTACTTATTTATTCGGTTTATCATTTAATCAGTTTGACTGTTAGTGATTTAACAAAACAGCAAATATGGCATATCCTTCACTGTGATAAGGTTTCACCATGGGTCAGGATTCTATTTGTTCGATAGTACACAATATTTAGGTACATTTACAAAAATATATTGTTAATTTTACATAGTTACAAAAAAGATGTTATGACAGAGAATAGGGTGTTACTGTTTGTGATGACGGCTGATGGTTAAGATGGAAAAATAAAACACAATATTACATCGAGCGTAAATAAAATTGGCGGCAAGGTAATTTGCGATTTCCATCTTGTAAGAAGCATATAAGAAAACAATAAGACAGTCATCATCGTCGTGGTGGAGTGGTCAGTATAGCTGGCTTCACATCAAGCGGTCCGGGTTCGAATCCTGGTAGCGGCAAATGTTTGTGTGACGAACACGAATGTTTGTTTGCGAGTCATGGTTGTTTATATATTTATTTAAGTTTATTTATAAAAATATCTAAAATTATTATGTATATTAAAAAAAAAATGTCCGTTATCTAGTATCCGTAACACAAGTTCTTAATGATACTTACTTCGGGCTAGATAATTGGTGTGAGCGTGAAAATATATTATATTATTATATATTAACAACAGCTCATATAACCTCCCCGCCAAGGGGATCGAGCCTACCCCACATTAGGGATGATTAGGCCTTAGTCAACCACGCTGGCCAAGTGCGGGTGGGTCAACTTCACACACAACCTAAGAATTCTTTCATAGGTGTGTGTAGGTTTCCTCACGATATTTTCCTTCACCGTAAAAGCGTCGAATAAACGTACATATGAATTCAAAATTTTAAAACACATTGGTGCCTCCAGAGTGGGAGAAAACGCCTTACACACTACGCCATCAACGCTTTACGAGACAGTACAGCCTGTAAATATTTTTTAATAATCATATACCGAAATAAAACTAATAGTCGTAATCAGCATTAGCCTAAACTGCTGTCATTAGTGGAGTTATAAGTAAGAATATTACCACTATTTCCTCGTTTGAAATCATAACATGCGGATAAAAGGAGTACGTGGCATTTGGCTTTGAATACGTGACACATATACAATTAAGACTTATTATATATATTAGGTTGGGGAAAAAGTCTTTTCGCATTATAGTATGTATAAACTTGTAATAAAATCTCTTTGGCTATACTATTTGTATCTGGCTGGTTTTGGTATCATTGAAAGTTTAAATTTTAAAGAACATATTTCCAAATTCAAATTAGGAAAATGTGTGATTTTCATTTGTTTTTCGTACCGCCAAGATGAGTGAATCTAATGAAGAAATTCGATACATTTTAAAATTTTACTACAAAAAAGGTAAAAATGCAACGCAAGCCGCGAAAAAAATTTGCGATGTTTATGGACCTAGTGCAGTGTCTGTGAGAGTAGCACAAATTTGGCTTAAGCGTTTTCAATCCGGAAATTTTGATGTCAAAGATGCACGTCGCTCTGGTCGCCCTATTACAGATAAAATGGATGCCATTTTTGAAAAAGTGGAGCAAGATCGGCATGTCAGTAGTTACGACGTAGCTGAAGAACTGGGAATTGACCACAAAACAGAAACTATATTAAAAAATGTTTTGAATTTTCTTAAAAAATGCGAAGAAACTTTTTCCCCAACCTATTATATGTCGTGGGTCAATCGTATAAGCGATCAGATCGTTATATGCCGGCATATCGTGAAACACTACTGGACCATAAAAAGCTCGACGACTGGTAGAGTAACACAGTCCACTCCGCTTGGTCACAAAAAAACTAGGTGGTTGACCCTGTAGGGTCGTCTGGGTAGGACGGTGTCCTCGTCAGGAGGGCGCGCCAGGTCAAGCAGCCGTCGGTGAGGAGGCGGCCTATAAGGCCGGCGTCGGCCAGCGGCACACAGGGGCTGGCGTTAGTCGTTAGCCCCTGTGGGCCACCAATTGGTGCACAAAGAGTGTCTAGACGGGCAGCGTTAGGACGGTCTCGGTGTAGTTGCGCTCACGTGCGCAGATCCCGATCCGTCCCGCAATAGCGCACTGGAATTCAGGGCGGGGAGGATGTTTAGTATGGAGGGAACGCCTTTACCTCGAGTCCCACATATCCCCTGCGGTTGACACCACTCCGCATGGACGATGCGTAAATGCATTTGACCTCCCCGTCAACAAAAAAAAAAGGTTGTCTGGGTAGGTACCACCGCCTTTATTATTTCTGCCGTGAAGCAGTTCGATGTGTTTTGGATTGAAGGGAAAGGTTGCCAGTGTAATTACTGGATATGGAAGACATATCATCTTAGTCCCCAGGATGGCAACGCACTTGCAGCACAATATAGAGAACGATACAGTACTTTGACTCCACACATACAAACATCGTTTACACGGCCGTCGTATGCCGTTCAGAGCATGCTTAGCGGCCGTGTAAACGAACGTTTGTATGTGTGCGTGCTCCGATGCATCACTATAATATAGTGACAAATCGGAGCACGGAGATTATATGGAGTCAAAGTACTGTATCTTTCTTTACACTGTGCTTGCAGTGTTAAGTGATTTACCCATAATATTGCAACTGTCTATAGGAGACGGTGACCACTTAACACCAGGTGGGCCGCAAGCTTGTGTGCCATTTCGTAATATAAAAAAAATAACCCTGAAACTTGTTTTAGTGGTTCACCCACCGAAATACTTGGTTTGATTCGTGGTAGAGCTTGTTCGAAGCACGCCTGACTTGGCTATCGGTCCATTCGTTTACGAACTACGATGCTACAGATACAGATTCACAGAGAAGTCAAACTTATAATATACCTCTTTCTGCGTCGAGGGTTAAAAAAAATCGACGACAATATAATAATATAGCATATAGAATATTGGGTTAGTATTACTCGGGGTCCACGTCCGGAAGCCTCCTTGTGGCGGACCCTGGTAGCGTGGTGGGGAAACTTTCTCGGCGGGTGTGTGGCTTTTGATATCAAGAGTCCCTTGGCACTCGAAGTCACATGCCATCGTCGAGTAGTTTTTGTTTTCCCACCACGGATAGTTCCGGACGGCCCTTTTCATGGTCACAAACGCGCCCGAAGTCCCCCGCGTGCGGTCCGATGGCTGGTCCCGGTGTCCTCGTCAGGAGGCCGCGCCAGGTCGAGCAGCCGTCGGTGAGGAGGCATCCATAAGGTCGGTGGCGGCCAGCGGCCTGGCGTTAGTTGGTAGCCCCTGTGGGCTGCTGGCCACCAATTGGTACACAAGGAGTGCCTAGACGGGCAGCGTTGGGACGGTCTCGGTGTAGTTGCGCTCACGTGCGCAGATCTCGAGCCGTTCCGCTATAGCGCACTGGAGGTTAGTTCGGGGAGGACGTTTAGTGGGTATGGAGGGAACGCCTTTACCTCGAGTCCCACATATCCCCTGCGGTTGGCACTACCTCGCAGGGACGATGCGTAAATGCATTTGACCTCCCCGACAGAAAAAAATTTAGTATTACTAAAACTAAAACAAATAAAATTGGGTATTAAAATCTTCTAAAGCTCGACTCTAAGTGCCCACCCGTCACATAAACTCCTTTATGCAAGCAATTTCAAGCAAACATACAATGTCCATGAAATGCATTATTCTATTCATGTAGAATGGCGGGCATAAACTCAACTAAACGATTTGTAATAAAATGCTGGAAATAGTAACAGATTACACGAAGGCCACGCAAAAAATTCTCTTATTAAAAAATGCACTCTTATTTACAATGGTACTTATAATAATGTAATTCTTAATCTTGAATAAGAAACAATAATACAAAGAAACTCTTATCCTGAGACAAGATGTGAGTCCGTATTGAATGATGAAATTTACATAAATTGGCATAAATAAAATTTGATAAACCAATGAAAATTGGGCTTATTGGAAGATATACATTCGCAAAAGTGTAATTATATTTTCTTCTAGTCGTCGTATATTTTGTACTAGCTTCCGCCCGCGACTTCGTCCGCGTGGACATTTTACCCCCTTAGGGGTGGAATTTCCAAAAATCCTTTCTTAGCGGATGCCTACGTCATAACATCTACCTGCATGCCAAATTTCAGCCCGATCCGTTCAGTGGTTTGGGCTGTGCGTTGATAGATCACTATGTCAGTCAGTCAGTCACCTTTGAGATAAATATATTTAAATTTACCTATGAAACATGGTTTCGTGCGTCGTTTTTGGCCATTGATACAGTATTATAGATTTCGTGGCCCGATCGCATAATTGGCTAGATCATGAAATGTGTATAAAAATCTCGACCACTGGTCCAGTAGCCCATTATCTAAAAATGGTAGTGGTCAGTGATTAGTAGGTTCAAGGTTATTTTTTATGATCAAGCGGAGTGGACTGTTTGTAGGAGAGTCTAATCTACGTATCTGTGTGCTCGGTAGGTAGACGATATGCCCAAACATTTCATGATCTGGCCGATTATACGATCTGGCCACAACATAGACATTCTAATATTATTCTATACCTCACTATAATTTAACTTACTGTTTGTGTGCTGCCAATTATTTTCATTATTTATTCAACATCTTGCAAGAATTTTGCTATATTTAGAATTTAGCTTATGATTAACCAAACTAATAGACCGGTGTTACTTTTGGATATGTAAAAAAATATTGGGTCAAAAACGTTATTCAACGGCCAAATAGTCTAAGATCCGAACCTAAATCGACCTTCACCGAGCTGATAATAGAATGAAACATATTTTATTATTAATTTAGTATATTAGAAAATATATTAAAAATGGGTTGTCTAAAAAAATCCTGGACAGAATATTTTTAATTATTTTTTGAAAAATGATTTTTAATAAAATATTGCAACATCAAGATAATAAGAAAATTTTGTCGCGTGCTTATGATGATATAAATTTTTTTCTATTATCCAATCGAGTGAAAGTAACTGATATCGACATACCTGTTCATACCTGACAACCCAGTAGTTCGCGCAGGTAAATAATAGACAACCCAATGCCTGCACATTCTATACGGTTTCTACTATCAGTCAGGACAAAATTTTCTTATTATCTTGATGTTGCAATATTTTATTCATTTTTTTTTAAAAATCATTTTTAATAAAATAAAAAAAAATTGTCTGTCCAGGATTTTTTTAGACAACCCATTTTTAATATATTTTCTAATATACTAAATTAATAATAAAATATGTTTCATTCTATTATCAGCTCGGTGAAGGTCGATATAGGTTCGGATCTTCTACTAAAAGTAAATTGAAAATGTCTTATCGAATGTCTTCGATATTGAAAGAATTATATTATCCTCGTTAGAATACGAATACGCAAAAAATATTTATACAAAAGTCGTTCTAATGAAAGTGTCGTTCTAATGAAGACCTAAAGTTTTCTCATGAAACAGAATCTTAAAAATATATTTTCGCTTTCAATTTTATTTGGTCTGGATTTTTATCAACTAACTTAAAACAGAAATATTTGAGCCTTTATTCAATAACAACTAGGTTTCGCTTGTACTCGATTGCGACATTCAACAGATTTTCAACAGACGTCAAGGTGGCGTACTGTCGCCTCTTTTATTTTCGGTCTTCATTAATGCATTATCTAATGTTATCTCTTCGCCCTTTCATCTCTACGCTGACGATCTACAGATTTACAGGCATTCGGGGTTGACAGAGATCAACGATGCTATTGCTGCGTTGAATGATGATTTATCCTCAATTCTGACTTGGGCAAAATCTTTTGGCTTGATTGTTAATCCCGTCAAGTCACAAGCTATGATTATTGGTAGTAGCAGACTGAGACATAAACTTGACACCAGCTTGCTACCGTCACTTATTTATAATGGAACTGCTATTGCTTACACGGATAGGGTGAAAAACCTTGGAATAACTATGGATTGTAACATGTCTTGGATATCTCAAGTGAACGAAGTTAGTAGGCGTATGCACTACTCCTACCACTCTCTCAAGCGACTTCAATATTTTCTCCCTTTCAAAACCAAAATTATGCTAGCGCAATCTCTCCTTCTTCCTATTCTCGACTACGCTGATATTTGCTATCTGGATGTAACCGAGGAACTACTTAACAAGCTCGAACGTCTTCAGAATCTGGCCATCAGATTCATTTATGGCCTGCGAAAGTACGATCACGTGTCAGCTTTTCGTGCTCAGTTAAAGTGGCTTCCGATTCGCGATCGTCGTAACGTGCATATCCTGTCCAATCTCTATAAAATTTTGTTTGATCCTAACGCCCCTTCCTACCTTCGTTCCCGATTCCAGCTCACTCAACCTCCTACTCGCTCTAGGCGGCCTTGCGTTATTAAAATGCTTGAGCTTCCTAAGGGCAATACCAATTTTCATATGCACTCCTTTTCTTTTCAAGCTGCTTTGCTGTGGAACGGTCTTCCTGCTGTTATACAAGATAGTCCCTCTGTTACTTCGTTCAAAACTAGACTGAAGAAGCATTTATTACACAAAATTTATGGTTAATCAATGTAAGCATTATTTATATTTATAGTATATATGATATGTATTATATATATAAATATAGTAATATAGGAATTTCTTGTATAGTATATAATATATCTATGTTTTATTTATTATATCTATGTATGTATAAGTTTTATCTGTTTTTTTTTTATAGTATGTCAAAAATTCAAGTTTTATTTTTTTGTTATGTTTTATTGTTTGCTCAGCACTTTACAGTCCCCAAGTTAATTTAATCTCACACACACATTCATGGGTTGACTGGAAGAGATCTCTTTTAGAGATAAGTCCGCCCTTGCAAACATTGTTTTTATTTTTAATATTGTAACTTTTTTTTTAATGTGCAATAAAGAGTATATATAGATTCCGTTCCCTTGTATAAAGCATAATATAATATAGGTACTAAGCAGCCATTTTGCCATATTTCAGATCTGGCTCAGTTGTTAAAAAAGAGATCACCCCTTGCCGTGCTAGTTGGAAGAATTCAAAGCACAGGCTACGCCGCTCGCTCACTAGCGAGCGTGTGAGTTTGCGAGAGAAGCTAGGCGAGAGAATCTAACTATACAAACTAAGTGAAGCTTTTGTGAGTTAAACTATGCGGGATCACACCGAAATCTTCGGAAACTGGCGAGTGAGCGGCCGGGCAGAATAGCAAGGGTTGCATTCAGTCATTCGTCACTCTTGCGCAGTTGCACAGCGTCATGGGACAATTTTGTTGTTTTAATAATTTAAAATGCAGGCAATACCATGATTTAGCGAAATTAAATGTATCGCTGACGTAGCGTATCTGTGTAGTTCACGGCGTAAACTGAAGTATGAAAAGAGGTGAAACAATGCTCGCTCGCTAGCTGGCAGTGTGAACTACGCTTAAGATTCTGCTTCAACATTGACATTTTTATGTCACGACCGCGAGTAAGACATTACTGGTTTATAGATATACCTGCATGCTGTGCGCTTCAAAGGCGGGCGGCACTAGTTACTCGCTTTTGCACAGTACAGAGCGTGCACATATATCTTTAAAAACAGTTGTGCTCAATTGCATTCGTGAGATATAAATATTATGTATTTATTTTATTAGGCTCTCAAAACAATGAGTACACTTTAAATAGACAGAAAAAAATCACATAAACATATATCTAAGTGTCCCATTATTAAAAGGGGGGCACAGCGTGCAGAAATTACTATAGGTACTAAGATTAATTGAAAATGAAAATATCTTTATTGCAACAATCACCAATGTACATGTTTAGTGTAGCCCTGACTTCTGAAAAAAGTAAACTTGTGGTACAGAAGCCAGTTCCTTCCTAATTCAAATGACAACACTTATTGGGTAATGTTAATAGATTCTAATGATATTTTTTTTTAAAAAAAAGCAAATTAATAACAAATGTAACTACAACTGTAAAGAATGCACATATCACATGGGTAATGTGTGTGTGTGTGTGTGTGTGTATGCGTGTATATGCGTATTATGTACATTATGCATATGTGTGTAAAAATACTACACATCTAGCATCAGAAGCTCCTCAGCACTGTCATAAGTAAGAGTCTGCAACCAATCAATTATTTTATGTTTTATATCAAAATTATTCAGTTTTTTAGTTACACAAACCTTATTAAATTTATTATATATTAAAGGAGCCAAATAGCTGTAGTCTCTCTTAGCAAAAGCACTGTTTCTTCTGGGAATTAAAGATGATATCCTTTCTTCGTATATTATTATTAAATACTAATGTTGTTATTTTTTAGGCTAAAAAGCTTCACAACCAGCAAAACCTCATCCGCAGAAAAAAAAGATATGAAGTACTCGTACTATTCTATAGCGTATATAGTATTGAAGCCATTACCGTAAGCGGAGCAGTATTCAACTTCACGGTAACAGCTGCAACGCTAGTGATAAGCCGAACTATGAAACGCAATATCTCGATTAGGCGAAATGAATTTTTCTATAGTGTTATTTGGATACGTGAAATTTAATAATAAAAAATTGAAATCTCCCCATCGCAATACCGATCGGCCCTCACAAATCACAAAACAGAAGTGTCGGGGAAACACAATGTACGTGACCATAATATTTATTAGAAAGACTTTTGGGAGAAATTTCTGTGAAGGTTTTTTTAGCTATGTTTATGAGTTGATACCAATTCTAATTATAATAATCTGTATAACTATACATAGTATAAAATGAAGTCGCTCTTTCTGTAAGTGCGAGAACTTTTAAATCACGCAATGGATTTCAATCTCAGAGTAAACAGCTGAGATTTCAATACAGTTTTCAGCAATAAGTAGGTAGAGTGCTTCAAGTGAATAAGTCGAGAAATTCCGTGCGATGCTGGGACTGGTCGCTAGTTAGTATAATAAAAGGCTACTGTTACTGACTGATCTATTAACACACACCTCAAACCACTGACCGGATTGTGCTGGCAGATAGTTATTATAAGTTGGCAACAGCTAAGAATGGATTTTCCAAAACTCACCCTGAATAGGCTTTGCTGGTGAAGCTACTGCAGTATCCGAATAGTGAATTTAAAACCTTGGCTTTCAACGGTAGAAAAAAGCAGAAACACTAACCTGGATTGCCGGCTAGCGAAACTCACAAATACACCAGTTTGCACCCGAATTTTCTGAAACACAGATCAGTCAGTATATCGATCGCTTATTATCCAGTCAGTAAACTTCTAGCAACGTAATAGTTGATAATAACATAAATTTCTTATTCCGCTCGGTAATATGACCTAGCATAGGCGGCCAAGATCAAAGTTCTCATTGTGGTCAATTCGGAGAAAGGAAACTGGAAGGATTGCTATGATGTTCATATACACCCCAAAGGGTACCAAAGTTTGTAAGGAGAAAAAGCCACAGTCAAAGGCTGGTAATTTATATTTTTAGAAAATTTTATCATTCATTTTACTACTGCAGGTTTTCCCTGGTGACATTTCCTGCGTCACCGCTTTTTTAAGAAGGCAAAGACCTTTAGGGGTCCTCAAGCCTGTAAGTTGAACGTTCCTAGGGAATTACTGGGTAACCGAGCATTTTCATTTATGGAGTCTCTCGACCACCTAGCGTCCCTAAGGCGTCCGAGTCGGAAGGGAAAAACGTAATGTATTTCAACTTTACGGGAAGAAAGTTAAAGAAAAAAGTTATTTATTTAAATGTGTAAGCTTTTGACCTTCGCCTCAACAGATGGTAAGGTTTACTCATAACCCTCAACTAATCAGCAACCATCAACGACCATCACATCTAGCAATATATAAAAAAAAGCGTAAGAGATGTCATTGTCAGTTTAGTGAATCTGAGCCGAGGTCCGTGCCCTTAGAGGCACCCTCAGGTCTATCGCTCCCTTCTGATCTGAACCCTGCAGAGACTTGATAACTAACTCGCCACCAAACTAGGACTGTGGCTGGTGTATGCTTATCTGTCCTTCTCCATTGTAAAGACAATAAAGATTGTAATTGTTTACTCTAATCTATGTTTCGGTCCACTCAACCGAATATAATCGACATCGTTAGTTCACAATGACTTTCAGCTTCAACAGACACCAATGAAATCCTTCGATGAATACGTCTATAAAATGTAGTTTATCTCAGGTCACACAGTCATGAATACATCACTTTCCATATTCTGTTGTCTATTGGATGAAAGGTTTGATTTTGATATGTTATTATCTTTGTGTATTTATATTATAAACAAAAGTTATATACATATTTGTTTCCCCTCTAGGTATTGTGCGATAACTAATATTTTGTAAAATGGATTCATCAGATTAAATACATCAAGGATCAAATAAAATTTTATAAAATTCACTACAGACTCTAGTTGTTAGAGAGACTCTCCTACTTTCTATGCTTAAGGGTAGCTCTTGACCTTCATCTGACCTGATATTAAAAGACTATAAGGCCAAAGATGGAATCGAACCTGAATCCTCAACCACAGAAGGACTGACTATCTTATCATTAATTGTCGGAACACGATAATTCTGTTAACATTATTATAATGGCGATAGATTTTGAGAAGTTGGTGGTAGCTACCCAGGTGAACGAGAAGAAAGTCCTACCACCAACCTATTTGAGTACAAATTTGTACTCCCCTGGGAATCGAACCCAGGACCTCTGGATCTAATTCCAGTGGACGAACAGCATTAGTCAATCAAAAAAGGAATAGTACTCGCAGCCATAGATATAGGAAACTGTAGATGGGCAATGTGAAAGAGAAAGATATAGCATACTAACACGTATATTAGAATGAGATAGATAGACGAGACCATTTCACATACATACATGCAGGCGGCCTAAGTCGGTCTGTCAGTCACATGGAAAAGACAGCAACTCAAGATCAGACTGCAGTACTATTTTTCACGCACACATGCGCTTTACTCACACATGAGTGCATTTTTTTGGTCTCGCCCAAGTCTATTCATTGCCAATCTATAAATGTCAGTAAATATAAATCTATGCTCGCAGCCAATCGCAGCACTGTGACCTAGGGTCCAGTCACCTGCTGTTACTGTCCAGTTTTAGTTCATAAATCCACATTTGTCATTTTTATGACGTTTGTGGAGTGGGAATTTCGTAATTAATATGTGTTTCGATAGCAAGATGGAGTTTCATCCGAGTTGATGTTGTAATACGTATCGTGAGACTCCATTTTAGCTCAATCTATTTGACATTGGCTAATTGCATAGTTACCGTGAAGCCATTATTTATGAGACGAAGAAGACAGCAAGACCTCTTGTAAAAGTAGCGCCAACTAGCGGCGCAAATTTTCGTGAAAACTCCAGATAGAAAGAGGAGATTCGCAGAAGAATAAAGGGGACAACATAGCCCAAAGAATTGCTAAACTTAAGTGGCCGTGGGCGGGGCATAATGTTCGGAGAGTGGATGGTACAATATGGATTGACGACCTGATTAAGGTTGCGGGTCATGCCTGGCGAGCAGCACACGACCGGTGGTTGTGGCGTTCTATGGGGGCTATTCATCATCCAGCAGTGGACGTCATGCAGCTAAATAATGATGATGATCTACAAAGTATATCGTTTCTTAAAACAAAGCTGGTGTATTTTACATTTCAACTCATGCCTAATTTTAACGTATTGATAATGTCGAACGTCGAAAAAAATCTTGTTATGCTCCTTAATCGTGTTTTGTCCTGTCCTAAGTCGTATCTCTGTCATATTCATTCCTAAATAGATGCAATTTGATGTGTGTGTAGTCTTTGTGTGTCTCCTGCCTTCATATAAGTTTGCAAAATAAGGAACAGAAACACAGTAGATTAAAAATTGTTATTGATATTATAAAACCACTTCGGTGTTTTTATTCATGCACTTTTTAACTTCTTTCTGATGTCAGAGTCTAAATTTATGATTTATGGGAATTTAAAATTAGCGCGTTGTTTAGTTTTATTTAAAAAAATATTAAACTGAGAAATAGCCTCTCTTATATTTTGTCTTGTGTTGTTGCTAAGACTAAAAATATTCATAGAAGAGCTTAGCTAGGCACTAGCGCAACATAATACCTCTAATGAGGTAGCAAAATAATTACCAACGTATAAATTTTCAGATACTGCTTTACTTTGTAACCTATCATATTACAGAATCTTCTATTAGCTTATAAGGTACTCGTATATCTGACTATTAATAAATTCCATTTCAAAGGTCACTTTATTGTGTACTTTGTTTCATTTTTAAACAGCAATTTTCATTAATTTCATTTTGATTTTATTAAGTCTATAATGTGTTTAGTATTGAGTCACTATTAATAATCAACTCGATAATTTATTTATCCATTACAATTTATATTGAAATTATATAGCTTTCCCAAAATATTTATCTACCATTTTCAATTGATGAATTTTGGTATAATGATTATTTTTTTGTATTAAAATAAAACTTTTGCGTTACATTATACACTTAAATAATTATGTAGGGTCTAGAAGCGCACAATATAAACATTGTTATTGACGAAATACTGTGTACCTTGACTCGACGAAGTCAACAGGGCTACCGAAACGTGCACGGCTCTCCAGGCAGTCCATACATAATTATCCAAGTGTATAATAAAACTAAGAAAGTACGTGATAATTGACACCAATTCTTAGTTAAGCGAACGATGAAGTAAGAAATGATAGGTACGTTATTTCAGCTAAAAACAGTAGAAGCAAATTGTTACAATGTGCGGCCTTATTATCATCATCATCATCATCATCAACAGCTCATATAATGTCCCCACCGAGGGGCTCGAGCCTACCCCACATTAGGGACGATTAGGCCTTAGTCAACCACGCTGGCCAAGTGCGGGTTGGTCGGCCTTATAGCTAAGTACAATCCCTTCTGGGCAACCTTAAGTTGGACAGGATCTGAATGAAGTAAGAAACTGAGAGAAAGAAGGCGCAATAAATAAATAAAATATTTGTAAGGATAATTTTTTTTATAAAAAGAAATTTATTTCCACAGCGTTACATAAATCTTTCATTCATAAAAATAAACAAACTCCCATTGTTGTTCCAATCCTAATTAAATTACTCTTATCGGTGTTTCGAGCCGTCACTTCATTAAACCCTCTCTTTGAAAGTCTTTAAAGATTTATCTGTTGTTTAAAGAATTTATCGCTGAAATGCGTGAATTCCCACTCAAGCAGTGTTGAGTCTATAAGAGTGCCAAAACATTAAATAGAATATCAAAATAGCAACACAATAGTGTCTATTTCACCTTAAGTGTTGATCGGTACAGGTATTGCATAGGGAGCGTATAAATTAAAAATACCTGATGCGATAGCTGTGTACCTGTATTCAAATAGAAATATTAAAATGGCATATTTATTAGAGATATCTTGGAGATATCACTATTCGTCAAAAAATATGCATAATTTCTCAGAAAATCGTAATTATCAACCTCGTGTATATACCTAATATTACAGTAGTGAATTAAAATGAAATAAAAAAATGTAACAAAAAACAAAGAAAATTAATATCCATTCTCAGACCAATAAAAACCGTATACAAACATCTTAGAGCATTAAAAATGTTTCCATCTAGATTTTTCCTTCCAGCCCAAACCTTGCCCAAACAAACGAATGACGTGAAGATATTTGAATCGATTCGAAGTTTTTAAAGTTAAAACTGTTTGTTTTACTCACTTTGTTCAGCCAGTCTTTATTTATTTATTTATAGATAAACCAACGACATATTCACAATACATTCTATAAGTTTTAGTTTACAATACAATATTATAGGAGACTATGAATTGCCTTTACAGGTATACATGTATACCTGTAAAGGCATGCCATGTATGGCATTATTTTGACGTATTATGAACAAATTTTCTTTAATCAATAAAATTAAACTCAAAAGCAGTGAGCACAAGAAAAGACACATGACTACTACATTAATCTACTATATTAATCCCTAAAATGTCAAAGAGTTTATTTTTAAATTGGCTTAATGAAGTCTGGAAGATGTCGACGTCATTAGCGATACCATTATAGGTGCTCTTGAGACGGTTCAGTGGTGAGTTTATGGTAGTCTGAATCAAAACCTTGGAAAAAGTCTTATCCAACGGGTACCTTAATTTTTTTCTTGTTAAATTCGTTCAAGTCTTAGAGTGTGTATCTTATAGTGCGGATTCCAGTTTGGTGATGCGTATTCCAATATACTACGAACTTCTTTAAAGCGGATAGTGTACACAGAAAAAAAATCGGGAGTGGTCTCCCCTTGACTTTCTCGTATACCGGAAACGACTCAAAAGTTGATAGAAACCTTAGATTTTGATGTCATACATGCATGTTAAATTTTGGTCACCCATCCGAGTACCGACCACGGAAATGGTTGCTTAACTTTCGTGATCGACGACTCAAAAGTTGATAGAAATCTTATATTTTGATGTTATACATGCATGTTAAATTTGGTTGCGATAAATTAAAGCATACTCGAGTTATCATGCAAACGCACAGACACACACACAGACATATTTCCAAAATAAATATTTTTGGACTCAGGGAGGTCCAAAACGTGTAAATCCGTCAAAATCTCGAGGTCGAATATTTTGACGATTACAAGACTTCCTCTACTACGTTTACGAGAAAGTAAAAATTAGCCAATTAATTCTCTCTTTGGGCGATTTCTGGCATTTCTAGAGGTCAAGTCTCAATACGCCTCATAGATTCTTTGATTTTGATCATTTTACATGAGAAGATCGATTGGCATATTTTTTTTTGTATTTTGACATTTTGTCACTGACTGTTTTTCCAAATTAAGTGAATGTAGTTCAAAATATTTAAATTTTTGGATGATCTCCTAGGAACTTTTTTGTCACTATAACGGTTAAGGTCTTACTGTCTCGTCTCAAAATCCTGTATAGGTGTGTACCTAATATACCTACACAGTCACACATACACATGTATATTAGATATTAGGTTATTAAAATTTTGTAGACAACCGAAATACAATGTATTTGAATAATACGCAACATAATACCTTGTCGTAAAAATGGTCGCTTTGGATTGTTTGGCTCAACTATAAAATAAATGTCCTCATTCCGGGCTTTATGTTAAAATCTACGAAGTGTAAAACTTGCGATGAATGCTTCGCAGACATACCTTAAGGTAAAAGCTCTTTTGATTTATAAACAAAAAGTAGTTTATTTTTCCAGGCATTTGTTAGGCAAAATAATAAGAGGCTTTTCTCTTTGACATTACGAATTTTCTAAATAATGAAGCCTGTCACCCAACCGTCAAACTCAAAAACTACGTCTCATAAGACGTAGTTTTTAGAAAACATGAGAGCAACTGAACTAGAAAGCTTATGGAAAAATATAAGAAAAAATACGACAGATTAAATACGAAACCGGTGGCGCGGCGGTGCTCACCGGTGCTCACACGACGTATCTCGTGAGAATTATTGAGAAAATGGCAACACAGCAGGCTCCACTAGACTTCATGATGTCTTCAGAGACGTTAAGCTGCAAGGAGAATTCCTGGAAGAGTCGGACTGGCTGAAGTAATTCAGCCTCTCATCCTTCGATGGAAAACAAACGCAAGGTCATAGAGTTACGGAAACAGAAGAAGAAGAAGGTGGGATTGGTTTGGACGTCATCGATTTCAGCGTTGCGACGCCACAACGCTGTTTAGTGTTTTCGCGCTTACGAGACCTATCTATACCTACTCATACAATTAGAAATGTCTCCGAGTATTAGTTCGCCCGAATTAGATCGTGAGGTACTGGATTCAACCCCAAGACACTAACAATTATTTCTTTAGGAGGAAACTCTTGGCCTTCATCTCATCTCATCAATAATGATAAGACTAAATATGAAACCGAGCTTCACTCGGAATCACTGAAAAACTGTCTATCTTATGAACTGTCGAAACACATTAACATTGTTAAAACCATTGTTACGACAAGAGACTGTGATAAGTTAGCGGTAGTCAGCCAAGCGAACTTAAATAAGCCCTGTCACCAATCAAACAGAGCTCAAAGTACCTAATCAAACTACTAGTCTGCGAATCTGTGATGACACGGGAGGCTGTGGAGAGGGAGCGGAAAACAATCCTTTTGGCGCTCCCTATCTGGCTTAGACAGGCGGGCCGTAGAAGGAAGGCGGCTATGAACGCAGGTATTCCTGCCCGTGCCCTGGTGCAGTGCACAGGTCCGTAGAGATCGTCTAATATAAAACTGAACTTTAAACTTGATGCTGGTGGTACTTTTGTGAGTGATCGAAGCGTGCTCCACGTTCGTGTCTAGCCGGCGACTGAATCAACTGAATGACCAATGACTATAGCAAATTTTAGCGTGTTGCATCTGTACACTGATTGTGCATGTAAGAATAATTCAATGCAGGGGTGTTTAGTTTTAGATTAGACGGTCTCTAGTACCCTAGCGCAAAACCCCAGTAGTGCGTCGCCCAGCTCACCATTGGGCCAGGCCAATTAGGGAACGTTTTGATGAAATACTTTAAGTACGCCAATTTCAAAACCCCCCGAGATGGGCTTAGGAGGGTACTGGCGGTTTTTAGTAGGTAGGACCAGCGTAGCGTTTTACCGCGCCAGATGAGTCCCACGCTGATTAGGTGTCCGGCGACACCTAATCAGCGTCAGCGATTTCGCATCATCATAAAAAAAGGCTACGAAGCTGTATTTTACAGCGGACTTTGTAAAGTTGACACCGTGGAATAAAACTACTACTAAATAAAAATATCCGTAAAGAAACTTTTTTAATTTGTCCCCTCGCACGCATGATACGCTATTCTTATAGATACACTATTAAAAGTACACGCTATTTTATTGGACAGAAACTTTCCATGAAAGAATATCGCAAGTCACTAAGGAGGGCTCGGCGCGAACGGGAATGACGTCATCATAAAACACAATTAGTCATTTCTTGTTCTATTAAAACAGCTGTTTGAACCTTATGAACTGTAACTGATAGTTATTTATTGAATAGATTATGAGCAATAAAAATCATTTTCACTTTATGTAAGTACAAGATATTCCAGAACAAGATAGGCTGGATATATACACGGTGATTTGTAAAATATTTTTAATCTGTGGATGGCATTGTATCCGATATGAAGCATTTTTTGTGCCTTTTCTAGATAAATAGAAGGAAGTAAACAAACATTTCTTCACAGCAAAATATTCAAAGTTTCCGTCGGTATATGGTTTCAGAACTTCCATCCGCAGAGTTAGTGTTGACAGTGCGTTGGAAGCTTGACAAAGTTTAAACACCTATATTGAAGCTTACCATTAGTAGGAACGCACTTGTTGTTTAAAATATCATAATACATGCTTACATACGATGACGCTCGTAATCAGAATCTAAAATGCCTTCGTGGCAGCTCCAACATCATTCTGAGCACAGTGACGGACAGGTGGGATGTACCATAATGGGCACTGGATCCATCTTTACTATTGAGTAGCGATTGCATCCTGCACTGTCCTTATTTCTCTATATAATTTTGGACTCGTTTTTTAATATTATGTTAATTACTAAACCATTTATTTGTTTCATATTCGTTACTAACACTTAAATATGAGTTGTGTACTTTTATTGCCTGAAACAAGGTTATTTTATTTTTAGGGAACATTTTTTCACACATAAAGCCACATCTGTCAGTAAGGGCCATGCAGTGCCTCTAAATAGTGACAAGTTGCCAGCCTATGGCCTACATAAAAGGGCACCTAAAAAGTAACAATCCTTCAGTAAACAATCAAACGCATAAGCCAACCAGGACAGATGTTACACTATCATCTCAGCAGTCCGGGTTACAATTTAATAATCTTTATTGAAGATACATATTTAAAAATGATCTTTAATTACCACTTTAAGAAACAGGTGGAAGAAGCAACTTTTAGAAATACGTGGAAATCTATTACTTGTTACTGTGATTGACCTGTAAATATATGAAGATGTATGTATGGATTGCATATTTAAATATGTATTTGTATATATGTAGTATTATTTTGAGTTAAAATATGTTACAGAAGTAAATTATTGCTTAATACATATCGTATAAGTATGACCATTTTATTTAATATGTATAACTATTATATCTATTAAAGATACAACGCCATGTTCCCGAAAATTTAAGTCTTTAAATTCTGTCCATCAAAAGAGATCGCTTTTAGCGATAAGGTCGCCCTTTGTACAAAACATGTATATGTTTGCCTGTCTATAATTGTGTAAAATTAGTTGAAGTACAATAAAGTTAAATTCTATTTTCTTACCTTACATTTATACTAAAAATAAAATAAATATCTTCAGTAATCTATTTCAATGCTCTTACTCCAAGCACGCTTAGTTCCCATTTTCATGAAAGTCTAAGAATAGCTCGAAGTATACAAGTTGCACCTACGTTATTTTCAGAAATTAAATGTAAGGTTGAAATAATAGCAGCTGAAAGAGAGTGGCTACTTCAGCGGAGCGTAAAATTGATATAGATAGCAAGTTATTGAACTTGGTTGACTTCTAATAACATCTATTCGCTGTGCCGGATAAGAAATGAAACAATCTTTATATAATGCTGCATTAGTTAAGGGTTTGCTTCTGATCAAATTTTATTTCACTATGCTGTATCTATTTACCTATGTTAAGAATTTTTCCCTCGTGGATGATCAGTCACTGATTCGTAGGGACATTAAATGTATAAACTCTAACATCATGTGACTTTCCATTGCATAAATTTATGTAATAATTTGTAATACTCACGCTCGTAATCCCAAAAGGTGTTGAACAAAGCTTTAGATTACATTTGCTTACACATTATAGCCACATTTGGCAGTATGGACCATGCAGTGACTCCAATAATGACAGGTTGCCAGCCTGTCGCCGACGCAAATGGGACACCTAAAAGCAAAGAAAAAAACGTTTAAAAAACTATAACCCGACTAACGGAAATAATGTACTGTCAGTATTATGGTGTTTAACGTTTGTTGTGGTTGCTAAGCAACGAAAAAATATTTGCCCAATCATTTTCTTGTTGCTTAGCAACCACAAAAAGCGTATAGAAACTTCAAAGGAATGAAATTAGTTACATAGTAAAATCGACTCCTCCTATTGCTAAAATCAGTTGAAATGTAGCCTATGGTACCTGGAGTGGAGCTGAGTGGAGAAGCGTCGGTGGCGTAGTGTGTAAGGGTGTTGTCTTCCACCCGGGAGGCGCCGGTTCGAACCCCGCCACGTACCAATGTGTTTTCAAATTTTGAATTCATATGTGCGTTTAATCGACGCTTTTACGGTGAAGGAAAACATCGTGAGGCAACCTGCACACACATATGAAGAAATTCTTAGGTTGTGTGAAAAGTCGACCAACCCGCACTTGGCCAGCGTGGTTGACTAAGGCCTAATTACCCCTAATGTGGGGTAGGCTCGAGCGCCTCGTTGGGAGCATTATATGAGCTGTTAATGATGAAAATGATGATATGGTACCTAGACCATAATAACAAATCGCCATTGCAATTGACACCTCATTTATCAAAGTTGCATACAAAGCTTAGGCAGGCACTATGACGGAAAATACGTAAATTCAAAAACATATAGACATCATAACCCTTCCTTATGGCTTTGCCGTAGTCGGGTAAAAAGTGAAGAAAGAAAGTAAAACATTTATTGATCACAACAGAACAATATAAAAAGCTGATGAAGCTGCGGTGGTGAGCGACAACCATCTGCGACGATAAGCTCGCGTTGATCGCCGGAGTCCCGCAGCGCCGGAGCCGTGCCAGAAACCATGCATGCCGCATGCCTGTTAGCATGCTGTATGCTTGTTAGCATGCTGCATGCCTGCTTGCATGCTGCATGCCTGCTTAATAATAATTTACATAGTTAAGAAAAAATTAACAAATTAACTATTTATTTATAAAGTAATGTTTAAAAAAATAACCAATGTAATTTAGACTAATTTCAAATTAGCCGCAATAGCTTTTAATAAATCACACTGGCTTTATTCTGATTGTTTAATTTACAAGGAGCGTTAGCAGTCAACTAATTATAAATGTATTTTATTATTCGTTGTGTTCGATTATGCTTTTAAAAGTAATATGCGTAATTCTATTATTCCTTGTGATTATTATGCTATGCATTCATTACGCTTTAAACATAATATGCGTTATGATATTACTCGTTGTGATCACGGCTTTACATTAGTTATGTTTTAAAAATTCTGCTTAAAGTTATTCTGACTTTCAAATTTATGCCTTTTAATACCTATGACAAACAATTTTAGCCTTCACTATAAATAGGACTTTTAAAATTATGCGTCGCGATAATACACAACGTGATGGTTATTACTTTTAAAAATATGGAACATGATATTATGACAATAAACGTTTTGCTGAAAATTACGGAACCAATTAGAACTTTTAAATTATTAGGGGCGAAAAATTTTAGATGTGGGTTAAGTTCCTTGTAAAAAATATCTGTGAAAATTTTACTCCT
This sequence comes from Elophila nymphaeata, assembly GCA_955850985.1. Taxonomy (NCBI): domain Eukaryota; kingdom Metazoa; phylum Arthropoda; class Insecta; order Lepidoptera; family Crambidae; genus Elophila; species Elophila nymphaeata. The sequence goes on from OY039070.1 coordinate 11,068,633, forward strand.
TTCAGACCACTTTTATTTTATGACTGAATAAATAAAAACATTATTTTACACCTGCCAGTTGCAACCCTACAATTATTTTAAGATATGGATAGTATTTTAGGTCTGTTACATCTAAGTTTTCGACCCATACATACGTAGCTACAAACTTTATTTCGGAATTTCGTAATACCCAGTATAATTAAAGAATATAATGTCTAGAAAGTAATCCGCAATACTTACAAACGTATATACTCAATACTCATACTCAATAACGATAAAAAAATCGGGAGTGGTCTCCCCTTGACTTTCTCGTATACCGGAAACGACTCAAAAGTTGATAGAAACCTTATATTTTGATGTAATACGTGCATGTTTAATTTTGGTCACCCATCCGAGTACCGACCGCGCACTTGGTTGCTTAATCGACGTAATATAATAATAATTCGTGATCGACGGCATAAAATTTTATAGAAACCTTATATTTTGATGTTATACACGTATGTTAAATTTAGTTGCAATAAGTTAAAGCATGCTCGAGTTATCGTGCTAGCGCACAGACATAGACATAGACATAATTCCAAAAAAAATATTTTTGGTTTCAGAGAGGTCCAAAACGTGTAAATCCGTCAAAATCTCGGGGTCGAATTATTTTACGATTACAAGACTTCCTCTATACTATTTATACGAGAAAGTAAAAATAGCAATTAATTTCATGAATAATTTCCTTTAACGATAAAAATCCGAACTTGTCGGTGATCCAAATGGTTCCACTGAAAAGATTATACTACTTATAATTTATTTTCCAGTCCGAATGAGTCGTAATATTACATAACTCAACCACGCAATCAGGAATAAAAAAAATTGACGCCATTATAGTGATTGAAATCAAATTTTCCTTTTTCGATTTATTGCGAAAATTGTATAAAGTCGGTCTTGGGAGCCTCCTTTCAATAAAGTCTTTAGTTCTTTTGATTGACATAATATTAATATTATAATTTTATCGACCCGCCCCGGTATCGTCGCACGGGTAAGCATAGTTTATGAATACTTGTGTTGTCTGTAGTATTATTTTCGCACGCGTAAATTTTTTGTGATATGATAACTCTTAAGATATTAATTTTAATTAGAAATATTATGTAAAATATTACAATAATATTCCTATATTTAAGTTGATAAGAGTTAATACCTTTATCCATCTAAATAGCTTTCCAATCACCGTATTGTAGGTTTAATTTATATTCTTTTCTATCTACCTACGTAGATAGAAAAGAATATCTCTTCCATTTTCAGTTTTTTGTTATATCTCAAAGAATAGGCAGCGTTTTCGATGAACGCTCCCATGCGTCTAGACTTTCATCCAATTTATAAAAAACCTTGACAAATTAAAAACCTAATTCTTTCCAGTGAATAATTATATCTACTGGTGAAAACCGCATGAAAATCCGTTTAGTAGTTTTTGAGTTCATCGCAAACAGATATTTCGACTCTTGCTTCTCAACTCTCTCTTCGATTCGCAACAAATAGGTATTTAGCCCTAAAAATATCAATACTAGATTAATCTTATGAATACTAGGTATCCGACAATATTATCTTTATTAGTGTCACGCCAAAAGTGTTTTCTGCTGTTTTTAAATCGTCCTAATGTTAGAATAGAATAGAATAGAATAGTTTATTGCATTGTGCATGTTTTATTTATAAACTGAAGATGAAGTGCGATGCGACTGAACTTACCATCCGCAATCTCTCATTTATCGTCATTTCGCTATTACAGAAGCATTTATTTTCGATCGTGTTTTTTAATTTATGTGACTCTAGTTGCAGCAGAATAAAGTGACCAAGTATTAAAATTTTCATTTAAAACCACCGACGTTCTATTGACATGAGAACCGAAAAGATATTGGGAAATGTAACCGAACTTTCTATATCTCCAATTTAACTTGTACAGATAGCACGTTGGGCTACCACAAACTGTCAAATTTTCCCAATCGATTATGCACTTTATACTGAATATTCTTAGGTTGAAAATCGTTTGGAGAAATTTGACAGTTTTGTATAGCCCGACGTGCTGATGACCGTACGTCTCAGAGTCCTGTTTACTCTGAGCCGTACGTACATAAAGTGCGTAATTAATTAGTGAGGGTTTCCACATAAAACTTACCCTTTTTTTAGCAATTCAAGCACAATGAGAAAATAGGAACAAAGAAAAATACACAAACCAAATTAAATTAACTTAACAGGAAGAAAGTGAAACTTCAAAACAATTTGTAGAAATTTTTTTATTCCTTTTCCTCAATTTTAATTAAATGGCCCAAACCCTCTCGTTTTCAAATTTAATAGGCAAGCTTTTTCCTTTAATTACTTACGTTGAGGATTACCATTTATTCTGCTTGTTTAGTAAAGATTTATGGAGTCGTGGTTTGTCCTTTTGTGTTTCACTTTTGGAAACACAACAGTATTCATTAGCAATGTAGTTTACACGGGTGAGTCATGACTGTGTGTTGGCCATTGGTACCCGTAGTGTAAGTTTTTTAGTATAAAAAACGCAACTACTTTAGTAGCGTTAAGAGCTCAATTTGTATAGGAAACGCGAACAGCGCCCCTAGCGGAGAGAAGCGCAAATGATGTTTCCCATACAAATTGAGCTCTTAACGCAACTAGAATCGGTGCGTTTTGTATACTAAAAAACTTACACTAAGGGCTTGGTTCTGTGTGCGGGAGTGAAAGTGTTTGGGCCTGACTCATTCAGAGACAGTATAAAGTGTTGCCGACAAAGGAGGCTGAATAATCATAGCCTGTGTTTTTTTAAAGTAATAAATTTATGTCAATTATCGTCTTGACTTTCATTTCAATAGTTTTAATTATTATATTGCTCTGAAATATTTTGGTCCTTCGAGCCGGATCAAAACTATTGCAGAGCAACTTTCATTTCAGAAATTAAAAATATTTAATTAAAGTCATGACGTGCGAGTGACAAGTGACAAATTTATTCCTTTTCTAAGCTTGTCTGCAACGTATAGGATGGACCATATTATAAGATTTTAATTTTGCTTTAAATAATAAACTAATGATTTTCTTTTCATTTGCTTTTTAATTCCAAAGTACACTCCTCGCGGTTAATTATGGAACACTATTTCATTCAAATGCCTTCGTCCTTCCTATTGAACATCCTGATGTGAATTTGAAAAATTCACCAAATTTAAACTTGGCTTATAACTAATTATAAAGCTCTGGTGTTGAATCCCAATACAAACCATCCTTCATTATCGTGGGTATGTTCACAATGAAACAATTTTTAATATTGAACTAAAGTCTTTATCAAAGTATTGCGGCTAAATATAAAATATTAAAAGATAGATACTACATCATTTCATCATCATTTTTCTACTTTACTTCCAATTTATTCGCGGTCGGTGTAGTATGCCTTAATATCGACAATACTGCATTCGATTTGACGCAAGTCAAAATCCACACGATCGCTGAAAAAGGCGAGATTTAGATACACGCTACAACAGATTTGTATGTGTGCATAACCCTTGCTCTAAATTGTAGTAGTACTAATCATTTTGATCCTTAATATACCACACTAAAATTTTATTAGATTTCTTTATAATATTCTAGTGAAATTATATTAATTAAAAATAAAAATAATAAATGTAAAGTTGTATAGTTTGACTATAGTTGAATTATTTTAATAAGTTAATTATGTATGGCAGTAGACGTTTAGTGTTGGATTTTAACAAATCGAAAATCGATAGGTACAAATACAGATAGATACCCGACCGAAAGAGTTTTAGTAATTAGAAAAATAATTTTTACTAGTTGTTATTAGTTAAATTAAATATTACATTTATCAATGTTATAATACAATTATTTTGTCTAGCATTATATGTATTTTGATATAATAAATACATTAAATGACCTTAATATCAAATACATTGTAAAAATCGTCATTATATTTTACCAATTTATATTTTTTTGGAATCTTTTTTTAATATTTTACCTCAATTTTTTACTTATTGCAGCCTCATAGTGGTTTATAATACTATATTTCCTAACGGACAAACATTTTTTGCAAAATATATTTCGCTATTATAATGCTTGTATTTCGGTTGAAAGATAGCTCTGAACTGCATTTTCATAAAACTGCGCCGTGGGATTCTTCTCGCTTTACAAAACTATAAGTGTAAATTAAAATATCTCTCCATAGTGGTTTTAATCAAGATTTTATCTTCTTATAGTATATAATTTCTTTAAAAAGTATGTATGCACCGCTTCAAAACTAGATCTGAAAAAAACACAAAATATGAACATTTTGACGTAAATCGTGTGCACCACGTGTGCACGCTCGGATTTGGCATTAGATTTTTGCGGCCGTGTGCCTGACGCCAACCCTCCTTGGGAACGACTGATATCTTTCGACAGCACCCGGGACCACCAGCTTAACGTGCCTTCTGAAGCACGGCGGAAAATCGATTTGAAAAACAATCGGTCACCCATCCGAGTACTGACCGCGCACTTTGTTACTAAGCTTTCGTGATCGTTACTAATAAGGCACGACCACGGTGCCATCGACCTCCTCAAAAGAAAGCTACTACAAAATGATATACCATCGGTGTTATGAAAAGTAAATACTGACAAAATGTCTTCCTTAATCTTTCCTGTAGAATAATACTCAAATGAAAACTTCCGTATCCGTTCATTTATATGTGCATAGTAATGCATTCCGACGTTATGTTAGTTTCCTGTAGAGAACTTGCGATTTGTGTAATAACACTTTCGCTGCATTATTGTCATACTGCATTAGAGTAGTGTCGGAATGTTAAGAAATGTCTTTATAGTGACTGCTCTACGGTGTTTCCGGGAAAGTAAATAATAAAACTTTGAGAGCGTGTTCTATGGACAATTTTATCGGTAAAAATACCTTAAGTTAGGCGGCTAACTCTCACCATCGCCGAAATACAAGAACTTAAAATGTTTTTCTTAATTTTGACCTTTCCCTTCAAAAACAAACGTCACTTTTGCATTTTGACAAGACTAAGCAACAATTTGGTATCGGTCGATAGCTAACAAGATTAACTGTCAGTAGAACTGGCAAACATACACAAGTCAGAAACATTTAGACCCCTAACTTGAAGTATTTTTACCGTTAAATTTGTCCATAGAACACACTCTTAAAGTTTGATTACTACTTTCCCGGACACACTGTATAACTATATGAATCTAGAGAGAGCTCTTGTGTTGTTGTTGATATAAGTGCCTGCGACTTCGTCTGCGCAGTATCAATCAGTATAAATTATAGCCTATATGTTATTCTTATGTACGAGCTATATTACATACTGTAAAGTTTCATTCAAATCCATTTCGTACTTTTTACGTTTTAACGACTTTAGGAGTGGGTCCTAGCACAAGCGCATTAAAATCACCAAGGTGATAAATTCCAAATTTATTTTTATGGTTGTTATAAGAAGTAATAACTTTGATGATTAGCTTTAATTATCACTAAACTTGTGCATGAACAGAAAAATAATAAACAATACAATTTCGACAACTGTGTCTCGTCTGGACTTTCGATCCGAAAGTCTCTGGACCCGAGACTTATAAGAAATTTATAAAAAGTTCCGGGAGACACGAGACGTCCCGGGACCTAAACAATAAAAATATGATGCAGATGCTCTAATACATAGCGGACTAAAAACCACCCTTACCACACAAAGTATACTTATCCACACAAAGTATACCTATCTGCAGAGGATATTGTGAGTATACCCTCGAATGTATTCGGCTGACCATCTGCAGAGGATAGGATTTTTTATTTCTTCCTGTAAAATTAAATTTGTGCGTAGATGGGAGGTATAAGTTTTATGTGTTTATGTTACAATTGTAGTCTTGGACTTTCGGCGTCATCTCCAATTAAAACTAAAAATATAATGCTTGCTTCTTTCTTTTTTATTTTTATCAACGTCGAATGTGATATTAAAATGTCTTAACCCCCCAACAGCATTGAATTATTCAAGATAATTTTTAATTTATTCCGGCGTCCTTCCCCTAACCGTCAATTTTATTTTCGAGGTGATTCTCCATGACATGACCCCTTCATTCTGGCATTTTAAAAGTTTGTAAGATTTCCACGGAGATAACAATTCAAACAAGGTGAAGAGCCGATGTTGAGTGTTTGATAGCTTTAAATTCTAACACTTGACACAGATTGTATACTCGTATAAACCGCAAGCCTTCCTCATATGTTATTTACCATTTAAAATATTATATTGTGAATGAATGTCCATGGTACTTGGGTACAATCTAAAATCAAAGGTAAAACTATCTAACAATAGAGTATATATAGAAGCTTATAAACCAAAATGTTCGAAAAACTTGATGTTTTTCATTTTTACTTTCTCGTATTCGTAGTAAATATACAGAAAGTCTTGTGATCGTCAAAAAATTCGACCTCGAGATTTTGACGGATTTACACGTTTTGGACCTCCCAAGTCCAAAAGTACAATGTTTTTGGAATTATGTCTCTGTGTGTGTCTGTGCGTTAGCACGATAACTCGAGTATGCTTATGACTTATTGCAACCACAAATTTAACATGCATGTATGACATCAAAATATAAGGTTTCTATCAATTTTTCAGTCGAATACGAGAAAGTCAAGGGGAGACCACTCCCGATTTTTTTTTTCATCATTAAAACACAGATACACAATTCCTTGAAAATGCGTTAAAAGAAAATAGTTCCAACTATGTTATACAATTGTAGCTTAATACTTTGTATTCACATAATGTCAAAACCACTTTTGATACTCTACCCAAACTCTCCCTACGCTATGTCAATGCATTGGTTTTAAAAGACGAACTCCCACGCATTGAAGCAATGTTCAACCGTGAGTGCGCCTTAGTTGAATATCTAATGAAAAAGGTGACTACACATTATTATACCAAGGAACAATCTACTTAAAAATGTTGTAAATTAAGTCTGCTGTTTGTAGTTCTCTCTCTCTCTAATAAAGTTTTAAATAAATAAGTAATAAAAAACATCTCAACCTGGATGTTTTTCAATAAATAAGGATTCCTATGTGTAATAACTGAAATGAAAACCTGACTTCACTTATATTAAATTATTCTAAAAAGCCTTTGTAACAAGAGACTAAATTTTGTAGACGTGATTGGAAAAATTGTCTTTTATTTTTAGTGAAGGTTTGAGTAAAAAGCTCCGTTTAATTATACAAAAGAGATGAACCAATTTCGATTTTATATTTAGAACTGTGGTCAGGTACGTCTCCCACACAAAACCACATCTCATCAATGGAAATTGCGGATAGTTGAGCTAGAATTTCGCGTATAATAAAATGAAGAAACAATATTTAAATTGTAAGTAATATCAAAACCTAACTGCGCTCTATTTTCTTCTATATCTAATACTATAGGTCACGCGCGATTTCGCTCGCGTTAATGTCGGTTATCGAGCCAAAAAAATATCCTATGTCCTTCACAGACTCTTAAAATATTTATATACGAAATTTCATCAAAATCGGTCCAGTAGTTTCGGAGCCTTTTCAATGCAAACAAACAAACAATCAAATCTTTATTCTTTACAATATTATTAATAGTATAGATGTTACCGGCCAAACCCGAATTTAAGACGAACTAGTTTTTCCTAGGCCAAACCAATTAGTCCTTTATGCGATTTAGTACCTACCATGGCTGAGTGATGCGTAGGTTCGGGTTATTTTTTTTATGACCAGGCGAAATGCACAGTTTTTTTGGGATAGTCTTGTGTTTTAAGCACCTACATGGCTGAGTGATGGGTAAGTTAGTGAACTGGTTTGGCCTAGGGAAAACTAGTTTATCCTAAAATCTGGTTTGGCCTGTAACATAGATATAAAAGTCTCGTATCATGGTGTTTGTGTACGCACTCCTCCGTTCCGGCTCGACCTATTTTTATGTTTTTTTTTTTGTATATTTGGTAGGTATGAGAATAGGTTGTAAAGTTGTTGGATGTGGCTGGTTTTACCACATCTTCAGCGAAAAGGGAAGATCTTCCGCTGGTGTTCGCTTGGGGACCGCGCCGGAAATTTCATACCACTAAAAAGAAAAAAATGTTATATGGCGTAACAACGTTTGCTGGGCCAGCTAGTATGTATATAAAAATGAATTATGGTTCGTTAGACTCGCTAAAACTCAAGAAAAGTTTTACCGATTTGGCTAATTTTGGTTTTAAAATATTTGTGGAAGTCCAAGGAAAGCTTAGAGGAAAATAGTATTTATTATTATTATTTAGACAATTCGGGGCTTTTTGAGTCACTGCGATCTATTGTGACTAGACTCCAACCTCCAAGTAAGCCCTATTAAGGCCTTACATGCACATTTTTTTAGATAGTGCCGAGCTGAAGGATAGCTGGACACTATCTAAAAAAATAAGATATTCCTAGCTTGGATTGTTTTGATATCGTGTGGGTCGAGAATGTCGCCTTCTTTTGTGAAATTGAGACATTCACAAGAGCACAGGAAAATATTAAAAACAACATATAATTTTGTGAGGATCAAAACCCCGGGTTCATTAAATTTCATAGTTTCAAATTCTAAAAGAAAACTAAATAGCTAAATTATTGCGACTTAGTAAAAAAGAAATTAAAGTACCAATTTATAGCTTGAAATTTAAAATAAACTTAGTGACGTTCCATATAGTTCTGCAGAGCTTCAACCTGACCCGATCTATATTTAGTAACATTTATAAGCTATACCCCAAAAAAGGCATCAGGCAATGCATAAAGTAACCACCAAATAAATTAGAGACCCGTAAATCTATTTATTAGGGTTCGGTGAGGCGCGGCAAATTACAGCTCTAGACCGCAAACAGCGGGGCTCTCGGATATATTCTGCCGTGCGATATCCAGATAATCAATGTTAGAATTTAACATTGTTTTAGGAGCACCTGTAGATTCATAGCTGAGTGATCAATTAGGGTATAATATTTATGCACCATAGATAGATTTTTACTTTCTCGTATACGTAGATTAAAGGAAATTTTGTAATCGTCAAAAAATTCGACCTCGAGATTTTGACGGATTTACACGTATTGGACCTCCCTGAATCCAAAAATACCGTTTTCGGAATTATGTCTGTGTGTGTGTGTGTCGCACAGACGCAGATAGCATGATAATTCGAGTATGCTTTAACTTATTGCAACCAAATTTAACATGCATGTATGATATCAAAATATAAGGTTTCTATCAACTTTTGAGTCGTCAATCACGAAAGTTAAGCAACCAAGTGCGCGGTCGGTACTCGGATGGGTGACTAAAATTTAACATGCATGTATGACATCAAAATATAAGGTTTCTATCAACTTTTGAGTCGTTTCCGGTGTACGAGAAAGTCAAAGGGAGACCACTCCCGTTTTTTTTTTCTTTTTATGTTTGTTCTTATTTCCTAATTAAATTTGGATGGTATTTAACCCTTTGATCAACGCTCGGTATATATCTACCGCGAGAAAATTGAAACAATTGTGTCGGGATTTTATTAATGAGTGAGAGATTAACTGGTCAGCAGATTAACCTAACCTAATCCTATCTAAATATAATAATAGTATAATATAATATATTTCCACGCTCACACCAATTATCTACCCCAAAGTAAGTATTATTAAAAACTTGTGTTATGGATACTAGATAACGAATGTTAATTTTAATCTGAATTTACATTATTAAGTTATCTTCTAGTTTCCTAAGTAAGCACATTGTGAACATGTTAGCTTAGCTATCTGAGCTCAGTCAGGTGCATAAAATTAATTGCCCACTGTCCAGTGACCGAGCGCCTGTTCAATAGCAGCGTATTAGCGTGTATCAAAATATTATAATAAAAGAAAATAATTATCTTTTGTCCGCATCTACAACATGTAAACTAAATAACCAACACCCTGAATACTGGTGGTTTGGGATCGGCTTCCGAGTTGATTTGAACAATTTTTTTTTTTTAAATCAATTTTCTTTTGAAAAAAAAAAAACAAAAAGTACCCAGAAAATGTTGTACAATATTTTCTGGATACTTTTTGTTTTTTTTTGGATTTTTTTTCAAAAAAAAATAGTTATTTTCAAAAAAAAATTATTGGTATCAACTCGCAGGCCGATCCCAAACCGCCAGTATTCAGGGTGTTGGTTATTTAGTTTACATGTTGTATAACTCACGAATGGTTTTTTTTTGTCATCAGTATTTGTTATTTTTTAGTTTCGTACTAAGAATAGAGGAAATGATATTCTTTGAATTCTCCGTTGGAATTCGTGGGCAGCAGCACTAAGAAAAGCTGCTAGGATAAAATATTTTCGCATTTTAAGTAGCATATTTTTTTATGACTACGCTTCTGAATTTCGACGTTTGAAATGTAGAGGTTCGTTGGTTTGGAAGTAAACGAGTAGGATATACACCAGTTCGAAACATCATGGTAGTGAAGCTTGAAATTTCGAGGAGCACAAATTGAAAATATTTACATGACAGCCGAGTTGCCCACTGCTATAGATGGTCCCTCGTTTGCGTATAATAATAAGTACGGTACGGTAATAAAAGGCTGTGCCGTAAAGACGCTTCGTCTTTAAAAAACAAAATAACCCTGAAATTACCCATCGTGCAGATACCTACTTAGTTATCTATATTATGTGAAGGCGCGAATAATAACATGGCATTTAATCACTATTCTTCTTCTTTTAAATTAATGGCGATCGCTATACACATTTCGCCAATGTGAAAATGTACTTAAAGTAACAGACAATTGTACGGTAGATTGGGTTAAAAATGGAGTCTCTCTCTCACACGTGTTTTTACAACACGAACTCGGGTGAAACTCTTAATCACTTTAACACGTTTTATTAACAAATTATTGGTAACACAATTCTAACATGACAACCACAGTCTAGTTAGATCGTTCAATGACGCGACGACCACAGTATAGATAATTAATAGCTATAGCTATTCAAAATATCAATGTAGGCACAATTATCACGATCTTCGCTATACTACTAATACATTGAACCCTCCTTTAAAAGTCGGTTGCTGTCACGGGAATATTTTCAACGTTGCGCACAAAAAGTATTCCTCGAAATTTCATACTTCGCTACCATGAACTTTTGAACTGACGAACATTGCAATTACATGTCGTAATTCAGTAGTAGTTCCGAGTTACTTCACCACCTTCTAAGTTTATGTATTGATATCGAGGCTTCGAAAAATTTCTTCAAACACTGTCAGTGCTGACATGGTTCTGAAGATTTAAATATTTTTTTGGAACCTAACAAACCAGTAACATCAGCTGCAGTAAATTAAAGCTCCTGGTGACCGTGAGCAGCCGTGTCCTCATCATTAGCTCCCGGGGAAATTATTTACCGTACTGAGGTGTTGAGGTGAGAGTAATTTCCTTTTCAATATATGTATTTGCATTCTGAACAAAAAACGTCTTGTTCTAACGAGCTAGAACGTGGCACGTATATTACTTAATTTTATGTTATATGGTTATTTATCTTAAGCCGCTTCAGAGACGTTGGATACCTATATGGATCCGTTGTAAAATAATTCAATAAAAATAAGATCGAAGACACGCATTTTTAAAAAGTGGAAAGAAAATAATCGTAATCTAAGCCTCATTTTACTATCAATAATCTTCAGAAATAAATGTAGTCGAGTTTAGAACAGAAAGAAAGAAGATTCGGTAGATATTAGTGTTCCTATTATAGAATACCTACCCATGCTAAGGTCATTTATATATTATGGTGTTATCCAAAATTCCAAATACTAAATTTAATTTTGTTTCGCAATTATTTTGTCTTACTTTGTCATTTATATGGATAGTTATTTGTTCAACAAGTGAGCAAACCTATTTTTTGCAGCGAGTGCCGACTTTAAATCACGAACCAGCGAAGTAGTATATAATTGAATAATGAGTGTAGTGAGTAATTCATAAAAAGACTACTGAGCGCAGTGAGTGATTTAAAGGTACGAGACAAAAAAAATTGCTCTCGTGTCTTCTTTTGACCTCTCCAGCGAGAAAATTGTTGTAGTTGAGAAAACGAAGTTATCTTAAAAATTATTATTGAAAATTAAAAGTAAGATTACTAAAATTATTCAGATTTAACGTCTTGTTCATAGCTCGCATTAAAAAGTGTTCTTGCTTCGAGATTTTACCAAGCAAAAGAGGCATTTTGGTGCTGGAGAGGTGAAAAATATTTTTTCTACGATTTTGAATTTTTAATAACACCATACTGTTTATGATTGTTAGCAGGGGTAGCTGTATAGCCCGGAGACTGTTCGGAGACGAGGCGTATACTGTGCGCCGTTCCCGAAACGTCCAATACAAAGGGCTGTGAGGGTACCGATGGTTTTAGTGGGTATTCCCGGGAGAGCCCCACACACCGCACTGTCAAGCCCTCAGTGCGGTAAGGTCTCTAAAGGATTTTCCATCAAAAAAGGGGTAGCTGTATAAATATTAGCGCCACCAATACATTCTATTTTATATCTCCTTAATCAAATCAATTTTGAACAATCTGAATATAATAATAATATATTTTCACGCTCACACCAATTGTCTAGCCCAAAGTAAGTATCATTAAGAACTTGTGTTATGGATACTAGATAACGGACATTTTTTTAATATACATAATATTTTTAAATATCTTTATAACTAAACTTAAATTATTATAAACAACCATGACTCGTCAACAAAAACTCGTGTTCATCACACAAATATTTGCCGCTACCAGGACTCGAACCCGGACCGCTTGATGTGTAGACAGCTATACTGACCACTCCACCAAGGCGGCGTCTCCGACGAATCAGTGACGATCTCCTTAAATGCGACCTAAGTTTATTAAATGATCATACCACAACTTTTTATTGTTCCGTTTAGCTTTGAAATAGGTTTTTGTGATAAGTGGCCGCTTTTGACATAAACCCATTTTTTTCTCTCAATGGGAGAACGTCGTGTGTACAGTCGTTCAATAAATATAAGGCGTGTACTATGTGATCGTGGCCGTTTTACATTTTTCAAAATTGATCTAGTTTAGATTTATAGAATTAAATGAAGGTGGCGCTAGTTGGCTCGAGACAGCTCCTTAACGTGGTATTTATATGGTTGTGTAGCATGATATTTATTGCAGCCACAAATATCAACAGATACAAACATTAACAATAAAAAACGCTACCTTATCGTTAATCATAGGATAGAATTGAAAGGCAGAAACACAGAAAATGATGGACGACAACGATGAATCATTTTATAAGTACGTTCTGATAGAAGCAATACCCTTGCAAATTTCTGAGCTTTCAAAGCCATATTAAAGTAATTCAACGTAGTTGGGATTAATAAATACAAAAGGGTCAATAACTTTTACGGATTTAACTCGCGTGTAATTAGATTTTACATATTTTAAAATATGACAACCTACATCTATAGTCATCCCGTGACCAAGAACGCTGCAAAGTGTTACGAAACGTCGGGCAATAATAACAATACTTATGTAAAATCGAATTACACGCGAGTTAAATCCGCAAAAGTCAAATCTAAGAGAACATTACAAAATGGTCATTCATATTCCATCGTACATCATCACCATGGGGTAGGAAGTGGGATCAGGGTTGGCAGCCCAAGAGTGTCACGTCAAAGTTGCAAGCGTCTATAGGCTAATGTGGTGGCTGCTTACGACCAGGTAGGTCGTATGCTTGTCTGCCAACCATTTAACATAAAAGAACAATCAATAAATGTTTTTAGACAAACGTAGTCCTAATAGAAATATATAAGCAGTCGTAGGTCGCCAACACGAGTCATTGCGGATTTATGGGTTAGTTGTAGTCAGCATTCACCCGTACCAAATAGTGTACGGTTGAGAAACACTTTTAGCGTAGTGTAGTACGCCCTGCGACCCATCGTTGGGGTCTAATGACCTTAGGAGGACTACTCGCATAGTCTGGATGCAGGATCACCAAGATCGAGAACGGTGCCGTGACATGAAGAAGTCCTAACTCCAGCGTTACATGTGTTTGTAAAAAACATTAAACAAAACTATTGTATTTTATTTAACGAAATTAAATTATCGTACATAGCTCGACGCTTTTACGGTGAAGGAAAACATCGTGAGGAAACCTGCACACACCTATGAAGAAATTCTTAGGTTGTGTGTGAAGTCGACCAACCCGCACTTGGTGGTTGACTAAGGCCTAATCGCCCCTAATGTGGGGTAGACTCGAGCCCCTCGGTGGGGACATTATGTGAGCTGTTGATGATGATAATGATGATGATATATTTCATTAGATTTATCTCGAGAAATTTTAATTTTATTACCCGGTCTGATATTTTGATTACAATATTCAAATGTAGGTATAATAAGCATTTGATCGCCTCGTGGTAAAGACACCCTTGACAATCAAGGGAAGATGTAGTTGGCAGCATACCTATATGCCAAAGCCACAGAAGTCCAGAAGCAAAGAATACCTTTAAAAATTGTATAGATACCAGTCCTTTTATTAAGCAAGCCTCGCGAGTCAAGGGTTCTGTATAAGCTTAAGTTACCAAATTCTAAAAATAGCTGGTCGACTACGAAATGTGACTCTACATCTTAATTATGATGAATGAAAGCAGCAATTTTCTCCGTATTATACATTGCAGCGATTCATCTTCATTGCTTTCTTTTTCATTAGAAAGATTGAATTTATTTCCAGACCAATGCTTTGTACACGTACGTACAGTCTACAAAGAAAACTACTCTTTATTGCTTAACTTTAACCCTTCGCGGTAGAAACGAGCAAAATTTTTGAATGGCAAGTAGATTTACATAGTCATACATAACTAGGTCGCCGTGTAAATACGGAAATCCTAAGACAAACTTTGAGACCTAATACATAGTTGGTTCCACTTAGTTTCTTGTTGTGGCGTCCAACCTCCTTATCTAAGTCTATAGCTGGACTGATGGACTGGAAAAAATGATAAAACGACTGGTTTCTGCGATTTCAGAGAAAAATAGTTGTCTTATTTATATTTTATTCCATGCACGACAACAAGTCCGAACTTCTGGAATAAAAACTATAAAATTGAAAATTTTATTTAACCCCCGACATAGGTTTATCCAACAAAGAACCATCTCGATCACGTCAGCTTTCAAACAAAACAAACGCATAAAAATTGGTGCATTTAGGAGCTACGATGCGATGCCACAGACAGACACACAGGCAGATCAAACTTACAACACCCCTCTTTTTGCGTCGGGGGTTAAAAATTAAGTGATAGTGCACACGTGTCCCGTAGGTCAGAGGCAAGATGGGGTAAAAAGGTGTTGGAATGGAGATCGTGGGCTGGGAGTAGGAGTGTCGAACATTAAGAAAAGTGGCGCGAAAGCATTGGATGCGGAAACCATAAGACCGAGTTGAGTGACGTGCTAATGAAGAGATCTATGCTGAGCAATGGATAAAATTAGTTTGAGAAACAAGAAGAAGTACATCATTATTTGCCTACCCTGCTCCCATTTATAGTTGGGGTCGGTGTCATATGTTTTGCTCTTCCAGGCGGGCAGTCGTCACCGCAGCTTTAACTCCTTTCTTTGCCATATCATCTCTCACACTAAATCTATCTAAGAAGAATAACATAATACGATTTTTTTACAGGAAGAACTGACAGACATATAAAAATAGAACTACAAAGAAACGTTCTTGGCGATTGCGGCTAAAGAGCCATATAAATAGACATATTATTAGTAAATTATAAAGACTTCTAATTTTGCTCTCTCTCTCTATCTATCTATGTCGAAGAAGGATATTCAAAGTCAAAGTCAAAATGTCTTTATTCGTTTAGGTACAATTTGTAAACTTATGAAAGTCAATTTTGATGCCATCCGTTCAAGAGGTCTACCAGAAGGCCTTGTTCTGAGAAGAACCGGCAAGAAACTCAATAAGTTTTATCCTCTCTTTACAGTTTTTAAAGTTTTGATTTGAAAAGAGTCATAATTCACATGTTGAAATTTTCGAAGTCATAATAATAATTAATCATAATAATATAAGTAATAAAATCAAGAGTAATAATTAAACTTACAATAAAAAAATGTGATTTATGACTTCTTCCCTATATTGGCTTAAAATTTGAAATTGTACACATATTCTGGGAGTAGACGGCGAAAATGACGCTGTAAGTTAAAATTCATTATAATGTTAATGGAGACACCATTTTCAACAATTAATGTAAGTCAGCATTTTTCCGTAGTAAGCTATTTATCGTGCCACGAGCGCCCGCCGATGTAGCTCTTATTTAATTTATATTTTATTTATAAATTTATATAAAACCGGGAATTTTATTATTTTCACTTCCCACATGAGGATTGAGATACAATCGAGGCGGGGGTCGATCAAAGGATCTTGCTTTACTCTGTGACCAACATCTTGGTGCTTTACGCGCGTCCCACGACCATGCCGCAGGGAGATCTTCCTTTTATTTAAAATGCTACGTTATTTAGGAAAACATAAGCCTTAAGATTAACCCTTACGGATGGTTATCATAAAATGCATGTGGTTTTTTTTCACTTTTCACGAGTTCAATGCCTGGCTTAGCTGGCGATTTTTAAAAAATCTGTGAATGCAGTTCTACTTATTATTAAAAATAAAATTACTCAAATCTTCTTGCAGTAAAATATCCTATGTTCAATATTTAATATACATACTTTAAATACGTGTTGCATGGTCGTGGCACGCCCTGAATATCACAGTTAACAATGAACACCAAGATGTTGGTCACAGAGTAAAGCGACGACTCAATATTTATAGCAATTACTCTTATCCAGTAATTATCGTTGTTTCTAATGCAGATAAGAGCACAAAGAGATTATTTGGGTCACCAAAACTAAAGTGATTTACTTAAAACATTCGTTCGTTTCAAATTATGCCTAAATACTTTATGCTCTTAAAAGTTTGAAACAACTTAGAACTCAACTTAGAATAAATGACTTAAGTTTCAAGAAGATATTAGCATTTTTCAGGTCGAATTTGTCGTTTTGTCTTTGAATTCTAGAATCCACAATCTAATTTAGGTCCCTTTATTTCATTTATTATTTTCATTCGCTTTGTATAGGTATATTATTGCTGTTGTTAGCGCTTGTTGTAGTTATAACAAAGTCACCAACAAAATTAAATTTCCTGATAAGAGTAAGATACCTAATGACGTATGGTGTTTGGTGCGTAATTAGTGGTTATTGCCAAAGGCCAAGCTGGAACCTTACTCCCTAGTAACGTATATCCAAGAAGTGCTAAACGTGGATAAACTTGCGCTAGGTAATCGTCGTAACAGCCTGAGAACAAAATATGACACGCGTCCTTTTCGTTCCGTTATTGGGCAAAAATGTAAGTCGTGGCTTACTTGCAGACACATATAAAGCCACCATGATGCCTTAGTCTCCCAAGCTGAGAACATAAATTAGGGGCCAAAATTGTTCATATCAAAAATGGCCCTCCGTGCCTTTGGAGTAGTACCTGGGGTCGGTCGCTACCGCGACATGACTAACTGGTAAGTACCTTGACATTCGAAATGTTACGATACTTAAAATACGATTACTCTATAACGTTAAGTTTTTAAGCTCAATCATAACAGCCTTTGTAATTCGACCCACTGCTGGGACACAAGGCCTCTCCTTGCCATCGAAGGAGGTTTAGGCAGTAGTCCACCACGCTTGCCCAATGCGGATTGGTGGACGGAGTATAAGGTGATCAATACCCCTTTGCTGATCCATTAGTCGCCTTCTACGACACCTACTGGAGTACCTATTGGAGTTTACTAGGTGGTAGACCCATATGCAGAGTCGTCTGGGTAGGTACCACCGCCTTTCTTATTTCTGCCGTGAAGCAGTTGGCTGTGTTTTGGATTGAAGGGAAAGGTAATCAGTGTAATTACTGGGCATGGAAGGCATATCATCTTAGTCCCCAGGATTGCAACGCACTTGCAGTGCTAAGTGATTTACCCTTAACATTGTAAGTGTCTATAAGCGACGGTAACCACTTAACACCAGGTGGACCATAAGCTTGTTTGCCATCTCATAGTATAAAAAAATGTATGGGGTGATGCTATTCTACTCTGCCGGTATCACACGGCACCTCAATATTGGAAGAAATATCTACAACCACAATGGTAAGTAAGTAACTAGGGCAGAGCGATTGATAAGAAGCCCCTTAAATCTATCCCTTGATTCCAGGCACTGGTCGTTTCGATGAAACGGGTAGTTGACATACGATTCAGCCTATTTCCTTTTCCAGACGTTTTCGGCACTATCCCATTCTGCGTTTATGTCATCAACTAATCTGACTTCCTGCTAATATAGGTATTCTAATCATAGGAGCTATTCGCCATTCCAGGCATTTTGCTATTTGCTCATTCTGCTTTTATGACGTCATGCTGAGTTTATTCTCTGCTGACTCTGATTTTTTTGCCATTTAGCTGAATTTTCATTCGTCAGCTTTCATGTTATCCAAGTGAATTGTCTTTAAGTGAAAAAACTATACTGAGAGATAGGCGTCATAATTAAATTTGATACCTATTAAATGCCACCAAAGACACATGTTCTATGTATTTATTCACCCATGTAACGGATTGTATTATACTATCAAGAACAATAGATGCAGTACAATGCGCTGCGCCATTCGCGAATTGTTACACTATCCCTATAATCTGAGGAGATGGACTCGTAGCTCGTTTGTCATGCAAATGTCTCGTGTAACATGGTATAAGATACGTACGGAGAATGAATATCAATTTTATTGTCTGCTTGTGTTGCAATGCAACCAGTTCTGGAAAGTTGATAGCAATAGAGCGCCATGTTTGATACTTCAGATGATGACTGATTTATTTCAATTTGCTATTCCATGCAACGCTAAAGGAAAAAGTATAATAAAGAAATAGGAAAGTAATGCTTGTATTAGGATATTGAATGATTCCTGTTCATTGCAGACTTCTTTCGTAATCGTGATTCGTAAACAACATACGTACTCGTACAATAAAGTCACGCCTATTTTACATAGGAGCAGGTAGAGATCACTTATGCCCCGCGTTCTTCGCACAGCGCGGCCAACTAGTCACCGCTATCGGAGATGACCTCTCACTCCAGACGGTGATCTTCACTATGCTGGAAAACGAAAGGTCCTGGGGCGCAGTGTGCAACTTTTGTGTTGAAGTTATGACGCAAAAGGAAATTGCGATGCGGACCTCCAGGCCAATCCGTGCCGCCATAGAAGGTTTGGACGGAGAAGGCGGCTTAGCCCGCCTCCTTCCCCCTTAGGTGACCAGCGGGGCCCGGGCCCGGGTAGCCCTAACCTCGCATAGCTCTGGTCACCGCCAGTCGTTGAAGTCCAGGATGTCACGGGGCATCGTCGGCCTTCCCTACCTTTTCGGCAGATGAGAGGGGCTCGCCATGGGCGAGCAAGCACCGACAGGGTCGTGGAAGTTTCCGCAAGGGGTCCCATGGCCCCGCCCGGCAGCGATACATCTGCGGCCGACGCGTTCTCCTCGTCCGATGACGGACAGGAAGTGGCTGTTTTCGCGCCAAGGTGCATGTGAGGGACATCGTTTGGTTTTAGTGGGTAGGCTCTGCCTTTAGCAGGGAGAGTCCCCCAGATAACGCCCATGCCACCCCTGGTATGCCGTATGCGTAACGCATTTCACAACGTAAAAAAAGGTAGAGACAACTTGTTTCCACTTGCTACGATCCTTACATATTTATTCGCTCCATTTACTATCATCACAGTGTTCATACATGCTTGGCGATAACATCCAGCCCTATTGACCTGGCCCTTATTCAATACGTAGAGACGGGAGAAATTGTACGGGGAAATTTAAAATGTATTTTCATTTTGCAGTTTTGATAACAACATTAGTATAAACATGATATTAAAAGTAGACCTATACATATTACATCCACAATTTTTAATGTCTTTTGAATAGTACAATTTTAAATTAATACGGCATTAATTTCTCCTAACAAATATCTGTACTTATACGAGAAAACAATTTCATATTCAGATTCATATAAAACAACGTTTACATTGAATAAGTTCATAATGGAAGATAATTCTTTGTCAGAATATATTATTTCATGTTAGACGTAACCAACGAACCTATTTGCCGTATTTTATTTGGGTCACGTACAGGCACAACACAAAGGAGTAGTCGGAATGTTTAATTAAAGAAAATTAACTAAATAAAGATAGCACGCATTTCTTACATATACGTTGTAATTGAAACGTTCTGAATCGGAAACAAAACTTACACGATTTAATTAAATGTTTAGAACGAAAACACTTTCCGTAATTTTCTGGAAATCAAATTGACGGTTATAACTTCAAATATCGGAAATTGATCGATAAGTCAAAAAGTTATGAAATTCGGGATTTCCTTATAAATCTACTTAGCATATAGGTACTTCGTAATTCCCACAAAATATTTATTACTACTAAAAAAATATTTTGTGTGAATAATGAAGTATAATATTTTTTACTATTTAAGAAATAGTATGAAAATATGTACATGGTCATGGTGTATTTTTGTGTGGTTATTATGAGACTTACAACAATATGGAAGCAAACATTTTATTTATGTTGACTTTTGTTCATAAAACACGCAATCAGAATGGCGTGGATCAATAATAAAATAATTTTTATGAATTGAAAACTTATAACAACACCATGCCATATTTTACTGTTAGAAAATCTAACAAAAAAAGCTAGGTAATTCAAAAACTCCTTTACAAAGCTTTTATAGAAATACATGTATTATTTATTGAAAAAGTATAATCTGGTTACAGCCGTTTTATAAGAAAAATCGTCCTCAAACAAGTCATAATTTCAGTCCCATACATCATTGGGAACATTCTGTACAGACACAAAGAAATACTTAGCTAGGCTTCTCAAATACATATTGTTTCTTTTTGTTACTCTAACGAGCTTTATACTCCCATTATATCCCAACACTCACCTGACATCTCGGTACGTGAAAATGTATCGCATCGTATCATCTTTCAAATGAAATTCCCTGAAGACACTTCCCTCTGAAGGTGACTTCAAAATTTAATTTGCTTCATGTTTGTAACGAAGGATCTCTTTTATTCTTTTGGTACATTGATACTTTTATTCGAATATCGAACTGTATTGAATCTTTAGCTCCACCGCGCACTTGTAATTTCTAATAGACCGATAGTTTATTGGTGGCGCGCGTAGTGCACCGACTGTTGAGTAAGATCCAATAAGATACAATTTGTGAATAATGTATTCCAAATAGGAGAAACAATAATAAATTATCCGGTGCATCCATTATATAGCGACAGATTGACAAATTGGAAATTTTCTACTTGCCATTCATCCACCATTAATAAGAAAAGGTACAGGTATTTTATCGTAATTTCTAGTTCTCGTACTAGAACGATCGACCAACTTTTTAGTTTCAGATGCGCGTACGATAGTTTAATTGAATGCAGTGCGTGCGCTCGCATAGTACTTCATGAATATTACGCGATCAACCGATAGTTGTTCGATTGAATAGTAATCGGGCAGTGGCTTGCAATAGTTTGATCGTGCAATTTTTTAAGCGTAAATGCGCTCACCACCATGTATCTAAATACTGATTCTCTGACCGATCAAACTATCAGCCAACTAAAAAATCACAAGTGCGTAGTGTCGCTTTAGTAGCGCGTAAGTAGCACTTTCATTACAAAACGCATTTTTTTAAGACATTTACACAAAATCAGCATTGCAATTTAATAAGCAATTTCGTATTCCACAAATCGCACTTGCCATCGCAGCGTTTCAATAATGTACCTAAATTGCACGAGATGGAACAAAACTGCTGTGTCAAAAGGGTAAAAGGTAAATTTCATAACGTGAAAGATACTTAAAATAATAGAAGAATATTACTCTTAGGGCGCAAATACATCAGATCGTTACGGCGCCTGCGGCCTACCAAGCCAATCTCACCTTCATTACTTACTTCATTCACTCACTCGCTTTCTGTTTTGATTTTTATGTTAGGCACATTGACAGCTTTTGAATAATACATTTAATCATTTTAAAACTTTATTTTAATAACTATAAAAAAGTTTAAAAAAAACTGTTATCTGACTACGGAAAAAAGGAATGAAAATAAAAAGGAAGGGTTTACAAGGTAAAATTGACTCCACCTTTTGTTGAAGTCGGTTAAAATAGAGCCTATGTTACCTGGACCATAATAAAATAAAAATGTGAAATCAAAGTGAGTTCTTACAGAATACCACGGCTGGGTCTTATTATTTTCTAACTATTTATAGTTCGATGAAACCATTATCTTGATACAAGTTGCCCGAAGCAGTCGATAACAAATTACCCAGTTCACTTTTATACGGCTCCGTGGAAGCGAAATAGTTTAAAAGCAATATGAAAATAATCAACGAGCAAACAGAAATAAAGGGGATGCAAATAAAAAGCTAAAAGAGAGAAAATTGCGAGGCGACCTACTACTTTATTGAAAAGTGTCTTAAGAAATATAGCTAAGACTCCTTGTATACGAAAGAAACTAGGAACATTATAAACCACAAAATGCATGCATGGACGGAGACACGAGCAACGATAACTTTAGTACCTACTAAGCCTCGATTACTCGCGTCAAAAAAGTATACCAACACTCGCGTTGGGTATATTTAACCCCAATATTCAAGTTGAAATTAAAATATTTTTAGCACAATAAGTTTAATATTTGTTATAACATTTTAAAAGAACCAACTTTGTACTTTAGGATAACAGTATTAATATTTCTCATTCCTCATTTTACTTATGGTAATTAAAAGTTCAATCGAAAGAGGTTAAAGGAATTATTTAGTTGCTACATTCACCACAGGTTATGATGGAGTGGTCAATTGGCCATACCCCAAACGTGATCTCTGGTCACAACCACACGGCTCGGAACAGCACCCGTGGCTGATCCAGGGCCAGAGGAAATATTTAGGCAACTACACGGAGCTCCGGTTCATTGAATTTGAAAATTGCGGAGATATAACACTTCAAAACCTCACTACGGCACTACGGTCAAATATATCCCATGCGAGTAATTAAGGGATTAACCATCTTGTTCAACTTGACATCGTTACCTTCCCTAAGGCTTTTAATATACAGTTCAGTCAATTAGAAGAGAAATCCACATCCACAATTACGCCTAGGACTTTTTTTTATTAAAAGGCCTAGCAAACGACCCTTTTCTAATGATGGTATGCAGAAGTGGAGACCTAGGTCAAATATAGCTAGTGCGAGAAATAAGCCACCGCGCTAGCCACCCTAACCTTGCCGGCTTGCAAGGTGGTTCTTACGCCTCTTTCGAATGACCCAGGGTTGTAGGGAGGATTTCTTGTTAGTGCGACAAAGAAACGAATTGCCAAATTTCTTAGTTCGCGTTAAAGTGGTAACCACAGTTTGTCGGTGACACCGTAAGCCAGCACGCGTATTCCTTAAAAGGAAGGGAGAGAACTTTATAGGTTTTTACTAAAAAACTACAATGTTGTTCATTTGTGACGAACCAGGGGGCACCGGTTGTCATCCTTAGAAATTTATTTTGGAATCTTTGCAGGATTTCAATGTTGGAATAAGGGGCTGTCCCCCAAAATTGTATTCCGTAAGTCCAAATCGGCTTGTTTTATTGCCTAGAGCAGAAACCTAGTTAGGGCCTAAATATTCACTGATAAACATTATTTAAAACTTTAAGTTAATCCCAATAAATTACTCATCATTTTTGTCCAGCTAACATCTGCCTTAGTAAGCCTTAGTAAATAGGTAAGCTGCTTTACTTTTCAATTAATCATATTTTTGAAAAAGAAAAGTTTGGTCGCTCTGTTGCTTAACTTTACAGTCTTAAAGTCATTCATTACGACAAAAGGTCAGAAATTAAGCTTAGAAAGCCCATTCTCAAATATTTACCTCTCTAAATTATTTGTACAAATTTTCTAGGGTGAAAGTGACTAAATTAAAAGATGATATTTTTCAATTTCAATCATTTATTGCTTTCATGTTGTTTACATAATAATATGGTCACAATAATTATGGTATCATGAACCCTGTAAAGGTACCGCATTGTCCACATAAAAGAGATTAAAAATAAAAGTTTGAATATTGATTAAAAAATTATCAATATAATCCACTACAATATGTCAATATAGTAAAAGTTAGTTGTAATTAAATACAGAGAAATTCAAATAAGTCGGGTCAATTAATGTCCTTTTATAATGTCAGTTAACCCATTTAATACTACCGTCGTTTTAAAACAGCAAAAGAGAACAAAAAATATAAGATAAGATGTGGGTACTTTATATTATTTTTATTCATGCTAGTCAAAAGGTGAGCGCTTTTGCAATATTATTATGCATTACAACTCTCTTTGAGAAATTTCGTTTTGTGTGTTATTTACAAGTTAATTCAGATGTTTACAATGATGAGTTTATCAACATAAATAGCGATGATTGTTTTCACAATATGTGGAGATAATATTGTAAATCGTAATTCTCACACCATATACTACATGTAAATATCAAATTCTATTAGTTTAGAATTTTTAGTCAGAAGTTATAACAAAAAAGAACACGCGTTGTTTAAAAACGCCAGTAGTATAATGTACTACTATAGGCTTAGCACCAGCAAACATTCTTTTATTGTCCTTTTAGGTACAAATTCGATCTTTAAAGCTTCATAAAATTATGGAGGAGTTAGAAAATTATTATGATACTCCTTTACCATTTTTTTTGCACATATTTTGACGTGACAATTGCAATGTAGACGTTACGGACGAAGATTCAGGTGAAAATTATTGTGTTGTTGAAAAATTTAGCTGGTTCCCAACTTCGAGCTCAAAGAGAAATTCACTACAGTTCTTTAGATGCCACTGCATGAATTGGCAAAACGACAGCAGAATGACCGTCAAGAAACAGATGACAACATATCAAGCTATGCAAAACTTTCAAGTCTTAAAAAAAACAATCTTATTCCAACATAGTTCATAGGTTCATAGTCTATTAAAAAAACTGTCAGTTTTTAGTAGTCTCATCTGCTGTTGTGTATACTAGATATCATCGTCATCATAATATCAGCCGAAAGACATAGGACTGCTGGACATAGGCCTCTGAGTTAATGGACTGATTTTGATACAGTTTCTTTTGTTCGAAATCTGCCGCGATAAAGATGGTTTTTGGCTATATATTTATGTCATTGGTTACCTAAAATGTTCTATTTCGTAGTTTTTATTTTATAATAGATCGTTGTGTAAAGTCCGAGTTGATTTTTGTTTATATGATACCAATTTTGTATAGTTAACTTTATTACCATTACGTAAAACCTTATTTTAGTTGTCAAATAATATTATTTATTCGGTGTAATTCAGAAACTGGTTCCAAATAAACTACTTAACAGAAATAACGCAAACCCCAAGTAATTTCTGTTACATGTTGTATAATACTGTACTAGTAATATTACTCATTAAAGCCTGGGTGTTCTAACGTGAACATTGAACTATTTTGGCACATTATTACAGTACTGAACAGTTACCGAATACCCAGTAAAATACTTGGTTTGCTAAAACTTTAGTCTATATTTCTCCCCTTTTCAAAATCCTCAAGTGAATTTGACATATCCACCAACATAATACTAAGCCTATCATCTAGTTTCTACCCACTAAGTTTAGACAAATAAATGAAAAAAAAAAATAAGTGGTGGCACTAAGGCTGGTACTATAGAATGATTCTCAAGAATCAACGCCGTACTGAGCGTCGTATGTCTCTATCACTTTGTGCTTGATAGAAAGTGACAAACGATTCTTAAGACATGATTGATGTCTGAGTGTGGTTCTGTAATACGGGCCTAAGAGTGGGTCACTCATCCAAATAAGATCCATAGGCCATGGGTCTAAGGAATACCCACTTACTTAGCTCAAAAGCTTGTTTCAAGTTCAGTTTTGAATGATGTTAATCCATTACAAATTATATTATTATCATCGATATGAACCATAATTGTTGCAAACAATGACTGTTCTATTCTATTCTAAACTCTTTATATTCCAAGGTTGAATCTGATGGTGATTCCACGTCTAAGTTTTACATAACCCCGTTCGTAGCACTTAAAGAAGCAAGAAGCACTTCTCTAACACAAAAAGTTACTTGGTTGATATTTCCTAACATCTTTCATCTAACAGAAATTTATCATGTCTCAAGAGTTTTGTATTTGTTACTACGTACACAGTAAACTACAAGAGGACGCTAAAATATTGAAAACAATTCATCACCGACATTATACTGTGCATGATTACGGTTTAATTTTCTATATCCCGCAGATGTGGTCCCTGTAATAGATGAGACGCGCTGTCCTTAGTAGAAATACGATCTGGAGTTATGAATCATTTAAATAGCGATACTAATTAAACCCTACATTATGAATGGGAAAGCATAACACAGCTGTATAGTCGCTACGGGCCTGTGGAGACCTAGATAGTATATATAAAGGCGGGTCCAGATATGTCTCATTTACTTGATCCGATCAGCGTATCCATATCGCCGACGCGTATCATGATCGCATATGTAGACGGGTGATGATACGCATTATCATGATACGCGATATCGATACGCCGTTATAAATATGAAATCTGAAGATGCCATGACTTCCGAGTACACGAGACATAACACCTTCATTCATGACAAAAGAAACGAAATTTTAAAAAAAGCGACATAACACCTTCATCCACTCGTGTCTTTAAATAGTTAAAGGACAATTTGGTAAACATAATTAATGCATGCAGTGTTTGCATATAAGTGTTTGTGACAATTAGTTTACTCATTGTATTACTTTCATTTCTGTACTGTGAATGAAATATTGTACACAAATGTTGGCAAGCCTAAATAAATAAAAAAAATCATTAAAGGTGATAGGTCGGTCAGTCTGGACGCGTTCATGACTCACTCGCGTTGCACGCTCGGTTGCGATTGCAAATATTCGAAGTCATTATGTGACAAAAGGGTGAAGTTTTTGTATTTACCATTAATGTGTTGAAATTGATCTCTCATGAAAGCTCTTCCTCCAAGCCCGTTTCTGATTCTAAATAATTCCGTTTGCCACTAGTCTTTGTTTTAGTTTTGACCGTTTTCTTAAGAATATTGTGAATGACAATAAAATAGGCACAAGAAATTGCTAATTTACGTACACTTCAAGCAACGGCGACGACATGTTTAATCGAGAGCTGACACAGAACTTTGATACGCCATCATGACTATTGTGAAGATACGGATACGGAGCAAATCTAGGCGTCCACAACTTGATACGGGGCTTGATACGTGATACGCTGATCTTATCGGCCAAATGGCACATATCTGGATCCGCCTTAAGTAGTTGTATAATGCCGTGTGTTGACGGCAGAGTAGAATAGCATCCTCCAATAGGTGTCGTAGATGGCGACTAAAGACTAATGTAACTAACCCTTAGCTGATCGCTATGGGGCATTGATCACCTTTTACTCCGTCCGCCAATCCACATTGGCCAAGCGTGGTGGACTACTGCCTAAACCTCATTCCATGATCCGACCATATCGTCGCCGTAAATCTGTATTTAAGTAAGCTCTTGGCCTTTATTTTACCTGAGGGCACAGACTGCGTTCAACGCAATTGCTTAGCGAAAAGGATATATTGTATGACACTGACATAATACTGAGAAAAAACCATGGCGACCAGATAGCGACCGTAACGTCCAATGTTAGAGTTCACGTTGTTACTAGGTTGTTACACTTGTCTAGGCCTCCTGATGGTAGGCGATGATGAGTAAGGTGTAGATTCCTGGTGGACTAGCTGGCTAAGTGTTGGAACACAATTGCCATAAAAAAAACTTCAACACTATGTTTAATGTACAGTCAACAGCACGTCGGGCTATACAAAACTGTCAAATTTCACCAAACGATTTTCAACCTAACGCTGTTGAATATAAAGTGCATAATCGATTGGGAAAATTTGACAGTTTGTGGTAACCCAACGTGATGTTTTCTGTACCTACACCAAGTGTTTGTTCTTTTCTCTAATTCTGGGACCTAGGTCGTCTTTCAACGTAGTTCTATAATCTAAAGTCGGTATTGAACTATAACAATAGCAATAAAAACTTTGTACGACATATTCGTCAGCATTTTATTCTCAACGTGGCTTACTGAATATCAGCAGCCAGCAAAAGCTGATATTAAACAAAGATTAAGCCGTAAAATATAGACACAAAGGGGTTTAAAGGTAATAACGTAGCTAGATACGTATTTGACCTAGATCGTTTGAAGTGGGGAGACATTTTTGGTTATGCGATTTTAATCTTCTACTTTATTTTTTTCTTACATTATTTATGGTGTCACAGTGTTTGCTGATGAAATCCAAGTAAGGTTTTAAATAATACATAAGCTAGTAATCAAAACAACTTACCTACGGTATTTTTATCTCACGAACGCAGTTGAACAATGACTGTTTATGTACACATACGTGCACATTGTGTGTGCGTCAGTAAGGAGTGCCAGTGCCGTCATAGCAGATAAAAATGCCGTCCCTACGTTATTTTATTTATGAGTGTCAAACTACATTAGACTCTAGACAGACGGGCTGCATTTCAACTGCTAAATTGGAGTCCAATTCCAGAAACTGCTCGCTGATTACAGGCTACCTGCAAGGTCGATGTGAGCCGACATGCAGGATACGAAGATGTGTTTGTATAATGTACTAGCTGTGCCCGCTACTTCGTTCGCGTGGATTTCCCGTTTTTGCAACAATTTTCATTGATGCTCATTTCCTATTGGTCATAGCGTGATGTTATATAGCCTATAACCTTCCTCGATAAATGGGCTATCTAACACAAAAATAATTTTTCAATTCGAATCAGTAGGCCTATTCCCTAACTTTATTTGACAGTTGAAAGTGATGATCACGGAGTGAATTACACATCCATTGCTGTTTTACACGACACGCTATTATGACAGTTGTCGCATAAAACTGCAATGGATACGTAATTCGCTCAGTGATCATCACTTTCAACTGTCAAAAAAAGATAGCGAATAGCCCCCCAGTAGTTGCTGAGATCTTAGGGTTCAACCAAACAAACAAACAAACTCTTCAGCTTTATTATTAGTATTAGTATAGATTATGTGATTTGGCCATAGATTTGATAATAACACTGACGTTTGTAGATGGACTATGAATCGATTAGGCGAGAACAAAATGCACCAATGTCTGCTATTTATTACAGTTATTGCTGTCTTTTCTACTTGAATAACAGTCCTACTTAGGCCGCCTGCGTGTACGTGAAATGGTCTCGTCTATTTATCTCGCTCTAATATACGCTTCAAAGTACTCTTTTGCTTTCAGATTGCCGATCTACGGTTGTCTATATCTATTTGGATTTGAATAAGCAGCTGTTTCTTTCACTTACGTTCTCGTAAAGTGAGGAGAAACAGTACTTGTGAAATGTAGTTAAATTAATATTGCGATGCAGTTCTACTGCTGTTCAGATGCAGTTGGTACTGCGTTAGGACTGCACGTCAGAACTACACACCAGCTGCAATTTGGTAGGCTGAACGCAGTTGCAAATGCAGTCCGCTTGTCTAGAGTCATCTGTCTGCTGGTAAGAAGCAATCTAACTATATCATAATAAAGAATTATAGTCTGTCCTATCCATAGCCACCAATCGATATCGGTAGCCAACGACTACTAACGCCATTTTTATAGAAGCAAACTTTATTCATTAAAGTGATGAACGAAAGTTACGTCTTTGTTAAAAGAAATTTGGCCTTCAGTCACAGATAACAATACGTTTTGTGATTTTTCTCAAAGCAACAAGACCAGGTTTACATTTTTATTTAATTAAATGCTATAAAGTACACAATAACTACAAAATTGGACTGAAAACTGAAAATATGTAAATTGATAAAAGGTGTGGCTTATGTCGAAAATAAATCTCTTCCAAAACCTTTGATAAAAGACATGCTGAGAGTCGTGGATATCGTATGCACTGATACGTAAACCTTTAGGTACTAATAAAAATAGATACATATTATTATATACAATAATAACTTTTAACCGCTGAATGCGGGCCGGGCAGCGCAGGACTCGTGTTGGCGATCCTTGGGGGAGGCCAATGTCCAACAGTTGGCCACCCTCGGCTGAAATGATGATAAACTTTTAACCCTGTTAGTTAAATAAGAATCTAAGCTTATTCGACGCTAACATTAGACCAGTTTTTACTTTGACATATTTTGATTTATTGATTTTACAGACTGAAAATCCCTAAAAACTGATAATCCCAAAAAAAATGCCGTTCTAATGGCAAATCCGTTATATTTGCCGTTAGAACAGCAATTTTTTTGGGAAAATCATCCTAGTTTTAGGGGGTCAATAAATCAGTTCTTGAATAAACAATGATTAAATTAATATTCAACACTGCACAGGGACAAAGATTGCGTAAAACGTAAAATGAAAAGGTTTTCCGAATTTGAGTAATATCCTACATATAATATGTCGAAAATATGTCGAAATTCTACCGTAACAAAGCAAACTGTGGGTAGTTATTTTATTCAAACCCGTCAGTAGTCGTCGAGAGTCTCTCAATTTTAATTATCTTCATTTGATTTACAATCAAATTTCATCGCAATCAGTTCAGCAATTTAGGTGTGAAAAGGTAAGGATCAGACAGAGTTACGTTCGAATTACAATTCAAGTAAGTATTAATATAAATTACCTAACTCAACCTCAGTACTTAGAACTGCCTCAGAGATACACTCAAAGAAGACGATCTTCTCTTGTCTTGCTCCTACCCTGCTCCCAATTTATTTGGGGTCGGTACAATATGTCTCGATATCGACAATCTTAATATATATAAATCTCGTGTCACAATGTTTGTCCTCAATGGACTCCTAAACCACTTAACCGATTTCAATCAAATTTGTACACCGTGTGCAGTTTGATCCAACTTGAGAGATAGGATAGTGTTTATCTTGATAAGTAGTCATTATTTTTTTTACTGCAGATACAATGTTACAGGTCAGTAGTATGAAATTACCACAGCAACGCGTGGCCGGGCAGCTAGTACTGCTATAGATTTAGGCAATCACTACATAGTATAAAACAAAGTCGCTATGCGCCGTCTGTCTATCCCTATGTATGCTTTAAAACTACGCAACGGATTTTGATGCGTTTTTTTTTAATAGATAGAGTGATTCTTAAGGAAGGTGTATATGTATAATACATGCTTATTTACATAAGCATTGCTCCCGTGCGAAGCCGGGGCGGGTCGCTAGTGATATTATAATATAAAGAGGTAGATACGCCATAACCGCGCCGAAATTGCACATCAAAACAGACAACACGTGTTGCCTGTTTGCCTGTTCCCTTAATCGCTTTTGAAACGGTTCACCCTTGTTTGGTATAACAACGTTTAGTCGAAAATCACTTCTTCGAACAACGTTTAAGAAAATAATCACTTTGTATAATATCGATTAACATAATTTTCATTTCATCGAATGTTCATTTGCGATAACAACATTTGCGCTATTGATCTAAAAGTATATTGTTCATTTGATGTATTGTTCGCGAGGAGCGAAGCGACGAGCCAGTTAGGTTGACATGAGCACAGCGCACGAGCCGAGCGAGCGAAGTGAGCGTGCCGCGGAAGCAGCCGGCGAGTGCCAAAAGCTACTTTAGGGCGTTTTCACTGAACTATTACTGAACTAAATATTCGATAATACGATCTTTCGACCAAATCATTATTAGTCTAGTTAAACATTACGTTAAATAAAATTAGTGCATTTGAAAATTCGGTGAAATGACATTATGTCAAAGAAATAATGATTCTAAATAAAATTCTACCAATTAAATATTCGGTCAAATGATTAATTATGCGAAATGACTTGATTGTAACTAAAATTAGCTGAAACGATTTTCCACTAATCGTTGTTATACCAAACAAGGGTAAGCCTTTTGAAACAGTAGAGAGTACGCGTGTGCCTTCCAGTTCCCGCCAACCGTGTTTATGTAAGCAAAATAAATAAAGCTCATGGAGTGACGTATCGATAGTAATTAAGCCGAAATTATAATTTTTAATGATATTATATTTACGTAAATATAATATCATTGATTTTCGGTTTTATCATTGTAAACAAATATATAGGCACCACGGTTTCTATGGTAATGTGACGCAATGCCATCCTTATAAAATTTTTGGTAATGTAGTGAAATATAAGTAAAATAAAAAAGTGTACATGTATGCATTTCTGGTCATATTTTTTTCTGTTTTGCGAGCGTATAACCACAGGTATAACGTATCTAATACTATAATATTATTGGGTTTGAGCATTAGTATTTTACAGCTGACCGCCTGTCTGACACCAACCCTCCTTGGGTGACTTCTTCTTCTGCTCCTCTTCAATTAAATGGCGTTCGCGATGCTTAAACATTACGCATTTCGCCAATATCAAGTGAAAATGTACATACTTAATAGTTACGGACAATTGTACGGTAGATTTAGGTTAAACATGGAGTCTCTCAACACGTTTTTTACAACAAGAACTCGGGAAAAATTCCCTTGGGTAACTTGTTTACGACTACAATCTTACTACAGCAACCCGGACCACCAGCATAACTTTCGAACTGAGGAAAATCTAGTGGAAAAATTTTCGGTCATTCAACCGAGTACCGCGCACTAAGTAGCTACACTTTCGTAATCCTTAAGACGAACGGAAGACCGCGCGGTGCCATCGACTTCTTCAAACTCTGCCCGCCTAGCATGACCACCGAAACACGATATGATATAGTCATTTATCGCTTTGAACTGTCAAAAATCATTGGATAATGTTGAGGATCGTGGTATAATCCACATTAACTGGTAGCTGGCCACTAAACATCATGCTTGTATAATGTTCTTTTTTAGTTGACAATGTTAATTTGGTATCCATGTAAACGAGCTGTGTAAAATATACCTCTGAAGAACTTCTGGCGTTTCAGATAAAACAACCATCTTGAGTTTCTCCCGAGTTCTTGTTGTAAAAACACGTGTTGAGAGACTCCATTTTTAACCCAAATCAACTGTACAATTATTTTTGTTACTTTAGTTACATTTTCACTTGACATTGGCAAAATGCGTACTTTTAATGCGACGCGACGCCATTAATTAGAATAGATAGAACAACCATCTTGAAATTTTATCGCTAAGTAAGTTTCGATAAAATTTGGACGCAAAAGAAGACGATATCACTTCGAATATATCGGTGATGATCGATTTAAGTATACTCGTATTTATGTGAAGACGCATCTTCAGCAAGGCTTATCAAATTTAAACGAAATTGTATTTATTACTCCCTAGGCCACACTTTTACACCTTCCTCATTCTATGAGTAATTTAAGAGGAACAATTTGGCCTACGGGAAATTCTCAGAAGGGGCGATAAGATATCATTGGTCGCTATCAAGAAAAATACAACCACAAATTGCCTTTCAGAGCTAACCAAAGTCGAAAGGATCGGGAAGTGTAAGCATGCCTCACAGGGTCGTATTTGTGAAAACGTGATAGATACTTGTTTCGAATGACAATAAAATTGCCTACAGCGACTTTAATATCATATTCTTTTTCTTCTATTCTCTTTCCACTTCTGGTATCAGCGCGCCGCACTCGAAAACTTCGTGGAAATAAACATTACTTTTACCGCTGAATAAGCAAATACGGGAGCCAAACTTCGTAACGTTATTCGCTATTTTGATAACATGATTGAAAATCCTACTAATATTATAAACGTGAAAAATTGTATTTATGTAGGTGTGGATATTTGTTACTCTTTTATGCAAAATCTACTGAATAGACATTAATGAAAAATTACTTATCCTAATCCTGCACAGACGAAGTCACAGGCAGAAGCTAGTATGAATATAATTTTAAAATTAGTTTATACTTTTAAAATACTTATAACAACGTAACATGCTCGTTTCAGAGCAATGTGCACATACGCACGGACCGTCCATATTGTAGAAAAAATTAATAGAGATGCGCTTCGCATACAGGTATACGGAGTCGGATAGCCTCTACCGCACGCCTGATCTTTGTCTTTATAGGCTTGAGAGTCTTTATAGGCACCCTCAGACGCACCACTCCCTTCCGACTCGGTCGCTCTAGAGACTCTAATCGGTCTAATACGACGCGGGAGATGCACGCTGATAAATTTCTTGGGTTGTTTGAATTACCGGCTAGAGGACCCACCCAGCTCTTCAGCTTCACTAAAACAAAATTAGTTGGGAACTGGTTATGGAAGACGACGCATTGAGCATTACCCTTACAGAGCAGTGTTCATCAGTGTGAAACGTCAGTGCCTCACGCGTACCCGGTCCGGGCGCCCGCAAAGACGATCGGCGAGACAGTATACATTACTCTGTAACCAGCCTTAAATCACTCTTAAAGGTTTTCAGGATGAATGTTTTGTTTTAAGTACGTCGGTATATTAAAGTAACACAACCATAATTATGTTGATTCTTTTACCTAATACCTACAAGTCTTAATTATGATGTTACGTAGCCCTAAGCTTCTTATTTTTTAGTTTTCTAACAAGAAACTAAACTTTACGCTTCCAATTATTCATAGAACAATGAAAATTAGAGCAGAAAACACAAAATTGAGTTTTAATTACCACGCGTACTCGCAAACAATCTCAATTTAGGTAGATAGCCACAATTATGACATTTATTTGTAATTCATCAAATATTATATTCGCCTCCCAAAACACGAAAGAACGATATAAATGATTTGTCGCTTTGTTCCAACTAAAATTTATCTCCCAACTTTATCGGTCTAATCCGACCAAACTTACTACAATTACGAAGGAAAACATAACTAAGAAGAGCATTAGTTTCAAAACTAATTTATCTTATCTATATTTTTTTCTAAAAGACCCGTGGGAAGTAAGCATATTGGTCCACCGTAAGTAGATGGATCCTGTTCACACGACGTTTTTTTTAAAAGAACAGAGAACGCGCGTTTGTGTCGATACATAATTTTTTTTTAAACACTGCCTTCAAAACTAAAAATGGAGGAATAAAAATTTTATGTTTAAAAAATTCATATAGTTTTCTTGAGGTCGGTCCCAAATAAAAGTCACTACGTTTATTCCAAATACTGAGGTTGGCACCGACCTCAAAAAACATTTAGATTTTGTAAACATAGAATTTTGATGTCTCCGTTTTTAGTTTTAAAGGCGGTTTTTTTTAAAAATAATTTATTTTTTGCTTTTTAGTGTTGTAAGTATAGAAATTTTCAGGAAACTATATCGAGATCTTTAAGACAAAATAGTTATAAAATGATAACGATATCATTGATGTTAATTTAAAAGGCATTATTAGGGATAACACAAAAACTAGGTACTCGTCAGGATGTCGAACATGGTCCAATTTAAATGGAACCACCGACCACCTGACAAGCACCAGCTTTCAATCGTTAAAAGAATCTTCAAAATCGATACACTTAGTAAAGAATTATTATGAGGTAAAATTTAAAACCTCCTTCTTTTTTTGAAGTCGCATAAAAAGCAAATAATCTACTAAAAAGGTGCAGAGTACGAGCGTATTAAAAGCACGCGTCATTAAAAATGCTGTGTGAGTCCTTTACCGAAGTAACATAGAGATAAACCTGCAAAAAATTACATCCAGTGTTAATATGGCAGTCATCATCACCACTTGCCTGCACTGCTCTCAATTTTAAACCAAATCTAAGACGGCTTCAAATAGCATCCACATGCTTCCGACTCTACGCAGTGTCTACGCATATCTTAGAACACTTCGGTCACGCTAAAGAAAGAACGGTGACTACCTCGAGACGCCCATTACATACCTGGCAATGTAAATGAGGAAAGCATCGTGGACACAGCCCAATTCATTAGTGCAATCAGATCCGCACCGCTCTTTATTCTACAGTTCACATGCCTTTCACATCGTCGGCGACAGATACAGATGGAGAAAACTGATGCAGAGAAAGTGATGCAGAAGGGAGATCACGACCCTCAACACTATAGGAATATGACGCAAGGAGGAGAAGGTTCCGCCTTAAATCGGGACTAGCATAAAACTCTGCAGCTTGTCTCAAGCGAGCGGTCCACTCAGCCCCATTGCACACATCAACGAGTTTGGTTATATCTTTGCGCAGATCCAAAGTAAGCAAGACTTAAACCACCGAGGCTAGCTTGAAGAAAACCTCGATAAATGAGTGGTGTTTGCTATATTCATGCTGTCACTGTAAAATCTGTAACTACAGAGTACGAACTCCAGGAGGTAGATGGCTCCACAGTCGTGCGTTCTTCGTAACGATCATAAAAGCTAAGCTAGTTCACGGTTAATACTCAGATGGGTGACCGAAAAATTCTCAACTCGTTTTGGCTCTGTGCTTTGGAAGACACGTTAAGCCGGTGGTCCGGCAGCTGTCTAAATATAGCAGTCACAAACCCAAGGAGTGCTGTCAGACGGGGCGGCTGGCTGAAAAAAAATAATACCAAAACCTATAACAATGGCTTATTCCCAGAGGTCCACGATCCTATTGTTCCTCTTTTCCCACCGGGTTTATAAGAAATAAAAATATATTTTAAATATTTCTTAATGCATTTTCCACCAGGTTCACGAGATTTGTACAAAGTACATTCAGTGTAAACAATCTATTGTTAGAACGAACAATATATTGACAGCAATACATATTGAACCTACCCCAAATAAATAAGGAGCAGGATAGAAGAAAGATTAAGTACGAATTTAAACCCCTTTTTGAATTCTTTTGTTATACAAAACGGTCCTAAAAGGGCTATGACCTTTAATCATGTTAATTTCTGCGCATAATCTCCGAACACTGTTTATAATTTGTTCTTAGTATCATTAAACTTCAAAATACATTTTTATAAAAGCAACAGACGTAATAATTAATTTCCAAGCCCTTGCAAACGGGTCTCTAGAGAAATTTCATCTGCTAAGAAAATTAATTGCAGTATAATTACGTTGTTTGAGATTTACTTTTTACCGTGATAATATGAGCGTCATAATTAAAGTCGATCCCAGTTTTCTCGTTTTTTCTAAAGAAAAGTTTACTGTGTGGTTTTTGTAGGAAAATGTAATAGTACTTTTAATACAACTTTTATTAGGTCTGCCTGGAAACGGCTTTCTCCTATGAATTTATTTCTAAAAATCAGGTTTCAATATTTAAAACTACCATAACTAATATTCTTATTCTTATGCAAGGGGCTGTGACTGCTGAGACCGTGTCTTAGACTTCGGCCCTATAGGATCTTTTGTGCTTCTCCTTTCCTTATCACCTTCCCCGCCAACATCGAAAACATTTTGTATGAGTTTCACGATGTTGGCGGGAATAAGGTCTATAAGGTCCTCTGGTTTAAGGTAACCTAAGCCCAGGACCTTTAGTCGCCTATTGGCTAGAGCATCGCAGTCACATATTATGTGCTCCGTGCTTTCTTCATCCTCACCACACATTTTGCAGATGGGGTCATCAGCTTTGCCTATTGTACACCATGTGTCTTTGAGGCAGCGAATTTGGGTGCTGCTGATTCTTCCATAACTATTAGAATCGATGCGAATTTTAAATAAAAAATGTTTACATTGCGTATTTAAATAGTAAATTTTCAATTTTAAATCATAAATAATTTGGGCTACAACTTGAAATTAAGTGTCATGCTTAACATCACCCGTTAAGCTCCGATTATGTTCCAATATAAACAAATTGGTAATCTTGCTCGCGAATGATTAATCGTTATTTGCTCAAATGAATATGTCCGGTCACCCGTGTCAGGTCATTACTGCTTTAGACAAATGAATCGATCTGGTCTCCACCGGTAACATGTTTGCGAGTACTAATATACAGAATATATCGGGCGATGACGATGAAATTTTAATGATAAATGTACCAGAAACATGTTGAATTGGGTTTCATTCAATATAAAATTATGTAACATTTAATATAGTTCGTAAAATAGTTTTTATTTTACGAACTATTATTTGATCATATTAAAAAAAACATATCATTTCTAATGAATAGGGTTTTATATACTTTTTAAAAAATATCTGAAACGTATTATACCAATGTCAGTAATAATAAATCTCTATGATTATACCTTTCAAATGTTTAAAAAAAACGATTTGAGTGTAGTTTGTAATAGAAGGTAAAAAATAACATCAACTGACTGCACTAAAATCCTAACTAATATTAAAAATGCAGAATTAAGTTTGTTTGTTACACTTTCACACATAACCCACGAAACCAATTCTGATGAAATTGGGTATGGAGATAAGTTGAGACCCTGGAAAGGACATAGGTTATTTTTTGGCGCGGTAACTGCAGCGAAATATCGGATAATTAAAAAAAACAGAGGTACGTGGTATAAATCCCGTGTTCTCACATTTAATCGATAGTGACCACGTAAGTTTAAAACAATACAAATTATTTGGATTGTTCATTTTTCATGAAACTTGAAAAAAATATACTAACGGGCCTCTCAGGCCCCCACGTCGGAGAATACGTAAAAAAATCACGTCAGTAGTTAGAGGTTAAAATAAGCTAATAGAAGTGTACTTACAACTCGATAGCAGCCGAACAACGATGATTGCTAAGAGGTATTATTAGAATATTTTCAGAGAAGAAAGCCTTTAATGATACTTAATCTGTGTTATGTATTTTGGGAGTGCTACAATGTGTGTACAAAAATACTGAAAGCTTCAATATTAAATTTTATATTTAGAACATATTTTATAAATATGATCACAAGCAATCGATTTACAACCGTATCCACAATTCAATTAGGTCTCTACCTATGAAATGAACGACTCTTACTAACATACTATTAACGTTAACGTTACGTTAATATCTTCCATTATTGGATAAAAAAATCTATTAATTGAATTTATTTAAGAGTGTTTTCTTTTATCTAAATTAAAATAAATATCATAGTTAAATAAATTGGCTATTTCTTTGAAAAAACATGTTGAAAATGCTTTTTTTGTTTTAATTATAATTGGAAAACTGCAGACCTTTTTTTCTGACCGACAGTTTATTTACAAATTTCACAACAATGACATTTTGAATCACTGACGAAATAAAAAAAAAACGTTAGTATGGAAAAATGTTTTCATCAAAAAAATTCAAACAAAACCGCATTTTCATAGGTAGGTAAAGACTAGTAAAGAACTATAATTGAGCCAAATTCGATGTACGATAAATGTTTCCCTTTCACTCGCTACCTTTCTTGGTTTGTATACATCTACAACAATTGGTTGTCGAATTTTGTTCTATTGATATTTATGTTTCTATTTTATTCAACGACTGAAAATCATTTAAGTGATATTCGTATTGATGCGTTCTAAAACCTCAGCATTACAAAAACTTTCATGGAAGACCCTTTTCACAAACCAAATTAATTTAAAGGTAGAGATTATAAGGAAATGCACTAGCATTTGTAGAACAAGTATTTTTTTTAATTGAATTTCTTCCAACATTTCTGTGATGACGAAATTAAATTAAATTAGCTGTGTCTCATAAATTTCTAAAGAGGAACATTACACCCACACGCTGGTGCATTGCGGGCCAGTAATATAATTACTGTCCGTAATTGTCACACACACAGAGCATTTTTTGGTCAGCTATATCACTTTGCCCTGGAATATTTCCACGGAACTGAAATAAAAATAAAATACCATTTCTGTGATCCCCGGTGCCCGTGCCGCTATGCGCCAACCGCATGTGAAAGGTGGACGTATTTTATTTTTTATTTCTCTATTCTCATAGAACTTTTTAGCTGAATAATATTTAAAATACTTGATATATTTGAAAATCAAAGCAAAAAGTTTTTTTTATTTAAGTGGACTTTGATAAGTACTTTTTTT
Organism: Elophila nymphaeata; assembly: GCA_955850985.1. NCBI lineage: Eukaryota > Metazoa > Arthropoda > Insecta > Lepidoptera > Crambidae > Elophila > Elophila nymphaeata. The sequence continues at coordinate 11,108,524 of OY039070.1, forward strand.
AAATCGTCTAAAAGCCACCACCAATGCTTCTCACGAAAATAATTATTTGAAGTAACAATTTTTATATGCTGGCGAAAGAAACTTCACATAATGATTTATAGACACCATTACAGCTAGGTATATAACAAATAAATGCAAAATATCACCAACATGTACACTATTACATCAGTAAATGAGCTGATATTATTCTCACACATTTAGATCATTTATTTATATATTCATTTATCTTGTAGTATGTAGTTTTTTTATAATTTAAAGTTCGCTTACAAATAAAACTGAGCAGATCACAAATCATTTTATGATCAAATGTATGAATGTAAAACTAAATGTATAATGAGTTTTAATAACTAAAATGAATATTTTTGGTAAACTACTTTATTGTTTGTCTTCCTTTTCAACTGATGGAAAGTTAGTGTCACAACACAAATGGAGCGTCTATTTCCTATGGCCGTAAAGATGCCTAGGTTGTATAGTCTAGAAATAATAGATAAAGTGAAGCGTCCGGGTGTCTCTAGTAATGCCGGATTTTTTCTGAAATGAAGATCATTTCGTAGACATGACGAAATTAGGACTTAGTAGGTTATTATTTATTCATTATTAAATAGTATGTATATTACCTACTGTACCTATGGATTATAAGTGATTTTATAACTCATTAAAGCAACCACAAGCAAGTTTGGTCACAAACATGAGACTACGAAAAAGTTATATCCGTGGGACCTACAGAACCTACGTCTACAGGCACTACATTTTACACAACGACTATCATGACACTCAACTAACACTTTACGTAAAAGTCACATGTTGAGTAGCCTCTCGATTGTTGTTCCACAATACATAAATTTATTGTTCCTTATAAACAATAAACTATCCCAAGGGACAAAATAAACACAAGCAAATTTTCTATCAAAAAATGTTGACATAGATACGATTTATGAAGGACGTCAAAAGTGTAAGTTTATACACACAAATGTGTATGGAAATTTGAAAACCCGGCCGCAGACGCGGAACACGCTGATAATTTATTGTGCCCACCAGTTGACAAGATAAATGTTTGTTTGTTTGGTCCGTCATTGTCAAATGGCATCCATCAGGCCGCTTCCACGTACAACGAATGAATTTATTTTGGTGAAACGTGAATTTGCGAGTTAGAATTCATTGTTATATTTACATTAGGCACAGCTGTGTTCAATTAAAAAAAGTGAAAAAAGAGTGAGAGATAAAGAGTATTTTTATTGGACAATATATCTATTATACTAATTGATACTGGATGAAGCACTTGGCCCGGTGTTAAATGATGATAAGTCAAAAGATGGAAGCAAGTTTTAACCACTGAAGGCCCAGAAATTTTATCATTAACTTGCAGAACAAAATAGGTACTATTGTTAACACTATCATATATGTATTACTAGTTATGGTAAAAGCTATCAGTAACACATGTATTTTAGATAAAATCAATGTATGTATTGTTTTAAACTTACGTGGTCACTATAAATTAAATGTGAGAAAACACGGATGAACAGTTCATCCGTGACCATGGTGCATGACACTGCGCCGAAATGTTCCGAATTTTCAGATTTTATAATAAAATTCATTTCTAACGAAACATTACAGTTAAAGTGACTGGCACTATAGCTACAACCTCAGCTACAAAACAAGATGCTTATCGGAGAAAGAGCGAAATAAAAGAGAGATGTTTGCCATAAGAATATAAAATGAGCTCACAAAACGGTTTCACTATCAAGATCTTCTTTTTTTAAGAATAATTTGTGTATAATATAGGTTTAAAGGTATAGAAAATGAGCATACGAAAAATAGCGGAATCGCACTAATTTAGTTATCATACATACATTCTATTAGCTCAAATCATTAAAAAACTCAAAATAAAAAACTCACTTTATTTAAATAGTATTTCTTAATTATAAATTAGTTATAAGTTGTTTTTTTTCCAAATCGTCAAAAACGCTACCACCGTTTCGGGTAGAAATATATTATTTCACTTATTATGCTGAGACGGAGAAGAAATGCCGAAAGAATCTCCACGGTCTACAATTACGTAATGATTTTAAAATATTATTACAGGCCAATAAATATCTCAAAACATCATCGCATTTGAATCATTTATATAATCATGTATCTTGTAAAAAGTTTTTCTACATAATTCATATAAACACATTAATGAACTAAGTAGGTAATTTAACTTTTGATTCCCACCACCATTTTGTGTTAATTCTAAATACATTCCTATCAATTTAGGCTACTCTTTTCCATCAGCCCTCATCTTAAGGCGACCCAAGCAAGGAGCTTATATATGAGCTGTCCGCGTATTACGCCGAAAACTGAATCTACAACAGCGCCGTCGGATTTGACTTTAGAAAGAAAGAAAGAAAGAAAAGCAAATTTATTTTAACTCAGTCATGAGACACTAGATGCAACGTTGACAATTAAATTGACTTTAAAAAATCCGTCGAATAAAACTAGATGGAAAAATCCAAACAACTCTATTTATGTAACAAGATAAAAAGAAAGATGACATAGTGACAAGAATTGAAAAAGGGATTTATATAAATGTGAAGTGAACGGTGATCTGGGAAGATATAGGTGGATGATGATCGATCAAATCGAAGATGTCTTGAAAAAGAGCCAGGTCTAAAGTTCTCGAAGCCGCCGAGCATGTATGAGAGCTGCGATGAGATTGGATGAAGCGAAAGAATCGTAGCAGGTGGAAACAAATGATTTCTGCCTACTACTATGGGAAAAAGGCCTCACTTTATGTAAGTATTAATATCTCAATACTGAGCACGTATCGAACAGCATTTCCTCTTTTTACTATGAAAAAAATTTACGCGACATAAACCACACCGAATAACATTCAGGCCGATCCAAGAGCCAAATTATACAAAAGACCGAAGAGTATAATCTGCCATTATGCTTAGCGTTTGTGGACTATAAGAAAGCCTTCGTATCTGAAGAGACCTGGGCCGTGCTCCAGTCACTCCAAAGGTACCACAAAGACTATGGTTACCCAAAGAGATATAGAGAGGGCTATGCTCGGAGTTTCTCTGCGTGATCACATCAGAAATGATGAGATCCATAGGAGAACCAAGGTCACCGACATAGCCCATAGAATTGCGAACCTTAAGTGGGCAGGGCACATTTCGAGGAGGACTGACGGCCGCTGGGGTGGAAAGGTCCTCGAGTGGCGACCACGTACCGGGAAAGGTAGCATTGGTAGGCCCCCCACACAGTCGACTGAAGATTTGGTAAAGGTCGCGGGAAGCCGCTGGATGCGGGCAGCGCAGGATCGATCGGCTTGGAAATCCTTGGGGAGGTCTATGTGGCAACAGTGGGCTGAAATGATGACTATGACAAATAGGCGATGGACTACGGTCCGTATTCATTTCACAGCCGCTGTTCCGTATCGTTCATAGTAAAAAAAAGGGGGCGTTCTCTTTTGTGTCGTAAACTACTAAGCTCTTGCATTTTAGAAGAAATTGTAACTTTTTCTAAAATTGCTATTTTCGTTGGTCGCAGGTGACCTATGTGACAGTGTCATCAGAGATTTTTAAAAAGGGCAGCCACTTATGTATCCTTGAGCCTGTAGGGCGATCTTTCCCTAGAGCATCTTGTCGACAAGTTTCTCCGGTGATCCTTCGCGATTCCTATGTCAATGTTGCCTAGAGTCTCTGAGAGATGACAGCCTCAGCTTATGTGGGCCGAAAGAACTATAGCTGAATAGTAACAAAAATATGCGCCATATAAGGAGATATATATCTTTATTATTGCAAATACAGTATATTGGGATTGTTGGGGGAAAAGCTTAATTTCCTGAGACCAACAATAATATTTGCTAAATTACAATATTTATATTTTCATACGTAACATGGCAGCTGTTATTATCAATAAACATTGGAAACCTTATAAATTTAGTATCCTTCATTTCTTGAGGAACAGAAAAACGTAATGTAGACATAGAGGGATTTTTTTTTCTTTTAGGTAAAGTTACCATAATTTATAATAAGATATTAGATTTTATACAAAGATTGAAAAAATTAAAACTAACTAAAATTCATTAACTATTCGTTTCAGTTACATCCATGTTTTTAGTAGGAGTCTAAAGATTTTGACAAATGTTAATGAAGTCAATCATCAAGTCATAAGATCAATAAAGCCTCATTAAATGCATGATTTTATGATTTAATTTCATTTATTTACATCGGTTACACATACTGGTCATGATATACAAGATTCAAGCATCACCATCCCTACTCCGTTATTAATACGTTACGCACGGAGGAACTCGTAAAATTCGCAGTCTATTCGTTATCGTACACACACATATTCTACTAACTGAAGGTTGCTCAGATTTATAGAGCTAGCACTGTTTGTATTTCAAAAACAAACAAATCATTTGGCCCATAATCTGTCAGCCCTAGGCGGTATTGCACGGGGCGCGCCAGCTTTTCTTTAACACTACGCATGAGGTACGCGCAAACGGGGCCTTTATATTTAGTTTTAGAAAAATATGTCTAAAGATGTAGGTTGTCAAATTTTATGAAATAGTTAAATCTACCGTCACTTTAATTATTAATTTGGAGTGTTCCGTTTCACGCAAACGGAGCTCACGGTGTCATTAGGTCTTGCTGTGTGGTGGTTTGCCTGAGTTTTAATAATTTTAATTACTGGATCCCAAGCAGGTGGTACGGCCCAACCATCCTCTCTATTGAAATTTGGGTGTTTCTTTATTTCAATAGCCTCGCGCAACATTCTTGGGATGTATCGACGTTCCTTGGCGAGAATGTGTGGTTTATCGAACCTTATATAATGATTGGGCCCTTCTTGCGTATGTTCACACACTGCAGACTTCGTTTCGCGCCTATGTTTTATGTCAGCTATATGCTCCTTCACCCGGGTGCCTATGCTTCTCTTTGTTTGACCTATATACGAGAGCCCGCAGTCGCAGTCCAACTTGTATATACCTGCATCTTGAAAGGGTATATTACCCGTCAAGTGTAAGACCTAATGACACCGTGAGCTCCGTTTGCGTGAAACGGAACACTCCAAATTAATAATTAAAGTGACGGTAGATTTAACTATTTCATAAAATTTGACAACCTACACCTTTAGTCATCCCGTGACCACGAACGCTGAAAAGTGTTACGAAACGTCGGGCAATAATAACATCATGTAAAATCTAATTACACGCGAGTTAAATCCGTAAAAGTTGTTTTATTTATAATGTGTAGTGCTCGCGCAAATCTAAGAGAACAAAATATGTCTATAATTTATCTGGGCACAGGAAAATTATTTTTGACGTCCTACAAATCGATAAACGCCGGCTGCACGCACGAAAAAGCATGACTCATTGTCACATTCCACCTGAGCTGAGCGTGCAAGGAGCCTGAGCGTTGTTCCGCGCTCTCGCTAACAAGCGTTAAGGAGGCACCATCGGCCTGAAGCGGTGGGTTCTCTGACCGCCTGCTGCCGGCGACGGGCGGTCAGGGAAACCGCCGCCCAAGTGTTCGGTTTGTGAATGACGTTGTCACGTAAAATTATTGTCCATAAACCGACTTTACAGACAACCCATTTTTGTAATTTACAGCGAAGCTTGGGCTCTGATTTCGATTTGTAAAGAAGTATTACCATGATCGGTTCACAATTGGTTAGCGAAAATAGATAATTTGATGTTCCACCGTGGTTTGAAGACTGTATGTCGCGGTAGTTACTGCAACTGTTTTTAATCACCAATCGAGATAGGCATGCATGGTTGTATTAATCTATTTTTGCGAACTGATGTTGTTCTCTCGTCACGTGTCAGTAACGTATTTTTTTCAGCAGAAAAAGCGATTTACTGAAGGAAGAATCGACTTTAAGGAGCTTTTAGGGCTACGAATACTCTTATACAGCATCAGAGTTGCTAGGAGAGGCAAATTATTCCTGGTAGATATCAATAATATCTCATTTCATGAGACTCGCGGTATCGCAATCACTGTTGATATTAATCACTAAATAGCACAACCAGATAAGTCTGAAACGATGGAATATTTTAGATTCTCTCCCTAAACCAAATACCCACAACACAGTCGACGCAGCGGAGGGAAATAGAATTCATTAAATTTTATTGGTTCAATTAATTTACATATAGAGCTTTACGCACTAAGGGGTAAGTAATTAACCCTCATTTATAACAACCATTCACAGTACTAGTTTTACGTCAAACGTTACTGCTTCGTAATTTGTCTGAATTTTGTGCGGAATACATGAATTTATGATTTATATCTAGTTTCTGAATGTTGGACTTCTTGACTTTAAAATTCAAGATTTAGTAGCAAAATTATAGTCAATTAAAGAATAATATTAAACCTGACAATAATTTCAGACATACTTTTATATAGACAAGGAATGACTTTAAAAGTAAATAAACTAAAATATATTAGACTAGCTGACCCGGCGAACTTTGTACCGCCTAACAATCGATCCTTTAATTATTTTTTTTAATACTTATTCTGCTATTCTAGGCCCGGTGTCCCGAATAGCAGAAAAAAGAAAGTTAATAAGTCAACAATTACATAATGTAATTAAAGATTTTTTTTCAATATTTTTTTTTTCTCCTTAAGATCGATCCACGTACTTCAAGGAATATTATAAAAAAAGAATTAGCGAAATTGGTTCAGCTGCTCTCGAGTATTGCGCTTAGCAACACATTCAGCGATTCTTCTTCGATTTTATATTATAGATTAGGCCTATACCTTCGTAGAAAAGTATGTCTTATAAGGATAGAATAATTTACTTACCTAATAATTTTATTAGATTTTGGTACATTATTCACTCATAATTTCTCCTAAGCACTCAGGTTTCTTTTTGCCTTTATTCTTAAATATTTATGATCATAAAATAATCGGTTCAGGAAACAATCTAAAAATATCCACCTTTATGACACATTCAATTCGTCGTATTACCAGGGGCTTAAACAAGTGGCAATCGTTTCATAACGATAAGGTATCAAAATTCGTCATCATAGGCCATATTGATTGGTTATCTACAGCGTCTTAGCTTGCGCTACCAACTTACTTAGAGCTACGATTGGCCACGTGATTTAACGGCGGCAAGTCAATCCCATACATTTTGTTCTTGTCAAACTTCACTATCGTTCCTATTTGTTACTCGGTCTACGGGCCCTGCTTTCCTTTCGGTATTCGTCTTATACAATCTTTTAGCCCAAAGAGCTTATTCGTAAAAACTTAATAAGCTATCTTAGTTCTAACGTGTTCTAACTTCTTCACTTTTCATGCGGATGACAGGAACTAAACACGTTATAAGACTTTCGTAACTCCAAATAATTATTAGGTAACAATTTTTTATCATAAATACTTACCTAAAATTTTCGTCTTTGTCGAATTGAATTTCTAAATAGATTGTCGAGTAATTATAGACTGAGAGGTCACGGGATTTTTCATAACGATCATGGAAACGGTTAGATTTACTTTTATAGTTTGTAGAGTAGTCCCCTAATGTGAATTATGTCGGTCTGGCTTCTCTCAGTGGTTGCAACTTCGAGTTATATAGCTTACAAGAGGCTTCATCGTTGCGAAAAAAAAACGATAACAGAAATGGTCAGTTTTAGTACTGTTGGCGACTGGCCGCCACATTGTCTATACTTTTATAAATTGAGTTTGACGTTGATGGCGGTTGCCTAGTTACCTTTGTTTTTTTTCAGTGTTTGATATTGTCTTGTAAATTATATCGAAGTAAAAGTGTTACCAATTATTCTCGCGTCCTTTTATTTAATTACAGTCCTCTTCTCGTCCTTTTCATTGGTCCTTCTACCTTCAGAACCTCGTAACACTTTTCTTTCGTGTTGTAATTTGCAAGATGGTGATAACTCGCAGAGCACCGCTTAATGTTGGTGCTCCGGAGAAGTTCGGCGCGACACACGTCGTGAACACACCTTCACGTTCATTATACGACGTCGCACCGGGCTTTTCTGCGAGTCCGTTGAAAGTCCAAGTTTCAGGTGACTTGGAACGACAAGCTCGACGCTCTCAGCCCCACATCGGCAGCGACACGTCGCGGTCGGCGGCCACGGTCATGGCTCGCAAGCTGGCCGCGCACGTTCGGTTTCAACGCCGGGAGCTGGAGCGCGCCCGTGAGCTGTCACGTTTGGAGCGAGAAGTTGAGGAGATGGAGCTGCAGGCAAAGCTGGCCGCCATCGACGCTGGAGACACAGATATTTATCACATGCGTACTCGTAGCTTAGCTAAAGCTAATGTAGTTAATAGTTGGGTTGAAGACACCGCGAAGCCTCTTGGCGACGCAACATGTCCGACTAGCCAACCCGTTGCGTGGAACACTCCGTCGGTTGTACCCTGCGTCATAGAGGGAACGTCCTTGCAGCCGCGTAGTGTCGCCCTTCCACGTGACAACGTGGCATTTGTCAACCTGACCAACGCAGATAAATCTTCAGCGCCCGCTATTCCTCAACTCTCCGTAGCTATTCACGCTGTAGCATCACAACCACGCAAACTAAATTCAGAGTTGGTTACCTTCACTGGAAACCCTTTAGAGTGGCCGCTTTTTAAGGGAAAATACAACGACACTAAATTGTTATTTTCTCTAACAGACAACATTTGTCGTTTGCGAAATGCAGTACGCGGCGCCGCACGCGAAGCCATTACGGTACTTCTCCACAATGCAGAGGACCCTGAGGAGATCATGTGTGCCTTGGAGAGGAGCTTCGCGCGCCCCGAGCGCATTGTTCTTCATGAAGCTGCTGCAGTACGGAACTTAATTCAGATAAGTTCAGTAGAATGTCTCAATACATTTGCTAATAAAGTGCGCAACTGCGTTGCCACTGTGATGCTTTTACAACCGCATGAATATTTATATTCCCCAGAGCTGTTTAGTACTGTGTTGAGCCCGCTAACTATAGCGAGGCTGAAGAATTACGCAGCAGATAGAGATTCCGATGTTTCTTATGACGTTCATAATACTCGTAGTATGACGTCATTGAATCTCAAGTCACAGACCATCAATATGACTGGCTTAAATTATAGATATCTTCAAGGGTTGGAAGATGTTTTGGCTCACCACAAGCCGACACCGACAATCAATGCACCTCTGTTAATCAGTAGAGAGACCTGTATGGGTAAGCAGTCTGAGCCAGTCGCCTGTCGAACTTCATTAGGCGGGGTTATATTAGGGGCCGGTAGAGAGATGTTCAATTCTTTAAATTTTTTAAAACATACAGATATTATGAGTGATGAACTTTGGGGTTCTCTCGGCCATCAAGTTATGTCGTCGGTCCCTCAAAGGCTTTTCTCGAAAGTTGGGTCAAACTCGCACTCAACTGTAAATAAGCGTAGTAGATTCGAGAAGCAATTACATTCTATTACCGGTTCATGCAAGTTTACGACTACTACGATATCGTGCTTCCACCGAGCATCGAATCGTGTACTTTTCATGCCACCAGCAATATTTAGTATTGTCACTGAACACCCATGGTGGGATGGTATACACCTTTTGGAATGGAGGAACTATCTCCACGTAAAGTATAAACCTGTGTGGACTGATTTTTTGCTTTGTATTTTTTCCTTTACGTTCGATATAACCTTTTCAGCTCCACATAGGTTATAATTGATTGTTTTGTTTGTTTTTATTTGTAGGAAAGAATTCGATTTTATTTTCTCTATTTACTGTTATAATTTTAAGTTTATATCGCTGTTCAATTAGAAGTGTTGTATTCTTTTTTGAATTATATTGTTATGTAGCGACGTAACGCATTCGTACTCAGCTATATTTGTGTATTTTTATAACACGTGTTGGTTACCAACTATAATGTAACTGATAGGGTTACACATTTTTAATGTTTTTTTTTATCACGTTTGTAAAGGTTTCGTAGCGTAGCCATCAATTCTGTTTAAGTTCCCTCCTAAGATTCACCTATAATTATCTGTGTATCGTAATAATTGCATACTGCAACTTGATAGTCAATTCTTGCGTCCATATTGTTGCGTAAATCCTTTTATTTGTTTTATAATTTTTATGAAATGTAATTAGTTAGTTTAATACATTTTTTGTTCCTTAGCATTTAACGCTGTAAGCAGAAGAAAACTTGCTTGTTAATTGCTAGATGGCTTTCGATCTGAGATGATTTGCTGAAAACGTCCATGGTTCTGCCCCAGACCTGCCGCCTGGCAGCGCTAGAGCCAATGTCTTTTGAAGATGGCCTAAGCGAGAATGCAAGATTTTATTTCATGTGGTCGCCACCGTACCAAGCGTCTTGTTGTGAATTTTTATTTTGAGAGCTGGCTATGCCTTACTCACACGAATGCGTACCAAATTTGCTCCAGTGGTTCGTGTCTAGTCTGTCCATACGATTATCTGCCACAAATGTTAGGTGTGCATAAGGAAGAAAGCCAAGCCTGAAACCCACTGACTGGTTGGAAACGTTCCTGTTGAGAGCACGTGTGCCGTTATTTCATTACCACTCATCTGTGCAGCGTTTGGAGTGGAAGCCGCTTTATTTTCATGATGGCGAGGCGTTGGAATCGCATGGTGCTATACGTTACGACACATTTGGAAGTCTCTGACATTTTGTTTGAAAGCAGATGCCATCGTCAACTTCGGTGCAGCTCCCCCTACTCGAAGGTGCTATCCTCACCACAGTTTCGTCACGTTGGTACCCTAACTCATATTTGATGATAACACAACTTTGTGGAAGTTTGATCAACCCTGTGATTGCCAAATAGAGCCAAGACGAAACTCCTGAAATAGGATATCGGAAAGGTGGCGACTTACATACTCTAGCTAGAGTGTCTGATCACTGAGCACCGCGGCGACGACTTACGAGGAACTCGACGAGAGGCCACGGAAGGCCCAGCAATGTAAACCTGTTCTTCTTTCGTCCCTTGTCGGTCAGTCGCCACAGTAGTATTGTAGTGCTCGCACTAGGGGTCGGGCATGTTGGCGACTGGCCGCCACATTGTCTATACTTTTATAAATTGAGTTTGACGTTGATGGCGGTTGCCTAGTTACCTTTGTTTTTTTTCAGTGTTTGATATTGTCTTGTAAATTATATCGAAGTAAAAGTGTTACCAATTATTCTCGCGTCCTTTTATTTAATTACAGTCCTCTTCTCGTCCTTTTCAAGTACCTATTCGAAGAATAACGTCTCCGCAGATGAAAAACGTTGGTCTGGCGGCTCTCAGTGGTTGCGTTTCAGAGTTATGATGCGCGAAAGTCAGTGCATTGTTGCGAAAAAAAACGATAACAGAAATGGTCAGTTTTAGTACCTATTCGAAGAATGGGGTCTCCACAGGTGAAAAAAGTTGGTCTGGCTGTTCTCAGTGGTTGCTTTTCAGAGAAAAAAAAATAACAGTAATCAGCAAAATAAACAATTAAATCGAACAAATCCAAATTTTATTAATTAAACTTTTATAATTTTATCATCTTTGGGTAAATGCTAAGGCCTGAAGAGTTAAATATTTACTTATTTCCAATATTCTTTTAATTTTTTTTGAGCTTTTTCATTAGTCACATTAAAATCTATACTAAACCACAAAATAAAGTTTTGAATTCAGTTTTTTTATAAATATTTAGCTTTCAATTTAATATAATAAAGTGCATAAAGTATCAAAAATGATACTTGTTTTATTTTCATTTAAGAATTCATACTAATTGACTGATTCAATAAAACTCACATACATAAAATTCCTTTACCTTTTAGCTGTCTAAAAAAATGCAAATTACTCTCGAAATTGTACTTTTTATCCGGTCATGTAATCTAAATCTATTGATAAATATACTTAGAAAATTGAAAATGACGAAGGTATGTGTATATAATTGCTGATAATGCAATATTTTTTATTGATATTTGTATTGGTTGTAACATTTTTATCATGCTCTTGCTGGTGTCAAAAATGATACTCCATGCAGTTAGGCTATCTTGGTTATTGAGATTATTCTTTACGATATTTTCTATGAATTTGTAAGCTTTTGCTTCAATTTTTCAACATAATAACTACAAAAATAATATATGGAATCGATATAGACGATTTGGTTACGCAGTCAGAAGGCAGCAATTACTCGGAAGATGATGCGGTATCAGATGACGTATATTAACTTTAGTTATGAGAAAATTAGTGTACCTACTATCTAACTCGTCAACAATTGCAAGCTGTACTCGAAGATGATCAGATACAGTGCACTTTGGAAAATCATGATCACGTTTTTTATAAATACTTAGCTTGCAATCATTACAACAGCTCATATAATGTCCCTACCGACGGGCTCGAACTTACCCCACATTTTTTTTTATTTATTGTCCTCTCTACATCCTCCTTTTTATTTGAGGAGACTACCTACTGCCCCTAATGTGGGGTGTAAACATTAGGCCTTAGTCAACCACGCTGGCTAAGTGAATGTTGGTCGACTTCACATACAACCTAAGAATTTCTTCATAGGTGTGTGCAGGTTTGCTCACGATGTTTTCCTTCACCGTAAAAGCGTCGATTAAACGTACATAATTATGAATTCAAAATTTGAAAATACATTGGTACGTGGCGGTTCGAACCAGTGCCTCCTGGGTGGGAGACAACGCCCTTACGCACTACGCCATCAACGCTTCTGTGGCGCAGTGCGTAATGATGATACGAAAATTATGTATTAGCTTGCATTGGCTTGTAATATAATCAATTAATTATTGGGTAAAATCACAGGTTCATCATAACTTTAACTGAGATTTATTTATTAACTTAGATAGATTTAACTTAGATCTCTTAATCTTCGAAATGTTCTTCGCTACTTAGGCACGTAGATGAGGAGTCTATAATGTAATAATATAACTGTAAAGTTTGATGGAATTGTTCAATTTTGCATTTGGTTTCATTTGTCAACAGAGCATCGCAACTTAGCTCAAATATGTATCAAATATCTAGATAAATTTAACTAAAAATCCTCCAAGCTATCCATTGCCAATTTAACATGGACAGAAAGAAGAAGACGGCAAATGTGTTCTTCTCTGCTATGCAGGGAACCGACTACCTGATAAAGTATCTGATGTTACTGTGACGGAGTCAGAAAATGACAATATTTCTGGTGATGTCAGCGGTAAGTCTTATACCATTTACGGGTTTATAGACAAAAATCGTTAGGAAACGCAAAGTTTGCATGTATTTGTTTCTTATTAATGGCATTTTACGTATCTAAATCATAAATCTCAAGAGTTCGTGTCCTTATGTTTTTATATAAACATATGTAAAATAATTTTCATATCATCATATTCATATTTTTTTTTATCAAACCTTACAGTTATTTTATCACTAGACATTCCTTTTTTTAAAAAAGCGGCTGTTCCATTGAGTGACTTTGGCTAGGTCGCCCTCTGATCGAAGGGGTATGAGTATTTGCACAGGGTATCTGCAAGTTCGATCTAAAGTTTGCCAATTTAGGATCTGCTTGGGGTTTACTTGTTTCCTGGTACATAGTGACCTATACAAAACCCATGCATTGATGACTGACAAATCTACATGGTGGAAGAAAATGGCCATACTATTTTTGGACTTCATAGGATTCCTGTATCTTCACAAGTCTATAAAGTAAACTCCACCCGTGGGCGATGATTCCCTTACGACTTTTGGGCATGGAATGGCCCTCTTACATTTCTCAGCTTTTTCATACCTGTCACGGATCCTACAGATATGAAGTTCTAGTCCAGTCTATACAGTAAATCCGGGGAGAAAAACATGAAAATAACTGATAAGGAGTTGCTAAAGCTCTAATGTCATCCGGAAAAGTGGTAGAACCTTTGAATAGAATCTGGTCTTCAGAAAACAACATTGACTGCTTTTTCCACCTAAGTTTTGAGCATATAATGATTTGAAAAATAACACAATTTGTGCCACTGTCTGAAACATTTTCACCTTTATTTACTAAATGAGTATCAGGGGGATCCAAATCATGGTCATGAATAGTCATGATTTTCCAAAGTGTACTGTATCTAATCATCTTCGAGTACAGCTTGCAATTGTTGACGAGTAAGATAGTAGGTACACTAATTTTCTCATAACTAAAGTTAATATACGTCATCTGATACCGCATCATCTTCCGAGTAATTGCTGCCTTCTGACTGCGTAACCAAATCGTCTATATCGATTCCATATATTATTTTTGTAGTTATTATGTTGAAAAATTGAAGCAAAAGCTTACAAATTCATAGAAAATATCGTAAAGAATAATCTCAATAACCAAGATAGCCTAACTGCATGGAGTATCATTTTTGACACCAGCAAGAGCATGATAAAAATGTTACAATCAATACAAATATCAATAAAAAATATTGCATTATCAGCAATTATATACACATACCTTCGTCATTTTCAATTTTCTAAGTATATTTATCAATAGATTTAGATTACATGACCGGATAAAAAGTACAATTTCGAGAGTAATTTGCATTTTTTTAGACAGCTAAAAGGTAAAGGAATTTTATGTATGTGAGTTTTATTGAATCAGTCAATTAGTATGAATTCTTAAATGAAAATAAAACAAGTATCATTTTTGATACTTTATGCACTTTATTATATTAAATTGAAAGCTAAATATTTATAAAAAAACTGAATTCAAAACTTTATTTTGTGGTTTAGTATAGATTTTAATGTGACTAATGAAAAAGCTCAAAAAAAAATTAAAAGAATATTGGAATTAAGTAAATATTTAACTCTTCAGGCCTTAGCATTTACCCAAAGATGATAAAATTATAAAAGTTTAATTAATAAAATTTGGATTTGTTCGATTTAATTGTTTATTTTGCTGATTACTGTTATTTTTTTTTTCTCTGAAAAGCAACCACTGAGAACAGCCAGACCAACTTTTTTCACCTGTGGAGACCCCATTCTTCGAATAGGTACTAAAACTGACCATTTCTGTTATCGTTTTTTTTTCGCAACAATGCACTGACTTTCGCGCATCATAACTCTGAAACACAACCACTGAGAGCCGCCAGACCAACGTTTTTCATCTGCGGAGACGTTATTCTTCGAATAGCTACTAAAACTGACCATTTCTGTTATCGTTTTTTTTTCGCAACGATGAAGCCTCTTGTAAGCTATATAACTCGAAGTTGCAACCACTGAGAGCAGCCAGACCGACATAATTCACATTAGGGGACTACTCTACAAACTATAAAAGTAAATCTAACCGTTTCCATGATCGTTATGAAAAATCCCGTGACCTCTTAGACTATTAGAACTTAGCTAAGTTATTTGTTCAATGTTATTTAACTTGTATCTTAAGTAGAAATGACAAATATTTATGTTAATAATCACAAGTATAACGCTTATAACGCTACGTTTTCATCTTACAAAGTATTAATTTATTAAAACGAAATTACTTTCTTAGTTCAATTTTGTTTCTAATTCTATTTGACATGATTTAAAATAAGTATCTGAAATTTATGCCAAATTGCACACCGAAACCACAAATTGTAGTTGGTGTGCAGTTAACGTGCAGTCCTAATGCAGTTGCGGCAACTGCATTTGAACTTCGAGGTATGTTCTACTATAACCATTTTTTTTTGTTGACGGGGAGGTCAAATGCATTTACGCATCGTCCCTGCGGGGTGGTGCCAACCGCAGGGGATATGTGGGACTCGTGGTCCTACATACCCACTAAAAATCCTCCCCGGCCTGACCGTCAGTGCGCTATTACGGGACGGCTCAGGATCTGCGCACGTGAGCGAAACTACACCGAGACCGTCCCAACGCTGCCCGTCTAGGCACTCCTTGCACCAATTGGTGGCCAGCAGCCACTCCACCACCGACGGCTACTCGACCAGCCGTGGTGGGAAAACAAAAACAACTCGACAATGGCATGTGACTTCGAATGACAAGGGGACACACTTGACATCAAAAGCCACACACCCGCTGAGAAAGTTTCCCCACCACATTACCAGGTTCCGCCACGAGGAGGCTTCCCAACCATAGTACTATAACCATAGATTTATAGTTATTGATGTTATCCTATATCAGTCATGTGATGCCGGCAGAGTAGAATAGAAAGCGTGGTGGACTACTGCCTAAATCTCCTTCAATGCCAAGGAGAGGCCTTGTGTCCCAGCAGTGGGTCGAATTATAAAGGCTGGTATGACGAATGGATTCATTTGCTTGACAATTTTATTAAAAAATGTTTCATCAGTCCCGGCTATCGTAATATTCAATGAAAAAATATTTTAGTTCCTATCCACTTAGCAACTCAAGAGCAAAAGAAAGAGCTCCAGACTAATTTTTTACGGAATGAAACCGAGTTAAAAGATTAAAGACACTAAGCTAATAAATCACTAAAAAGGAAAAAAAACAATTTAGCTTTAAAGACAAAACTTCGGCCCTCGTTTTGTTGAATCAACCGTAATTAAGTTACGCTAACTATGTACCTAACCCTCGCCTGGGATATATTTGACCTCTCGGAATCTTATTAAAATATAAATGGCCAGAAGAACACACTAATGAAATTTAGAATTCTGTCCTCATTTTATAATTCAAACATGGACATTCGTTTTCCAATATCGAAAGATATTTTTTCTACTAGCATAAATAGAACATAATAAAAAAAACACTTGCAATATTAAGTGTGAATCACTTAACACCGCAAGTGCGTTTGCCATCCTGGGGACTAAGATGATATGCCCTTCATGCCCAGTAATTATTGTATAATATTTTTAATATCAAGAACGTAGGTGCCGGTACTAAGCGCTCCCACTACTTGCCCGTGGTCCACCGAAATAGTTTCTTACAAAGTTCAAGATATATATTAACAACTTTTCGGACATTTAAGCTAAAAGAATCGGCATCTTAAGTACTTATCTCAATTCGTATCTATGATATATGCCACAAGAAATCCGGATTCCCAACTTGACCAAAGAGTTTTAATCTCGGATAATCCTTGGAAACGGTAAATCCGCTTGTATGGTTAAGCATAGTCACGTTGGAAACAGTCTATC
This sequence comes from Elophila nymphaeata, assembly GCA_955850985.1. Lineage (NCBI taxonomy): Eukaryota > Metazoa > Arthropoda > Insecta > Lepidoptera > Crambidae > Elophila > Elophila nymphaeata. The sequence goes on from OY039070.1 coordinate 11,125,517, forward strand.
GTTTGTAGACCTAAAATAATCACGATAAAGCCGTGGCCAAATACATCGTGGCATTTGAGCGTGGTTTCTGTCTGTGATTGGTCAACATTCGTTATTAGGCATCTATCCTTTACGAAACACAAACAATCACAACCGGTTCTAATACATTTAAAACAGCTTCACGGAAACTCAACGTCCTGAAAATGTTGCGGAGTTTTTCCACACCCGATCGTGCTTGCTATATAAGACGCAATTGCGGCCCTGAGTAGAGTAAGTATTGCTCGTAACTTCGGGATGACTTCGACGAGTACTAACTCGATGATGATGATGCGGGTCCAGATGTCAATAACTTATATTTTAATTTTTTTGGTTAGTAAGTCTTGATCTTTTCTGTGTGGAAAATCCATCAAAATCGTACTTACTCGTATACGCATCGTTAGCAAACATTCATTAGATTAATATTTGTCATAAGACAGTAAAACGCGAGAACCTGATAAAACACTCCATGCAGACTTTCTGATCTTACAAAAAAATACACTTTAAAAACTTATTTTAGAACGTATACTTACTACTCTTCCAAGTAGATTTTCAGAAAGCCACCTCTCAGAATTTCGTCTTGAACTCAAGTGGATCTTGTAATTCTCCTTCGCTAAAATGCACATATTATTTCCCTCATTTATACCAACCTGTTCCATCCCAACACTCCAGTTTACCTTATAGAATACATAATCTTAAGTTTCTCTGAAACACCCACACAATGTTAAGATCGTCGGAAAATTTGAGTTCGGAAAACCCAGCTTATATTTAAAAAATCTACAATAATTCATTTTCAGTGCAAGCTGCTTTATTGTGGAATGCAATACCAAAATAACACAAATTCCTTTACCTGTTTACAATAAAACTTTTCCTTAAAAGTGTAAAATAAAATATGACATTGTAATCATCCATTAGCTCATGATTTGTCGATTTCATTTGGTTTTTCGATGAAAGGTTTTCGAGTATTTAATATTCGAGCAAAGAGCATTCGAAAACCATAAAAACAACTAGACTAAATATGTTTGATCGACTCTTGTCAAATTGGTCGACCTTCAAACCATGTGTTAAGTTTGTAATTAGTTTTTGCTGATATAGTAAGTAATATGTACTTATTATCACTATAATTACTAAGAACAATCACTATACTCGCTGTTCTCCCGCCGCCGCCATATAACTGAGCGATGCTGTAAGCCTAAGCCAGCCTCATAGATGTGCTCATAGAATAATCTCTTTTTACACATTTACATAATTTCCAAACTTTATCAATGAGGTTGCCAATTTTAACAAAAATCTAATTGCCCTTTAATTGAGGAGGGAACTCGTTACGTACACAAATTGGATACAATTGTCTGATGGGAAAAGTTAGTAACTTTTTCAATTAGATAATTTCATTGTCCCCACACCGTCGATCGTTTTCATTTTGTACTTGTCATTTTGGTTTTAACAATGTTAGAACTCCCAGACGAAGTGAAGCCCGTTGTTGTACAGAACAACCTCAGAGAACAACAATCGTGTTTACCTACTATCCAATTATTTTTGAACAGGTATACCCAGACCTTATTGAAGTGATTTGAGCAATGAATAGGAGGTTATTAATAGAGTATTCTTAACCATGTGATGCTGACAGAGTCCGTCCACCAATCCGCATTGAGCAAGCGTGTTGGACTACTGCCTAAGCCTCCTTCGATGACAAGGATAGGCCATGTGTCCCAGAAGTGGGTCGAATTATATAAAGGCTGTTATGATGATGACGATACCCAGACAGAGTTTGGAAAAGATGTGTCTCGGTTGACTATTACTACAAAAGGAATTTATATTATATTCTAAACAAAATTAGTGCCACGTGTAGTTCATTATTATGCCTACTAAATATGTACCTCTATAATTCCACACTCACGCTACAAATTATTGTTTAGAATAGAACAGAAAATACAATGATTAAAAAATGTTCTAGAGCTAATATTGATAATAATGATTGTGTTTTATTATGTAAATGAAATAAGATTCTCTCTAAAGAGGGTAGTGTAATAAGCTTACAGTGATATCTTTGCACTAGGGCTAGAGACTCCCACATAACCTAAAGACAGGGTTTATGGCGATTTAACAGTTAAAATTGTGTTAAATAAAATCTTCTGAATTACAACCGAGTACAGGACTCGTTGTTTCTTAAATGTGTCTTTCTTATTATTATATTACACAGCACAAAATATTCAATTTATTTTATCTTATGGAGACCACCAGCTTATAAACTAAATGGGCATGTAACTAGCAACTGAGGCCAATTAGCGGTCTCCTACTAGTATAAGCACACATTATGTACCCCATATTTTTTTTTCAGTCTAGGGAAAATAAGTGACGTCCTGCGAAGTTATACGGCAATGGTCAGAAGACCCGTGTTGCTTAACTTAGCATTGTTAAAGCGCTTCTACGCCCTCGCTGATTAAATTCCACCTCACGTATTCAAGGAGGCATTTATCTAGTGTTTAAAATATCGAAAATATAAAGTTGGAAAACCACCTGTATTCGTTTCGTAATTTAGTATTATATATCTGGTTCTTCTTTTTCTCTTACCAAAATACGTTTTTATTTTTTGCCAGACATTCCGTGATATTTCATAATTATGCAAATGTCGTACTGATTCTAAATAAAGTACCCGGTTTATAATCGCATCGAGTTCACTGAAACTTGTAACTTAAGCAATTTAAATTTATTCTGTCTCGAAAATTTTTGATACTTGAAACAAGTTGGCAATAAAATATAATGTGTCTCATAACTTACTTTACCCAAATACTTTTTTCGTTTACTTCGTAACAGTGTTTTAGGACCAAAATTGCTTTGGTGAATAAGTACATAAAGATTTATGAAATTAGGGTCGCTTATTACAACGGCCGAGGCGCAAAAAGTTATCTATAATTGTGTAAATTAAACAGCTGCGGAATAAGGTTGAAAATTTATTGAAGAAATTTGACAGTTTTGGAAAGCCTGATTACCTGTTGTCTGTCTGTGCGTACTTACAAGTACGTAGTTATTAGTGTGGTTATATAATTCCAAAATCAATATTATTAAAATATCTTCTCGGGTTTTCAAATAAGATAAAACGCTTATTCACTTACGTAGGCGGGTACCAACGTCTTTCTTGTTTCAATTTAATTGTTCCTTGTGTGAGTTAGTTGAGTTTGCGACACTCGGACTGGGTAAAAATTAAGCATCTTGTTCGATCTCCCTATTTCGAATAGAGTGGGTAGGCACTTAGGAACTTTATTTTCACAGGAAACTTGATTCCTCAAGTATTACAGGCGCTTATTTTCCTATATTACTAACAATAGCTTGTAAGCAATACTGTGCAATGACTAATATACTAGATTAGCCCAGTATGTCATTATAAAGCATTGCATATAATAAAATATTGTTATTTAATTGAGCTTCTGTATGCCTTTATGCTAGAATATAATGAGTTAAAGTTCCATATTTCGAAGGTGTAATATCGTCAGTGAGCTGAATTATAATTCCAACAAGTTTATTAGCACAGTAACAAAACAGCCTAGGTCATATCAGTAACATAATTATTACCTATCACTGTCTATGGCGTCCCACTTAAATGAGACAGAAGATCAAAGGCTCATTGAGATGTGTCTGTGGGCAGCTTTAAAGGTGTTCACGGTAGACTGGGTCGACTCATCGAAGCCTTCTCAGCGACCTTTACGCGCTTCAAATGTAAGAAATGTTCATATAATAGCTCCTAAACATTCGATGTAAGTATAAAATTCCTATATTATTGAGCTAAGATTAATATTTCTCTTACCCTGCTCAGCAGTAGGTATGGTTTTCTTGTTATCGACTGTATTATAAGTTTTGGCATTATTTTTTTATGGCCTGCATGGTACCAACCCTCCTTGGGAACAGTTTCTATCTTTCTACAGGGATTATCAGCTTAACGTGCCTTCCGAAGCACGGAGAACAATCGAATTCAATAATTTTCGATCACCCATCCGAGTAGCGACAGCGCACTTGGTAGCTTTGCTTTCGTGATTTTTACAAAGAACGCACGGCCGCAGGTTCCATTGAACTCCTCCTCCTTTTGAAATTGGATTAGTGGTACGACAAAAACAGGACGCAAATTCGCATATCCACTTTCAGCAGACGGAAGCCAAATAAAACATACTTTCCAATCAATTCATCTTAAATATTAATTAGGTTTTTTTTGTTACTTGGGTGGCAGACAAGTAAACCTACAGACGTTTGCAATACTGACATGACATTCACGCGCTGCCAAACCTAGTTCCGTACCCTGTGCAATTCACAATCTTACTCACCAACAGAACACGACATCACAACAATGTAGTGTTATTTCTCTGTGGTCTGTATGGGGCTATAGGACTACGCGACCTACATATTTCGCGACGACTAGCAAACATTCCGCCCAAGAGAAGACTGGAAGGAGCTGTGTAAAACGAAGTGAACTACACAACGGAAACGAACTAGAAGTTTATAAGTAAGCCGGTTAGCTGCCATTGAATTGGAAGAAAAAGGTATTGTGCTGCTTGTTATTTCTCCTTCCTCATTTCCGAAATCTCCATTCATTTGGATAGTAACGACTATGAAGTTTTCAACAAAGCATTCATCGGCTAACAGTGACTCGTTAAACCATTCGAGCTTAGTTCTTCATTAGTCGACCATCCTGACATATACCGAAAATCATTTATCTGGTAGAATGACGTTCGTAATACCGTAATTCGGTAATACCAAAACCGAGATGAATCTGTATAATGTTAATTTAACGTTTACTCAAAATCACGTAGGAGTATTATATTACAAGTAACAGTAAACTCAATAACGAAATAATGATATTGTGAACAGTACAGACTGTACCCACAAAAGCCTAGTTTAATTAAATTTGGAGCACAGTGTTTTCCGACTCGGGGGCGTAATTTTTTCTATCCATACGACAGAGGTGTTCGCTATTTCTCATAGTCAAAGGAAAGTAACCTTTCTTTAAAAATTCATATCACTTCTCAAGTCTTCAAAACAATTTAAATAATGTAAAAGTTAAATATACAGTTACCGACTGAGAAAAAAAATACTTTAGGTACCACTGTGCGGATAATGAAGTTAGTAATCTGCCAAGACAGCTGTGTACTAAATTCTGCTTATTACAAGCAACGTAAAAAAGTCATAACCTTGTATATGTCTCATTATAAGACACAGACCTTCCTGCATGATAAACACATCTGAAAACTTATAAGCCTTAATACCATCATACTGGTCCCTTAAAGATTGATTAAAAACTGTTTGAACAAATTGTCAACAGCTAATAGCGTTTTGTTACATTTTAGTAAAGTCAGTTACAAAATTATAACTCCCATCATTGGGTAAGAAACAGATCTTATACCTACACTATACTCACATATACCTAAGTATTCCATTTTATATTCGTTTGACGCCGTCGTCGTGGTGAAGTGGTCACTAACGCTGTCTACATATCGGGCGGTCCGGGTTCGAATCCTGGTAATGGCAAATGATGGTGTGATGAACACGTACATTTGTTAACGAGTCATGGTCTATATATCTATTCAATTTAAATTTATTTATATAATATCTAAATTATTATATATGTTTATCCGTTATCTAGTATCCATAACACAAGTTCTTAATGATCAACTCTCAACGTTACTTCTTCATCCGGTCCCGTCCGCGTGTGGCGTCAGCTTTGATTTGGGCTAAATAATTTGTATGAGCGTGGAAATACATTATTATTATACAAATGTAGGTGGCAAAGACACAAGAAATATTACATTTTTCATTTCGACTATGAATCCCCAAACACAAATAATAGATCTTATAAGAATACTATGAAAACCTTAATTGCGTTTCTATTCAAAAAGTAAAAAGTCCTTATTTCCAATTTGTGTGCGTTCCCCCAGCAAAATGTTGTCAAAAACAGTCATTTAAATTATGTAGGTAATTAGTTGCCGAGCTTCTGAATTTGTTGCAAAGTATCTTAAATTAGTTGCACTTATAGTTTTTTAGTTATTTAACAAAAACATTTTCTGCTGGGGGAACGTTACCGCAGCAAAACATTTTCTTTTTTAATGGGAATATTGAAATAAATATTAGCTATATAATTAGTAGTCTAGGCGGGGTAAATGTTGCGACTTATTTGGTGTTTGTTCTTTCTTCGGCTGCGAAGTTATTCAAGATTCTGCTGGGGTAACGTTTGTGATTTTGCTGGATCTCCAAAACGGTTAAGCGGATTCTTATCATCTTTTGTACATGACTACATAAGAATTTGTTTAATTAGTTGCGCTATAAAAAACACCTTTTTAATGCACCGTTCAAAGGTTATTTAATTAAATACAAAAACACTTCAATAGGTCCTAGCTCTTTGAAATAGAGCTTTAAAGATTTGCTTTAAACTTTATTTTGTAGCTTGTAACTGCCTTCAAATGTTTGTGAAGTTTCATTAGTATCCTGTTAGTAATTAAGAAATTATGATGAAATTAATTTCTCCACATTCACGGTCGCAATGCGCGCGGCGTTTTTTGGCCACTGTTAAACCTGTATGTGGATATATAAACCTAATGTTATATCAACAATCAGTTGCTTAGTTCAGTTTTATACCTGTAAAATTTCAGCGTAGTACATACAATATATAACGAGATAATAAAATAAAAGTCATTAGGAAGGGCAAGATCGCGGTAACCCGACCGTGTTTAGGTGGTGACAAAAAAGCGACCGCGTAGTACATTTCGGCTATCTTCTAAAATGTTTAGTATAATACACCTCATAAGTTCGGTACAGACGCGTACATGGTTGTTAAATACATAACAATAATAAAACTATCTACCATATCATATTATTATCTTTCGGTTTCGGCTACTTTACTACTTAGAATAAATTAGTCTCTATCTGAGGTCTCTATTATATGTACAATTGCAGAAACCAAGAATCGTCGATAACACGTCCTTAAGTGGGATGGGACGCAGGAGGGGTGCGCACAAGGGTACTTCATTATTTGCATAGCACAATAAACTTGAACCTTAGTCAGTAATTCGTCTTGTAGAGTGCGTGTGCGTGTGCGCTTTCTATTTTTGAAAATATATATCAAGTACTTGAGAATTAATCAATATGTGTCTGTGTGTGTGTGTGTGTACCTACTTAGCGTGGATTAATTCTATTGAGGGCAATATTCTAAATTTGATTTTGCTTGTTGGTGTGGTGAAACATTTATGTAGGGTATAAGGAATAAAATGTAAAAAGACAAAATAGTTTTGTTGTTTTTTTTTATGTTGATGTAAATCTGTTATGCAAAATGACAGACGTTTGTAATGACGAGATCCAAGACAGCAGACGTGATTTTTTAATATAGGAATCATTTTCGTAGTTTTCTGGCGTCCCAATTCCAAATACAGCATCTATTTCAAGATCCAAGATGGCGGACGTGACATTTTTTTCAGAATGTCAATATGGGTATCGTTTTCATGGTTTTTGGGGCTCCCGATTCCGAATACAACATCTATTTTGAGATCCAAGATGACAGACACGAGTTTAATACAAAATCGATATGGGTACCATTTTCGCGGTCCTCGATTCCGAACATCACATTTATTTTGAGATACAAGATGGCGGACGCGACTATTTAACTTAATGTCAACATGGGTATCACTGTCTTGGTTTTCGGGGGATCCCGATATCAAATACAACAATTCTTTCAAGATCCAAGATGGCAGACGCGACTTTTTAACTTAATATCAATATGATTAAGTATTACTTTCGGGGGTCCCGATTTCAAATACAACAACTCTTTCAAGATCTAAGACGACGGACGCAACTTTTTAACTTAATATCAATATGGGTATAATTCTCGGGGGCCCTGATTCCGAACAAAACATCAACTTACTACAAAATACAACAACTCTTTCAAGACCCAGGATGGCAGACGTACCTATTAAACTTATCGTTTTTAACGTTTTCGGAGTTCCTGATTTCGAGTACAACATCAATTTTAGATCCAAAATGACGGATGCTACTTTTTCACTTATTATATAAATATGGATGTCATCTTCGTGGTTATTTGGGGGTTCCGATTCCAAATACAACATCTATTTCGAGATCCAAGATGGCAGACGCGACTTTTTAACATATTTTTAACATGGGTAACGTTTATGTTATATTAAAAAGCCGCGTTCACTATCTTGGTTATCTCTTGTGTGTTGTATTCGTAATAGGGACCCAAAAATCCCGAAAATATAGACTCTGTAAAAAAGTCTCTTCCGCAATCTTAGATCTTGACATAATATACTACTTATAACAAAATAAGGGCCACCCGTAAATTTGTAAAATAAATAAACTTAACTCTTGTTTAATGTTTGTATGAATAATCTCTAAATTTTTTTTTAATTCTTTATCAATTTAATATAAAATAACACACTTTAAAAGATTTAAGACACAAAAACAGGAAACATTAGGCTTGGTTTAAAAAAACATTCAAAATGTAGATGGCCCTTATTTTGTTTTGAGTAGTTTGGAATCGGGACCCCCGAAAATTGCGTAATTGATACCCATATTGATATCATATCAAAAAGTCGCATCCGCCATCTTGGATCTCGAAATAAATGTTGTATTCAGAATTGAGACCCCTGAAAATCACGAAAACGATACTCATATTGATATATATATTAAATTTAAAAAAATCGCGTCCGCCATATTGAATCTCGAAATAGATGTTAAATTCATAAATTAGAAACATTCGATTTTTTTTATTCAAATGCTTAGATTAAAGCAAAAAAGGGTTTTTTTCTTTAATCAAAGTTCAAAGGTATTATTATATGTAGAAAAAGTTCAGTTGCAAGGTTTGGCCCGAACATACACATGTATTGCAAATTGAATTAAACCCTGTAAAAAGATAGTACCTACGCTTAATAATTATGCGTGATTAATGTTTTCGCCAAAAGTCCGCCATTTCGCGTTTATCAGATTTACGGCAAGTTAAAATAAAATATTCTTGGAATTACCTTTCTTCTGTGCCTGGAAACTGATGAAATTTAATATTGTTACCTAAACTAGATGATGACATGCAGTCTCTTATAGTACATGTAGTATGGACCATTTTTTAAATATTTTTAACCGACTTCAAAAAGGAGGAGGTTCTCAATTCAGTTGGTATGTTTTTTTTAGCGACACCCTTGGCCAACATCTCCCAAACGAGTGTAAGCAGTTCGGGGGCGCCGTTGCGCCCCACCCGTCCCGCAACCCCCTCACGATTGTCCTGTCTAGACGCGCTCGTCGGACGACTGTAAGACTTCTATAGACTGTGCTATAAAGTTGCATAATGTGTTTACAAAAATAGTTGCAATATTATTATTAGTACCTACATTTTGTTAGGCACCTAGCTGACATTGTGCCTACATAGAGCATAGTGCATATATTAGAGATGTGTAAGACTTAAAAACTAAATGTATTACTTAATTTACATACTTATTGCTTAAAAGCCAATATTTTACCTCAAATTGCGTACCTAATTATTACCAGGTATTTATTTCCACATGCTCGTACCTAGTAAAGAAATGTAAGAATTTCATATTTATTTATTGAATATGAAATCAACTCGTTTAATCGAAATTATTATTACCGGTCAATAAAAATTATTGATGAAAACATTTAGTTTTTTTAACACTTATGTACACATCTGTACTAAACTTGTAACACTATCCTGCATATTTTCGAAGATAGCCTAAATGTACTACGCGGTCGCTTTTTTGTCACCACCTAAACACGGTCGGGTTACCGCGATCTTGCCCTTCCTAATGACTTTTATTTTATTATCTCGTTATATATTGTATGTACTACGCTGAAATTTTACAGGTATAAAACTGAACTAAGCAACTGATTGTTGATATAACATTAGGTTTATATATCCACATACAGGTTTAACAGTGGCCAAAAAACGCCACGCGCATTGCGACCGTGAATGTGGAGAAATTAATTTCATCATAATTTCTTAATTACTAACAGGATACTAATGAAACTTCACAAACATTTGAAGGCAGTTACAAGCTACAAAATAAAGTTTAAAGCAAATCTTTAAAGCTCTATTTCAAAGAGCTAGGACCTATTGAAGTGTTTTTGTATTTAATTAAATAACCTTTGAACGGTGCATTAAAAAGGTGTTTTTTATAGCGCAACTAATTAAACAAATTCTTATGTAGTCATGTACAAAAGATGATAAGAATCCGCTTAACCGTTTTGGAGATCCAGCAAAATCACAAACGTTACCCCAGCAGAATCTTGAATAACTTCGCAGCCGAAGAAAGAACAAACACCAAATAAGTCGCAACATTTACCCCGCCTAGACTACTAATTATATAGCTAATATTTATTTCAATATTCCCATTAAAAAAGAAAATGTTTTGCTGCGGTAACGTTCCCCCAGCAGAAAATGTTTTTGTTAAATAACTAAAAAACTATAAGTGCAACTAATTTAAGATACTTTGCAACAAATTCAGAAGCTCGGCAACTAATTACCTACATAATTTAAATGACTGTTTTTGACAACATTTTGCTGGGGGAACGCACACTTCCAATTTCACAAGAAAGTTTTATTGCTTTTCTTTGAGCACTGAAAATGTATATTTTAAATATTTCAGAGAAGAGGGTTTTAGGCTTAAACACGTTTTGATTTATCGCTTAAATCGGTTCAGATGCTCAAAATCTTAGTTCATTTGTCGTTCATTTATCTTTTGATTGAATAACTAAAGCACTGTTTCGATTTCGGTCTGAACTTCTACAATTAATTTTCATCTAAAATAAATGGCCAAATGTTAATAACAATTTTAATGGCGATAGAATTTGATGAGATGGTCATGGCTAGCCTGTCAGATTTCACGCTAACCCTAACCTACTGCGTAGTATTTCATGATTTCAACCGAGATGCACCCACTCTTGGACATAGGGCTCCCCCAAGGATCTCCAAACCGGTCGGTCCTGTGCTGCCCGCATCCAGCGGCTTCCTGCGACCTTTACTAGATCGTCAGTCGCGTAATATTTATTTACGTTATACTATTTAATATTAAAGAATTTTTATCTTCTTGATGATTATTCATAAAAGATTTATATGCCTCAGATTGTGAAAATATATGACAAATGACTTTGAAGAAGATGTTTCAATATCTAAGACCCTAAAACTCGTGAAAAAAAATTGTTATAATTTCCAAATTACAAAATAAAACTTCAAAAATGGGCTGTCCTAATCCACAGAATGTATTATAAAATACAAAATGGAAATGGCGGGACAAGCGTTTTATTTTTCGAAATGTACAGGTGGAAATAAAAAATGGGCCCTGAAGGGGCCTATGAAATATACCTTAAATCCTTAAAATAGCTCAAATTACTGAAAGGAAACACTTTAAAAATAAAGTTTAAAAAGGAAAATAATTTCATTCACAAAATTCTCAAAAAGCTTTCTCGAACCGGGAAACGAACCAACTAAAAAATAAAAAATAACCCTTGCCATTTTATTTTACTAATCAATGCAGTCGGTGTTAAAAAAAATTTTTCTCTAATGCTACGGCCGCACACATCGCGATAACATTCGTGCGATAATCTTCGCCTTCGGCCTACCGCGAATGTGCATGGCCACACATTACGCGCTGTAAAGTCTGTCGCGATGTGATCGCGATGTTACGCAAAAAACAAAATGGACGCCGCGGTCGGCCTATATTTTAGGGCAATTATTTTTTATTCTGTCAGGAATTATTGTTTAAGAAAAAAGCAAGGCTAAACAATATTAACTCACACTCCTAATTGCTAATAAGTTCTAAAATCCTGTCGTTATTCCAATCCATGGTAGAAAACTAATTTAGACCAATACGTCCGATGCGCACGATGTCTGTGCGCCGACTGAAGACCACGAAGTGTGGCCACGCAAGCGAAGGACATCGCGATATAAACGCTTTGATGTGCGCCAGTTTACCGACAACGGCGCGATGTCCTTGCGACTTCGCACGAAGTGCCGAAGTATGCGCGAATACTTGGCTAGACACATCGCGATAACGCGAATATTCGCGACATCGCGATGTGTGCGGCCGCAGCATAAGAAACAAAGGGTCTTAGAAATAAAATAAAAAAACATTATAAAATCTAACATTTCTTTTTCTCTCGAATCAAATCAAATCTTAAATTTTATTATTGTTGCTTGCGATTCTTGTTGGAATTTAAAAAAAAAACCGGCCAAGTGCGAGTCGGACTCGCACACCGAGGGTTCCTCGGTATAAACTGCTGTATCTTTTGATCGCGTTAACTTAGAAGTTTGATTTTTTCACTGCTTAAAGGGACAATAGATAGAGATAAATTTCAATTTGATACCTTTATTCGTTCGTGAGAAATAAGGTAGTAAGTTTCATTTTATTAAATATTTTTATTATATTATATAACTAAAAAAATGTGATTTTCGCAATTTTTCCTATATTTGCATTATATGACAATGCTTCATGCCAAATTTCAAGATTCTGAGTTTACGGGAAGTATCCTGTAGGTTTTGATTCCTTTGCGAGTGTCGGAAATTTGTTGAAAATATCGACATAATCGGCTGTATCTTTTGATTGGCTTGGCTTAGAAGTTTGATATTTTCACAGCTTAAAGGGACAATAGACCTGAGTATTTCATGTGAATTTCAGCTTGATAAGTCTACGCGTTCTTGAGATAAAGGGTCTTAACAGACAGACAGACAGACAGACGGACAACAAAGTGATCCTATAAGGGTTCCGTTTTTTCCTTTTGAGGTACGGAACCCTAAAAATGAAAGTTTGAAAATGGAACGTTTATTTTTTTAGCAATTTAATTAGAAGCATACACTTCAAACAACAAGAATAACAATCAAGAAGCTTATATTTTACCTATAGAATCTTCGTGAGTACAATGTAGCCCTTCAGTGGTATGGTGACAGGTATCTGATTAGACATGCATCGACTGCATTGATTAAAAAAAATGTCCCTTTTCATTTTATTTAGTAAAATAAAATTAAAAGGGACTTTTTTATTTTTCAGTTAGTTCGATTCCCAGTTCAGGTAAGCTTTTTGAGAATTCTGTGAATGCAGTTATGTTTCTTTTCAAAAAAAAACAAATGTTTCCTTTCAGTAAATTGTGCTATTTTAGAGATTTAAGGTACTTTCCCTCCAGGGCCCATATTTTTTTCCATCCTGTATATGTCATGGTTAAAACACGTTTTTAGTTAAAACTCGTTATTAACTAGTTTAAGCTTGTTTTCACTTAATGACTTTGTTACAACTAGAATTTGTCCAAAAATGAATATCAGTGAAAACTAGTTCTAACTAGATAAATCGCGTTTTCTCACTATCACTCTGTTAAAACTGTTTCAACCGATGTCAAAATTCTTGCTTTAGACTATAATGTTAACAGTGGGATAACAAACATTGTATTATTGGCAACTATAGGCTTCCATACGAGTAAAGTAATTGACGCCGTCGTGGTGGAGTGGTCAGTATAGCTGCCTACACATCAAGCGGTCCGGGTTCGAGTCCTGGTAGCGGCAAACATTTGTGTGACGAACACGAATATTTGTTTGCGAGTCATGGTTGTTTATATATTTATTTAAGTTTATTTATACAAATATCTAAAAAATATTATGTATGTAAAAAAAATGTCCGTTATCTAGTATCCGTAACACAAGTTCGTAATGATACTTACTTCGGGCCAATCACAGAAACAAACAGCTTGGTTATTATTATAATAATTACCAAGCTGTTTGTTTCTGTGATTGGTAGGATAGGGTTATTTTTTATGACCAAGCGGAGAACACTGTTTTTGCGAGTGTAGTGTTTTATGAACGAACACACATGGCTGAGTGATGGGTAGGTTAGTGTTATTTATTTTGCCCAGGTGGAATGCACTGTTTAATGGGAATCAATGCGAGCCTAAATTAAAACAAAGCTTTCAACTTATTTCCAATTCCCAACAAGTTTCTCTAATACCTATAAGTTTTAACCTTTGGTTTTAACTAAGGTTCGATATTAGAAATAGTTTAATAAAAAAAAAATATTTAAAATTGTAAAAATAGTAAAAATTAGTTTTAACTAGGGAAAACAGGTGACAAATGAAGTTAGTAAAAACTAGAAAAAATGCGTTTTAACTAAAAACGGGTTTTAACTGTAACATGGAGCAAAGCTTCGGGTAACATTTGGTTCACAAAGTCAGATCAGGCAGTACTCAAAATAGTAACAGGTTGCTAAGCTATCGCTTACATCAGTGAACATAGGAGTCTACTGCTGAACATAGGTGGCCACTGCTGAACATAGGTGTCCACTGCTGAACATAGGAGTCCCCGAAAGAACGCCGCAATGAACAGTGCTGCTGACACCCAGGTAGGACCAGCAATCTTAATCAGGTCGCCAATCCATCTTGCAGGGGCCTATCCACATTGCGTCGTTCGATGCGCGGTCGCCATTCAAGAAATCTTCGGTCCCATTGACCAAGCGCTCTCCGAGCAATATGCCCATATGCCCTGCCCCTTGCCAGATTTTGCAATTATTTGGGCTCTCTTTACTAAGCCTCCAGTGAACTAACAAACAAAAACCGACAACTACACACTTTGTGTTACAGTCTAACATATCGCCAATCCGGGTACATATCCAGTCTATTAAAATTCGTTCTTTTTTCTTTCAGGTCGTTCTGTAGGGTCCGGCTTTGCTCGTGTGTCATGGTGCGTTGAATTTTAATGATCCTGCTGAAACAAAGTGGAGAGAACAATGCTCAAAAAGCTTTGACTATAATCAAACGGACTCTAATAATATTGTAATTATAAATGAAACAAAATGAAATTTTAAACCATTTCTATTCGTGCTTTAAACTTTGAAAAAACTTAGGCCGTACACAATCTGAAGCAGCTAAATATTTCTCACTAAATATTTAGACAATTTAACTTTATCGGTCGAAAAGTAGAAAAAAATGTATGAAGACTTGTCGCTATATTTATATTGCTAGCTTTTGCCCGCATCTTCATCCACGTGGAATAGTTACATTTGCAGCATTTTTATTTGGTATTATTTTTTTACTAATCATACACTATTATTCCAAAAACAACAGGTAAGTAAATATAGAAATACTTGTTGGGATTTCCATTCAAACTTTCATCTCCTATTTCATCCCCATGTGGGTATCAATTTCAAAACTTATTTATTTATTATCCAGAGCCTAATTTAAACGGTTCATTGATTTTCAGATTTTGTCACCTTTACCGCCTTTTAAGAGTTGAATTCTGAAAAAAACCTGCAACACGTGTTAACTCATTTATCGACAGGAGTACTCCTGTGAAGTTTCGAATAACTAGTTTTAACTAATCTTGTTTCCTCATACAAATTTTGGGCCCCCGTTTCACTACCTTAGGGAGTGAAATCTGTAAAATCCTTTATTACTGTCCTCCTAAGGAATCTACGTGCCAAATCAGTCAGTCACTCAGTCAGATTGTTCTCGTAACTATATCCTTATAGGGGATGATGGTATTTCACGTCCGTCACGTTGAACACACGCTACCGCTCGCGCTGTCCGCCCTTGGTAGTCTTTTTTCTTTCTTTCTTCTTTCTTTCTTTCTTGGAAGCCCTCACAAAAACAATTGGACAATTTTGAGGCAGCCCGAGGAGCAGCGGAATAGGGGCTGGGAAGTATCCCACTTACATACTCGTCATGCCCACTTCCCTGCCCACTGCGGCTGAATGTAAACGGAGTATCAAAATCGTTGTTGTATTCGTAATCAGCGACCCAATAAACCATACTAAAAATGCCCATGTTGATTTTCAGACTTTGTCACCCCTTTTAGGGGTCGAATTCTAAATAAAACCTCAAACATGCGTTTACTTATTTATTGACAGGAGCACTCCTGTGAAGTTTCTAATAAAATAGTCTAACTAATCTTGTTTCCCAATATAAATTTTCATTCCCTATTTTACCCCCTTAGTGGTTGAATTTCTAGAAATCCAGCCGTATCCTTATCTAAATCATAAAAGGAACCTCTGTGCTAAATTTCAGGTATCCAGGTCCAAGGGTAAGTCAGTCAGTGAGCAGTACTTTTCTTTTTGTATTAAACGTGTTATCGAGCCCGCCTTGTCACGCTGTCAGTCCGGAGAGTGGCGCGTGCGCGTCACTTCCATGTTTTGATTAATTGAAGGAGGTGATGATGAAAACAATATGGGGACTTTCATCCCCTATTTTGACGAACTGCAGTGAAATACCAAACCAATACTCGCGCGTATAGGTCGCAATTAAAAGTGCTTCGGACCAAAGTAGTGTCGGTGGAATGCATTGTCGATCAAATGTCCGGTTGGTTAAATATTCTTCGGGTAAAAGTAATGTCGTCTGAAAGTAATATCGGTCCAAAATTATGTCGGCCACATGTCCGTCGGGCAACTGTTTGTCGCACTTCCGTTAATCGCCCAATTTTCACATAGGTGGCCTAGAAAGGCCTGTCAGTCATGTAGAAAAGACAGCAACTGTCAGACTGCAGTAGATATCGTCTAATCATAAAATTTAATCTAAAATTGAACTTTAAACTTGATGCTGACGTTACTTTTGTGATGTGGTGCTTTGTTTTAGTCTCGCCCTAGTCGATCAATTGCCAATCTATAAAGATCAGTAATTATAAATCTATGATTCGTTGCCAATCTATAAACGTCAATAATTATAAATCTATGGATGTTACACTCTAAAGTCTATATCATCTCAGATATAATTGAGAGCAGGGCAGGGAAATAATGGTGACAGAATAGTGTTTATTTAGTATTACACAAAGTTCACAAAGCTTAAAAAACAATACGTACAAAATAACAAAACGCAGCATGAAATTTATCTATGATTTCATCTCATAATTTTATTGAAGCCGTTAATTTAATCTTAAAAATGCAAACGAATAAATTATGATTAGTACAGCTGCAAATAATTTGTGTTTCCAAGGTAATCCGTGTGCGACCCCGTAAAGCCTAAAAAGTCATTTACTGTGTAGATATAGCGGGTTTTGGGTCAGCAGACAAATCGGTTTATCCCTCCTACACGTTTGCGGCCAGTGCATGTCCACTAGGTAATAGCATTTGGTGGCTCTAACTAAACCTACATTTTCCAATACGCTACAGACGCCTGTCCATAATATAAATACAATTATTTCAAGGAATATTTAGATGCCCGGACTGCAGAGATAACTGAGGTTTGATTTAGACTCGAATACCAGGACATATTTGTTGGTATTTGTTTCTTTGATTACTGAAGGATTGCTACTTTTTAGGTGTCCCAATTGTGTAGGCGACAGGCTGGCAACCTGTCACTATTAGAGGCACTGCATGGCCAGTACTGCCAAATATGGCTTAATGTGTAACTAAGTATCAAAGTCCTTTGATAATATTTGCAAGTTTATCATTTCATATCTATTGATATTGCCAGCTGTGCATTGGTGTTTCGCGCTCCTATTCACAGAATGTGCAAGCATCAGTATATTTTAGTCTCATGTTGTAGAATGTCTGTTCAGCTTGCAGTGGGCAGTCAGAGCCCTAATCAACGCGCTCAGGTTGCCCCTGTTGAGCTTCAGTAGCTCATCAGTGCGCTTACGAGAGTATGGTTCGATTAGTGGTTGGTGTTAACCCAAGCGTTCTTTGCCAGTCCACTTTTGACTCTTGAAGGAGGTTTTCAAATATTGCGTCGCCTGTTTCTTCGGCCTTATTCGCACAATTACTATCAGGTGAGACGGAAACAACAAAGAATATTTGGCATAATTATATAAATAAAAGGAACATTTTAAAATCACCATAAACATATAGCACTGCCACAAGGCAGATTGAACGAAACCGCATCAGAAATCCCGCATGTTAACTTCATTCGCTACACGCCGGCTCGACTGCAAAATACGCTTCGATTTCTTTCATACATATCCCATGAGCTTGCACATATTGTTGTAAGTGGGCGATATTCGATATTGGTCTTTATTACCGACACGTACGGCTGGCATTTGGCTATCTGAATTTTTCCTTAAAATTTTTGCTCTTTTGTAGATATTAAAATTGTCTCGTTGCAACAAACGAGTCCAGTATTAAAATGTATGTTGTATCTTTTAAGCACATGAATGAATTGTGATTTATTTCCATGCATTTTCATTATAATCGTCAGTATTTAAAGAGTTAACGCCCAAAAGAGTTTTGCACAAAATCTGCAGATTTAAAATGCAAATTACCATGATAAATCGTTCCGATAAACATTTTTATAAAATACTATCTTTTGCTCGCGACTTCGTCCCCGTAGAATGTGTTTTTTTTTTAATTCATAATATTTTTTTAGATATTTTTATAAACAAACATAAATAAAAAACAACCATGACTCGTCAACAAATATTCGTGTTCATCACACAAACATTTCACGCTACCAGGACTCGATCCCAAACCGCTTGATGTGTAGGCATATATTGACCACTCCACCAAGACGGGGCGTCACAAATATAGTCATATACATATATTCACGATCAAAATCCAAAACTGGGTTGAGTAGATCTTTAGGTAGTAACACTAGGTTACACATAAAGCCTCATCCGGCAGTATGGGCCATGCACAGCCTCAAAATAGAAACAGCCATCACCTTCATAAAAGAGGTATCATACGAATAAAATTGTTACTAAAATTATGACTGTAAGATATTTCAAAAATAAAAAATACGCATACGCTATAAAAACATAAAAAAAACTATTCAAAGAAATTCTTAATTTAATAAAAATAAGTTTAGTAATAAAGCTAAGTATTTCAGAACATATTTACTAGCGCCATCTAGCAATTACATAGAAAACTCAAAATAACTGCTGCCGGCGCTGAATTTTCCGCACGTAGCAAAACTAACAACCTGCCAGACTTTTCAGAACTGTTTTCTTCATAAGATCATAGAGGGCAGTAGGTGCTATAAAAATAATTTTTAAAAACCCTGATTTAACTTCATTACGTACTGCTGAAAGACGTTTTGTCCTCGTTATTTAAAATGTATTATAATTAATGTATATTTTTACGTATTTCAACACTTTAAGTTACCATGTGATGCCGGCAGAGTAGAATAGCATCACCCCATATCCTCCAATGGGTGTCGTAGAAAGCGAATAACAGATTAGCAAAGGGTATTGATCACCTTATACTCCGTCCACCAACCCGCATTAGGCAAGCGTGGTGGACTACTGCCTAGACCTCCTTCGATGACATGGAGAAGCCTTGTGTTCGAGCAGTGGGTCGAATTATGAAGGATATTATGATGATGATAGTGATGATAATAGTAATAGTAATTCAATTGACAACATTGGAAAAACTTAAATTTGCAAAAATAACTTTATTTAAAAACTAGCTTCTGCACGCGTCTTCCATAGCAAATTTTCATTAAAATACATTCAGTATTTTTTGCAGGAAAAAGAAAACATTCACACATACATACATACAAACATTCGCGTTTAATTAATAGGATTTATTCGGGTATACACTCGTCTACCAATCCAAATGACTCTCGCATACATGGGACTGCTGAAAGAGATTTTTTTAGGAATAAATAGTACCTTTGTAAAATTTTCTGTTTAACGTATGTCTCCTTTTGTGATTAAATTAATTGTTAAATAAAGTATTAAGTAACATTTTTTTAAATAAATCTTCATTTTTTACGAAATTATAAAAAAGCATAACTTGCTGCAATCGGTCATTAATCCCAACGCTTCACTTACGAAACTCATTATGACATGAATGAAATTCAGTAAGTAATTGAAATTATCCGTAAAGACAATTATTTATTCAACTACTATTGAAAATTTAGCTCGCGCTGATTCACAAATAAAATTATTCATTTTATTTGTGAATCAGCGCGAGCTAAATTTTCAATAGTAGTTGAATAAATCAATATCTAAAAGTCATGTGTCAGGCATCAACGTCGAGGAGCATGCATTGCTAGAATTTAAAGTTCATATTTGTTGAATCAATGCTATGACGTAACAAGGCAACACGTCCACGTATAAGGCGAGACCACACTATAAAAGATTTTAAGGAAACCACATCTGTAATTTACTACTTCTCCAGTCATTCCTGGACCCAGGGTGTCCAGCCAGACAAGTAGCCAATGAATTCTATTGAACGCTTAACGAAGAGGATAAAATGTATGAAACCATTATGAAACTGACGTATTACTGAGAAATCACGATGGCTACCGTTCGTGTGAAATGGTAGAGTTGGCTTTGTTATTCGCAGAAACGTTTTGTAGCGTTTGCCACACTCGGAGATGTTTAATTCTGAAATGAGGAAAAAAAACTTTCTTAAAACTTCCTCAGAAAAAGCTTCGCCGCATGAAAATATTATCTACTTATTACAGAAAGTACATACATACATACGGTCACGCTCACAGTCCTAAGAGAAGTTGAGCAGAGCCTTAGGTAACATTTTGTTACACATAAAGCCACATCTGCCAATATGGGCCATGCGGCGCGTCCAAACAGTGAATCCTTCAGTAAGCAAACAAACTAAAGCCAACCAACCAGGTCAGATATTACACTCAAAATCATCTCAGCAATCCGGGTATCTTACGATCTCAACAGTAGTAACTTTAACATTTTTATGTATAAAATTCTTCTGTTCGTGTGTTTGTCACGGAGCTCCTCCTAAATGGTTGGAACGATTTTTCTATGTTTTCAAGCGGGTCCGAGAATGATTAAGATTCACAATTCGATCCGATAGCACATGTTTTTTTTGTATTTTTCATAGATAGGTACATATAAAACAATATGTAAACAACCCTAACTAATATTATTATCATCATCATCAACAGCTTATATAATGCCGCCACCGAGGGGCTCGAGCCTACCCCACATTAGGCCTTAGTCAACCACGCTGGCCAAGTGCGGGTTGGTCGACTTTACGCACAACCTAGGAATTTTTTCATAGGTGTGTGCAGGTTTCCTCACGATGTTTTCCTTCACCGTAAAGGCGTCGATTAAACGTACATAATATGAATTCAAAATTTGAAAACTTATTGGTACGTGGCGGGGATCGAACCAGTGCCACCCGGGTGGGAGACGACGCTCTTACGCACTACGCCACCGACGCTTTTACTAATATTATAAATGCGAAAATGACATTGTTTGTTTGTTACACTTTCACGCCTAAATTACAAAACCGATTTTGACGAAATTTGGTATGGACATAGTTTGAGGCTCTGAAAAGGACATAGGATACTTTTTGGCGCGATAACCGACATTAACTCGAGTGAAGCTGCGGACGAACGCTTGTTTTCTTTTAAATAGAATATTTCACTTTACTTATTAAATTAATAATCTATACTAATATTATAATGCTGAAGAGTTTGTTTGTTTGAACGCGCTAATCTCAGGAACTACGGATTCAAATTGAAAAATTATTTTTGTGTTGGATAGCCTATTTATTGAGGAAGGCTATATGCCTCATGACACGTGGACAAAGTCGCGGGCACAGGTAGTCACCAATAAAGCAATAACTCGACAGGGCTAGTGTGTAGAATTTGCTTTAGATAAATGGCAAATTTGCTAATTAAAAGAAAAAGAAATGAAAATAATAACTCATATATTAAATATCGCATTAATTAATGTACTATTTAAAAAATAATGAATACAGACATTCGTGCAAACAAAAAACCTTATTTTACGATTTGCTTACATACCTTTTCGTCCTTGGCAACGACAAGCACGAATGAAGAAAAATGTAGTTAGCTAAATCAAACAAGATATAAGGACAATTAATTCAGAGCTTGATATAATACTTATTATGAAATTCTAATGTGATTCTCGTGAACACACGAAATGTGGGTAATACGGAAGCTTCGTCAAGGACTTGCCTTAAGGCTATAAGCTTTAAGCTTTGGGAAGACGGTACAACTTCGCCTCACCTGTGTACTAACACAGTTATAAGAACACATATGTAGCTGAACTATAAGACAAGGCGTAGTTCCGTTACATGTGTCTGTAAACACAATACTCCACATAATAATTGCAAGTTTATCCAATTTATATATCACAATTATTCAAGTTATAATACATATATATATTTATTTATTTTATGTAGTATATAAATAAATATTTGTGTATTTGTAAGTATGCGTATTGTGTGTATGCATGATTATTAAATTATATTATAACAATAATGTCTTATTTGTTTGTTATATTATATTTGCATTTTGTTCGTCACCTACATCATTTTAACATTAATACCAACGGGGTTGACTGGAAGAGATCATGGGTTGACTGGAAGAGATCTCTTTTAGAGATAAGTCCGCCTTTGCAAACTGTGTATAACCAATGCTGTAATAATTTATCAAGTGCAATAAAGTGTATAATAATAATTTCCAACCTCAGTGGGTTCTCCGCAGCTCTCTGTCTTGACTTTTCTAATTATGGAACTGCCCAAAGATTTAAATCTTTAGATCTATATCTAAGGATACATCGGAATAATATACCCATGCATATCATTCCGACGTGACTGAGCGTGCTGTCAGATTTCGATGGATCTCTTTCGATTGTTACACCATAATATTGCCCTATGTTTTACAGTGCCGCGCCGCAAGTCTACTCTTCCACCAGCGCCAACAATACAACCTCCTTGGGTTAGTGGTTCAGATCTAGATGTTCCGGGTTCAATCTCCAAGGGATTAGATACGAACTGATGTTCAAGATGTTTTGGGGTAGGTCTATTTTTTAAGGGTTTTTAGACAAGACATAAGTCGATTTCTCCCGAGTTCTTGTTGTAAAAACACGTGTTGAGAGACTCCAATTTTGACTCAATCTACGGTTAAATTGTCTGTTACTTTAAGTACATTTTTCACTTGACATTGGCGAAATGCGTAATCTTTAATCGCGAACGCCATTAATTTATCAAAAGAAGAAGAAGACATAAGTCTTTCGATCTGCACCTGATTCGAATCCCGCGCTTTTGTGTACCCCTTACCTCTGAAAGGCAGTGCTTAAGTACCTGTGTTGTAGAATGAAAAACAATCAGAGTTCGCACACAATATTCTAGATGAGGCCCCACAGTATACTTGATGCTGCTTAATATCAAGGAGCCGCGAATAACATTTCCCAGAGAATATTTTACACACCTACATTCTTACAACTCACCCTTAATATGAAGTTGAACATCAATTCAAACAACGTCAACTAAAAATATTAGCATAAACTTTTTTTGTAAGGAACTGCGACTGAAACTCACTTGACCTACATACGGAGGCGATATAAAGTTTTGTTTTATTGTAATTTAGCGGCAGGTGACTAAAAAAGCATCACGTGATTACTATATTTCACACCTAAATTTGTACATTTCATACGACCGTGACATATTCATATTCATATTCATATTCATTTATTTGCCTTCTTGTTGTCATACATTGGTCTTACAAAATTTATGGTCCAAAACAAGAACCCTATTAAAAGGGTACTGCAAAATACTTGTAATATAAAATAAAATTAATACATTAGTTAAATAAATATTCATTAATTAATTTTCTATTTTAATTGCGAATTACATGCTCATGTCACATACAAGGATACGGGCGAAAACACGACCAGTCTTCATTGTCTTGATATGAGAAGTTTAACTGGGTGTCTAGTACACGGTATAGTAAACGGGAATCTGCCCATGCTAACTTAACCATCACCGTAAAATAAGTTTTTAATTTCTTCATGCAAATATTGTGAATATTTTTAAAACTAGAAAAAATACTGAAAAAAATCGACCTGCCCCAGGCGGGAAACGAACCCAGCATTCTTCGCAATCCGGGCGGCTGCATTAACCACTGCGCTACCGGGGCACTGCTTTCGCCGTCGAAATTTGTCAGGGCTTAGTGCTTATGTTTTTTATGGTATTGTCTATTGTCAGTTTTTGGGTGTTGTGATATTGGCAACACTCTCTCTTTCTACAGCTCTTGTTGAAGAAAGAACAAGAAACATGAACCTATTTCTTGTGACAATTTTCATATTATGTTTTAAAATAGTTACTATACACTATTTGTTACAATTCTGCTTATTTCATTTACTGAACTATTGACATTTGGAATTCACGGGAACTCGAAAACAATAATTCCCAACTACTAAATAATTATTTATATCTCAAAGAAACCCTCACAGTGTTATCTACATCTAACGAATATGTTTCATGTTTTCCTCACAATTCTGATGGTTCTAATTATTATAATTACCTTTTCAGCTACATCGTATTGCTTTTGTTCGCGAAAGCATTACTTTCATGGCAATTTTTAATGAAGTTTGCGTAAATTTACTGCTCAAACCAATTAAACTGATAGTTAATATACCAGCATCTGTAATCACTAATATGTATGGAATGCGAATAGTTTACAGACCTAGAAACAGTAATAAAAATACTATTTAACTATTCCGCAATTACAAATACTAGGAAGACAATTACGATTGATATACTGCGAATGTGGGCATTGCAGGCACAGATATGTATTAATAATTATGCTAATTGATAATGAAACCTAATAGGTACGTGCACATTTAATGTTATTTAAAATTTTCAGGGATGGCAAAGTAATCCAGTCGATAAGCTGCGTCATCAGTTAACATTTTTCTCCTTTCTTAATGTTACGTCATTAAAGCCATATTTTTTAAAGATAAAAACATACCTTTATTACAATGATGGCAACAGTGCTGAAAACCAATATAAAATATCAGAGCCATACACATCATAAAACTTTTATTTTCAAAATTCCTCATGATTGATTTATGCGTGTGCGTTAACTGAAACCACTTTCACTGCACAAAATCCACTCGGGAACAATTAGACAATGAATCAATTAAATCACCATAAACAATTGACTTGACATGTGATGCCGGCAGAGTAGAATAGCATCACCCCATATCCTCCAATGGGTGTTGTAGAAAGCGACTAATTGATCAGCAAAGGGGTATTGATCACCTTATACTCCACCAATCCGCATTGGGCAAGCGTGGTGGACTACTGCCTAAACCTCCTTCGATGACAACGAGAGGCCTTGAGTCCCAGCAGTGGGTCGAATTATAAAGGCTGTTATGATGACGATGATGTTTCATCACTGACACCATGAAAGCTCGCCAAACACTCGCACTTTTTTTTGGCTTTGGCAGTTTTTATGGACTGGCGTAGAATTCCGTATCCACACAGCCCTGTTTGGAATAATAGCTCCTTATGGAATAATAATGTATATAAACTACTCCGTCACTTTTATTATTCATATTTTCTTAACGTGAGTATCCAATGGAAATTCCATTCCACACCAAACCTTACCCGAGCCCCCGTTCTAAGAAACAAAAGCTAGGTATACACTCTGAATCTGCTCTACAGTCCGGGTATGTACCCAAAATATTAGTACACTTTTGAAGCTGAAAACAAGTACTCCTACAATACAACAGCGTCCTTGAAGACGCCATAATTAATGCAATTAATAAAAATTAATCTGAAAACCCATACAGTCAAATGTATGTACAATTGTACAAAGTACGTATAAAACGAGACTTTAATCTTTTGTTATAGAAGCTATTTTTTCCACGCAAAAACACTATCTAATATTAATCTGATGGCACGCGAACTGATCGCTGTCACGGTGAAGTTCCACATTGGCATTCTCGTAAAGACTCTTGAAGAATGTTATACACAAACCAGCCGTGCGATCGCGTCAAAGACAGAATTTAGATGTACATCTGTTCACGATCCAAAAATACTTATTAATTTCATGTTGATACTACGGAATCACAACTAATCGCTTACAACGCGTCTGTTAACATGACTAATTAAATCATTTTCCTACCCTCCTCCCAATTTATTTTGCGATCGGTGCAGTATGCCTTGATATCGACAATACTGCTCAAGGATTTGGCATTAGACTTTTACGGCCGTGATCCTGCCTGACACCAACCCTCCTTGGGAATAACTGCTCTTTCGACAGCACCCGGGACCACCAGCTTAACTTGCCTTCAATATTACGGAAGAAAATCGAGTTGAAAAATTTTCGGTCACCCATCCGAGTACCGACCGCGCACTTAGTTGCATTTAACTGTAATTGGGGTGCAGCGAATGTGGTTTTTTGAATACCAAGAACACGCATAATAAATTGTACGTTAGATTAAGTTAAAATAGAGTCTCCCGACACGTGTTATTACAACAAGAAGTCGGGACTCGGATGATTTGAATTTAGAATTGATCAGGAGTGTCCTTCTCCATAATAAATCCTACTAAGCGATAAAGAGTGACTCCCGAAGCATTATTCTTATGGATAAATTGTTTTTTAAACAAAAAGTTCATCAACAAGCCTCGATTCATCCCATTTAATTTCGTAAAGACCGCTATGGCGAGTGTGGCTCTTGTATCTTGGTACTGTATTTACCATTTACCCCTATAATAGTTTATTATTTTTATTATAAATTATGTTCGTAACAATAAATTATCTTTAAACGAAGACGATTCCGTAGTGAGGTTACAGTATTTTACACTTTTTACTTATTATTTACCTATGTTATTTGGTCGGCAGACAAGCAAACGGCCTGCCTGGTGGTAAGCTGTCACCGTAGCCTATAGACTTGCAACACTGATGTGACACTCGCGCTCTGCCAATACTAGTCTCCTTCCCACCCCGTGGAGCTCTGGCAATCTTAAGCTAGCTTCCCACGGTCCGTGATATGCGGCGGACGGACGCGGACCAGCTCACACGACACATCGTGGGAAGGGTCTCGTCCGTGGCAGTACAGGACTTCTGTGGCGGTGCGTCGGTATCCGTCGCGAGGCAGTAAATCCAAAGGTGCGGTATGAAAGCGTAGGCATGTCCGAAAGAGTGCGTTGCGCTGTATCCGCTGCGAGTCGCCACGTCCGCAGAAAGACGCACCGTAGGAAGAGCCTTGGTGCGCGGTGCGTTGCTGTCCGTGTAGATCCACAGAATCACGCACTATGGGAAGCCAGCTTTAAGCGCGAAGCACACCGATCGGGCGGCGGGCGCGGACAACGGACATCATTCTGTTTCAGTCAAATGCCGTACCAAAGACACGGCAATAAGGTCCCTAATTGAACAAATTCAACGCTGAAATGGAGTGCTATAGCGCGTCAGATGAGCGCCGTTGAATTTGTTCACTTAATGCCATGTATTTAGTACGGTATTTGAATGATGTCCACGCCGCGTCCATGCCCGATGCCAGATTGGTGTGCATCGCGCCTTACTCATCAACATAAACACAACACCACTAAAATGTACAGTCATTTGACTGGTCTTCTGTACATCTTCTATTATATGTAATTCCCGTGTTCGATGTTTGACCGAGATGAGCTCCGAAACTAACAATCCGATTTTAACTTCATTTTAATATGCTAGTATATAGCTAGTATATAAAATTCAAAGTCCTGACTCAGATATCAACACAGAGCACAAATCGCTGAACCTAGAGACTTGAAATTTTGCACATAATTATATACCTTATACAGTGTAGGCATCCACTAAGAAAAGACTATTGGAAATTCCACTCCAGTAAAATGACTACGCGGACGAAATCGCGGGCGGAAGCTAGTTATTATATAAAGCGCGCGTAGGTTACTTCTGACAAAAAATATAGAGAAGACGTAAACAGATCTTCGTATTACCTTTATTACATTACAACTTTATAACCTTCATGATATTTCAGCACAGTTGCATGTAACGCGATCATATTATCGTCCGAACTTCAGGACGCAGTTGGTTGTCCTCCGTCTGTGCGGTTCCGCAGTGGTTGCGGATGATGAGCTTCTTTTTTCTCCTCTCCACCTTGGTGAAGCCCTCATCGTCGCACTTCTTCTCCTCCCGATAAAAACGGGGAGGCTCCTTGTTACTAGCAGGCCGCTGAGATGGTGGTGGTGGGTGGGCGGCAGCAGCAGCAGCATAAGCACGCGGTTGGCTCGCTGTTGCAGCGCGCCCATGCGGCGTCAGTTGTGTCGAGTCAAGCGCGGGGCAGCGGGCGGTGGCGGCGGGGCACGATGTATCGCACGTAGCGGTCGCTGACACCGGCGACACAAAACTGCTGAATGATGCGATAGATGAATTTTGCGCTCCGCGGCGTCGAGTGTTGACGTTGGAAGCCTCGGTTACGGGTGACCTACATACCGAATTACTATTATTTTTCAATAACGATAATTCGGTACGCAACTCTCCTATAGTCGATTCCGATACTTCCAACCTACACTGAACTTCGGCCAGGCTGGTTTTCAGGAACGTGATGTCCTTCAGCAGCCTGGTGACGTCGACGTGATCGAATGTCACGGGAGGCAGCTTGTGCAGCTGTTTCGCCACGAAAGCGGGCACGTCGTCTGGATCGGTCTCCTTCAATAAGGTGATGACGTCCTGGACACTCCTCTCTCCCCCATCCCTCCTGCGGGACGGCATCTGCGCGGTCTTGCCGAGCGTATCGAAGAGCAGCTTCTTACCACTGCAAATCTCGTCTTCAGAAAAACTTGACTTGCAGATCTGCATGATGCTGACCTCGTCCATCGTGTCTATGGCATGTTGGACAAATGCCAAAAACTCGTTAGCTATGAGTTTATCAGAACCCATAGCCATCACGTGCAGCGGCTATATGCCGCGCGATTCGCGAAATTAAATTTCGTAACAGTGCAATGTCACGACTAGTTCCGAGCACGCATCGCATTACACTCTGGCATTTCGGACGACGCAGCTGTACTTGTCCCGGTTGCACTGGTCTACGAAGGTGGAGGAGGTCGTAGACTATATCAGAAAGAAGACCACCTGGAAGCTGAGAGTCGAGCGATTGGAGTCTCGCCACAAAGTAAACTTTTCATCTTTTGTGGTGAGAGTGCCAACCCATCATCTGCCGACTTTCATGAAGGAGGAGTTCTGGCCGGAAGGAGTCGTTTTTCGACGTTTTCGAGGACGACTCCCTAATGAGCTGCGCTACACGTCGCCGACACTACGTGTGCCTTAGTTTATAAGTTATATTTTATATTATATATGTTAATTTTAAGGTATTTATCTATGGGCCCTTTGTTTATTCTAAGATCTATGTAAGCATTGTGTTGCCTGAAATAAA
This sequence comes from Elophila nymphaeata, assembly GCA_955850985.1. Lineage (NCBI taxonomy): Eukaryota > Metazoa > Arthropoda > Insecta > Lepidoptera > Crambidae > Elophila > Elophila nymphaeata. The sequence continues at coordinate 11,154,606 of OY039070.1, forward strand.
TTAATTATTATTATTATTATTATTAGTTGTTGAGTACCTAATGCCTTAGATTAAGAACATATAGATACCGAATCCGGGCACTCAATTTGGCCCCGCCAATATTAGGCCTTATTTGGCACCATACGGAAACTCTATGCGTAGTCCTCGAGGTCAACGCACTCCGTACGCATCTCCAACAAATTATTAAAAAATGACGATTTGTGCTATTAAATGGTGTAATAATCGAACTGAAAAAAATAAAAAGAGTGAGAACATTACTTTTCACACGTAAGTTTTTAATATTTTATTGTATTTTCACTTTTTAAGCAATAAAAACCAAATATTTAATTTTGTATTTTTTAAATACTGAGTGCTGCCAGTTACAGAAATTATTTTACCTATTTTAGTTGTTTAGAATTTAGTCGAATGCAATAATTTACTCATATTAATTGTTCTATAAAAAATACTAAGGACATAAAAAAAATATTTTCTGATGATTAGATTGTTTTGACTTAACGTATGGACATTTTTAACCGCCTTAAGAAAAGGAGGAGGTTTTCAAGTCGCCTTAACCTTCTTTTTTATGTATGTTTCTACGCCTAGACCGGTTTGGAATAGTAGATTGTATGATAAGGGAGCTATTTTGCTCCCTTATCATACAATCTACTTTTACGGCGAGGGCGCTACTTTGATTCAAGAGCGAAGCAAAGGAATTCAAAGTAAATAATAACACAAGTTCATAATGTTACTTAATTTGGGCTAGATAATTGGTGTGAGCGTAGAAATATTTATTCCTACTAATATTATAAATGCGAAAGTAACTCTGTCTGTCTGTCTGTTAAGCTTTCACGTCTAAAGCACTGAACCGATTTTGATGAAATTTGGTACAAATACTGGGTGTAAAAGACATGAGCAGTCAAACGAAAACCACGTATTCTATACATCAAAATAAGACATATTTCAAAAAAAAATATTGCTGGGAAATGATTTTTATTTTTTGGTGTTACAAAAAATTGCAAATTGTACCGCGCAATGTAAAGGGCTCAACTCGCACGCAACTCGCAAAACCGCGATAATTTTGCTTGACGGCGGCCCCGTTCGTTAGTGTCCGTGCGCATCGAGTGAGCTACATTGAACGCTAACGTTTTGAAGTCATTTTTTGTTATGAAATACTAAAAAAAATGATAATGTTTCTTTGGACAATAATTAAGAAATAACGTATAGAATACGTTTTCATAAAAAAATGAAAAAAAAAATTATGACTTTGACCTTCAATAAAATCGTAACTATCAATTTCCCAGGTATAGTCTAAAGGAAGAAAAATATTATGACGGTGAGCAGAATACATGGTTCTCGTTTGACTGCTCATGTCTTTTACACCCTGTATAGATCTCGGGGAGGGACATAGGCTACTTTTTATCGCGAATAAAAGGTTGAATGGGTTGAAATAGGGGATGAAAGTTTGTATGGAAGTTCGACATGGCGGACGCGACTTTTTGATATAATATCAATATGGGTATCATTTTCGTGGTTTTCGGGGGTCCTGATTACGAATACAACATCTTTTTTGAAATCCAAGATGACGGACGTGACTTTTTGACAAAATATCAATATGGGTATCAATTTCATGGTTTTCGGGGGTCCCGATTACGAATACAACATCTTTTTTGAAATCCGAGATGGCGGACGTGACTTTTTGATATAATATCAATATGGGTATCATTTTCGTGGTTTTCGGAGGTCCCGATTCCGAATTCAACATCCATTTTGAGATCCAAGATGGCGGACACAACTTTTTAATAAAATATCAATATAGGTATCATTTTCGTGGTTTTCAGCAGCCCAGATTCCAAATACAACATCTATTTTGAGATCCAAGATGGCGGACACAACTTTTTAATATAGTATCAATATGGGTATCATTTTCGTGGTTTTCGGGGGTCCCGATTCCGAATGTGACATCTATTTCGAGATCCAAGATGGTGTTTGCGACTTTTTATTATAAAATCGACATAGGTATCATTTTCGACGTGTTTGTCCACGAAAACCACGAAAATGATACCCATATTGATATTTTATCAAAAACTCACATCCGCCATCTTGGATATCAAAAAAGTTGTTGTTCGTAATCAGAACCCCCGAAAACCACAAAAATGATACCCGTATTGATATTCTATTAAAAAGTTGTGTCCGCCATCTTGGATCTCAAAATGGGTGTTGTATTTGGAATCGGGACCACCGAAAACCACGAAAATGATACCCATATTGATATTATATTAAAAAGTTGTGTCCGCCATCTTGGATCTCAAAATAGATGTTGTATTTAGAATCTGGGCCGCCGAAAACCACGAAAATGATACCCATATTGATATTTTATTAAAAAGTTGTGTCTGCCATCTTGGATCTCAAAATGGATGTTGAATTCAGAATCGGGACCCCCGAAAACCACGAAAATGATACCCATATTGATATTATATTAAAAAGTCACGTCTGCCATCTTGGATCTCAAAAAAGATGTTGTATTTGTAATCAGGACCCCTGAAAACTACGAAATTGATACCCATATTGATAATCTATCAAAAAGTCGCGTCCGCCATCTTGGATCTCAAAAAAGATGTTGTTTTCGTAATCGGGACCCACGAAAACCACAAAAATGATACCCATGTTGATATTTTATTAAAAAGATGTGTCCGCCATCTTGGATCTCAAAATGGATGTTGTATTTGGAATCGGGACCACCGAAAACCACGAAAATGATACCCATATTGATATTATATCAAAAAGTCGCGTCCGCCATCTTGGATCTCAAAAAAGATGTTGTTTTCGTAATCGGGACCCACGAAAACCACAAAAATGATACCCATATTGATATTTTATTAAAAAGATGTGTCCGCCATCTTGGATCTCAAAATGGATGTTGTATTTGGAATCGGGACCACCGAAAACCACGAAAATGATACCCATATTGATATTATATTAAAAAGTTGTGTCCGCCATCTTGGATAGTCTCAAAATAGATGTTGTATTTGGAATCGGGGCCGCCGAAAACCACGAAAATGATACCCATATTGATATTTTATTAAAAAGTTGTGTCCGCCATCTTGGATCTCAAAATGGATGTTGAATTCGGAATCGTGACCCCCGAAAACCACGAAAATGATACCCATATTGATATTATATTAAAAAGTCACGTCCGCCATCTTGGATTTCAATATATATTTTTTTTTAATCGGGACCCCCGAAAACTACCAAAATGGTACCCTGATATTCTATTTAAAACTATCCGTCAAAAACTTTGGTGTAGCTTTTCCGTTTCATCGAATTTTCAAATTACGATGCACCTATCGTATAAAAAGAAGTTTCACTTCAAAATCAGAAGTAGTATTCATGTTTTATTTAAATTACCTGGTTTTGGGGTGACGAGATTTTAGTGACCACACCAATTTTTAGTAGTGTGCGTGTATCTGTGTGTAAGCGTTAGCACACATAACAAATTTTTTGCGTCAGTTTTGAAGCGGCATATTGTATGGAACTATCCTTCTAGTATGTTCTTATTCTAAGACCTAATGCATTCATTAATTCAAACTTTAATGTTATTAGTCATAAAACTATAATGAACTTTAATATGCTGAACATAATTGCTTAAACCATTTTTATATGAATACTTTTTATGCTAAGTAACCTTTTATTTATAAAACATAATTAGAAATAAAAATTCTTCTATAAAACCAACATAACACCTTATTGAAAATTCTTGTTTATTCTTCTTGTAAAATAAAAGTTAGCAAGTGGCTTAAAAGTATAGACTATGAAGAGACGAAGAATTTCTTAAATATGCTTAATACTTAACCTTGACCTTAACTTTTACCTTTTAAAGCTGTACTTCAATATTAATATTCAATCTTTATTTTCTTATTACTCATTTTATATATATTTATTAATTGTAACTGTTAGATATATTATATTGACAGCTTACCGTGCTGTGCTGTGTGCACAGATAAAGCTTTCTAACCTAAGAACTTGTTTTAGTCTAGGCTACAATGAGGTCCCGTAATGGTATGGCTTTTCCTAATACGACATACATAGTAACATTCCTTTTTGTACCACAATTTTTTAAATCATCAAAATCGGTCCATCCGTTGCAAAGTTATAAAGCAATTTGCGTCAACTGATTTTATTTAATCCGCTGCGCTCTACGACATGGCTGTGACGTCACCCGGCACTACCCGCCCGCTCCGAGTCGCCGCACACTAGGAACTTTGACTCATTTTCATCTCATTTAACTATAACTTCCGTGTTAATAAAGATATTTACATGATTTTTTTACTTGATAATCTTGAATAAACATACTTTTAAATAATGTATATTTCGTGAGTAATAGTTTATTTCTAATAGTTAGAAATAATAGAGGAATAAGTAGGTAGGTACTTAAAATAATATTTTTTCTCACCTTGAAATCATAAAACTTTACTCATCATCATCTCATAAAGTTATAACTTCCGTGTTAATAAAGATATTTACATGATTTTATTCCTGATAATCTTAAATACATATATTATATACTTTTAAATAATGTATAATTCGTGAGTAAAATTTTATTTTAAATAGTTATAAAAATCGAGGAATACTTAGATTTTATTTTCATCATTTCAGCCGAGAGACACCCACTGTTGGACATAGGCCTGGACATTATTTCTCACTTTGACATAATATATTTAAATGTGTTACGCAGTGAAACCCCAAAAAACATATATTTATCCGTCAAATTATATTAATATTTCCTAACCAGAAATTCAGCAAACGTCGGCAAAATCTCTAACAGAAAATTTGATAAAAGAAAATAGTAGGTACCTATGATACATTATGATTGCAAATTATTTGGATATTTGGATAAGTAATATTTGACTAAATCACGGTAATGATAGAAGATAAACATTGTAAACTGAGTAAAAAATTCCATTTTTGTACACATTCCAAGATTTTGAAAATTGTATGTAGTTTTGATAATATAAAATCATACATCATACGATCGCCATCATATAATCGAAATTACACTTAATTATTTTAGTAAGCTACTATCTATATGTAGCTGTAGTACTAGCTTTTGCCCGCGACTTCGTCCGCGTGGAATAGTTATTTTGGGCTGCATTTTTGGGACTTTGGATTTCTATACGACCTTCCATCACCTATTTCATCCTTGTGAGGATAAAAGGTCATGATTTCACCTATTAGGAAAAAAAAAACAATGCCTAAATTATAATTTTCGTCGTGCAAACTTTTATCTCTTTCAAGCCTTTTTTCGAAATAAAAGGTAACCTATGTCCTTTCCCAGCATCTAGTCAATATTTGTACCAAATTTCATCAAAATCGAATATACGAAAGCGTGACTTTGCTTAGTCTTACATACAACCTTTCATCCCCAAACGAGTCAAACTTTAAAAAACATGAACAAAATATTTATTTATTACTTATCAATTTATTATTTATCAAGCCTAAATTCAAAGTTTCATGTTTTAATCTTCAATAATGACGAACTTCCATACAAACTTTCGACTCTTATTTCAACCCCTTCATGCCCTTTTTTTACAAATAAAGGTAGCTTCCTACAAAACATCCTACAAAAATATACTAGACCTAAGGTCTAGTATATGTTGTATGTACTTAATTTTAATAAAATCGAAGGCGTGAAAGCGTGGCTTTTGGACTTTGATACGAACTTCCATACCCTATTTCATCCCCACTCTGATCAAAATTTTTCAAAAACGCTAAAACAAATATTTATTTATTTTTTATCAAGTGCCTAAGTTCAAGTTTCATGGCTTTTCTTTAAAAATTAAGAACTTTCATACAAAATTTCATCCCTTATTTCAACCCCTTCGAACCCTTTTTCGCAATAAAAGGTAGCCTATCTATATGTTATTCTGATATATGAGCTATATTATTACAAATTTTAATTAAAATCCATTCCGTAGGTTTTGCGTTAAAGACATAGAGACGTATACTATACTTCTTTCACCATCCGATCCATACAAAGTTTCGTGTTTATAAATTAGTAGGATTGCTCAAACTGCACTAAATTGTCACTAAACCTCTTGAATAGGCTTTGTCCACCACTATAACATCAAAAAAACAACATGTATAGTATTTAATACGATATGTTCGCAAGAAACGCTGCGCGCGGGTATAGTCGGCAGTGATGTAGTGCCGAGTGACGTCACACGCCTGCCAGGCGGCCGCTTGGCGGAACGATCCGTTTTTTCGTCATAACTTCGTCAATTTCATCGTAGAAAAAAAATTTTAGTACCATTTATTTTGTTTTTTAATTGTCTACAAAGCTACATTCATAGTTAAAATCGTTACGGATCCTCATTTGTAAAAGTGTTACGAGAGGGGCCTGTTGCTTGTAACACATAGGGTTGCCACCTTTTTTTGAGACTAATAAAGTATTTTTTCCTTTTGGTAAAAAAAAATAAAGTACACAGCGTCAAAGAAGAGTACTTATTTATTTTAACCTATTTATCTTTATAAACATATTTTTTTATTTTCGCAATACTAATAATTGTAAACATTATTATTTGTAACTAGTCAGTAACAGTCAAAGTAAGTTCACGTCCTAAATAGAATTTTTTAGCGTACTTTATTGGTGTCGTAAATTATAAAGTACACCTACGACAAAACTCTATTTTAGATTACGGGTGGCAACCCTAGTAACACAGGTCGTCCTAAAACAGGCAACAGTAGTCACCATTTTCAATATTGATTTGTTAAGTGCCTACCATTTGTAGTTTATCTTAGGATATTGAAACTGTAAGTTATATTTATGGGAAATAAACGTTGTTATTATTATATTTTAAGTTTTTATTTTATTTTATGTTAAAGTGGTGGCAGCCAAGCATATGGTCTGCCTGGTGGTAAGCAGCAACCGTGGCCTAAATCGGGATCACAACACTGACGGTACAATAACGTGCTCCTAGCCCTAGATCCCTTCCCTACGTGAAGCTCTAGCTACACTACTCACCAAAAGAAACATTACACCACAAAAATGTAGTTTTATTTGACTGTGGTCTTCCGTAAAGTGGAGGTACTACCCTAGTTCGAGCGCTTCAAATTCCAGCGGCTAGTCCGCTGGGGCGCATTGACTCAAAATTTATTTCTCTACTACAGTTTCACAATGTTTGAATTATGAAAGTCACACTTGAATCAAAGAATCACAATGACTATCATTTTGTTAAACTCTATCAAAATAACAACCTTCGTAATAAAATATTAAGCAAAGACTTTTTCTCTACATCTTTTATTATTATCTTTTTCATACCGCCAAAATACAAGCATTAAGTTCTAAAACTAGAAAACGAAGAAGATTTTGCCTAAAGCGTGGCTGTATGGGCTTAGATCTCTTTGCCTTCCTTGAACTTTTTTCTCTGCGCGCGGTAAAAGTCGGCAAATATTATTCTTATTGTTTCTTAATTTTCATAATTTCCATTGAGCATGTCTTCAGATATAGTTAACTGGACTGTACACCGCCAAATATTACGGATAGAGCAAGATACGGATAATTTTATTCTCGTAAAGTCCAAACAAATATACGAATAATCCTATGCAGATTTCTGTAAGTGTCGAGAATTTAAAATTGGTGAATGATTTCTCTTCGAATTGAAATTGGTTAATCTGGTGAACAAAATATCTCTGAATGTTCCATATAGATATCCGCGTCACCGATGCCCAAAACTATTTCATGTAGGTATCTACAACTAATCTTTGTTTACATCAACAGATCTCTAGAATATGCATCAGGTACAATAATACTAACGCGAATACATCTGATATCGACATACCTACTATAGGCATTCATGTAAGTACATGTTATGCTGTTGGTGTACCTTAATAAATAAAAAAATAAGTAAATAAAAATCTTACAATGTTCAGATATATTTTTCTGTATTGATTACAAAATTTTAACCGTTTACTACCTCAGACCAATAACAAAATTTTTTATACAGATGCTATTTTAGGAAAAAATAGCATCTGTATCAAAATGAGAGTTATTTTAATACGAGCACCGTTTTTTGTTGTGAGCGTAGTAAACTCAGACCAATAAAAACTTTTTTATTGGTCTGAGGTAGTAAACGGTTAAAATTTTGTAATCAATACAGAAAAATATATCTGAACATTGTAAGATTTTTATTTACTTATTTTTTTATATTTATAAAAAATATGTTTATAAAAATAGGTTCGGATTCTAGGAAAATTCCTTTTATGTAAATTTTTGAATTTTCATATTGGTTAATTATTATTTACAAAACTAGTTAGTGTTTGCTTTCCAAAACATAAAACTAGGTAATAATTTATTGTTGTGAAAAAGATCTCCGTCTAAAAATATAGTCCAATTAGCATTAGAGAAAATTATCACAGGAAACCGGCGCGCGTGCCCTCATGTACCGTAGTAATACCATGCTCTCTGATAGTCTAGCACACAGGTTTTATTAATGTCTCACTACAACTAAGATATGTATAGCATGTTGTAGTTAACAGTCGATATATTAATTTCTTTGCCAAATTACTGGTCTACAAGTTTTCAAGTGGGTGTTTCCTCCGATTTTATTCTAGAATCTTTTCAATTTTATATTTTTGATGTGATGAAATATAACCATAATATAACCAATACTCATTATTCGTAAACTAACTGTAGGTAGGTTTATTTCACTAATCTGAGAGAATTGGTGGTATAGCGGATACGTATACGGGTTACTGATAAAATTAGAATTTGTTTTGTTTGAACACATTGTGTATATGTGTTCGCATAATAAAAATAACCGATAATTGTACGGTAGATTTAGTTTAAAATGGATTGGTTCTCTCAAGACGGGTTCTTGCAACAAGAACTCGGGTGAAAACTCTATTATTTTATTTTCCATGGTAACTATTTTTTTTATAACAACCCAAGGTGGCCAAATATATTTTCCGTTTGACTTTATTTCTGCTGCTGCTTTATGAAACAAAAGTATTCAAAATATTTTGACAGTGATATCCTAAATTACCGTAGTAGATGGAGACCCTACTTTCGGGGAACTTCTGGCACCGTCTCTTGTGTGTGTTATTTTGGGTACCGGCTGCAAACACCCAAATAATTACATTTTTCAAATACCAGACGACATTACGCAAGTTCAATTGACACAGCTTTCGCAGACAAATAACGTCTCGCTTTCATAGCAACCGAGCGAAACGTTACAACAAGGGAACACTCAATTTAGTACATTGAGAAATATTATGAAATTAAGTAAACTTGCGATGTTATGTATTGCTTATTGGAGACACAAAAATAATTATAACACAAATATGAAAAATGTCTACAAAGATGAGCTTATCTCTGAAAGAGATCTCTTCCAGTCAACCCTAGCATTGGTTTAAGTCACATATATACTGTTTCTTTATGGTTTTGTTTGAGCTTATGCATGCGGCAGTATTAGGTAAACAAATAAACCATAATTAAATTACTTTTGCCTGCGGAAATTCGCGGAGACCGCTTATTTGCCACTAATATGGTATAAAAAAAGTATTGTCACGCTGATAATCCCAAAAACGGGTTGAGCAGTGCCTTAGGTAACATTAGGTTACCGATAAAGTCACATCTGTCAGTATGGGCCATCTAGTGCCTCAAAATAGTGATTGGTTGCAAGTTTGTCGTCCTCTCTAATCATCTCGGCAGTCCAGGTTGTCATTAGTACTAAATTAATAGTTATACGTCTGAAAGTAATTACGCAGATTTAATGTTACATTAATCAAAAGTCTCATTTGCAAATAAATAGATCATATAAAATATGCCCCCGATGCAAAAAGAGGGGTGTTAAATATTATAAGCTTGACGTGTCTACATGTCTGTGTAACAGTGTCTGTCTGTGGCACAGAACACAGAAATATGTGTACTGTGGTCTACTCTATGGTATCGTAGCTCCTCAACGAATAGAACGAATTTGATGCGGTTTTTTGTTTAAAATTTTACGTGATCGAGATGATTCTTAGTTAAAAATTAATGTCGGAGGTTACTTTTTTTTAATTTTTTGTCCATTTAAATATGAGAAAGTTTGTAGACTAAACATCTGTTGTGTTGTATTTATAATCTATTCTAAGGACAAATCACTAAAAGGCAAGCACTGCCGGAACAATACATTTTATTAATAAATCCAACATTGACAAAGACCGTCAAAATGTCTGGCTGGGGGCCAAGTAAGAAAAAATCGGCCTACGCCCGCCCATGAGAGATTCATGTGACGCACAAATTGACTCTTTCATATGTGCACAACAACACCTAAAATTTGGCTTAACAGACATCGTTATAATTAAACATTTATGAGTTAATCAATAGAAGCTCTTTTACTTTAGCAATCTATCTTTGACAAGTACATCTCGTTTAACACCTGTTGTTCGGTTGGTTCATCGAGCAATGTGCTCGATGGGTTGGTTTAAGCGCTAGGGTGGAACATACGAACAAACAAACAAACATACATACATAGACTGCTAAAATCATTACTCTTTCTTTTAGCTTCGCCGTAGTCGGGTAAAAACGGGAATTGACGCTATTAGATTATCTTATAAATGCCTGACGTTTCAGCCGGGTTACACCGACCATGGTGACAGGCATGTGAATCAGACGCCTTACGTACTTTCTTAGCGGTCGCGGCCTACCTAAAATGCTACCGATGTTACCCTCTCTATAAGATTTTATAAACATTTAAGAGACTGACAAAAGATAATAGGTCTAATTGATATTACATTAAGTTATCCTAACTAATATTATAAATGCGAAAGTAAGTTTGTGTGCTTTCACGCCAAAACCACTGAACCGATTTTGATGAAATTTGGTATGGAGACATTTTGAGGCCCTTGTAAGGATATAGGATACTTTTTGACGCGATAACCATTATATTAACGCGAGTGAAACTGCGGGCGTCTGCTGGTATAATAAACAATAAAAATAGTATCGCAGTACCAGGAGAGAAATGTCTACGCCTAGCTGCAATGTCTTACTCCGTGACCTAAATGTAATGTGTGGGACGCTAATATGACACGTCACAGTCGTCTGGCCGTTGAACATGACGTCACAGCTGTACACGACATCCTGGTTTGATGAACATAAACATGATTTAAATATAGTATGACAAAATAAAAAAATATATTTTCATTAACTAATCCAAATTAAATATATGCTTAGATGGTCGCACCATACTCGTTTTTGCTGTTCATTGCAGTTGATTTCATATAGATTTTTCATCACTGAAGTTTTTAATGAGGCAAGGGAAGAGCCAGTAGGACTAACTCCCCCTGGGGTCCACGTCCGGAAGCCTCTTCGTGACGGACCCTGGTAACGTGGTGGTACTAGTATAGTATTATATTATCTGTGGTGGTGGGGAAACTTTCACGGCGGTGTGTGGCTTTTGATGTCAAGTGTCTCTTGGCATTCAAAGTCACATGCCATCTTCGAGTTTTTTTGCCCATCACGGCTAGTTCCGGACGGCGCCCGAAGTCCCCCGGATGCGGGCCGATGGCTGCTCCCGGTGTCCTCGTCAGGAGGACTAGCCAGGTCGAGCAGCTGTCGGTGAGGAGGCGGCCTATCAAGCCGGCGTTGGCCAGCGGCCCACAGGGGCTGGCGTCAGTCGGTAGCCCCTGTGGGCTGCTGGCCACCAATTGGTGCACAAGGAGTGCCTAGACGGGCAGCGTTGGGACAGTCTCGGCGTAGTTGCGCTCACGTGCGCAGATCCCGAGCCGTCCCACAATAGCGCACTGGAAGTCAGGCCGGGGAGGATGTTCCACCCCGCAGGGACGATGCGAAAGACTCTCTCTCTCTCGCGAATAGGATTATAAACTTGAAGCGAAAGGCAGCCGCAGACCTGAGAGTAACTCTACAGGCGTGGATCTTGGTTGAGGAGGTATATAGTAGAGCAAGAGGAAAACAGCAAACATATAAATATACTCGTATGTGTATATGTGTCATGTAGCGTGACGTGTTCTGACCAGATAATTTTAGCAAGGTCGTTTATATATATATTATATATATATAGGGTGCCTAAGGGTGCCTTTTTTCCATATATATATATATATATATGGAAAAGAAGGCACCCTATTACTACCTTGTGGTATAATAGGTTGGGGAAAAAGTTTCTTCGCATTTTTTAAGAAAATTCAAAACATTTTTTAATATAGTTTATTTACATTTAACTAAAGTATGTAGGTACCATTTTGTTCGATAACTTTTTGCCATCTTGTAGGTAGGGACATGATCCCATTGCTATAGAAATTTTGGGACTTCTGGTCAAAATACCGCGACAAGTGGTTTTGGCAGTCCTCTCGTGATGTTAACCTGACACTGCCCAAAGAATTCTGAAGAGACCGAAACAGGTGGAAATCTGAAGGTGCAAGGTCAGGACTATACGGCGGATGCATTAACACCTCCCAGCCAAACTCTCTTAATTTTTGCTGAGTGGCTAAAGATGTGTGAGGTCTAGCGTTATCATGATGAAAAACCACACCCCTTCTGTTGATTAATTCCGGCCGCTTTCTCTCAACTTCTTGCTTTAATCTCATCAGTTGTTCGCAGTAGAGTTCAGAATCGATGGTCCTGCCTGGTGGTAACAGCTCATAAAGAATAATGCCCTTCCAATCCCACCACACACACATCATCATCTTGTTGCGAGTTAACCCGGGTTTCGCCACAGTCTGTGAAGCCTGACCGGCCTTTGACCACGACCTTTTTCGCACGTTCTTGTCGTACGTGATCCACTTTTCATCACCAGTTATCAGCTTCTTCAAAAATGGTTCGGTTTCATTACGTCGTAATAAAGAATCACAAATGAGTACACGGTTCATTAGGTTTCTTTCAGTGAGCTCGTGAGGTACCCAAATGTCGAGCTTTTTTGTGTACCCAGTTTTTTTCAAATGCGCCAAAACTGTTTTGTGGTCAATTCCCAGTTCTTCAGCTACGTCGTAACTACTGACATGCCGTTCTTGCTCCACTTTTTCAAAAATGGCATCCATTTTATCTGTAATAGGGCGACCAAAGCGACGTGCATCTTTGACATCAAAATTTCCGGATTGAAAACGCTTAAACCAAATTTGTGCTACTCTCACAGACACTGCACTAGGTCCATAAACACCGCAAATTTTTTTCGCGGCTTGCGTTGCATTTTTACCTTTTTTGTAGTAAAATTTTAAAATGTATCGACTTTCTTCATTAGATTCACTCATCTTGGCGGTACGAAAAACAAATGAAAATCACACATTTTCCTAATTTGAATTTGGAATTATGTTCTTTAAAATTTAAACTTTCAATGATACCAAAACCAGACAGATACAAACAGTATAGCCAAAGAGATTTTATTACAAGTTTATACATACTATAATGCGAAAAGACTTTTTCCCCAACCTAATAGATAGAGGCATTTAAATTGTGACTGTTTGATCGGTTATTTTCTATTTAATTTCTATTTTTATTAAAATATTCTACTTCTACTACTTGATTTCTACCCGTTAAGTAAGATAATGAAGATTAATGAATAAAGGGTAATGTAGGTCTTAGCAGTCTATATATGTGTGTATTTACGTATGTTCCACCATAGCGCCCGATTTTGATGAATGTTGTTATTATGGGCTGGGCAACATAAGCTACATTTTAACCGACTTAGACAATAGTAGTAATCGATTTTTCCTTGTAATCCCTATTTTAACCGATTCCTTTGAAGTTTGTACACAAATTCATGTTGTGGTTTCACACACACCGGCAAAATTAGGGGAATATAAAAAAGGTTGATTTTTGTAATACATGTATTTTTATTGTGTTTTTTTTATCGACTTCACCATTTGTTGTGCTAAAAAGATAGTAAAATAAACATTTAAGTAGCATACTAGATAATGTAGTAACAAAAAAGCAATAAGAAATAAATTTATTACAAAAATCAACCATTTTTTTTATGTTCCCCAAATTTTTCCAATGTATATATATTCTAGTTTAGCTCTTAGCAACCACAACAAATATTAAACACTGTAAACAACACCACAGTAAGGTTAACTGAATTTTTGTAAACTTTTTTGCTTGTATGGGTTGGATGTCTTTTTTATGTTAGCGATAAGCTGGCAACTGATGACCATTTTGAGGCACTGCATGACCCATACTGCCAGATGTGACTTCTTCTTTAAATAAATGGCGTTTGCGATATGTCAAGTGAAAATTTACTTTGTAGTAACACTATTGTACGGTAGATTGAGGTTAAAAATGGAGTCTAGCAACACGTGTTTTTAGAGCAAGAACTTTATGTGTAACCAAGTGTCATCTAATTATCTGCTCAACGCCTTCTGGGAAGACTGATTGTGTGCATGTAATGTTTAATTCGTTCTGCCCTACCACTCAAATCAAAATAAACTATTAGTGATTGCTGTGGAATAAATTAGTAAAAACAAACAGAGTTTTTATACGGTGGATTCTAATTCTGATAGTCAAGGCTTGCGTGTTAACTTAAAGTTGATTTTGAATTGAATTTCAAACCTTTATTAGTTTCAGCGCCAATAACATGTCGAGAATAAATTATCAAGGAGATCGTCTCGGAATAGATTAGCAAAGGCCAATTCAATATCTAATGGCGTAAATGATATATCTATTTGACAGCAAACATGGATAAATAAAATGCCCATTAGTAAAATATACTGAAATATTAATTTGGTTTTAACGTAGTACTTCAATGATTTATATAAACATGTTTGTTTCACTTTGACATAATACTGTGCTGAACAACACATCTATGAAAATTACAAAATACTCGGACAGTCGTATTATATACTATTTTGAAAACGAGGCAGAATATAATATTACTGCCATACAATTTAATAATTAAATTATCTAAGTATATCAAAATAGGTTATTAGGTTGCCAGCCACAAAAAAATTTTTAGTCCTTGTTTCTTCTTCTTTTTAAATTAATAGCGTTCGCGAAAAGATTACGCATTTCGAATATGTCAAGTGAAAATGTAGGTACTGGACAGTTGTACGGTAAATTGAGTTAAAAATGGAGTCTCTCAACACGTGTTTTTACAACAAGAACTCGGGAGAAACTCCCTATTCCTTGTTTTCGAAATGATACTGGCCACTGTTGATTTTTCTGCAGATTACTAAAAAAAAACAAGTGAAAATCCTCAGACCTTTTTGTTTAACGGAATTATTTGTTTTTTACACGTTAACATAACAGCTATTTAAAATGTCGTATACTAGTTGTAATTGTGAATATTTTAATAGGCAACATCGCCAGAATTCAAAGTAATTGCTAATGCAGTTTTTGAAAACCATTCTCCTGTGAAAGCGGAAAATGCATATAAGAAGGTCTACGCGATATTTTACATTTTTAATTTTGTTTCTTTTATGCTTTAAATATCCGTGTTGTATTTTACCTAAGTTACCTTAACTTTCATGCAGATATTCGAAATGCGACATAATATATCGATATTATCGAGTCGCCGTCGTGGTGGAGTGGTCAGTACAGCTGGCTACACATCAAGCGGTCCGGGTTCGAATCCTGGTAGCGGCAAATGTTTGTGTGACGAACACGAATGTTTGTTTGCGAGTCATGGTTGTTTATATATTTATTTAAGTTTATTTATAAAAATATCTAAAATTATTATGTATATTAAAAATGTCCGTTATCTAGTATCCGTAACACAAGTTCTTAATGATACTTACTTCGGGCTAGATAATTGGTGTGAGCGTGGAGATATATTATATTATTTTTTTTATTATTTTTCTCCTCCTTTGAAGAGAAAGGGAATTACCTATCTATATAAATAGTATGTATAGTTAATTTTACTTCGTAATAATACTGGAAAGATGTCAATAATGAACTAATTACAATCCCAGCTTCGGCTAAAGAGCGTAACAAATTTTACCAACAAATTGACTAGGCGTAAACACCCAGTGGCGTTTTACGACGCTCCTCGGAACGGAGTGTAAATACTGGCATATTTTATGACAACTGTAAATAAAATTCGATTATTCTGTAATGAAGGTGTCCAACGAATCACACGAAGAGGTCATTGCCGCCTAAACTATGCATAAATACGTAACAAAGATTAAAAGTTCAAGAGGTATTAGCTATTGGGTAGGATTGGTGCGGGAATAACATATCGGTGTTACAATCGTCAATAGTCTACGATAACTGTTTACTATAATGCTTTATTTCCAATCACTATTTTTTACTACTTATTTACACTATTTACTAAGCGTTAGACCCAAATGTAGGGTCATCTGAGTAGATACCACTGCCTTTTTTTATTTCTGCTGTGAAGCAGTTCGCTGTGTTTCGGATTGAAGGGAAAGGTAGTGTAATTGCTGGGCATGGAAGCCATATCATCTTAGTCCCCAGGTTGGCAACGGGCTTGCAGTGTTAATTGATTTACCCTTAATATTTGCATACACTTATCAACTTGGAACGGGAACGCCTTATTTTATATTATGAACGCTACGGAACAGCGGCAACGGAGCCGCTACGGAACGTAGCGCATCGCCTCTTTTCAACCGACCTCAAAAAGGAGAAGGTTATCAATTCAACTCTATATTTTTTTATGTTTGTTACCTCATAACTCTTTACTGGGTGTACCGATTTTGAAGATTCTTTCAACCTTTGGAAGCTCGTGCTTGTCATTTGGTTCCATTTAAATTTCATCGATATCTGACG
Organism: Elophila nymphaeata; assembly: GCA_955850985.1. Taxonomy (NCBI): domain Eukaryota; kingdom Metazoa; phylum Arthropoda; class Insecta; order Lepidoptera; family Crambidae; genus Elophila; species Elophila nymphaeata. The sequence continues at coordinate 11,171,293 of OY039070.1, forward strand.
AGTAGTTTTTGAGTTATCCCTAATAATTCCTTTTTAATTGCCATCGATGTTAGAATCGTAATCTTATCACATGACAGACACACAATGTGTGTCTAAATGATCTCGAGATAGATTCCTGAAAATTACTGTTGTATAAAAAGCAAAGAATAAATTATTTTTAAATAAAAAAACCGAATTGATAGCTAAAAACGTATAAATAAAAGTTCTGTTTATAAAAATCTAATTTTTTTTTTAGTTTGGTGCCCAATATTTGGAATGAACGTTGCCACTTAATTGTACTTGGGACCGACCTCAAAAAAACATTTAGATTTTTATAAACAGAATTTAATTTCTCTATTTTTAGTTTTGAAGGCGTTTTTTTTCATATTACGTAATAAGAGGCGATATGGTACACCGCTCGAGTAACCCCTTGGTTTTCTAACAAGGGGTCTAGAATCACCGTTAGTGAACTTTTACGTCACCCACGGGATGAAAAAAGATAGTCCTGTTCGTAACTACACCAACATGTACCAGGAACAAGTAAACAAAAAATAACATTTACAAAAGCGGGCGTAAACATATGCCGTGCAATTCGCGTGTTGCTGAAATTACTCTTTGGTTTTTGTTAATTTATGTTATTGGCGGTATGAACGCGATGAGCGACATTCATGAGTCTGTTTTTTTTAACAAGTTGTAGCTATAAAAGTTTTAGATGCATGTATAAAAAGCAGGGCCGGATTTAAAGGTCTGGAGGCCTCGGGGCAACAAAGGAGTGGAGGCCCCTTAGCCCCAAATTATTTTCCAAATAAAATGAACAATTTTTTTCAATCGAGTTTTCGGTTAAAAAATAGGCATACTTCTTTACGACCTTTAATCAACGAACAAAATAGAAAGATATTATTATTATTATTCATGTAACCATGTTTGTACAAAGTACCGTAGGTAAAGGTATAACGCGAAATAAAATATGAAAGGAAAAGTTGTTTACTGGTGTTTACTAGTCTGAATTTGATTTTTTTTCCGAAGTCTCTATTGTGGGGGCCCCTCTTTTATGGAGGCCCTGGGCTGTAGCCCCGCTTGCCCTCCCCTTAATCCGGCCCTGATAAAAAGTAACTGCGGCTTGGATGCTCTAATCATTATTTCAGCCAAGAGATGCCCACTGACGGACATAGGCCTCCCCGAAGGATCTCCAACTTGCGCTGCTCGCTAGAAACTAGAAAAAATCCCGTGCTGTTTATTTCTATTCTATTCTATAATAATAATAATAATAATAATAATATATTTTCACGCTCACACCAATTATCTAGCCCGAAGTAAGTATCATTAAGAACTTGTGTTACGGATACTAGATAACGGACTTTTTTTTTTTTAATATACATAATAATTTTAGATATTTTTATAAATAAACTTAATTAAATGTATAAACAACCATGACTCGCAAACAAATATTCGTGTTCGTCACACAAACATTTGCCGCTACCAGGATTCGAACCCGGACCGCTTGATGTGTAGCCAGCTATACTGACCACTCCACCACGACGGCGTCAAATAGATTTAATAATTTGAAAACATTGAAACTGAGACAAACAAAAATATTCATGTATCGAAATGATTAATCCTGTTCTGGAATAGAACACTCGTTCTACTGGATTTTACAAATAAATTTTGGGTTTAATTTTTTTTTTATTGTAAAATTTTGATTTTCATTTGGTAGCTCCTGGACTTTTTAAACAAATGAAAAATGGTAGTCCTTTCCCAAAATCCAACTACAACGATTTTTACACGAGTGGTAATCCAAGTCACAGCCAAATTGCAGTCTAAATCGACTGTGAGTAAAATCTTTGTTTACAATTCTCTCATCATAAGTACCTACCGATGTAAAAAAAAACAAGGCAGTGTTATTGTCGCACACGTAATGAGAACTGACACATGCTTATTATCTGGCACTTACATGGTTTCTGTATATACCCAGAGTGTATACCACGCAGAATCAGCTAAATGTTCAGAGAACAACATATGTTATTTTTACATACATCGCAGAAGAAAAACCTAATTAGGGATAGTGGATATTTAGCACATTGAAAATTACGCGGTTTTTTACTGTAAAATTTGTAACCTGCGGCAAATTGATTCCACAAACTTGGTGATGTTTAATTGCTATTTTTAATAATGAATTTAAATAAGACTTTACAAAGATTGCCTACATGTTTATTACATACGACCATAAAGAAGATATACATATAGATAAACATACTCTTTGTTGCACACCAAAGTAAAAAAAAAAACAATAAAATTCGTACAATTGGCGGCCTTATATCTAAGAGCGATCTTCCAGACAACCTTTGAATGGACAGGATAGTAAATATTGGAGGGTATTCATGGTGCACTAACAAACAGAAATTCATTTTACTTAACTATACTAACCATACATAAATACTCAAATACATACATTAAAACATACATGCTCGATACATATATGTATGTATACACACAAAAAGGTTTATACATATTTACATAGAGGATAATACATACAGCAAATTTTAAAGACATGAATAGAGATAAAATAAATTACATATTGTAAATAAAACAACTTTTACGGATTTAACTTGCGTGTAATTAGATTTTACATTTGTTATTACTGCCCGACGTTTCGTAACACTTTGCAGCGTTCGTGGTCACTAAATTTAATAGAACATTATAAATTACATAGATAAGTAGTGATCCTTTACCATATCCTTTACCAACCTTTTAAAAGAATCTAACGACTTGGCTTGTCTAGTTGCAATTGGCAAGGCATTCCATAGTCAATCAGTTTGTACTGTAAAGGACTTGTTGAAGTAGTTTGTGTAATATTGCACCATCTTGTTGCAAATCGTCTGACGATCTCAAGGAGAGTGAGAGTCTCTACGAAATGTGAACCAGTTTTTGGGGTAACATGGAGTTTTGTGATTAAATAGTACATCAAAATAACAGATAAAGTATATTGGGTATTCCGGCGAAAGTGAATTAGTAACCACATACAGCGAAATTGAGAGACGTGATCATACTTGCGAAATATAAATATAAACCTTATAGAAAAATTTTGAAGCCTCTCAAGTTTATTTAATTGCTCCTCTGTCAGATCAAGATAACTTACATCGGCATAATCTAGGATGGCAAGGATTGCGCCAGCGCAGTTTTGGTGGCAGTGGATAAAAAGTATTACAGAAGTAGACAAAACATTTTTTTTTTAAATAGTAATGATTAGCGCTATGCCCGTCTTGACTCTATTCCTATTATGATCTAGAATTCTTACTCATCCGCAGAAACAAAGAAAGAATGCAGTTTTAATTGAATACGGCTTCCTGCAAGTTAGAGGTGACCCAACAGGCGTTTCAATTTGAAGATGTTAGAACGCTGTACCTTTTTGTGATTAATGAGAATAGGCAACCATTTGTCGACACTCTCCTGATCTTAAGTGAGGTTGCGGACTACGCTGTTACATGGTTTTACCTACAAGCAGTTCTCTCATTCCCACCTTGGTAGTTTGTTCAAGTAACGAAACAGCAGGCAATGAGTCCCACTCCTTAGCTAATCGCATAATGAAAGAGTAATTAAATCGCTCTGCGCGGTTGGATTATCAACGATATAAGGGTAGTAATTTACCTCTCTTTGAAACCACATGTAATTTTATGCAAGCTAAGTATGTTGATAAGTTCAACCCTGCATTTCAAGGTACTAATTCATCATTTACTAAACCATACATTTTGCAATATTGATCGAATCCCAGTTCATAACGGCCATCGATAAAACGATAAACCCGTCGAGGGATATTTAAATCAATTTGAACGCAAGCAAATTCGCGACTCATTCTATTTCTGTGCTCGAAATTTTGCCGAAATTAAATAAATTCGCGCACGCACGCTACCGCGGCATTAAATCGATATCTTGGCGAATTACAGCTTATGTACCGACTACAGTGTTTAATTTACATTGACAAACAACTTTGATAACTTGAATAATAATTACTGGTTTATTTACGAAAGGTAGAAATATCAATCTTGCTCAAATAAAAGAAATGAAGCTTATTTCCTGAATTGTAGGAGGGGAAATTGCAACAATTTCGAAAGCAGGTACTTGACAGTCTTCATTTAAATAAAAAAGTTCAACTTTTTAAGGTCATTACCACTGTAAAGATAGCCAGAGTACGTAATCATCCACAGTCGTAAACGTTGAATACGTAAAGAAGGAATACGCATTTTTATCGAGTATTATTTCGCTGTGCTCTGTAAGATAATGTAGCTATTTTCCTAGACTATTTTATTAAAACTAAAAAACCAATTGTCTTGGTTTAAAAAAATATTGTAGATACTTCATAAAATAGTTCTTACGTTTTTTAAAAAAGACAATTAGGCAATCTTGTATCCAGTCTAAATTCGATAAAGTTAATCTTGTATTAATATTTTTTCCCTTTCCTTCGAAAATCTACAAAATCGAAAGACTTATTTTCTTATAACTAAATGTTAAAAAAATTAATACACCCTTAATTTATTGAATTAGATTACTTTGTATGTTCTTTAATTTTTCGAATCTTCTTTGTTTCTAACGAGATTAACAACTAAAGTTTAGCAACTCTGATTATCAAAGAAAATTGTTGAAATCTATGTAGGTAAACTGTGGGCAACGTCTAGATTGGAAGTAGAAGCAATATTAACAGACTAAAGAGTAAATTTGCCTTCGTTGTTCTATAAATGAAACAACTTGTTAGTGTTTTAATCGGCTTTGTTAAAAAGCAAGCAAATTTACAAAAGGCTGCGCGTAGTGAACAACAGGGCACGGCGAGGCTGTCACGCAAGTGTGACACCGCGCTGAACCCACCTAGGGAGTTAGTGTAATTACCTTATAAACATTGGTAACAAGATATTTCTAATATACCTTTTGTTGGCAATCAACCGTATGGCCAGATTGCAAGCAATCAACGTACCATGTTATGCCGACAGAGTAAAATAGACATCACCCCATGTCTTTCAAAATGGGTGTAGTAGACGGTGATTAATGGATCAGAAATTGGACAAGAGTGGTGGACTACTGCCTAAACCTCCTTCGATGACAAAGAGAGGCCTTGTATACCAGCACTGGGTCGAAGTCTCAAGGCCGTGTGATGAACTCGGAGAAACTCCTTTGCAGTAGTAGTTGCCAACATTAGTACGATTAAGTATTAAGACAAGGTACTAAAATGTTAATCAACTTCTGAGGCCGATATCCCCGGGCGAACGATTCAATTACGAGCAACTAACCCACTGTGCTCTACTCTTTTAAAACTACTTAACCTCTATGAAAAAAACACTAATTTTCAAATTCTTAAAACAAGCGTGTTGTTTGCTACTAAATTGCAATTTCGTGAAAAAATATTTTTCTTTATCTACTTTGATAGTTCTGTAATTTACTAAAAGCGCAGTACTTTCAATTATATTATGCGCTTACCATAGAAACAACGTAAAACGAGTTCTTTGTCTCAAAGTTCTCTATAAATTTTACGGTAGATCATTCGTAGAAAGTCATAAACTGGGTTACTCAGTCATAACAACAACAATCTTGGCTGTGAGATAAGATTTTATTTTGCAAGTCAATTTATGTATGTGCTAACTAGTAATGCTAGTTTTAAAAGCATATATTTGATTTATAATAATACAAAAAAAGTCGTAATAATATTGCAAGGTTTTGTTAAGTTAGGTTAAGCTAAGGGGGCCCGTCCCGCTGCAGTCTGAAGGCGCTGCTTACCGGTTGCGTAACTTTTCCGCTGTCGCGTCACGGGGTGAGATCGCACGGCACCGAAGGTTACGCCCGTGACCGCGACGTGCCGTCCGCCGTCGCGCAGTATCGCGTCGCGCTCGCTCCTCCTCGGACCTCGACCGGGAGGTCGCACGACCCCAGTGTAGTGATGTGCTGCTGACATGTGCTATCGAGTGAGTGTTGTGAAATGCGCGAGAGGTGACCGCCGGCGACGGCCCGCGCGATCCTAGCCATGTGGACTGTTCTGCTCCAGCTGTTAGCCCTCGTCGCGCTAGGCGGTGGGGCCACCTTTGCCCCTAACAAGGAACTCCTCGAGTGTGCAAGGTTCGTTCAGCGCTTGTTTCTAAGCTTACAACAATATTAGTGAAAATGTTGTCACCCGCTCAGGGACCTCGGACGAGCTACAAAAATAATTTGGATGGGCACGCGAACAATTGTGTACTTACCGTAATAGTTATTTTATCTGCGTGAGGATTATATTCTCTTTGAAAATTAAGATTGCATTTAAATGGGACTAATATGATATAAAAAAAAATTTGCTTTCGGTGATCATTAATTATTTCAAATATAAGTTCTTTAACTTATACAAGTAAATGCGACATATTTGATATTAATAGATCATTATTTCGGAAAATTAAATACCTATATCACAGATAATATAATCTTATATCAACATAGTTTCGTTGCTTTTTGCCAGCTGCAACTGAAACAAAGATTAATTATGAGGTAATTTTCCTTATTTTCTAAATAGCCATATTGGTGAACTCGTGTAGTAAATTTATAAATAATCCAACCTGGCAAAGCGACCGTCTCAGGCTCCGCGGTCGCGACATTTGGCAACCACAACTGTTGTTGACATAAACACCGATACAATACATTATTATAATTGAAAAATCATTTTCTTGTAGCAAATTTAAAGATTAAGTATCAATCATTATAACAATGTAAAAACATCGCTATGACTAAACTTAAATGCAACCAAAAAGTATGTTTTGGTTCTGTGCTTCTGCGTATTCCAGGATTAAAAAAAACAAATCAAACGTTTACATAATTATTAGGTAGCGAGATCATAAAGTGATGTGGTAATAATGGAAGCTTTTAAAAATGTAAACTACAAATATTTGTAACAAAATATATTACTAACTGATCACAAACTAATGCATCAATAGAGTAAAATGAAAGAGAACATCAATAAAGCGGTATTATCATAATGAGAATGTTTGCTCAAACCGCTACCAACATGTATGAAATCGCTGTTTCAGTTGGCATATGAGCGCACGAGATTTGGCAACTAAAACAACAAACAGACAAAGATTAAACCGGAAAAAATCGGATAAAACCAACCGTGGTGTGGTATGAGACAACAAGTCTTATACATAATGAGATTGGATATGGTGATGCATTTTCCATAATTGGTTTAAATCTTTTATAATGTTTGATTTATTGAAAAATATCCAAAATATGTAGGGTTAACAACCTCCGGGGTCCACGACCGGAAGCCTCCTCGTGGCGGGCCCTTGTAACGTGATGGGGAAACTTTCTCGGCGGGTGTGTGGCTTTTCAAGTCAAGTGTGTCCGCTTGGCATTCGATTTCACATGCCATCGTCGAGTTGTTTTTGTTTTCCCACCACAGCTAGTTTCGGACGGCCCTTTTCAGGACCATGACCGCGCCCGAAGACCCCGGGTGCGGTCCGATGGCTGCTCCTGGTGTCCTCGTCAGGAGGACGCGCCAGGTCGAGCAGCCGTCGGCGAGAAGGTGGCCTATAAGGCCGGCGTCGGCCAGCGACCCACAGGGGCTGGCGTTAGTCGGTAGACGTCTAGTTCTAGTCTAGGGTACAGTTTGTAAAATTGTTATGAGAGGGGCCTGTTACCTGTAACACAAGTACTATCCCTTTTAACATATTTACTGAGAGTCTTTTTCAAATGCAATTATTTTATTTATTTATTTATTTATTTATTTATTTATTTATGGGCAGTCAACAAAAACATGTACTAACACTAAATGGTTTACAATTGCTAACAATCCTTAATTTAAGCACAGTTTTTAATTATAGACAGCCACGGCATGCATTGTGGACTTGAAGAAAAATCCTACTACATATTCCTATAATGAATCACTATACAGTTTGTAAAGATTAAATAATAAGATCCTTAAAATTAATGGGGGTTTACGTTACTGCTAATGAGTTTGACGGTAGCTTTGTATTTTCGGGCACTAAGGTGAAATATGTCCAACTCTCCAAATTTATTAGGCCGAGAAAGAGTGTTGTACTGTTTCTGTATTCTATTTAGTGTGGAATGGGAACCCAGATTGCTTTTAACTAAATTGGGTACAAAAATATTGAACCTACTGACACGAGATGATTTTTTGGGTATATTGAATGTTACTTGTTTGAGAAGATTAGAGCAATCCAGGTCACCACTCAACAGTTTGTACAGAAACATGCTATCGTAATGAAGTCTTCTATCCCTGAGACTTTCAATTTTAAAATATTTAAGACGGCTCTCGTAAGATTCCAGAGTTTTTGCAAGGAAGTTTCGGAAGCATAGGTGCCATAAAAATCTTTTCTGCACGCTTTCCAATCGTTTAACGTGAACATCATATTGAGGAGACCATATGACACAACAGTACTCGAGTACAGACCTGACCAGACTATTGAAAATAGCTATAACAGTAGTGGGATTTTTAAAATCTTTCGTATTTCTAAGTACAAAACCCAGGAGCCTGAAACCTTTGGTAACTATTTTGTCAATATGAACGTTGAATTGAAGCTTGGCATCTAAAAATACCCCAAGATCCCTAATAACACTAACCTTCTCAAGAGCGATGTTGTTTATTTTATAAGAAGTATTAAATTCAGACTTTTTTCTTGTGAATCTAATGTGATAGCATTTGCTGATGTTAAGAATCATGCGGTTATTCAAGCACCACTCTGACAATGCATCTAAATCCTCTTGAAGCAATACAGTATCTTGGGTACCTTTAATAGGTTTCATTATTTTTAAGTCGTCAGCATATAGAAATATTTTAGAATGTTTAAAAGACCTTGCAATGTCATTGATAAAAATGTTGAAAAATACAGGCCCAATGTGTGATCCTTGAGGCACACCCGACTTAGCAAAGAATGGATTGGAGCTGAATCCGTTAAGCACCACTTTCGAAGAACGACCCTTAAGGTAAGATTCACACCATGACAAAAGATTTGTAGCTAAACCGTAGCGAGAAAGCTTATGTAATAAGATACGGTGGTCGACCTTGTCAAAAGCTTTGCTAAAATCTGTGTATACTACGTCAACACAGGTGTGAGAATCAACAGCATCCACAGCCTCCGTTAAGAATGATACCAGATTTGTAGTTGTAGAACGGCCAGACAAAAAACCGTGCTGGTCCTCAGATATAACATTTTTTATGTGCCAATTTAATGCCTGACAAAAAAGTGACTCAAGAACTTTTCCAAACACTGGTAATATCGAAATTGGTCTGTAGTTCGAGACCACGGACCTGTCATTTATCTACCTGTTTGAACGATCTTCTATCTTTTTCTTCCTCTTCTACCTGCTATCTAGAACCTCTGAATTTGTACCTACTTGGCGATTATCAAAATTAAAACATTTATAAAAAAGACTACAACACCATATTATTATGTTCTGTGACATCACATTACCGTTTCTGAAACCAGCACTATTTATTGTGCACTTTACGGCGATTATGTTAACATTGGAAATTTTTTTTTGAAGGATTTTTTTGTATAACCAGACTTTACAATGGTCGGTGTTTTCTATTCTAAATTGGCAACTTAATATTATATATTAATTTCACATTATACTGTTTGTATTTTCTTACTTCACATAACTGGTAATTGTCACAAGAAACGTGGGCTTTTATTTTCTCCAAGTTGTTTTTTCAACAGACTAGAATAGAATGAACTCTACGAGCTAAATATAGACGCTATCCAATAATACTCAAATACAAAAAATACACACATGCACCACATTATATCCAATTGGACATCGAAGCGCAGCTACATGATTTACTGTAAAGACTCCACAAGAATTTACAGAAAACCACAGTTAAATAACACTACTTTTTTGTGGTGTTGTGTTTGTAACGGTGAGCAAAGATACCAGAGCCCCACTTGATAGGGTTTACTTGTGCATCAGTATTGCAAGCGTCTATAGGCTACGGTGACTGCTTACTACCAGGCAGGCCATATGCTTGTCTACCAACCAACAAACATAAAAAGGAAGTCACTTCTTACTTCGACGCTCACTTCGTATGCTTTTGTCAAAGACTAATGAATTTATTCTTGAGTTCACTCGAATTATAGTGCCGTGGACTAAAACGACCAACTTTCTTACCAATTGAATTTTTATTTTTTCTTAATTTTTATCTTAATTTGAAATATTAATTTTAATTATTAATATATTTATTTTAATATTGATTCTAATTGTAATTTGTATAGATTTTATTTCAATGATCCGCATATAATTTGCTGTGCATGCTGTGTACACTTTTTTGGACTACAGTCCAGTCTATGTACTTTGTATAATGTTGTTGAATCTTAAGATTGTAATCTGTATGTGTACGATAAATAAATTAACCGACAAATTATAGCCATATTTAACAGGTAAAATCGAAGTGAGTTGTTTAATGTTTTTCACGGAAAATTCTCCGGAAATTATTGTATTTTAATAGGTATTATTTTTCCATAGTCAAATAAAATATATTAACATCATTTGCCTTTTGTGATTCCGATTTAATTTGTGGTTGGTGTAATATGTTTTCTTCACACTTTCTCAATCATCCCTCATCACAACCCCTCTGCGATGTCATTTTTACATAGACTATATCTTATATATTTATATATATAATTCTTCTGTGAGTGTGTATGTCACTGAACTTCTCTTAAGCGACTGGACCGATTTTGATGAAATTTTTTGTGTGTGTTCAAGGGGATCTGAGAATGGTTTAGATTCACAATTTTGTCCGCTGGACAGGACAACGTCTGTCGGGTCCGCTAGTACTATATATTTTCTTCAAACATGACGTTTAACTCGATCGAGAGTTACGTTTCGCCGAAAAGTCCATAGTCGGTTTTACAAATACCCGTTACATTAACTCGCTTCCGCTTGGTCAAAAAAATTACCAATACCTTCCAATAATTAATTAGTTATCATTATTCGCTTATTTGCACTAATATTTATAGAACCGTCTATGGGTTTTTCGGCGAAACGTTCACTACCAAAACATAATTCTGGATCGAGCTATATGCTGGTCTTCTTGTCCCTTCTTCCCTCTATTATCCATCCATAAACATAATATTAAAGAAGGTAGGAAGACATGGCTGTAAATTTTACGACGGGCCTTTCTGGGATGGAAAATCCTTTACAAACTACACTGTGCGCTAGACATTGCGGCGTGTTTGGAATTCGCTCGGGAATACCCACTAAAAACCATCGGTACCCTCACAGCCCTATGTACTTTGTGTGTACTCCGAAACCTCTCCGTCGACCGGAAGTCTAGCTGACATCAACCCTCATTGGGCAGATAAAAATTAACAGAGGAATAAAATGCACGCCAATAAAAAGAAGGAGAGTATGTCACAAATAAATTGTTAATTATTACTCATTTATTTTTCTCTTTGTTTTTTTACCGTCACCTATAGACACTTGCAATATTAATGATAAATCAGTTAACACTGCAAGTGCGTTGACATCCTGGGGACTAAGATGATATGCCTTTCATGCCCAATAATTACACTGGCTACCTTTCCCTTCAATCCGAAACACAGCGAACTGCTTCACGGCAGAAATAAGAAAGGTGGTGGTACCTATCCAGACGACCGTACATATGGGTCTACCACCTAGTGAAAGGATTATTAAAAAATCAACCCTAACTGAAAATTGCCGTCCTATCTATTATCATTAACTGCCAAAACGTCAACGTTAACGTACCGCAAACTGTTTTATATAATGTTTTAGTTCATAACCTAAACATTAGTAAAACCAATGTCAAGATTAAACCTTCACTGTCACTGCTAACTTAATAAGCGTGTTTTATACACGGAAATACATTAGCGCTAACAGGTTGGTTGACCCAAATGTGCGGGCTAATCTTAGCGAAATATATAAAAATAGATTGTGTGTTTTCATTCGATGCTCTGGAAACATTTTCATTGCAAAATATAAGCAGCGTTATGAATGACTAGTAGGTATGGTAACAAAAATAATATGTAATTGAACAGAAAAATCTTTATCAAGGTCTATACAACACGAATCGTAAAGAATCGAATTTGTTCTATATTCGTATCGAAATTTAAATGTAGAATGAATCGATTTATCAGTTCAAAATCGACTGTGATAGAGTTGGAAGAAAAAGAAAATATTTCTGAAATAATATTTTATTTTAGTCCAAGAATGATCTCAAAGTCACTTTCACTTTTGAGGTATTTTATACCAAAGTACTGTGTACATGAGAATAGCCCTCATATTGTCAACAGCCTATATTGATAGTCGAAAATTACCATCCGAAATACTCACCATTATAAGCTTACCATAATGATACACAGATGTTTGTTATATAATTTACAACAATCAAAACATTTATCATTGTCCGTAGCATAGCATAACTATTGAATTACTCAAACTGAAATTGCCATACTTGGGTCTAAAATTATAGTCTAGTTGCGTAAGTCTATAGGCATATCAATGAAATAAAGATACTGAGCGCCCGCGTCTAATAAAATTACGATAGCAACTGATTAAGTTCAAAATTGTGTTTACATGTCGAAAGGATCTATTGAATGTTGCTTCGTTGTTCTTTTAAACAAGCAAACGGTAGCTGTCGGATTCCTACGGAATTGAAGGGTCATCAATCTTGCATGTTTCCTGTTTCTCACTAACATGCCTATTTCATTGATCAGCCCCGTATACACAGGCATGTAGCTTCGGTGACCCTCTTACAGTATTTTATTTGCAAAACCCGAACTTTAAAGTAAGGATAATTTATAAGGAAATACGATTACTCAATTGTTATTTAGTATTTTTTGAACTCCATAACACATACTTCTTTTCAGCTTTATGAAATATACTTTACGAGCTATTCTCATACCTACCAAATATACACAAAAAAATGCAATTAAGTCTGAAATGGATGTTTTGCTATGATATATTTTTCTACATTTTTAAACATCTCACAAATGTGTCGCTAATCTCACAATTATCGGAATCTGTAGATAATTTCAATCAGATCTCTTTTCATCCTGACATTTCTTCGGATTAGAACTTTTCTCTACTAAACAAAAATTTTATACCACTTTTTTTACTTACGCTAATAAAATTGGTGCCAAGCACATTAAATATTTGATTGTGAGCCGGTTACCGTAGTATTACTAAAATTATTTAATCAATGGAAAATAACTACGAATGGCTTCGATCATTATTGAAAAGGTTGATGGAGTTATTGTGTCTGCATCGTATTAAACACGGATTGTTTCTTAGGTATTTTTAATTCTCAACATCAAAGGGAAAGATCATTCCAAATGTAGTCCAATCCAATTTCTATGTTATCAATCTCATTGGTTATTTGAATTTTAACTGGTGAAGTGGTCTACGTTATCCGTTTCGCATATTTCAGATTCGATCTCTTTTTGAGTCGCTTCTGGTGTTCTTATTTTTAAACATTTTGGTGAGTTACGGGTTCAGATCTAGAGGTTTGATTCCCAAGTGGATACGAATTTCTCGGGTCCATATTGGCTCACATAATATTATTAATCCTATTCTCTGTCTTACTACCGATTTGTATTCATAATAATCACTCTTCATAATTTTGTTTTTCATACTTTTTTATTCATACTTTTTTATTACTTCACTCTTACTTCATTAATTCATTAGCTAATTCTCTTATATGAAAATTATGTTGATTGAAGTGTTTGCTTGCATGGTGGTAGGAGCAGCTTCTATCGTTATCATTACCTTTTTCTAGTTTCCGTCCACGTTAGTTTTATATCGAGTAACACATTATACCAATCTGTGGATAACGGTGTGGGCTTCACAATAAATAACATTAATGTTTACAATATTTGTCTAGTAATAGTTAAATTTATGTGTGATTGTGAAAGCTGTTTGTTATTCCTAATAAATAAAATAAAATAAAAAATAAAAATACTACCAACGGAGCTCATAACAGTTAGTGATCATATTTTTTTTATTAATACTGTTACTTCCTTGTTGCTTACAAAAACAACAAGGTAGTAACAGTATTAAATTATGAAGAATGATTTGTTATGAAGAGTGATCATTATGGTTTTAAATGGTATGAGAAATATTTTCGTACCTCCAATGATAGGAATTGAAAAGTTATGTAAGAAAATGTGCACCCGAATTTCTCAGTATGGTTGTTGGTAAGACTGGTTTTCAGCCCGCTTGATCAGCTGCCACTACTTACTCTGTCACCATAACAAGTGCGTTAACAGCATAGCTGACTTTTGATATTTAGAGATAGAATAACCTGTCCCTCATGGTGAGCAGCTGAATAGGTCACGTCAAAGAAAACAAAGTGAAGAGACTATATAATTACGCTTTCTGCGAAACTATAAATCAAAATAACGCTTCCCGGGATATATTACATAGTATACATAAATAACAAAAACATGACAATGAAGAAGCAATAAACGTCCGTAATAGCACTCTCCTAATAATAAATCTCAATACAAAGACTCATCAAGGCTGCAACAGACGCAAAACAAACATCTAACCCTAAACTGCACGTAGTAAACACGTTGCTTCACTCCCATACAACAATAGCATCTGAGGCGGCCAAAATTAACCCTGTGGATCACAGGTATTTGCGTCACTGATACCCCAAATATACAAAGTGCCTCCAACTATGACAACTGAAATAACTGTTCCAAATACCGAGTATGCATGTGCGTCTGTCTCGTCTCGTCACATTGCATAATTGTATTCACTATTTTGACGTATCTGTGACGTGGGCAAAGACGGGCTGTTATCATATTGTCACACCAATTTGAACTCTAACTTTTATATCTTAAAGAACAGCATCAATAAACAGGCCTATTATATTATTAAAGTGCAACATTGATATGGGCGGTGACTTGATGCATTTATCTTTATGACAATTATACCTTACGCTCTGTTATTTCAGCGGACAGTACTTTAATTATCGAAAATATATAAGTGCTAATATCAATGAGGTCCAAAAACCTCGGCAAAATTACCTAATAACTCTTAATTTTACAATGTATTTTTTATAACATATAACACATTTATGAAAAGCTACTTTTCAAATTGATTACTTGCTTGAAATTATTTGCATAATCGAATTTTTGACATTTGTAAAATAAATTATTAAATGATCGCTAAACATCTTTGATATTTTTTTTATCTAATATTATTATGTTACTGAGAATCTAATACATTATCACTTCAAATCCAAAGTTTACAGGCTGTAAGGATATTTTCTTATAAATGCCTAATCATATTTTCTTATAAACACTGTGCATTCACCATCAAGGTAGTTAAGTCATCCTAAAAAAATTAAATATAATATGTAATATATACAATATGTACAAACAGGTAAGAAACAAATATCCAAGCATCGGGAAAAATTCAATTTAATATTTTTTTTCCACTATAGTCTTCCGCCATGTGATGCCGGCAGAGTAGAATAGCATCACCCCGTATCCTCCAAGGGGTGTCCTAGAAGTCGACTAATGGATTAGCAAAGGGTTATTGATCACCTTACACTCCGTCCACCAATCCGCATTGGGCAAGAAGGGTGATGGAGCCTGAACCTCATTCGATGATGACAAAGAGAGGCCTTGTGTCGCAGTAGTGGGTTTTATTATAAAGGCTGTTATGATGATACTCTTACTACTTGAGTATTATTATTTCCATTCCTACTAATATTATAAACGCGAAAGTTTGTATGGATGTCTGGATGTATGTCGATGAATGTGTGTTTGTTACTCTTTCACGCAAAAACTACTGAATGGATTTTAATGAAACTTTACAATTATGTAGCTCACACATCAAAATAACATATAGGCTATAATTTATACCTACTAATTCTGTGCAGAAGAAGTCGCGGGCAGAAGCTAGCATTTATTAAAATCAAATTAATTGAGAACTTATTCCTTTCTTTTTTTTCTTTAGTTCAGAACGACTGTAAACAACAGAAACTCTTTCCTTACATAAAGTAGATCACACCTAGATAAAATGCAAAATACCTAATAAAAAAATGTCAGTCATTCATGAAGTTTCTTTCAAATAACTCAATAGCGGACATGACAATATGTTTTCTGTGTAATGACATACCCCTTAACAACACAACGAAAACTTAAACGTCTAGTGTTAACAAAAAAAATAACACTTGCCAGTTATTGTATGATGAAAAAATTAACATGACTTGCTATTTGAAAGAAGCGTAGCATCTTCAATTGTATTTCCTACATATCACTCCGATTTTTTTAAGTTTAATATGGAGATAGAACATAATCATATTATACGTCCAGAGAGTGGTCAAGAAAGACGATAGCTACAGGGAATTAGCCTTAAATATTGAGGATAGCAAAAAATACAAGGAAATATTCCTTTGTAGACTTAAATATGTGCCTAAACATTTTTTTGATGAATCGTAAAAACACACTGTACTTATATAACAATCGAAAGGGTTAATTAACCCTTAAATCTTTAGGGGTGTATTGGGATGCCCAAATGGTTTGGTGATGTAGAAGTAAGGATGACTGAAAGTAGATTGAAGAAAAGCATATTATATACATACGAATTGGAAATAAGTAGATGGGGGACGTGGAAGGCCTAGAAAAACGTTTGCCGATCAAATCGGAAACTTCCTAAAGAAAAGTCAGGTCAAAAGTAATCGTGATCGCCCTATATGTATGAGCACTGTGATGGGAGTAGATGTTTTGTGAGTGATGGGAATGAATAAAATGTCTGAGGACCACAGAACACAGAAAGAGTTGTAAGGACAAGTGGAAATAAATTTATGTTAAAGACCCTTATTGTTATGTGAAACGCAATAAAGATATTTGATTTGATTTGAAATAAGTGTTCTCTGCCTACCCCTGAATATAAATGGGACGGAAGGCGTGACTTGATTGTTTTTTATTTTTTATTTATTTATTAGAAAACCAACAGCGTATTTAAAAAGTATTTTACATAACAATAATTGATATCAGTATGGCCAATAACAGGTTTTCCTATGTATAAATTGTATTCCATACATTGCCGCTAAGATAAAGCACCTAGACCACCAACAAACAAGCAGCTCAATGTAGCAATCAATAAAATAGCAAAAAAATAATTAAACAATCACTTAAACAGATACATATACCAGATATGTACACAATATGTATATTCATATAATAAAGATTAAGATTAAGATGTTCCTATCATCAACATTATTTACTCTGACTTTAAAGAATTTATAATTTGTAATTTGAAATAACTCTTACTCGTTGCAAACAAATCAACATCCCTGAAAAGAGTATTGTAAGTACGAGAAAGCCGAATCAGAACCGAATTTGTAAGTAGTTCGTGTGACACTGTGAAATTTCGAACAGGGGAGTGTAGCGCGTGCGATATTTAGGCGTGCGAAACACAATTTTTGTATGTGTAAATTCTTATTACTCGTAAACTAGTATCTATGATTAAAGACAGGGTAGGTAAAGTGAATGTGTAATTATTATAAATAAATGTATATAAACATAAATCATACCAACACATTACTATTATTTACATAACCAAATGTCTCTTAGTAAGCTTTTATAGAGCTTAAAAACTTTACTATAGTTTTGAACTTATTCGCTGCTAAGTCTTTAATGTTGTTTTGAAGTTTGTTATACAAGCGTGTTCATTGCCCCATAAAAGAATTGTTTATTCAGTGGAGACTAGTAGCGTTACCACAACATTACGTTTATTATCGTATTAATATTGCGTGATTTGTTTAGAAGACTGCTTTAGTGCACGCATTATATTTAAAAACAAAATTGTTATATAAAGTACGAGTGCGTACTCGTACTTTTTATTACAAGTCGTAATTTTGGAAAAAAAAAGCCAAATGGCAAGGGCTTCGGTTTCAGATTCAGGTAAAATTCTGGTTGTATCAATACGGCATCTAATATTTTTGTACTGATGCTTCTGAACTAATTTCACCAGTTTTTTTACATGTGACTATGTTTATACTTAATCAAACATCTAAAATTATGCCTAAGCCAATTGTAGACTCAACAGCTCTCAATTGCATAATTTACTTCAATGTATTATGCAACTGAGAGCTGTGTCTGTGTGTCTGAGTCTATGAGTGTCCACACTGCTCAGCGCACGCACAGAAAGAAGTTTAAATCGTTTACACAAACGAAGAATTTGAAGTGCATTTATTTTGTTTCAAAGTAAAGTAATAATTAATTGACTGGTAGTAGTAAAGAGTTGGAAATAGGTAGCAATTATTGGTCACCAGCCTGACGCGAAGCGATACAGACAACCAGCCAATATGACGCTGATGGCGTAGCGGTCTAACCACAAGCAAAGCCGCCAGAAAATGCATCCAGTTTTATAAGCCGCTATGTAAATCCACCACATACGTAATACTTGACAGTAATGATGAATTGTTTTTTCAAGAATATGCGCCAACGCACATGGATTAGAGAGATAACCACATACTAGATAAAAATGTTGCCATACCTAGTTTTATCTCCTATCATTCAGTGTTACTATTAACCACAGAACATAGATATAACCTCTTATATCTATGTTCTGTGCTATTAACTTAATTTACATGCATTATCTTATACGTATCTATTATTTTAAACGTGAGTAATTACTTTATAATAAGTTAAGCCATAATTCGCAGAATTCTTTAATCAATATTTATTTGGAATAATAGTTAAAATACTTTATTTTTTCTTTCTTATTCTCATAATCTGTCTTAACTTTAATTATATCCTAACCTTGCTTATAAGATTACCGGCTATTGCCAACCTAAGTCCTTCTGACAGTTAAGGTTTCTCTTTGTTATTCAGAAGATTCTAATCCCGTATTACTTTTACATTGACCTTTTGTAGAATAAAATTGACCTTTCGTACTATAAAATGGCAGACCACTGCTAACCTAGAGTCACTCTATGCGTATTCCTTTATTATTCAGATTAGTATTTCTACGCTTTCATTTCAATGTGGGTAAATTTATGACGAAAAATGTTGCCGACCAGTCCTAACCTAAAAACTTTGTCGAATCTCGATTGTGGTTTCTTCAATATTTTAATTCATTTCCTAAGGACCTTGTCCACTAAAAGGTTGCCGACCACTGCTAACCTATAGAAAGTAAATATGAACGTTGATGGTTTTGGTACGTTGCAATGCCCGGTGTCGAGCAGACGATCTGGCGACCAGCCAACGTTAACACGAGGGGTCATACCCGCAAATGGCTCTTAGCACTCACTAAAATAGTATTTCACTTGCATACGTATTAAGACATTGAAAATGATCGTTGTGTGATGGTTTACTGGATGTAACTGTCGATTTAGATATAGAATACGTAGTATTCAATACGATTGCTACCTCGTGTTATACAAAGCTAAATATAAATGATGCAATAACTAATAATATAGATAAAAATACTTATGACAAGAAGCCAATAATCGATATGTAAGTTTTATCGTTTCCGAGGCAAATAAAAATACTTTTAGAAAAATGTCCAATTCCGTAAATAAGTACTGAATCTCTTTGTATGATATCTTTTCTAGAATAATTTAAAATGTAATAAATAAAACATAAATTATTATACTGCCGACTTAATATAAATCAAAGGATTCTAATGGACTTCCCAAATTATATTCTTAAAAACTCTTAACACGTGTAAGGCTTTCCTGACAAACAATTCTTCAAAAAACTATATGTAAGTAAGTGATAGAAAATATATTTTTGGGAGTTAGTGTAATAAGGTTTTTCTTCTTTCACATCCGTGGATCAGTTGTTATTTCAAAATTATCGAACGCACATTAAAAAATAGCAAAGAAAGGTATATCCATCTTCACAGTATCTATCCATCTTTTCTATCGGTCCACCTCTGCCTACACATTCATCCACATATTTTTACATGACTTTCTTTGTAACATGCTCATACTGTCTTGTCATTAAATTTTAATACCATGCCAATATATTTCCTTTTAATCTTTCTGCCACTAGTGCTACTTTCAAACTTTCTCGAATTCTTCACTTCATCTATTCTTGTTTGTTACTATATACATACATTCTAGCGTTCACATCTCAGCCTCGTTTTTTCCCTTTAACGTGCAGCTTTTTGCAGCAGAGTTTTATAGATTTACCCCATTCATTTAAGGAATCCGGGAGCCATTCATCCTGAGGTACTAAAAATAGAAAGGATAATTAAAATCTAGTTTTAATATTACGTATTTATCATAATATGAAAATTTACATTATTACAAGCATATTTTTAATTTGACCTACTCCTGAAAAATAATAATGAGAGAATGTTATCAAAACCAACACTGCAACTCGCATAGACAAAGACTACAAAAATAGTTCGGGACAGTGCTCTTCAAAATCTGGCAAGCAATGCTATCACGTTTATACTGGCATAATTTAAGAAACAAATAAAAATCTGTCTGGCGAATGTCTGTCGCGTAATGTTGCTTGTATTGTGGTGATCGAGCGCCGCTAGCCAAGAATCTGATAAACTAATCGGTAGAATGAATGACTCTTAGAAAATAAATTGTGTAAATTGATATTCTTAGTGAATAGCTGCTTATATATTTTTTTTTGTATTGCAAAAACTGTTTAAAATGATTCTTGGAAATTCTTACTTGATTTTTAAATTAAATACTGAATAATTAACACGCTACATATCAAAATCTGCGGCTCAATACTCGACGATTTACTTGTTTATTATGGGTACATTACAAATGGATAAGATCTTATGTCATAATCCTCTCGTTTTATTTTTATTTATAAGCAGTTAGTTTATTGCACTTGCTGTAAAAACACGTGTTGAGAGACTATTTTTAACCTCAATATACCGTACAATTGTCTGTTACTATAAGTAAATTTTTACTTGACATCGGCGAAATGCGTTATGTATCGCGAACACCGTTTATTTAAAGAAGAAGAAAAAAGAGTTAATAGCAATAAAATTTCAGTATTTATTTCAGAGTAAAAACCATTGAAATAAATAAAATAAACTGTAAATACATTTTATTTTATTGCGATTCAAAGAAATGAATACCTTTAGGATTTGTATGAATAAAATGCACTGAAGTGCTCGCGTCATCTTGAAATTTGATAGAGCAAGGCTGATACTGTTTAGGAGTTTTTGATAATTGATATCTGTCTCGTTCCGACATTTTCTAGAGACAGCAATTTTTTTGAATGAGGTTTATTATCAATACTTCTCGAGTCGTGTTCCTCAGTGATAAGGATCTTTATCGTGGAGTTCACACAGGATACGTTGGTGCGTCGTCCAAGGAACTCGCAGTTAGGGTTACCATCCGTCCGGATTAATCCGGACATGTCCAGACTTCTTGAGCTCTATCCGGACTTATTCCGGCTTTTTAGATTTTCGGATTTTTTGTCTTAGATGGAATACGTGTAATAAAACTTACTTATTTAATCTTTATTATAATGTCCCACGCATCTACTTATAAGCGACTGTTAGCTACCATGCCTATACTACTTGTACGAAGTGCGTACCTGATGTTTGCATTTTGTGCGGATTAAAATATCCGGACTTTTTTGAACTGTCAGGCTTTTTGTTCGGACTTTTCAAATTTCTAAATGGTAACCCTACTCGCAGTGGAAGCTTCCAGCACCACATGTAGGTTTATCAATGTGGACCTAATAACTTCAATGATTTTATCGCCAAGACAGTTTACATATCTTTTATTTGGTAAACGCGATGTTCTATTGATTCTAAATTATACCCTAGGATGTTATTTATATGTTTGTTTTGCCAGTTCTTCACGCCATTCCTAGTTTTATACTTCCGTTTCGGCCGCAATACGTAAAACGAAAGACTAATTTATTTAAAAAAGAAAAAGTAGAAATTTTCGCACGCTCAATACATAATATAAAAAATTCTACTTTTTAAGCAAATGTATTCAAAAAAAATTATCGAATTTCGTGCTCTATTTGACATTTACATGGTACTTGTTAATTTTAAAATTACAGAACACGTCAAGAAAATAAATCTTACCCGGGCGAATGAGCCTGCTTGTCAAAGAAGATATATCGACAAAGAGTGTTGTACTTTAACCCCTCGTGAAGTGCGTGTGACGGAAATATGAAAAATTACCATGACCGATTTACCATGAAATCGCGTGCGAAACAGACTTCCGCCCGTAGATTTTGGTATGCTTGCCAATGAGAAATGTATGCGGATATCACTCTACTATCGACATAAAGTCTGGTATTGTCTCTATTTTCACTTATCCAAGCTTTATTACCGAGGAGAACCGTCCAATTTAAGAACATAGTAACACACAAAAATAATGAACATGTATTTTTAAGTACCTAACTAGGTACATACACAAGTCTTACCTGGTGGATCACTGGTAAACGAAAGAGGGGAATGAGAGGCCAAGGAAACCTGGCGACCTGACGCTTAGTTGACTGTGATCTACGAGCACTGTAGATGTAATAGAAACAGGCTGCATAAGACCTGAAAGCATGGAATGTTTTCCATGCTTTCAGGTCTTATGCAGCCTGCAAGCCTGCAAACCGTGCTTTCCAGCGGGGGATAATATAGAAGGAAACAGGCTGCATAAGACCGGAAAGCATGGAAAACAGTCCTGCAAACCGTACATCCCAGCGGGGGATAATAAAGAAGAAGACATATTTTATTAAATCTAGTATATGTACCTAGTTAACTTTAATAAATAAAAAAAATATATTTTTTGTGTATAAATTTGGTAATAGGTATGACGCTGGTAGCACACCTCCACCGCGGAATCATAGATGCGAAACCGCTTCAGTAGGTATCGCAAACAGTCTACATTATCCGCCGCCGCACCACCTGTTGGTAGCACATTCATTATACACGACGAAATACACGCGGAACTGCTACAAAATGGTGGAACGAACGCGGAGACGTAGATGGCGTCCGAATACAATCAGCGAAATCACGAGAGAAAGAGATAGAATCATATCCAAATGTATGCGTTAGAACAGGCAGTTTCGCTTCTGTTTCGCTTGTCTTACAACATGACAAGTCATGACGAAACTACTGCGGACTTGCTGCGATGGTTTCCCGACGTGAGAACAGGTCGGGAATAAATTTCATACCGCTACAAAGAAAAAATGTATATTATGGAATAATGTTGCGTTTGCAAACGCGTAAATATTTTTAATACTAGAAAAAATACACTGAAATAATCTACCTGCCCCAGTCGGGTATCTAACCCATTATCTTCCGCAATCCGAGCAGCTGCAATGCCCCGGTGGCATAGTGGTTATCGCAGCTGCCCGGATTGCGGAAGATGCTGGGTTCGATTCCCGCCTGGGGCAGGTCGATTTTCTTCAGCGTATTTTTTTTTAGTTTTCAAAATATATATGACGGAGAAACGTTTTTCACACATTTTATGGGAAGCTCTTAGCCTTCATCTCACCTGATGGTGACTGATGATAAGACCATAGGTGGAAGAGACTTTCATCCTGAATCCTCAACGGCTGTGGGATTGGCTAGGATCTGGAAACTTAAGCTCGGCACTGTGAAAGAGAAACTGTATATTAACACGTATATTAGAGCGAGATAGATAGACGAGGCCATTTCACGTATACGCAGGCGGCCTAAGTCGGCCTGTCAGTCACGTAGAAAATACAGCAACTTTCAGACTGTAATACTCTTTTTCACGCATACATGCGCATTGCTCACACATTGGTGCATTTTTTTGGTCTCGCCCTACTCGTTCATTGCCAATCTATAAACGTCAGTAATTATAAATCATATATTTAAGGATATAAGCTTATTATATCATTAAACTTACGTGGTCACTGTCAATTAAATGTGAGAAAATGCGATTTCAACCATATTTCGGCGGCTCGGGTACCGAGCGAAATAGACTATCAAAACGGATTCAAAAACACCACTTTCACTGCACAAAATCCAAGCATAAAATGTTTCAATTATTGAATTAAAAACCTAACTAACTTCATAAAAGCGCGCCAATTTTATGTTAAAATGTTGCCATAAGAAATATATTTCTTGTCAACCCATTTTCACTTTTATTAATATTTTATTATATTTAATAAAACTATTAATAAAAGTGCAAATGGGTTGACCTAGAAAAGTACAAAACAACGTACCTAATATTCGACAAAGGTTTTTTAACACGCGTCCACCTTATATAAACATAAGACATGCGACTTGTAAGTTCTTAATTGCACCAAGTTGAACTAATAGTTCGTGCGCAAGGTTAATTTCAACTTGATGCAGCCATTAGGTGCAAGTCATTATTTGTATAATGTATTCCGAGGTAATGCAATTTAAATAAAAAGTTGCAGCGTGGTTTTAAATTATTGATTTGCTGTTATTACTTTGAATTTATGTAGATTTGACTCCGTATCACAGTAAAAAGAAAACAGGTATGTGGACTATCGGGATAGATCAGAAGGAACACATCCTGATGATCTATCAGAAGACCATTTATCTCAATAGGAAATATTGCAATCCCACAATATAGAATAAAGGAAATACGTATTGTTCTATTCCCATTCTATTCTTAATTAATGGCGTCGTGACACATAAAAATGACGCATTTTGCCAATGTCAAGTGAAAATCTACCAACCCACACATGGCCAGCGTGGTTGACTAAGGCCCAATCGCCCCTAATGTGGGGTAGGCTTGAGCCCCTCGGTGGGGACTTTATATGAGCTGTTGATGATGAAGTGAAAATCTATCTAAAGTAACAATAAATTTGAACTGTAGATTAAGTTAAAAAGAGAGTCTCTCAACACGTGAAAGACTGTTATAGAAAGAGTATTAATTACAACAAGAAATAAGGAGAAATTCCAATACGTATTGTTTTAACCCTGTTTAATCTTGCCTGATCGCAACCTCTCGTTAACTATGGGCTAATTAACAAGCCTAATTAACAATAGGTTTAGTCGCTTTTCACGACTCTTGAGAGTAACTGAGAATATAGGTAAAGCCGGGTCCAGATATGTATCATTTGTCCGATCCGATCAGCGTATCCGTATCGCCGACGCGTATCATGATCGTATATATGGACGGGCGATGATACGCGTATCATGATACGCGAACTTGATACGCCGTTATGATATGTCCCGTCCCATGTCATGTTGATTTCATACGATTGTCATACGGAGCAAATCGAGACATCCACAACTTGATACGGGGCTTGACACATGATTCTCTGATACGGATACGCTGATCGGATCGGGCAAGTGATCATATCTGGACCAGCCTAAGGTGGTGAATTTAGTAGAGTGCGCAGTAAAGTTTTGCAACAGTGTACTATATTTTTCAAATAACGAACGTCTATTCGAGTAGTTCATAGGTACAAGTAGTTCATAAGTTTTTATATACCTTTATAATCGATATATTTAAGCCTTTAATTCACTTAATCATGACTGTTATTTAATCGCTAGTAATCTTAGGTGTCCCTAATCCACTCAATACGAAGATCTTAACCTTCGGTTATAATTGTATTACCTGATGCATGCTACTGGTTGCACGTCTCTCAGTTATATAACAGTGAAACGTTGATGCGTATTTACAATATATTAATAGCTTGATCGAACTGATCACGTCGTAGGTACGACCATGTGGACATCCAGATTAAAATAAATGAAATATTAAGGGTCAGTTTCATAGGTTCTGATTAGGAGATATCTGGCAGTTCAATTGACAGTTTTATAAGGATTATCTGTCAGATAAACACTAATAGGAGCTTACTTGGAACCTGTGAAACAGGTCGTTATTATTAAGTCACACTTAATCCATTAAGCAATTGCATTAGTTGAAATAATTCACAAATATTTTTAATAGAAAATTCTTAGTTATTCAATTACATTTAAGTATTCAAATAAAAAATAGTTTAAAACACACAGCTGTGACCTTTGACACGGTGTACTTCGACCTAGCAGGACCTGTCGTGTCGCCCTTTTCGTTAATGCTTTAATTGTTCCTTCAAAATTTGGTCATCAACCTTACATTGTCCATGGAGTTGAAGAGCCTGTAGTGCTGGCCTTGAACAAAGACATTCCCGGAAACTCATGATTTGAAACCCAAGAAGGATGGCACACACATAAGGTGGTAAAGGTGTTACTAGATGGTAGACCCATATGTCGGGTCGTCTGGGTAGGTACCACCGCCTTTCTTATTTCTGCCGTGAAGCAGTTCGCTGTGTTTCGGATTGAAGGGCCAGTGTAATTACTGAGCATGGAGGGCATATCATCTTAGTCCCCAGGATGGCAATGCGCTTGCAGTGTTAAGTGATTTACACTTAATATTGCAAGTGTCTGTAGGTGGCGGTGACCACTTAACATCAGGTGGGCCGCAAGCTTGTTTGCCATCTCGTAACATAAAAAAAGGTGAACCTGAGGGACACCTAAGCCTTTAACTGCTTGCAATAAATTGATCTATCACGCACGTACCTTGACCGAATCCCCTACTTAAGTAGACGCCCACTTAGACATAATTGATAATGTAGACCAAATTTCTATTCAAACGATAAATAGGTACTTCAATAGCTAATGTATCAATGCTTTACGCTTCCTACCAAAGTGATTAATGGACACTTCTGTCTTCTTAACAAGCAAACAAGACCCGACAGTTGGGTGTGTTACACAATTAATACTAGGGATGAGAAGCTATTATCAGAATTACAAGACTATGGTTGAATGACCTTCGCAAATATAATCAAATTAATCGCGAGCTTAGATTAAAGTGAATTTACTTTAGTATTAATATAACTCACTTAGGTGTGCGCGTCATCTTGACAGTGGAAAGAGCGAGAGAGCACGACAGATACTTTTGCGGGAGGTATAGAATATAATATCTGTCACGCTCCCACGATTTCTTGAAATAACAAAAAAATTAAGTGATATTTATTTATACAGACATTACTTTGTGGTGGATTAAGTCGTCACCAATTTGTACAGCATCTCAATACGAGGAAGTTTATTCAAGTTCGATAGGAAAAGACAATGTGATGATATCGGTAATTTCGTAGACCCTGCGTAGTTGCTACGATATAGGGTCTACGATTGCTACGACGCTACGAATTTCGTAGTGGCATTTGTCTAAACATTTTAAGTATCTGTAGAAATACTCCGGTCCTATCAAAATTATATCGAATGTGAATACCAATATTAAGTTTAAGATTCTTTATGAAAGCTGTATGTATCTTATTAATATAATATCTTAAATAATTATCAAGTAAGCTACACGACACGTAATTTAGCCTGGATAATTGGCTTCTATTTTCATTCGAATAGTATCTTTGTATCAGATCCTCAAAAAAACATTTCATTAACCGACTTCAAACAAAAAAAGGAGGAGGTTCTCTATTCGACTGTATGTTTTTTTTTTTTTTTGTATGTATGTTCCGCGATTACTCCGTCAATAATGAATCGATTTTGATGATTCTTTTTTCGTTAGGAAGCAGGGGCGGTCTCATAGTAAAGGCATTTAAGCACTGCCTACCTCAAAATATTACGCATACACTACTATAGACTATACGTCCTTCCTACCAACAAAATAATGCAATCTATAGGCTTCGGGCGCCCTGCGTGTAACGTATACATACCTACACCTATGTGCTAATATGCGCGGTAAGCACTAGTTTCATCTGCTTGTAAAAATCACACACACTACAATATTTTTTACTTGTTCAGAAACACACAACGATTGACAGTATTAAACGACAAGATTCAAATATTATAACTAGCAGGTATTATAACTAGGAAAATGACATTCTGAATTTAGCCGTATTAAGTAGGCTGACCTACTCGACCTACTGTGATTATCAATTTGATATTGTTTAGGATTGCGATTAATATAAAGGATTATTTTAAAGTACTTTCATCAATAAATAATGAATTACGAAATTTAAGTAACCTTTCGTCGCATAAAATACTAGGAATAAATTTTATTAAATAAAAGTATTCGCAAGATTATTCTCCAGTACTCCCTAGGTGGCGCTAGTGTCGAACCGTTATGAACAAAGCAATTAGTTTTAATCTTAATATTTACTTAAGATCTTTTTAACTTATTTGAATTTTAAAATTCTTTTTATATATTGTTATTTCACTTTGCTGTTATAAACCACACCTTGACGTGCTTAACTTATAAAAGTAAGGAAATAGTTTTAAAATGAATGAATACGCCAGCGCCATGAGCGCCAGCCGTTTTTTATAATCCAAATCTTTTAAATGTCATGTCACTCAAGCGCGCGAATGTTAAATACTTTTTAAGTGCAAATCTTAATTTCTTTACAATATTTATCTACTTAAAAGTGTTTTAATGGTGTTGTGTTGTATTGCGCATTTACGACGATGGAAAAATTGCAGTGTTCCTAATGTTCTGATAATTCAATTTGCTTAGAAAAACTGCGTAAGAAACCCAGATTTCATAGGTAAGATTTTTTTTTATTTAAAGATAGGTAGCTATTTTTATTTATTTACAAAAAACTATGAAACTATTACACATTCATCGAATAGACCCATCCTGGGTTCGCCATTCGCAAAAAGAACAACCTGAAATATATTGTTGTAAGTAATTAAATGTTTTTATGATTTTATTTTCTAGCTACTAAAACTAGCGGCCGCCCGCGAATTCGTCCGCGTGGACTTTAGAATTTTTATCATCCTGTAATAACTATGCATGGTACTATTCATGTAAACCTTCCTATTAAAAGTATTGAAAATAACGTAGAAAAGATATAAGCGTAGGTAGGTACAGGACGCGGGTGCGACTTTATTTTATACTAGTTAGGTAAAGATTTCCGCGTAGCGTTTCAGATTGAGTTTTAGGGACTTCGATCTAAATGCCTACCTAATGTATAAATTAATGCACGCCACTGTTAGGAAGGTCATACTTCAAAGGTGGTCCCGTATTAATTATACCGAAATTGGTTCAGTACTTTTTTGTTGAAATGATAATTTCATTGGGGATAAAACAATGATATCGTCCACGAACACAAAAATAATGACAATTTTTTTTTGAACTTGCTATTACCTAATATGCAATATTGAAATTTTGGTTAGTAGGTCCAATAGTCAACACATAAACTATGACAAATTATTTTATGAACTTAAGTTAAATAACTTGTTTCTCTTCAAGTTTCATAGTTCATTAACTTACCATTAAAACTATACCATTCATTCTGAATAAATGGTAGGCATTTGGAATGAGCTAAAGGTCTGAGACGTGATATAATTTGTTAACCGACTTAAAAAAAAGAGGAAGTTCTCTATCCGACTGTTTTTTTTTGTGTTTGTTACCTGATACTCCGTCAATTATGAGTATTACGACTCGATTTTAGTGATTCTTTTCTTAGGTACGTCAAGATCAGAGATGGCCCGTATAAATTGTATCGATATAAATTCGACTCTTTATGAACAAATCATTAAAAACAAAAAAAAATTGTTTACGTTTCCGTTAAGTTTTAATGAGCGCCTATTTTATCCAGTAGGCCTATCCATTTTCAATAAAATAGTATATTTTTACTAGCAACTAGCGACCCGCCCCGGCTTCGCACGGGTGCAATGCTTATGTGAATATGCATGTATTATACATATAAACCTTCCTTAAGAATCACTCTATCTATTAAAAAAAACTGCATCAAAATCCGTTGCGTAGTTTTAAAGATTTAAGCATACATAGGGACAGACAGACGGCGGATAGCGACTTTGTTTTATACTATGCAGTGATTTCCACTAAAAATAATAAAATAAAATATTTTTAGCAAAAAAATAGGAAAACCGACTTCAATGCGTACAAATTTAAACTAAAAAGTAAGAAATAAATAATATTTTTATGAAGTAGTTGAAAAGAGCGTCATAGAAAACCAAGGAAAGTATTGATACACATTTATAATTCCTTATTTATAATTCATACTCCGATATATTTGGAGTCGGTGCCAGCCTAAGCAAAATAAACTTACCTCTTAATAGATACGAACTTGATTAATTCCACTATACATAATAATGAATGCATAATAAAGATGAGAAATAATCCGCCGCTCCGTGAAGTTTGAAAATTGCAAACACTATCCTCCTTGGCTAGCTGGCACCGGCTCCAAATATATCGGAGTATGAATTATAAATAAGGAATTATAAATGTGTATCAATACTTTCCTTGGTTTTCTATGACGCTCTTTTCAACTACTTCATAAAAATATTATTTATTTCTTACCTTTTAGTTTAAATTTGTACGCATTGAAGTCGGTTTTCCTATTTTTTTGGTAAAAATATTTTTTTTTATAAACAAAATTTTCATTTCTCCGTTTTTACCTTTGAAGGCGTTTTTTTGTGCAGGCGACTGGCTGGCAACTTGTCACTATTTTGGGGACGGTATGGCCCATACTGCCAGATGTGACTTTCAGTGTAACCATATGTTGCTTAAGGCTTTGCTCAACCTCTTTTAGAATAATAAGCGTCATGATATGTATGTAGTATATATAATTAAAATGCACAAACTAGTGTCTAATGAATTGTAACTTTCTTCCAGCCAGATCCTGTACATGGACCAACACACGTACCAGATACCCACAAACTACAATAGGAACATTCCACCTGGTAAGTAGCTTTAAGTGACCTATTGCATTCTATAACTCTTGTTGGAAAATAAAAAATTGGCTTAACTCTTTGAAACGCTGTATTATGTAATTTGAGACGTTCGTCAAGTCAAATCATTAAAAAAGCACGGTAATCGTTAATTTCCAACTTTTACCATCATACACTCGATAAATCTTAGGTGTTGACTGTAGTGTATGCGCATCCTATTCACCCTCTCACTTCCACAGACAATAACTGTCTCGTTCGCACCACGTCAGTTATACGAGAGCCGTCGGCGAGAGCACAGTGCGAGAGCCATTCGGTGAGAGTCAGTGGAGACATTTATAAGACAGGTTCTACATTGACCTCAAAGACACGGCAATTGTAGAAAAATATAATCAAAAGGTGTTAGATGTATGCAACGTCGCGTACTCGTGGGCAGTGGTACATAACACATTAGACTCTCCTAAAACAGTACACTACGTATTACGGGCTTTTACAGCTTTTGTATTCTCTATGCCTAGATTTATGCTATATACATCCGAAGTGATGATCGTGTACACGCAACGCAGACCGTTAAAGCCTCAAATATCACCGGACAGGCTATATCCAAATAACACTACTTTTTCTTATTGTTGTGTTTTTGTTAGTTGGTAAGGCTTATAGAGCTCCACGGAGTAGAAGATTGGCTTAACGTTGAAAGCGCGGGAGCGACATACTATCCACAATGTAGGTACGCCGGCCGTACGCTTGTTATCGATTCTTATATAGTCGAGGTACAGTCACGCCACTGAAGAGTCGAGGTGGAGTCGCAGCTTGGTCGAGGTGCAGTATGTGTGTATAGTCGGCGCTGGCGATTGTTTATGCTTTCTTCACATTCTTAGGCTGGAGTTCACCAACACTTAAGCAGACGATTGTTATTTAACCGTCGGTTTTGACATTTTATTGAATGGAAAAAATCTCAAAAACTGACGGTTAACTTTTAATCGCTTGTTTTACGTGTTAGTCAACTCAAGCCAGGCGATTCACTCACACACTGCACCGCGCTCTGTAGCGTAGCGCAGAATGGCAAATTTTAATTTTGTATGCAAGTATCACAGTTTGTATAGAAAACCCGCTGGGTACGACATATAGAGAAAGCGTCATCTCGCGGTGGCGCGGACAGCGATCTGCGGGGTATGGCACACTGGCTCCGCGGCACTAGATATAGATTTGGATAAAAACTACACAAATAAAATAGTTGCAGCTACCTGAATGGTTTTGTTATTAAGTATTATTACGACTATGAAGGGTGAAGTGATTTTTTAACGCGTGGGGCTGTTGTACAACGCTCTCTCTATGCGGAGACGCGGCGCAAACGACGTGGTGTGGCAGATCTGCTCCTTCACCACCAACCGCGCGCAGGATCTGCCGCTTCACGCACCGCGGCGGGATACGGTTGCAACGTGAGACTTATCCAACTGGAACTTGTACTTAGTTCCAGTTATCATTAAGACTATTTAAATAGAAAACCCTTGGTAAACGTCCAAGCAAAATTCACGTTAGCGAATTTTACGAGCTTTAATTTTGTTCGTCAGCAAAGATAATTAAAGTTTTTTATTAATAACGATAGCTGAGTTTATCGCTATTTATAGATAGATTACAAGTGAACTAAAAAGCTATCCACTCACGATCGGACGTTACTCAGCAGTAACTATCGACAACCGCAAGTCACTTAGCTATCAGACTATTGAGTTTGACCGGATCTTTTAAACAGATGGCCTCTAGATAGGTTAGTCCCCAATACGTAAATAGATCAAGGTATTTTTTTATTTAAATTCTTTGCTAGACTTTGAATTGAAAAAAATTACACCATCCCACCTGATAGTATAGTAAGCGGAAGTGGAGTTCAACTTTAAGAGGAAGTCTTGTAATCGTTAAAAAATTTGACCTCGAGATTTTGACGAATTTACACGTTTTGGACCTCCCTGAATCCAAAAATAGCGGTTTTGGAATTATGTCTGTGTGTGTGTGTCTGTGCGTTAGCACGATAACTCGAGTACGCTTTAACTTATTGCAACCAAATTTAACATGCATTATGACATCAAAATATAATGTCAACTTATTAGTCGTTTCCGGTATACGAGAAAGTGAAGGGGAGCTGAGGAGACCACTCCCGATTTTTTTGACATAAAGTCTAGCAAACATGGAAAATGTCGCAGACGCCAATATTTAAATCTTTTCATTTAAATATCATTAAAAAAAATAAACCAACAGTATATTTGTAAAGCGTAAAAATAACCTATTCAACGACAAAACCAAGATTTACATTTAGAAGCAACGATTTTCAGTTAATTTTTCACATTTATCTCATATGACTACAACAAAAGTATTTAGTATCACCTTGAGATGTTCTCATATTCATATCACATAATGGGCACTCGTTATCTTATTCTTAGACATTGCTTAGTGGTTTATTACTAAGCTCATTAGTCTTAGTTCTTTGGGGTCATTATTAGTCGTAATGACATAATATTTCAATATTCAGAGGGGGAATTCCCCTTGGATTGGTCGTCACATATTTGCTAAACATTACAGCGATGATGAATTTTTTGCGTTCTGTGTCCGTCTTATGACGGTTTAGGAAGTTTATAAGGAACAACGTAAAGAAGAATTTCGGGCATAGGATTTATATTTGACCAAATATTAAATTAGGCAGTCTGCATCAGAAATAGCAAAGCCAGCACTTATACGGGAGATATTGCCAACATTTTATACATGTTATGACAACGAGCTCAAGTGTTAATCGTACCGATTTACATGATGCCGACTGTACAACACAGGAGCTATCTGAATTTACAGTTTTTGTCATTGAGAAAGGCTTCCACCTCACAAAAGTCTACCGTTTCAGTTGTATCATTATAACAATGAAATAATAAAACAAACACGAGGTTGGTTAAAAATACAATTCGTCTGAATTAACGACCGTCAATTTAAAAAGTTTTAAATGTGCTGAAAATGATGAGCAATATAATATAAATTTTATTGTTTCAACGTGGTCTAATATTATCCACATGTCCATCACCATTCTATCGTATGAAATATTCATCGAACTAATATTCCATTACGTAGCGTGGTAAGTTTGTGATAGCTCATTGGTTGGGAACAATCTTATGTTCAAGCAAATATTGCTTAATACCTATAACCAACAGAAGATTTTTTTATGCAACTAGATGACAAACAAGCTGACGGCCCACCTGGTGGTAAGTGGATAACGTCGCCTATAAACACCTGCAATAACAAGGAAAAATTACTTGGTATTGCAGGTGCGTTGTCGTCCTGAGGTAAGATGAAATGCCTTCCATGCCCGGTAATTACACTGACTACCTTTCCCTTCAATCCGAAACACACCAAACTGTTTCACGGCTGAAACAGGAAAAGCGGTGGTACCTACCCAGACGACCCTACATATGATACAGCTTACCACCTAGTGCAATATTGATTTTCTTAATTATTATATAAGTTCGAGTCAAACTTCATAACCTCGAAACCACTTTTAATTAGTTACGTTTATGTGTATCAAAGGTTGGTTCTTGGTTTATCATATCCAAGCCGATAGAAACTTAACCTAGTAATAAATAAGTTAGTCCTAAGATTTAAACATGAACCTACGCAGAGTGATTCAAAGTAAAACCTTTAGTTTTCTTGAATCTTGACGCTAAATAGGCTCACTCGGACACTGAATTTTCACACTATTGTCAGTTCTAAAGTATGCGAATATGTACGATATGCGTTAATTCGAAAGTACCTATACAATATTCTATGCAATTTTTTTAGATCGTTCGAAAATTATGAAATTTAATAATCAAAGAACTGTATCTGATAATATTTATATTCCATACTTCGAAATTCAGTAGCGGAGTATAAAATAATAGTTGTTTAGGCAGGGGAATATTTGCGCGCCTAACAACGCAAAAAATATGGCCGTCGTGTGTCAACCTTACTAAAATGCATTTCACAAATCACTTATTAAAACGTTTATTAAAAGACAGAGTACGAAATATCATGATAGTCAATTCATATTATTATCCCGTCTACTAAAACTTCCAAAATAAACATGCATATTGTAAGCAAATATAAAACGAGCGACAGAAGCTTCGGCGATATCTCCGCCGGCCGCCCTAAAATGCTCTTTACTACAATTCACCATAGTTTAACATAATTCAAGGAAATAGAATGATACGTCTAATATTTGCGATTGTGTTTGCAGGTAAAAACACAACTGTCTACATCGGCGTGAACGTCAATAGGGTGTCTGGAGTTGATGAGAACAAAGGGGTATGTAGGTATCCATTTAATTTTGTATCAGACACCACAATTGTTCTTACTAATACAAAATTAGTTGTATATTAATATCACTTATATACCCCCCACTAACCCACTAACAACACTGTTCTTTAAAATCTAAACGTAGACATTAATAAGCTTCTCTCCTATCATCTTTTATAGCCATCTCTTCAATGTAATTAATTTGCATAGGTATTCCTGACTACATGTAACAAGTTACTGTTTTAGAAAGTGTATTTGTAGTTAAACATAAAATATGAATCGTGTATTAATATGTATATACAAAATAGTAGGCTGTGAAAATACGGTCTGCTAAGAAGTTTGTTTACCATAAAAACATAAGCACTGACAAATTTCGACAGCGAAAGCAGTGCCTCGGTGGCGTAGTGGTTAACGCAGCCGCCCGGATTGCGGAAGATGCTGGGTTCGAATCCCGCCTGAGGCAGGTCGGTCTTTTTCAGTGTATTTTTTCTAGTTTTAAAACTATCGACTATTTATCTTCCTCTGGTAGTGATGAACTTCTTGAGAAAGTAATAAATGAAAATAGCCTCGGGACATGATAGCCAAATAACTTATAAAGTTGACACTTCTAGATAAATAGAGGCACTACCGCTAGGTACTAGTGAACAAAGACTGAACTTTGTCCCCACCTCAATAACTTGTCGACTTATTTCTCTTCTTGAAACCTGCCCCAGGCGGGAATCGAACCCAGCATCTTCCGCAATCCGGGCGGCTGCGGGTGGATTGCGGAAGATGCTGGGTTCGATTCCCGCCTAGGGCAGGACGATTTTTTTTCAGTGTATTTTTTATAGTTTTAAAACTATTTACGCGTTTGTAAACGCAATTTTTTTTTTCCATAAATAGTCGAATTATACGAGAAGGGTTCCAGGCGAAGCTCGCTTCCATCTTCGGTTTTATCAGTTTTATCATCAGCTACCATGAGGTGTTGCATCATTGAGCGCGTTCTACCGTCTGTACCACAGCGAGTGCTCTTAGGAGCTTTTTCCCTAATCCCTCCATCTCTCTTCCTTCGCGTGCTGGTTTAAGGCGTCACCAACAAACTGTGGCTACCAAAGATTTATAATTACTGATGTTTATCTACGGTAGCTACCATTCTAACGCGAATTAAGACATTTAGCTATTCTTAACTTTGTCGGACAATCGAGAAATGGAATTCACTATCCACACACGTGTTCCCTCCTACAATCCTGGGTCATTTAAAAGAGGCGTGAAGAAGCAACTCGCAGGTCAGCAAGGCGAGGGTGGCTAGCGCAACGGTTTATATCTCGCACTAGCTATCTTCGCATTTGGACTCCACTTCTGCTTACCATCAGGTGGAATGCAGTCATTTGCTTGACTTTTTTATATAAAAAAGGTGAGATGACGGCCAAGAGCTTCGTCGTCAAAATATAATTAAAATAAGCTGACATATGCCATCCAATATCCAGAGATTTCTTTTTCATCGTCAACGTTTGTTATTGACTGTACTTAAAGGAGTGAAATATGGTTCGGTTAAGTAAATAGGGGTTTTGCAAAGAATTAACGAACAAAATGAATGGCAACCCCGTAGCACGGCATGGCGAAACGCCATTACCCCACAAAGGGAATCGAGGTCGGTTGGCTTAGCCAAAATTTATGGCACCATTTTAATAACTTCAACAAGCTCATTGTGGAAAGACGACTAACACATGAAAAGACAGACTAAATAAAAGTAAATATCTCAATTTACAATATAGGTACAGGCGTTAGGGGAGTGCTGTAGGTACCTAATGTCAGTCCTGACTGTCAGGTTCTGTTTGTTGATTCGCTGAAAGAGCGTTTCTTCATTGGCGCTTTTAGTTTGGCAATGAATCAGATATATCAATCTAAGGAAATATGTCAAATAGCTGAGTTTATAGGAAGACCGAGTGCGGCCGTACTACATAACATATAGATATGATTCTAGTTGAGCATGCCGTAATATGACCACGTTGAGTCTAATCAAAGTAGGTACCATTATCTATGCCTAGGGTCAGACTTTTGAGACCCGACGTGATGCTCAACGTATTGCAAATTTCGGGTGCTGCGGCTTCGCGTCGGTCAGGTCGCGCATTTAAAATGTATTGCAGGTTTTATCATCGGAAATAACGATCTAAATACTTTCTCAGGAGATAACTCTGGACGTATTCCTGCAAGTGTCGTGGGAAGAGCTACGACTGCACGTGCCCAAGAACACACCATTCCTCGACCTACCATGGGAGTACCGGCAGCTGATCTGGACACCCGACCTATATATATGGCAGCTGCAGACGATGAAGATCCTGTCGGTGCTCCAAGAAATGGCTTCGCTGAGACTCTATTCCAATGGCACCGTCTCAGTCAGTATTGGGTTCGTCTAATTTTCATTTTCATGTTTCCTCTTAAATATGTCCTATATTTTGACTGGTTGAATACTAAACTTTACGCGGACTGTTAAGATGATTATCGAGTGTAGCATCTGGCCTGGTTGAGGCTTTTGAAGGTTTGTTTACTAAAGAACTGTTACTTTTGGGCTTGGTGCCTCTTTTATGTAGGCGACAGGCTGGCAACGTGACACTATTTGGAACACACACATTCTGCCAGATTTGGCTTTATGTGTACCTAATGAAATGTTACCGAAGGCTCTGCTCAGCCCCTCTTGGGACAATAGCATAATTGTATGTAACATATGTGTTTATGAATGGACACTAAACAGAGAGCACAAACTATTCGATTCAAGTTTTAAATAAGTGAAAGAAATTATTTATATCAACTATGTAATTGGTTAATATTTGGGGCTCAGTAATTTAGTCGCAATTTAATCATTAACTCCCGTGTCCCAATAGACTTCAGTTTTGCAAAATACACACACTAGTTTAATAAAGGAAAACTCTACATTTCGAACTACACACCGTAGACCTATTATTCAATAGGTTACTGCAAATATTGTATTTTATTTAAAGTCATCGGGGGACCGAGTGGCAAACTGTCATTGTTTTGAAGCATTGTAGGCCCATACTACCAGATGTGGATTTATGTGTTACCTAAAGCCCTGCTAAACTCTATATTATGACCGTGAAACTATGTGTGTAGGTACCTATGTAGGTAATACCTATACAAAATCATTTCATTAAAATTTTGTAATGAACAATAAAGAAAGGCTTTCAAAACATAATTGATTAGACACCCTATTAATGAAATATAAATACATATCAACCTATTACCCAGTAAAAACAATAAGAGTGCACAAAATTCACAAAAGGACAAACCAATCAAGAGAGAGCCATACGTTTCAGTAAACTGGGATTGTTCCTGAGTTACCTAACTATAACCAGTCCCTATAAATGCCTAGGTAGGTATATTTCTCTTCTAATAACTTTATTTTTAGAGTTGGTACCTACTTTTTCCACAACTATGATCTATGCTTCAATGAAAAGCTTATTTTTTAATCATAGAACGAATTTTGAAGTATCAATTTAATTTTAATATGCTAAGTGTCTATTTTTAACTTCAATAATAGATACTTTCGTGATGGAATTTAGAGAGTATTGTGTAAGAAAAAATCGCAGTTTATTTTGGCATCAGACAATAGAACAAGCAGTAATATAAATGCCGACGACGTATATTTAAACACATAAAAGTAATTTTATCACGCTTTTGATGAAAGATACACGCTTGTGTAGGTATACCTACAGCGTTTTTAAGTAGGTAGGTAGGTACGAATTAAAGACTTGAATAGTTAAGATGATCACGAAATCCTTTGTTCTCTGGTAACATTGTAACTCGTTCTTTTGCAGTGCCACAATTACAATAAAGTGCGAGATGGATTTCGTGCTATACCCCCTTGATGTGCAGAACTGTGCTATTGATTTCAGCAGCTGTAAGTATTTTAATAGCATTTTTTTTGCCCAGAAATCAGTCTCAGAACTTCCAATTGCTTTCGCCACATTTTGCTACTTTGTAGGACTTAAAAAAATTCCACTCTTTCAAAACTAAAAACCGAGAAATAAAAATTTTATGTTCCAAACTGAGTTCAAATGTTGAGATATTCGAAGCTAGCACGTAACGTCCGCCTCTTTCATACCGGCCAGAATGTTATCTCAGCCACATCGGCCCGTTGATTGGCTTATCGGGCCATCTCCGTTTCCCGATAGGTGTGTGATGCGTAGTACATTATGACTGTATTGCATTCTTGCCTTTCAGTTTAATGATCTTTTCTAGGTAGAACAGAACAAACGGTAGATGTGGGGTCGCGCGTAAACGATATTAGGACCTATTTTCGACATTTAGCACTCATTTTCCGGCGTATCCGTTGGGTTACACGGACCAGTGGAGAGAATCAATTAGTTAGCCTACTAGGCAAAGTTGCTTTGTAAATATGAATAGGAAGCTACACAAAAAAGTGATTAGCTCTACCTTATGCCGACCTAAGAACATCCCACTCGCAAGAACGACCTTATTAATAGTGCTAATGCTCTACTTCGGTCGTCCTTCACATAGTAACACTACACACCCACACGGGTACTAAACTCACCACACCTTTCCATCACACCGCGCTCGTGGAATGGGTGCGACGACCCGGTCTAACTCTACATTCATCGCGCAAACATTTTCCCGGGCGCTTTTCCCCTATTTCTGCGCGACAAGGCTAATTCGAGCCTTTAGAGGTGCCCGCAAGTAGGTACCTACCTAGGGACTCTATTCGACAAAGAGACTCCCTCGCACAGGACTCGTCGACTAAAACTATTTGACTAAACGCTCGTGGAATAAATTTTTCATCTTCTTAGCAACCCGGTGAATCTATAATAGCTGTCAGTAACCAATAGAAAAATATGTCTAAGAAAAAGGCTTTACGTACCTACCTACCTATAACAATTGACATTAATAGGTAGGTATGTTTTTAATACTTAGATAGAGATGTTTAAAATACATAATATACTTATTTGTATTTATCGTGTTTTAACTGCAATAATAGCATGAATTAGCAAAACACAGTCCAGAATCTAATAATTGTATCATACCAAACTTGGTACTTACCTCAGGTACCTACCTACTTAGATCACCTAAGTTAGGTGCTCGATACGTACCTACTAAATAAATCGAGGAATTTAATGGCCAAATTAAAATTAATCTATCTAACAGTTGAAAATCAACTTGCCTACTCTCTACAGTTAAAAAAAACAGACACACACACACACAAAAGTAATTCGGTGTCCCAAGTAGGTACCTACCTACTTATTATTTCTTGCGCAACTTGTCCTTGAAGTCCGTGCATATCCCTACTTACATAGAGGCGTTATCGCATTTCTACGGCATCTTTCTCCTCTTGATCAAGTTCATATCTTAACAATGTCAAGTTTGTGAAGAATACCTACAACTTCCATCGTTTTAAATTAGCCACTTTTTAATGGCTTCCAAATCCCTATTTATAGTTTCAGCAGAGTGAATTGCTAATTTTGTTTTTAGGGTAATTAATTATAACCGCCATAACGCTAAGTGG
This sequence comes from Elophila nymphaeata, assembly GCA_955850985.1. Taxonomy (NCBI): domain Eukaryota; kingdom Metazoa; phylum Arthropoda; class Insecta; order Lepidoptera; family Crambidae; genus Elophila; species Elophila nymphaeata. Next base: position 11,211,662 of record OY039070.1, read on the forward strand.
TTATTGTACTTAGATTAGCAACACAAAATAACTAATCATCTACTATTTTCATCAATTATAAGTAGACATTACAAGTGTATATAGAAAATAATATTTAGGTATTTTGAAATGAAACTAGAATTGCGATAGCAGATTATAAATCGTAATCAGTCCAAATTCTAAACATGCTGTTACGGTCAACTTTCTACAATAATTCTTGCCTAACAATTTTTAAAGTCAAATGGTACCTTTTTTACAAACACGACTATAATGGCAAACATATTATTACTTATTTAAATTCAAAAACTTTCTAAAAGGCGATTAGCTCTATACATGTATTTAAACATACACCGTGTTAGATTAAAGCGATTAAAGCAATTTTTAAACAAACATTTTTTCGTGATTTCGATGTTGGTCCCATAGCAAAAGTTGTTTGTACTTATGTAATGTAGGAAGCGTCCTGTAAGTAATCGTAGGTGATAAAAAATTAACGATGTATTTTTTTTTATTAAATTCCATTTATTATTTCTTTTTCAGACAAGTACACGACGCAGGATGTAAGATTCGAGTGGCGCGAGGTGGCGCCCTGGCTGGGACTCGGGCTGGTCGGAGAGCAACGCAGCGAGTTCCGCCTCCCCAAATACGTGGTCACATTCGTCACGGACAAAAGTAATCATATTCGCAATTTTGGTGAAGGTAAATGTATATTTATTGCTTTGCGCTTTTGTTTGCGCCTATACTAACTGTGTCCACTAACGCTACGCATTGTCGCTGATGGCTGGCATGTTGCTCGTTTGGCTCCGGACGCAACTGAGAGAATTGCAATGGTAATGTTGTCGGTGGGACCGTGAGTCAAATATCTTGAATTCAATACGAGAAAAGTGCTCACAAGAGCAAACTCGCGGTCAATTCATGCACAAGTTTAAGACCAACAAGTCTTAGCAAGTGTTCATTTGTGGGATCAACTATTGAACAGAGAGTATTAAAATTTTCAATTTTCTTCTACTTCCAACATTGGTGACCAGATAAATAAAGTAAAACTACTTATTCTGCTTTAAGCCGAATTAAATTTTATTTTCCACGCTCATAATTTTGAACAAGCAATACCTACATAAGCCCTTTGAAATGAGCATAAAGATTTAACACAACAATGTGTGCCTACAAGTCATTTGAACTTACTCTCTGTAGTGAAACCCTTAGGCGTCCGAGCTGAACCTTCCTCGTTAATATTTATTGTAGATCATTATGTATTTATAAGTGTCTGTGTCATTGTCTTTAATTTTGTATTAATATTGTGATGTCTGTGATATTCTAATAATGAATGTATGTACATACATTGTTGCGTCTGCTCTCACGGTAGTTATTAGCATTAACCTACACTTAAAATATAGACTTTGAGTATGAAGTACCTACACCAATTAAGCAATTTTAGCATGACTATGTAAAAACAGGGTAATCTAAAGAAAACTGTATTAGTCCATACTCAAATAGACATTGTTTAATACCTACATAAACCAACCCAAATTAAACCAGCTTAAAATATTTCTTTGAGATTAACAATCAGTTTGCACAATGCTTCTGTATGTTCTTTAGATTAGAAAAGTTTCGTAATTGTAGCACCGTAATTTACTGAAGTGCACTTCAGTGTCTTTACGCCTAAAACGCAATAAAACTGTAATACCTATCTTGAGTAACATCGATAGGTATTCGATTGCGTTTAGGATGTCACTCAAGTAGCTTCACGTAAGTTGCTTTAATTTTACCTACAATAATGTCTTAAATTGCAGGCGAGCATTCAGCAGCTCGTCTCCAAATCAAGTTGTCTAGAGAACTGCGCAGTTACCTCCTCGAGAGCTACCTACCGTCTTCGCTATTCGTCATCATCTCTTGGGGAAGCTTTTGCGTCATCCCTGAGATCGTGCCGGGTCGCATGGTGCTTCTGGTCACGACGCTACTTTCTCTGGTCACAATGTTTGACACAGTCAGGTACGTTACGAAATGATTTTGTTTTTTACTTTCTCGTATGTAGTATAGAGGAAGTCTTGTAATCGCAAAAAAATTCGACCTCGAGATTTTGACGGATTTACACGTTTTGGACCTCCCTGTGTCCAAAAATACCGTATTCGGGAATTATGTCTGTGTGTCTGTGCGTTAGCACGATAATTCGAGTACCTATGCTTTAACTTATTACAACCAAATTTAACATGCACTTATGACATCAAAATATAGGTAAGGTTTCTATCAACTTTAGAGTCGTCGATCACGAAAGTTAAACAACCAAGTGCGTGGTCGGCGCTTGGATGAGTGACCAAAATTTTACATGCATGTATGACATATATAGTTTCTATCAACTTTTGAGTCGTTTCCGGTATACGAGAAAGTCAAGGAGAGACCACTTTCGATTTTTTTATGTTAAGTCGGTAGACAAGTGTCTGCCTGGTGGTAAACAGCCACCGTAGCCTATAGACTCTTGAAACACTGACGTGACACTCGCGCGGTGTCAACCCTAGTTCCCTTCCCTACTCCGTGGAGCTTTGACGACCTTATCACCAACAGAAACACAACACCACAAATGTAGTGTTATTTGACTGTGGTCTTCTGTAAGGTGGAGGTACTACCCCAGTTCAAGCTGCTCCAAATTGTGCATTTGTGTATCGCAAATATCACGTTATTTACGATCGTAGAAACCAAAACCAAATCTATTCTATTCTGTTCTTAATTAATAGCGTCGCGACCATAGATATAAGAAACTGAAAGAGAAAGGGAATACTAAAGACGAGACCATTTCACAGTCTGCCTGTCAGTCACGTAGAAAATACAGCAACTGTCAGATTCCAGTACTATTTTCACGCATGTGTGGCGTTACTCACACATTGGTTAATTTTTTTTTGTATCGCCCTAGTCGATTCATTGCCAATCTACAAAATCCTTGGTCGCAACACATAAAGATTACTCATTTTGCCAATGTCAAGTGTACGGTAGATTGAGTTAAAAAGAGTCTCACAACACCTGTTATTTATTACACTGAACTGTACCCGTAGTGTAAGTTTTTCAGTATGAAAAACGTAAATATTTACGTTTTTCTCAATTTGCATAGGAAACGTGATATGCACTTCTTCCAGCTAAGGCGCTCCCTAGCGGTAAGAAGTGCAAATCACTTTTTTTCCTACACTTATCAGTTTCAAACAAATTTGCTCCCAAAACTAACAATCAGCTTACTCGCCTATTGGCTCTCGAAGATGTTTCTCAACATGTTCTCTCACATCTAAGCTCAATTTTCTTGTATTTTCAGCACAAATTCTCCAGATGCCCTTGAGCTCAAGTGCATAGAGGTGTGGCTGATATCCTGTACAATATTTGTATTCCTCGCATTAATGGAATACTTCGTAGTCTTATTCGGTATCCGGTACGACAAGAACTGGAGTAGACGACGGCAAGACTTACGCAGAGCTGCCTCCGCGGCCCAGTTGGCGCCGTTACACATGAACCATTCTCAGGTAATTAAGATACATAAGGACAGTGTCATTACGCCCAAGACTAATAAGATGATTCAACAAACTTATGCGAGCTTAACAGTTTCCTGACAAACATAATTTTCTTTGGAAATATTTAAGGTAATATTAGTTTAGAGTTTCAACTAATTCGTTTATAACCACAGAGATTGAGCACACCCGTGACGGGTACACCTCAAGGTGGTGTCTTCACTCCGCAACTAAGCGTGGAGGACGAGGGCTTAAAACAACAATTTTCTCACCAGACCATTCAAAGGGTAGGTAAATACAATGATCAACTCAGCAATGAGCTTGAGCAATGAGGTACTTAACATTGTAATTGTATTGTGCACGTAACATTAATAGGTTAACACATACGAGTGGTGCATTGATTAAAATTAGGACACAAATTTTTAGTCGTCCCACTCGGGAAAAAGGAATTGGAGACAAAATAAGGTCGGCTGTGAAACACGGTCCGTCAGCAAGGTAAAGACAAATCCAAACTGAACACTGCACTCTGTGTGGCTAGTGCTATGGCAGTTAAAAGTATATTTGGTCCACGGATGGTAGGTGACATGGTAAAGCTACATGCATGAAAGAAAATCCATAATATCCCAGTATAAATAGTAGAAAGTAGATTTGCAGCCGATGTGTATTGAGGAAAAAATGAGTTAATGAGAATGAAGTTTTTAGGATGATACGGTTAATTAAGTTTTTGAATTTCAAATTCCACAACTGTAATGTATGGAGGTTAAAAGCAGTGTTAGGTATATTTAGAATGAAATCGTGGATACATATAATTTATATGTAATATATTGCATTTGTTTTTTGACATAGGGGTATTGCGTTCTTTAAATAATTTTTCAAAAGCATCATGCTTATCTAAGGGGCGCTTAACGTAAAAAAAAAAGTAAATGCCGAAAGATTTGTATTGCAATCAGAGTAGGTACGATACTTAAAACGTCCATCAGTATTAACTTGATAAGACAAAATAAAACAAATGTTTGCACGGCTTTACGCGCATGTTAGTTGCGTGTGTGAAATGTGTAGTTAGTCGATGTTTGTGTTAGAATTACTTCAGTATACTTATAGCGATTGGTAATGGCTTTAGAATGTGATAGGGTAATGTAAGAAATTATATGGTAATTTTGTTTACGATTTTAAAGTTTCTTTCTATTCCTAGGATTCACCGATACTGGACATGCCTCCAGGCGACAGGCCGACCAATATTTTGGCGCGAATCTCAGCAATGGTGGACCAGGGAGTTATGTTTTGTGGCGCCCAACATGGGACTCTAGACAAATTTGCCATAATCATTTTCCCATTGTGTTTCTTCCTTTTCAATATAATTTATTGGACCACGTACCTCAGTGAAGCGTCGCAAAACAAATGAAGAACTCTTTTATGTGAAAGACAATATGAAACGGACTTCACGTGTGTGATTTGAGGACCTTAGACATTTTGTGATAATTGTACATATTAGGGAAATCGCTAGCCGATTTTATAAATAGATTGTTTTATCCTGCAAGTATCACTTGATGTGCCTGAGTGAACAGTTTAATTTCTAATCATATATTTAAGTAGTATAATGCATCAGATGTAATGAGTCCGATTTCGTGGTGTTCAGTTACACAACTTATAAATAGATACCTATTTAGTTCTAAAATTAGGGAACCTAAATTGTAATTTTAATAAGTTATAGGTAGGTTCTGTTAAAACAAACTGGCAGCATGTAATTATTCGACAAGTTTTAGAGTTTCGACTCCGTCTTTATCATATCTGTCAAGTGGTTTTATCCATTTTATATCCCTTACACAATAATCAAAAGTACAAAATTACCTATCAGATAATTAGGGACCATTATGAAACTTATACGTCCAAGTATTTTTACTCATATTAACATGGTGCCTTTTCAAGAATATTATACGTAAAGATAATTTAATAGGTATCTGATAAAACTAAAAGACAGAAAATGGGATATAAACGTTTCTGATATTGCTTTGCTAGATAAGTGAACTTTAAATTGTAAACCTATTTTATTTCTGTAGTGTTTTACAAAATATTGTTTTTTTTAAAATCTAATATAAAGTAAGTGGGTACTGAACCGACCGCCGGGATCGTCTTGGTCCATAGATTACCTATAATCTATGTCTAGGGCGTAGCTCTCAACAAAATACTGAATTATTGTATCGACTTATATTCTTTATCGGAAATCTAATACAATGGTACAGCGCGGCGGTCGTGCATCTAATATCAAATGACGAAAAAGAATCGAGTTCGCCACAGTACCTATCTACCCAGTGTCCAGAAATTATAGCTCTTGAATAAAATCAGAAGATTTCATCTATAATTCCCAAGGGGTTGACTCAATCAAAAATTATCGTATTACCTAATTAAAAAATAGAAATCCTCCCGCTTATAAAGTTACTGACCTCGATACCTTAATACTTAAATTTGTGATATTAAAACTGAACAGCCTTACTTATAAAAGCTCATGATCAGGTTATTCTATGCTTATACTTCTTATATTAATCGGTATAAGCTAAGAATAACGACAGAATAAATTTTAACTCACAAACTCGGTGTTAACGTCATCAGAACTATTCCATCGTTAAGCCAGATGTCAAAACGGCAACGTAGAATGTGTTATGCTAACTTTAATTTTTACACTGAGTTTATCAGTTGAGATTTTGCTTATTCCCTAATTTATTCTTGGTTTAATTTTTATACTCCGTTTATAAGTAAGGGCGTAAAGTGGGGAACTCACGATCATTAGATGTAATAATATTGTAAAATAAACATAAAACTTTACATAAAAGTGACGCATAACACTAATGGGTGAAATTTTAATATTTACACTATTTGAATTTGTATCTTATAAATCTCGATACTTTTTTGTTACGTATTGCTGTAACTCGCAATTGATAGAAATACTGTCGAGACTTGTTTGTAAAATATGCTATAGCACTATTTCAATATGCCATAAGTGCCATTGCAAATTTGACTTAAGAAGCTGCCGAACACATGGTTGAAATGGTCCTTCGAGCCCGATGTTGCTGTCACCGGCGATGCTTTGTCGTAATGCAGGAGACATTTGATAATTTAACATTGTCTATCGTTTGAAGAAGGCTATATTGATAGTGAACTGTATTATCATGAAAACTGTGAAATAAAGTTTCAAATGAACAACGAAAACATTGCCATTTAGCTAATTCATCAAAGTTAAATTATTTTGTATTTAAGTTATCATAATGATTAAGTAGCGTCCATTTCCAAAATGTGCCTAATATTAGATAGTTAGAAAAATTAAATACTATTATTGTATTTTAAAAAGTATATTTTTCTCTAGTCATAATTTCGTATAATAAGTTATTTATGCTTCTCGGCCAAGTGATGTAATTTATTTGATAAGCACAAATAACTCAATTGCACAAAAGTAAAATGGTTATCGCTTGGAAATTTTATAAATTGTTGATATTAATAAATTTTATAAAATCCTAATATCAAAATATTCACGTACGTTGACGCCTTACACTCACATAATCTTTAAAATAATTTATAATATACTTAAGAATTTAGTAAAGTGCAATATTCAATAACCTATGTGCCTTTTCTATAATTGACACATCTTGTAATGATTAGGTATTTAGTACTACAAAAGGACAGTATTAAGTACTACCTTCTACTTTCTTTTAATAATTATAATATTAGCTAAATATGTAAATAATGGAATAAAAGACATTATTTTAAATCATGACAAATGTGTATTATTTAACAATTGATAAACTAATTACATTATCTACATTGGAAGAATACTTAAACTAAGTAGGGCCCATTCATTCATTTTCATTTTCAGGAGTTTCAATGAATCGGTATAGGTCCTAAGTCGTAGTGCAGAATACATTTTACAATGATGTCTTCATCGTATGCAATTTGATTGTACTAGTAAGTACATTGTGACAAGCTCTCTTGTTGGCAAAACAATAATGACCAATATTTGTAATTATTACACAGCTCCAGTATCAACAAAGCCAAATAAATAATTTATCTCACATAGTAATTTATAAAAATGTATACTACTTACATCTTTTAGCTTTGTAATCATACTCACGATTCGATTTCAGTCTTTCGCTACAAAGTGTATCTTCAGTGCACAGATTAAGGTTTAGTTCTTTGGTTGATTGCTGTGAAAAAAATATCATGTCTGCTACGGGCCTTCATTTTTATTTGCTACCTCCTCCTGCAACTAGTCTCCTCTGTCTATTTCTATTTGGGCACTAACTGTTAATAACCGTAATATGAAGCTTCCCTATAAGCTCTCGTCATATCTTCAGAGTTTCTTCGTATCCGCCTTCCTATGGGCTCTAAATCTCCATAGCACTTTGGAAAGACTTTTTCAATAACATCAACAGCTTCCTTTTTGCTTATTTGTCGGACAGCAAGCACTGAATACAAAGCTTTTGTTTTCACACAGTCCTGGGAACAAAAATATAATAATTCAGTACACATGTTTTTATACTTATAATTATAAAAAATCAGGAGTGGTCTCCCTTTGACTTTCTCGTATACAGGAAACGACTCAAAAGTTGATGGAAACCTTATATTTTATATATGTTATACATGCATGTTAAATTTGGTTGCAATAAGTTAAAGCATCGCGAAGTCGCGGGCAAAAGCTAGTCTAAATATCTAAATATGCATATAAGACACTGACTGACATAGCAACGCACAGCCCAAACCGGTGGGTCTAGAGATTCCAAATTTGGTAGGTAGGTTCCTTATGAGGTCTAGGGGTGAACTACGAAATAATTTTTTGAAATTCACCCTCTAAGGTGGTGAAAAGGGTGTACAAAGTTTGTATGGAAATCCGCCATTTTTAAAGTAAACCTTTAAAAAAATATGACCTTTCAGTTAGAAATTAAGAAAAAGACATTTAAGATTTTGGAAATTCAATCCCTAAGGGGATAAAAAAGGGATGAAAGTTTGTATGGAAATCCGTCATTTTTAAAGTAAAATCCATGAAAATTGGTATACTTATGGCCTTTCGGTTAGAAATTAAGATTGACATATTTTAAGATTTAACGTAATTCTATCATAAAGGGTATAAAATAGGGTATGGAAGTTTGTATAGAAATGCTTCATTTTTAAATTAAAATTCATAAAATTTATATTATTTGTAAAATTGTACTTAGTTTAGGATTTTTGAAATTCTACCCTGAAGGGTATAAAACTAAGGCAAGGGTTGGCTGGAAGAGATCTCTATTGAAGATAAGCTCACCTATGTACATACACTTCATAATTTATATTTTTAAACCTGTTTATATGTCTACAATAAAGAATATATAATAAATAGGGGATGAAAATCATTGGGATGAAAGTCCACATATTTTTGAGCGTAAAATGAGCGTCGCCATGTCGGGGGGACTGCTAATAAATGAAATGAAACGAGAATACAAATAAAAATATAATGATAAAGTATGGATTAGGTATAAATGTGCGGATACTAGCGGGCAGCGGGCGCAGTTGAGTCCACTGACGTCACGCGGCCATTAGCCCCGCGCCAGCGACTTGAAGAGGCGTATAGTTTTATACCAAACTTAAATGCTATAACTTTGTAGATACAAATTGTATCGAAGTGAAATAAATCATACATACATACATACAATCACGCTTGCAATCCCATGAGGGGTTGAGCAGTGCCGTAGGTAACACTTTGTTACACATAAAGCCACTTCCGGCAGTATAAGCCATGCAGCGCCTCCAGTGATAGGTTGTATAGGATAGGATCTGGGTTGTTGGCTTTTGTTTGTTGGTTCACTGAAGATAAGTCGGCTCAGCTTAAGAAAGAGGTATGTTACAGAATAGATTCATACTTTTTGTGTAGATAGACGCACTATACTTTTAATTGCAATTACATTTATATAAATGTTCAGATAAAATATTCCAAAATTACTTACAAATACACTTCAAAAATATTTTAAATAGTTTGACAGTTGTTGTTATTTTAAAGTTTTATCGATAATGGTAAAGCAAAGGAGATTATTTCATTCAGCCACAACCAAGCAATAATTAGGTAGGTATAACATTGGGCTTGGTGTAGTTGCACTCACGTGCGCAGATCCAGAGCCGTCCTGCAATAGTGCACTGGAGGTAAGGCCGGGGAGGATGTTTATTGGGAATGGAGGGAGCGCCTTTACCTCGAGTTCACATATCCACTGCGGCTGGCACCACCCCGCAGAGACGATGTGTAAATGCATTTGACCTCCCCGTCAACAACAAAAAAAATGGTAGGTATAACATTGGTTTAGGTTAGGTTAGACTTGCGACCTATACCCACGAGCCGAGCGAGCGGAGCGAGCGTGCCGCGGCAGCAGCCAGCGAACTTTTTTACATTTTACTAAAGGACTATGTCTTTTGGGTTTTGGGTATTTGTCAATTTTGCAGAAGTTGATAGGTAAAAACAGTTCTGTTTCTTGATGATATAATACTATTTATAATTTTCACATTTAGTTTTTTTTTAATCTATGCAATTTGTTAGCAGCCTCCTCCCTCTTTTCCTCTCCACCAAAAGGCGATAAATTTGGTACTTCTTTCTAAAGTGCTTCCGATAAGTCATATACTTGCAACTACTCATCTCGATTTTTTGGTACTGCATAATCCATTTATAAAGTCAGATGTGGCTTTATGTGTAGGTAACCGAATGTTACCTCTCTAGGCTCAACCTTTTGGAATTACAAGTATGATGTTATGCTTATTTGAAATATTTAAAGATAAAAAGCATATACCTGATGCGCTTCTTTAACCCTCAACCAGGAAGCATCACCTTGTGACCATGCACTAGTGAAAGAACAATGTGTTAGATTTGCTGCTCTTATCTCTGTGCAGGCCAGATGTTCCATGTTCTTGAAGTCCAACTCATTCCGGCAATAATCAAACATGTGTATCATCTCATGAGCCAATACACCTTGCACCATTCCTTTTCTTGTTGACACATTTTGACACACAACAATCTAAAAATCATAAAACTTAAAAATATAATATATAATTAATATAGATTTCAATAATATTATTCTACTAATTTAATTTTAACTCTGAACAAAACACTGCTACAAAAAAAAAAATATATACCTATCAAAGATTTATAATTAGTGATGTTTATAAATTTGCAATGAAATGACTAGGACGAGACTAAAAAATCAACCAATGTGTGAGTAATGTGCAAGTGACAGTTGCCGCTTTTCTATGTGACTGACAGGCTGACTTGGGCTGCCTGTGTGTATGTATAATGGTCTCATCTATCTATCTGGTTCTAATATATGCGTTAGTATTCCCTTTAACATTACCCATCTAGTTTCCTATATCTATTATACCTATTATGTTTATATTTTTTACTTTTGTCACTGGCTTTTCTTACCTTTGCTTTCAAAGGCTGCGGTCCGTTGAACGATAAAAGCGATTTTAGCGCTCACAAACGTGGTCCGTAGAACCATTAACGCCCGGCTGTGAGCGCTGTGAGTAGACATAGCGCTTTTATTCGTTCAACGGACCGCAGCCAAACTATGACTAAATAGTATTTTCCATTAATGAGGTTATAAATTATGTCATTAACAATTTCACAAAATTATGTAAATAAATCATACTAAATCAAGTAATAAGCAGTGTTTAAGATAACAAATAAACTATTTTACAAAAAAGTAATACAAATACCTGGTTTAATTCAGGATCATATCCACCACTGACTGAATAATCACAAACTTCACAAGATATATGCCTCCTTATATCAACTGGGCTGGAATTACAAATAGGAAATATTTAACTTCATTTTGTCTTTTTTCAAAAGAATTGTGCAACATCAATAAATGTGTACTATAAACATTTATTGATGTTACACATTTTTTTTATATTAATTAATTATAGTTTAGAAATAATCAATTACCCACCATCCCGAACTTTTAAGTGCTGCCATCATCACCTTTACTATGGGACCTAGAAAATAAATAAATATATAGTACTTAGGACACATTCATTCTGGACTAACAAACTCATATCATACAATACATTTTGCTGTCTAATGTTAATCTTTATAATGTACTGAATATCTTACTGTTTTTCACACATTCGTAGACATTTTTCTCGCACTTGAGCTTATCAATATTCTCTTTACCTTCTTTTCCAATGAGAATATTACCAAGTTTTGGTGAGAATGTACCTCGTCGTTCTGGATACAAATCGAAGCCCCAAGACTTTTCTCTCCCATTTTCTTGCTCTTTATGTTCGTCTTTCTTGGTATTTTCATTAGCAAGCGTAGAATTTACTGATTTTTCATCCACGTGAGCCATTTATGATAAATTAAATAAATTATAGTCCTGTACACTACGAAATGTAAAAAAGAAACCAAATCAAGTAAGTATCGAGGATATAACTAGTTAGTGAAATTAATGAATTACTTCATATTCGTACGAATTCATGATTAAACGCTATGTTAGCTTTACAATAAAAAAAATATTTATAAAATAGATTTGCTCTTTTAGAATGTAACTATCTTGTGATGTAAAAAAATTACAGAAATGGACAGCACAGATTAGAAAGAATTTGGTTAAATTTTCCGTTACGGGACGGCAAAGGGATCTAGCCCATACAGCCAAGTCTTCAGTTTCATCTTCTTTCTTGATTTATGCATGAAAATGTGGGTGCGACACTTTTAAATGCACCTAGGGAGTGCTTGGCGAGTAATGTATGGTACAGACCTCATGATGGTGACTGACGAGAATTGTATAGTGGGATTTCCAACCACTATACAATTCTCAACGCCACATACACAAAACCTTTATTTCAATGATTCCTCATAACTGTTCGTCAACACGGATGCTTATGCAACGAAACAACACCACTTTCACTGCACAAATCCACTATAAAGCAATTTTGAATTATCGACATAAAGATCGACATCCAGACGCCATGATTTCCCGCCAAACACTCTTTTTTTTCTTTTTTTTTAATTTTCCCTGTTACGGGACGGCAAAGGGATCTAGCCCATACAGCATAGTCTTCAGTTTCATCTTCTTTCTTGATTTTTGCATTAAAATGTGGGTGCCACACTTTTTAATGCATCTAGGGAGTGCTTGGCGAGAAATGCATGGTACAGACCTCATGATGGTGACTGATGAGAATTGTATAGTGGGATTTCCAAACACAAAACCTTTATTTCAATGATTCCTCATAACTGTTCGTCAACACGGATGCTTATGCAACAAAACGACACCACTTTCACTGCACAAAATCCACTCCGAAGCAATTTTGAATTATCGAAATAAAGATCGACATCCAGACGCCATGGTTTCCCGCGAAACACTCCTTTTTTTTCTTAAATTTTCCCTGTTACGGGACGGCAAAGGGATCTAGCCCATACAGCCAAGTCTTCAGTTTCATATCTTCTTTCTTGATTTTTGTACTAAAATGTGGGTGCCACACATTTTAATGCATCTAGGGAGTGCTTGGCGAGAAATGCATGGTGCAGACCACATGATGGTGACTGATGAGGTGGAAATCCCACTATAAAATTCTCAATGTCGTACACACCACAAAGCCTTTATTTCAATGATTTCTCATAACTGATCATCAACATGGTTGCTTATGCAACGAAAGAACATCATTTTCACAGCACAAAATCCACTCCGAAACAATTTTGAATTATTGAAACAAAGATCGACATCCAGACGCCATGGTTTCCTGCCAAGAAGCTTATAGGTAAAAATGGAGTACACGGTATCGATAGGTACTTGAGGACAAATCTCATGACTATAAAATGACCCGACGTGTAACTATTAGGGTATCCATACTTTGTGTCAACGATAGACATTTTATTTTTTCCGAATTGTTGGAGGTGAAACTTGTTGAAATCTTGTCGTTTGCGCCTTTACATATATCGGTAAGCCATATTAGTTGGGTGTAACAACTGTATGTACAGTCAGCATAAAATGTACATTAACACTAAATTGTTTGAAAACGGGATTTGTACCACGTACCTCGGTTTTGTTATTAAATGCCGATATTTCGGCACAGTTGCATGTGCCATGGTCACAAATGAACTGAAATAACTAAAGTTGACGCACATTCAGCCGAGCTGAACGCAATGAAGAAATCATTGCACTGTAATTATATGGTAATAGAATAAATTCAAATTTACGAGGCACGAAGGATTCAAAAAATCATTTCCTTTGGCGCGTTCGGCTCGGCTAAATGTGCGTCAACCATAAAACGGAATAAAATCGAGATGCGTGGTGCATATCTGGTTTTACACAATTTAATGTTAGTGGCCACGTATGTATAAAACCATATATACCTACCTGAATTAACACTTTAGTAGGTACTATTATTTATATTTATAATCATTCATACACGTTTGTAATTGGTTGTAGCCATAAAGCTATAGAGACATCTGGAGGCCACATTCCGTACATACACGAGGCAAACAAATTTAAGTTTTACACACGTAATTGGGTAACAAGATACCTAGGTACCTCTATTTAATAATACCTACGTACATATAATAACGCTCATAATCCTAAAAGGATAGAAGCAGAGGCTCATGTAATATTTTGTTACACATAAATCCACTTCTGGCAGTATGGGCCATGTAGTGCCACTAAAATAGTAGTCTGTTGCTTACACAAACAGGAGTATCAAAAAGCAACTAAAACATCAGTAAACCAACAAACAAACGTCAATAGCCAGGATAGATTTTACACCCAAATTACTGTCGCTACTAATATAACAGCAGTGGCGAAAGCGGGCAGCAACCACCACTGTTAGAAATTCACATTTTATAACCTGCTCATTGATGCGCATTCTTCGATGGGCTCCATCCGACACGAAAGATTGCTCGCGCTATCGCGCATATCTACTTAATTTGCGCTATATGATTAACGTGAGTATGGAAATATATGTTAAATAAGTAATATTTATATATTTAATAAAACAATAGATATGTAGGTACACATATTTATTAATATTTCTATAAGTAATTAGTCTTGTGGGGACTTCTGTATCGGATCCAATATGATTTAAAAAAACACATGAATATAAATTTATTACGTTTTTAAAAAGATGAGTTAAAAATTAGCTTTAATAAAAACCGTTCAATATGACGGTTCCAATCTATAAATACATTTTCTTTCTGCTCAACTTTCTCATATCTAAAATTTGCAGTCACTGTAAAAGAAATAAGTACAATTTATTAGGTATTCACATTTTTACTTCCTCGTAAGTACCTATACGCAGTATAGAGGAAATCTTGTAATCGTCAAAAAATTTAACCTCGATATTTTGAAGGATTTACACGTTTTGGACCTCCCCGAGTCCAAAAATACTGTTTTTGGAATTATGTCTGTGTGTGGTGTCTGTGCGTTAGCACGATAACTCGAGCATGCTATATACTTACTGTCGTTTTCGGTATACGAGAAAGTCAAGGGGAGACCACTACCGATTTTTAAGTTAGTAAATAAACAGTTATTTTAAGAAAATAATATTAAAAAATATATGTAAATAGTAGGTACGTCAAAAATACCTAATTTGTCCAAAAACATTTCATATGTTTTTTCATTTCGTATAACACCAGCGATGTAAATTTCGGTGTCCTTTTTTTTAGTCACATAAATTTTGAGGACTTCACAAAGAGGTTCTAGTATTGAAGGATCGTAGATAATGTCTGCTCCAATAATAACATCTGGTGTAATGTCATATGATACATTCGTTAAATTAGTCCAATCCATCTTCATAACGCCTGTTTACAAAAAAAAATAATGAAATAAATGCTTCTTGTCTGCTTAATGTACCATATTTAATGGGAATAATTGGAGAAACAATTTGTGATTTATGAATATTTATATTGAAAAAAATCGAGCTTTACATAATATAGATAGATAGATAATAGATAGATAAATTACGTAAAACATTCTGGTATGTATACAATTCATATGAGGTACCTCACATACCTATATTTACATTTTCTTCAAATATGACTCCATTTGCAATATTTCTTCTACACAGGCAATTAAAATTGATAGTTATATTATCTTCAAGTGTACTTAAAACCTCATCATGACAATCTGTTAATATAATAGTTTCCGGTTCACAGTATTTTGCTAAGGTAATACCAGTAAATCCGACACCGGAGCCTAATTCCAAAACTTTTTTGTTTTTAAATATACCTTTATGACAAAGTGCCCAATCAGCAAGCATCAAAGCAGCCTGAAAGAAAAGCAAGTGCTTGTTTAATCGTTAATTTTCACTATGTAACAGAATCAAAATCAACATAAGGTAATTATGAGAGACAGGCTGAGCGTTAACTTTGATGAATTTTATCAGCAAATAATGTATCCACAAAAAACTAATATTTTGTTATTACCTCCCAAGTTCTCATTCCAGTAGTACCATTAACTACCATATTATTTGTTTCTCTTAAGCTAATAATATTGCACAATTCTTTACCAATTACATAATGACGATGATACGCCTTTTCTTGATAATCGTTCATATTGATACACAAATATTTATATAGGTCATCATGCACTTCTTGGCTGTTCTCTAAATAACCTATTAATTTTTTTAAGAAAATTTTAATAAATTCACTTTTGATTGGATATTTTTTTTGTAAATCATTGTTTAGTGTCGCATTCAGAAATTCTTCTTGTTTGCTCCATGTTAAAAAAGATACATCCTCATTCTGAAACATCAAAATTTATATCCCATAGGACCTCATCTCAACTTGAGGTTTATTGATAGGACTATTGATACAACGTTAATAATCATGTTGAACAATGCGGTAGAAATGTCTAAATTGAAAAAAGCGGGCGAACATTCCGTCAATGTGCGGACGATTCGTTCCGGAGGCGAGAATTTTTGTGATGTTAAAGGTGAACGCAGACCAGTAGGCCTATTCGCTAACTTTTTTTGACAGTTGAAAGTGATGATCACCCAGTGAATTACATATCCATTGCTGTTTTCACACGACTAGTACCATAATAGTGTGTCGTGTAAAACAGCAATGGATATGTAATTCACTCAGTGATGATCACTTTCAACTGTCAAAAAAAGTTAGCGAATAGGCCTACTGGCCGCACCGCAGTCGCTGCCATCGAATTCTTTATGTAATGTTCTGTGCAACCTCGCACACCCCAACACACTGCAGTCGCAGATAATGTCACCAACGCCGGCCCACCCACATCGGACGCTGCGGCCGGCGCGGCGAGCTGATAATGAATACATTTTCTTCTTTCTCTAGTAATAAACAACTAATAACAAATAATTAGTCAAGAGTCATACTGTATAGGTAATACACACACACTTTTGATCAAATTAAAAAACCGAATGAAAGAAATCTAGTACTTACTATAAATAAAATAAATAAATATATTGCTGTTTTTACATGACAAGTGTGTCGTGTAAAACAGCAATGGATAAAAAGTTAGCGAATAGGCCTACTGGTCTGCGTTCACCTTTACAATGCACGCACCTTGCCACAGAAACTGACCGTGGCACGATGCAGTCCGGGAACGAGATTTACCGAATGTCAAGTTTGTGTTTTTTGCACATACTAATTTTCTTTGTTTGTTTTTACATTACCTATGCATTCGACTGAAAAAAAATATATCTTATACTAGTACAACCAATGATATTATAATATAAAAAGTGATAGATACGTCATAAGCGCGCCGAAAATTTGTGAGCGTATATAACGTACCTACCTAACTATAATATATCATTGAGTTAACCACATGTATGCCTATTTATATACATTATATGCCTATTTATATATATATATTTACATATATAATTTTAATAATTGTAACAGCAACAGGCTGACGATCTGTCCTGTCACTATTTTGGGGGGAGTGCTGTATGGCCCATCCTTACTGCTCAATGTGGCTCTATACAACATGTAATTTAAATAACCAACATCCTAAATACAGGTGGGTTGGGTTCAGCTCTAAAAAATCGCATGTAAAAAAATTTTTTTTTTTTTTAAAATGGTACCGAGTAAATATTGTAATATTTGCTGGCTATTTTTATCAAAAAAAAATCATTTTTTTTTTAAAAGCTCAGAAGCTGAAGAAATTTTTCGATTTTACAAACGCGTAAATATTTTCAATATTAGAAAAAATACACTGAAAAAAATCGACCTGCCTCAGGCGGGAATCGAACCCAGCATCTTCCGCAATCCGAGCGGCTGCGTTAACCACTACGCCACCGAGGCATTGCTTTCGCTGTCGAAATTTGTCAGTGCTTGGTGCTTATGCCGCCCGGATTGCGCAAGATGCTGGCTTCGATTCCCGCCTGAGGCAGGTTGATTTTTTCAGTGTATTTTTTCTAGTATTAAAATATTTACGCGTTTGTAAAATCGCAAAAAATATTTCATAATGTAAGGTGTCAAATATTTGCAAAAATATTTTGTTAACACATTGACTGTCCAGTAGGCCTATTCCCTAACTTTTTTTGACAGTTGAAAGTGATCATCACTGAGTGAATTACATATCCATTGCTGTTTTACACGACACGCTATTATGGCAGTTGTCGTGCAAAAACAGCAATGAATATGTAATTCACTCAGTGATCATCACTTTCAACTGTCAAAAAAAGTTAGGGAATAGGCCTACAGGCCAAATCGAATTAACTCCTAATGACGTCCATTAGTGCTTAATTTTTTTTATAATAAAAACTTGTCGGATCATTTGATATTTATTTACCTCAATATCTAGATATCTATCTTAGACGTCCTTGTGATATTTTTTAATGTAACTGAGACGTTTATGAAAATAAAAGACTGATTTCGTACACCCACTTGCGTCACATGTGATGCATGAACGTGGGATTGGGTATATAATTGTATCATATGTGATTCAGGGACAGTTGACGTGATAAAAGTGCAAATTTCAAAGATTTGATGAAACAATGTTTACAATAAAAACATAAGCACCAAGCACTGAAAACTGATTGCGAAAGATGCTGGGGTCGATTCCCGCCTGAGGCAGGTCAATTTTTTTCAGTGTATTTTTTTTAGTATTAAAAATGTGTTATTCAACTTATAAGGTAAGTAAAGCAAAAAATTTAGAACTAATTTTTTCTACTTAAACTGACGTGAATTTGACTTATGAACAATGAAAAGGCGAATGTGGTGCCACCAATGACGTGGTGCCACAAGTAGGTTTTTTATTTTTCTGGTCGGGCTTTATATACAAATTACGGAAGATATTTTTAGTTGATATTTATACAGTAAGTAAATGCGAAGTTATTTGTTTTATCTTCTTGATTATAAAATAATAAACTGATTACAGTTCACTGTAAATATCGATACACATTCAGATTATATTATTAATGCAACACTATCTAACGTTTGTGAAAAAACACACGTGTGTAGTAGAAGTAGATACTGACAGATGGCGGCGCGTAATCGCGTTTAACCTTGGATTAGACGAGCGTATAACCTACCGCTGTTTTGTTGGGTATAGGTTTTACCTATAAGCTTCTTGGGTATAGGTATGCTCTATCTATTCGTTCTTTGCTACCTAGAAAAGAACATAAAAACGGGTTCATCGTAAATCGTAACACACTCATCGGTGGCCCGGTCTTTCATAATGAGGTCCCGTAATGGTATGGCTTTTTCTAATACAACATACATAGTAACATTCCTTTTTGTACCACAATAAAGATGTTTTTTAAATCATCAAAATCGGTCCATCCGTTGCAAAGTTATAAAGCAATTTGCGTCAACTGATTTTATATAATCCGCTGTGCTCTGCGGCATGGCTGTGACGTCACCCGGCACTATCGCCCGCTCCGAGTCGCCGCACACTAGGAACTTTGACTCATTTTCATCTCATATAACTATAACTTTCGTGTTAATAAAGATATTTACATGATTTTTTTTACTTGATAATCTTGAATAAATATGCTTTTAAATAATGTATATTCCGTGAGTAATAGTTTATTTCTAATAGTTAGAAAAATTAGAGGAATAAGTAGGTAGGTACTTAAAATAATATTTTTTCTCACCTTGACATCATAAAACTTTACTCATCATCATCTCATAAAGTTATAACTTCCGTGTTAATAAAGATATTTACATGATTTTATTCCTGATAATTTTAAATATACATATTAGGTATATACTTTTAAATAGTGTATAATTCGTGAGTAAAATTTTATTTAAAATAGTTACAAAAATCGAGGAATACTTAGAATTATTTTTCATCATTTCAGTCGAGAGACACCCACTGTTGGACATAAGCCTGGACATTTTTTCTCACTTTGACATAATATATTTAAATGTGTTACGCAGTGAAACCCCAAAAAACATATATTTATCCGTCAAATTATATTGTTATTTCCTAATAAATAAAATTATAACCAGAAATTCAGCAAACGTCGGCAAAATCTCGAACAGAAAATTTGAGAAAAGAAAATAGTAGGTATACATTATGATTGCAAAATTATTATGTATATTTGGATAAGTAATATTTGACTAGACCACGGTAATAATAGAAGATAAACATTGTAAACTAAACTAAACTGAGTAAAAAATTCTATTTTTGTTCAGCAAAGTACCTACACATTCCAAGATTTTGAAAATTGTATGTATAGTTTTGATAATATAAAATCATACATCATACAATCGCCATCATATAATCGAAATTAAACTTAATTATTTTAGTAAGCTTAATTAGTATAGATAGTCTATATCTAGCTGTAGTACTAGCTTTTGTCCGCGACTTCGTCCGCGTGGAATAGTTATTTTGGGCTGCATTTTTGGGATTTTGGATTTCCATACTACCTCTCATCACTCATTTCATCCTTGTGAGGATAAAAGGTCAAGATTTCACCTATTAGGGAAAAAAAACAGTGCCTAAATTATAATTTTAACGAACGTCCATGCAAACTTTCATCTCTCATATCAACCCTTTCAAGCCTTTTTTCGAAATAAAAGGTAGCCTATGTCCTTTCCCAGCGTATAGTCAATATTTGTACCAAATTTCATCAAAATCGAAGCCGCGAAAGCGTGACTTTGCTTAGTCTTACATACAACCTCTCATCCCCAAACTAGTCAAACTTTAAAAAACATGAACAAAATATTTATTTATTACTTGTCGAGAGCCTAAATTCAAAGTTTCATGCTTTAATCTTCAATAATGACAAACTCCCATACAAACTTTCGACCCTTATTTCAACCCCTTTATGCCCTTTTTTTTACAAATAATGGTAGCTTATGTACCTAATTTTAATCAAATCGAAGGCGTTAAAGCGTGACTTTTACTTCGATACGAACTTTCATCCCCACTCTGATCAAAATTTTTCAAAAATGCTAAAACAAATATTTATTTCATTTTTATCAAGTGCCTAAATTCAAGTTTCATGGCTTTTCTTTAAAAATGAAGAACTTCCATACAAAATTTCATCCTTTATTTCAACCCCTTCGAGCCCTTTTTCGCAATAAAAGGTAGCCTATCTTTATGTTATTCTGATGTATGAGCTATATTATTACAAATTTTAATTAAAATCCATTCCGTAGATTTTGCGTTAAAGACATAGAGACGTATATACGCTCGCATACTTCTTTCACCATCCTTTCGTGTTTATAAATTAGTAGGATTGCTCAAACTACACTAAATTGGCACTAAACCTCTTGAATAGGCTTTGTCCATCACTATAACATCAAAAAAACAATATTTATAGTATTTAATACAATATGTTCGCAAGAAACGCTGCGCGCGAGTACAGTCGGCAGTGATGTAGTGCCGAGTGACGTCACACGCCTGCCAGGCGGCCGTTTGGCGGAACGATCCGTTTTTTCGTCATAACTTCGTCAATTTTCATCGTAGAAAAAAAAATTTGGTACCATTTATTTTGTTTTTTAATTGTCTACAAAGCTACATTCATAGTTAAAATCGTTACGGATCCTCATCGGCGCTCAGTCGTAGTCAAAGAGCATTATAAGTATAGGGGAAAGTCGTAGTCTAGCGCTTGCCGAGATTACTCGTGTACCTTTGTAATAAGGCCCTGTCCGCACAGCGATATTTCACCGCGCGTTTTTTTCTCGCAAAATTCTGTGACACATAGGATCTTATAGCACTATCCGCACATGCGGTAAAAAAATCGCGCGATTAAATCTGTGGTTGGATGCAAATTGAACGCGATATTATTTCCGCGCGAATATTTTATCGCTGTGCGGACAGGGCCTAACACGTAAAAAATCGTAATGAACGATGATGAACTCATGTCCTTTATTTTAAAGTGCGTAAAAAAGGACATACTGCATATTCCATAAACACGGGATTTTTCGATATGTAAAATAAGAGATTCTGTCGATCCCGCCATTTTTCGCAACTCTGCAACGAGTCCACGCAGGAGCACAGCTACCGGCGTACTCACAGATTAGAGAGTATAGGCGTAAGGGTCGACCGAGATCTCGGTCTCGGTCTCGGTCTCGGCATTCTCGGCTACAAATTCTACCGAGAACTCTGTCTCGGCTCTCGGCGAAAAATCGCTGAGATTCTTGGCCGAAACCGAGACTGTTGTAAGTAGGTACGGTGTAGGTTAAAAATGGGATTCACAACGTTCACAACTTCCGCGCGCATGCTTATTCGTCACATGGTGTCAGTTATCGGTCATTCTTTCAGTTTTACACCGGTAGGTGCCTGATGGGTACATTTTGTATTGCATTCTTGCCTTCCGGTTTTAGGGTCTTTTCTAGGTAGCAAAGAACGACCGGCTAGTGGGGCCACGCTTAGTTTAGACTTGGTCTGAGGTTTAGACATATTCTTTCTTTCTAATCTGTGTGCTCGATGGTATAACCTAAAACCTTAGACCTAAAACACAGTTTATGGTCCTTACCTGTAATTCCCAACTGAGTGACCCGTTATAAAATATCCTAATGATATATTGTAAAACATTATTGTTATGACCTATAGGCAACATTTTGAATAATATAGATTAAAATAATGGCAGTAAACCCAAAACAATTACTTCTGTCCACAGACTTAAAATTCTCTGTGCCACAGACTATTTCGTAAGCCCATTGTACAGACTAGTTAGAGATACGCAATCCATGATAAGATTTTGCCAAGTTTATAGGTAAAACTGTGAGCCACAATAATAATAAAAAAGTGAAGATAAAAAAATTTTCCTCAAACCGCTTTCCTCCTGTCGAATGTAGCCTCCAAAGACAGTTTTTGGTTAATAGAATGAGTATCAGTGCCTACTGCCTAGGGACTTTATGTTTTTTTATTATTGAGTGGACTTGTATGATTTTCGTTACGTTTTTCAGAAGTATGTGTGTTTTTTTAGATATATTTGCATACCTAATTCCTCCACCTCAGTTCACATCTGACGCTCAATATGGGGTGGAGGAATGGATACACTCGAGTGTATGAAAGAGCGAAATCTTATGCAAAGAAACCTAAAAAACACACATACTTCTGAAAAACGTAACAAAATTCATACAAGTCAAATCTGCAGTAAAAAACATAAACGTTTCTATTCTATATAGCATACTTAAATCCCAGAAAATCTCAGAGGAAAAAGGGAAAAAAATGTCCCCAAGTCTAAGGCCCAAGTTGTGGCCAATGTTGGGCCAATGTCGCACACTTTTTTGAGAGATAATTGTCAAAAACATTTGACAGGTACATAAATCTCCAACTATTGTAATCCCTCTGTGTTAGACTTTTGTTTATTTTAAATAACGTTTGTCTAAATCACATTTATTTCTTTGTTGTTTTCAAGAAATTTAAATAATTTCTTAGTTGTTTTGTTCGAGCAAAGAGGTATTTTTCGGTACTTATCTGAGCTGAATTATACAAATATTCTTCAGCTTCATACAGAAGGAATTATAAAGAATAAAATTAGTTTGAAAATGGATGAATCCGATAAAACCAGTAAGAAAAAAGTTTCTGAAACAAAAAAGGGCAGAAAACGCAAAGCAGAAGCAATTAATTCCGATTCCGAAGATACAGATTTGAAAATTGTTGAACCGCGAACTAAACTTGCCAAAAAGGAAAACTTAAAAATTGGTAAATCTCGTTTGAAGAAGGAGAGTGCCAATAAAGAAAAAGATTTCAAAAACTCTAAAGTTGATAGCAATGTAGTTTGTGAAAATGAGAATGTGGTTGATCGTGCATTACCAGATTTATGGGATGAGTGTCAAGTACTGTCTAATAATGAAAAAATTCCGTATAAATTAGCACAAAACTTCATTTCATTATTGGAAGAGGGCTGTACTTTACCATTTATTGCTAGATATCGTAAAGCTGCTGTAGATAATTTAATGCCTGATAAGTAAGTACACAGTTTAGTTACTTTAAGTTTTTACTAGTTTAATTACTTTTTCACTTGACATTGGCAAAATGCGTAACATCTATGTATTACGACTCCATTAATTCAATAAAAATAAAAAAATATTTCTTGCAGGTTACAAGATCTTTATGAAAGTTATCAGAATGTAACTCAACTTAAGAAAAAAGTTAAATCTGTCCTAGAAGCATTAAAGAAATCAAAAAAGTTAACACTTGATGTAGAAAAAAGCATTTTGAATGCTCGCAACCTATCTGAGTTGGATTTAGTGGCAAGATATTATTTTTCTTTGAATTATTTTCTTATTTATTGTTATGTTGTTTGCTTTATTCCTTTTATTGCTTTTCACAGTATACGCCATTGAAATCTCATTCACTGTCACTGGCTGAAAGGGGTCGTAATCTGGGCTTAGAGCCATATGCAATTAAAGTTCTTGATGGTGAATATTTAGACATTAAAATCTTGTGCAGTGATGATAACGAAGATTTAAATACCATTGAAAAAGTTGATAGTCATGTTACACACATTGTAGCTGACATTATTCATAAAGACATAAGGGTTTTAGAACATATGAGGAGCTTGTAAGTGTTGTTATAATTTTATAAGATTAAGTAGGTATGTTTATTATTTATAACAGTATAGCCACGTATAAAAAAAAAATATCATTAAGATACAAGTCCACTTATGGTGTACTTCAACGCATATAGTTTTTTTTTGTGCCTCTTCTTCCTTTATTGCTCTTTTTTAGTCCGAGAGCTCGTAGACATTTTTGGGTAGGTATTTGAGGCAGACCGGGCTTGCCCAGAGGCGTTTTGGTGAAATGGCGCACACTATATGCGAAGAGCCCAAAACGCCCCCATAAGCGCTTAGGAGGGTACCAGTGGGTTTTAGCGGAGTAGGACCGGTGCTGTTCCGCGCCGTGTTCCGCACACGCCCAGCCAGCGTGCGGTATGGTCCGTAAATGGATTTCCCATCGTCACAATAAAAAAGGTATTTGAGGCAAGCTGAAAACCTGTCCTATAATACCCTAACACAAAGCCGCAGACCTGGCTGAGAAGTAGTGGGGTTACATCGACCCTTATGTCTCCAAAGTAAATTTTGTAATTGCAAATAATGTCCTTTGCATGAGACATGGTCCTCCTTTTTATTTCCACCTCCAATATTATACACCTCTTGTGAGGATATGGAAAGTAATAAAATTTTATAACTATATTGATTATGAAAATTTTCTTAAATAAAATAATATGGTAGTTCAATGGTTTCAGAAAAGAAGAAACAAGGTTTACAATACAAAGTAGTAGAAATAAAAGTTCAACAAAAGTGAAAAAAACCGAGACAAATGTCAAAACGGATTCTAAATCTGATCCTGAAACATATAAATTATATTTTGAGTGGAAATGCCCCAGCCATTTTGTCAAACCACATCAGACTTTAGCGTTAAACAGAGGAGAAGATGAAAAAATACTTTCGGTGAAAGTTGTTATTCCAGATTGGTTTTATAATAGATTAGAAAGGTGAGTGGCAACAATAGGATGTATTGTGTTATTTTTTTTTGGCATTTGAAAAAATGACCAAGTGTAATTTATATGTATATATTTAATGCTTTTAGTCAGTTCACGGCAATTATTTGGAAATACATTTTATAACATAGGTATACTCCAAAGATATTCTAAAGTTGCCCACTTAGGTACTAAGTCTTGAAAAATTGTCTTACTGGGACTTCATTGGGATCTGCCCTCCCAATGAAGAATGAATAGCACTAAATAGTAATTGATCTTTTAAGTGCGTGGTATGATTTGCCCTGCCCCTAGCGCCAGACTATTAAATCCATAAAATAATACTAACAACAAAACAGCACTTTAATGATAAATCATGTTAATGTATGCACCTAATATAAGCAATTCTTGTATATTATATTCATATCTTTATTTCATCAATTATTTGAATATAGGATAGCTCATAGAAAAAAAAAACATTAAAGACGAATGCATGTTTTTTGCCGGATGAATATGACACTGGCGGCACATGCACGCAAGTATTCGTTGGATAAATCAGACGAAACTCGGTTAATAGGTTAAATTTTACTATGGTTTCAGATTTTGCTTATCTCTATGGAAGAGCAGTTATTGGGTACGGAAAGGCCTTGGGGATGCCTATAATCGGCTTATAAAACCTTGGCTTTCAAGACAAGTGAGATCGGATCTCACGAATCAAGCTCAGAAGGAGGCAGTGAAGACTTTTACAACGAATCTGGAGAAGTATCTCTTAACTGAGCCAATAAAAAATAGAACGATTGCTGGTCTTGATCCTGGTTTTAAAGCAGGATGTAAAGTAAGTGACATTTGTGTATCAATAATTATTGTTGAAAATAAAAAGTAACTGAAAATGCAGAATTTGTGAAATTGGTGCAGTAGTTTTTGAGTGTATTCATTACAAACACAAATAATTTCTCTTTCAAATCAAGGATAGACGTACCTCTGACAGAACATGTGTCGGGCGTAGGTAATATTGTTTGTATGCTTGACGCACTGAAAGTCAATGTTCACTGTAGTTGCAGCGGTTTGGATTACATTGTCAAACTATTTTCGGCTCAATGCCCAGTCCAAACAGTAGCCACTGGCAGTAAGTTCTTCCCTCTAGCTAGATGTTCTAAATGCTTTCATAACATTAATTTAAATTACTTCATGGAATCAACAAAAGCATTTTCCACAAGCTGTTAAACCCGGTCCATTATTTACAACACAACATGATGTAACATGCAACATTTTACATACATTATAATGTGCTCGCGCGCCCGCTGCGCTCACGTTGCGTGCCTTCGTAGCGCACGCGTAGGTTCCCGCCGATCATCGGTTTTTCAACGAACCCTTTGAGTGCGAGCCAGTGCGAGCAGTGTGATTGGGATGGACGGTCATTCGCATCAGTTCTGCGTGCGCGAATAAGCATGGAAAATTTGGATGATAGGGGGGAATATGCATGATTGATTTTTTAAATATTTTTATTTAGTAGTTTATCCCCTTAATATAGTATAAAAATATTTAAGGACTAAAAATAGTATAATAACTGTCTAAAAAAAATGTTAAAAATAGCCAGCCTGCACGGGCATTTTACACACTCCTCATGATGTTGTAAAGATTAAATATTTATAGACAATGATATTTTATTTAAAAAAAGGTAGATAGGGTACGTTAATACTAATTCAAAGTCAAAAATTGTCCAAAATGTCATTGTGTATACCTCCTTATAGTTATAGATACTCTCATGTTAAACGGTCAAATTAACTCTGCACCTAAAGTTTACGATTTCATTTTTGCTGTATTGTAATTTGTGAGTAAGTAAGATAACATGATATCTAGCAATAGAGTAAATGAGACAGATATAATTATGTTGTCACATGTCAGGAGGCTAATTCATAGAATATCAAAAAATATGTCACAGAATGGACATAAAGACTTTGTTCAGCACAAATATAATATTTTGTTCTGATTACAGGTTGGAATAATTAATGCAAATGGAGACAAATTAGATGCTTGTACGATACACCCCGATTTAAGACAAGTGAGACCGAATGATTGGGCAGCAAAACAACTTGGAGACCTTTTGGTGAAGTACAAGTATGTTACTGATTCCATTGTTATATTATGCTTTAATAATATCAATAAATAATGTTGAAAATTAAGTAAATAGATATCTAACTTTAATTTTTTAGAGTAGAAATAATCGGACTGGGTAATGGAACTGCCTGTCGAGAAACCGAGTTATGGGTCAAAGGTCATAATTTATCAGAGAACATTCCAATTATTATAGTTCCAGAGCAAGGTGCCTCCATATATTCGATAAGTAAAGAAGCTCAAAAGGTATATTCCAGAACCGTACATTATTATATCGGTTTATAGCTGTTAAGAACAGCTATAAACCGATATAATAATGTACGGACAGCAACAGATCAGACTACCCAAAACTGTCAATTTTCTCTTATTGGTTTCCAACCTTAAATCTGGGTATTATAAAGCACAAAATCGATTGTAAAAATTTGACAGTTTGTGGTAACTTGATGTGCTGTACATTAGTTGAAAATTTATTGCTTATATGTTATACTGGTTTTAGGAACATCCAGATATGGATCCAAACTTAATATCAGCATTATCAATAGCCAGAAGAGTATTAGATCCTTTGGGCGAGTTAATTAAAGTAAGCAACCTTTATTTTTACTAGTTGTATTTGTTAAGATTTGAAAAATAGGGCATGACTTATTGGACCTCTATTTCTTTGAGAGAAAGCCATAAGTTTTCCACATGTACTAAACTCATTTGTGCGATGGTTCTTTAGGTCGATTTTTTTAAATTGTTTTAAAGATCTATGAGTACCATTGCCATGTGTACAACCATAGATATAGGAAAATGTAGATGGGCAATATGAAAGAGAAAGAGTATACTAACACGTATATTAGAACGAAATAGATAGACGAGACTATTTCATGTACACGCAGGCGGCCTATTTCGGCCTGTCAGTCACGTAGAAAAGACAGCAACTTTCAGACTGCCGTACAATTTTTCACGCACCCATGCGCATTACTTACACATTGGTGCATTTTTTTGGTCTCGCCCTAGTCGATTCATTGCCAATCTATAAACGCCAATAATTAAAAATGTTTAAATTTAAAACTTTTTTGACCCCAATCAATCTTTGAATATTCCGTTTCCTAACTGTCTCTTTCTAACTCTCCCCACAAGCAATATGATGACGTACGTACGTATGACGTAGTAGACTGGCGAGTGACACGTGCTCTAGTGGTTAGAAAGAGACAAATGGATAAGAAGTTTCAAGGTCAAATTTTTTGTCTTCACTTTTTGTTTGAATTTTGGCTTCCAGAGTTATCTATAAATCTCTTTATTGAAAAAAATTATATCTATCTATTTCGCTCTAATATACGCGTTAGTATGCTCTTGCTCTTTCACATTGCCGATCTATGGAGTTTGCGTCGTTATTCCCAGAAACGTAGAGTCAGCTACGACGACTGATTACCACCTTGGCCGTATGCTGGTCTGTCACCCATATATAGGGCCCGATTTAGGGGGGGACAAGCCGGACATTTGTCCAGAGCGGCGAAATGGCTAGATCGGGCCCTGCCCATATACATTAAAAAAATTACCACTTGCTATATACCCCGAAGTACCATCAATATAAACAGTTCCATCGATTTTTAGGTGGAACCAAAGAATTTAGGTGTTGGACTCTACCAACATGACATACCTCCAAAAATGTTGGAATCTGCATTAGATTGTGCTGTGGAGAAAGTAGTGAGCTTAGTAGGCGTTGACATCAATACTGCTTCTCAAGCTATGTTAAGGTTAGTTGTTCTTAAAATCGTATAGTTAGATATAGGTACTGCTGATACGGAATACCCACTGGTACGTGCAGGGTGGAGTATGACCATTTGTTCTAAACGAGTCACACCCCGAAGGTACGTAATACCTTGTTAGGAAAAAAATCTTCCCAACATATAACACTGGACTTTTGATGCTCGAAATTGTGAGCCCATACCATAGATTACCTATTGCCTAATAATCTATTGCCCATACTAGATGAGATCATCTATACTACTAATATTATGAAGAGGAAAAAATTTGTATGTTTGTAATAGAGATGCCACGGATAGTTGTTTGGCCAGATACCGGAGACCGGGTATCCGGCGAGCGTATCATTTTACTAAAAGTTTTTGGTTTAGATATCTACTAGTTATGTACTTATCATTAGAGTATCAATATCTTAGGAGAAATTTTTAATATTTTGGAAGGCCTTTTTTGTAACTTTTTCGACTTTAAATAAAAGCCGTCATAATTATAAACCATGTAGGATATTAAGCTGGGGTCGGGAGACTTACCGTGGTCGTTCCGTCCACGCTCCGGGATCCGAGGGCTAGGCACAGAACATGAGACCAAGCTCGTCGCGCACTATTGCCATCAAATATATTCCACATATGGTCCACAGGTCACTAATTATTGATATAACCAGTCGGTGAGAACGTCGCGATGATTGTGCGATTTTATAAGTGCGTAAGGGTGCGTACGCGTCGGTAGTAATTTTCGAACTGCGGCGGCGCTGTTAGCACGCACAACCCACAGATGAGGGAAGCTCACAGAACAGACGTAGGAAAAATCTCCCTACCCACTTATATCAATCAGTGATATTAAATTAATCTACCACTTGTATAGTTATATAAGAAAAAATGAAAACAATAATCTATGCTACGAAATGATAAAGTATACTTAAATCTGTTCCAGTACGGAACAAACCATTTTATTGATATTTACCTAACAAAGATTAATGTATTGCATTTTATTGTATGAAATTATCGTAGTTTTTTATATCCGGTATCTGGCCGCATTTTGAGTGACTATCCGGTATCTGGCCGCATATTGAGTGACTATCCGGTATCCGGCTGGATAGGACATTTAGGCCGGATATCGGATATCCGTTTAATCTCTAGTTGATAACGAATAAATTTAAAAACTACTGGACCGAATTCAAAAATTCTTGCACCATTACATTGCTATGTTATTCCCGAGTCAAATAAGCTAGCCGTGTGATGCCGGCAGAGTAGAATAGCATCACCCTATATCCTCCAGTGGATGTCGTAGAAGGCGACTAATGGATCAGCAAAGGGGTATTGATCACCTTATACTAATCTACCAATTCGCATTGGGCAAGCGTGGTGGACTACTGCCTAAACCTCCATCGATGACAAGAAGAGGGCTTGTGTCCCATCAGTGGGTCGAATTATAAAGGCTGTTATGATGATTATCCTTTTTGTTGGCTCTTGTACGTTGGTTCACTGAAGGTTTGTTTCTTGTTGGGTTTGATGTAGGCGACAGACTGTCAACCTGTCACTATAATCAGGCACTTTATGGCCCATTTTGCCAGATGTGGCCATTTATGTATAATCAATTGTTACCTAAGACTGCTCGACGTCTTCTGAGATTATGAGCGTGATCGTGTTTGTGTGTAAGCATATAAGATAACTTTGTCATTTGGTTTGGTTTCAGGCGTATATCTGGATTAAATGAGGGCAGAGCGAAAAAGATTCTAGCCTATCGCCAAGAGAATGGCGGCTTCAAAAGCCGAGAGGAAATCTTGAAAGTTCCTGGTATTGGCAAAGTTACTTTTCAGCAATGTGCTGGTTTCCTAAAAGTCTTGGGAGGGAAGGAACCTTTAGATAGCACTATTATCCATCCAGAGAGTTACAGTATTTCTAAACTGTAAGTACCTACATTAAACTCGAATCTAAATGTATGTGTGTATGTTTGTATTTACGTCTGTTCTTCCGTAGCGCCTGAGCTATTTATCCGATTTTTATAAGGTGTCAATGGATTCGTTATTATGGTCCGGGTAAAATAGGCTGCATTAACAATAGGAGTTAATTTTAATTCGTAATTTTTGATTTAACCGTATTCATTTAGAATACGGTGAAAAGTTTTTCGACCAAATGAAAATTCGGAGTAATGAAAAAAAAAACGTATTGGTAATATGTCAACTGATACAGTGGCAATCGTGATTTCGATGAAGTAAAAAAAAACGAAACGAAAATAGTCGAAAAGATTTCAGTTAAATGAAATTCGGTCTAAAAATTTTCGAACATATGATAGGTACCCAAGTTAATGTGTGGGGGGCTTGTGTCGTTCGGCTTTCGTAAAAGGTGTACCTACGAAAGCGTGACGTCATTTCAACGCACTGTTCAATGTTTTTCATGTTCTATCTGACGAACTAAACAGAATTTTTCAGATTAGTAATTTGGTATACTTAACTTATATATTCAACATTCCAGATTTGCAAAGAAAATTGGAGTAAATATAAAAGAGCTCAGTCAACCTCATTTTCCCCGCTCAGTTGAAGCCAAAACAACCGGAATCGACTTGGAGAACACCAGCAAAGACTTGGACACAGATGTCTGTACCCTGGAGTTGATTATAAATGCTTTCAAACAGAAGTCTTACGAAGATAACGTCATCACATTTTGTAGACCAGTTTATTCAATGGCTGTGCAAGCTAAAGACCAGATTCAAGATGGAATGACGTTGACAGGTATGAACAATGTATACAATAACTTAGGTCCAATAGATACCGATTCGCTATACCAAGACAACGTAGAAAGACACAAATGTTATTTTATACATTACGCATCGAACCAGTACTTATCTGTTTTGCTCTTTCCACTGTCAAATTGTCGAGCGCACTTAAAAGACTTAGGTGGCTACTGGACCATAAAAATCGCGACCTCCGGCCGAGTTGCCTATTGCCTAAAAATGGTAGTGGTCAGGTCGGCCACTGGGTAGGTTAGGGTTATTTTTTTTATGACCAGGTGGAGTGCACTGTTTTTGGGAGATTCTAATGTTTTATGCAACCTACATGGCAGAGTAGAAAGGTGCACCTAAGCCACTTAAAACACCCAGTCGGCCGTTGAAAGTGATGATTACCGAGTGAATTATATATTCATTGCTGATTTTACACAAGTGCACTAATAGCGTGTCGTGATAAACAGCAATGGATATGTAATTCATTCAGTGATGATCACTTTGATCTGTAAAAAAAGTTAGCGACTTTCGACTCGTCGATAAAACACGCCGGTGTATCATAGCCGCGGTTTTATATACCGACGAGGGGTTTTAATATTCGTTTTATTTTTTACTTGGCTCGCCAATGATGACGTCAAGTGAAACCGCGTGCAAAAGTCTAGCGCGTTTTCGTTCTTTTTTTCATGATTTCGCGATATGTTATAGCTATAACACAAAGCTTCAGACTCCGAATAAGACATGTTTCTTCAATTATCATTCAGAACAGACAACTGTTTTGTTCCCTAATTAGCACCACCGAGCCCGCGAGTATAATTATCGTTCTTTAAAACCGCGATATATGGATTACATGGCAGCTTTGGTTGGGAATTTGGCTTTCTCTTGACAATGGTTAAAACAATCCCTTTAGGATCTAACGCCCTAAAGTTTAATCTGTGTAGAGACTCCCCCGCGGGAGATGCTCTCCGGCTAGAAATACTCTAGGGAGGTTCGCCAAACAGGCTAAAGGACCCACTAACCAAGGTCCTTGCCTTCTTAAAACTCCGGTAATGCTGTAAAAACCATCTGTGACGAATAGCAATAGTCGGTCAAAAATAGATATGAAGATAACTAAATCCAAGAATGTTTATATTGTTTCAGGCGTTGTCCGGAACGTTGTGCCTTTTGGTTGTTTTGTCGATTGCGGAATTGGCGAAAATGGTCTCATCCATCGGAGCAATCTAAGCGGGAACATGACTCCAAAGCTTGGCGATCGGGTGTCGGTTACAGTTATACCTTCTATGAAGGCGAATAAAGTTCAACTGAAGTTAGAAAAAATATTAGACTGAACTTAGGTAATCCTATTTACTGTTTTTCAATGAAATTTCTTGGTGATTTTTGCTTTATCATTATGAATTGTGATGTTTATTGTGATCAATAATTTAATTATAAGTAAAATTACTTTTGAAACAATTATTTATTAATATTTATTTTAATAACACTATTATAACGTAAAATACTACTCTAACATTATTAAAGGAAAGTTCTCACATTATTCTATTTCCAATAAAGAAATCTCGTGTTTTGGATTCAGGTTGTATACGTGAAATATTGCTTTATTTACTATTGCGTCACATATCCCAGATGTCACTCTGTGGAAGAAAATTGGTGACAGGTCAATGATCTAATTTCTCTTTAAATTATAAATCTCGTTAGATTATCAAAAAATGTTTAAACATGACAGTATCAATACGCTTCGATGGATGGAGCTAACTGCTCGAATCCTTCTTATTCACCAGTTTTAATATAGCATTTTTAATATTACAAATTGCATATTTGAACACGAATATAAGATTCTACCTTCTGCTCAGTCGAGATGATGTAACACCCTCGCTGACTTTCAATAGTTGTGAATATGTGGGTATCTCCTCTTTCGCGTAAAATTCTATTTGGTTCCTAAACATCTTACTATGCAGCGCGTCCCTGAAATCAATTTCGGAAAATATTAAGATTTATATCTAGTAATAATGTTTTAAAAACTAAGTTGCTTTAAACTTAAAAAAAATATAAGCATTTTGTTTGTGTCTGCGAGTGATACATACCACTGTAATGCATACTTACCATAATATCCCATCGATGATGCGTATAATATCACTTTTCGTCATGCTATTGCCACCAGGGTTTCTATCGTAACCTCTATAGTCATTTAGATCAGATGACGATAAATCGTATGGCGGAGTCTGGAAAAGATAAGATTTTATGAACATTTGCTGTTTAAATAATCATAAACAATGACACAAATGCTTATATTATCATCACTTTCACTAGTCTTTTGGGATTACATATTTCTAGGAATTATTTTTACTATCTTCTGGCTATATATTTTTGTAATGTGGTTATTACTTGCCTGTTCCCACATTTGCTTCAGTAGCATTCTCGGATGTCCATCGCGTTGTCCTTTAGATGACACAGACACTGACATAGATAAGTAATATGGTTGTGGTTTTTCCATCTCTTCAATATAAGGCGGGAAGTCATTAATACCCTGAAAGAAGTTTCTTTGTCAAAACCTACTTGTATCCTGAAATATTTTTACGGGTAGATTTACTAACAGGATACGACACTCCATTTTCTGTAATTATAAATTCTTGATTGCATTTCTCTATCTTGCTTTTTCTTAGGGTTTCATTTCGTTGAAATCGTCTTCTTTCCGTTAAGTCCAATATTTCACAAGCGACAGTTGTTCTGGAAGTTACGTTTAAAATAGACTAAAGCTGTGTTCCGTTTGACTAAAATTTCTAGTATTTTATCTGTCGAACGCAGATGAGCCCTGATTCTTTGTGATATAAATACTGTAATAAAATAAATGATTGATATCGTACGTGAACGTGGCCGGTTCTTGTAAAGTATAAACGGTCATGGTTATCCATTCACTGCACCTCGGTTGAATAACACCCCAACAGGGAGTCATCACTATGTTTAAAATGTTTGCAATTCTCTCTCTGCAATATAAATAATTAATATAGTACTTTTTGCACAATATTACCTACTTCGTAGTCTACTATACATACGGAAGCCAGATAAATCTCATTATGTGGTCTGTGTTATTGCATATAGCTACTATATCCCTTGATAAAGAGTGCGTTGGCATCGCAGGAATTGTAATATGTTCCAATGATAAATAAACCTGCAATATTTAGCCTTATGTTAAGTTCAGGTATTTCAATAGTACTAGATATTATTAGAGGTATACTGACTACGTCTTCCCTGTAACAAGATCTTATAGCTTTTTCCACATAAGAAGGGATATCCAGTCTTGTCTCAATGCAATTTGGTAGACCACCTTGTCCTTTGACTAAAATCTTAACTGTATCGTAACCAAAAGAACAGTTGAAGATCGTCTAAAACAAAAAAGTCTTACACTCAATCATGACCATTTTAAATGTTAACAATTCCTTTCGACCATGCTTACTTCATAATCAATCATTTCTGTAGGCATAAATGCGAAGGGTATGGCTAATTTGCCAAGTGGCGGCACTTCAGCAAAATATAAAAGGCAACGCAGCACTGAATCTGGAGATATTGTATTTCCTCGTAATAAACGCCATGTCGTAAAAACATCCGTAGGGTTATAAAGCCAAACGATCTGTAAAGCATAACATTATTTGATATTGCACACTCCCTCAAAGTGGTACAATCGACAAAAGCGGTGATCGCGTGATAATGGCGTGTCTAATTCACAGCGACAAGTCGCCCCCTATTAAGGAGGAGGGTCGACCGGTCAACCGGATGAAGCCACTAAGAGCAGCTAATGTCATCGACAACGCTAGAGCGACTGCACGGAGGGGAGGCGATCTTTGCGGAAGCAGAGTAAAGATGCTGCGTTTTATTGGCTATGCCATATTATGTTACTATTCTATTGGCCAGAGTAAAAAGTAGGCAGGGTTTGGTGCAGGGCAGCCGTTCATCATAATATCCCTTATAATTCGACCCACTGCTGGGTCACTAGGACTCTCTTCGTCATCGAAGGAGGTTTAAACAGTAGTTCACCACGCTTTCCTAATGCAGATTGGTGGACAGCCGTTTAAAGGATTATATTTGCTAAATGGAACACCGGGAAGTTTGTCGACTGTACATAGATTACTTGACGATTGACTATAAAACTACGTACTCTGATAACTGGGTCTAAGTTGTTTATAGGAACTCTGCCACAATCCAGTACAGCCAAACAATCTGCTGCCCCGATAGGTCTCCTTAGTGGCGTCAATAAACCCCTTGTGTTCAAATAAGCGTAAATGTGTATGTAAATATTGATACTTCTTTGGTTTGGTAACGTAATGTTATAGCGCAAAGTATTTTGTCCTTCTATTGCATAGTTGAATGTAAGATTTAGAAGATTGGGCGTTTCCGGCTAAAAACAAGCAAGACGAATTAATGAGGTTGAAATAAAACTACTTATTTGGTTTACGATAGGTAACTATTCAATAATACATTACCAAAACTATTCCTGAGTGAGGCGCAATCTTCACCAAAGGTCTATGTATACATTGGTGCCTCATTTCATATGTCGATATCCCAATTTGCACTTCGATCATTCCACAATCACATATTTTCTCTCTTTTTAATTTCCAAGGAACGGGGACTGCGTAAAGGGTCCCAAGTACAAAAATAAACTCTACTTCTCCTGCACGTATACATAAATCGGGTGCGTACAGATTCACTGATAGTGTTTTATTCGGACGGCAATCCTCGAAAGCTTTGTTAAGTCTAGAAACGAAGAAAATAATTTAGAATAATATAATAGTTATATTAATGATGTTGGAGGTGCTGGTATTGAATCAGTAACGATAGATACACATCAAGAGGTCCGTGCATGAATATTGAAAGAGATAATGTGTAGAACACTTTACCAATAATAAACATATTATGTATGTAATTTATAGAATATGATATCTATAATCACGCTCAAATTTCCAAATCGGGTCCAGCAGAGCTTCATGTAACATTCGGTTACACACAAAACCACATCTGGCAGTATGGGCCAGTACCCCAATATAGTGACAATTTGGGGGGACAACAAAAGGAGAACCAAACCTAAAAATTAACAATCTCAGTAAACAAACTAACTAAAGCCAAGTATCAGGACAGACAACGCAGGCACTCACGTATTTTGACGTTTTATATTACTTATAAATCTTTTACAGTATCGTGGGTCCCGGGTAGCTTTGTTGCTTTTATGGTTTTTGCTAAATTGATTTTGCAGCTTCATTTTGTGTGTTACGATACTTAAGATAGGCTTTTTGGATTTCAGTGTTGTTTGGATTTTTTTTTATCTACTAGTTGGTTATTTAATAAGATCTTGAAGAGTGTCTACTAGGGTCGTGGTAGCTATATTCGCATCTTCTAGTGCTAGGTAAGGGTACCAGTCATAATCTTTAATGCTTTTATCAAGGAATTCATAATTAATTTTGGTATTGCAAATATTTCTAATAGATTTGCTTGTTTAGTAAATTGGGATAGATAGGGATAGTAGTATCGGGTAGTGGTCCGTAATACCTGACACAAGAACATAGCATTAGATTTACACATAAAGCGACCTGATGTTATGAGCTATGTTATTGTAGTTTCATTAAAACCCGTTCAGTAATTTTTGCGGAAAGAGTAGCAAACAACATATAAACTTTCACGTTTATAATATTAATAGGATGAAAGAGGTTCATACTAACTCTTGAACGTTGACTATATTCCAAACGCAGTGGTTGCTCAAAATTACGGGACATTTGACGGATATTGTACGTTTTATCTGTAAAAAAGCCCCTAACATGATAATGTGGCTCTATTTAACTAGAACAGTCAATAGAATAGTAAGTTAAGCAAACCTTGAGTGTAGGGTAAATACCGTCATACCAAACAATACAGATAGTCTTATTGATTGGTTGTATCTCTTCTATTTCATCAAACTCCGTGCGGAAGAGAACTGTATATTTTATATCAATCTGCCTTGGTCCCGCGCCCTTTGGTGATACAGTCAGTTTTATTTCGCAGTGGTTAGAAGGCTTCAGACTGTTCTGCTTGTTTATAAATTACGGCGGATTAATGCATTTCGTACATAGGTATGTGCGTAAAAACAAAATCTTTGGGTATCAAAACAACGCCCAACAGTGCATATTCCTTGAATATGTTAGTATTTAATAATTGATGACATATCCAAGAAAATAACGAACACACTGAATAGTTGATTGATCATAGTACCTACAATATCCTAATCTTTCATAGGTAAGATGAAGTCAACCTTACCACAGTAGAATCTATTGTTAAACCATCTCCATTGAAATCGTCACCCATTCCGTCGATTAAATGATATAATTTAGAAGTGAAAAAACATGATCCATAATTATACAAAGTAACAGTGACTGATGCGCTCTCGCCTACGACTATATCGTGGAGGTTGTTCGTTTTGGGCAACACCTGGAACAAGTTTTTCGGATCTAATTAATAATTTTGTTAGTGCCTTGCATTATGAAGTATAAAATTATATCTGAGATAAAGTAACCCTTAAATCCGGTAACTCCGAAAATCCTATTATGTGTATAAATATTTCAGTTGGTTCACCGACAGGTCTGGGGACAGAAAATCGTACACTTAATAAAGAACAATATACTTGAGATGTAAAATTATAAAAAAGCAACATATATTTACCTTCCATTGATTAAACAGACACAAGAACAAGTGACGGTAGTTTCATATACTTTATCTGGAGTTTTTGGGAAAAACCACCAGTGGTAACGGACTATTTCTTTTGGCGGAAGTATTAAAGAACCGCATCCATCAGCACCAAGCCAAGGAACACTGTTCAACACTCTAATACTGAAATATGAGCGATTATCATTATGTGGAGTTGATCTTTAAATTATGGTAAGGTACAGTCAACAGCACGTCGGGCTATACAAAGCTGTCAAATTTCTCCAAACGATTTTCAACCTAAGGTTATTCAATATAAAGTGCATAATCGATTGGGAAAAATTGACAGTTTGTGGTAACCCAGCGTGCTGTTGTCTATGCCTAGTACTTAGTACATACCTATTGGTAACATAATTATTACCTATCGATAATCAACAAAAACACTGCTAAGAAGTGTTTTGTTGACGCTTCAATTTCTACTTCAAGGGGCTTATGCACACTACATTTTTTACACCTTGATGGCGCACGTTAACGCGCTTAAATAAACCTTTGCACATGTTCAAAAATTTGGTGACGTGTCGTGATCGTGAACACGCGTTCGTATAGCAATACAACGATACACACGCGCTGTATTCGCACGCGTATGAATCTCATTTGGTCTGAGGTATGAATACAAATAAAAACGCCCTTTTGAAATCGTGCGTCTATTAATGCTGTATTTGCATTAATGCTATTGGATATTAAGTATAATACAAACAATTCGATAATATTTGATTATCTCTACAGCCTCTGCCGTGAAAAACAAATGCGCGTCAAAAATACGCCATGTGCATAGGTTCTAAGAATTGTATTCTCTTCTAAGCTGTTTCTAATAATAGATTAGTTAACTAACTGCATTTCCATCCTGGTGATGTTGTGTAAGTATGCAGTACAATAGTTGGTACATCCAGTAACGGTAGGTGGAAATTCATACATCGCGTGGGTCGCTGGATTGTATCCTTGTGACACTAATTCTACTTTGCTTATTTCGGCGTTTCCAGAGAAACATATTCGGGCCTATTAAAAGTAATATAATAATGTTAAATGACACGATCTCTTTATGATACTGAAATTTTACGTTAATTTTATTTAGAAACTATTATGCAAAAATCACTATCCCAGGAGGGACCTAATACGCCTCCGGAAATTAATGTGGTTATACGAAATTACGATACTTGGATGAGATGCGTCATCATATTTTCAGTTTTAATCATTCTTAATTTTATTAAATCTAAGATAAGTACTTGTGTTTTTGTTTATTAGGTACATACTTTTTGAACTTTATTAATTATTAAATCCCAAGTTTCACAATAATCTCCAAAAGCCTTTGGTTCTAAGGCGACGGATATTATTTGCCAACCTCGACTTTGAACAATTCCACACATTGGTAGAATTACAAAATTTCTGAAACAAAATCAGACTGGTATACAATAACTGGCGTACCTATATCTTGCATTTAAAGTAACTTAAACAGTAAATATGTATGCATAAATTAACTTACGTGTTCTGAGGCGCCTCAAACTTAAAGTACATAGGAATTTCTAGTTTATTAGACAGCATAAAATTTGTAAAAGTAGTCCTTGCTGGCACCGTTGGCGGCAATACGACCTAATAATATAATTTACAATTAAGTACCTACAATGGTAAAGGAAAACTTTTTTCTGCAGAGCAATAGAGAGGGCAATATGCTCAGAGTTTCTCTTGGGCGTGATCATATCAGAAATGCTGAGATCAGCAGGAGAACTAAAGTCACCGACACGTACCTACCTAGGTACCAATTAGTGGGCAGTGCACATTGCGAGGAAGACTGACGGCCGTAGCGGTGGAAAGGTCCGAGCTGGAAAGTCGCTGAGGCCAGATCGATCGGGATGGAGGTCGTTGGGGAAGACTATGTCCCGCAGGGGTCTCTCGGGTGACATGATAAACTGATACTACTGATGAAACAACAAACTGAACTCATTATTTCAAGATCGACTGCAGTTCGTTTTAAAAATAGCGCAGGGTATTATAAATAAAATACTGGGTACCTACGGTTAGCAAAAGTTGCGGCTGGTCTTCCTTCTATTTATAGCCGAATGACCTGTTATTATTGTGATTACGATCGATGAATTAGAGGCGGACCTACTTTCCTTATTCAGTATTTTAAATAATGATTTAAGGGGCCGTACAGAGTTTGCGGCAATTGAATAATATTAGGTATTTTAAGTAAATTGAGAACTAGGATATACAAGTAAATACATATGGTATACTTTGACGTACAAAATTTATGTTTGTGATAAGTTACGTCTAAAACAGTAGATATAGGTATATACTCCCCAGAATAGTATTGGAACGCTTTCATACTCTTTAATATTTAACTTTAGCCCCAATCATAGGAAATCTAAAGTAGTTAGGTACAAGTAAAATGGCTTCAACTTAGGACTCTTAAAGCAAAGTTAAAAAAATGCATATAGGTAGAATTCCAGGCTGTGATAGCTGATGTTGGAAGTAAATTCCGTTATAGTATTTTCAACGAGAGCATGTAGACTGCATGTGTCCTATGTTCATATAATTATGTAACGGATCCTTGAGCACTAGAAGCAATTTTTCAATCTATCTAATATAGACTAACGACTAACCTCAACTGGACAATCCCACTCAGTTGTCCATTCGGTACACGG
The DNA here is from genome assembly GCA_955850985.1 of Elophila nymphaeata. Taxonomy (NCBI): domain Eukaryota; kingdom Metazoa; phylum Arthropoda; class Insecta; order Lepidoptera; family Crambidae; genus Elophila; species Elophila nymphaeata. The sequence continues at coordinate 11,252,900 of OY039070.1, forward strand.
TGACCAGGTATTCCCGATGCAGGGTATACGGAACCATGTATGCTTCATTTTTGCACTAGTCGCACCGTCAACATAATGCTTGTATTGAAAATCACCACAAAATAAATAGCTAAAAACTTCATTGTCTATTTTAGGCCTGCAACGATAATTTACAAAGGGATGGTGAAAGGGAAGGGAAAAAGTAAATCAAATAACGTTGTAGGTACGCAAATTATATTGAAATTGACCATTTTATTGCTCACCTAAACCGAATCGTGAATAGTCTTGATTCATTTGGAGGTATTATTGAATCCATAGGGTCTATAATAAAAACATTATCTGGATCTGTGGAAATAATGCATTACATGCGATAGATGATTAAAAATATAGAATGTTTTTCTTATTATTATGTAATAACATATTACCTGGGATCCACTGTATATATCCCTCTTCACGTTCATGATTGGTTACAGACATAGTCTGCGATATGTTCCTTGTAACGTCCCTTACGCTTCCTACACCGAAGTCCAAATACCTTTCGAATACCGATGCAGAAGGTATGTAACTCAACCGGTTGAGGCTGTTCTCCATTAGGTGATTGAAGCGACTAATTCGCTTCCAGTTTTTGTCGAACACATGATCGTTGATATTAAAAAGTGGATTGCCAGGCAACACAACGGTAGCCAGTACGATCAAAAATAAAGGCTCCTGGAATTATCATACGTTTATTATTATCAAATGGTAAACGTAACTTAGAAGAAATTTTATTATTGTTGAGATTCGTTTACCTGATTTGAAACTAGACAGACTAGTTCCGCTGTATAGATTCCAAGAGCCACACCAGAGAAATAAACTGATGTAGTGATGGTTTCGAATGCCCTTATTAAGCCACAGTTTCCAGTGGAAATCTGTAGTAATGGAAAAGCTAATTTCACAGTTGCTAATCATTTCAATCATTATGAATTTATTGAAGTAATTTCTAGGTACGTTCTTCTTACTTGAAAGCAGCCTTGTCCACCGAATGGTAACATCCACTGGTAAGTGGTTTCCACTGCAGATCGATTGACTATGTTTAGGTGAACCTTTCGATTCTCTGACACATTCTTACAAATGCGGAATACGATCTTTTTTTTGCTCAGGGACACTTCAGGTCCTGTTTCAATAGAAGTGAAGAAATGTTGAGAAGTGTTTAAGAGCCGCAGCGCATTACGCGGCCTGGCTATTGGCTAACTTTTTGACAGTTAGCCAAGCCAACCGAGTGAATTACATATCGATTGCTGTTTTTACACAAAAAGTGCCATTATAGCGTGTTGTGTAAAACAGCAATGGATAGGTATGTAATTCTCTCGGTGATCATCACTTTCAACTGTCAAAAAAGTTAGCGAATAGGCCTACAGTACCCTTAGTATGAGTTTTGATAGTTTTCAAGCTAGATCAAACGTATCGTCTCTTTTCATACATTGCCCACTGTTTCTGATAGTTTACGATAGAGGCGCTAGTGGACAATGTATGAAAAGAGACGATACGTTTGATCGAGATCGATAACTAACAAACTCATACTAGGGGTACAGGTCGCCGCGGACAACTTCTCTTTCGTGACATAATATGCAAGTGCGCGCACTAGGCTGCCAGCGGCCAGCGACCAAGTGGCCGCGCGCGGAGGAACAATGCGACCCTACACGCGGCCGCCGCGACCAACGAGATCCACCATTTCGTATGAAAGAGATAAGGTCGCAGCGACCACACATGTTTTTTGTGTACAGGATGACGTTTGGACGGAGCGCTTCATTCCTTCTTCGACGTCTATTTTGGAGCACGATGTGGAATTCAACTGACAAGTTTGGTCGCTACGTGGCCGCAGATGAATTGATAGCTGCGCGGCCAGCAGGCCTATTCGTTAACTTTTTTTGACAAATGAAGGTGATAGGTAATCATCGAATGAATTACATATCCATTGCTGTTTTACACGACACGCTATTATGGCACTTGTCGTGTAAAAACAGCAATGTATATGTAATTCACTTGGTGATCATTACTTTCATGCATCTGTCAAAAAAGTTGGCTTACAACACTGACGTGATATTGGAGTGGAGCTCTGGTAACCGTACTCACGAACAGAAACACAACACCACAAAAATGTGTTAAGTAGGTACATATTAGGGGAAATCTCTACTACATAGTACTTCATCCAACAGCCTAAACGGACGTGGAAAAGAATATGAATAGTTCAATCTAAAGGAAATAATTTTTCGCTTCTGGGCTATTTTCTGCAATTAGCGCCCTGGGCGGTCGCCCAACCTCGCCATACCCTATCGCTGCTACTGCCTATACACACTTTGACTCACCAAAACATTTGCCAGTCACGGTAAGTCTGTATACATTTCCAATGGTGTCCTCAATAACGTAATAATCTGTGAAAGACTGCCCCGTTACATTAGGCCTGAATATTATGTTGACCTCAGCATAATCACCTGGCTTTATAGGTGTGGAAGTTACACTCAAATTGAATACTCTGTCGATATTATTCATGACATACATAAGGGATACACGGTAGGATAGGATTCTCTGTAAAATTCAATTAATTTTGATGACTAACAACTATTATTATTAATTTTGAGAGTAGATACATAAACTTTATTTATTGATGCTCGTAAAGGACTTACGTCACTTGTATTCTCTACAATAATATCTTTTTTTGCCACCGTATCGACGGGAATACATCCAAAATCTATTACTTTACCGGACGAAATACTTTCATCAGAAAAGTTCTGCATTTTGAATCACTCTTCGATCTATTTCGCATTTAATTTCTCCGTTGAATACAAGGCTTATATTTTGTTGAATAGTTAATATTTTGGTGACACCGCAGTCAACTTGACATTTTATAAAATAGTATTTATTCTTATAGTAAAGGCTCCGCATAAAAGGACCCTGACCACAGCCACCGGTGACGGCCACACGCCATCGCTACAGCGGCACGGAGTAGGTACTAAACCAGTTTTTGGGTGGCGGCCACGAGCGCCGAATTGCGGCCATTATTAAAGCACGTGGCTGCCGACGACCCTACGTCTACGGTAGCGGTCACGAGTGGCGAGTGGTCGCCACACCGGCCTCACGAGTGGTCGGTGGCCTATGGCGGTGCGGTGGGATATTTTTTGAAATAGTTGTAGATATTAAAATCTATAGAGATACTAACTGCGGTTTGTATCTACTAAAATCTTAGAGCATTTAGGATAAATGCTCTGGCCACCAATTGGTGCACAAGGAGTGCCTAGACGGGCAGCGTTGGGACGGTCTCGGTCTAGTTGCGCTCACGTGCGCAGATCCTGAGCGGTCCCGCAATAGCGCACTGGAGGTCAGGCCGGGGAGGATGTTTAATGGTGTACGAAATCTAAGGACAAACGCCAGATTCCCTCCCGATTGATAGTTAGTCGCATAGCAACACGCGAATCGATTGGTCGGTGACACTGCGCACGAGGAAGTGCTCTCGGCTCGCGAAGTGAATTGTTGCCTTGTTTTTGCCTAATTAGTTAATACCAGTCCGTCTTGAGCTTTAAATCAGGTGTTTCTTGGTAGCCTATTAGGGCCCCTGTGTTTGTGGTTATTTAGTGTGGTAGTCTGTGCAAGTGTTCCCAAAAACCCAGGAGAACCAAAGCTAAATTGGTTGGTTTTGACCGGCGTGGTCTACATAAGGGGGAGCGCTCCTCCAGTCGCCGTGGTCCAGGAACTGCTGATGGGACACTTGCCAGTAAGTCTTTAGACTTCATATTTTTGGTAGGCTTAGGCATATTCAACGTGCCCTCCTAAGAGCCGTGTAAACGCGGACCTAAGTACGCCCCGGCGTGGCAGAAACCACGTTGCCCTAATCACAAGCAAACATGCTTGTGATTAGGGCAACGTAGTTTCTGCCCTACATGCGACCGGCTGCGTACTGAACAAGTGGGTATGGAGGGAACGCCTTTACCTCGAGTCCCACATATCCCCTGCGGTTGGCACCACTCCGCAGGGACGATGCGTAAATGCATTTAACCTCCCCGGTAAAAAACAATCCCACTAAACCGAGCCTCCCTATACCTCCCTGGTAATCGAACCCTGGACTGATGGGATATTTTTGAGTGCAACATCTGGACGGTCGTTGGTGTTTGCGCCAGGCTGGCAACTTGTCACTACTTTGACTCATTGATTGGGCCATGCATAGATATAGGAAACTGTAGATCGTCAATGTAAAAAAGAAAGAGGATACTAACGCGTATATTAGAGCGAGAAAGATAGACGAGACCATTTCACGTATGTAGTACATACACGCAGGGGTCCTTAGGAGGCCTGTCAGTCTCATAGAAAAGACAGCAATTGTCAGACTGCAGTACTATTTTTCATGCACACATGCGCTACGCACACATCGGTGTATTTTTTTGGTCTCATCCTAGTCGATTCATTGCCAATCTATAAACGTAAGTAATAAATCTATGGGGCCATGCTGCAATGATGTGGCTTAAGATAAGCTCAACCCTCAGGTCATTTAAGTAAAGATCCGAGGCTCAATCCGTTTTGGAATTATGAACCTGATTATAAGTGTGTACAAGTATTGGAATCGAACCCGAGACCTCAGAATCTGATACCGGTGATGTTGGGCGAACGGCTAGACTATCGAGGCGGTTAAAAGCTCTTTAGTTATTGCGCATGTACCCGGGCAACCAGTAGCCGTGAGAAGAATCGGCGTGGGCGAAGACTACCTTGACTAAGATTTGTCACTCTCAAGCTTTGTATAGTGCCGTCTTTTTTCTAAGCGATAAAACCTACTTAACTTCCCCCCTACCAAAGATTTAAATCGTTAACGTAAACGATCTAAACCTTTGCTTCCTACAAGGAGAATGAAATTAAAGCGTTACCTAATTATAAGATTGAAATAAATCTATATTTTTAGGCACACTGAAATATTAACTGAATGCTATAGAATTTACAAATTTCAGTTTAACTACTCATCTTACAGAATAAGTAGGAAACAAAATACCAATTAAACAAAGGTCTACGGGGTCTAGGTAAGTTATAACCCTTATACAAATTAATTTATAAACACAAGTTATTTTTTGTTTGTTTTAAGTTGTATTTGGACAACATTTCGGACAGCTCACAAGATTGTCAAATTTGACAACTGAAATAGTTTCAATTTTTTTTTAATCTCTGCTCTGCAATCCGTGAGAAATGCATCCGTTTGTTTTGTGAATTTTATTATAAAATAAAGTTTCTAAATGAAACAGTGTTTGAAAGGGAAGTGTTTTAAACCAATGTAATAATAGTGGGGATGGTGTGGTGTGATGTTAATTAAATAGTATTATAATTTTCTTTACTGTTTGTGCATTTTTTGCGACATTCACATACTTGTGGTCGTAACTATAACTTCCTGCATGAGATGCTACCTTTTCTATCTTTTACGACTTAAAACTAGTTTTTAGGATGGATTCAGGAACAGACTGGCTATGTGAAATTTTACACAATGTACAACTTGAGCAGTTCTATGTTCCAATTAGAGATCAATTACAGGTATGTTTACCCATAATTTCCCCCAATTGTTTTCTAAAAGTGCTGTAATATTGTTCATATAAATAATATAATTTGTGTTCATATAGATAACAAGATTAGCACACTTTGATTACGTGCATGCAGAAGACTTAGAAAGAATTGGCATTAGTAAACCAGGTATTCGAAGACTGCTAGATGCTGTAAGAAAAAAGAAATTGCAACTATGGAACAGGAAATTTTGGAACAAGCTGTTTGGCTCATCTACACCAGTGAACAGAGAGAAAACAGAATTAGTACCAAAGCCAGTGGCAGAAGCAGAGCCAAGAACAACTTGTATAATTTTAGAAAAAGACATTGTGTGAGTTGCCTTTTGCATATTTACAATATACCTACTTTTTATTACATTTATCTTATGTTTGCTTGTATTACAGATTACACAATGAACTGGGAAATGGATCATTTGGGGTGGTCAAAAGAGGAGAATGGAAAGTTTCAAGTCAAACTGGTAAAACAGTACCAGTTGCTGTTAAAGTGTTAAAAGCAGATGCATTTTCACAACCCGGAATTTATGATGACTTTCGCCGTGAAGTAGAAGCTATGCACAGTTTGAAACATTCAAATTTGATAAAACTACATGGTGTAGTTTTCCATCCTCTTATGATGGTGTGTGAACTTGCACAAATGGGTTCCTTATTAGACTATCTTCGAGCTCAGAATGGAAAAATCTCACTCAATTTTATATCAATATGGTCTGGTCAAGTGGCAGCTGGAATGGCATATTTAGAAAAGCATCGGTTTTTACATAGAGATCTTGCTTGTAGAAATATTTTACTTTCAACAGTAGACATGGTAAGATGTTTTATTTACTATCTATTATGAGTTGTTAAGAAATTATATAAAACTAATATGATACCTACCCATTTCTATGTAACCTACTTACAAAAGTAGGTTTATGATACAGTATTTTATAGATAATATACATTCACATTGTCTCTGTATGCATCAATGGGGAGAGTTAATTGCCGGCTCTGACACTTGCAGTGTGCATAATATCTGTTTGTGTAGCAATCATAGATACCCATGTTCATTAGATTTAAAATTACAATATTTTGTTAACAATATTGATAACTTTAATACATATTAACAATGATCAAGAGTATTATCCCACTGGCGACTAGCAAGCAAAGCGAAGAACAAGCGCGCAGCGAACATGTCGCAAAGTTTGCTGCGATTAGCGCATCTGACACCATTTTGTACACTCTCATTCAAGGTCTGTGCATATGACGGACTTTTGTCCCATGGACTTTTTTGTCGACTGAACTGCATAGAATAACGCATAATAAAATAAATAATGTTTATTAGTTTCCATTAATTTATTCCCAATATAAATAAAAATCAATGAACATAATTTTCTCGGTTAGGCAAAGATTGGTGATTTTGGTTTGATGCGAGCGCTGCCTGATGCCGATGATTGTTATGTGATGAGTGAGAGGCGGCGAGTTCCATTTCCTTGGTGTGCTCCAGAGTCTCTACGTACTAGACATTTCTCACATGCCTCTGATGTTTGGATGTTTGCTGTTGCTCTGTGGGAGATGTACACTTTTGGGGAAGAGCCTTGGATAGGTAAGTTACCATAAAATTTTATATATCTTTGGCTACAAACTGCTGTCTCATATACCTTATTACTTTCTCATATACGTAGTATAGAGAAATAGGAAACCACTACTATTAAATAAAAGTATTCATGCAGATACAACACATGACGAATCAGCTTATAAATAATTTCTATTTTCTCTTTAAGTGGTTATTGTAATTTCTTGAGAAAATGATGTCGTAGGTCGCAGGCCAGGCAGAAAAGACTACTGGTTCAGAGTGCAGGCGGGCGCGGTTGATAGCGCAGGCGCGTGTAAGTTAAATGTATGTAGACGCTAGTTGCGTTCACAGTGCGCCCTCGAGCTGCGGGTGTTTCTAATGGCTCGATCCGCCTGTATCATTCACAGTGATGTAGCGTCTGTTAGGCGCAGACGGGGCACGGACGCGACTTTCGAAATTATGTAGGTAGTAGAGACGCGTCGCGGTCTCGTCATTGTTTCGGAACTTGGTATGGCAACGCGCCCGTGTCCTCGCACCCGCTCCCGTCTTCACCCCCGTCGCGTCCGCGACACGTATCTCCTGTGTGCTTTTAACAAAAGGCGCAGATGTCTCTTCATTTCGTCCGCGCCCTGTCTCTCCTGTATGTTTTGCATCGCGACGCTTTCATTCGTTTTGTATGAAAGGACATTAAAGGGGCGCCGTGTCTGCGCCTCGTCCTCGTCTTACGCCTCTTTTATCTGGCTTGCGCCTAGAACGTCCGCACTGCTAAGCGGGTACCCGCCCGCGCCGGGCTCCGTCGTAGCGTGCCTGTTTCATGCTAATTCATATAGTAGCGCTGCGTGAGGCGGGTCGCCCGTCACACTATGAATTGCATCGTGTCGCTTAATGGTGCAGACGCTCTAAGACATCATTTCTCAAATGTCAAATCAATTCCCTATGTCTGATATCATCAGTCTTAGTATTAAGTACGGTCAAAAAAGGTTTCAATATTTTTAAAATTAGAAAATACACTAAAAAATATCGACCTGCCCCAGAGGCGGGAATCGAACCCAGCATCTTCCGCAACTCTTAATACGCAATTTTTAATATTTGCCAAATTTGACCAGCACACTCGATGTACACTGAACTATTAAATAATTTATCAAGTCTTGATATCATGCCGGCTAATTATAATTTGCATCTTTAACCTCCTTCAGGCTTGAATGGTTCTGAAATATTACGGTTAATAATGCGCGAAGGCCAGCGGTTAGCGCCGCCGAACGCGTGCCCACCTGATGTCTATATGCTCATGATGCAGTGCTGGGACCTTAACCCAAAGGAAAGGCCAACATTTGCTGGGATCCTGCGGTATATGGAAACTAATAAGTTTGAATCCGCACTTTCAACATTGAGGTAAATATACCATCAACCTTTCAAAAACCTTGAACATAGAAAACTGTTATTTTTTTGTCCATGAGAAAGAAGGACTTGAGGATTTTATATAGTGCGTAGTGGTTTGTGCAGCTATTTTGAAATGCTAATTGTTACAGCTATAGAAGACATGGCCAAATGACAATAGAACCAGGAGATGAAATAATTCTCATAGATAAAAGGCCAGAGCTCCACTGGTGGAAAGGGCAAAATCAACGATCTCTAGAAATTGCTCTATTCCCAAGGTAAATTCATGTGATATTTATTTCTAACTGACATTACAGATACATTGTATTGATAAATAAAAACAATTCAGCAACAAGCCTCTTGGGTAGCTTGCTTTTATGACCTATCTAGTTAACTTTTGGTCACCCATGCTTTCACCATATTTATTAATACTTTTATTAAGGTCTCATTTTTATTATATAGACTTTAATGTGCATTTAGAATATTTCCACTTAAGAATTCGTTTGTGGAAGTGGATTATAATATAATTTTTCTTTTTAGTACAATGATAACACCATACAAAGGTAAAACGACTCCATCAATCAAGAAACATCAACCTATCTCGCCAGGAAGAAGAGGTAAATAATTTTTTATCTATCAATATTATGAAATAATAATATATGTAATAGAAGTTACACACGGAAAGTAGTTTGGTGGCATAGATCCAGCACGTGCGATGCGTAGACTGCCTTGCTCTATGTGTACAATTAGGTATTTTATCGTATTTTCCTGTTAAACTGTTTTCCGAATGGCGGGAAAGCTCTGGGCCTTCATCTCATCTGATGGTGAGTGATTATAAGGTGGAAGTGACCTTCACCTGGGACCGTCAGCTACAAAGGGTCTGGCTGGCTATCTTATGTCAAACTGTTGGAACACAATAACGAATTTAACACTATTATTATGGCGACATACTTTTGCGACGCAAGACGAGCACAATTTTGTACTCTCTCCAAGATACATAAGACATTCCGGGTTTAATCCCCAACCCGGGCATTTTTATAGATTTGATACCGGTAGGCGGTAAGCAGATCAACGTTGTTTTTGTTCGGTTTATCCAAAAACTTAATCTATTATATAAAAAGCAAAGTCCTGACTCACTGTCTGACTGATCAACGCCCAGCCCATACCCTTGGACCTAGATAGCTGAAATTTTGCACAGAGATTCCTTTTATGACGTAGGCAAGGGATAAAACCGCATTTTTCGAAATTCAACCCCTAAGTCGGTAAAATAGGGGATGATAGTTTGTATGGAAATCCATAATTTTTAAAGTAAAATCCATAAAAATTGGTATATAGCATTTCGATTAAAAACTAAGAAAGGGCTATTTTAGAATTTCTCCAAATTCAAGGCCTAAGGCGATGAAATAGGGCATGAAAGTTTGTGTGCAAAATCCATAATTTTTATAGTGAAATCCATACATTGGTATATGGTTTTTCCCTTTAAAATTTACAAAGGAGTAAGTATTTTAGGATTTCTGGAAATTCAACGCCTAAGGGGATGAAATAGGGGATGAAAATTTTTATGGGATATCCGTAATTTTTATAGTAAAATACATAATTGGTATATGACTTTTCGGTAAAAATTAAAAAGGACGCATTTAAGGATTTTTCGAATTTTAATCTCACGAGGACGAAGTCGCGCGCGATCAAAAGCTAGTCAAGTATAATGACGACAAATACCTGAATTATGGAAAAATCGCTGTATATTCTATAAATGTTTTTAGCTCTATGTATCCTACTAATATTATAAAAGCGAAAGTTTGTATGGATGTATGTTTAGATGTGTGTTTGTTACTCTTTCATGCAAAAATTACTGAATGGCTGCGTACATAATATACTTAACTCATTTATCAGAATAACATACCTATAGGCTATAATTTATACTGATATACTGCGCAGACACGAAGTCGCGGGCAGAAGCTAGTATTCTATGAAGCATTATGTCCCGTCGGTAATATCCGAATTTTGATCTCATTCTTATCATAGATAATAGATTTATAATAAAAATAAAGCAATTTGTTAGACTACGATGCTTGATCAAAGTAATAAGAAGAATCCTTAAATGAGATAGGTTAAAACTTATTACGTAATCATTGACGTCAATAACTTTTAACGTAGTAGGTATAAGAATATCGTACACGGCCCACGTACAATCGCACGTAATCAATATGTATTACTTTCGTTGGTAGTATTGCGCGGTAGCTATAATATATTTCTAATTATGTATTTATTAACCCACCCACTACTTAGTCTGTCGGCGCCACCGACTGGGTAAAAGGGCTAGCCTTAAAACTCAGAGCAAGAATTCTCAAAGAATCCCGGAAATTTACGTAACATCTATACGAACCATTATTCACGCTCTATTACGTTCCGCGGTAATATAAATTGAGACTAAAATTTTCAGAACATTACGTGATAGGGCAGAGAGTCAGGATGAGCGCATGTGACTTGCGACTAAGATGTTGCAACTATGCTATGGTTTGGCGGCATATTAGCTACGTCCCCTTGTTTTTTTATCTTAAATGGTTGGCAGACAAGCATATGGCCTGCCTGGTGGTAAGCTGTCACCGTAGCCTATAGACGCTTGCAACACTGACATGACACTCGACTAAGTAATGTGTGCCTAACAATAATGGATCACACAAACTTTCATTCTAAATAATAAGTATAATATAAGGGAGACTGTTTTTGAGCATTTTTGAAAGAAATGGTGTAATCTTGCGAAAAACAGGCGTAATAATTAACATACTACTTACATGAATATACCTCACATTTTCCTCGGACCACGGATTAGGAAGACGCTTTTCGGTTTGAAAATCGCGCGTTTGACGAATAAATAAATACACGTGATATCTTACTACCCCCCCCCCCCCTGCCTCTTGTGATATTTCGTGATTTTTGCCGAACCCCTCCCCCCCTTTCGGAGCCTCACGTGATTAATGGACAACCTCATTAATGTATGAACATGTTGGGTAGCTTCCTTGGTCCAGCCAGGACATTGTCACATCCAATGCACTTCAAAATCTATTCGAGGAGTATTAAAAAACTGTAGGGGTTTGTCATTGACCAGAAATCATTACTAACTTTTACTCAGGTTATTTTAAATAGAAAAAAGGTAATTATAATAAACATAGGGTTATATCGTAACTAAAATAGAGAAGTATTCCCTTTTCTGGGCAACACTTGGATCAGACCCGGCCAATCTCCTTTGTTGAAATCTAAAAACTTGAAATGTATTGAAATGATATTGGAAAATAAAATCCCTTTCTTCTTCACACGAAGTCTCCTTTTCATATTTATTTTATTTTACTTATGTTTTAAAAATCAACGTTATAAATACGTACGACAGGAAAAAATATCGAAGAGTATATAAATGTAAAAAAAAAACTGCTAGCTTTACATAGTCAAGAGCACAGAGGTCAAGAGCTAGTTTATGTTTCATAATTAATAAATAAAATCCTAATACCATAACTGTAAAAATAATTTCACCAAGCTAGGTATAAAACCTGGACCCTGGTCTAAAAATTTCATAGGTATCTAATGGTCTACATTTCATGTACAAGTGTTAAAATTAGTAAGTTCTATAGAAATACGCTAATTATCTACCGTGCGTCTGTTAGTGGTCTGTTATCGGAGTAGCGCGCTGTGACTAATAAAGTTATGCGTTGTTGCTACTCATGGTAATGTAATCATGTCACACCTTACACTCACCTCCAAGGAATAATACGCTTATGTCACACAGCGGGCGACTATATGACGGTAACGTGATTTCCATTTAAGCTGTCGAACGCAATCATTATACACTTGGTTGACCAATTATTACATCTTTAATAAAAGCCAAAATCTATCTAAATTAGTCTGAATAATAATTAGTCGAGCTTGTTTTATCAGGTTTAAAATCCTCATTAGTTATAGGTATAGGCTGCATAATTCTTAAAACTTTATTAGTTAGTGTTTGTTGTATTAATTTGTGACTAGGATTATTGAGTTCGGTGTATAGGATTAGGGTTGGCAATGCACGTGGCGTGGCTAATCGTTATACCGAAAAGCCGGACCTGCTATTGACGAACGTCGAAACCAAAACCAAATCGTTAAAGTTTTCATATATTTTGACATCTGGCAGCTGTCACACTGTTGTCAAAATTTATGAAAACGGAAGCGTTTTTGGATTTGGTGCTAAATTTGTAAATAATCGATCAAAGGGCTGATTCTGTGCTTACAAAGGGGCAGACAGGCCCTGCAGACGGCGGCATTAGCGCCGTGGCCCCCACCTTCTGTAGGTTCGGTAGTCAGGAGTGATCAGTAGGTTCAGGGTATTTTATGAGCAAGCGGAGACACCAAGCTGGTTTGTGGGAACATCTATGGCCTAAGACATAATTGCGGCGTTCATGATGTGCCCGGGAATATCACGATCGGGCCAACTTGATCGGCCGACGACAGATATAAATCCATTGTTAGTATGTAATGCCAAATTCATTGAGAAATAATTTTAGTAATAGTTTCCTTATTTGACAAGGTCGAAATGGTCATAGCATCTGACACTTTCCTTCACAAAGGTCAAGTGTTACCTACATTGAATATAAAATAATGTTTTTATTATTTGCTTGGCTGGACAAGCATACAACCTGGTACTAAGCAGTCACTGTAGCCTATGGACGCTTGTAACACTGACGCTGACTATAATGACCAACACAATTATTTGTTTGTTTGCCACTTTCACTATTACTTTTCCGCTCTTCTTTAGACTAATAATTGATCGCATGTTTCTTATCATAAGTGTAATCAAATATCTAGTCATTTTTGCTAAAGCTATTGTGTCTTATTTTATATTATTTACTCGTTGTAAAATGTTGATTCATACGACGCTAAACTCGCCCATTCGATAACATTTATCGTAGAGGAATTTCGATGTGTCAATTGATACAATGTATAAGTACAGGAAACAAATATTTACTGATGTATTATTTGGAAAAACAAGAATAATCGGAAAACTATGCTCGTATCTTATTTGTATATACTTATTTACACCGATAGGCGTCGCTCAAACTCCTGGGCCCGGCTCGGACATTTAAAATCAAGCCTGTGATATTATCCTTATTACTAAACACGTAAAGCTGAACTTGTAGGCTTATAAAAAATATAGCCTCTTAGTTATAATAATCATCATCAACAGCTCATATAATGTCCCCACCGAAGGGCTCGAGCCTGCCCCACATTAGGGTCGATTAGACATTAGTCAACCACGCTGGCCAAGTGCGGGTTGGTCGACTTCACACACAACCTAAGAATTTCTTCAGATGTAAGTTTCCTCACGACATTTTTCCTTCACCGTAAAAGCGTCGATTAAACGTACATATGAATTCAAAATTTGAAAACACATTGGTACGTGGCGGGATTCGAAGCGGTGCATCCTGGGTGGGAGACGACGCTCTAACGCACTACGTCACCGATGCTTAGTTTTTAACGCTACTTATAATGATAATAATTTATTTCAAACAAAAGTTAGTCCACACAGTATTAGCACTGTAATGTTATAAACATTACCGTGGTGTTAGTAACAACAATGGGTCTTAAAACTATGTTAGTACAGATTTAAGACAGCATACAAAACATGATTAACTGTTGGACAGTCTTAGTGACAATGGGCCTTAAAAACTATGTTAATATATATAATAGTCGATGTTAGTACTTTGTCGAAACACACGCTATATCCTAAATGCGCATTGGTAGCTTCTACGCAGATGTAATCAATATTCCAACAGTGGAGAATACCATCGGTCTACCAATATGTAATAATGAGCTAAAGGACCTGCATTGGACAAAAATACGGTCGTCTGTGCCCACTGGTATCAGCAGGGTTGGATGCCTAGGAGTGTACACATTTGTGCTCGTTTTTTTTTGACAGCGGGTGTTTATATCTACCTGGTTACCTACCACGATCTTATCAAAGCCACATATGTGTCAATAACAATAATAATACCATTGTTGTATTCCAACAATTCGTAATAAGCTAGTCTCTCGCCACTGAGGAGTCCGGTTTCCAATATGCTGCGGAAGGTCTTACCTAGATCTTCCAATAAGTTCTATTGAACATGACATCTTATTTTGTACTATAGAAGATTTAATACTGTTTCGGAGAAGGTTCATGGCGTTCGTTCGCATAAACTAAGCTATCAAGTTCGCGGTCAGTACTCGAATGGGACACTGAAAACAAAATCCAACTTGATTTTTCTCCATGATACCGACACGTTAAGCTGCTGTCAACAAATAGCAGTCGTTACCAAGCAGGGTTGGTGTCAGGAAGGCGACCGTCCGTAAAAAATATAATGCCAAAATATCTCAGCACTTATTATGACACGATTTTTTTTCTTGTTTATCGTCTTTCTATCTAATTTGGTGTGAATTTCAATCATTTTCTAAGAACAACAGATATTTTTACTTTCTCGTATGTACGCAGTATAGAGTTGTAATCGTCAAAAAAACTGACCTCGAGATTTTGACGGATTTACACGTTTTGGACCTCCCTAAGTCCAAAAATACCGTTTTTGAAATTAAGTCTGTGTGTGTCTGAGTGTCTGTGCGTTAGCACGATAATTCGGGTATGCTTTAACTTATTGCAACCAAATTAAACATGCATGTATGACATCAAAATATAAGGTTTCTATCAACTTTTGAGACGTCGATCACGAAAGTTTAGCAACCAAGTGCCCGGTCGGTACTCGGATGGGTGACCAAATTTTAACATGCATGTACGACATCAAAATAATATGTTTCTATCAACTTTTAGTCGTTTCCGGTATACGAGAAAGTCAAGGGGAGACCACACAGGATTTTTTACGTTAAATTCTTTATTATTTCTAGCTTCTTCGACCCTTCCCACCTGCACACACACTCCTAATGGTAGTTCAGACGATACAGACATCATATTGCGCAAACGTCGAACTATTGAATCGACTCAACCACCCACGACAAGAGCGGGGAATTCGGGCAGTAAACACTTCAACTACAACAAACTTACCAATGACAGAGTTGCAGGCACTGGCCCTAACATACAAAGGTTGCCAAGATCCACAAGGGATGCTTACTCGAAGAGTTTGAACCAAGGTATGTTGACTAAAATGTACCAACACTCAGCCGGACCCCTATCAGTAGCGTATGGGCATCTAGTTCAAAATTTGTGCTGTCGAATTCTTTTGAAAAGATGAAAGTGTTCCACAGAATAAAAGCTTTTAAAAAAATTAATGTCCAATGGGGATTATATTGGTCTTATAGTGAACGTCCATTGGCCTGCACTGGCCGCAACGCACGCACGGCTCGCAACCATAGTTTATGTAAACAAGTACGCCGACTGGCTTGACGTATAGGGTTGGCGTCATAAAATATGCCGGGCCAGCTTCGATACCTATAATTAATCCAAGTGTGTCAAGAATTGACAGGTAAGCACAGCATTAGGGCTCCATAGTGTATTGTTTCATATTTTGTTTTGTGCATACCTAACCTATTCTGGAAACTGACTCTTTATATCAAAATAAATTAAGTACATATACCTAAGTGCTAGTTTGACTTTTTTATATGCATTAGATACATATAAATAAAGTTAAACTAGTACTTTAGCGTTTTTATTAGCTCATTAGGTGTGTCCTATCTCCTAATTAGCCGAGACACCTTTTGGTCAAAAATTTCGTTATTTTTTGGGTCATCATAGTGACGGTAGATTTAAGTAATAGTAAAATTAAAGTGACGGTCGATTTAACTATTTCATCAAATAAGACAACCTACATCTTTAGTTTCCCCGTGACCACGAACGCTATAGTGTTACGAAATGTCGGGCAACTATAACAAAAAACAAAATGTAAAATCAAATTACATGCTAGTTAAATCCGTAAATTTTGTTTTCTTTACTACTATTGTTATTTGAAGTAAAGTTAAATATAGGTATTCTCTTTTCACGAAAGCGACGGTCGCGAGCAGTCTTACTCATGTCGCAGCCTGTACTAAAGTCGTATTTTTAATTAGACGAAGTCAAGTGACGTTTACTGGGTTGTCAGGTTTTGATAAAACAAAAATAGTGTTGTGACAAAGTGAATGAATGAAAAAATCGCAACTCGGTATAAATTTGTTCTCATAATGACTAATATTTATAATTATTAACGATTTTAATTATAATTCTATATTTTATCCATTGCTATGCCCTAACAGGGTACTTGTGTAGGTAATGTTTTGTAAAACATAGCATTAAGACATAATGTATGTAATTATGCATTATGCAAATAAAGGAATAATAACATGTATGTACAAACTAGCCTAGTGAGTGGTTAGAACGCCGCGCTGCCGATATCGGATACCGGGTTCGAATCCTAGTCATGTAAGTAGGTACGAAAGAGTTTTCGTACTTTTCGACGACTGCGTATAGTAGGTACCTATATTTACCAGGTACTGAGTGCTCTAATGCTACATTTACACGCTTGCCGAGGCTGGGCAAGCCTCCACAAGTGCCAGGGGTGTTTGGCTGTGGTTGGCTCGGCTTGCACCGATCTGGACTAGTGTCGGTTTCTTAACACAGATCAAAGGAAGCGTGCGGTAAGCGCTTGCGACGTGTTTACACGCTGGTGCATTTATAGCCAAAAAAAACTTAACAAAAACAACAAGTAAACACCGTATGCGCAAAGAAAATATTCGAGCAGTCAGACCAGAGGTTAGAAGACGCATGACACAGACAAAATGGCGACCGACGCGTCCGAATTTTTCTTATTTTTAAGAAGGTAGTAAAAAAGTGATTATAATTAAATACCAGCAGATATCGACCTACTTTTATACAGTACAATAGAAATAGTTTCTTTTTTTCGAATAGTAAGATAAGATTAACAATGTACTAATTCATATCATCATTCATTCCTGAGAGTGAACGAAAACTGAACCCATCACTATTACATAGAAGATGGCAACATTATTTCACAAAGTGACATTAGCTGCTGTCAGTTTACTTCGTCTAATTAAAAATTCAACTTTAGGTATTCGTTAGTTCTTTTAAATTGTCACTGTGTGCGTGCGGCCACGCCTCGGTGACGCCGTAGCTGGCGCGCATACATACTAACCGCGCTCGGTCCCTTTCTATGAAGACAACTTACTCATTTACTTAGGTATAATATGGCATTGTAAATCCACACAATCCATTGGTCGTACGTGCGATGCGGCCGGTGCGGACCAATGGACGCTCACCTTTGAAGTTTAGTTCTATATTGCGTTCTTTCAGCCCAAAATAAATAGTACTTCTGTGACACATCAGAAACGTCTCAAAGCCGGTGAGGCGAACTATTAGTGACCATCGAAGATGTGTGTAACAGTGCTAAGTCCAGGGTGTCGAAATTGTGTAAAACGCAAGTTCAATGTAAAGTTTCAAATGATACATTACGTAATGGTCTGTTGTACACCTCAGTAGAAATTCCACCTTATTAATGAACGTTTATCAGCAATTCGAGACAAAAGAAATGTTAACGCTTTCTCCACCACTGTAAGGAAGCAACACTTAAGTATTAGGAACACAAGCGGATAGTGAACCTGCAAAACAATATGTTTTTAGTAACATTTCTGAAATTCTCTTTTTTTAGTTAAAGAAGATCTACTAATCGACTTGGATCTACCGCCTTCGACGAGGGTAACTTCACCAACAAAGAAGGCTGTCAGTCAGAACGTTTCCTTATTGGACGAGCCGATAGACGTGCCTGAAATTGGTAAATTTAGTTTAGTATATATTAGCACAGTATTTTTATCTCTGTGGTGTGAACCATGTGCAGACATACATAATGTGTGCGTTAGTGTGGGAGTGCCCGTGACGGCACAGATGCACAAAAAAACAATTTGCATATGTATAACGGGTGTAAAAGACATGAACAGTCAAACGAAAACCATGTATTCTGCTCACCATCATAACATTTTTCTTCCTTTAGACTATACCTGGGAAATTGATAGTTACGATTTTATTGAAGGTCAAAGTCATACTTTTTTTTCATATTTTTTATGAAAACATATTCTAAACATTATTTCTTAATTATTGTCCAAAGAAACATTATAATTTTTTTAGTATTTCATAACAAAAAATGGCTTCAAAACGTTAGCGTTCAATGTAGCTCACGCGATGCGCACGGACACAAACGAACGAGGCCGCCGACTGGCAAAAATATCACGGTTTTGCGAGTTGAGCGCTTTACGTTGCGCAGTACAATTTGCAATATTTTCTAACACCAAAAAATAAAAATCATTTCCCAGCAATTATTTTTTGAAATGTGTCTTATTTTGATGCATGGTTCTCGTTTGACTGTTCATGTCTTTTACACCCTGTATTTACACAAGTGGACTCACCTACATTCATGAGATGAAAATATTGTAAGTTCCTGTATAGATTTATTAATGTAAAATGCTGTAGCGTAGGTTTTTATTGTTTTCAGGTCAAGAAAATGCTTGGGGTGAACCAAGCATCGAAAGTTTGCCATCGTACTCGTCAAACAGTCAAGGTATGCCGACTTACTCCAACCTTTGTGGTGCTAAATCCTTAGACAGCCTAGCAATGCCTAGCGGGTCACGTCTATCCGTAGCTCTACGCGATCCGTTCGAGACAACTCAGTTCTGGTCCAAACCTGGACAAAGCTCAACTAGACCCAATTATGATGCTCAACCTGGGCATTCTAAAGCCGAAGAATCTCAGAGGTACTCAACTAATACATCTAGTAGCTTAGATATGACAAGTTTATTTAATAATATAACAGCTAATAACATAAGCAGCTCACAAAGTTCAGGATACGGCACGCTTCCCAATCCGACTTATGCGAATAGCAGCGCTATCGCTTTAGAGAGAAACGATTCTTTTGTATCTTCGCTAGCAGAGTTGTCTCTCGATGATAGAATCTCCGAGTCGTTGAATCTCAGATCCAAAAACACGAATAGTGAGAATATTTATTCGAATAGCGGCATCTATGCAGACACGCGAGCTACATCTGTTGCCAGCACGAGCAACGCTGTTGATGACAAATATATAGATCTTTCAATGTACAACAATTTTGAAATAAATCCAGTGCAGCAACAGTTTTTGTTGGAAACAAAGGATTATTACACAAAATATTCGACGCCAACTGGCGCTAAAACGAGAAACGATTACGACAAGAATATTTACGTTCCGAAATGTGAGGAGGGGGAAAAGTTGCAGAATTTCAGCGAATCCTTGGAGAACTCCAAAAATTACTCTGCTTTGAAGTACCAAAATATTGACTATAGTAATTATGATTATAGTAATTATGGTTCTAGCGTGGCTTCAACGTCACGGGCTGATGTGACATATGATGAAGTGAATGATACCGCTAGCAATATTTATAGCGAGATTATCGAGACAAGTCAGGGTACTTATGGCAGTAGTAGGCAATTGAATGCTGGTATATATGACGAAGTTTATGAAGAATCAACTCCTCGTCCCCACCGACCTGCTCCTCCTTGCCCGCCCAAGCCTAAATGATAAATAGAGAAATAATCTAGTATTCGACCGAGTAATGTTGGTATTGCTCAATAAGTAACCTATGATCAATTAGAGCTAAAGTACCTAGTATGATATCCAATTCGCTATCTTATGTTTGAGTTTTGTGTACATTCAACAGATCGGACTGTAAAGAACGTGTCGAATTTCTTTGATCGACTTTGCATTTTAAATTTAAGGTATAAATATGAGAATTATTTCAAGAAAATTGATACTCCTTGTTACGTTGGTGTCTGTACTCAATTATTATTATTATTGTACCCTAGCAATGAGAAACATTTTAAATATTTTGTTTACAATTTGTCCACACGATTTTTTGTGCAAAGATGGTTACCTAAATTTTATTATAAAAAATTTCATCTTCCAAAATATATTAAAACGCTTACAACATTTAATAGATCTAGGAAAAAAATATGTTATACAAAACATCTCCTGGTATGTATATTATATTGTTGTATATAATTGCCAACAGTAAAGCTTTAGACATAATATGTAAATAATTAGCAAAGGGCTAATGCAGAAGTGATACTTAGAAATATCGCACAATTGGTTTTAAACAAAATTATATTACTACTGTCAGATTTATATCATATTTGATATCATAATAACAAAACTCTTCCATTCTTGTAAATTTTCAGGCAGTTGTTTTCTATTTACACTTTAAACTATAATTTACGTTTTACTTATATTATTAATATAAATAGCTGTATAAGTAGGACTGTTGAATTTTTTACATTAACTTTATTTGAATTACGTATAACATTATATGTATGACAATATTAATTTAGGCAATTAAATTGTACACCATGTTACATTGGTGAATTGTGATATTCTTTATGGTTATTCAAACATATGCCTATTATTTTTACGTTACGGATATTGCTAGTGCTAACTTTTTATTTATTTATAATTTATACAGTAGTAAGACCATTATAATATCTTCATTAAGTAGCTGCATGCTTTGATTCTTAACATCTAAAATACAGACACAGAGGAAAAGATTTCTAAAGACATATTGTTGGAGTATTGCTTTGTTTGGATGTTAGACATGGACAATGACACAAAGGGACAGGGAAATCTTGGAAACGTTTGAGATTTGGTGTTGGCGAAGAATGGAAAAGTAATCCTTTCCATTCTTCGCCAACAACACATCTCAAACGCTTCCAAGATTTCTTCCATTCCAACGAAGAGGTACTGAAAATGGTGAACGAAAAGAGAACGCTACTGGAACCAATAGAAAATAGAAGGGGAAGAATGGTTGGCGATCTTGTTCGACAAGAAGAGTTTGTTAAAAAATATGGAGGGAAAGATGGAAGGAAGAAGAAGGAGAGGAAGCCCAAAGTTTATCTAAACCAAACAACTTAAGAAGAAAGTAGTCGTCTAGCGAGTTCAAAGAGATGTCAGTGGATAGGGAGGTGTGGAGGAATGGTCTAAAGCTGCACCGACAAAAGCATTGCTCTTAATCCAGAGAGAGACGATGAAGATATTGAAAACATTGATTTAGAATATGACAGTGATAACCACTCTTATACTGAAAATATTAACGATAGAGATTCTAAGGTAGACGTACGCAAAAAAGCTGACGTAGAGTTAGACTGAGCTATGTTAGTGATGGAGATTTCAATTATACGCAAAAATCAACCTTAACACCAAGGGATAGCTTACAAGTTATTGAGGTGCGTATTTATTTTAATTTAAAAGTATTACTAATGTGTCATATTTTAATGCCTGACACATCAGACTGATGTGATTTTAAATAATTAAGATACTTGGCTATGACCATTATTTATAAAAGTATTATAAATTAAAGGTTGGTTGTGATATTATATGTCACCGTTATGAGAGTCGTCAATGAAGATATTATACTGTTCTCAAATTTAGATAAATATGCATATGCATTATACACTATTTACGCCGTGAATTTTTTTTCATTGCTTACTTTAGTCAAAATAGTTCTATTAACTAGGTTTTAAAACATTTACACCTTATTTGTCGCAACTAAAATATAGTAAAACTGCAACTTGTGCATTTTTATATGACAACACACTCGAATATTGTTAACAGTCAACACTGATTAAACAATTTAGCTTAGTTTTTGTACCTGTTAATTTAGTTTTATATACAATTCATGTTCATGACAAATGACTTTTTCATCTTTTACGATATCTTTAAGTTGAATACTGCTACTAAATATTAATTACTTTATGTTTGCGATGCAATCTCCTGCCGTCGTCCATACCAAACACAAGATTTTATAAAGGTGCATATTTTGTTAGATTTGTCAAATTGATACAGTTAAATGCCGACTTTATGACAAATGAGGTCTAGCCCTAGGCTGATTAGCCTATCATTAGGTAAGTACCTACTTTTTAAAAATAATTTTAATAATATGCTATATATTTCTCCAAATTTATCCGCTCTAATGAGTGACAATTAACTGTCAGTCATTTAGCGAAAACTTGTTTAACTTTTATTTACCTCGTCGGCAGCAATTAAAGATACTCATACTCATATATCACACATACTTAATAAAATGTTCTTCCAATATATTTTTTTTACGATTCATGCACTATATATTTTGGAATGGCCCATTAGGTACTTATGGCCAAATTTAATTAAAACTTATATGGTCATAAATCTTTTTCACTAGTAGCAATCCCTATTGCTACCGTCGATCCAGAAGTCATTAGTGTTAAGATTTTTGAAAGATCGCAAGGCAGGGTTTTATAATAATGTTTTTAACTTCCCATATTCCGTTTGCATTGGTAAAGGATAAAAAAATGAAAGAATGACTGTGATGTGATGATATTTGTTTGCATAATAGCTAACATTTGAAAGGGCATTTAATTATTACTTTAATAAAAAGAATAAATAGGGGTCCCATTTTTGAAATGTCTTATTAGTCACGAATAAAATTTTCAAGAAATGTTATATTTATTATAGCACCCTTATTTAAACTTTTAAAGTGGCTATAATACAGTATGTGATAAAGAGATATTGTGACTTTTTGATTGTTTTTTTAGTTGCATGGTTTTTTTGGTACTTTTGGTAGTAAAATTTTTAGTGTGAATGGTTTACGTCTTTGGTTTTATTTATAAAATATATTATGTAGGTGCTTATATGTATTGAAATATTTTAAGGGCTCCGACAGCACGATTAGGCTACATATCTTAAACTGTCTGATTTCTTCCATAAATTTTCGACCATATTTCATAGTCATAAGCTCTGTTCAGACTTGCGCACGTGCTCGAACCGCGCACATTACCCACCTCGATCGGCTATTGGACGCATCAAATGTAGCGCGCGCGTGCTTCTCGCGAGCTATTCGCGGGCAAGGAATGCTCAGTTCGCGGGTAAGGAACACATCATAGCAGGACGCGAATACGTCCAAGTGTCCTTATGAATGCACGCAAACTGTTTGCGAATATGTCCAAAGGCGTGTAAACTATGTTTTTAGGAGACACGCGAACTGCACGGTTGATGCTCGTGCGCAGGTCTGTTGAGAGCTATAAGGTTCAAAGTTTAAATTTTGACAGTTCTTATAAACCTATAGTGCAGTCGGCAGTACTAAACGTTAGAACCTAAGCTATTCATGTAAATGAGATTCTATGCATCTTTAAAATACATATAAATATGTATAAACTATTATTGATGGCTATATTTGTAAAATGTGTGTTATATTCGTACATATTTAAGTATGTAATAAATGTTCTATGATAATATTTTTCTATGTCGTGATGTAGATAATGTATATCATATCAATATTTGAGGTAAATATGACCCTGTGTTTGTAAATATATCTAAACCAATTTCGGTGAAACTTTGACTATAGGATTGTTGTGCTGAAAATTTTATGTAAGCTAAAATTTTATGTTTATGTCAAACAAAAATATTTCGCAAATAAAACGATACTCATTTTAATTTGTAGGTACTAGAAAAATTACGTTTGAAGAGGTGTTTTAAATGCCTATAAATTATTAGTAATATTATGTGAAAGTATAAGTATGCAATGGCGGGAATTGTTCCTAGTCCTAAAATATATTTTTACAAGTGCTAAATTGTAAACCCAATTGTTTGAGGGTAACCAATATTGAATCTGCAATTATACCGACGACAGCCAGCAATATCCACTGGAAAATGAGATGGCCCATTCCTGTCCTAAAATCGTTTCATATTTGTATTCTGAAAAATATATAAAAAAAACTTTATTTAAATTATAGAATGCTAGTGTATAAAGCGACACACAGTATCTAGCGGGGTTCAAAATTAAATTGAAAAAGGTATTTAGAACTGCCTTTGATTGTATACTATACTATCCTTTACGTAATGGCTTTGTCATTAAGGCTTTTGAGCCACACGTAATTCACCAGTCAGAATGTTTTATATTCCAATACAAAAACAATATCATTAGACAATATTGTAGATCGTTTAAATACATATTAGTAAAATATTTACGTTGAATTGATGTTGTAACATAATTACTTTAAAATTCGGATTTCATGTGGTTGTAAGCTTAACCCTTGATTCTTTGATATCTACTTTATTATCGCCATTTAATATCGACGGTCAAGATATTTATTGTAATAATTAAATGTACATTTAAATGATATTTAAAATAATAATAATATTTAAATAAATTTGAGGATTATATGTACTAGCTTACTTACTAAAGCGATCCCAATTTTATGGTGCCAAATGTGCTTGTAATTTTGAAATCCCAATATTTACAGCAATAACTAATACGTAACCTTTTTATAGAGTGTAGAACTAACTCAGAAATCTAACTTTGATTGTACCGCATAGATTTTTGCTTGTGGGGCTAACATTGAGAGTGGACCATCTCCTTTGACAGTTTGTGGTAATCTGATGTGCTGTTGACTGTGCCTCATCTGTATTTCCGATTGGGAAGCGTAAAGGTCGTAGCACACTTATCAGATCTGAATGGCAAGGCGAAGGTGGCTAGCGCGGCGGTTTATCTCTCGCACCAGCTGTCAACGCATTTGGACTCCACTTCTGCTTACCATAAGGTGGAATGGAGTCATTTGCTTAACCTTTTTGAACTTTCATCATTACTGCCCTAAGTACAAATGTTTGAATCGATTTTTATTATACAATAATATTGTCATCAAAAAATAGCTAGCACCATATCACATTACTTGGCTGACATTTTTTAAAAAGACTGTAAGGCGCTTATGTCGATTGTTTATTGTGAAAAGTCGAATCAACTTTTGGTAGTTCAATACTACTTCTCCATCAATATGGCATATAAATATTAATAGAAGTTTTCGTCACCTTATAATTATGTCAGCATGTTATTGCCCTAACAATTCTATCCTATCTATAATACTTCGTATTTCCGACTAGAACTATAGAAATATCGGACTAAGTACATATTGCCATAAATATATTTGATCTGATTTTTTATATATTGTTTCCTCTATAGAAATGAAAATGTTTCTCTTATTGGAACTTAGTGGAATATTTATTTTAAAATGTATCATGCTGACATCGTGTTAAGGAATTAATTTGAAACTGAACACGTTATTCCGCCATTGTAGGTGTCCTGAGTAAGAAAAATGTTATGATATTATTCCTTATATTCATAATGAGGACTAATAAACAAATATTAAAATATATTTTTAAAGTGGTGTTAAAGTATCTAACTTTTACTCTATTAAACTTAGACAATAGTTTCTAATGGATGTATATTTTAGTTAAATGTCTATTGAAAGTAATAAATTATTGACTTACCTTCGTGTAACGATGTGTCGGACATTTTCTTTGAAACAAAAACTAAGTAGGTAGGTATAACTTTTAAGTATCGATTGCAGCAAGAATATTACTAAGAAAAATACAAATCTTTTATTTATTTATAATCTAACATTTCTGCTTAATTTGCAAAAAAAATCTTTTCTATCTTCAGTAAAAAGTTGTTTTTTTTTATCATGACTCGGCTCCGAGGACCATGTCGAGCCGCCATTTTTTATTTAGATTCTATTAATGAATCACGTTTTAAATTTGATCGGTCTGTATTTTGGAATAAATTTTGTTAAATGTCAGAATGTTGATAGTTGACCGTTTGGCATTGTTCGTTAGTGCGTCAACTAAAACTTTTCACATAATCTGACCACTCTGAAACTGCACTACCAAAAAACTGTACCCTGAGTGTGAGTTTTGATAGTTTTCGAGCTCGATCAAACTTATCGTCTATTTTCATACATTGCCCACTGTTTCTGATAGTTTACGCTAGAGGCGCTAATGGGTAATGTATGAAAAGAGACGATACGTTTGATCGAGCTCGAAAACTAACAAACTTGTACTAGGGCTACTGTATGTTACTTTACGTTTCGTGGAACAGATGAATGGAGACTACGAGTTATTGTAACTACTTATGTATTGTGAAGATTAAAAGTTCGTTTGTGAAAAGCTTTGTTTCATTTGATGGATATATCCTTCTATTTTTATACAAATCAGTACCTTTTTTATGACGATGGAAAATCCATTGATGGGCTTTACTAGGGCGTACGGCGGGCGTGTGGGACTCACCTAGCGTGGATCATCGCTGGTTCTACCAACTAACAACCACCAGTACCCTCCTAATCCCTTAGGGGGGCGTTTTAAGATCGGCGTACTTTGCGTACGCCAAAACGTCCCTGGGCTGGCCCGGCCCAATGGTGAGTCGGGCGACGCGCTAGGGTAATAGGCAATCCCCAGACGGGGACCTGTGCACTGCACCAGGCCACACGGTGGCTAACATGCAGACCACCTTAGGGCTGGACAGAACCGGCCGTCATAGCCGCCTGCTTTCTCCGCCCGTTCGTCTACGTCGAATGGGAGAGGCTTGAGGATCGTTCTGCCGCTCCCTCTTCTGCGTCATCACAGAGACATAAAGTAGGTGACAGAATTCCAGACTTTCTTATTAACAAGCATCATGGCTCTGGCCATGCTTGGCAACAGTGGCGGATTTACCAGTAGGCTGAGTAGGCTAGAATCTTGGGCGGCAGATTTTAATGGGCGGCTTTGGCCCAAATTTTGAAAAAACGAGCCCCAATAATTTTATTTTTTTAATTTATTTATTTATTTTATTTATTTATTTGGTTGTTGGAAGATTTACAGTCAAATATCAACAGTACAATAAATATGTAAGTTATCCAATGCCATTTACAAATCTCCACATACGAGTATAAGTTAGTTGCAGTATTTAAATAACTATTGTATCTTTAAGATATAACAAACAGTAATAATGGAACTTTCGTTATAGTAATAACATTAACTTTACGAACTTAATACAGTAGACAGAAAGTAACATAATAAAGGGGAAAAAGCTAATGTAATTAGGAAGACAATAAAGTAGCAAATGTAGGCAATTAATATGGCTGGAACTAGGGTATCGAATTTCAGAAGTAGGGGCGGCAAACATTTCTTAGCCTACTGGCGGCAACAATTTATTAGCCTACTGGCGGCAAGTTTGTAAGTCCGCCAGTGCTTGGCATGGCAATGTTAATGTCTCCTCCACCGAGCGCTGCTCTCGAAAGTGCGGCGCTTGGGTATGGATGGACCCAATCCACCCCGCATCCTCGCTTCGCTTCTGTACTCGTGGGGGATGGTGTTGAACGAGTTCGCGATATCCAGGGACAGTGCGGAAGCCGTACTGCTAATCGGCCAGATCCGGTCCCGTGCTCTACCTGCTCGATGGTTCGGGAAGCGAGAATCTTCTCAAAAGCCTTCATCATCATCAGCATCATCATCATGGGGAAAAAAATTCCAACGTGTCACCACATATTTAACAGTGAGTGTTACCTACACGTTGGGAACAAACGCGAACTACCATGAATAGGGGAAGGGGGGGCATAACGGGGACGTTAAGGAAAATAATCAATAAAAAAATGAACAGAATATATTTATTAATTAAATCTAATCAGAACGCTTTGGCTATATGATAAATTATCATTTGGCACTAAATTTGGTGAAGTAACTAATTAAACAACATTTTAATTTTAATTTTACGAAACCTTTATGAAAACCCCATCATGCCCCAGGGTAGGGGCAGAATGGGGTATCAATTCGGGGGAGTACTGCTCATATTATTGTAAAGCCGTAGTTAAATTACGACCTACTTTTTAATTGGAAATTGGATTTGGCTGTCTTCGTTCTGTAGATCGTCGAGGTTGAGGCTCTGAGAAAGGAGTTTTCTGTAAAGGGTGCGTACTTGCAGGTAGTTACAGGCAAAAATGGTTCAGGTGGGTTCTATTCAAGGGAAAGAGCCGCTTGATGTTTGATTTCCGTTGTAGATGCAGGTAAGAAATCTGAATCGGCAAAGTTGTTTTTATTAATTGGTCATATACCTACTTACTACATTTTTTGAATGCATTTATTGGCATAAAGGGGTACCCCATCGTGCCCCGTAGTCATGTCCCCGTTATGCCCCCATGTAAATTAATATTTTAAATGATCAACAAAAAACAATAATCGATAGTTAGAGTGCATTAGCTTACAGCAGAGATTATCAAACTTATTTGTTTTACCGCCCCCTTTGAAAATCAATTATTTCTCACCGCCCCCAATTTTTTATACATCTAAAACTTAAAAACCACAATTTCATTGCTTTAATTACACATACTTCTGCACATCCCTTTCTCCTGCGGTAGCGGCTGCCTTCGATAGCCTTATAGCCACTTTGGCAATAGGCAAAAAGAGGGTGTTTAATCAATTAGAAGGAGTAAGGCAAACTCGTTTATCTCTTTCAACGCTCAATCGTACTGAGCAATTTAGGACAAGTTTCGATGAACCAGCCAATTGCTACCGGATTGCAAGAATAGCGTTATTTAACAAAAGCTTGTTACAACTTGATTGTGTACGGCGTACGGGCTATCCTACGAAATCTATGATAAATATTTTTAGTTTTCATACCATCATACAGGGCAGAAATATTACACTAATTATTCGATATTGAGTAGTAGGCAAGGTAGGTTTTAATATTAGTGAATTTTACAATTTAAAGTAAATGAAATTACAAATCAACCATCGCCCCCCTAAACTACGCTAACGCCCCCCATTTTTATCTGGGTCCCTTAACGCCCCCCGCTAGGTCTCCAACGCCCACAAGGGGGCGTTATCGCCCACTTTGAGAAAGACTGGCTTACAGCATATCAATAAGTAATATCGTTAGAAAAGCACAACAGAAAAACAATAATAGTAATCTAAACAATTACTTTATTACATGTGTTTTCGTGTTACTAAAAATTAGATGAAACAATATTGAAATTATTTTTTTGTCGTAAAAAACGGACACGCGCCATCTAGTCCCCGGTCACTTTGGCACTAAAGAGCGATGTCAAATGGCCACTTATTAGCACAAACAACACACTTCTAGAACGTGTAGTTACTTGTACAGGAGGATGGCCCCGTCGTGCCTCGCGACCCCGTTTTGCCCCCCCGTCCCCTATAGGTACCTAGATACCTAAATGGCGAGAAACGAAGCAAGGTAAGTAGGTATTTGAAGCAGTCGTAGTGGAGTGGTCAGCATAGCTGCCTATATCTAGTATCACATCAAGCGGTCCGAGTTCGAATCCTGGTAGCAGCAAATATTTTGTAACGAACACGAATATTTGTTTGCGAGTCATGGCTGTTATATAGGTAGGTATTTATTTAAGTTTATTGGTATTATTAAAAATTTAAGTTATCTATAGTATCCATTTTGGGCTAGATAATCTTTGTATCTAACTCAAAGTTACGGATTTGGATCACTCCACTGCTCAAAAATTTGGATTTGGATCACTCCACTGCTCCAAACTCCAAATCCACATCGCGTCGCGTGATGGAAATGGAGTGATCGTGAGTTCCCCACTTAAGCCTGTACATAGTGTTTGTGTATAGTGTACCAAGTACCTACCTACCTTACCTACTATTTGTGATGCACACATGCGCATTGATGGATAACTTTTTTGGTCTCGCTTCTTGCCCGATTATCAATGTCAAGCTATTAACGTATAATAAATACCTACTAGGTGTAGGTATTATGTTCCCCCAGACGATCCATATGTAGGGTCGTCTAGGTAGCTACTACCACAGAAGAAAGAAGTCTGTATTCTGTGGGTACCACCGCCTTTCTTATTTCAGCCGTGAAGCAGTTCGCTGTGTTTCGGATTGAAGGGGAAGGTAGCCAGTGTAATTACTGGGCATGGAAGGCATATATCATCTTAGTCCCCAGGATGGCAATGCGCTTGCAGTGTTAAGTTACTGGTATCGGGGTCAAAATAGATTTCGTCATTTTGCTAATACTAAAACAAGAGGAAGCTGCACTACTGGGGTCAAAAATGACCCCGATACCAGAAGTGTGCATTTGATACTAAGAGTTTTTTGTAAGTTTTATTACCTTTATGGTACAGGGGGTAATATGGTCACTCTAAGCTTTTAGTTTATACTTCTCAAAAACTAAGAGGAGGAATGATATAAAAACATACAGTCGTAAAGTTAGTTTAGTATGTTATTCAAAACAAGGTACGTAATCTTTAAAAACCAAGAATCTCTTTTTTAAAAATCAACTTTAAAAAAAAGGGAAAAATGACCATATTTCCGGCAGGTGCAGAAAATATGGCCACGAAGTGTCCATATTGAC
The DNA here is from genome assembly GCA_955850985.1 of Elophila nymphaeata. Taxonomy (NCBI): domain Eukaryota; kingdom Metazoa; phylum Arthropoda; class Insecta; order Lepidoptera; family Crambidae; genus Elophila; species Elophila nymphaeata. Next base: position 11,283,547 of record OY039070.1, read on the forward strand.
AGTATGGGTTTTTAATATAATTAATCTTCACAATTTGGACACAAATATGATTCTTCATCTGATGCTGTGAGACCTACACACTCTTCATGTACATAGGAACAGCAAGAAGTACAAAGCCTCATGTCAGCTACTCTGTCTTGGTTCGCCGCGGGACTCGAAACTCTTTTTACGCTGTATTATTTTTTCCCCTGAGTCACAGCGCGCAATGCAGCATTCATATCTTTTTCCCTCTTAAATTTTTCTTTACGTAGCGAGCCAAAACTCAATAAATAAAAACCAATATTTTCCATACTGCAAATATGGTCATTTCATGACCATATTTTTCAAGTAGGTACGACAAAATTTAAAACGGAAAAAAAATCTGCTGAAACATGTTATGGATATAATACCCCTTGAAAATATAATAATTGACCTTTGTACTTACTCAAACTACCGATCACAACACCTGAAATTGTATTTTTCACGATTTTTCACTTTTTAATAAAAAATAATAAGCAACTTTTTTAACAAACTTTTTTAGCTGTCAAAATAGAGTCAGTAAAACAGCACGGACGGGACTTGCTATGTTGCTAGGCCTACCAATAGACTATCAACTAGTAGTGCCATCTATTGCATATCCCTTGTACTTTGTGAGATACAAGAAAGTGACAATATTATCCGACTGACCATATTACCCCCAGGTACCTTACTTTGTGTATATAATCGCTATCTTGGCGAGTTTTTTCGCCACACTGAAACTTGCCACTATTTGGAAGACGAAAATTAAGAATCTGACACTGAAAACGATCACGATGACTGTGAAAATAAAAACAAACTGTTAGGAGGACGCGGTGCTACTTAGCAGTTTTGAAGAATTTTACAGACACCGGTGTTGAGTTTGCAGTACTAGCAGGAGCAGAAGCAGGAGAAACAAATTGCTATAATATTCTGCCATAACAGTGATTTGTACCAAATATTAGAACATTTTTAGGCATTTACCTATTTCTGTTTTTGATGAATACTTACACGGGGTCTCATTGTGAAGAAATATTTTTTTGTTTAACATAAATTTCAATAGAGGGCGTTACATATGCCATAAGTGAATATACTATTTTTAATGTTATTGTAAACTAAAGAATACAGTAAAATATATAGTTTAAAACGTAAATCTATTATTTTAATAAAATTCTAAGTACATGTAAATGAAATATAGTGCGTAAAAAGCATATTTCATTTCTTTGTATGAGATGAGGCATCTGTACTAGTACCTATAGTATTATCACAGATAATAATTATAATACTATACTAGTAGTATTATATTATCTGTGTTATTAGGTACTTTTAGTTTGTCATTTTTTTCTACATGTGATCCAAGGCAAAGTTATGGAATAAGTTTATTTTTGCGTTTACAAACGCGTTAATATTATATATATATATATATCCTTTATTGTACACATAAAAAAATCGTCTAAGGTGTCGGTATAAACTGCTGTATCTTTTGATTGCGTTAACTTAGAAGTTTGATTTTTTCACTGCTTAAAGGGACAATAGACCTAGGTATTTGGTATAAATTTCAATTTGATACCTTTATTCGTTCGTGAGAAATAAGGTAGTAAGTTTCATTTTATTAAAATATTTTTATTATATTATATAACTAAAAAAATGTGATTTTCGCAATTTTTCCTATATTTGCATTATATGACAATGCTTCATGCCAAATTTCAAGATTCTGAGTTTACGGGAAGTATCCTGTAGGTTTTGATTCCTTTGCGAGTGTCGGAAATTTGTTGAAAATATCGACATAATCGGCTGTATCTTTTGATTGGCTTGGCTTAGAAGTTTAATATTTTCACAGCTTAAAGGGGCAATAGACCTGAGTATTTCGTGTGAATTTCAGCTTGATACGTCCACGCGTTCTTGAGATAAAGGGTCTTGACAGACAGACAGACAGACAGACGGACAACAAAGTGATCCTATAAGGGTTCCGTTTTTCCCTTTTGAGGTACGGAACCCTAAAAATGGTTACAAAAGTAGCTATACAGAAAGATATGTACAAAGGTGAGCTTATCTATAACAGAGATCTCTTCCAGCCAACCTTAGCTTTAGTGAGTCCATTATAAGCGGGAATAACGTGTACTAACACAAATAGATAAAGACAAAATATACAGTTATTGACAACTAATACATATACATACAAATATATAAATAATATATCTACTATAATATATACATATAAATACAAATACTTAACACAATTTAGAGAGGTAGTGCTCTTTCAACCGATGTTTGAAAGAAGTGACCGATGAACTCTCTCTAATCTCCACTGGCAGTTTATTCCATAACTGTGTAGCAGTCACTGTAAATGATCGGGCAAAAAACTTGGATTTGGAAGCAGGACGAACTAAGGTTTTAGTGATACAAGCACGCTTGGGACGGGAACTGGAAGGAAGGGAGTTAAAACGGGAACGCAGGTAATCTGGATGGAGAGGATTGTGAAGGATTTTGTAAAGTAGGGGGAGGATATGCATATTTCTGCGAAGGCGGATGCGGGAGCCACAATAACTTTGCACGAAATTCAGAGATACGGTCATATTTCCGCAAACCAAAAATAAAACGAATTGCCAGATTTTGCAGGCGTTCCAGCTTGTTAAGTAGCTCCTCTGTTGCATCTAAATAACAGACGTCAGCATAGTCGAGAATGGGGAGTAGGAGAGCTTGAGCAAGCATTTTTAATACTAGAAAAAATGCACTGAAAAAAATCGACTTGCCTCAGGCGGGAATCGAACCCGCATCTTCCGCAATCCGGGCGGCTGCGTTGATCCTTACGCCACCGAGACACTGCTTTCGCTATCGAAATTTGTCAGTGCTTGGTGCTTATGTTTTTATGGTAAACATTGTTTCATCAAATCTTTGAAATTTGCACTTCTAAGACCCGAACGAAATATTTTTGCAAATATTTGACGCCCGGTGATGAAACTACCTTACATTATGGAATAATTTTATTTTTGCGTTTATAAACGCGTCAAATATTTTTAATACTAGAAAAAATGCACTGAAAAAAATCTACTTGCCTCAGGCAGGAATCGAGCCCGCATCTTCCGCAATCCGGGCGGCTGGGTTGACCATTACGCCACCGAGACACTGCTTTTGCTGTCGAAATTTGTCAGTGCTTGGTGCTTGTTTTTATGGTAAACATTGTTAAGGCGAAGTCTCTTATTTTTGTTATTGAATAACATGAAAACGACATGAACATGGTTTTTTTTTTTTTTTATGGGTTGTTACATAAATATTTTTTTTTAAATATTATTTAAAGTACAGAGAAAAAGAACATGTTAGTGATTTTGAAAAAACAAAGCGGTAAGTAATATCTGATTAAAATGTGCGAATCAACTTAATTAATATTTCAATTATGAGTACCTACCTACTTAATATTTTCCTAAATTTAATAGAAATTTAGAATATAATTTCCGTTTGCTTTAATAAAATGCATATTCTATGTGGGGTCATTTTTGACCGACGATAGGCACCAGATGCGTTCCCTTTTTAAGTCAATACCAGCTAAGGTTTAATATTGCAAGTGTCTATAAACCGAAAACCTGCTTGCTATCTCGTAATAAATTAAAAAAAAAGTTCGAATTCATAAGATTAACATTTGCTCTTACCAGGATTCGAACCCGGACCGCGTGATGTGTAAGCAGCGTTACTGACTACTCCACCACAACGGCTTTATAGAATTCTATCACCTTTTCGAAAAGAAGACCCTCACTTTTCTATTTACCAACTGCGAGTAGCCAAAATCATCTTGCCAAGGATCGAAGTAGGACGCTGAATATTTTAATGTGCTACTTCACCAAGTGGACTCGGAATGTCGTTTGTCGTGTAAAGACTCCTATAATTAATTAATATATAATTTTATACTGTGTATACTTATGTGGGTAGGTACCTATGCGATGCTCTAATTTTGTTCACGAAGTATTTATCTACTAAATGTTCTGACACCGACCGCTTCATGCGTGCTATCGTAACAATGTCATTAGTATTCAAGCTGAAGCGATAACTTGGAGCGTGGGCGCCGCGTCGTACACAAGCCGACCTAGCTGAGCGTTTTAAATTTATAAAATATAAGCTTCTACACTTCTTTTACTACTTTAACGTCGTATTATAAGTAGAGAGTGCTTCAGAAAGCGTCAGAATCAATAACCAGAACTAATTTAATGTTAACGCCGGTTTAGTATACAGTCGATTGAATGCAAATATTTTTATCGCGCCAGTCTCAATTGGTGTCCGGCTGAAGTGTTTCAAGTGAGGTGGTCTGTGCTAATATCGCTTTATCAAATGATGATCGGTGTCTAACATTCACCGATCGTAGGCGTTGGAAGTGGCAACACGTGAACGGGCGGCGAAATCGATACAGCGGAGTGCGCAGGCTCGACCAAGGCGTACAGCTGGCTCTGCGTCCCTATCAAACTGCCTCAACCTGTGTCTCAGTGACTATTACGAGGTTCCTAGGTGTTCTCTTCTATCACGGACATGGTTAGCAGTCACCGACGGCTCTAAACGGTAAGTAGGACCCTCATTGTTGTATTCCTCACTACCTCCACACTTCCCCAACACGGCCTAAGATCGCCATTTCTTAAACTCCACATAGGTACTTGAGACCTGTTACACGAACCCCAATTATATCCTGTTGTGATGCATATTTTTGTTTATACGAATTGATTGCGAAACATAAGTGTTACTTTAGTGTTATCAGAATTTTATCTATCCTGAACAAGAACAGTTTTGGTTGGTTTTGGTGTTATTTTGTTGTTATTGATGTGTAACTTATGTTATTAGGGAGGTTGAATATTTGCGCGTTTTAAGTTTGGCATTGAGAGAATTACTTATTAAAGTTAATGGATTCTAAAAGCGCCGGGTCCGTAAGTAATTCAGTTTTATTGTATAAATATAGGGTGCGGGCTTGAAGTCGAATAGCGTGGGCAGTTGAAAAGGGCATGGGTTGCCTACGTCAGAGGATCGACATAGCGAAATATAGGAACATTTTTCAGCTTTGTTTAAATGGTATATTTATTACTTACCGATTATTCATGGGTACTTACATAAATCTAAAGAGAAAAATATTCGTATAGGTAGCAGTTGTTGGTTTTTATACGTACAAGCTTTATGATTGGAATTTGATAACATTGTTCGAAGCATAATTGTTATCGATCCTACAAGCTTAAATAACATTGTATTGTGGCAAATTACTTTGGAAATGGTTTCGTAAATACATTTTTTGATCGATCTAAGTTAAAAATAATCCATTGTTTGTTTGTTCAACCCCACGCTTAATGCTGCCCACGCTATGTAGTATCTGTACCTACCTATATATTTTTATTACATAACAAAATCTAGTAATACTTTGGAGTCCATTGTGTTAGATAATACGATTAGACTTAGACATACCTATGCCGGCACAGGCCGCATTGTTTACTAAGACACAAATTAGATTATCGGTTTATTTCTAGTTTATTTCTACAGCGAAATACAAATGCTTAAAACCAGAAAAGGTGGATCCGTCAAATATAGAAGCATCGTAATAAGTAGTAACAATTTAACTATCTAATGATGCTGTTTTAAATAGTGTAAGTACCTACCTAAGTCACTATTTGTCATTACGAATTTTCATTGATGGCTATTTAAAAAAAAAGATTGACAACTGATTGAGCCCTTAGGTGTACCGCTCCTTACCTGCTCTATCGCTGTAGAGACTGATTGGCAAGAGATACTCCCTCGGGGGAGCGGTTTGCTGATAATAAATCTTCTTTACAAGGTCGCATAAGAGGCCTGAGGACCAACCAAGGTCCTCGCCTTCGTAAATACTCACGCAAAGGCTCACTAAGTCCATATCGATAGGCAGTAAAAAAAAATCAGGACCTTTTGGTAGATTATTTCGGCACTTCGCCCCGCAGCGATTGCACGCATTCCACGCTCGGCTCGAGAGAGCGAGAAAATGTAGGTATATCAATATAGGTACCTAGGAATCTACTTATACAAGTTTCTGTGCTTAGTCGTTAACAGCTGTAAACATAACCCTTTGATGCTCTATACCTTATATCAACGAGCTCAACTTAATTAATTAATTCCTTTGAGTATGCTGCGATGACATTTTATAGTCGGTATGTGACCGGCATGAGCGTTGGAGATGTCGGCAAACGTAATTAAAGTTTATACGAACCTTTGTAAGTAGGTAAAACGATTCCTACTCACAAAAGATCGAAATAAGAAAATAACTAAACCTATTGTGGTACTTACACATAAAAATTATATGATAGCTAGCATTAGACAATGAAAAAAATATGTTAAAATTGTAATATGTACATTACTTACATACTATGTTCAAAGTCCGAAAATGCTCGTTGAGCGAAAAAACTGCTCACGTGTTGTAGTCAAAAATCCACATCGAGAAATTTATGTTATGGCTATTTGGTAGATAATTATGCAAATAATAAGTTTCAGTAAAATTAGATAGACCTTAAATAGATAATATGAAACAAGATATTATGGAACGTGTTCTTCGCTTTAAATTCACCAGTTACCTACACACTAATTAAAAAGTTTATTGATTATTCCACTACTGTTCACCTGGTTGACAACATGCCGATGAAGAACCCGGTTTGGGTATCACATTTTGTTTTCATAAATAAGTTCTTCTAAGTGAAGGACTAATTCTATTTATGAAGTTGGCTTGTGCTTTTCTTTAAAATTACACGCGTAGGTAAATAGTGTGTCTAAGGCCCAAGGCCTCTAAAGTGCCTCTAAAGGCTCGGCTGAGGTCCGAGCCTGTCTGTTTCGGGAATGTCGTTCCATTCTGACTAGGACGCCCTAAGGCCTCAATAGGACTTACTTGAAGGCTAGTCAGAATAGATCTTTATAGGTCGCAGTGACGCAAAAAGCCCCAAAAAGATGAAATAATAAAGTGGAAAGAACTATCTGCCTACCTATGTAAAATTTAAGTGAGTTTGGAAAATGAAATAAAATTTCGTTAGATAAAGAATAGCACGGTACCTAGCTGATGGAAGACTATTTATAAACTCTTCCTTACTTAGTAGAATGTCTGGCCCTAATGCACTTGTAACTTGAAACCACGTCTCAGATTTCCTTTTAAGATCATTACTGTTCACTTCTATTCAAATACCTTCTAGACTTGTTTAAATCATTAGGTAATCCTGTGAATAAATAGGTACCTTCATTCTATATTTTATTAATTAAGAAACCAACAGCGTATTATTAGGTACCTAATACTTAAATATTATTTCACTTATACTTACTAAGGTCAATAACAGGATTCTCTTAAAACTAGAAAATTTATATTAAATTTTATATTAAATAAACTTAAATATAATATAAGCAACCATGACTCGTCAACAAATACTCGTGCTCATCACACAAATATTTGCCGCTACCAGGACTCGACCCCGGACCGCTTGATGTGTAAGGCAGTTATACTGACCACTCCACCACAACGGCGTCTAAAGTTTACACTAAGGTTTGGTGCCCCTTTTTTGTAGGCGACAAGTTGGTACCGTCACTATTTTAGGGCACTATTTTGAGTCCAGACTGCCAGCTGTAGCTTTATTGTGTAACCAAATATTACCTAAAGCTCTACTCAACCTCTTTTGGTTTATAAGCGTGATTATAAATATCCGTAACTATGTAAAATCTGATAAAATGGTAGCTCTAGGTTCTCTGATAATAGATTATTTTTTACTAATCACACACATAACGTCAGTTTTAATTTTAACGGAAAAGCCATACCAATTTTTATGGATTTTACTATAAAATGACGGACTTCCCATACAAACTTTCATACCCCTTAGGAGTAGAATTTCGAAAAATTCTAAAACACCCCTTTCTTAATTTTTATCGAGAGGCTATATACCAATTTTTATGGATTTTACTTTAATAATGACGGATTTCCATACAAACTGTCATTCCCTATTTTACCCCCTTAGGGGTTGAATTTCGAAAAATCCGGCCTTATCCCTTGCCTACGTCATAAAAGGAACCTCTGTGCAAAATTTCAGCTATCTAGGTCAAGGGTATGGGCTGGGTGTTGATCAGTCAGACATTCAGTCAGGACTTTGCCTTTTATACTGGGTGTAAAAGACATAAACAGTCAAACGAAAACCACGTATTCTATACATTAAAATAAGACATATTTCAAAAAAAATATTGCTGGGAAATGATTTTTATTTTTTGGTGTTAAAAAACATTGCAAATTGTACCGCGCAATGTAAAGGGCTCAACTCGCACGCAACTCGCAAAACCGCGATATTTTTGCCAGACGGCGGCCCCGTTCGTTAGTGTCCGTGCGCATCGAGTGAGCTACATTGAACGCTAACGTTTTGAAGCCATTTTTTGTTATGAAATACTAAAAAAAATGATAATGTTTCTTTGGACAATAATTAAGAAATAACGTATAGAATACGTTTTCATAAAAAAATTAAAAAAAAATTATGACTTTGACCTTCAATAAAATCGTAACTATCAATTTCCCAGGTATAGTCTAAAGGAAGAAAAATGTTATGATGGTGAGCAGAATACATGGTTCTCGTTTGACTGTTCATGTCTTTTACATCCTGTATAATAGTTTATCGAAAGTCAGCGTCATCACAAACGTACAACGTTCTTTGAGGTAGAAAGGGGTTTAGAAATAAAAATCCAACCAAAAACTTTTTTCGCTCGTAATCCCATGAGGGGTTGAGCAGAGCCTAAGGCAACATTTTGTTAGTCATAAACCCACATCTGGCAGTATAGGTCATGCAAGGTCTCCAAATAGTGTCAGGTAGCCAGCCTGTCCCCTACATAAAAGAGGCACCAAACCCAAATATTAACAATCCTTGAGTAAACAAACCAACTAAAGCCACCGACCAAAACAGATGTTACACTCAAAATCATCTCAGCTGAGATCTCAGCAGTCCGGAGTCTGAAGGAAATAGTTATTTGTTCAACAAGTGAGCAAAGATACTTTTTACTGCGAGTGCCGATATTAAATCACGAACCAGCGAAGTAGTCTAGAATTGAATCACGAGCATAGCGAGTGATTAATTCTTCTTTTTTTTCCTTTAAAGAAATGGCGATTGCGACACATAAAGATTACGCATTTTCACCATGTCAAGTGAAAATGTTGGTACCTACATAAAGTAACAGACAATTGTACGTCAGATTGAGTTTAAAATGGAGTCTCTCAACACATGTTTTTACAACATGAACTAACTTGTTTTGGAAGAAACTCCAAAACAAGTTTATTTAGGTACGTAAAATGTTGCAACATAATAATATGACTCGCACTATCAAAAAGTTGTCAGATCTCATGTAGAACCATGTGGAGCTTGTAGAGTTAGGAGTAGGACGTGTAGAGTTAGAAGCTCTAACTCTGCAAGTCCTAACTCCACAAGCTTTACACCGCAGTCAATATCCACGTGCCACCACAAACGTTATAGTGATGCTATGCGTGCCACGTGCCCAGATATATAGCGATATTCAGGCGAAGTCTTTTTCTTTCTGTCAACCATTTTAGTCTATGGCGGAAATATGACAAGTAGGTACCTAATATCTCAGATCATAGTAATAAACTACGTGCTCATTTTACAACAATTTATGAAATTTGGTTCTTGTTTAGAAATAGTAAATGCTTATTTTTTTAATATCGGTCGTTTTTATAGAGTACAATTTTACAATTTTGTAAAAAAAAAACTCGTCATATATTGAAGATAGGCTGGAGAAGGGACTAAGCAAACATTTGTGCCTACCAAAATTGGCTGGACGTGTAGGCAACGTTATCATTCCTCACTTAGACGGCCGTTATAAATCTGCTTTTATGACACCTGTAACCAATAAAATGGATGTACAAAATCTAAGTACCTAAATTAAATGAATAAAAAATGGGGGAGGATCCGGCTTTAAGTTATTTGATTCCTTGGCAGTAAAGTTCTCCGAATTTCATCTATTAGGAGTAGAATTTCGAGTAATAATATGAAAGGTGTCTGTTATATCCCCCGAAATAGAATTTATTTTTAGATGATAAAGGCTTACGGCTTTCATCTAAAACACGACCTACTTCATATTCAAGTAAGGTACAGAATGAGTTATCGAAGTTATGATAAAATATTTTTGCTTTATGTGCTGTGAATTGCTTAAGCATTCGCTTAATGGGTTAGATTCAGTTAGATTTTCTGGATCATGCATGTCTCGATTTTGCCACGTTTAATAAAGATACACTTTTTCGTAATTGTTGAATAATAAAAATTTCCTCTCTCTGCCATGTTGATAAATAGTTAAGTCAAGATTAAGTTTTCCTGGAAAAGTGGATTTGTTGCTAGTCTAGTTATAACAACTAATTACGTTATATTCCTTACCGTGTGTTTAATAAGGAGAGGCGCGTCACACATTACAATATATTGATTTAATTGATGTTTAGTCTTGTCGTTAAATGATAGGTAGGTAGTAGAAACAGTCAAAACTCACTGCAGGTTGCATGGAAGAGATTGCTGCTTAGCAATAAAGCCTATTGTAGCTACTGCCCTGTGTGTAATTTTGCTCTATTTTTTTCTTCAAAATGTGCAATAAAGAATATTTATTTTGTATCTCAGCTGTTCTTCTTCAATAATATTGTAACCATACTTACAAAGTTAAAACGTTAACTTAGAATGGTAGTACTAAGCTAACTTTGTAGGTACTCTATACATCGTTAGCTTTACATCTATGATAAGGGAAAGTACCTAAATTGTACTAGCTTTGTATTTCATAAACTAACTACATACTGTATTATATTTCATTGGTAACGCTGCGCTATTTTGTTTCTGCTTAGCTCGAATAATTTAGGAGCCGGTCATGTTTACCCTCCCCTAATTGCTTAATTCGTTAACACAAAGATAATATCTTTATACATATATAATTCCCGTGTCACGTGTTTGGGGAGGAACTCCAAAATTAACAATCTTTTTAAATGTTTGTTTTGTTCCAACTTGAGATACCTATAGGATAGTTTTTATCTAGATAAGTAGTCCGCATTTTTTTACTGCAAATTCAATATTATAGGACAGTAGTATGAAATTACCAAGGCATTTGAGAATATTTCCTTTTCCTTCCACGTCGCCGGGTGACTGACGTGGCCCGCCCATCTGCTTTCCGGGAAGATATTAATAATCACGATCGATGTAGGTAAGCTTGGTATTGATGTCACTTTAACGGTTGCATAATTTGTAATGCAAATTGCTCTAATGAAAGCCTTCATTAGTCTGAGAGATGCTTTTTAATGTAATAAGCATTTGTGCACAATTATTATTTTTGTGGTGCATACATTGAGTCACACCTTTAGGTAAGCAGATATCACTTTCTTCTTTCCGTGCGTTCTTAGTAACGATTACGAAAGTTAAGCAACCAAGTGTGCGGTCGGTACTCGGATGGGTGACCGATTTTTTTTGATTAGATTTTCACTCAGTACATATATATGCTTCGGAAGGCACGTTAACCTGGTAGTCCCGGTCACGGTAATATAAACCAGTATTGTATCTTCATACAAACAGTCGGAACGCGAGCCATGCCCACGTGATTCGAGTACACACCTGTCCCCGTAGCACGGGACGTGGACAAAATCTCTCTCCACCACTTGACACTATTTCTTCTCAGGATTTAGTGAGAGTTAGAGCGAGAGGAAAATATTTTGTTTTCCCCGAGGAGAATTTGTCCACGTCCCGTGCTGGCTGGTACACCCTCAGTACCACCACGACCGGTCGCGAATGTTACCAAGCGTGTGCCGAAGTCGGGTTACGTGGGCTTGACTCGTGTTCCGAGCGTTTGTATGACGATACAATACTGGATCTATAACATTACTGTGTCCCGGTGCTATCGAAAAATAGCAATCATTACCAGGGAGCGAACGTGTCAGGCAGGCGGGCTGCCGTGAAAATCTAAGGCTTGTATTCAAATTAACACCACAAAACCTAAACTAACCTACAAAAAAGGATAAATGCTCATCAAAAAAATGTAAAGTCTCAACAAAAGTTGTTTTTGGTGAGCAAAATATCCATTTTGGTGAGCAATGTACTATTTTTGGGAGCAGGATAGGAAAATTAAGATGAGAATAGTTTATAGTTAAAATTTGAAGTTAATGTGCATTGCAAAAAACTGACGAATTAATTACTACATAGCATTTACTTTAGTTTAGGAAATTAAATAAAAAATGGCATTTTAAATACCCAAAAAGGTTTCGGTAAATATTATTATGAAAATGTATTAGTAAATCAATTTTCATTACCTAGTTTGCTACTACTCTAGAATTTTGGGTCAGCCGTAATTAAAATCGAATTTCAACCAAATGTAGGTACCTACTTAATTACGTGCTGTCTGCCAGAATATTCCTAAAAGCGTTGCCATGACAACTTTAACCTTGTTTTCGAGTTAATTATTTTCTAGGCGTTCGTCTTTAGCATAGTTTAATGGCCTTTAGTATGATCACCATTCACAATAATAATCCCCCAAATCCAGGTTATTAAAGAAATTATTATACGAATAATAGATTATTGCTAAGACAGACCACAGCGGATTAGCAGCGCTTTACTCCTATAATCCTATTCTTCCACGACACGACACACTTGAGCAGACCTTTTAGTAGAACAGCGACAGTCGTCAAAAAGTTCTAAATGTGAGTGCTCGTGGTGGGGAAATACGGAAGACCGTAGTCAACAATCACTACCCTCTCGTAATGACTAAGACTTAGTTCGTTAATATTTTTAGATTTTGAATTCATTCCACTATCACTAATGTAGGAATTGGAAGTTATAAATACATAGCTGACGAACTTCCAATTAATCTTAGATCTCTTAGATCAACTATTCCTAAAGGTCATTGATCACTAACTACAGATAAAAAACAAACAGACACAAAAGTGCTAAAAATGTGAATTGGGAATCAATGGTCTATACATTATAGACCATTGATTCCAGAGCAATTCACATTTTTATCTAGACTATGGAGCCGTAATGATATAGATGTGTATAGTATAGACTCTATACTGCTCTATACACTAGTATAGTATTATATTATCTGTGTCTATACTATACACGTCCCCCCCTAGCACGGGACGTGGACAAATTCTCCTCGGGGGAAACAAAATATTTTCCTCTCGCTCTAACTCTCACTAAATCCTGAGAAGAAATAGTGTCAAATGGTGGAGAGAGATTTTGTCCACGCCCCGTGCTAGGGGGGCAGTGGTGGATTTACCAGTAGGCTGAGTAGGCTGGAGCCTAGGGCGGCAGATTTTAGGGGGCGGCAAATTTGACTATTTTTTTTATCATGACAGAAAACGAGCTCCTCTAATTTATTTTTTTTAATATAGGGGAAAAAGCTGATTTATTGAGGAAGATAGAGCACAATAAAGTTGCAAATGTAATTAATATGATTGTGAACTAGGCATATGCTCGATGGAACTAGGGTATCGAATTGCAGAAGTATAAGTAAGTAAGTAGGGGTGGCAAAAATTTATTAGCCTACTGGCGGCAAATTTGTAAATCAGCCACTGAACACATCTCTATCATTGCGACTCCATAGTGTAGATTCAAATTATTCCGGATAATAGGATATTCAAGACTCGAATTATTATAGGTAAGGTAGGTATAGTAGGGATCTAAGGATGACGGCTTCTTTTTCCGAAGCAATCAAAGAAAGCTAAGCACAAATATTATAGAAAATTCTGTTGAATGGTCTGGAGAAAGTGTAGAACGCACGTTTTAAAGTACATAATAGTTTGTATCTCAAACCGTTTGTGCCTTTGAGTGTCCGTTTTGTATCAAAAGGGATCGTATCCTTATCATGAAAGAACCCCTAGGGATGAATGGACGGACTGTCACATAAAAGAACTTGGAATCTTTTTACGTTTTGATTGGGACACATAACATATCACACCATTATCACGTAGAATTATCTCTTGTGAAAACCAATGAGTAACTAACTGTACGAAAAGAATGAATATGAATTAAAGCTCTATTGAAACCAATTATTAGATCAGCAGTTTTTTATATAAGAGGTCTTGAAAAATGGTCAGGTCGAAAGTTGGTACTCGAACTTGACGCGCTTGTATGTGATCACAGATTAGAGAGTATATTATAAGGAGTGTGATATGGTGTGATGAGGGTAGTAGATAAAGCGTAGGAGATATGTAAGTATTAACAGCAAGAGGAAAGAAGTGATCTCTGTTTATCTGTATAGGAAAAAGGCATATAAGTATATCGCTTCTTCTCCTTTTAATAAAAATTCTGACTTTTGTGATATTTTATATTACTTATTTTGTTGTATGGTATCAATATAATTTTTAAATTAGCAGATCTATAATTGACATATTCATCTCTCCGCCTGGTCATAAAAAACATTAACCAGGATATTCACTTACTGATGCCACTCATGATAAAAATAACTAAAAGTTTTTTGGGGATAATATCATTAGGATTATATGGAACGGGACGAGTTAGACTCAGTAGTCTTATTTATAGTCATTGCGTAGTAAATCATTATTGTAAATTAAACATCGCTTTTTAGTCGTAAAAAACTTGAAATAATCAACGGTAAATGCTTTTAGCAGATAAAAGAACGATAAAATTCTATTCTTGAAAACGTAAATGTAAATTTCTGAAGACAGTGACTTAGAAGCTTTTACTGAGAAGTTAGTGTGATTTTGTTTTCATTAAAATAATTATTTTGGACATGTCTGAAGAGTTGGAGCAGGGTTTTGATTCAAATAATTATTTGTAAGTATTTAAAGATGGGCTATATTTGTAATTTGTTATTATACATATTTTTCGGAGAAATATTTAAGTACCTCTACAATACTAATAACACTATTGTTACTCTCCAATTTGGATTTTGTTCTTTAGAGTAATTTAGTTAATTTTAATTTTAAATAATTAGGTAGTCTATAAGAAATTGTAAACTAAGTTTACGGAATGGGTCAGGATTGACTTTGTGACTATCACACACCTCGATGGAGTTATGGTTGTGATATTGGTGCTTCCACCTACTCGGGTGAACGCTTAAAACATAAAATATGCGTTCACCGCCAGTCAGGTCAGGTCAGATGCCAGCAATGGCGACTTGTACACTCTGACACCAGGCTAACCTAACCAGATGATATATGAATCTAACCATCATACGAACCTTAAACCTCACTTGAATAAAAGTTACCCACATAATGGCAAGCCATTACCTACAGTAGCAATTACATCATACACTATACTTCGATATAGAACTTATCGAAAAACAATTTTATTAAGCTTAGGTACTGCAATCGTTACGTTCTTGGAACATGACCAAGTAGTAAAACCGAAGGCCTTGTACAAACAGAAGCCTATACGTTTTGTAGATAGGTATACGTGTCGAGAGGTTTCAATTCCCCTAGTTTCACAAACTGAATAGGTACGAGTAGTTTGCTCATCTGCTTCTGTCCTGTGTTCTGAGCCTGTGTTGTATTGTGACGAAATTAGATCCCATTTCGAAACTCATTTCATGATTATTATCATAGGAACCTACTTACATGTCTACTATTACGCTCATTATCCCAAAATTAATGCGCAGAGATTTATCTTCTTCTCTTATAATTAATGGCTTAGCGATTATAACGTTTTCTGCCAATGTCAAGTGAATGTAGTATTTAACTATAACAATAAATTGTACGGTGGATTGAGTTAAAAACGGAGTCTCACAACTCCTGTTATTACAAAAATGGGGAAAAACTCCACAGCGATTGATATATCTTGCGGTATGAGCAGGGTTGCCAGGTCTTTTCCAAAAAAATACCGAACAGTGACCAAAAAAAGCTCCTCACTTGTGTATTGCCGATCCTTTGACTCGCGCACAAAAAGCCGAAAAAATAGGGTGCGATGGGTAGGACGAGGAACATCACGAGGCCAGTTGCCATACTAGGTACGTCTCTGCATCTTTTCCCCGCTACTTCCCACGTCACTTGTCGAGTAGTAAGTAAGTAGTAGGGATACTACGCAACATCGATTGCCGATTTCGTAAAATTTGACAGTCGATTCGTTTATCAGGGAGAAAAATTAATCAGAAAAAATACCGAACCTCCCATACTTCGGTATTTTTGTCATACCGAACACCGAACACAGTGCTAAAATATCGAACGGTTCGGTAGAATACCGAACACCTGGCAACCCTGGGTATGAGTCGTAAAGTGCCCTGATCTGCCCCCGTAGACTGTAGCCCCAAACTCTAAGACCTTGTCCAGAAGAGCGAATTCGCCACGAATCTTTACGCGCGTACACATACTGAGGCTCAACGCGCGAATTTGAAACTCGCGCGAAGGTTGTGGATGGACGCAATGTATTGAGCCCCAGTACCTCTCCAACGCGGGTTGTGTGTTCGTGCGTAGAGAATCGCGGCGAATTCGCTCTTCTGGACAAGGTCTTAAAGTAACTAAGACTTCAGCAAACAAACCAAATCGTTAAATGACGAATTTCGATATTTTATCGTTGACGATTGCCACTTGTCCACCACCTCAAACATCAACGGGATTTGTTATTTTACACATACTAAACATTACATTACATTTATTTTTGAAAATCAAGATCTCTGCCTGATGTCTGCACGTACGTCAACCTGCGTCTCAGGTTATTCAGAAATGTTTCATTTCTTTGGAAAGAAAAAAGATATTATTATATTTAAGCAGATAATTTTCTTGTTCGTTCCCTATGGGTGACGGACGAGGGGTTACATTTTTGTGCTAATTTGGATGTATAATAGGGTTTGGTTAAGTACAGTCAGTACAGCAAAAGTAGGTGTTAAAATTAATTTACTTAAAGAAAGCTCTGGAGTAAAAATATATGTAAATGATACCTATATCTTATCCGTGCGGTTAATCATTAGTGTAATCAGTGGCGTAACTATATCATGTGGGGCCCGTGGCAAATTCATATACACCCCCCCCCCCCTAGTTTTGAAATTTTTCGTTCTTTAAATTTCACTACCGGGGCCCCTATTCCTTGCGGGGCCCGTGGCATTTTGCCACCATGCCACCCTATAGTTACGCCACTGAGTGTAATGATTAATCGCACGGATAAGATAAAAAAGATTCACCAGGGGCCTTATCGCGCTTTTTACAACGATTTTACCAAAACTAAATCGTTATTGTTTTCATAAATCTTGTAAGCTGTCAGCTGTCAAAACGTATGAAAACGATAACGATTTGGTTTTGATTTGGATTTGGTAAAACCCTAAGTCTGGACATTTGGTCCAGACTTGAGGTTTTAGGTTGCCAAGACATGGAAATACTTCTAATGTTTTCCTTAATGTAATAGATCATAAAAACGAGAAAATATACGCTCTTGCTAAGTAGTTGAGTTTCTCCCGAGTTCTTGTTGTGAAGGCGCGTGTTGAGAAACTCCATTTTTAACTCAATATACCGTACAACTGTCTGTTACTCTAAGCACATTTTCACTTGACATTGGCGAAGTGCGTAATCTTTAATGTGTCGCGATCGCCATTAATTTCAAAGAGGAAAAGGTACTAAGTAGTTAGCCACAAGTGTTACTTTTAGTTTTGATGACCCATTTTGGTGTTTTTTTTTCAGAAAATATGTAATTTTAGTATCTAATCATATACTGAAATTACATATTGACAGTGCAAAACAAGTGGCAATCGTATAAATAACCCTTTGATTATGGGAATTACCATATTATATTTTAAAATAAACTGAAGAAACAGTTAAGTATCGAATTTTGGTCAGTAATTATAATATTTTTCTATATATTCCTCAAATAGACTTTGAACTGCTACTTATATGTAAGTGTGAGTGTAAGTGGGTTACAGACCAGTACTTAGTCTATAGAAAACTGTGCACCATGTGACCATGTTGGGTTGCTTACTTAATCCAGCTTTCATATATAATCTAGTCATCATCTTCTTTAATATTTTGTACATTTCTGCGAAGATTACTCTTAAAACGGATTTAGGAGTTTTGATTTTGATCATCTACTTCAGCTGATGACTGTACTGTGGGGATCTTTCATGAAAACTAATTTATTTCACTGAAAACTCTTTATTTTCAAGGAATTACAAATTAACAAATAAAAATACTTTACAAATTCTACACAAAAAAAAAACATCTCCGTCTTATAATCTTTCGCTATCTCTGAAACATCTGTCAACAATCCGTCTCTTTTCCAATTATTAACCTGCCAGTATACTTACATCAAAAAGAGGTCACTATACAGTACCACCATCTTACGTAAGTTTTAATAAAAAAATCGTATTCCGTCATTTAAAAGTAAAATAAAAAAAAACAGTAAGGAAAAAAAGTTACTTAAAAACTTAACAAAAGCTTTCTAACCGAAACCTTCAATGGACTTATTAGCTCAATAATTCCAGTGAATAAGAAACCATACAAAAGATTCTGCAAAACGATTTCTTTGGAAAGTTCTTATTTCATTATTGTACTAAAATAAGCACTCGCTTCATTTCGTAAGTAAATATTTTATTAGTTTGCTGGTGTGCGTTTTCTCAAGGTAAACTGTTACACAAAATGTTTACAAACTACGACCCCTTTTCTACCCAGATGGCTGTGTGGCTTGTTTGTTGGCAATGAAGCTCAGTTTTCTGTGAAAATATTCCTAAGCTATATAACTGGTGTATCTCATATCATATAACCATTATGCCGCGAAGTTTTCTTCTACAAGACTCGAAAGAAAATGACTGAATCTGAGTGAACGTTCTCTCAGTTTTCAGACTGTTCATTTATCGTTCATTCGAGTGGGAGTGAAAAATGCCGTATGCCAATCCAACACTGTTGGATCGGTTCATTAGTGTATTATTTCAGTACTTTTGTTTCATTTTGGGTTCAGACACTTCGAGTGAAAGCTACCGAATGAAAGGCGAAAATGAACGAAAAATTAACCGTCTGATACCACCTTTACTGTAATCCTACTAACAGATATTATAAACGCGATGTATGGATGTTTGTTGCCCACACTTTCACGCAAAACCCAATGAATAGATTTTAATAAAACTTAACAATATTAGAGCTCATACATCAGAATAACATATACATCGTGTTTCTGAGGTTTTACATTAACTTCGGCATGTTATTCAGAATATTAAATTGATAATTTTTTACTATGGGCCCTTTTATGAAATCCAATTTCTTTAACATTTTTTATTTTCATACAAACTAAATGCTTAGGTTTAATTTTTCTAATATGAATTACTCTTTACCTGAGCTGGCAACGTCGCATTTGAAACTTTGATCCACATATCCACATAAACTTTTCGAAACTTTTCTTGACGTTAACAACGTTGACGTTATTCAGTTTGATAATTTTGGTTGCACAAAGTGGCAACATCATCATAATGACTCTTTCTCACTGCACAACACAATTAAATTGGTTAAACTTAAATTACCAGTAACTTAAAAACTATGCTATTTACTATTAACTACTACTTCTTTGTACAATATGTTTAACAAGAGCTATAGAAGTATTATTCAAAGTAAATGTACATCCTCAGGAACACGGTGTATATATAGGCTATAATTTATACTAATCCTGCACAGACGAAGTCGCGGGCAGAAGCTAGTAATATTATAAATGCGAAAGTAATTGTTTGTCTGTTACGGTTTCACGCCTAAAGGATTAACTATGAACGCTACGAAAAGGCGGCTACGAAACTGTACTGCTACGGACCGTAGCGAATCTCTTCCATTTCAGAGATGAGGCGATACGGTTTCGAGCTAATAAGTATGCTACGAATACATATAGCCTTATTTCTTGTACTCCCACACCTGACGTTACACTGCCCAACGAGGGACAAAAATACATGGTTGACGTTACAAAGTGTTACCCAAAGCTCTCTTCTGAACTCTTTTGGAATTATGAGCGTACCTAATGGTATAAAGCTATGTGTAATAATAATATACTTCTACTAACACTTTGAAAGATACAAACGCAATGGTGCTATCGCCCACATAGAGAAATGAGAACCTAGAAAAATGCACTGAAAAAAAATCGACTTGCCTCAGGCGGGACTCGAACCCGCACCTTCCACAATCCGGGTGGACGCGTTGACCAATTTCGCCACCGAGGCACTGCTTTTCGCTGTCGAAATTTGTCAGTGCTTGGTGCTTATGTTTTTATGGTAAACATCGTTTCATCAAATCTTTGAAATTTGCACTTCCAAGACCCGAACGAAATATTTTTGCAAATATTTGACGCCCAGCTAAGATGAAACTACCTTACATTATGGAATAATTTTATTTTTGCGTTTACAAACGCGTAAATATAATACTAGAAAAATGCACTGAAAAAAATCGACTTGCCTCAGGCAAAAACAGATGAAACGATGCAGGATGAAACGATGTTTACCATAAAAACATAAGCACCAAGCACTGACAAATTTCGACAGCGAAAAGCAGTGCCTCGGTGGCGAAATTGGTCAACGCGTCCACCCGGATTGTGGAAGGTGCGGGTTCGAGTCCCGCCTGAGGCAAGTCGATTTTTTTCAGTGCATTTTTCTAGTATTATATTTACGCGTTTGTAAACGCAAAAATAAAATTATTCCATAATGAGAACCTATCTATCATTATTTATTTATTTAGTATACCAACGATTGTTACACTCATACTACAATTGAATACTTATTGAACTTAATCTAAATGCGCAATCAATTACAGGTATACATCACATGCACAACAAAAAGTTTGTCAGAAGAACAAAGTAAAAAAAAAAACAATTAATTAAATCAACATATAAGATACATCCAGACAATAATAATACAAGATTACATCCAAATAAGACAGAACTTATCAATAGACTCAGAGGCACTCTAACAGTAGGTATACGCTTGAACGTAGGAAGGGACATAAAATGTATATCCACGGATCCTTTATTCGCGTTATACAATTTGCCAATTCTTGATACCGGAGAGTTCGCACCCAGAACAGTTCTGCGGATTGGACGCACAATTGGTTCGATTGGTTTTCGAGGTATCCGATAGGGTATCTTAAAGTTGAACATGTCCAGTAAAGTTGGGCCACGTATTTGATGTAGTCTCTTAACTATTTTTGTCTCTTATCTATCTCTCTATCTATTTGGAGTAGTCTCTTAACTTACCACCATAAACTCAGCATTACGGAAACGTAGGGTTCTTTCACTGAGGTCTCCTATAAAGTTTTCTGTAGCAATAATTATATTGTGGATGTTCAATGAAAAAATAAAAAAGTTCATTATTAAATGGACTTTGCTAAGTATTATATACTTTTAAATCGTCAAAACCCTACCACCGTTTCGAGACGAAATAATAATTCCACTTAAATATTTATTATGCTGCGACGGAGAAGAAACTCCACAGCTTACAATTTCGTAATGATAGCAAAACATTACATGTCAATAGATAATACCATAATAATTATAATTACTGTTTTACATGCGTAAATTTTGGGCAGTTATTTATTACTCCCACAAATTTGGATCATTTATATAATCATTTATCTTTTAAAAAGCTTTTGTATTGGCTTTTCTATATACCTTACACAATTAATCACATTAATAAACTTAGTAAGTTAACTTTTGATATCCACCATTAGATACTTACATTAGTTTTAATTTAGGTGCTAAGGTAAGCATATATTTATGATTCTCCATTTAGCACTTAGCAATTATATAAGAATATACAAAACATATATGTCACTTAACTTCAAACTAAGTTAAATCCATTTGATGTGGCATACAAAAAATAAATCCAATAACTACAGTTATAATTTCATATTCAAAAAAAATCGGGAGTGGTCTCCCCTTGACTTTCTCGTCCGGAACGACTCAAAAGTTTATAGAAACCTTAATTTTGATGTCATACATGCATGTTAAATTTGGTTGCAATAAATTAAAGCATTCTCGAGTTATGCACAGACATAATTCCAAAATACTACGTATACGAGAAAGTAATGTCATACGAAAATAATGCTGTAGTAGGTAGGTGTGTATGTGTAGACTCTACACATACACACCTACCTACTACAGCATTATTTTCGTATGACATTTAGAATGTAGACCACCCACATAAGAAATAATAAAATATTTTTAGCAAAAAAATAGGAAAACCGACTTCAATGCGTACAAATTTAAACTAAAAAGTAAGAAATAAATAATATTTTTATGAAGTAGTGGAAAAGAGCGTCATAGAAAACCAAGGAAAGTATTGATACACATTTATAATTCTTCATTTATAATTCATACTCCGATATATTTGGAGCCGGTGCCAGCTAGCCAAGGAGGATAGTGTTTGCAATTTTCGAACTTCACGGAGCGGCGGATTATTTCTCATCTTTATTATGCATTCATTATTATGTATAGTTAATGGATTAATCAAGTTCGTATCTATTAGGTAAGTTTATTTTGCTTAGGCTGGCACCGACTCCAAATATATCGGAGTATGAATTATAAATAAAGAATTATAAATGTGTATCAATACTTTCCTTGGTTTTCTATGACGCTCTTTTCCACTACTTCATAAAAATATTATTTATTTCTTACTTTTTAGTTTAAATTTGTACGCATTGAAGTCGGTTTTCCTATTTTTTTGCTAAAAATATTTTATTTTATTATTTTTAGTGGAAATCACTACATAGTATACAACAAAGTCGCTATCCGCCGTCTGTCTGTCCCTATGTATGCTTAGATCTTTAAAACTACGCAACGGATTCTTAAGGAAGGTTTATATGTATAATACATGCATATTCACATAAGCATTGCACCCGTGCGAAGCCGGGGCGGGTCGCTAGTTAAGTATATTTTATTGAAAATGGATAGGCCTACTGAATAAATGGATAGGCGCTCATTAAAACTTAACGGAAACGTAAACAATTTTTTTTTTGTTATTAATGTTCTGTTCATAAAGGGTCGAATTTATATCGATACAATTTATACGGGCCATCTCTGATTTTGACGTAGCTAAATAAAGAATCACTAAAATCGAGTCGTAATACTCATAATTGACGGAGTATCAGGTAACAAACGCAAAAAAAAACAGTCGGATAGAACTTCCTCTTTTTTTTAAGTCGGTTAACAAATAATATCACGTCTCAGACCTATAGCTCATTACAAATGCCTACCATTCATTCAGAATGAATGGTATAGTTTTAATGGTAAGTTAATGAACTATAATTGAAATTTGTCATAGTTTATGTGTTGACTATTGGACCTACTAACCAAAATTTCACTATTGCATATTTGGTAAAAGCAAGTTCAAAAAAAAAATTGTCATTATTTTTGTGTTCGTGGACGATATTATTGTTTCATCCCCAATGAAATTATAATTTCAACAAAAAAGTACTGAACCAATTTTGGTATAATTTATACGGGACCACCTTTGAAGTATGACCTTCCTAACGAAAAAAGAATCATCAAAATCAATTCATTATTGGCGGAGTAATCGCGGAACATACATACAAAAAAAAAAAAAAAAAAAAAAAAAAAAAACATACAGTCGAATAGAGAACCTCCTCCTTTTTTTGTTTGAAGTCGGTTAAAAATGAGAGAGGTGGTTTCACACGACACGTTAAAAATAACTGCCTTTTTTATTAGAATGCCAACGCAGCGCTGTAAATTTCGAAGTAGAAGTCTTCTTTTATTATAATATCACTAGCTTTTGCCCGCGACTTCGTCCGCGTGAAATAGTTACTTTAGGCAGCATTTTTATTTTTCAACCGACTTCAAAAAAGGAGGAGGTTCTCTATTCGACTGTATGTTTTTTTTTTTTTTTTTTTTTTTTTTTTTTTGTATGTATGTTCCGCGATTACTCCGTCAATTATGAATCGATTTTGAAGATTCTTTTTTCGTTAGGACGGACATACTCCAAAGGTGGTCCCGTATAAATTATACCGAAATTGGTTCAGTACTTTTTTGTTAAAATGATAATTTCATTGGGGATGAAACAATAATATCGTCCACGAAGACAAAAATAATGTAATTTTTTTTTTGAACTTGCTATTACCTAATATGCAATAGTGAAATTTTGGTTAGTAGGTCCAATAGTCAACACATAAACTATGACAAATTATTTTATAAAATAATCAATATGAACTTAAGTTAAATAACTAGGTTCATAGTTCATTAACTTACCATTCATTTTGAATGAATGGCAGGCATTTGTAATGAGCTATAGGTCTGAGACGTGATATTATTTGTTAACCGACTTAAAAAAAAGAGGAAGTTCTCTATCCGACTGTTTTTTTGTGTTTGTTACCTGATTACTTCGTCAATTATGAGTATTACGACTCGGATTTTAATGATTCTTTTTTAGGTACGTCAAGATCAGAGATGGCCCGTATAAATTGTATCGATATAAATTCGATCCTTTTTGAACAAATCAGTAATAACAAAAAAAACGATTTAGTTACAGTTTCCATTAAGTTTTAATGAGCGCCTAGTAGGCCTATCCGTTTTCAATAAAATATACTTTATTTCCACTAAAAATAATAAAATAAAATATTTTTAGCAAAAAAATAGGACAACCGACTTCAATGCGTACAAATTTAAACTAAAAAGTAAGAAATAAATAATATTTTTATGAAGTAGTTGAAAAGAGCGTCATAGAAAACCGAGGAAAGTATTGATACACATTTATAATTCTTTATTTATAATTCATTCTCCGATATATTTGGAGTCGGTGCCAGCCTAAGCAAAATAAACTTACCTAATAGATACGAGCTTGATTAATCCATAACTATACATAATAATGAATGATGAAGATAAGAAATAATCCGCAGCTCCGTGAAGTTCGAAAATTGGAAACACTATCCTCCTTGGCTAGCTGGCACCGGCTCCAAATATATCGGAGTATGAATTATAAATAAAGAATTATAAATGTGTATCAATACTTTCCTCGGTTTTCTATGACGCTCTTTTCAACTACTTCATAAAAATATTATTTATTTCTTACTTTTTAGTTTAAATTTGTACGCATTGAAGTCGGTTGTCCTATTTTTTTGCTAAAAATATTTTATTGATACTTTATACGCATCGCACGCATCAATCCTGCGCGAACTCCAAATTTCGACCAGGCTATTTACCATCTGCCTACGGAGAGTTCTCGAGTACTTCGGTCACATTGCCAGAAGGAACGGAGATAACCTCGAGAAACTCATGGTCACTGGCAAAATAGAAGGGAAGAGACCGCGGGGTCGCAGCCCGATGCGTTGGACAGACCAGGTTCGCGCCACTATGGACTCCAATCTGCACGATGCTCTACACACTGCTGGAGATAGGTCGAGATGGCGCAGAATCATCACAGAGGGGATGGCACCAAAGGGGAGTCACGACCCTCATGACTGAGGAAAACGACGCGAGGAGGAGGATTATGCAAATAATACGCATACAGACTGCTGTGATTAACTGGAAAAAGCTTATTTTGATACATTTTTATAAACTACGTTCTTTGTTTTTCTATTCTCGCTAACTTTTCAATACGACCTTTCATTCGCACGCGTATCAAAATTTTGAAAACGCTACAACAAATATTTATTTACTTTTTATCAAGTGCTCAAATGCAAAGTTTCATTGTTCTTTGATTATGAGGAATCCTATACAAACATTCACCCCTTCATTCCCTTTTTTACAACAAAAGCTATGTCCTATATCAAGGTCTAGTCTATTTAAGTTTGAATTTTCATCAAAATCGGTCTCCCCAAAATGTTGAAAAACATGAAAGGTCGTAAGGAAGTCCAAACATAGTCATGCTTTCACGCCTAACACCGAAGCCGATTTTGATTCAATTTGGCACAAAAATAGACTAAACCTTGAGAAAGAATATAAGATACCTTTTGATGAAGACATGAAGGGTTGAAGGTTTTTGTGAGATTCCTCTTTATCAAAGAAACCATGAAACTTTGTATCCAGACACTTGATAAGAAGTATTTACATACACACTTGTTCCAGTGTTTTTCAAATTTTGACCCTTGTAGGGATGGAATAGGGGATGATTTTTCAGAGATAAAACCATGAAACTTTGAATTTGAGCATTTGATTACGAAATAAATAAATAGTTATTCTAGCGTTTTTGAAAAATTGACCCATGTGGGGATGAAAGTTTAGTTGGCTTCTAGATATGATAGCAGCTTCCTAAATTATGTTAGAAATAAATTAAAGGTATACTCTGTTGTATTTAAAGACAAGCGTATTGTAACACAACACACAATAACTTTTGATTTGGTGAGAATTAATGATTACGAGAAAGTAAAAAAGTAAGCTCCTTAGATTTCAAGACTCGATCGTAGCATTCTCGTAGCTTCGTAGCTTCTTCGTAGTATAAAGTGGAAAGAAGTATAATATTTTTATTATTAATCTGTTTTTCATTTAATTCCTTTAAAATTTTATTTTTGTTAATGTAGGCAATTAGTTCTATTTGGTTGTGGTAGACCCATATGTAAGCTCATCGGGTAGGTACCACCACCTTTCTTATTTCTGCCGTGAAACAGTTCTCTGTGTTTCGGATTGAGGGGAAATGTGGCTAGTGTAATTACTGGACATGGAAGTTACATTATCTTAGTCCCCAGGACGGCAACGCACTTGCAGTGTTAAGTGATTTACCTTTAATATTGTTAGTGTCTATATTAGCGACGGTAACCACTTAACACCAGGTGGGCCGCAAGGTTTTTTTGCTATCTCATAATAAAAAAAACGAACTAATTATGGTGTCTTGACTTCAAATGCTGCGCATTGATTTAACAACATCTTGCGGATGTTTGCCTCCCATTTGTTTTATTTATCGCACACATATTTATTTTGATTAATATGGTTGAAATTGTGAATTTTGAGTTTTTTCAAACGTTATCAAAAATGTAAAGATAGGATCTTTTCGCAGTTTCTTGTTCGTTCTTCTCAAAACAAGGCGTCCTGGTAGTTTTTTTACGAGACGTCCTATTGTTTCTTCTTCTTCTTTTAAATAAATGACATTCGCGACACAAAGATTACGCCTCAGGATTACGCATTTCGTCAATGTCAAGTGAAAATGTGTTTATAGTAAGGTTTATAGTAACTGACGATGGTACGGTAGATTGAGTTAATAAAAGTGGAGTCTCTCAACACGTGTTTTTACAACAAGAACTCGGGAGAAACTCCGTCCTATTCTCACTCTCACTAGAACTCACTTCTTACTTCAATGTTCACTTCGATTTGACCTGTCAAATTTTAGAGAAAATTCACTGTATAATGTCGTGTAAATTGCAAAACCAAGTTAACTATGTAATTCTATAACAACATCAAGTCTTATTCCGAGAATCATATTGATTAAAAATAATTATTTGCTATGAAATAGTTGATAGGTAAGAAAAAAAAATTATATGTAAGCTCCGACACAAAATAGCTAAGAACCCAAGAAGCTTATATTTTATATCTTCGTGTAAGAACCAATTCGATGACGTCAGCTTTCAAACAAAAATAACGGCATCAAAATCGGTCTATTCGATTAGGAGCCACAGACAGACACACACACGTCTAACTTATTATTATTACACATTCTGCGTCGGGGGTGTGAAATGAGCTATTTAAAGATAAGCATTATAAGTTGTATCTCTACATGAATAAAGAAAATTTGAGTTTGACTGTAATATTAATAAACGCGAACGGGCAGCCGTACTTGGGCCTGTGGACTGATACGATGATGATGATCAATAAATTTTATTCTGCCAACAGATGTGATGAGCGGCCTCCGATGGCGGCCGGCTCTGTGGGCGCTGGCGCTATTGAGCTCGCTGGCGCCCTCGCACGCCGATGGGAACATAGGTACGTATTTGTTTGTAACTATTTTCCTAGTCATGTGATGCTGGCAGAGTAGAATAGGATCACCCTATATCCTTCAAAGTGTGGTGTCGTAGAAGGTGACTTGGATCAGAAAAGGGGTATTGATCACCTTAAAACCGCATTGGGCAAGCGCGGTGGACTACTGCCTAAAACTTTCAATGACAAGGAGAGGCGTTGTGTCCCAGCAGTGGGTCGAATTGTTAATGTTTCTCTAGTCTGTCATCTCTCTCTTTCAAATACTTTGTATTTGTTCTCCATTACGTATCATATACAAGGTGTTTGGTACATGGGGTATGAAGCCAGCACCTACCCATACTAACATAGTCATATAAATACTATGGTGATATTAAAAATTCAAAATTGTAAAAATATTTTTTTAATTTTCCATACATTTTGTTTTTTTGATAAAAATATTTGTATGAAGAATTCATTTTTTTATTAATAAAACTATATTATAAATAACCATATATAGACTATGAGTTTTATGCGTCTGAGTATCACATGGAACTACTGGGAATTGAAATCCCAATAGTCCAGTCAGTAGAACCTCTGGGAAAAAAAATATCAGTAGTCCTGGACTACACCACTGGGACTAGTGGGAATACACGGGGGCGTTCACGATGTGCCCGGACATATCACGATCGGCCCAATTATACGATCGGCCATCGACATATACACCATTTACTATTTAGTTATCGCATAATTGGCCAGATCATGAAAATCTTGGGCATATCGTCTACCTACCGATCACACAGTTAGACTTCCTACAGTCCACTTCGCTTGGTCGTGGATTAGACTCTCCCGCAAACAATCCACTCCGCTTGGGCATAAAAAACTAGTCAACCAGTGGTCGAGATTTTTATGGTCCAGTTCAGACCAAATTTGGTCTGAGTGGTCCAGTAGCATTTCAAGATATGCCGCACATTTCATGATCTGGCCAATTATACGATTGGGCCACGACATTACACCATCCTATCGGATACTCTATTTCCCTATTTCCCATATCGAGAATGACGTGACACTGCCAACCCTAGTTCCCTTCCCTACCTCGTGGAGGTCTTACTCACAGACACACATTCTTCAAGGTTCTATCGTATCCCAGGGAATCTCATTCGAGTGGGAGCGAGGCAGATATTATTTTCTATATCTACCAAAACTCGGCTAGAAAGCCCTTCTCACTGACAAATATAAGAATGGGAATTGTTGCGTTGGTGTTAAAAGGGACGCATCATTCCCGAATCGATTTTCTATTTTAAGCCCTGATCACCAAAGATTTCCTCTGTTTACAAGTTTCTTTGGAGTCTGCGCAATATATAGGTAGGTAGGTATACTGAAATTGTGGGCCCTTGTAGAGCGGGTTTTCTTCTTGAGATCGGCTTTAAGAGGATAGTTCGGCGAGCACCGTCTTCATACAAAGGGAGAAATGTTTTAGGTACTTTTCTTTTTCTTATCCAATCTTTATTATATTTCAGAATGTTTTAACGTAGAACAACGAACAACACATTGTTCGAAGGTTTTAACATACTTAAATAAAACGATGTCTATAAGTTTTCCTTATACCAATTTTTTTTTTCAAAATTTTAAAGATCTTTGTATAATTGAGATGAATTTAGAAGAAGCAAAATGTAAAACCTTAGTGTAAAACACTGTAACCCGACTACGGAATAATTATAAAACTGCACTCGATTTCAATTGAAATTGACAATCAAACACGATTTTGAGATGACAGTCGTAGTTCCAGTTTTGGCCATTTCACATTGCTAAAACTATTACTCTTCCTTTTGGCTTCGCCGTAATCGGGTAAAAAGAAAAACGTACAGACACAGTCTTTTTATTTTTGTTAAAAACATTCTAATATGATATTATATAAGCCATGTGATGCCGACAGAGTAGAATAGCATCACCCCATATCCTCCAATGGGTGTCGTAGAAGACGTTTTGATCACCCTATACTCCGTCCACCAATCCGCATTGGGCAAGCGTGGTGGACTACTGCCTAAACCTCCTACGATAACAAGGAGAGCCCTTGTGTCCTAGCAGTGGTTCGAATTACAAAGGCTGTTATGATGATAATGACGTTGATTCTAATATTTCATACATAAAGATGGAATAAAAATTAGTGTAATAAAACTATTATGAAATTATTGAAATTTTTAATACACGAGTAGGTAGTTTTACTGACAATCAGTCACATATGTGGCTTTATGTATGTCCAAGTGTTATTTAAAGCTCTGCTCAATGCCTTTTGATATAATGAGCGTGATTGTATGTCCGTAGTGGGGTTACAGTGTTTTATAATAATTCCGTAGTCGGGTTACAGTGTTTTATAATAATTCCGTAGTCGGGTTACGTGTTTTACACTAAGGTTTTACATTTTGCTTGTTCTAAATTCATTTAAAATAGACAAATACTTTTAAAAAAAATTGAAAAAAAAAAATTAGAAGAAGGAAAACGTATAGACACCGTTTTAAGTATGTTGAACCTGCGAACAATGTGTTTGCACGTTGTTATGTATGAATGTGTCATAGGTTCGTACGGGCCAGGGTTCGAACTCGGCTCTCGGACCGCTTGGTATGCAGGTAGCGTTACTTACCCCTCCACCAAGACAGTGTCAAAATATACGTAGGTTAAACAAGGTTAAAGGATTCTCTATTCTTTAGTTAAACATCGACGATTTTTATAGACGTTTTTATAACAATAATTTTTTCTACAGGTTGCTTATTCGGCGCTTCTCTATGCGTGGAAGGGGCGGAATGGTGCTACGATGGTAGGTCTAGTTAGTTTTAAGTCTTGTTAGGATCACAATATACAATAATGTTCAATGAACATAAACTAATACCTACATTAAAAAATTAGATTACGCCTTCGGGAGGTGCATACCGATCTACGAGGAGCCTGACGAGGGAGCACTGTTCAAGTAAGTGGAACATCTATTTTAATTGTAACTAATCGGGTCCGATTTAATCGGAAAAAAGTGCAGACACTTTTATTCAATCACATTTATTGGGACACGTACATATTAGATATATTTTTTATGGAAGTTATACTTCCTTAGGCTCGTTATGCAAAAATGATAAGAGTAAAAATATATGACATAATTTGTACTAAATATTATTTAATATTATATTAAATATCTAATATTAAAAAAAAATATTTATATAAAAAAAATAAAAAAATCAAATTAAAAATTCAATTAAAATTTCTGTGCTGTGTGCAAATAAGTATAACTTCTCACGTGCGTACACGCACCCATTTTTTTCTGCACTTCTTTTCGACAACGTGTAACAGATATAAGTAAAGCAAACCCTGAAAGTACCTATGTAGTTTGTTATTAATATGAAAATTAATCAATTTCAGTAATTTTTTATTTTTAAATAGGTCGTTGTGTGATGTGTGTGTAGATTTTTGTTCATATCACTTATACCGTTTTTGTAAAATAAATTTTAAAAACTCAACTGTAGTTGTCAAATTATTTTAATTATTTTTGAGTCGATTTTTTGTCCAAATTATTTTCTTTTTCATTGTAACGATTCAGAAACAAACTATTTACTTTCAAGGTTTGCGTTATTTTTCTTACATGTTTTGCCTAAGTGTAAGTGTACTAAAGGGGTAGGATATTATGTTTTTTTTTTCACGTTTTAATTTAATAAACCAATGTTTGGTACATGGTATAACAAGCGGGCACCTACTACACCTACCCATGCTGTCATAGTCGTATAAATACCATAGTGTAATTAAAAATTCCAAATTGTAAAATTAATTTTGAAATTTTTCATACACTTTGTTTTACAGTAACTATTTTACTTCTTATATTTTAGTGGCAACTACGAAATGCGGTCGAGCTTTTGCCGATATATCAACTTTTCTTCATTTGTAACAGTTAGCATCTTGAAATAACTAATATGAAATGCACTTGCCGCTCGGTACTCGCTCTTGTTTATTCTTTGTACTTCTCACAAGTTTAAAGTTTGTTTCACACACCAACCGCTCCGCTGCTCGCAACCGCTTCTACCTGAGACGGGCACTATTACCCGATAGTTTGTAGAAAAATGCTATGTGTTAAAATAATCACTAACTAATCGAATTATGCTAAGGTATGACATGAGCTCGGAGCAGCTACAATGGTTCGAGGGCGAGCTGCAACGGCTGGCGACCCGCGGCTACCGATGGGAGCATGCGTACACGCAGTGTGTGCTACAGGCTATGCTCTACACATTGCGACTGAATTTGTGAGTATCTAATATTACCGGTGACCTGAGAACGAATATTTTCTAAAAAGTATTCGTATTGCTATCGTCAAAATTTGTATAAAAATTTTTAGTTCCTATTACGTCTGATAGAGGCGCTGCAAATTTTTCATACAAAAATTTTGACGGTAGCGATAGGTACAAATACTTTTTCAAAAATATTCGAGCTCAGGGCACAGATGCCAGTTTTCCTAGATATTGAAAATCGACGGTTTCATTATCAGGCCTCACACTGAGGCCTCACACTTTAGTCTTTTGTTCAATTGCATGTGAAACTCAAAAACGTAGATACTATTAAATAGTTACCACAATAAAACATACTACGATTTAAGTAAAATTATATTAGTATTTTGTATGTAAATTTCACACTTTTTAGAAACCCAGCCACTGTAAACTCAAAAATATGCGACCATTTCGCCGACCCAAAACTAGGCTCCGAACCAATTCTTGACGAGGCAACTGATCCGGAGGTAAGTTTGTATTTTTATTACATCATTTCTAGTATTATCACAATACTATATGTAACAATATAACTTTTTTAAATATACATTTAGGTTGAACCTGACGAAACTGCCTTCGTCCGGTTCACTCCTAATTCAGCTCTGGCTGATTCAGATTACGCAAACGAAGTTTATAATCCTCCTCTTTCACCCGACGAAGACCCTATAGCATATCTTCTGGCAAAAGGTACGTGCTGATTAACTATAATAATTTTCACTTAATACTCCTATAATAAAAGAAGTAATTCCAAACTCAGTGTAATCTTTATTTCAGATAATATAAATGATCCAAATAGTGATGGTGAAAATCCAAGTGACAAACTACGCGATCTAATGATGATGAATGAAAAAGAATCTCCAGTTATTCTACCATTTGAAGGATTCAGAGAAAGGATTCAAGCAGAAAAAGCTAAATCACAGGAAGGTAGTAACCAAACACCGAGTGTAACTGTAGACAAACAAAAGAAATCACTCCCAGATAACAGCAGAGACAACGAACCTGATTCGTTCTTGGACGAAGGACGATTAGGTGCACATTTTCGTAAAATAAAAACTAGGCCGCCCCCTTATACGGCGGAGTACATCACTGGAAATAGATATTCGCCGCTTGATGCGGAAATTCGCTCCAACGCCTTGGAGAAATATAAACAAAGCTTCGCAGAGAAAAACTTTCCATTTGAATATGAAAATGGAGACATTCCCGAACAGAGAATTTATATAGACGAAGATGGCTTGGAAGAAATACCTTTCGACACTGGAAGTGGGGAACTTGACCCATATCACCTAAAAGGTAGAGATCATTTTAATTAGGGCGGTTGTTAGTAAAATAATAAGATTAGTCTTATATGATTTCTCATTTTCTAACAGACGGTAATCCTGACAACCCAGGAGGTAAACATTCTAAAAATATGGAATACTTAATGAACTATTGGCGGGACATAATAAATTCCAAATTGAAACCTCAAGGGGATCTGTATGCCGAAGGGGGTCCTTTAAAAGCAGACGATTTACAGAGTAAGTCATAAGTAATATACCTACTAAATATTAGTACTAACATCATGTAAAATAACGATTTTAGTTGCTTCATAATTTAGTTGCAATAGGACTGCAATGCAACAGCATTGTCTCACTCATTGTTTCAATTTACCCAACATACTGTTTCCTTGTTTTTCTAAGTTATATTATTTGATCAATTTTATTTTTTCTTAATTCTGCAACATAGGCCCTATAGACACAAGAAGTCGAAATCAAAAACAATACTCAGACCGGATCCCGGGTATTACAGATACCGACGATGTTTCAGGTGAAAATTCCAAATTTTATTCGGAAGATATTCAAGATTTCCTTGATTATGAATGGGGATTTAAACGTAGGGAAAGAGATGATGTTAAAAAGCCTGGGCCGCGTCTGGACGCGAAAACATTAAAGATTTTATACCACGATAAACCAGTGACAGGTTAGTGTCACGGTGGCCTGAGATAGTTGTTTAGAATATCAATGTACCCTCCAGTTTATAAAAATATACAAGTATTATGTATTTTTAAAAAGTTCAATTTTTCTCACCTACAATTTTAATGCACCCTACATTATGTCTAGTCAACTGCACTAAATGTTTCCTCGACTCAGCACATTTGAAAGAAAGCATGAAACTACCGTCCTTTTATTCTGCAGTCTTGTTTTGAGTTCCTTTACCAAATTTTATTGTCGTCGTCTTTTATTTAATTATACGAATTGATAATTTAATGTGTCGTTAATATTATTTTTTGTGTTCACGTTCGTCATTCACTTTAATGTTATTGTTAGATAAGCTTTTTCCAGGTTTAAATATAGTTTTACGACAATTTTAGCTTTAATAAAAATAATCAATCAACTTTTAAATGGACACCCAAGTTTATTTAATAAAATCTCTAAATGTCTGCATGTCTCTAATAATTTGTCGATGTTTTACAATCTATTGTCTTAAATCCTAGTTTTAATTTGCTATAATATTTAAATTTTAGCTCAAGGGTCATCGACCGTACAAAAAACTGGAACTGAACAAGATCATGATCATAATGACTACGACTATGATCCTTCTTACACTTATGTGCTTTTCAAAAACAGGTACTTATCATTTTATATTTTAAAGGATCTTATCGTGAAGGTACATATGGATCCGCTAGCTATATTCATTTTTTGTTGTAATTTTATGATTTAGAGAGAAGGGATACCTAAATTTGTGCAATAAACATAAATAATTGTTTTATATTTCTAGGTTTTTAACTGATTGGGAAAAAGGTATTTCATTCATATCAAGACTTGAAGAAATGCTTGGCCTAGAAAAGAATACCTTTACAAATCCTCGGTATTCAACTTCCTTATTCATATAAATATCAATATTAAGGACCGTATCTAACCACTTTTTTATTTTCAGCGTTGATCGTGGCGAAGTTACTTTCAAGGTAGAGAAAAATAAGAAAGGTTACAATGCTGTTGATGTAGCCAGGCGCGTAGGTAAGAACAATAATATAGGTACATAGATCCCGTTATATTAAATCACTTTTCTTATTTGTCATGTTTTTTAATATATTATTAACTGCAGATGATATAAAGGAGGAATTACGACGAGAAACAGGAGCACAAGTATTATCTACTGGTGTTGGGGATAGGGTGAGTCATATGAAATAGGAAGCAAAATGATAAATTACTGCAGCTATAAATATATTTGATCATATTTCAGAGCAAACGTCCTGTAATTCGACATGTGGACACTCCGGAGACATTAGTATTTGGTCTAGAACTACCAGTACTATTGGCGCTGGTGGGAAGTTTGTCGGTTTTAGTCGTGGGAGCTGTGGTGTTTGCTGTCCTCTTGAAAAAAGATTTGAGCTCCAAGAGGAAGATGCAAGGCCTTTCTTCTGCAGCAGAAATAGACGCGGAAGCTACCAGGGATTATCAGGTAATTTATCTGGTACAACTTACTTAAGTAAGTATAGAGGTGTTTCAAACAGATTGAAATAAATAGTATAGTATAAGTCACCAGAAATCAATAAAAACCCATCAGGTTAGATATAACTTAGCTCTATAAACATCCATTCGAATCATAATATAAAATTGAAATGTGAAACATAGTCCTCTATCGAAATGAGTAAAAGAGATACTTACACCCATATGCATAGTCGGTTCCTCGAGATTTCCTCCACTCGACTGTGACTCGACTCAACCTCAAGGATAAAGTCCGTATGCAGAATTGAAAAAACTGTCCTCGACTTGAGCAAATTCCTCAGTCGAGTCGAGTAATGAACTGTCAAACTCAAGGTACGTCGCGATCTACCTTGAGGTCTCCTCAAAGCTTGTTAACAACACATTCCACGTTATTTCTGAGCATAATGAATAATTTCCATGATTTTATCGACTACGTTTATGAAGACTTTTACCAATATCGTCCCATAAAGCGGTATTTACGGGATGCAGCAAATCCGCTGGAATATTTTGATGATGTGGAATTCAAAAGAAGATTTCGATTTAGAAAAGATACGATAGTATGTCCTCTTGCCACTTTTGAATTTAACACAGAGTGCCAATAACCGAGGTCTTCCAATACCGCCTCTATTGCAGCTTCTCAGAGCAGTGAGATTTTATGCCACAGGGAACTTTCAGGTGAGTAAACATGGCTAGGTAAAACTTTATTTATTTACATCATAGTATTGTGATGCAAATATATGTATACCTACCTACTAATAATCTATTTTTACCACAATGAAACAAAAAAAATCCAAATTCTCTATAACGGATTAGAGATAACTTGATTAATTAGAGATAATTGACAGTTAGGCCCACAGAACACAATCTCAGAGGAGAACAGCCACAGATAAAAAAAGTGAATCATAAACATAATTTCTACAGTTTGCCAACATAATATAAGAAATTTAATGACGTCATTCCTTCACTCAACCTCGACTCGACTTTACTGGAGGTTCCTCACTGGAGGGTGAAGCCGTAACTGAACATACTGATTTCAAGGGTGTTTTTAAGATTTCCTTGAGGTGGCCTCGATTAAGATCGAGTGGAGGTGGTCTCGAGGAACCGACTATGCATATGGGTGTTAGGCAATAAATAAATTGGTTATTAGCCAATTCATTTATATAAGAATGCAAAGAAATGAAATAGCATATACCTATTCATATTTAGAGAAAAAGAGTGAGGATATGGTATAGTAGAAAAGTATATGCAATTAAAAGAAGACATAATAATGTCATTTTAAGGTTTTTAACTCAGGTTGTTAATATCACGGATGTGTCTGATTCATGTCAATGTAACTTAACGAGAAATATCCATTCAAAACTTGTATTTGTGTATTTTGCAGGAGCTGTGTCGTGCCCGTATGTCAGGCAAGTGGTCTGGACAGCAGACAGCGGCCGCTCCTCCTCACCCTACCGATCCTCCTCAGCGGATCACATCGCTCTCCCGGGAACCTGACAATAATTCACCTTCGACGAGGTCTAGTACTTCATCGTGGTCAGTGGTTTATCATCTTCATTAGTTCTTCTAGAGTATCCTGGTAGTGCCTATGGCTTCGATAAAATAAACAAAGGGATTGAAAATGGAGTTGCATGGATATCAACTATTGTCTCTCTGAGTTGCATGACCTTAATAAATAACTGACATAAATACGTAATTCGTCAATTCGTAATAACCTGTTATTCAAGTTTTACTTTCAATTGCATGGTGCATATTTTCAGGGCCGGATTTAAAGGTCTGGAGGCCTCGGGGCAACAAAGGAGTGGGGCTAAGCCCAAATTATTTTCCAAATAAAATGAACAATTTTTTTCAATCGAGTTTTCGGTTAAAAAATAGGCATACTTCTTTACGACCTTTAATCAACGAACAAAATAGAAAGATATTATTATTATTATTATTCATGTAATCATGTTTGTACAAAGTACCGTAGGTAAAGGTAAAACGCGAAATAAAATATGAAAGGAAAAGTTGTTTACTGGTGTTTACTAGTCTGAATTAGATTTTTTTTTTCCGAAGTCTCTATTGTGGGGGCCCCTCTTTTGTGGAGGCCCTGGGCTGTAGCCCCGCTTGCCCTCCCCTAAATCCAGCCCTGCATATTTTCATGGTCCATATACAACATGTAAATTAAATAACCAACACCCTGAATACAGGTGGTTTGGGATCGGCTTCTGAGTTGATTTCAATTTTTTTTTATAAAAAAAGATTCCTTTAATAAAAAAATATAGATGAAAAAAAAACAAAAACAAAAAGTACCCAAAAATATTATACAATATTTTCTGGGCTTTTTTAATTTAAAAAAAAAAACGTTTTTTAAAATTTTTTTTTTAAATCAACTAAGTCGATCCCAAACCACCTGTATTCAGGGTGTTGGTTATTTAATTTACATGTTGTATAAGCCATTTTCAATCAATATGATCCGTTTACTAGATTGGTTTCGAATGCTCTAAACTTGAAATTTTCTCAATAGATACGCTAACAGTTGTTGTTCATCATCTTTAGGGAATGGTATTTAGTAGTTAGTCTATCATGAAGCTTTTAATGTTATGATGATAATATACAAGTTATATAATAAGTAAGATTAAAGAAAGTTCATATTTATATTTGGGTTGGATTCTTCAGAAGTAAAAATCATATAGTTGTTTTGATATGGTAGTCCAGATATTAATTATATCATAGGTTTACTAGAACCTTGTTGATTTGATGACAACTATGATTATAAAGCTATAGTTTACTGACCCAATTCTGAATGACACAATCCTTAGGTTGATATATTCTATTACAGGAGTGAGGAACCAGCTTTGACCAACATGGACATTTCAACTGGACACATGGTTCTGGTAAGTAGACTAAACATCAGTTTCAGTTTTGTCTAAACGCCAATCAGCACACACGGCAAGTGAGGGAATGATGATTTGCGAGCAATAGAACAGTAACAAATATCGTGCTACATAAAAACTAATCTGAACTTCGTAGTTTGAAAAATTCTCAATCTACTTCTGTCTTTTCATTCCAAAGTAGTCTTAATAATGTTTAATCCGCAGGCTTATATGGAAGATCATCTCCGAAATAAGGATCGGCTGGAGCAGGAATGGCGTGCACTCTGTGCTTACGAGGCTGAGCCCTGTGCTACTACTGCAGCATTGAAACCGGAGAACACTGGCAAAAACCGGTACCCCGACGTGCTGCCTTATGACCACTCCAGGGTTACTCTGAACACACTATCCAACCACCTCGCATCTGACTATATCAATGCTTCGACAATCGTAAGTTTTTTTTACTATGAGGTTGATTTAATTTGGCAGAGATCTTTATGTGTGTATGTAAAATGCGAATCATTTGTTGCATAGAAAGGATTAACTAAACAACATTATCCCCCCCCCCCCCCCCCTCTACTAACACAATAACAGAAAATTTTAATTTCAAAGCACCCCCTACTAACACAGTTTTTGCCGCTCTGGACATATTCTAATTATTATTAAGTTACAAGGTTATAGATTATTAAATAAATTTAAATAAGCATTCTTTTTAGACCATTCGAGCGTAAGATTCTGCTATGAGGCGTGATTTGTTTTGAATTTTATGTAAATCCAATTTGTCCCATAGACGGATCACGACCCCCGTAACCCAGCGTACATCGCGGCCGCTGGTCCCCTCGCGCACACTGCGCCCGACTTCTGGCAGATGGTGTGGGAGCAAGGCAGCGTCGTCATGGTGATGCTCACTCGTCTCACCGAGAACGGCCAGCAGCTTTGCCACCGCTACTGGCCCGAGGAAGGCTCTGAGCTCTATCATATTTATGAGGTAAAACTAAAATTTTCGCTGATCACAGTAATAGTACCCGGGCTGCTAAATTGATAAAGAATGCAACATTCACATCTGTTCTTTTCGTACTTTTGTTTGTTGGTTCCCAGAGGATTTAGAGTGTAACTTCGGTTTGATACCTTTTATGTAGGCGACATGTTGGTAACCCGTCACTATTTGAGGCATTACATGACCCATACTGACAGATGTGTAACCAAATGCTATCTAAAGCTCTGATCGACCCCTTTAAGGATTATTTGGGTAACTGTATTGTAGGTAAGTATATGTATATTTTTTGGAGTCAGTGTTTTCCTTTTCAAAACATCCGGGTTAGCCGTCTCACGACGGCGGGATACATTGCACCTAACACTGAGAGACCAGGCCCACGTAAAGCTCCTAGTGTTCATAAGATCCTGTTTTACCTTTTATTACAAAGACCATTAAGGTGGCTAAATTTGAGTATTGGGTTGATTCTGTTTATCTTACCCACAGAGCAGAAAAACAGTCTGTGTGAAATCTGAAATATTTTGATAGGAGATATGATTGATATCTAGAGATAATCTCTGTCAATAAAAAAAGTTTTTGCATTTGAAAACAATAAGTCAATCAGCTCATTTTAATGATTCTTTTACGTACCCAGGTGCATCTAGTGAGTGAACACATCTGGTGTGACGACTACTTGGTGAGGAGCTTCTACCTGAAGAACCAGCACACGGGAGAGACCCGCACCGTCACGCAGTTCCACTTCCTTTCCTGGCCAGAAAACGGAATGCCGTCATCAACTAAGGCACTGCTCGAATTTAGAAGGTACTTATTTATGCCAGCGCCTGCAGACAAAGTAACAAATAGAAACGATAACTAACGTAGTTCGATTAGAACAAAATGTATTAGACTGTCTTAAGCCGTCGTTAAATCACGTGACCAATCATAGCTCTAAGTAAGTTGGTAGTGCAAGCTAAGACGCTACAGATAAACAATCAATATGGCCTGTGATGACGAATTTCGATATCTTATCGTTACGAAACGATTGTCATTTGTCTAAGAAGCCTGGTTTTAATTAAGTATCCCGTATCATAGTTTGTCTCTAGATCAATTTACAATGTTAAAACCATAGATTTATTTTTACTGACGTATATAAATTGGCAATGAACCGACTATAGTGAGACCAAAAAAATACACCGATGTGTGCGTAATGCGCATACGTGCATGAAAAATAGTACTGCAGTCTGACAAAATTTTCATAATTTCATTTTTTTTAAATTTTCATTTTTTCCATAGTTTTTCGTTAGATATTTAATTTATTACTGTTATAAAACTTGTAAAATGCGTTAAATCAACTCCAAAACTTATAAATAGAATATGTTTAGTACTGTAGGCCATTTACAAGTTTCCACATAGGATATGCCTACGAGGAATCAGTGTGGCTTTTAATCAGAATGACCTTAGTGTGATGTCATCTATACCTAAGAAATTGATGTGTAAGTATATATAGGTATTAGAGGTATTAATTGCAAAACTTATTTTGTTTTCAGGAAAGTGAACAAATCGTACCGAGGAAGGTCCTGTCCAATCGTAGTTCACTGCAGGTACGGCATTTGGTGATGTATCTAGGTACTTAGTACATATATTCGAACACACAAAATTCTGGCACATCATGGCAGGAAACTGGTTTTCATTGACTACGTAAATATGTAAGACAACAGCAAATATTTTTTTCAGTGTATTTTTTCGTTTTTCTAGTTTCAAAACTATATTACGTGATTGTAAAAACGCAAAAATTATTTCATAATATAATGTAGGTAAGTAGGTGGTTTCATTTTAACTGGGCCGTCAAATATTTGTAAAAATATTTCGTTCGGATTGCGAAGTGCAAATTAGAAATAGGTATTTGATGAAACAACGTTTGCCATAAAAAACATAAGCACCAAGCACTGTCAAATTTCGACAGCGAAATCAGTGCCCTGGTGGCAGCCGCCCGGATTGCGGAAGATGCTGGGTTCGATTCCCACCTGGGGAAGGTCGATTTTTTTCAGTGTATTTTTTCTGTTTTTCAGCGTTTTTGATCTAGATATAAAAACGCCAAAATTATTCCTTATCAGCAAAAGTACCTATGTAATTTGTTTTAGTGTGATAATTAAGATTCTTCAAGTGTCAGGCTGTCAGGAGTTCAGGATATTATTTCAGCCATAGCAACAAAAAATGGGTTATGTTATGTGTGATACTTTCTAGTTCTGCAACTTTACTGTAAACTGTAGGTATATTTTTTATACATGTGTAATAGTAGGCAAATAATAATAATGACATTGAATAATTTATTCGGGAAGCTAATTTATAGAGGAATTCAGCCAGTAGAAAAGACTCATCCGTGAAAGAACCCCCAGACCTCATTTTCTTTCTTGATCCGTACAGAACAGAAAAAACGAAAGCTTTAGCTGGACAGTATAATAAAAAAAAACAACTAGGTAGCTTAGGTTAAAGCAAAAGGGAAGATAGGTAGGTACGTTATCCTAGTAACGCGCGTGTGCCTACAAAAGTGAGTCCAATGGACTTACTAAGTACGTCTCAGTCTCCAATAGGACCGTGGATCGTTTGTACGTGCATGGTACTTCCTATATTGTGACACAAAAAATCAATGAGAAAAATAGCGTTCAAAAAAATACAGTGCACAAATCACTCAAGGCGCAACAACAACACACAAGGAATAACTCACAGAACATAGATATAAGAGGACCTCTTATATCTATGTTCTGTGGAATAACTTTTCACGCGTAAGTACACCAAACAGAGTAATATTTTCTAGAAGATTCCTATGTGAAATTACGTTATTATTCGAATAATTTGAGTAAACGAAACAAAAAATACAAGACTTTTACGAGAGACAGAGACACGTTGAGTGAGATAAAAAATCGGGAGTGGTCTCCCCTTGACTTTCTCGTATACCGGAAACGACTCAAAGGTTGATAGAAACCTTATATTTTGATGTCATAATGCATGTTAAATTTTGGTCACCCATCCGAGTACCGACCGCGCACTTGGTTGCTTAACTTTCGTGATCGACGGCTCAAAAGTTGATAGAAACCTTATATTTTGATGTTATACACGTATGTTAAATTTGGTTGCAATAAGTTAAAGCATGCTCGAGTTATCGTGCTAACGCACAGACACACACACAGACATATAATAATTCCAAAAAAAATATTTTTGTGCTCAGGGAGGTCCAAAACGTGTAAATCCGTCAAAATCTCGGTGTCGAATTTTTTAACGATTACAAGACTTCCTCTATACTACGTACGAGAAAGTAAAAATGCAAAAGTCGTGCGAGAGTGCCACCACGACACGTTCATCTGCTTCATCTACATGGTTGGACGTCAGTGACGTCCCGAGACTCGCGGACTTCCTCGCGCTCACGTAGAATGTGATCGATCAATCTATCCCGATTTCTCGGTCGGCACTATTCGGCAACGCGACCTTCGACCTTCATTGACAGGAGTGATAGTCCTTACTAATATCACAGATAATATAATACTATACTAATATTATAAATGCGAAAGTAACTCTGTCTGTCTGTCTGTCTGTCTGTTAAGCTTTCACGTCTAAACCACTGAACCGATTTTGATGAAAATTGGTACAACTATAGATTAGATCTCGGGGAAGGACATAGGCTACTTTTTATCGCGAAAAAAAGGTTGTATGGGTTGAAATAGGGGATGAAAGTTTGTATGGAAGTTCGTTATTTTTGAAGATAGAACCATGAAACTTTGAATTTAGGCATTTAATAAGACAGAAAGAAATATTTGTTCTAAGATTTTTGGAATTTTGACCCGTATGGGGGTGAAATAGTGGATGAAAGTTTGTATGGGACTTCGTCATTATTAAAGATAAAACCATGATACTTTGAAATTAGGGACTTAATAAGAAAGAAAGAAATATTAGTTCTAGGATTTTTGAAATTTAGACCCATGTGGGGATGAAATTGGGGATGAAAATTTGTATGGAAGTTCGTCATGGTTAAAGATAAAACCATGAAACTTTGAATTTAGACACTTGATAAGAAATAAAAATCCAATCCAAGATGGCGGTTGTGACTTTTTAATATAATATCGATATGGGTATCATTTTCATGGTTTTCGATGGTCCCGATTCCTAATACACCATCCATTTTGAGATCCAAGATGGCGGACGCGACTTTTTGACAAAATGTCAATATGGGTATCATTTTCGTGGTTTTTGAGGGTCCCGATTCCGAATACGACATCAATTTCGAGATCCAAGATGGCGGTCGCGACTTTTTAATATAAATTCGATATGAGTGTCATTTTTGTGGTTTTTTGAGGTCCCAATTGCTAATACACCATCCATTTTGAGATCCAAGATGGCGGACGCGAATTTTTAACATAATGTCAATATGGGTATTGTTTTCGTGGTTTTTGGGGGTCCGGATTACGAATAAAATATCTATTTCGAGACCCAAGATGGCGGACGCGACTTTTTGACAAAATGTCAATATGGGTGTCATTTTCTTGGTTTTCGGGGGTCCCGATTTCGAATACGACATCTATTTCGAGATCCAAGATGGCGGTTGCGACTTTTTAATATAAATTCGATAAGGGTAAAATTTTCGTGGTTTTCGGAGGTCCCGATTCCCAATACAACAACCATTTTTAAAAAGACCCAAGATGGCAGACGCGACTTTTTAACATAATGTCAATATGGGTATCATTTTCGTGGCTTTTGAGGGTCCCAATTCCGAATACGACATCTATTTCGAGATCCAAGATGGCGGTCGCGACTTTTTAATAGAAAATC
Source organism: Elophila nymphaeata (assembly GCA_955850985.1). Lineage (NCBI taxonomy): Eukaryota > Metazoa > Arthropoda > Insecta > Lepidoptera > Crambidae > Elophila > Elophila nymphaeata. The sequence goes on from OY039070.1 coordinate 11,327,713, forward strand.
GATATGGGTGTCATTTTTATGGTTTTCTGAGGTCCCGATTGCTAATACACCATCCATTTTGAGATCCAAGATGGCGGTTGCGACTATTTAATGTAAAACCGACATGGGTATCATTTTCGAGATTTTTGGGGGTTCTGACTCCGAATAAAACATCGATTTTGAGATCCAAGATGGCGGACGTGACTTTTTAACTTAATAGGAATATGGGTATCATTTTCGAGGTTTTCGGGGGTCCTGATTCTAAATACATCATCTACGTTGGGATCCAAGATGGCAGATGGGACTTTTTATCATCTACGTCGAGATCCAAGATGGCAGAAGGGACTTTTTAACATAAAAGCGATTTGGGTATCAGTTTTGTAGTTTTCGGAGGTCTCAAAATGGATGCTGTATTCGGAGTCAGGATTCAGAATACAGCATCCATTTTGAGATCCAAGATGGTGGACGTGACTTTTTAGCTTAATCGCTTTCACGCCTAACACCTGAACCGAATTTATTGAAATTTGGAACAAAAATAGACTAAGCCTCGAAATGGAATAAAAGCTACCTTTTTGTGAAAAAGTGACCCATAATGACCCACCCAAAAAATATTGACCCATGTGGGGGTGAAAGGTTGCGTGTAAGTAGCAAAGGATGGAAAAACTTAAAATGGTAGATTGTAAAAATGCCATTTACCGTAGGGCACTGCAGTTTGTATGTGTGTTTTTGCATAATAAGTACCTACACAAAAATGCTGCCTAAAGTAACTATTCCACGCGGACGAAGTCGCGGGCAAAAGCTAGTTTGTCTATATGTAGTTGACGAGGCTTACTTTTGATAGATGCGAGAAGGCGGATGCCGTATCTTCCCTTTCGCTTTAATTTATGCTAGGTAGCATCCTTTCTAACCACGGTTTACCTACTAAACAAGTCTTTGTTCCTAACCTAGTTACATCATTATCTATACCAGAGCCGCCTACGCCACTAGTATCTACTATCCGCTATATCAAAATGATTATCTCCCATCTTATCGCATACGTGATGTCTAAATGTAAGAGAAATTAATTCTTTCTTATCGATTGTTGTCTCAATCGTCATAGTAGGTATCCATATCATGTATATCCTTGTGTATTATTTGTATTAACAAATATATTTGTGCTTGTCTAATAGTAGTAGACAGGGCATTCCATAGTCGAGCAGCTTGAAACTGAACTTAGATACCACAGATTTAATAATACAAGGAGATAGGCCAAGCCGGCGTTTAACTTGTGACAAGTGTATGCCCAGTAGGCATACATTGCCGCCAGTTCGCCGTCCGGTAAAGTCGAGTGAATACGTAGATACGTTCGTATGTCAGAAAGAAATATCCGTTTTTCTTTTAAAATGCCGTCCTGTTCAACTGTAACATGCAATTATTGCAGTGAATCGTAAGAACCGAAAAACTTTATACTATTTATAAAACAATATTTAAACAAATAGTCCGACTTTTATTCGTAAAAACACAATCGCTTTAAATTATGCGTTACTATCTTACAAATTGTATTACATTGCGGCTGCGCTTAGCTTTCATTGCTTCGATGTCCTTAATACGCGCGCAATTGATAGTGTATATTATATTACGGCATACTCAACTAGAACCATTTTATGTAGTACGGCCGCTGATCGCGTCACTCGAACACGGCTCGGACTTCCTATGAACTCAGCTATTTGACCGATCTCCTTTGCGGCTGTGCTTGACTTTCATTGCTTCGCAGTCCTTATAACGCGCGCAATGAATAGTGTATATTACGGCATGCTCAACTAGAACCATGTCTCGGCGATTTGATCGATCTACTTAGATTGATATATCTTTGTTAGATACCTATGTATTTTATTTTAATCTTACAGTGACGGAGCTGGACGCACCGGCACATACTGCTTGATCGACATGGTCCTAAACCGAATGGCGAAGGGGGCGAAAGAGATAGATATAGCAGCCACGCTAGAGCATATCCGAGACCAGCGCACGCGTACTGTAGCTACCAAACAACAATTCGAGTTCGTCCTGATGGCTGTCGCCGAAGAGGTGAGGACACTTTAAATCATCTTGTTACCTAATCTAATCATTGTTGGTTGAGATCTTTGTAATTGCAGATTTACTTCTATCTGAATAAAAGAAGGATAATGGTGTTAATATTGCCACAGATAATATAATACTATTGCTCAGTCCAAATGTTAAATACCTAACTAAGCACTTAATAAGTGAAGAAAGAAGAAATATTCCGCTAGATTGCTTTGTGGGACCGTCATTCACTTTTTTTGCGCGGGGCTTATGATTATTATGGAGATATGGTTTTATGCTGCAGCAGATTTAACCTTTGCTTTTATATGAATAAAGTATAAAGTCTATGGCATTCTCTATAAATTCCTTGTAAATTCCTTAGATTATAATCCAAGATAAATTCAGTTACATTTTGAAACAAGACGTTATTAGGTTAAAGTGGAAGCCACACTACCACTAAACCCACTAAAAAGCAAACCAATGATATTATAGTATTAGATACGTATACGCTCACAAAACAGGGAAAAAATATGATACGAAATGCTGTAGAAACACATAGGTACTATGATTTCATTGTAAATATATGATGAAGTTTGGTTTTTAAAACTTTTTTCTTTTATTTGAAGAGTATTGAATTAAATACTTAGTAAGTAGGTACCTACTACCTACTGACTTATTCACAGATTAGAAAGAATATGTCTAAATTCACAAAGTCGGCAAATTCGCAACCTGTCTATTCCCTGTTTCTGATAGTTTAGGTACACTAGAGGCTACGTGCGATACTAAATAAAGATACGATACGTTTGATCGAGCTCGAAATCTATCAAAACTCATACTAAGGGTAGGTACTGTTTAGTTTAGTTTCGTTACGTTACATTCGTTTGACCGTCGTGTCGCGTGTCGTTGCGTTCGCCCACGACCGTTTCGAGGACTATATACCTAGTTTCCGTTTTAAAAAAACGGTTGCGTTTCGCCGTCAAAAAATTTGAGAACGACCCACTACCTCCCCGCCAAACACCTTAATCAAGTTGATTTTTTAAAGTTTTTTGCCTTGATTACTAAGACTTTTGAGCCATATCTTCATTTGAAAAATGTCCATTCTTCATGAATCCAGTTGAAAAAAGTGGCTTTCACTAGTGATGGGACAATAATATATTATATCGATAAATAAGGATCGTATTTAACTGGTCAGCAGATTTAACCTAACCTAACCTATAAAAAATCCAGAATGAGCGACCAAATTACTAAATGGGCGACTAACAAGTGATTAGAGTCGCCCATTTAGTATGTTTAGTCGCTCATTCTGGGTTTTTTAGTAGCTGGGTTTTTTTCCCCATTAATATATTGCTTTTGCTGTGTTAGGTTCACGCTATCTTGAAAGCATTACCGGCTCACCTGCAGCAACTCCAAGAAAAAAAAGAGAAGGAGAAAGAGAAGGAAAAAGAAAAGGAAAAAGAAGGCAACGATAAAGAAAAACCAAACAATTGAACTAGCGACGCTTAAAATTATATTATGTTTTTTTTTTCATAGATCTTATTGATGTCTGTTTGTCGAATTCTAGGTTGAGAATCTCGCGTTTTCTGTATTGATCTTGTTTTTTAAGAAATTGTTACTAATCTAAAATCTAGTTTTTATTGTAGTAGCATGATGTATGTACCTAATATACGAGATTTTTAACCTAGAAACGTTATAGGTATTTATTGAGCTGTTCGTCTTGCTTGCTTTGATATTTTTTGTACACCTACCAAGATCATTAAAGTTTTACTGTATTATAATGTTACAACCTAAGTCATGTTGTAATGAAATTAAAGTGTGTAAACAGAATTACAAAAATATTTGGCCTAAAAGGAGAAACGGATATTTTAAAATTCGATGTCAGCACAAATAATCCCATTACATTATTTAATTTTCGCATAAAACTATATTTAGACAACTTTGTCGCTTAAAATGTAAGATAATTGTATATCACAGCTTTTTAATTAGAAAATAATTTTATAGAGAACAAGAAATGCCATTTGTTTCTAAAATCACACAAATATATTATTAATAGGGCCCAAATAATTAGGATGGCAAAAACCATGCGTTTATTTTTCTATGGAAGCTTATATATCTATCCCCAGATTTTATATTTTCATAAATAGTTGCAAAATATTTAAGACCTTAATTCAAAGCTATAAACACAATTATATTTTAATTATTATTCAGACAAACATAGTTGTAATCTATTAAATTAAAATAGAAACAAACGTATATAATAAGTTGCGTACATTATCTTCCAAAATATGCTGTTACTATTTTAAATTAATAAATTACAAAGTGTGTGTCTTTTAGCTTTCTGCTATATATATCATGGTCAATTTGAACGGTGTCTAGTACTCTATTGTCGGCTGATTCCCCGACATTGCAGTTACTTTTTGATTTCACTTATGTAACTGTACAATTTTGTATAATATATTTTGTATTACAAACTGTTCAGTATTTACTACAAATTAGCAAAATTTATAATGTATATTATAATACAATTTGTCATTGTTATCTAAATCGTTTAACGTTGTAAATCATAATACGTTTATTTCTTACCAATGAATAATCTTTAATAAATGTGTTATTAAGTTTAAATTACCTTTACGGCATATTTCAAGAATGTTACTGTGCATTAAATGCACATTTTATAACTGTGAAATGATCTAGTCAGTAAACTGTTAACATTTATCATTACCGCGAATATTAATTTTGATCTATTCGTTTTTCTTTTGCATGTGTCTCTGCATTATATACATTAGTACAAAATTTAATATATCTATAAGTTATCATTTTCTAACGAGCATGTTAACGATATCTAAGCTAAGACCTCTACGTGCAAAATGTTACAGTCGATCATATCTTTATCCAACGGAATACCTGATAAAATAATCATAATAAAGGAAAGAAGATTTCTATTTACAGAATGTAGAAAAATCCATAAAGAGACAACGTATAATTATAAATAACAAGTACTTGTATGAAATTTGTATAAGACTATATTTACTGCATATTATGGGAAAATGTAAAAAAAATATTACTTACCCACGAAATTATGAATGTAGTGTAGACTTAAGAGAAAATATATTTAACCGTATTTCTGTATGAAATTATATGTAGTTTTTATGTGAATGATTGAATAATGGATTTTGATTATTAAATTGTTTTAGGGAATAAGACAAGCAGTATCCTGATTTCCTAAGACTTATTTATGCTTTCCCTTCTATTCCATTTTTCTATACCCGGAAATAAAGATGGATTAATGTAATGAAATACCTAAATATTTTATTATAAAACAGACATAACATTAGATAACGCTGCATATTTTCGGTCCATCTTGATAGATGAGAAACACTGTGCTCAGTTTCTCAAGACGAAAGTCTTTAATACGTGCGTGTTGCCAGTGATGGCCTATGGAACCGTACTAAAAGTACGCAATCTACAACATAGAACGGTACGTCTCGTCTCCCAACTTGTATATGTGCGCGCCAGTGCACAAAAACATGGTATGCCGGGCATGGAGCAGTCATGATTAAAGCCTCGTGCTAGCTAGCATAGCCACGCGCATTTATACTGCGACGCACTGATCACGCACCACCGCGCCGCGTGACGTACCTTTAGTAACTATTACTGCAGAAGTGCAGAGTGCAGACGAAGTAAAAAACTTAACAGATCTGTGTAAACATTGTTTGATAATGTCTTAATCAGGCGGCTGTTGAATGTATGGTAGAGTCTTTGAGTGTCTGCTGAATTATGATAATCTGGACTAATCTTTCTTCAAGATACCTACAGAACATGAAAGGTGAGTATGTATTATGTATGAATATATATACATATATAAATATGAGTATATACCTCACATTAAGTATATGACAGCGTTATTAGGTACAGTCAGCTTCATAATGATATGAGGTGGCGTGGTGCTTAAAAACATGCTAGGAGCAAAGTTTAAATAATATCTTTGCATTTAAAGTAATCAAAATATTGTACACAAACAACCAGTCTTATTATCTCCAATTACATATACACGATTAAAATGATCTTTAATATGTGCGCATCGTAACTGTTCATTGGTATCTATGACTACCTACTTTGATTATTATAAGAGAAAATATCTCTAAATAAATTATAAATGCAAAAGTAACCCTGTCTGTCTGTCTGTTAAGCTTTCATGCCTAAATCACTGAACTAATTTTGATTGCTTGGAACAAATATAGACTACAGTTTGCGAAGGTACATAGCCTCGATTGTAGGGGTTGAAAGTTTGTATGAATGTTCCATGAAACTTTGTTCCTTATTTTCTACCTACATGAGGATGAAACCGGAACTGAAAGTTCTTATCTAAACAAACAAAAAGTTAAAAAAAACTGTAACCCGACTAAGGAAAAATGAAAGAAATTAAAAGGTAATATTTTCGTTGGTGCGAATACGTTCAATTTGATTCACTCCGTGTGCGCGCTATCGGTGCCAATAGCGCACATATGCGCAATTTGGACCGCGGTGAAAGTGTGGATCAAATGGGGAAGACAACTGTCAACAAGTTTCTCTTAGGTGGCGCTGAGTGTTTGTTCCAAAGGATGTGTCAAACTCAGTACATTTCATAGGGATTTCTTAGTATTTCTAGATAAACAGAAATATGGGACGATGTGTAGCTTTCCAGTGCGTAGAAACTGGTACACACAAGTTTTCTACAGATTTGTTTCTCAGGAAAAAGTGGGAAAAGGCTTTGAGAATGGTAAATTTTAAAGCTACTAAGTACTCCAGAATATGCAGCAAGCATTTCAAAGAATCTGACTTTGAAACTACTTCCAGAGCCTTTAGACAACATGCTCACGCTTACAAGCGAGTCGGTTTGTCTAATCGCTAACGCTTCAGCGATAGCGATTATCGTTTGGTAGCCAAAGTGACAGAAACGTAGCGATCGCTTAATCGAGGCGTCGTATCGATAACTCAAAATTTTTGTCTATAGTTAGCGAGAGAAGAAATGTCAAAAATTGAAAATGACAAACTAACTTAACCTAAATAAATTAAATTTATTTCATGAAGAGTTTTCGGCGTTTTCGCCACTTTGAATCTACTTATGTGTCCCATCGGTGGTTTGGTGGTTTACGATAATGTACCACACCACAAGTGTTGCGTACCGACCGAAGTAATTTACAACAGGACCTATAAGTTTCATCAATTTCATAGAATCATTTCTATTTTCTATGAAAAGACATACCTAGGTTATAGTTCCTAGTGAAAAAACCATAAAACATGCATCTACCTACGTGCCCTATATAAACATTTTGAGAAAAAAATTGTCATGGAGATAAATTGAAGATTGGTGCTTGTCCATCTTTATTTTTGAAACTCGAGATATCTTACCATAAACTGTTGAATACTGAGGAATACCATCAACTGTTCCCACAGAAATAGGTAATATTTTATTAACATTTATCTATCTAACAATACATATATTCTTATTAACCATTATTTTGCACGTGTAGTTACAAATTTAATTAAATTTGTACATTGCAAAAGTTAAGCCAAGATGACTTTGATGACTACTTTTCTTAATGATATATTTTTATTTCATTTTCAGATCAATTCCGTGATAAGAGTTACTCGAGAAAGCGTCATGATCATTCTTATGCACCTTATGAGCGAAAACCACATAAGATAGCCTGTCTAGAAGTTTCTGGTATTTGTATTATGTGTTTTTAATATTTTATGAGATTTCTCAAAAGACAGGAATAATTATGATTATTTCATTCTGTATGTGGTCTTGATCGCAGTTTAAAATCAGTATGTACCTACATCTTGAATCAGAAAGCTCCACACAGCACTTTCTATTAGGTTTATCAAGTTACCCAATATTCTAAGCCATTACCTAATTAATCTAAGCAATCTAAATTAACCACTCCACCACAACAGCATCAAATTAACATCTAGTTATACAGAATTTCTGAGTGATTATCTCTTTCTCTCTAGATAAAAAGGTTTAATCAATTTTCTGTGAATTAGTGTAGAATTAGTATATAAATTATTAGGAAAATAAATCCTGTAATTTTCAACCTAAAGTTAAAATGCTTATTTTATTTTTCAGATGATCATCAGCAAACCAATTGACAAATTACCATTATAATTATTTAATGAGTTACTGTAACACCTACAGTTGCATCAGGTGAAATACTGGGTCAGGAAAAATATGTAAGCAGTATTATTCTTTGAAATGGCCCTGGAAACTGACATATACAACAAGCAAGGATGACATTGTTGGATTTGTAGACTTAAATGAAAAATCGAGTAACTTTGCTGACCATGTTAGCTTTATGTAAAAAATAAATAAAAGATTAATGTAATTGTTTTATTTTATCAAAACTAGGAATCTTCAATCCTGGAGGAATAAAACTTTGAATAATGAGGAACAGAAAATCTAATTAATGTTTCCTGTTGCTCAAAATTAAAAGTTACATAAAATTAAATAAATTAACATTATAAAACTTTTATTTAATGATTCTTCTTAACAGCTTGTCGTCATGGATGTTTGTGCATCAATATAACATCAGTTTCACTGCACAAAATCCATTCCGAAACAATTTTTACTATCAAGTCAAAAAATCTACATCCGGAAGATATAGATTCACGCTATACACCACGCATTCACAATGTTCATACAAAAACATCAACAAATAGTTGTATGTACATACATACAAATACCTTAGGTCTGTTCTTTTAGGGGGTGAATGATCTCCTGTTTCATACAAATAAATCCCTAACATGAAAACTTTCACAAGCACACAAATAGTTTTGATTGTAAAATAATGAGAAATTGTTGTTAAGTTCCATAGGCATTTCTTTTGTCACCAGTGTTCAAAATGTGGAATATGTAAATCTATCTCCAAATAATAAATCAATCAGGCATTTTATTAAAGTTTTCTATTAGTTTCACAGATTAGAGAGTCTATAGTTTTTAGTCTCAAATATGTTTTGGGTGCATGAGATACACTCATTGTTACGGGCAGCCCACAACAAATTAAGATAATGTATTTTTAAATGATAACCTAAGCAAACAATTCATCATCATAACATAACAGCCTTTTTAATTACACTCACTGGACACAGGCCTCTCCTTGTTATCTGAGAAGGCTTAGGCAGTAGTTCACCACACTTGCCCAATGCAGATTGGTGGACAGCATATAAGGTGATCAATACCCCTTATCTGATCCATTAGCTTCCTTCTACGACGCCTATTTATAGATATAGGGTTGGTGGTGCTATTCTACTCTGCCAGCATGACACGGTCATGAGAATAACTATTACATATAAACTTTAATATACAACCACTGTGTACAAATAATGTATATTCTTACTAAAAAATACAACTATTCAATTTCAAACCCATTTAATACCGAAAATGTTTTACATTATAATCTAAATTTATTACAGTATTAACACTATTTTGATTATTGTTTTTATTTTTCGGTGTGTCCTCCTGACACGTAGGCCTCATCCAGCCTTTTCCATAGGTACTAATCTAATCTGTTCTTGGCCAACCGTAACCACAAAGGCTCTGCTACCCTCTTAATGTCATCTGACCATCTCCTCTTCTGTCTGCCCTTTTTCCTCTTACATTGATACCTGAATGGGTCCCCCATTCAGTAACATCTCTTGTCCACTTCTGTATGTTATTTCTAAGTATGGGCTCCGTCCATTTCCACTTTAATTTCTTTATCTTTTCCACTGTATCCTCCAGCTGTGTTAAGGGCTATTGCTTTGACTTTCTGTCCTTCCTTCCATAAAAGTATATCCCAGAATGCACCTCTACAAACTTTAATAACACTATATTACGCCTACGTAGCGTATGAAATAATAAAAACTATTTTTTTTGCTGATATTTTAATCTATAACGTGTTTCACAAGCGTTTTCTACATGGTCTCGGCGATCGAAAGCCAAGCGATCGATCGAAACGCTAGTTTGTCGGTTTCGAGTAGACGTGTGTCGCTCTTTAAGGAACCGACTCAGTGTTCCGAAACAGTAATGTGAACCAAATGTTCCGGAACAGTTGCCCGGCATAAAATGTTTCATTTGGAACTGGATCACCTCAAGCGACGCGACGAACGACGGACACGAGCGATGCGAGTGAGAGAGAAGTGAATATGCGCACAGCGCTCACTGATTCAGTGACTCAGTCTGTGTACAGTACAGGTATACCCCGACCACTGCCGTTGCTTTACACAAAATAAGTCTTTGTTACTATGTTTATAAAGTTTAAAATCACAAATAAAAGAAGACGCTTCGGATAATACCTATATATGTATTATCATCTTACAACAAATAATGTATTGTGAATATTATACCTACACATAAACATTAAAAAAACAGATAGAGTTACTTTCGCATTTATAATATTAGTAAGGATTTAATGATAAAATAACGACGTAGAAACAGATACAAATCTCTGCGCGAGGCGCTAGCTAATTACCTATGTTACTCTATTTCAATGATATGAATGTTCCAAATGAAACATATCACTGATCCGGAACTTTGTACTGTTCCAGATTCAAATGTTCCAATCTCAGTAGTGATACATTTTTGCCACGACTAGTTTCGAGTCTCAAAGCTGCATGTTGGCTACGCATTGTATGGGAAGTTAGCGAGCGACGCCTTCTATTGCTTGCGTTTCGGTTCAATAGAAACGAAAACTGACATTTGGCTAGCAATTTTCGACTCGATTATTTTGATGACGTCACTTTTCGATTGCTTATGTCAATCCCATACATTTTTTGACTTAGCGATAGCGAGAGCGATTGTCGAAGTGCATGTTGTCTAAAGCCCCAGACTTGTTCCAGACAAACAGGTGTGTTCCAGTAAACACATTTATACCTATATTAATATTTTTAGAATGGAATAGAAAAAAAATTGTTCAGCACACAAGTGACATATAATTATTTCAAAAGACATTTAATGTATGTATACATACATACAATAATTTTAAAAACATTAATTTTTAAGTGATCTGTGTTTAAATCACTGATGTTGTTGTTCACAACAGACTTTGACAGGTAACAAACACACAGTGCCCTCTGTAAAAAAGTTTTGCGTTTTCTTCCCTATTGATTGCGCGCAAAATAAATAGTGCACATAGCACCGTATTCGTAGACAGAGAAGTGTATAGACAAATGCATATTTTCCTTCTCATTCACACAAAAAAGAGAATTACTTATGCACACCTACTGTGAAAAACAAGGATAAAACATATGAATTTTTTGTTTCACTAGCGTGGCCGACATTTTCAAGGCCAGCACAACATTGTGCTAAACAAAGTTGACAGTTTGTTCCTGATTATTCTAAGTGATTGTGAAAAATATTATTAAAAAGTGTTAAATCTGCTTACAAGCATAATTTAAAGTAAAAATATATTAGACGCCATAGTTTTTCTTTAAAATTACATCGGAAAAATGGTTTGATGTTGTGTTATTACATGCAAAACTGATAGCGAACGTAATCTTGATGGCATAACTTTCTACTCGTAAGTATAGTATACTTTTGTATAGTTTGTGTTCTTGAAATTTATTTTATGTCATACATGAATAGAAATGCGCATTATGTAGATTAAACAATAATGATTAATAGGCATAATAGTAAAATTAAATTATTCATAACCTAAAAATTATTTCGTATCGTGTTACCAACATTACCCATAGAAGTTCCCTAAAAACCTTGCACTATTATTTCGAATTGCAGTTAACTTCTATTGCATTATTTTAGTTCATATTTTTACAGAATGGTATTTTTATATACTTATCTGATTTTTTATAAATAAATAGTCCGGCCTGTGACAGAGTATTGGTCTTCTTTTAAATATGCCTGTAATTTAGTAATTAAGTTAGATAGAAGATATAGTTACCTACTATTCTGATTCTTTATAAATGGAATTGTACTGTTATCTTGTAGCTATTTTCAGCTACACCAGATTATAAATAGATCTTAGTTGGTAATAATGTGGACATAATTAATATTTTTTAAAAAAATACAATTATACTGACTTATTTTAAACAGAATTTACAAAACCTTGTAATATTAATTGTGCTTCTATAAAATGGTCTCTGAATATTTTGTCATTTTGTTATAGTTTTCCATCAAACAATGATATAAGGAAGCAATGGATTGAAGCCACCGGTCGAATAAATTGGCAACCAAAACTAACATCATCATTTCTCATGCCTAACGCCGTTCCTCAGCTGGTAACAACACAGCATTTTTGAAATATCCATAGTAAACTTGTGTTGTTTAAGGGACAATAAAGAAATTTAATTATGATTGAAACTTGCCAAACAAAAATAAAAATAATATTTCAATAAAGAAATTTGTTTAATTTTGTTGTTTTTTTATTTTATAATATTTTTCTTTGTATTATTGTATAGGTATCTTCAATTTTTAGTTAGTTCTTCTTTATTCTGTGGCACTTCTTAGGGTGCGTTCCAAAACAATTTCAATTTACTCAGGGTAGAGTGAATTTTACTCTAAGCCGTTCCAAAACAAACCCGAGTGAAACCGAAGGTAAACAAACATTTACTCTGACAGTTGCTCTAGTATTTTGGAACGACTTGGGGGAGAATAAAATTTACCCCGCGGGGGCGATTTTTATCGATGTCTGAAGACCGGCAAATTTTACCTGATACTTAGCTGTCAATCTGTTGAGCATCATTTATGTTTTCATATTCATGATCAAATTTTTGAATTAATATTTTTGTAACTACACAAAAACGATGGTTACTGTCAAATAGTATTTTATTTACATAAAGTTCAAAGTTAATTTATTAAATTCGTGCGCAGTGTTGTCCAATATATGATAATAAACAAATTAAAATGGCGAAATGTCACGTTTTCATATTTTTACTCGAGATTTCCTCGTTAGCGTTCTAAAACAATGTTTTTTTCTCTTTCGAGCGTCAAGCTCTGACTATTCACGAAGTAAATTTTACCCTGGCGTCACTGGTTTTGGAACGCACCCTTAATAGATTCTGTGTAGTGCGATTTTCTTAAGTGATTCGAGACTCTGTAATCGACAACAAGCAGGAATTTTTCATAGAAAATATCGTTTCAACTTACGCCAAGCTCGACATAGTGCGCTAGTTTTTATGAAAAATTACCGGCTCGTCGATTTAAGAGATTCGCAGTACGGTAGGTACTTCTTCGGCATTTTAGTCAAAAAGTAATAAAACCCCATACGAAGTCCGTTCAATAAGTCAGTTTACTATGGTAAGTATTATATAAAATTATTGAAAATTACTACAGAACCATACATTGAATGACATTATAATAGAAAGCATTTCAAAACTAGTAATAATGTACACAGAATGTTATTCAAATATTTTAAATAGTATACTGACATACCTAACGAAACTATTATCTTTGGCATTTCGTATTAAACTCAAAAAATGGGAAAATATTTTATTATGGTAACACTTCATATCTATCAGTCTATCTCACAAGCGGCACGCTATCTAATCGTCTATACACTTCTCTGTCTACGACCGTATTCAATTCGGTCCAAGGCGTTTGCACTGTTGGTAACGTTCGTAGTGTTTGCGCATCTTGGACCGCAGGGAAAGAGAGACCAAAGAGTAATAAGTTCAGTTGTCAATAGTATCTCTAATTAGTCTGTCGTTGTCAATTGGTGTTCAATGAATCCGCTTCTATGTTTGTCTAAGTTCTATGTGTTGGATTCTGAAATATACTCTATAATCTTTAGACATATACTCTCTAATCTGTGCTCTAATCTGTGATTCTGAATGATTATCGCAGTGATTTTGCAGTGATTACCTTATTTTTTTTTATTTCCTACAAATATTCAAGTGTAATTAATTGGGGATAGAGTAGAACTAGCGATTTTTTAATAAATATCATTCCGTAATCTCATAGTTTTAGTTAGTGCTAGCATAAATTTATACCAAAATGATTAATGGTCGAGCATTGCATTTCGTTTTCAAAGTGGCTGACCGAACCCTCACAGCAAAATTTTACAGAGAAATATTAGGCATGAAGGTAAGTCAATAAAATTATTAAATTAAATATAAATGATTAAATTACTAAAATGGCTATAAAAAAATAGGGGTTGGTGATAAAAAACTAAAAATTTAAAGTTGTATGTATTTTTAATGCAACAATAAAAAAATAAAAACAAAAAATTTCATCCAAAAATAAAATTAAGGGTGAACAACCTTTATCACTTAGGGGTATGGAAAATAGATAGTAGCCGATTTGCAGACCTACTGAATATGCATACAAAGTTTCATGAAAATCGGTCAAGCCGTTTCGGAGGAGTAGGGTAACTAACATTGTGACATGGAAATTTTGTATATAAGATATGAATTATACAGACAGAATAATCATTTTTGTCTACAAAAGTCCTTAACTTAGAGTACAATGTTTTCTGAAATTGATTACAAGTTTTTTAGACCTATTTCACAAATGTCTTCAAGTAACTATCATCATTATCTGTTTGCACTGTTCTCAATTTTATTTGGGGCTGTGACATTCAGGCCCACCACAGATCATGGACTTATTGTGCATTCCAGTCCTCTACACAATCTAATATCAGCAAGAGAATAAGGTCGTGTCAATTTTTATGATTGTTAAACTTTACAAGTATATATATTAATAAATATCATATTGAGGACTAGATCACACAGAAAGTCCACCATCTGTTATGTTAGGTTAGGTTAGGTAAAGAATATGATTGTAAATATTTATTGTGTAGATTACCTATTATACACAAGAAGACAGCTTATCAAGATTCTAATGTTGAGCTGCTGTTAATCATCATGAATTAATTTACTTATTTGATTTATATTCTTCATAGAAGCTTAGATGTCAGTTGAACATTGAAAAAATATTTGAATAAATAAAATTTTTATTGGTTCTTTATGAGGAATAAGATATAAAATTGGTTATTTTCTGCAAAACACCCTTTAAAATATCTTATTAGTGATTTAGGTTGACAAGTGATAAGTGCACAGTTGCAGTTGTCACAAGCATGAGGCACTGCCAGGTTACTTACCATAATGAGATGTATTTGTTCATAGCACAAATTTCTAAATGAAGCCGAGATAATTTTGTAATAAAACGGTACTATAATAATAATGTAACTGGGTTTATTCCAATTAGTTAGTTAAGTATATTAAATAAATAAAGGCTTGCAAGTCATAAATAATGTATCAAGTTTCTTCTTTTATCTATCATTAGTTTTACCTTCACAGGTTCTCCGGCATGAAGAATTTAGTGAAGGCTGTGAGGCAGCATGCAATGGGTGAGTGATTTATTTCCTCATCATTAATGTTGCTTTATTAAAAATAAAAAAATTAAAAAGAGACTACCTATAAATGGACCAATGACAAAAACTTTTATTATTTAAAGGAATTATTAGATAATAATTATAAATTAATGTATAGGTACTCAAATATTTTGTATGCAAGTCAGCTAGACATGTATACTTTACAATTGATTGTAACAACTTTATATACCATGTTTTTATGCAAATAAACATCATTATTATTAGTATATCTCAGAAATGTATGAAACAAAGGTATTTCAGATTTTTTGTCTCAACTGTATTTATAAATTAATTACAACTACTGTCAGCATAATTATGAAATTAGGTATAATCTAATGTGATATCTTATTAAAATAAAGGAAGTATATCTAAACATAAAATTAAGGTCATTAAAACTTTTACTTTTAAATTCTTTGTTATACATAGGTATATCATTTTTTCAATAAACGTTACTCAAGTGGACATAAATAATTTTGGGAATTTGGTTGAAACTGTGTCTTTGTGCAAATATGTCTTTTTTTACTTTCGTGTATACATAGTATAGAGGAAGTCTTTTTTAAAATTAAAATAGTGTTTCTCATTATATTTTAAGACTAATAACTTAATAGCATAATTACAATCATGGGAATGTTTGCACAATAGTTACCTACTTTTTTTCTATTTTCACATAGATATACATATCTATGTATGTAAGTACTTATATCTTTCCCTGAATCTTGTTCATCACACAAATAAAAAATCGTCAATGTCTTACATTATTATTTATAGGGTTACATAGTTATAGGATCACTTTGTAGTCCGTCTGTCTCTCAAGGCCATTTATCTCGGGAAAGAGTGGAGGTATTGAGTAGAAATTAAAATCATATAGGTACTCAGGTCAACGGTCCCTTGAAGTTGTGAAAAAATCAAACTTCTCAGTTAACGCAAAAAAAAACGCTGCTGTTTATGCTGCAAAGTTTTATTTCAACACTCTCAAGGGAATCAAATTTCATAGGGTACTTCCTGTTGCGTGCTTCCTGAAGCGTCGGTGGCGTAGTGCGAAAGAGCGTCGTCTCCCATCCGGGAGGCACTGGTTAGATCCCCGCCACGTACCAATGTGTTTTCAAAGTTTGAAATCATATGTACGTTTAATCGACGCTTTTACGGTGAAGGAAAACATCGTGAGAAAATCTGCACACACCTATGAAGAAATTCTTAGGTTGTGTGTAAAGTTGACCAACCCGCACTTGGCCAGCGTGGTTGACTAAGGCCTAATCGCCCGTAATGTGGGGTAGGCTCGAGCCCCTCGGTGGGGACATTATATGAGCTGTTGATGATGATGATGACTTCCTGTTGACCTAGAACTATGAAATTTGGCAAGTAATATTGTCTTATACTACAAGTACAGGAAAAACTGAAAACTAGACAATTGTAATTAAATCATATAAAATATAGTCCTTATTTAAAGTACGTAATCAATCATCGAGGTATACGCTTATCTCGGAAACAAGTGGAGGTATCAAGATGAAATTAATGGCATTGCACTAACTACCCAGTACAATTTCTGATAGTCGGTATTAAGATTTTTATTATGTTAATAAGTAAGATATAGTTTCTATAATAAAATATATGAACTTTAGTAAGATTTTTTATAAATAATGTCTCGCACTTGACTGGATTTTTGCTTATGAAAATACATAATAAGAAAATGAAATAATGCTAAATAAATAATAATAATAAATAATGCTTATGATAAGATTCTGAAATAAGTTAAGGTAAAAAGTTTGCACAACATGTAAAACAAAAGTTTTCGTCTATAATTAACAACCCACATTAACAACATTTGATGTTATATATTGCAGACCCTACGCAAACAGATGGAGTAAGACCATGATAGGCTATGGGCCAGAGGACTCGCATTTCGTGGTGGAACTTACATACAATTATGGAATAACACATTATGAAAAGGGGAATGATTTTCTTGGTCTTACTATCCAGTCTAGCGAGAGCTTAAAGAGAGCAGCAGTGAACAACTGGCCAGTCAAGGAACAGAATGGAGTGAAGTACGTGGAAGCACCTGGTGGATACAAATTCTACATTATCGATAAGCCACAACCAGTAGACAGAGGTTAGTAATCAATACCATTTATTTTATTCACAATTACTACTGATAAAATCTTTCTGATAGTCCTCATACGCAAAGCATAATGGCAAATTATATTTCTCGGTCTTCTGTATAACCTGCCGAAGCGTATGTATGTGGTCTATCGTAATAAAACCTTTTCGGAATCCGGCTGTATTTCTTGTTCCACCTTGGTTGAAGCGATAATCATTTTTTTATATAAAAAAAATCCATTGATGCAGTTTTTGTTTTCATCAAAATCGGGCTTGCGACTCCTTTGA
Source organism: Elophila nymphaeata (assembly GCA_955850985.1). Lineage (NCBI taxonomy): Eukaryota > Metazoa > Arthropoda > Insecta > Lepidoptera > Crambidae > Elophila > Elophila nymphaeata. Next base: position 11,345,457 of record OY039070.1, read on the forward strand.
ACACTTTTCGATATTCCTTATTTATAGTTTAGGATTTGGCCCTGAAGGCCCACTTGAAAAATTCACCTGTATATTTCGATATTTATATTGTTTACTTTTAAATACTTTTTTAATGTTTTTGATACTTGTCAGTTGTAGTTTTTACGTTGTATAAATACAGTGGCTTACTGAGTGTTCTTGATGTTTGTCTGTAGCTTTTGCCACCAGGCAGCTCGTCTCCCTCGTTTACAGACAGCCAAAAAAGCTGATACGAGAGGATGGTCATCAACACAACTAGAGTTAGTGGGGATGAAAACCTGAGTATTCGATGTCGATGATGGCTATGCCCGTTGATTTTCGAGATTAACGTGGTTTCTTTTTTGTTGTACCAATATACCTACCTACATTTAAAAAGAAAAGGCTGGCGTTAAAATGTGCCAGTCATGTTAATTTATCAGAGTATTATACTGATAACAAACTCAATATTCTTAATTAAATATCTTTGATATTCCATTAAGTGTGCCGAAAGAAGTATTTTGTAGTAGATAATCATTGCATATCTTTTATTATATTATTCAATTCATCATAATTATATTAATAGTTCAATAAACAATCATATCTCTTCAGATAACTGTGATTTAAATAGATTAATATTTTGCAAAAATATTTTCGTTTTTTATACCACTAGCTAGATGACAAATAAGCTGACGGCTCACCTGGTGGTAAGTGCAATAGCAAGGAAAAATCACTTGGTATTGCAGGTGCGTTATCATCCTGAGGTCTAAGATGAAATGCTCTCCATGCCTGATAATTACAATAGCTACCTTTCTCTTCAATCCGAAACACAGCAAACTGTTTCACGGCTGAAATAAGAAAGGCGGTGGTACCCACTCAGACGACCCTATGTATCTTCCACCTTTTTTTGACGGGCAGGTCAAATGCATTCACGCAATGTCCCTGCGGGGTGGTGCCAACCGCAGGGGATATGTGGGACTCGAGGTAAAGGCGTTCCCTCCATACCCACTAAACATCCTCCCGGCCTGACCTTCAGTACGCTATTACGAGAGGGCTCGGGATCTGCGCACGTGAGCGCAACTACAGCGAGACCGTCCCAACGCTGCCATCTACTCGCATTCCTTGCACCAATTGTTGGCCAGCAGCCACTCCTCTACCGACGGCTGCTCGACCTGGCGCGTCCTCCTGACGAGGACACCGGGAGCAGCCATCGGACCGCACCCGGGGGACTTCGGGCGCGGTCGTGGCCCTGAAAAGGGCCGTCCGGAACTAGCCGTGGTGGGAAAACAAAAACAATTTGACGATGGCAGGTGACTTTGAATGCCAAGGGGACACACTTGACATCGAAAGCCACACACTCGCCAAGAAAGTTTCCCCACCACGTTACCAGGGTCCGGCACGAGGAGACTTCCGAATGTGGAACCCATGTATCTTCCACGTAGTAAACCTATTATTATGCACAACTGCCGCTCCCTTTCGCCTCGAACCCTGTAGAGACTAGACAGTAAATTGGAAATTTCTTTCTGGTTCTTGCTCTAAAACTTTGTATGTTATTTTATGTATGTATGAACAATAGGGCATATGATGTTGATTAACATACTATCACGATTTTGTTAAATGCGTTACAAGATAGCAACACACGTTGATTTACACGTGATATCATCATGCATGACTGTATGTACCTACGCACCAAGCTAGACGAGTACTATAAAACTAAACTACGGCTTATCTTCTGATTTAGATCTAAGATTTATTTGTGACTCAAAACTTATCTAAGCAATACAATTTCAGTGGAGCATGAACGTGAAGAAAACTATGTAACCTTCACAATAATTGAGGTCGTTGAATCTTGAGGTTTTAGTTTTTTCTTGTCTGACAGTTAAAATTTCTCACTCGAGTTAGTTGTTCACTGATTGAAGTTGCAATGAAATTAATTACATAATATAGATGTACCAACAGTTTAGTTTGAAGATCTATAGTAAAAATATAAGGAATAAGCATTTACCATTTTCTTAGCAATTAAAAATAAGATGCTATTCCTTCCTTAATTTCTGGCAACGCATCTGCAACTTATATGTTTTTTTGTAGTTTTGTAGATCAGTGTCGACTCTGATCTTTTATCATCGAATCATTCTTAGTAATTTTACAAGTCGTGATAATTTTAACTTGTATTTAGTAAGTGTAAAAAAATCTATTTCTATACACAATCCGCGTCGGACCAGAGTGGTAGTGTTTTAAGCCCTAATTTCTTCAAAATATTATAATGTAGATTCTATACTTTTCCATAATAATTTGAATAAATGAGGGCTTTAGGGTAGGTATTAGGCGACGATCTTTCGAACGTATAACAATTAGAATACTTATTTGATCTATATTAGTATTCTGTTTTGAATATTATAAATTATTGTTTTACACGTGTAGAGTCCGTTTCGTGATTTTCCAACAATTTAAGGTTTCTGTATCAAAATCTAATCAATCTTATCTAAATTGATAATTTTTCTTATCAGTTTAAGTGCTCTCGTCTGGGTGTATTGTCTTTTGTCACAATGTAATTGATTATTTCATCATATGACTGTATTCAAATGTACCTGCTGAGTGATAAGTGCATGCGGTATAATTGATCTTAGTTTTTGTGATCTTTTATTTCTTAAACATTTATTCAAAATTGTCTCTCAACAGGTTCGAATTATCACTGAGAACCTGTGCTGTTACTGTTAGCATTAAACTTTCGTCAAAAAAAGTACATTTTATTTTTTCTGGATTATTCCTTCTGATGAAAAGTTTGATAATAAAATAAATATCTCATCCTCAGATCCAGTAGTAAAGGTGTCCCTGGCGAGCTCTAACCTGGCAAGATCCATTGCATATTGGAATGATCTGCTGACATTGAAGGTCTTCGAGAAAAAAGAAAAGTCCGTGCTACTCGGGTTCCGCGATGACCAGGCTAAATTGGAGTTAGTGGATATTGGTTCGTACCTCATTTTTGCTATTATTTTCTTTACACTTATCACTTACTCTTTGTACGATTAATTTTAAGGTTACACTAGCTTTTGCCGCGACTTCGTCCTCGTGGAATAGTTACTTTGAGCAGCATTTAAATTTTTGGTACATATTTTTTTCTATTCATACACATACTTTCATTCCCTATTTCATCCCCACTTGTGTCGCAATTTTAAAAACGCTAGAATAAATACTGCCTAAATTCGAAGTTCAACCTTTTTTGAATTAATTGAATCGAATGAATTAAATCAAGCATGAATGTATTTGTTTTGAGCACTTTATTTGGAAGGACGATAGTGTGTGCTGGGTAGCGTTCGCAAAAGTGAAGTCTAAGGTTGATATTATACTATTTCGGGGTACTAAAGCCCATACAATAAATACTGTATAATCTAACATACCTACATACAGTATGTAAAAATACCTAAGACAAAGCCGAAGTCTACGTATTCTATACATCACAACAAGAAACACAAAAAAATATTGCTGGGAAACGATTTTAATTGTTTGGTGTTTAAAAAAACTCCAAAAAATATCGGGCAATGTATACAGCGCGCAAATCGCGCGATGTTTAGCAACTTGGAGACATGCGCGACGTTTGGTGATCGGTCGGCCGAGTTGAATAGCCCATATATCGAGTGGTTACATTGAGCGCTGACGTTTTAAAGCCATTTCTTGGTATGGAATACTTCTCGGTGAAATGCTTCGGCAAACCCCGGGTCGTCTCCAGTAAGGGCATGGGGGAAACCGGAGTAGTTTAGCAGGTATTCCCAGTACCGTGGTGATCAGGTGCTGGGCGACCCCTGCACAGGCCCACGTCTAGCCAACGGTCCGCTGGTCCACTAGCCAGCGGTTTAGGGTATCGTCCGTAAGCGGATTCCACTCCGATAAAAAAAGAATTGTATGAAATACTTAAAATTTTGATAATGTTTATTTGGACAAAAATGAAGAAATATTGTTTAAAAAATTTTTTCATAACAATCTTTAAAAAAAAATCCAAGTTTGACCTTTAATAACTTCATATCATAACTATTAATTTCCCAGGTAGAAGAAACAAAAGGCCCTAATGATGAGCAGAATACGTAGTTATCGGCTTTTTCATGGTCTTTTTACACCCGTTATTGTTATATCATTTTTGTTAGTAAATAACACTTAAAACCTATGTTAGTAAATTGCTTAATATGTATGATGATTAATGTGTGAGTGCGGGGGTGTGTTAGTGGTGTACCGAATGTCATGAGTGGATGTTAAGGTGCGTATGATTCTGTATTCCTTCTGATACGGAGGGAATAAATAAATTTGGAGGAAAGAGGATGAGGGAGTTAGGAGATAAATAAATAGTGGCTTTACTGCATCTAAATATTAAAATTACTCATAGATGGTATTAGCTTTAAGACTTTGTAAGTATTAAATATATAGAGGGTGTCCCAAAAATAGTGTAAAGCTAAAGCCCAGGGATAGAGTAGCCCTAGACAAACCCGAATAACTCCTATGTATGTTCTAAGATTTTTTGTAGTATCGAGTTAAAGTAAAGATTTTTTTAGTAATTTCTGACTTGCAAGAAATTTTTGTGAATGATGTGGTAAATAGACTGCGATGTCTTTTTGTAGAAAAGAAAATAATAAAACGTACTTAAATCATTAATAACTGTGTTTTATTACGTTGCCTGGAACCATTGAAAACTCAAGATTTTTAGTATACCATAATTAGAATGCCCAAGATTATGGACGTTGGTTTCACATTTAAGAATTTTGTACCTCGATAAAACCCTACCTCGTTTTGTAGGGTTTAAAATGAACAGTCTATTACAAAAAACCTTTTTGTTGTAGTTCTCCGGAGTTAGAGAAAATAACGAGGAAAGTAGGTACTTGAAATTAGGTGATAATCTCAAAATAAAAAAGGTTTTTTTTTTTTCAATTCTTCCTATTACGGGAAAGGCAAAGGCATCCAGCCGCTACAACCATATTGTCCTTAGTATTTATTTTCATTTCATAAATATATAAATTGGGTGTCACACATTTTAATGCATCTAGGTAGTGCTTAGCGAAGAATGGCGACTGACCACTACATGGTGACTGACGAGGTGGATATTTCGCTATAAAATTATCAGTCATACACATCATAAGACTTTTATTTCAATGATTCCTCTTTAATGATCTCCTCTACTTTGCTTTATCAATGGCAATTATCACCAGGTAAAAAGTTACCCTGAACTTTTAACATGTTGTCACTAAGACAACGTAGATTACAGCTTGGTATGTGTTTTCTATATAAATTATTAAACAATCAAGTGGATTGTCCGTCTCTCCTATCACAAATCAACTTAAAGATTCCTAGACTCCAATTCCATTCCAAGACTAAATAATTTTAAATAATAATAAATAAATAATAATATATAGTATAATAAAGAAAAGTAGTTTTTTCATTTTGTCAAAACAGTATCTGACTGTTTTAAGTAGCAGTTTTTATTAATTGATTTTTTTTTAGATAATTGTTAGTACTGTCATATTTATATAAATGTTGTGCATACCTATAATTTAAATGCATACAAAAAACCTCTAGTGTAAAGATCATAAATTGTAATTCTCGTATGTATTTAGTTGGTGTTAGGTATTAAACCCGTTTTTTTGGATGAAAATTGATGGGAGAGTTGGGCGCGCTCATTACTACCGATACTCAGCTTGGTGGTTCCAGAAAGCACCGCGCCCACTAATTTGGCGCTGATGGTCAAGCAATAGCGCGACACACACGCCACCATACGGAACAAAAAGGAAGCACTCACTCTGGACCGTGTCCTGGCGAATGGCGCGAATGCGAGTTCGCTAAGCAGTTTTTGTTTTGGAATATCCTACGCCGTGCGTGTGTTTTCTTATCAAAACTTTATTGTGTTACACCGTGTGTCAACCAAAGTCTAAATAGATACTAATCGGACCTGATTTAGCAATAGTGAAAGGAAAGCCGGCTGCTGTGGAGGAAAGGTGAGTCGTACTCAATTTCTTTCGTCGGTTTTCTATCCAAAGCGGGTCGTACCCTTTCTCATCTCCACGTCAATTACAGTCCATTCAGTCCACGAGCTAACATACTGGTCCTTAGGAGCCAAATTCTTTATTAAAATAACATTTTCAAACCATATTAGCACGTTGCTTAAATCTACGTACTTTACGTTACGTTGTTAATTTCGCAAGATGGCGGAAGAATTACAAATTAAAAGAAAATCTTTAAATATGAAAAAAGAATATTTATTTTTAAAAATGCAAAAGCTATACGACGCTTCGAAAAAGATTAGTAGTGATTTGAACATATTGCCAACTTTTTTATTACAATTGTCAGAAATTGAAAGTGTTCGTACGAAATTTGAGACAGCCATTTTTGATTTGTATGAAATAGAATTGCAATTAAAGTCTACAGCTAAATTGTCAACAAGTGAACTGGAATCCTTTGATGAAATGTATAATGCATGTCGTTTAATTGCTAATAAGCAGTCAAAACGGTCAACGGATTGCGAATCGGAAAAAAAAAGATTTGGTAGTACCGTCATTACCGAAGTTATCGCTTATTGAATTCGATGGAAATATCGAGAACTGGGTGACTTTTTATGACACCTTCGTATCTTTAGTACATAGTAGGAATTTCTCCGATATAGATAAATTCCATTATTTACTCTCTTGTTTAAAAGGTTCTGCTTTGAACATAGGAAAAAAGTTACCTATTACCGCTGCTAACTACTTATTAATTTGGCAAAATTTAGTTGATAAATATCAAGATAACAGAACTTTAGCGTGTAGATATTTTGACAAAATGTTAAATTTTGCGCCTTTAAATAAAGATACTTTAACAAATTTAACTTTATTCATTGAAACGTTCGATCATTCACTTAAAGCTATACAATCATTAGATATTAAAAAGTTAGATGATTTCCTATTTTGTCACATAGCATTGCGGCGACTCGACCCTCATACAAGAAAGCTATTTGAAGAAGGTCGAGATCAAAAATTGATACCTACATTTACGGAGTTAATAGATTTTGTTAATAAACAGATTAAAGTCCTAGAACATACCTTAACAAATACGTCTAATAATAATCCGTCTACTTCGTCAAAACCTACCAATAATTATTCCTACAAAAATAATAATAATAATTATAAATTTACGTCCTCTAAAACGGTTTTAAATGCCACCCGAGCGACTAACAATTACAATAATAATAATTATCGTAACTCGAACATGAACAACCCGGTTTGTGTTCACTGTCAACAAAATCATATGATTTATCGATGCGACCAATTTCGTAAATTGTCGATTGATGATAGAATGAATCGTATTCATTCTTTAAAACTATGCACTAATTGTCTGAAGCCAGGTCATAATTACCACAATTGTAAAAGTACCATGACTTGTGGTGTGTGTACGTTACCACACCATTATTTATTACATAAAGATAGCGAAACGGGATGCGCGGGTCAGGTGACGGCCGTGCCGAATAATAGTACCTCGTCCCCGCAACGCTCTCTTTCGCACGCACAGCAAGCGCTCGTTACCTCTCACTCCGTGAGTGAACCGATGCTTACGCAACATGCGCTTTGCGTAGGTGATATGGATAGTCGCGGGTACGGGGTAGTATTAGGGACTGCACTTACTCGTATTGTTGATATTGACGGTCAATATCAAGGCTGCCGTGCAGTCATAGATTCGGGAGCTCAGAGCTCTTTTATCACCACGGAATGTGCACAGAAATTAGGGTTGCCACGGAAAAAATGTCCTTTTAATATTAACGGTTTGGGTGGTGGTGCTATTAAGAATCACGGTATTGTTAGCTGTACTATAAAGCCCATGTATACGGACGGTCCTACGTTGGAGGCCGAGTTAGTGGTAGTTTCTAAGGTGGCATCCGACATGCCAAATATAACCTTTACTGAAAATGTAATAAGCCAATACAATTCCTTTTTGTTAGCGGATCCATTGTTTTTTAAGCGGTCACGAATTGACATTTTGTTAGGTAACGACATAGTACCGGAGCTCATAAAAGATAAGCCTTTATTAATTAATAGCAACATCCCAACTGTAATTGATACCGTGTTTGGTTACGTTGTCAGCGGAAAATTATATCCACTGAGTAATAATAATTTATCTCAGACTTTTCATTCATCGATTTCTAATAAAGAACCAAGTTTAGAAAAAACATTAAGTGCTTTTTGGGAGATTGAAGAAGTGCCGTGCACCTCTCCGTTAAGTCCTTTAGACCAATTGGCTGAAGATATATTTGTAAAAGGGCACAAACGGGAATCGAACGGGCAATATGTCGTGCCGTTACCTTTTGCGCCTGAGCACCCGCCGCTTGGAGATACGCGTGCTATCGCCGAGCGTAGGCTACGATACACGGAGCGTAAACTTACACGAACGCCGGAGCTACAAAAAATGTACGGTGATTTCATGCGCGAATATGAAGCTCTCGATCACATGGAACTGTATCAGGATAATAAACCTAGTTTATATATTATCCCGCACCACAGTATATTACGTCCGAGTAGTTCATCCACTCCAATGCGCGTAGTGTTTGACGCGTCGGCAAAAAGCAGTAACAATATTTCATTAAATGATATTCTTTTGGTCGGTCCGAAACTTTATCCGGACATAGCTGCAATAATTTTAAATTTTCGTCTTTTTAAGTATTGCCTAGTTAGTGATGTTTGTAAAATGTATAGAGCTATCAGTTTAAGAAAAGAGGATCGTCGCTATCAACATATTATGTACAGAGATTCGCCTAATGAGGGTATAAAATTATACGAATTGAAGACCGTAACGTACGGACTTAGTTGTTCGCCTTTTTTAGCGATTCGGACGTTAATACAGTTGGCAACGGACGAAGGGAAACGTTTTCCACTGGCCGCTCAAGTCCTGCGCGAGGGGGTCTATATGGACGATATTTTATATTCGTGTAATACTTTCGAACAGGCTTGCTCGACGCAAGACCAATTAATTAATATATTTAAAAGTGCGAATTTTACTTTAAAGAAGTGGATGAGTAATCGTGAGGAGTTGCTAACGAGAGTTCCAATTGAAAATAGGGAAGGTTCTATAACGTTTATGAAAGACGAGAACTATGGTTCTGTTAAAGTTTTAGGTCTTAAGTGGATTCCGACATCGGATTATTTCGTCTTTTCCGTGAATAAGACAGACTCGGTGTCGACTAAGCGATCTGTTCTAAAATTATTAGCTTCAATTTATGACCCCGTGGGTTTCATTGCGCCTTGCACGTTCGTAGCAAAAGAAATTATGCAAGATCTTTGGAAGTTAGGCATTGACTGGGACCAAAAGTTACCCGACGACTTAAAACTAACGTGGCAAAATTTTTTAAATGAGTTGCCTCTTTTAGAAGAATTACGCGTCGAACGTCACATGTTATTACCGGGACAGACCGAATGCGAGTTAGTAGGTTTTTGTGACGCTTCATCACGTGGTTACGCCGCTTGTGTTTATGTTATTAGTCGAGATCAAGATAAAGTTAAAGTTCGCTTGGTCACCGCTAAGTCTAAAGTTGCGCCAATAAAGCCGGTAACTATACCCCGGCTAGAATTAATGGGCGCTGTTTTATTAAGTAAATTAATTAAATTTGTTTGTAACTCATTTTCGCGTGTTAAAATATCAAAAATTATTGCCTTATCGGATTCGACAATCGTATTGTCTTGGCTTCAAACTGAGCCCTATAAGTTAAAAACCTTTGTTTGTCACCGTGTGACACAAATTCTAGAAGTTTTGCCACCACAACATTGGCGCCACGTTAACAGTGGAAATAATTTGGCGGACGTTTGTTCGCGCGGAGCGTCTCCGTCGCAAATGGTCAATGGTAGCCGGCAGTGGTTGATGGGTGCAGAGTGGATGTATGATAATTTTATTGAATGGCCTATTTCTCCTTTTATAATTGAACACAGTGATAATTTACCGGAGTTAAAATCGTCAGTTAATTTGTTAGTAGAAAATAATAATGTTATGGTAGAAACCAAACAAGAATTTTGTGAAAGAGTTTTTAAAAGGTTTTCATCGTTTTTCAAATTACAGAGATCCTTTGCGTGGTTATTAAGATTAAAAATTTATAAAAATAAAACTTATCTCAGGCCAACCTTTTTGACGACCTCAGAGTTAAATGAAGCATTAAACGTTTTGATAAAGTTAGTACAAAGCACTTATTATGAATCAGAAATGAAATTAATAATCTCTAATAAATATGTACCGTCGTTAAGAAAATTATCACCTTTTATTGATTCAGCTGGGTTTCTCAGGGTGGGGGGTCGTATTGGCCACTCTGAGCTTCCTTATAATGCTAAACATCCACGTCTGTTACCTAAAAATAGCTTATTTACAATATTATTAATAGAATATTTACATAAAAAATATTTACACGTCGGCCCGCGAACGTTACAAAGTATTCTAAATGAAAACTATTGGATAACGTCAGCTCGTAGCGTCATTAGATCCGTGTTATCTAAATGTAAATCATGTTTCAAACATAAACCGTCTTTTTTGCAACCCGAGATGGCACCGTTACCATCAACGCGCTTAATGCCCCATAAGGTTTTTACTCACGTGGGAGTAGATCTTGGTGGGCCATTTTATATTAAAGAAAGCTTAAGGCGTAATGCTAAGGTTTCCAAAGCTTACTTATCGTTATTTGTTTGCTTTTCTACAAAGGCCGTCCATTTGGATGTGTTGTCTTCGCTCTCAGCCGATTGCTTCCTAGCGTGCTTAGACAGATTTGTAGCACGCAGAGGCCTGTGCTCAGTTCTTTACTCGGATTGTGGCACTAACTTTGTTGCTGCTAGCAAACACCTTTCTGAGGTTCAAAAATTTTTGCGTGACAGTCAAGATGACATTTCCAATGGTTGTGCTAAAAGACAATTAGAGTGGAAATTTAATGTACCTAGTGCTCCACATATGGGTGGACTCTGGGAGGCTGGCATCAAGTCAGCCAAATATCATTTAGTACGTAGCGTAGGGGAGAAGTCCTTAACGTTTGAGGAGCTTTCTACGGTCTGTTGTAAGGCAGAAGCTATTTTGAACTCACGTCCCTTATGCCCGTTACCAGCTAGCGATAATCCCAACGAATTCAATGTGTTAACCGCCGGACATTTTCTTGTCGGTAAAAGTTTAATCTCATTACCCGAGTATGATATTAAAGAAGTAGACGCTAATTACCTGACACGTTGGCAGTATGTTCAAAAGTGCTCTCAGATATTTTGGAAACGTTGGAATCGTGAATATTTAAATACGTTACAGCAGCGAGCTAAATGGTTTACGTCTCAAAACAATTTGAAGGTTGGGGATTTAGTCCTCATTCAGACTGACAATGTCCCTTCCTGTAAGTGGCCTTTAGGAAAAATAGAACAAGTTCATGCTGGCCCTGACGGCGTAGTGCGCTGTGTAACACTGCGCACTGAAAAAAGTGTGTTACAAAGACCTGTTCATAAACTGAGTCCATTACCTTATACTAATTAAATTCTAAAACTTAAACATTTCATTTTAGATTAACGGTAGATTTAGTTAGTAGTTATAAAAAAGGCTCTTACTTAATTTTTTTTTATGTTTTCATTTTGTTTTTTATTCCATAAACAATTAACATAATATTTCTATTGACGTTTGTAGAAACCATCACTCTGGTTTCGGTGGGGGGTGTGTTAGGTATTAAACCCGTTTTTTTGGATGAAAATTGATGGGAGAGTTGGGCGCGCTCATTACTACCGATACTCAGCTTGGTGGTTCCAGAAAGCACCGCGCCCACTAATTTGGCGCTGATGGTCAAGCAATAGCGCGACACACACGCCACCATACGGAACAAAAAGGAAGCACTCACTCTGGACCGTGTCCTGGCGAATGGCGCGAATGCGAGTTCGCTAAGCAGTTTTTGTTTTGGAATATCCTACGCCGTGCGTGTGTTTTCTTATCAAAACTTTATTGTGTTACACCGTGTGTCAACCAAAGTCTAAATAGATACTAATCGGACCTGATTTAGCAATAGTGAAAGGAAAGCCGGCTGCTGTGGAGGAAAGGTGAGTCGTACTCAATTTCTTTCGTCGGTTTTCTATCCAAAGCGGGTCGTACCCTTTCTCATCTCCACGTCAATTACAGTCCATTCAGTCCACGAGCTAACAGTTGGTAAGCCTGTTCAAATAAATAAATAAAAAAATAAATTATTGTTCATCAACACTGATGCTTGTGCTTCAAAATGACACCAGTTTCACTGTCCTGTGACCTTTACAATATGTAACTTACCTAACTATTCCAGATTTATTATAGTACATACATTGTTTTAGTCACGCCATAAATTCTGTGCAAGAGCCACCTTCTGCTAATATCGCCATTGCAATTCTGTTAGTGAAAACAATTTCACTCTAATTAATGTTCACTTAGATTTGCGCGAGCACTACACATTGTAAATAAAACAACTTTTACGTATTTAACTCGCGTGTAATTAGACCTAATGACACCGTGAGCTCCGTTTGCCTAAATCGAAACACTCCAAATTAATAATTAAAGTGACGGTAGATTTAACTATTTCATAAAATATGACAACCTACATCTTTAGTCATCCCGTGACCACGAACGCTGCAAAGGGTTACGAAACGTCGGGCAGTAATAAAAAGATGTTAAATCTAATTACAGGCGAGCTAAATCCGTAAAAGTTGTTTTATTCACTCTTAGCTATTAGCCACTTGGGTGATAAATAAAAACAAATCAAGCTCAGCTCACGTATTTATTATTTTTTGATAAACTTAACGCACATCTAAATAATAATAATTATATATTTCCACACTAACTCCAGTTATCTAAACCGACTTGTATAACTCAATTATTAAATCTGTATGTAACAAATACCCCTCAGATAAAATTAATAAACAGTAATTCTCAGCAAAAAAGATTATTGAAAATTAATTAGTCTCTAACACAATAATTTGGTCAGGTGGTGAGAAAAAAACCTTTTACTGTCAAACCCCTTGTAGTCTAGCACTTTTAGCAAAAAACCTAAAGTGCTATAGTCTATTTTTTTAAGAAACTAGTACCACGGGGTCTCATTGTGAAGAAATATTTTTTTGTTCAACATAAATTTCAATAGAGGGCGTTACATGTGCCATAAGGGCATATACTATTTTTAATGTTATTGTAAACTAAAGAATACAGTAAAATATATAATGTAAAAAGTAAATCTATTATTTTAATAAAATTCTAAGTACATGTAAATGAAATATAGTGTGTAAAAAGCATATTTCATTTATATTAATAAAATCTGGTGGTGATAATTTGTACTACATGGTACCTAGTTGAACATGGTCAAAAGCATGACTTGGTAAGTGATTTTGTGTTACGACTAAAGAGATGGCGCTTTATTTACCTATCAATTCGTGTCAATCAGTGTCAATTTTGAAATAAAAACTGTGTATGCACAAATGAAATAGATACAGAAGGTCGGCACTAACTAATTTTGATATCGATGCGTACCTTTTTTTTCTGACGGTGGAAAATCCATTGACGGACCATACCGCACGCTGGCTAGGCGTACGGCGTGTGTGGGACTCACCTAGCGCGGAACAACGCTGGTCCTACCCACTAAAAACCACTGGTATCCTCCTAAGCCCTTCTGGAGGCGGTCGTTTTGGCCTAAAGTTGTACTATCGATCATTGATCAACAAGTGACCCTCTAAGTAATGGTTATCAGGTGGTTGTTGAGGATCCTTTCAATAACTTTGCATAGTACTGACTACTGATGTGATTGCTATTGGCCAATAGTTGGCTGAGTCTGAGAGGTCCTCTTTTATGGGTACAGACTGCACATTAGCCTTGCTCCAAGCTTCCGGAAAATGTTCAGAAGTGTATGAGAGCACGCATAGGTGCGCGAGTACGGGAGACAACTCCACTGCACATTTTTGTCCACTAGCTTTCCGGACGTCGAGTGACTGCAGTTCCGCACGAACTTCATGCTGCTTTATTTTAATATCCGGCATCATGGTGCCACAAATGAGGTAGTGACAATGGCTGTGTATTGCAATCATCGGCCTGGGAATTAGGAGTATTGCCAGCAGATCAGCGTTCTCCTGAGGCTTGTGAGCTCTAGACATCTCAAGGGTGGTAGCGACGGGTGGCAGAAATTGCTTTGCACGGTGGTATGTTGAGTACTGAATTAGTGGACTGTATTTGATTTTAATTTGAAAATGGGTTCTAACACACCATATAATAATCGCGCGCGATGTAGGCAGCTGACCTTCTGTATCTATTTCTCCTGTGATGTGTGTGTTATGAGTGAATTCTTGAAAATTGTTGAAAACGGATTGAAATATTTTTCATTATTTCCCGACTCTCTGACAAGTATGTCAAACACTCCCAAAACTATAAGTTACTAATTTCGAAGCTGGCTTTTAAGTATACTATGGCGTAGCTGCTAAAATCCCGATATTAGTTAAAAAATCCAGAGTTCAAATCCAACGATTTTTTTTTCATTTTGATATTATTTATGTGTGTTTATGTACTTTTTTAAATATATGTTTTGCAATTATGCATGTTCCCGATAATAACAAAAAACATTACGTACTTAATCAAAATTTACTTCCAAATTTTTTTATTTCCTTTTTATGTTTTTTATATTCTCAAACCGGACAACTTTTATAAAGTATCCACCTAATACAACAGTCAATCAAAACATAAAATTGTTTATCTAATTCTAAAACCTTCATCGTCTCATATACCGCGTGCCGCTGATGCCGCCGCGCCGTTCAAAGAAATCGGTTTACTGTGGAAAACCGGAAATTTTGTCGCCTCTGCATACGTTGGAGAAAGTAATGCCATAAAATAGTAATATTTCCTGTAAACCATATTGTATTAATATTTATAGATACCTACATATTTTTGCTACTTTAAGGTTTGATTATTATTAATAATATATCATAGAATGAAATTACCTAGAATAAAATAAAAGTGTAACTCTTTTTTTGTTCACAAATTATTAATAATTTTAATTTGGCTTGTTAGAATATTATGTAGATAAGTATAACGCCATCTATATCTACAATTACACAATACATTGTTTGTAAACAGCAATCGGCAGCGACCTCTATTGCCAACAAATGTAAGCAAGAGTTGCCCGAAGAGCTGCCCGAATTTTTACGGCCGTTTTCTTTGTATGAGATGAGGCATCTGTACTAGTATAGTATTATATTATCTGTGCTAGTACCGAACATTTTGGCTGCGTTGCTATTGGTCCATGTAATCAACATAATGTCCGTTTTACACAAACGCCACAAAAGACCGGACTTTTATCAAGCAGCAAATAACAAAAGTTATAAAATTGATGAAGTTCGAACTCTTGTTAGAAAGAGTAACTAATAGTACGAGAGCCCACGACCAAAACCATGTCTTATAGCAATACGGCAAAAACCCTATAAAATCGTTAGATTGTATGATTCTGAACCCGACTAGGTGTGTAGTAACGGTCGAAAGTGTAGCAACTGCGTGGGAGGCCATTTCTGCTGTGCCAAAAAAAAAGACAGTCGGTATTATAGCAATACGTCTGATAGTGAAAATGTACATAGATTTTATAATTGTATTACGAAAAAGTTTGTTTTCAGACATTTTGCGCGTAGCATATAGCCTGAGCGCATTTTTGAAAATGTCAACAAATTTAGCCGACCTGTATCATAGCAATACGGATAAATTTTTTTTTCAACTTTCCGTATTGCTGCCATGATTACCAAAAACCTGTTTTCAGACACTTTAAGTGTAGCATATACTCCCAACTTCAACTTCATCCCAGTTTCCTTTTGTGCGATTTATTTCAGTCCTTCAACTTCAATGTTACGGTTTCGGGTAAATTCTTTGTTA
This sequence comes from Elophila nymphaeata, assembly GCA_955850985.1. NCBI lineage: Eukaryota > Metazoa > Arthropoda > Insecta > Lepidoptera > Crambidae > Elophila > Elophila nymphaeata. The sequence continues at coordinate 11,361,309 of OY039070.1, forward strand.
ATTATCATCTAATAAATTCAGGGTCGCAACGTATTCATTGGTTTGTAACAGAAAATTCAAGATGCCTCAATACGATTTTTAAATGATATCTGAGTATCGAAAAGTTGTCTGATAGAGAAGGTGCTACACTTAATTTGTCTGATATAAATTTTTTGCACATGTGGACAACTTTTTTTATCATGTCCAACAATTTTCAGACATATTGCTATGATACCGATCGGTAAAATTTGTTAACATTTTCAAAACGGTCTCAAAATTTAATGCGTTCACATTTCCGTCTGAAAATTGTTTTGTTCGCATCAAATAACCAAAATTTAGTAATAAAAAAGATTTTCAGACGTATTGCTATGAGACATTTTTTTTGTCTCATTTTTAATTTTTTTAAGTGATTTTACGGGTTTGCGCTACACCACTAACGTCTGAAAAATATGTTTCCGGTATCTCAGAACTATCATTCAACTACAGTCTGCAAATCAGACATATTGCTATGATGCAGTTCGGTAAAATTCTTTGACAATTTTGAAAATTCGGTCAGATCAAACGCTACGCGGAAAATGTCTGATATTGGTATTTTCGAGTTCAGGATAATCGTATCTATCGATTTGATGCGGTTTTGGCCGTATTGCTATGAGACAAAAATTTTGGTCGTGGGCTCTCGTACTATAAAGTGGATAGTCAAAAGTGGTCGACATACATCAAACTAATTAATAATATTAATAATTAATAATGACTAGATACACAAAAAAATATATTAAGTGACGGTTTTCATATTTTTTTTTAGTTTACACCTAAGTAACAATTTAACATAAGTACCTAAAACCTTTTAACTACATAAATTATCTGTATGATCGGTACATTCAAAGAGGCTGCACGGCTGTGATTTAGAATAGCAGCGCACGAATTCGTATAAACCGATATTACTAGTAAATTGTAAAAAAATGTGATTCTAATGCATATTATGATTTAGTGAGAAAACACGTAGTTTTTGAAATTTAAGTCGTTGATGTTTTCATAATTTTAACACGAAACACTACCACCGCGGTCCAAATTGCGCAAATGTGCGCTATAGGCACCGATAGCGCGCACACGGAGTGAATCAAATTGAACGTATTCGTACCAACGAAAATATGTGACGTCATGAGTGACGTCATTAAGCAGTGCTAACGGTGCACATGAAAAAGAGGTAGTGCAGTGTGTGCGCAAATGTCAAACTCAAATTTGACGTTTAAGTGTGTGAATTATTAGAGCAAACATTTGAGTTTTGAATTAATAAAGACTCGTTATACCTACTTTATTTACTACAATAATTTTATTTTACTATTTTAATAACCCTGGAGTGCTATTGTAGTGTTTAAATAATAGTTTTTACATAACCTCTTATTGGACGTTTGATATTTTGACATTTACACACAAAGCGTGGATCAAATTGATTGCACGCAAAGAGTGCACATAGCACCGTATTCAATTCGGTCCAAGGCGTTTGCACAGTTGGTAACGTTCGCAGTGTTTGCGCATATTGGACCGCAGGGTACATTTGACATTGTTGGCATATAAAAATGACAACTGACCGTTCCTCAGACCGTTCAAAAACTTAATGACGTTCAGAAACATAACAAAATTACACTAATCATGCTGACATAAGGTACGTTTAAACTGAATAAAGTGCTTTGAAAATGATGTAACTTTAATAAAATATGATGTTGAAGTAAATAATAGTTTTAAATTTTATGATACAAGTAATAATTTTTAGCTATTAATGATTTTTAATCATAATTATAATTTTCCAAGTGTGTCTGAACGTGCATTTTGACGTCCGCCATTTTGTAATATTTAATTTAGGGTGCGTTCCAAAACGATTTCAATTTACTCAGGGTAGAGTAAATTGTAGCTCACTATTGGTCGTTATTAAGAAGCACTTTCACCATTGGTTAGTTTTGTTAAATTATAGTTAATTTACACCAATTTGAAGGCTTTCTTACGCTGTCTACTTGGCTTCACCTGGTTTTGGAACGCACTCTTAGTCACAAAACCGAATCTAAGAAGACCTTGTGGGGTCCTCAAGCTTGTAGGTCGAACGTTCCTAGGATATTACTGGGCGACCGAACATCTCCCCCGTGGGGAGTCTCTCGACCACCTAGCGTCCCTATATTTAACTCGACGAAAAGCTAATTATATTAGACATCGTTAAACAAGGAAGAGGTAACATTGAATTGAAATTTAAACACAAAAACAAACAAAAGACGAAAGCAATAATTATGACGGGACGGACCAGTCAGTGTTGCCAGGACCGAAACAAAAGGAAAAATACAGATTATTTGAAAATCGATTTCATTCTATAAATCGTTTACTTGAAATCAAAAAATCGTTAAAAGAGTTTGAGGACAATAAATCGAAATATATTAAGTTTCTATGATAATTTTATAGGTAAGTAACCTATTATGTATCTTTTGACAAACTATGTATTTTTTTTTAAATATAACTAAAAAAAATATGCGAAGACTCGTACGCTTTCTTTTAATAAATACATAAATATTCTGTAAAAACATTTAGTTTCGTTTTTAGATACCGGTATTATCCGAATAATTCGTTTTTAGAAACCGGTATTATCCGAATAATGATAGAAGACACAAACAAATCGACATTTTAATGTTGCCTACCTGCACAGCTTACCTGTGGGTGCGCTTTATTTACACTAAATATTTCATTTCATTTCGGAAATGACCTATCCAAGTCAATAGAAAACCACACAGGTCACTTAATCTATATTTATATAGGGGCACGGCAGTGCCCCCGCCAAGTTGAGCTACATTAAATAACACAAAGTCGCTCTTTCTGTCTGTACGCTTAGCTCTTTAATCTATGCAACGAATTTAATGCGGTTTTCATTAATAGATAAAGTTATACAAGAGGAAGGTAAATGTATAATTCGTTACGGTTTTGTGTGTATTGCTTTAAGTAAATTATGAAATGACTTGAAGAGGTCGGCAAACATTCAGAGCTTTAATCAAAAACACTACCTAATGGAAAACCTAAACTGGCTTATGCCACACTGTCTATAGTTCTTTAACCTGTGTATACTTATAAGAATAAATAAACAAAACAATTTATGGTGCAGTTGTCTTTTTTATAGGGCTACAAAAAAGTCCGCGATGGCAAAACGTCTTTATGCGTTTCGTGTACCATATTATAATAATTGACAAACATTGAGACATTCTTGATGTCCTTTAATGTAGACGCAAATTTAGCCGGTCCAAACGATTCGAAGTCATCGTAAATATAACCGCACCGAATCTGGTGACGTCATCCGAAGGGCAGGGGATTCGAAACGAGCAGGTGTGCGAGATTTCATAGGATTTCATTTAAATAATTCTAAAATTCGTTTCGTTCAAATCGTTCGGCTCGGCTAAATGTGCATCCACCTATTAAAATCTCTCATATTAAAAACACCACGTAACTGAAATACAACAAATCATAACACTCTAAAAACTGATAAGAAGATAATAGGACATATAAAATAAAATATCGATTATCGATGTTAATTCGATTTCTTATTTCCACTCGATTTTGAGTCTGATTTGATCTGGCAACATTAAGTTATGTCATGATATTAATTTAAGCATAGTAAAATAATTTTACTAATAAATACTACTTAATAATTTTACTAATAAATAGTCAATCGTTATTATTGAATTGACGCCGCCGTGGTGGAGTGGTCAGTAACGCTGCCTACACATCGGGCGGTCCGGGTTCGAGTCCTGGTAGTGGCAAATGTTAGTGTGATGAACACGATCATTTGTTCATGAGTCATGGTTGTTTATATATTTATTTAAGTTTATTTATAAAAATATCTAGATTATTAAGTATATTTGTTCATTAGCTAGTAACCATAACACAAGTTCTTAAAGATACTTAATTTGGGCTACATAATTGGCGTGAGCGTAGAAATATATTATATTATTGAATAATTATTATTGACTATTTATTTATCAAAATTAAACCCGGAGAAGTTACACTTTAGTATTTTGTGAGATGAAATCAAAAAATAAAACATTTTTTAAGACTATTTTACTTTAGGTACAATGTTGTGACAAAGTGGGCTCAAGAATGGGGATTCTCATTTTAATTATGAAGTTGAGATAACTCGATGATTTTTTATGGTAAATTGATTTTGAAGTAGGATTGAATTAAAATTGATGTTTCTCTTATTACCTATAAGTTTTTTAAACTTAATTATTCATAAGCGATTTTTTGTTCGTGGTGAGGGATTACTTTTCTTGTTGCACTGTGTTTATATCTGAGGAAAATGGTGATGACTTTGTTTGGCTAGCCATGTATTCAGCTCTGTGAGGAAAAAAAATCAAGGCTGTATATACCTATGTTTACAACCTCATAAAACACAAAAATGTCTTGAAAGTCAGAAACAACAAAAAAAATTATTAAAAATCATAACTCAAAAAGTGCAAAAAATCGTAGAACTTACATAAGTATAGGGGTTATTCGCTAGGGCTACTCTTAACTCTGGGTTTCAGCTTTACACTACTTTTTGGGACACCCTGTATAGTACGTCATTGAACTTAAATCACCTACTTAGTGTAGCTAATAAATAAGACAGCAAAGTTTGTTACACCATAGAAACTAATATCTTATTATTAAATATTCCTTTGGGTGTTGGCATCCCCAAAACATCAAAATGGCGTCGAGTGGCGGAGCCCCTCCGCGGGTACTATAAAGAATGCCATTAACAGGCAGACATAATATGTCTGCGTACTACACGCGCGATATAAACTAACAGACATATTATGTCTGCCTGCCACTTCAGGGGATATCATATAAACAATACATTGTCGTTTACATATGTCGGTATTTACAATTGTCATTTTATTGTCTGTTCAATAAGACAAAACATTGGTTGTGTCATCCATGCGCAATTAGATGTCGCGTGTATTTGCAGCTCAGCAGCGTGGGGCCAGATTAGCCGGTCGTTCTTTGCTATCTAGAAAAGACCATAAAAACGTGTTCATCGTAACACACTCACCGTTGGCCGGTCTTTCTTAATCGGCGCTCAGTCGTAGTCTAGCGCTTGCCGAGAGAGGTACTCGTGTACCTTTGTAATAATACGTAAAAAATCGTAATGGACGATGATGAACTCATGCTCTTTTTTTAAAGTCTGTAAAAAAGGCCATACTGCATATCCCATAAACACGGGAAATTTTGAATATGTAAAACAAGAGATTCTGTCGATCCCGCCATTTTTCGCAACTCTGCAACGAGTCCACGCACAGCTACCGGCGTACTGAATGAAGCAAAATCGCCGAGGGGCGTGGTCCCGTTGCTTGCTTACCGGGCGTTCTTTCCGTTTCACACCAGGAGTTGTGTGATGGGGAGTACATTTTGTATTGCATTCTTGCCTTCCGGTTTTATGGTCTTTGGTATTCTAGGTAGCAAAGAACGAACAGCTAGTGTGGGGGCACGCTAAGGGACTATAATAAAATAGGGGTCGCGTGTACTTAACTAGACATAGATGGCGACAGTTAAAGTATTTAAAAATATGAATCAATAGTTTACCATCCAAGCACATATGGACAACACATTATTATTTGATTTTATTTATACTAGAACGAGATTATGTAGGGAATAAATTATCATTATTATTAATGATTATTATTTTACCACCCAAGCACGCATTCTGAATAATGCGGATCATCCTAGGGTTGCCATCTGTCCTGCTTTAGCCGGATATGTTTGGCTTTTGTAGGTCGAGTCCGGCTAAATAGGTATTTATATGTCCGGCCTGTACGGCTTTTGTTAGGCTTTTTGTTAGTGTAATGCGGTGCCTACTTTTAGGGCAAAATGTCCGGCCTAATACAGCGCAGAGTCACGCTTTTATAATTTAGAAGAAGCATGCTGTGCAAAGCCACAGATGTGTAATGTGCAAAGCCACCGAGTAGTCGTTTAGAAAGATTCATCAAGTCACGGGAGTTAAATGTTAAAATTACTTTGTAGATGAAAGTCAAATCCAAACGGCATGAACAAAATGGCAGCGCGCACGTCAAATAATGACTTAATTATTGTAATTTTGGTAGGGATATCCTATTTAAAATAAATTATTACAGCCTATTTTACTCCCTGATAATGTAGCTTTCTTTTGGTGAAATAATTTTTAAACCGCTTTACTGGTTTATGCGTGAAGGCGTAACAAACAAACAAAGTCACTTTCGAATTTATAATATTAATTAGGATTTTAATACACAGGTGAGCCGCTGGATCGGGCGAAGGCGTACGGCCGCATCGCGTTTTCGTGCCCATTCGACCAGCAACCGATCATCGACAAGAAGATCCAAGAAGCCAACGAGACGATACTCACTCCACTTATTTCGCTGGACACCCCCGGGAAAGCAACAGTCCGCGTCATAATACTCGCAGACCCCGACGGCCATGAGATTTGCTTTGTCGACGACGAAAGTTTCCGCCAACTGTCCCAAGTTGACCCCAACAGTGACGCGGACCTCGACAAATTTATCAAGTCCGACAAATCCCGGGCTTAAATGAGCCGCGCTTAAAATCGCGTTGATTACGATCATAATAAAAAAACAAAATCGTTAATGTTTTCATGTTTTGACATCTGACAGCTGTCAAGCTGTTGTCAAAATGTATGAAAACTGAAGCGTTTTAGATTTGGTTATTGTGTTGTAAATAAAATAGCACTATACCAGCTTACTATTCCAGTTGTTCAAAGTTTGTGATAAATATTAATTTTATTACGGTGTTTGTGTACTATTAATATTCCTTATTAGTTATTACTAATTAGAATGCAATATTTTGAAATGTATGCAATATATGATATTGTATTTATTGATATCTCGTTAAAGAATTCGCTTGGAGAATTTACATAATTTTATCGTAACTTAAGTACCTAAGGCAAATACATATTTTTAAACAATATTTTTTTTTATTGTTGCTGTATTTACCATAGATTTATTTTTACTGACGTTTATAGATTGACAATGAATCTACTATGCAGAGACCAAAAAAATACACCGAGGTGTGCGTAATGCGCATGTGGGCATGAAAAATAGTACTGCAGTCTGACAGTTGCTGTCTTTTCTACGTGACTGACAGGCCTCCTTAGACCCCCTGCGTGTACGTGAAATGGTCTCGTCTATCTATCTCGCTCTAATATACGCGTTAGTATGCTCTTTCTCTTTAACATTGCCGATCTACAGTTTCCTATATCTATGGTATTTACCGTAATGTCATTTCTTTGATATGTCCACTCTGAGAGATGTCAGCTGATATTTGTATTTAACAAACAGTGAACGCATTATATGCCTTCATTCAACAAAGAACTTACTGTGAGATTCTGGTTTCATACCCACGCGTTTCAACGGCTGCGATCTGCTGCGACGAACAGCACTCGCTTCTAAGTACTTATATTAATCTATGCTCGCTTCTTAGTAGTTTGCTCATATAATGCGGCGATGGGTCAGTAGTAGGTACTAACCATTGATAATACAAATGATACAACTTTGTATAGCATTAAAAAATCAAAATCAAATCAAATCAAATTGTTTATTGCTCCATAATGTAACATACAGATAGTAAAAATATTTTAGTAGGTTTAAGGTAACAATTATGGGCCTTGTGAGGCATTAATAATATAATATAATATATTTTCACACTCACACCAATTACCTAGCCCGAAGTAAGTATCATTAAGAACTTGTGTTACGGATACTAGATAACGGACATTATTTTTTAAATACATAATAATTTTAGATATTTTTATAAATAAACTTAAATAAATATATAAACAACCATGAATCGCAAACAAACATTCGTGTTCATCACACAAACATTTGTCACTACCAGGATTCGAACCCGGACCGCTTGATGTGTAGGCCGCTATACTGACCACTCCACCCACGCGGCGTCGCATTGCAAACATTTTATAAATACAGTACAAAATAATCAATACAATACAAAATTACACCATGTTTTGCCCGTAGTACGGTTTTGTTGTCCGGTCAACCGGACTAAGGAAAACATATATTTTCCATTGAGCAGTTGACCGGACTACGGGCAGATTTTTTTTCCCCATAGTGCAGTTGACTAGATCACAGAAGATCGAGTTTAAACCTTTTATTGGTTGAATTTCCAAACTTAAGTATCTATCAGGCTATAATAACTATGTACCTAGTTTAGTTTCTTTGTTCAATACCTACTTTGAGGTTTATAGACATCGATCCATAATTAGGTTCACTAGTAGGCATTGATGGTAGGCACTATCAGTACAATAATATCCATGTATGGATACACCAATATTCATGATGGTACTACTGATGCTAAGTAGTGTTCATTAGACTAGTAGTTACATTTGATGGTGCTAATAATACAAAGTTGTAACATTTGTACAATGGGACGGTAGGTACTTTTTACGTACTGAACGCATCAATGATGCGTTATTTTTCTGTAAGATAATTCTTTCGCTTTGGTTTCCAGTGTAACAGGTGTACGTCGTTTGTTAAGAACAATCTGATTATTAATTAATTTAGTGTTTTCCTTAAGAAATACAACAGTTCTACCACAATATATCGTTCTATACTGGGTGTAAAAGACATGAACAGTCAAACGAAAACCACGTATTCTATACATCAAAAAAAGGCATATTTCAAAAAAAATATTGCTGGGAAATGATTTTTATTTTTTGGTGTTACAAAAAATTGCAAATTGTACCGCGCAATGTAAAGGGCTCAACTCGCACGCAACTCGCAAAACCGCGATAATTTTGCTTGACGGCGGCCCCGTTCGTTAGTGTGCGTGCGCATCGAGTGAACTACATTGAACGCTAACGTTTTGAAGCCATTTTTTGTTATGATATACTAAAAAAATGATAATGTTTCTTTGGACAATAATTAAGAAATAACGTATAGAATACGTTTTCATAAAAAAATTAAAAAAAAAATTATGACTTTGACCTTCAATAAAATCGTAACTATCAATTTCCCAGGTATAGTCTAAAGGAAGAAAAATGTTATGACGGTGAGCAGAATACATGGTTCTCGTTTGACTGCTCATGTCTTTTACACCCTGTATATTGTGGTGCTATTAACCCATCGCCTATAATGCTACATAGGTATTGGTGCATATCAGTGGCGTAGCGTGGACATCGGCCGCCCGGGGCGGAAGATAATTTTGCCGCCCTCTTATTTAGGTATTTCAATTTAATGTATACTATGCATTACACACTAAGAAGTTCAAAAAGTATAGATGCGTTGCACTCGCTCGAAAATGGCAACGAAAAAGTCGGGCAATTGCCGGATTTACATTCAGTTTGGAACTAATGAAAAAAGTATCGGAAACACTCGCATTTTGGCTGGTCGACTGCATTTCATTGCAACGCTTTAAGTAGGTAATCGCTCGAAAAAATGCCTTCCTGTGTTGTAAAAAGTGTACAAATTAGGTACATTATCACTGTTAGAGACATGAAAAGGTGTCAATTTGACAAATATATTTTTGTTATCAAAACAATTTCATATGGAACATTTTTTTTGGGTTTACAAACGCGTTAATATATTTAACACTAGAAACCCCTCCGCCGGTCCGAAAAAAGGGCAGGTTGATTTTTTTCAGTGTATTTTTCCAGTCTCAAAAATATTTACGCGTTTGTAAACGCAAAAAATTATTCCACACTATAAGGTAGTGCCATCCTACTGGACGTCAAATATTTGCAAAAATATTTCGTTCGGATCTTAGAAGTGCAAATTACAATGATTTGATGAAAAAATGTTTACCATAAAAACATAAGCACCAAGCACTGACAAATTTCGACGGCTAAAGCAGTGCCCTGGTAGCGTAAGTAGTGGTTAACGCAGCCGCCCGGATTGCGGAGGATGCTGGGTTCGATTCCCGCCTGGGACAGGTCGACTTTTTCAGTGTATTTTTTCTTGTCTTAAAAACAGTTTCAATTTCATTTTGTTATTAAATTTGACTGTCATAGACAAAAAGTGCGCGTATGTATATCCTCTGTTATCGGCATCGGTGCGCGCTCTAGCAACAATCAATACGTAACTCATGGGTTATATAAATTAATCTCTTTCTAATAACGGGTTTGCCTGATCATTAAGTGATCTATGCATAAAACTTTATTTGAATGGACAAAGCCATTATCGCTGATTATTAGTCATAAACAATTAAAGCACAAAATCTAAGCACAAAATATTCCTCGTGAACACAAAATAAACTTCGGGGAATCGCCGCAAGTCAGAATAGACGGTGTTGCCAGCAGTTGCTACAAAATATCGATCAAAGAAAGGGAATTCGCCACAGAATAACTAATGAAAAATTCTATACTCTTTTAAATTGGTCCGAATTTGTAGTTGCAATAAAAAAAATATTTTTTTAATTATTGCGAAATTTTGCCGCCCCCTCAAATGTGCCGCCCGGGGCGGGCCGCCCCCCCTGCCCCCCCTACGCTACGCCACTGGTGCATATAGGTGTTGGAAGGAGAATTTGTAACTTAGTTTTTCCAATTTACGAGAATATACATAGCACGCTAACCGCAAGATTGCGCGCACTTGACCGAACGGCGCCGCTCAATGGTTGCGGCGCGCCAATGAAACGCAACTACTATATAGCCCTATAATTCTCAGAATGCTATTTAAATGAAACCAGCTTTGGAATGTCTTATCAAATACATACTAATTAGGAACCTCTCCATCTGTTCTTTTTGCACCTTACTGTTAGGTTAAATGGGGTTAATGTAGGTACTCTTAATTGTTTTTCGTACCTTGTCCTGGGGTGGTAATCTTACAGAAGACTGCAAATCTACTGCATGGTATTATCTGTTATAGTAGCAAATAATAGGTAAGCTAGTAGCAGTGATAACTTACACAATTGACAGGCAAATTTGATATCAAGAGGTATTGCTATCTTTTGTAGGTACGTGAGGACGTTTAATACACGGAATCAAATATTTGCTCATAGTTTTCATTCTTGTCTTTTACACTGTGACCGGCATTAGACTAAAAATGTTAACAGTTATTGTTAATTATGAATTCACAGACCCTTGGTGAAGATCTTTCTGTTTGAATCTTTTTCAGTACCTACCTAGTTGTTGCGTGAAAGAGTAACAAACACACATCCATACATCCATACAAACTTTCGCGTTTATAATATTACTAGGATTAGGTACGTGGAAAAGTATATACCTACCTAAAAGACAGTAATAATATCTAATTTAACTAATAGCCGCGCTACAGCCATATTTCAGACGTTGTCTCCCAGTTTAACTCTACGACATAAAAAAGACAAAGCTCTTAAAATTGTGCTCACTCACGAAACCGTCTAAAAATAGACTGTCGAAACAATCAGTGCCAGGTGAGGCTAATGACTTGATGGTAGATATCGATCAAACAGTCTAGAGACTCCTGAAACTGTTGGTTCGCGTGACGGTTTGCAACCAATGGGACTGCTTAAGCACCAACTGACGACAGTGTCATGATTACCTATAGCTCAGTACAACGCTTGCTTACATTGATTATACAGGCTTCAATCATGCGATTAATAACTCATGTTAAAGGTTGGAAACCAATTGGAGAAATTTGAAACTTTTGGGTAGTCTGTACCCATAGTGTAAGTTTTTTAGTATACAAAACGCAACGATTGTAGTTGCGTTAAGAGCTCTATTTGTATGGGAAACATGATTAACGCTTATTACCGCTAGGGGCGCTGTTCACGTTTCCTATACAAATTGAGCTCATAACGCAATTAAAGTAGTCGCGTTTTTTATACTAAAAACTTGCACTACGGGAACTGATCTTCTGTCGTCCGAATATGGTAAAAGCGGCAGCACCTACGCATGCTAACATAGTCGTATCTATAGGTACGATACCACAAATACAGTGTTATCCACCGAGCCATAACCAATTGGTTATGTGCTTCGGTGTGTGGAAAAATAGGTGCAATAATAATGTGACAGGAAATGTGTCTCAGGGCTATTTTCATAATTAATTATTTGAAGATAAAGAAAACAACGCTTATGAAATGAACGGAACAAGAGAGTTTTGTTTTTAAACAATTCTTATTTTAACAATTAGGCAAATGTAGTATGTTTATACTTAAGTAGGTATACATCCAACATTGATACTTATTAAAATTTTATAAAAATTATTATCTTGTTTTATTTAACGAGTCTTTTTTAATTTATCTTGTTTGTGTCATTTTATGTTCACCTATGTGATCATAATTCGTAATAGTAAGGTAAATTTTGAGATGACTAGTATCCGTTACAAAATAAGGCGAAAGCAGAAGGAAATCCCTTGTGTGAAGGTACTTCTATGTGTTAGTCGGTTGCCCCACCATGTTCCGTCAGCTATTGTCCGTACGGTATACATTAAAATTAATATTTTATGTATACAACTCCGTATCGACAATACCTATCTAGTCTAGTCCAACTCATTATTAAGTCTACCACTTCCCGCTATCAGATGCTGAACGGTCCACAGGGTACCACTACTAACAACACTAGCATTCGAAATCAGAGTACAAACGTGCATTTAAACCGCTAGTGTGGAAAGAGTTTTTAAAATTAGAACTTTTCTATTCAATGATTTTCTAGACCGCCAGTCATAATCTAAACCGCCAGTCCACTGAAAAATAATGCATTAATATATACCTATCAGTGCGCTAACCTCATTAGAATATTGGTCTAAAATTCTAAATGATGAAAAAAAAAGTTGCATTTTCATCATACTTAGGTTTTTTATAAAAGTTGTAAAATGAGCGATCTCAGCAGCGGTGAAGATATAAATTTTAACACCTGAAGAGGTAGTGCAAGCGGTAGGTAAGTACATAAATCCGAATTGAGTTCAATGCATGGGCGAAAACATTTTCGGAGACTTTAATGCTATCATACTTTATTAAACTATCTGAAACAAGGGAATCAATTTAACTTCTAATATTCATAATGACAGTAATTAAACTTTTTAAAATAAATAACACTAATTTAATACATTATTTAAGCTGTTTTTTGCACCTAGCATTTTCCTCGCTGTAGTGAGGTGAAAATTTGGTGAAAATTGTGTGTTTCGCTCGGCAGCAAAGTGATTCTACGTCTCGTACCTTTGAAACCTTCGCTACGCTCAGGAATCTATATTTGAACCTCTCGCTTCGCTCGTGATTAAATCCTAGAATCCTTCGCTTGCTCAGGTTTCAATACTAATAATCGCTCCAAAAAACAACTTTGCAGTCTCGTAGGTATAACAATGACGATTATTATTACCTTCTGGTCTATTCATAGTTTGTGTGCTCTTAAACATACTACAGATTATGGGCGAGTAATGATTATATGGCTAACTTGTTACATGCTGCAAATTGCTTCCGCCACGCTCGGCGCGCACCAAGTAACGGATCAACACTAGGATGCAAAATTAATGTGACAATTTACATTTTAACAATCAATCATCTGTTTTGCTGTCCGACCTTCTTGGAGTAATAATCAGTTACGCTTTTTTTAAACAATCTAAAAAAAAATTAACAATGCTATTGGTACTAATATTGGCACAGCTCCGCTCCAATGAACAGGCAGCCTTAGTGTTACAATGTAAGTCAATAGGTTGCTTACCATCAAGAGGGCCTAATGCTTGAATGTATGAAAGGGTTACCTACTTACCTTCCAAATGATCTCATGAAAAAGTTACATAAACATTGGTTCAGTAGATTTTTAGAATCGTGAAAATACGCAGTCACAATGTAAATTTTTCCAACTTTTCCAAATTTATATGTCGAGATCTTTGAAAGTTCTTCTTTTTATTGAAAATTTTTATATAGGTATAGATCAATCTCGAAATAGTTTCCTCAATATTATACTACCTACTAAGTATCACTGAAAAGCAAACAATAAATTATTTTTAAATAAAAAAGCGACTTGTTTTTGAAGGTCGACGCTCTATCGACATTAAGTGATAAAATTCCAAATATTGAGGTTGGCATCGACCTCAAAAATCTATACTTGGAATTTAGATTTTCATTTTCATTTCTCCATTTTTAGATTTGAAGGCGGTTTTTCTCTGGGTGAATGTGAGCCTATTTAGGTACTACGTATCTTTTCATAACGCATTATACATTACATGAAATGTCTAATTGAAGAACCCATAATACCTACGTACTAAATTATTAGGGAATTTCGCTAAGATTCTATCTTTTCAAATTAGTTAAAAAGTGTACCAACAGAGAACTTCATTATCAAAGTTTCATTTCACGCGTATTAGCTATAATATGATCTGTCACGCGATACTAGTGTAAAATGAGGTATAATCGTGCTAGAACTATTTACATAATAGTATTTAATTTGAAATGGCGAAGGAGATTGTTTTTAATAGTCCGTAAGGAGTTTCATAACTCTGTCAATTCTCCTCCGGTTCAAACGCCCTGTAGAGAGTAACCGGCTGAGAGCGGGAATTCCCATATTTAAAATAAAAACATCATGTAACTTAATGACCAAACATCGGTTTGGCTCATTATGATCTTCTTCTTCTTCACAACGGGCGGACTCCGCAAATCGACGACTGTTGCTCCTGTTTTGCGTCGGAGGGTGTGGGACTGATTCACTCCAGCCATCCTAATTCCTCCAGGAAGTCACCCAGCGCCTTGACGTCACCAAATGCCTCCCGGAGGCTACCCGGGGATCCCAGGTATTTTGCCCGGTAGCATGCCACTCTACTGCATTCCAACAGAACGTGGGCGGCTGTCTCTTCTGTCACCATGTAGGCTCTGCATAGTGGACTGTCCGTGATACCTAGGTTGAAATGGTGTCTGTTAAAACTGCTATGTCCAGTCAGGGCCCCCGTAATTAGTCGGAGTCGGGATCTACTTAGCTGTAATAGAGCTTTGGATAGACGAGGCTAGGTGTTGGGTAGGGCGAGTCTCGCCTGTTTACAGTCCTATAAATTGCTCCAGTATCGCTCATGTAAAAGTTTGGTCCGTTGACTCATTCTACCTTTGAACCAGCTCGGAGGAAGGGGAATGATTGGTTCGGAGCTAACCGGTAGTTCATCTGCAGCATCGTTTCTACGTGCACCACTGCGCCATTTGATCCAATGCAGGGTGATAGAGTTCGTTGTTCCTACCATGTTTAGTCCCAAATGGCATTCGTGAATGAGGCTCATTATGATACAGTGATTTTTCTTAAAATAGGTATTTGTTTAACAAGTGAGTAAAGTTATTTTTTCTGCATATGCCGATATTAAATCACGAACCAGCGAAGTACCTAACTAGTGATTCATAAATAGACTACCTGAGCGCAGTGACTGATTTTGCACGAGCCAAAAAAATTGCTCTCGTGTGAAAGAAACATACAAGTTTTGATGTGATAAAAACATGATAATAGTTAAATACAAGTTTATTACGCAAAAATTTAGTATTGAAAATAAAAGTAAAATTACTGCCGTTGTGAAGATTGCACGTCTTGTTTGGAGGTCGCAGCAAAAACCGTTTTTGCTTCGTGATTTTACAAAGCAAAATAGCTGTTTTGGTGCTGGAGATATTTTCAGTAAGTTCACTCGTATTCTTCTCAGCAAACGCTTTCATTTGATACCCATTGGTAGTGTACTAAACAACTTAGGGCAAAAGTGTTTCAGACACTTTTTTAAAAAATTTCTTCTTCCTACGGGAAGACAAAGGCATCTAACCCATATAGAAAATTTGACCCTGCCAGATATTTTGCAAAAAGCCACTAAGATAACAAATGGTTTGTTGCCAGAAAAATAAAAAAAAAGCATATAAGTAAAACATGTTATGAATATTTCATATAATGAAAGAATTTAAATATCACACTCTTTCGGAAATCGTAATATTAGCCTATTTTTGTTTTATTCGAATGTATGTATGTATGAATGTACGAGTGCAGATAAAGTTCTGTACCTATGTAACATCACTAAAACACTCGCGTGATATCATTAAAAAAACTCGACAGAGCTCGTTTTTTAAACTCGTTCGTGTTTATGTGATAGTTACATAATTAAGCTACTATTGAAATATTTTAAAGTATTCTAATATTACCCAATACTACGGCTACTTTCAGTGTTTATTTTCTAGTTTTTCGTGTTAATCAAAAGCTGTTTGGAAGAGGTCGCTCATGTAGCAACAAGACCGCCCGTTGCAAAATATAACAATGATTTTTGTTTTCTTATTGTTTCTAAGTAATTAATGGTGTGTATAAACACTCTATTCTATTCTAAATATCAAGTATGAAATTTCAATCAAAGCCTGAAAAAATGTAGAGCGAATGTAGAGCTTTTCACTTTCCCTTTGAAACCTTATTCCGTTGATACAGAATTGAATATTGTATAACAAAATGTAGAGCTGAATGTGCACTTGACTAAACGAAACGAATTTATTTAGATTAGATACCTATTTATTTGTTGCGGTAAATTAAAATACTTAGTGGATTATTAATTTCACTGAATCAGCAAATGCTATGATGGTATATAAAATCAGTACCATTGTTTATAAAATAATACCGCAATAATAATACTTACTCTATATTGCACTTTAAAATAACAACAAAACTCATGGTTTAATACAAAGTTTGCAATGGCGGAACTATCTCTAAAGATCTAAGTTTACTGTAGATTTAAATTATATATTAATTGTTAATAAGTAATTATATATTAATTAAATTCAAAGTGTATGTAAAGGTAGATAAGTATATAATGTTTTCCTTGCTTAAGATAGGATATAATCATAGATAATTTTTCAGTTATGTATCGAATATAAATATAACATGTATATTCTAATCCGTTTCCAATCTCGGCGTTCATCGAGCCTGCGAATAATATGCTGCACGGTCGGTAGGTATCACGTCGATAATAGATCCACGACCTATCATAAATTTCATTGCAATCGAGGATCCGGCTGATCAATTTGGTGAGGTGTGGGGTGGAGGGCGCGGGGAACAGAGTTAGGGCGCCTGCGCGGACCCGGGAACACCAAATATACGGGTGCAGAAGGGAAGCTCTATGGAAAACGTACATAGAGAGACACGTAACATCGATATAGCAATGGACGCAGCCTCTCGCTAATCGTAATCAAAGCCAGCCAGCGTAATCACAACGATAAAGCTGTTCGGCAGACGTAGGTATTTTTAACCAGTCCCATGGAGAATGAGCCCTTCTGTGACAGCGAATTAGTTGTGGTGAGAGGGCGGGCGCGGCCGGCGGCGCGGCGGCAGTGCGCGAGTCGCCGTCGCCTGCCGCGCCGCCGCGATGGCCGCGCCGAGCCGCGACCGCTGACCGCAGCGACCGACCGCGCCCGACCCGCGCCATTCGCGCCGTCGCGCACCCACTCTCGCCGCTCGCCCCACACCTCGCCGCGCCGCCGCTAGGTAAAGTATCCGGCGATCTCGCGGCCGCCACGCGCGCTAGTAGACAAGGCTCGCCGCGACCGCGTGCTGGCCCGCGCCTTGTCCTGCGGAGTGGCGCCGCGCGCCGGCCCCGCGCCCCTCGCCGCCCCTCCGCCCGTTCATGACGATACATAGGTAAAGTTAATACGACAACAGTCACCGTAAACCGGACTCTATCTCTTCGTCGCCACCTTCGGAAAGACTGGACTCTCTAGTTCGGTTGACTGGGCAACTCGTCACCGACGGTCGTGAGTTGCGCATCCGACTGCTCCGATGCTCCATCGGTTAGTCTTCAATTTAACTTTTCTTAGATTTTCTACATCGTAAGCGCTTGATTTATTAGAGAAAGTGAGCGAGAGCTTTCTTGAGTGAGCTAAGTAGAGCCTAAGTCAGTGCAATGTTACATAATGTATCATCTCCGTTGTCGATCGACCCTCTCCGAGTCGTCAGTGTTACGACACGGGATGCTCCGTTATGTGACAACGTTTAATCCTTTTATTTTCATATTATTCGCTTCGCAAGCTTTGCGTGAGCCTTTAATTATTTATCGGTCTCGGTTTGCCGGTTGATTATCACGTATCCGAACTGCTTTGTGAGTTGACGGAGGACAGGGACGGAACATTATTGGCATTATAAATTTGAGCCTATGTCGGTGGTTACGTACTGTGTGTTCCGAAGATAAAGAGTTTGTGATATCTGGTGTAGATGGTAGCCGAAGTCGAGGGGGAGGCGCGGAGGCCGAGTTAGCGGCCGCGGTGTTAGTACAGGGTATCGGGCAGACAGCGCACAGCATGTGCGGCGAGGCCCATGGGATCAGAGGTGCCCCTAATCAGGCGCCTGTCGCTTTGCGGAGCCGCGCCACCCCTCAGAAATGAGGTACATGCACACTTTATTCATACCCTATGTGTTAACCCTTAACATCGATGTTGTGAAATCTTCCTATAGGTCTCATGACTTGCTGTAACTTTTTTGGAAGAGCAGAACATTTTCATATTTCAATTTTGAAAAAAATCTCCAATGCTTTCCCTTTAGAATTCTTTATGTACGTACTTATCGTGTTTGTTTTTTTATTAGATACATGTTAAAGATTTGGATGTTTATATCATAGTTGTGAAAAAAGGTAATTTTTATTAATCTCTTAAATTGCTTTCATGTTTTATGTACGTAATATAGTTTTTATTGTTGTGATTGTTTTCTAAATTATTTTATAAATCCTTAGTTAATATAATATCATTATACCCTTTTTCAAAGTCTTTAGGAGAAGTGTGTTTAGTATTCGAAACATAATGAACAAGAGTTACCTATTTACAATTGATATGTTTTCACGGTGTTTTCATTATTCAAATAATAAGTATGATAAAAAAGAGCAAATAAGTTGTCATTCCGTCACTGGTAGGGTTGCCAACTTTTTTTTACAAGAATTAAAAAGGACATAAAGTACCTATATTTAGGCCTGAGAAGGAAAATAAACATTATTATAAGAGCGTCGTCTCCCACCCGGGAGGCACTGGTTCGATCCCCGCCACGTACCAATGTGTTTAAAAATTTTGATATGTACGTTTAATAGACGCTTTTACGGTGAAGGAAAACATCGTGAGGAAACCTGCACACACCTATGAAGAAATTCTTAGGTTGTGCGTGAAATCGACCAACCCGCACTTGGCCAGCGTGGTTGACTAAGGCCTAATCGCCCCTAATGTGGGGTAGGCTCGAGCCCCTCGGTGGGGACATTATATGAGCTGTTGATGATGATAGAAAAATAAACAGTATTTTGTTTTTTAATGTTTTAAAGACATATTTTTAAAAGCCTGGTCACAATCAATGCTGAAAACAGTATTTTGTATACTTTATTTTTGTTCAACAGTAAAAAGTATAATGGAGTTAAAAACCGTATCTATAATACTGTTTTTATCTATAATACTGTGTATAGTTGGCAACCCTAGTCACTGGATGCGTCTGCATCATGCCTTAGCATCATGCAGTCATCACTTATGTGGAAAGAAATGTAGTAAGTAATTCTTACAAAACGTGAACAACATAAAATGACCACTCCTCGACCTATTTATTCAGTTTTTGAAGAAGTTATCTAAACTATAAAATGACTTGCAAAGAATAGTTACGTAAGCATTTTAAATTTTAAATCGACTATATTTTAAAATGTCAATTGGCTGTGGTCACGGTAATATTATCTATATGTGGTATTCCCAAAGTCCAAAATGAGGCAAAACATTTCAATTAAAATTGAAAAGTAACTTATTGACTAAGTAGATAGGCAGGTACCTGTAACATATTAACGTTAATTGAATTATAATATAAAATGCTAAAAAATTAGTTCGTTTTGAATAGTTTATCCGGACTATTGACATGGTATAGGGTGTAACACTGTTTGTTGGCTTTTTTGTTGGAGATTTGTTACTATTTTGAGGCACTGCGTGACTCATATGTACTGTCATATGTGGCTTTATGTGGAACCAAATGAGACGCTCAAACCTTTTTGGGATTTGCTAATTGTATATACGTTTGAGTAGCCATAATTTTGAGTAATGGCACTCCTAAGCAGTCTACCAAAATTGCTGTTCTTTCTTTTGAAAACTGAACGCATATTTTCGTTTAGAATTTTCACTTTAGGGAAAACAACGAAGCTCCTTAGACAATCAACATTTTTTCAATGAAAACTTGGCGTCTCGGAATTCGCGTTTTAATCTCACACCAGTCTTTCCAACTCTATAGAGCACTCAAGAAAATGTGTGTCGCCATCTCGTCTGCTTTTGTACAAGTCACATATTGTTCAGTCTTATAACTCGTTCTGCTGTCGTTCTAGTTTCATTTAACAACCGAAAACATTAAGAGTTTATTTCCATTTCTCTGTGTTCATACTCGGGTAGGCCCAAACATCTGGTTCATAAACAAATCTGTCTCGGTAGCGGCATGTTTTAGCGTCCGGTTAAATTTTATTACTTATTCTGGTTAGCTTTATTATGAACGAACATTTAAACGGAGAACAATGTAAAAAAACATTGGATTATTTAGTCTACATTTTCTTAGTAGAACACGTGATTGAGAATACATGTAGACATTTAATTAACAGTCTGTGTCTGTCCACTGCTGGACGTAGGTCATGTCACTCCATCGTTCCACACGACATTCAGACCTGGCTTTCTTTACTCTATGCATTGTGTGAATATGTTTGTTGGATGTATTTCCTTTCTGTCAAACAAATTACATTTCATAGCCTTAAGCAGATAATTTAATATCAAACGTACAAAGCTGTACTGCTTTAGTGTGATATAAACTTCAATCCCAGATATCAGATATGGGGATATCGGTCAAGTTGCTATAGTTTGTACCGAGTCCAAGAAGAAATCTTCAAGTAGAAAATTATTGTTCCAAAGTGACATTGTTATTTATGAATTTAAATTTTTTTGGCTACAAATCGCTGCACAAAAATGTTTAGTGTTATTGTAAACCTGTAAATGTATTCTAAATTTTTTTTAAAGTATTTTTTTAAGAATTTCGATTGCCCGAACTGTGGTGCACCTTCATATTACAGACGATAACAGTCAAATAACAGTATATTTTTGTGGTGTTGCGTTTCTATTGATGAGTAAGGTTGCCAAAGCTCCAAGGGGTAGCGAGGGGGACTAGGGTTGACAGCACGCGAGTGTCACGTCAGTCTAGATACTTCTTTTCTCACCGTCAGTCTTGATTCTTGAGTCCCTATAAGTGGATTTTGTTGCTGATGGGAGACCGGTTTTAAGACTGAGTGGTCACGGGATTTTTCTTAACGATCATGGATATTGTTAGATTTACTTTTACAGTTTGTAGAGTAGTCAACTAATGTGACTTATGTTAAGTTGCAACCACTGAGAGCAGCCAGACTGACATAATTCACATTAGGTGTACCCTACAAACTATAAAAGTAAATCTAACCGTTTCCATGATTGTTATGAAAAATCGCGTGCTCTCTTAGACTAATACAAAAATAAGTGGTGTTGGAATTGTAAGAAAGTTGGACAAACTAAGAAGCTAAAGCCGTCTGTTCAATCCTTTGTCATCGAAAACTTTTTCTAGCGTATCCCACGCATCTTTAGCTGATCTGACGTTTATCAGATGTGGAAAACAAGCTTTATCGACCGAGAGATTTATTCTTGCTAAAGCTTTTTCGTCTCTCCTGATACGAATATCGGTCGCAATTGTATCACCCTTAGGGTACCCACTAATACATTGCCAAAGATTTTCGTGCACTAGACTGTTTTTCATAATGAAACGTCAGTCATTATAATTTTCTCGTCCTAGAGAATTAATTAAAGGAATAATAATAAACTTAATAGAATAATTAAAATTTTCAAATACAGAAAACAAAGATCCTATTTGGTATATTATTGAATCTCATGATTGTCTCTACATTTTTTTCTCAGGGATACACAATAGGTAATAAGTGGTCTCTCATGATATAGATAGATAACATTGAATTACAAGGGAAGCATAAAAGTATAGATTGGCTCACGTTAACTATAAGCTTTCACCACTGATGTATTAAAAAATAACTGTAAAAAATGTTGATTGCGTTAGATTACATTTTATGTTCCCTCGTAAGTATTATCTATTTTTTGTCACATGTCTGTAAATCTTTTCAGATGTGACGGTCTAATTGGATTTCAAAATCAATAATTCATGCGAGTACACATAATTTATGCAATCAACGTTTTTGTTTCGTATTGAAGACTACTTTGGTTTTTGTATAGTTTTTAGAGATAAGTAAGAAAAGTACGAAACATCGGATTAGAAATTATAAATAAATAAAAATAAATAAATATACTTCCACGCTCACACCAATTGTCTAGCCCAAAGTAAGTATCATTAAGAACTTGTGTTATGGATACTAGATAACGGACATTTTTTTTTAATGTACATAATAATTTTAGATATTTTTATAAATAAACTTAAATAAATATATATATAAACAACCATGACTCGCTACCGGGATTCGAACCCGGACCGCTTGATGTGTAGGCAGTTATACTGACCACTCCACCACGACGGCGTCACAAATTGAATGCTCTGGAGAAGTATCTCCTGTTAATTACATCTGAATTAAGTATGGAGTACGAGTGGAGTGGATTTTTAGGGTTCCGTACCTCAAAAGGAAAAAACGGAACCCTTATAGGATCACTTTGTTGTCCGTCTGTCCGTTTGTCTGTCAAGACCCTTTATCTCGGGAACGAGCTGAGGTTTCGAGTTGAAATTAAAACCGTATACTCATATCTACGGTCCCTTGAATCTGTGAAAAAATCATACTTCTTAGTTAACGCGAAAAAAGATACGGCCGTTTATGTCGCAAAAAACGTATATATTTTCGACACTCTCAAGGGAATTAAAATTCATAGGGTACTTCCCGTTGACCTAGAACTATGAAATTTGGCAAGTAATATTTTCATATACTACAAATACAGGGAAAACTCTGAAAGCTATTAATTTGTAATTAAATCATATAAAATATAGTCTTTATTTTTAGTATTTAAAGTACGTAATCAATCATCGAGGTATGCGCTTATCTCGGTAGCGAGTGTAGGTATCGAGTTGAAATTAACACCATATACTCAAGTCTACAGTTCCTTGAAGCTGTGAAAAAATCAAACTTCTAAGTTAACGCAAAAAAAGATACGAAAAACTTATATTTCGACACTCTCAAGGTATTAGGTTCGCAACGTCGCTCAGTGATGGCGCTGAACCGAAAACGACAATTCTACATGGCACTTCGATGTACAATGTATACTATTCATTCTTTTTGCAGGCACTACTTACAAATCGGGATTAAATTTGAGATTTAAGTAAAAAACAACATTAGTTATGTTACCTGACTAATTTAGGTATGAACTGTTAGAATAACCACAATTATAAAACACAATAAGGTTTTAAAAACTGAATCTATGCTGAACTGAACTATTTTTAATATGTTTTATCTACAAATTTCTACGGAACCCTCGGTGGGCGAGTCCGACTCGCACTTGTCCGGTTTTTTTATATTACAATCAAAAGTAAAAAGTACGTCGCGTAAATACTGTACTTTTGGATAGTCTCAAATAATTCGGTAATTATTCTGTGCAGTGTACTATCCTTTTTACGTTGTTTTTATGTTATAATTTATGTTTTGGTGACGATTTTCTTTAAAAAAATTATGCGATCTGTTGTTATTAGCGACTTCGTTTGCGTGAAAATTTTGATGTATTAAATATATCCCACAGGAACTAAAACTATAGATAATATATCTCTGTGACAAATTTCATCGATATCAGTTGAGCCGTTCTGCCGTGCCATGCAATCACATTTTAGTAAGATAATTTTCAAACAAAGCCTACTAAGTAATTTCTAATATGAAGGCTTTCTTATACAAATTGGTAATATATTTTTAGCCCTTAATTGTCACAAAAATAATTTAAAACTAGATCAGTTTTTTCATGACAAGATTACAAGATTACAATAAATGAATGATACGTTATCTGCTGAAGAGCAAGTTCATATCTATTCTATTCCGAAACTAAACAAATGCAAACTCACTATCTTGATAAAAATAGTTTTATTTCTCGGCTTTCTTGCTCATTCGTAAGCGGATCAATTGTAGCAACTCCAAACATCAACAACCTTGCGCTACGGTAATAGGAGCGTTAATCCACTGTCTCTGTTTTTGATGTGGTCGGCAGTAAATGCCTTAGGTGTAAAAGGTTAAAACGTCTAAAGTTATTATCCACTCAGTGACGCCTCATGCGACGCCTATTTATCTCACTTATCATAAGGAGCTTAAGCCACCCGAATACCCCCATGACTAAAATTTACGATGAGAGAGGTTTTGGCGGCCGCCTCGTTATCTACATTATCAGGAGATATTTCGAGACAACGGAGCAGAACAACACTTGTGATTACAGTAATTTTGATCGTGGAAGACAATGTTTTATTTAAAGATGCGTTAACAGTAGTGCAAATGAGTTCTTCGACGCATCAATGAGCAGTAAACACCAGTGACGCATTGTGAGTGCGAGATGCGGTACGTTCAATGTGCGAGGTTAGTCATAATCTTACGCGTAACATTTCCTCCTTGTAGATAATAAAGTCAATCATGAGATTTTCGTTAAGTAACCATTGAAACCAATTTAAAATTTCACACATTTTTGTAATGTTTTGATTAGTTTTTTTTTCAAACTAAACATGTCTTTCCGTGTTTTTTTATGAGGATGAGTCGTTGCTCGCAATCGACTGGTGTGTTTAAAATTTTGTTTTTAAAGCTAAATAAATTTTCAGATAGAAATCGTGAACAATGGCATCGTTAGACGAATTTGTGAACTCGACAGCATGGCTCATCAAGGTATCGTCGTTGTTATTATAAATTACTTGCCCGCATTACACGTACGTATGAGAGAGATATCTCTATAAAAATATCTAACGTCTACTTTATAAGGTTCAATTCGGTTTTAGCAAAACATTTTTTTTTGTGTGGAATATTTTTGGCTAATTATTAATATATTATCCCTCAAAGAATAATAGATTAACAAAATGTATAGGTTATCAAAACTATCATTACTATACTAAAACTAAAAAGTCGATTAATTCTTTTGTTTTACAATTTTAGTAATATCTAATATATACTTGCTGCGTGACATTATATTAATATGCTTTTAATATTATTTTCAGTTACTCTTTTAGTCTAAAATTTACTAATATACAGAAACTAAATACTTTAAATATGTAGATTGCTCTTGACAGTCCGTGACTCTTATGCTGCTAAAAAACTTTAGAGCAAATTTGCTCTCCTAAAAGTAACAAGCACCAGAATCTGACATACGAGGCTAACTGAATAAGAGTGTTGTGTCTTTGCGTCAGTCAGATTTTTTTTAGAAATATGTCAGAAACACAGTCTTTGTTAGTATATTATTAAAAACCGCAACATCTAGAGAATTTACAACTTTTATATGTTAATTACCGATATTACAGCTATCGAATGTCATTTATCGCATTCGTGTACACCAATTTTATCGGGTGGGTCAAACCTTTATAGAACTTCTGGCATTGTCCTTTCATAGTTCTAGGTCATCGGGAAGTCTGTATATATAAGAACGAATCCATGATCACGCCATAACTTCAGAACTATATCTTATCTATTTCATTCATCTCTTTTAAAAAGCTTTCTAGAAGGTTCTTACGAAAAGACAAATTAAGGAAATTGCGTAAAAAAGTTGGATAGTTAGAAAATTTATTGAAATTATTACAAAGCGAAAATATAAGTGACACAAACAACCGTTGCAGTGTAACGATAACGAATACAAATTCTCAACACAAATGTATCCACGTTTGGGAATATGATCATGCGTAAAAATTATGTACTTATTAATGTTTTCAATTTAGTTTTGCAATTTAACCACAACCACTTGTGGTGGGTCAGCAAGTATCTTATAAATTTTGATTCTCTTGAGAGCGTCTAAATATATGTTTTTTGCGGCATAAACGGCCGTATATTCTTTTTACGTTAACTAAGAAGTTTCGGTTTTTCACAGCTTCAAGGGACTGTAGACCTGAGTAACTATATGGTTTTCATTTGAACTCGAAACCTCCACACGTTCTCGAGATAAAGGATGTTGACAGACAGACGGACGTACAACAAAGTGCTCCTATAAAGGTTTCGTTTTTTCTTTTTGAGGTACGGAACCCTAAAAATATGATAGATAATAATAATGAGAAAGAAAGACTCGTATCGAAGTTGGATTGCGAAAAGGCTATCTCCATTGTGAATCGTTTTCAAACTTGGGATAAATGCTCTTCAAAACAAATAACAAAGCCAAATAAAATAAGTTTATTTGCTGAACAACCAAGGACAATCTGTCAAATGTCTGCAACAGTCAGCAAAGTGTTTTGATTGGAGATTGTTTGCTTATTCCGAGTTTGATTGTTTGAATGGTAACCAATAAAGTGAGTAAAAACGGGAATATCTTTTTTATTATCTATGTTAATCATGCAACGCGAAAGTTTTAACGTGATTAACTAATTAAGTGTTCAGTTTAGTTCAAATAATATTACTAGCTGTCCCGGCCACGTGTTGCTGTGGTAATTTGAGGCCTACTTATCAAGATAAAAACTATCCTATATCTCAAGTTAGAACAAAACATATTGAAAAAAATAAAGTTAAAATCGGATTGTTAGTTTCAGAGTTCATCCCAGACAAACATCGTGACACGGGAATTATATACAATAGATAAATGCGGAAGTACTCTGTCTGTCTGTCTGTTACGCTTTCACGCCTAAACCACTGTACAGATTTAGATTAAATTTGGTACAAATAAAGACTAGAGCTTGGGAACATAGGCTACTGTGAGAGAAATGCTTGAAGTGGTTGAATCAAGGGATGAAAATTTGTATGAAAGTTCGTCTTTGTTGAAGATAAAACTATGAAACTTGGATTCAAGCACTTGATAAGAACTACATGTTTCATCAACTGTTTGAGAGCTACACTAACCTCGTATAGGCCGACATCCGGGATATCTTCGGTATAGTGTCGGGTTAATTTGGCTCTTGAATCGGCGGCGGCCTGAATGACAGGAGTGTGTTAAGTCCCGTACAGCTGTAGAGCTCAGGGCGCAATGTAATTATTCTGCCGTCCTCTGTCTTCAGCTTCGTCAGCAAGCTCTCTCCAAGCGACAGATCTCTAGCGAACACTTTGAAGCTTTGTTCCATGTTTGTTCCGCTCGATGGTCTCTTTAATACGCTCCGTATTAAATTGGAGATCTGTTTACTGAGCTGCAGACGCCGACGAGCGTCTTCAGAGGACTGAAGAACCATTTCATTCTCTCCACCGTCAGCTTTAACGTGGGCTCTGGAATTTTCTTCTGTTTTTTTAGTACGGCTGGATTCAAAGAGCTTTGAACCCACCGTAAGGACAGCTTCCACGAACCTGTGTTCACTATGCAGTCCTGCAGGCATTAGAAGTGATTTTTCAATTCAAGTTGAAAGCGTTCGGGATTTGAGTCTTGATGGCTTCAGGGCGGGGCGTAGACTTCATCAGTCGATACCTTTCGGTTTTGACATTGAGATTCACTGTGCCTCTTACCATTCTGAGATCGCTCCTCGTGTTAAACGAATTATACACAGAGACTATAGATCCTTGCAACACCGACGTGATACTCGCGCGTTGCCAACCTTATACTACCCTGTGGAGCTCTGGCGGCCTTACTCACCTATAGAAACAACACCACAATAACGTAGTGTTATTTGACTGTGGTCTTCTGTAAGATGGACGTTCCCAGTTCGGGCTGCTCCAAATTTGAGCGGCTACATCGACTAAATTCTTAAATAGTCATCTTAAAAGAAAATATCACGTTACTGTTTTTGTTTCTTTTACTTTAATTTTTCGAATTTTTCTCATTACAAGCAAATTATAAGTTTTTATGGGAACTAAATATTTTAAAACGATAATTAATAGATCCGACCGCGGGCGCCAACTAGTATTATATAAAACATGCCATCTATAGCTTCTTTAGACTATGTTCATAACATCCTTAATAGTTCAATCCACAGCTGAGACACAGTTAAGCATTCGACACTGGTTGACTGAAGTGGATCACGAGCAGAGGCACACCCACCTCTACGTTACGGATTAAATTTTCAGCAAGGCTATATTTAAAATCTCGGTAACTATAGCGTGCAACAGTAATTTACACCTCCCATGTTTATCTATAGAAGGTATGCACGAACTGTATAGATATTTTTTTCCATGATCTAAAAATATTTAATTACCTTTTATAACACATTTGCTCGTAAAGGGTCTATTCACAGATTTAATAATATAAGGAGATAGGCCAAGCCGGCGTTTCACTTGTGACAAGTGTATGCCATGCGGGCATACATTTCCGCCACTTCGCCAACAACCAGGACAGATGTTACATTACACTATAAATTACTCAGCAGTCCGGGTATAAACGCTATACTAAGAAAATCAATTCCTGATTCGTTGAAGAAAATGTAGATTTATTTTACTGTTTACGGCGGTTTTCTTTAACACATTGAACCCCTGTGGTCAATAAAGTACTTTTTGCTTGTTTAACTTAAGGTGCCAGCCTATAAATACATGCTCTGTTGAAAAGGTCAGTTCCACACACAGATATATCAATCTAAGGATTTCGGTCGAATCGCCGAGTTCATAGGAAGACAGAGTGTCGCGATCAGCGACCGTACTACATAACATGGTTCTAGTTGAGCATGCCGTAATATACACTATTCATTGCGCGCGTCTTAAGGACTGCGAAGCGATGAAAGTTAAGCACAGCCGCAAAGGAGATCGGTCGAATCGCTGAGTTACGTATTCACTTGACTTTATCGGAAGGCGGAAATGTATGCCCACAGGGCATACACTTGTCACAAGTGAAACGCCGGCTTGGCCTATCTCCTTGTATTATTAAATCTGTGGTTCTACATAATTCGTTGAAACACTCAATTAAATATTCCTTCTTCATCTTTAACTAAATGGCGTTTGCGATACATAAAGATTACGCATTTCGCCAATATCAAGTGAAAAGGTAGTTATAGTATAAAGACAATTGTACGGTAGATTGAGTTAAAAATGAAGTCTCCCTACATGTGTTTTTACAACAAGAACTTGGGAGAAACTCTAAATATTTCTGATTTGACTTAGGTATATCAATTAATTTGACATTAACAATATTTCTAAATTAAAATTAATACCATTAAAGAATCTTAGAAAAATGCACTGAAAATAATCGACTTGCCTCAGGCGGGGCCCGCCTGAGGCAAGTCGATTATTTTCTGTGCATTGGTGCTTGTGCTTGGTGCTTATGTTTTTATGGTAAACATCGTTTCATCCTGCATCGTTTCATCTGTTTTTGCCTGAGGCAAGTCGATTTTTTTCAGTGCATTTTTCTAGTATTATATTTACGCGTTTGTAAACGCAAAAATAAAATTATTCCATAATTAAAGAATCTTATAGTATTGTGTAATTTGACATTTATTAAATATTTGGATGCCAGTCAGGCATGCAAATATTTCATTACACAGGCTGAATACATGGAACTAATTTATATTTATGATCTATTTGTAAAAAAATATTTTGCAAATAAATATTTGATTGAGAAACTCTACGGATATATCCGTAGTAGGCGTACGGCATAGACACAAGCTACGTATATATCCGTAGTAAGCATACAATGGATTAAGATACTTCCCCGGCTCGTACGGCTGTACCAAGTTCAAGCACCTAATCCTCTCTTTATCTGTGTAAAAAACAGCAATAGGTAATCACTCAGTTAAAATCAAGTCTCCCATTCTTAAATGGTTGTACGCCATATTTGTATATTTATAAGGCCAGGTCAACAATAAAAGATAAACATATCTTATTGACTCTCCTAAAACACAAAGTTTATATTTGCGTGTTAGCGGTACCATACAAATTAACATATACGTTGTGCAAGTCACTTAGGGGACACGGTCCCCTGCTCAGCGCAATTTCCTCAGCGACCTTGTACCTTGACTCCACGGGATACTGTAATATTAGTGTTGTGAGACATGATCTTAGTGATTATACTGTTTATGTATAAATTCTTTAAGAAAATATCAAGTAAGACATTTCTGTTTTTATACCGAGAGGATATTTCTTTTCAAGATGGACTAGGTTTTAAAGAAAGTTTTATCGATTTTCCTCAAAATTGGCGCCACTTTAATTTAAATATACATTTCTGATTATTTTCTGTGCTACTCATATAAGCAACATTTTGACAGTGGTACTATGGTCTTAAGCTCATAAATAACATAATTTACAATAGGTAAATTATTCATGCAATTTCCTTATTTATGTGATGAAAAATTATAAATTGCCTAAATTAAATTTTTTCTCTTATCACGTGCGATTATTTTCATGTGCATTTTTGTATGCATATAAAAAGATTGGGATTTTTAGAAAAGGCAAACAAATTATCATACTGCCGTTTTAAATTAGATAATATTATTAGTATGTATTTCAATAACTTATTATATTATAAAAACCTTCATTTGTCGATTGAATATAACAAAAACAAAGGAAGAATTACTAAAAGAGAAGAAACTATTTTGTACGAGCCTATTCGATCATAACCAAACCCGTATTTACTAGAGTTATATTGCGTATATCTTAATTAGGCCCACACGATAAGCGTGCTGTAAATTGCTCATTTTCTATGGAAATAGAGGCGTTGGATGCGTAATAATGGTTTGAGAGCTCTTGTATCGATTTCGAAACAAAACTTTCGTTATACTCATTGATGAGGTGACTTTTTGTTTTCCCACCAGATATTTACATAAAAATCGACAAATGTTTGGTTTTTGTTAACATCATAGGTATATAAAATCAAAAATCAATTAGTAAACAAGAAGAAAAAGAAAATTACTACTTATAAGAAAACATTGCATGTTTTAGGTGCGTCCATGTGCGTAATGTACACAGTACATACGATAATTTATTGGCTATGAAGAATTTAGACATATACTTAGCTGTCTTTAACTTTTGTACTCGGCCCAATATAACGTCTTGATTTTTAGGACAAGACTCATCTTCCACGAGTAAAGCACCCACGTCTCCTGGGTTATTTCCACCTAAATTTTGTGGGTCAGAACTAGGTTGAATGAGTCGTGATTTTTTTATAAAAGGTCTAGGAAATGACGATTCTACCTGATATTATTTGGAATCCAAATTAGTGTAAAAAAGAGTGCGCGCCACTAGCCTGCAGCTTTGCCAACCTGCAAGAAGCTTGTAGGTTAAAGAACGTGGAAGGACAGGTGAATGTTCTTTTATATGTCATTCGATTACAGCAGAAAGAAAAACAAAGCATTCACTAAACATTATTTCTAGTGAATCGTCTGATATCACCTTTACGCTTCTACAAGCCAATGCCATCGCTGTAGTATTTAAGCATATGATTGCAATCTACAACATTTTTAAGCATTCAGGTATATTGAACTGATGAAATCTATGTTTTGTATACGGTCCCTTCTTCTAGTTTTACTCTAGAAATAGAGCTTTTAAACCTAATGTTGATGTTCCGCTAAGCCATAAAGCAACTGCGTAGTATCGGTGTTTTGAAGTCTAGCGTGGTTGAATGTGCATACGCAGTAGAATCAATTAGATGCAATACAATTCACGTTGTTTGGTCAGTGGTGGTAATATTTTAGTGTAATTTGTAACGCTCGTATTTATTTCAGTGCATTGCATTATTTAGAAATAGAATATAGGGTAGTACTCAATTATCGGCACTTTAAGACGATCAACCTCCAAATTGATTTTTACTTTCTCGTATACGTAGTTTAAAGCAAGTTTAACTAATAAAGAAAACTAAAACATTAATTTCAACAACTTCTAGCAACTTTACACCTATGGTCTCCATACAATTTTTGGTTTGTATAGTGATATACAATCGAAATAACAAATTTTTTTTTTCAAAAAATCCGATTACTCTAATTTTGTTAAGATTTTTTTTTAAATACCATTTTTATTTTATCTAAAATTAAGATCACGGTTCCTAAGAGAAAAATAACTCACCCTGTATATAGATTTATCGGAAACACGTGTTTACTCATTTATCGACAGGAGTACCTACCTGTACCTATTCCTGTCAAGTTTCGAATTTTTGGAGTTTTTGGGACCCCGTTTCACCACCTTAGGGAGTGAAATTTGAGAAATCATTTATTAGTGCCGCCTAGACCTCATAATGAACTTATATACGTGCCAAATCAGTCAGTTTCTTCTTTTAACGGAACCCTTATGGGGATGATGGTATTTCATTCGCCACATTGGATTTAAAATCGTTGTTGTGTTCGTAAGCAGCGACTTGATAAACCATACAAAAATGTCCATGTTGATTTTCAGACTTTGTCACTTCTTTGTCCTTTATTTTTGAATTCTAAAAAAAGCTGAAACACGTCTTTACTTATTTATCGACAGGAGCACTCCTGTGAAGTTTCTAATAAAATAGTCTAATTAATGTTTTTTTTCCATATAAACTTTCATTCCCTATTTTACCGGAGTCTTTTACCACACTTGATAATAAATAAATAAGTTTTTTGAAATTTCTTTTAGTATGGAAGTACAAACAAATTTGTCTATATTTACTATACGTATATTTGAAAAATGCACTGAAAAAAATCGACTTGCCTCAGCCGGGACTCGAACCCGCATCTTCCGCAATCCGGGCGGCTGCGTTGACCAATTACGCCACCGAGACACTGCTTTTCGCTGTCAAAATTTGTCAGTGCTTGGTGCTTATGTTTTTATGGTAAGCATTGTTACATCAAATCTTTGAAATTTGCACTTCTAAGACCCGAACGAAATATTTTTTCAAATATTTGACGCCCAGTTAAGATGAAACTACCTTACATTATGGAATAATTTTATTTTTGTGTTTACAATCGCGTAAATATTAATACTAGAAAAATGCACTGAAAAAAATCGTTTTGCCTCAGGCGGGACTCGAACCCGCATCTTCCGCAATCCGGGCGGCTGCGTTGACCAATATTTTTTTTTAGTGCATTTTTCTAGTATTAATATTTACGCGTTTGTAAACGCAAAAATAAAATTATTCTATATGTATATTTATGAACAATTATTACCCAAAAAAAATTACAAGGCTGCCTAATGTAACTATTCCACGCGGACGAAGTTGCGGGCAAAAGCTAGTATTCAATACTTGTAAACTGTAAATAAGTCCGTATTGTTGAAATACAAGGCTTTTTGTTGCGTCGTGACTATCCTTCTTCCATTTAGTACACCAGCTATTTGTTATGCATGAACCGGATTTTCACCTTATATATAAATACATTTCCTAATAGTTGCTTTATACAGTCTTCGATGTAACAGGGCCAATAGGCAATTACTTTGAATTAGCCCAAATTTTCCCTATCATATAAATAGAGACATTTCCAGCTAGACGCATTGTAATGTGTTTTTTATTTATTTCTGGCAACAAACAATTTTTATATTCTCTTTTTTTCAATATCAAGCAAATGACTCGAAATGCGGAGATAGCTATTTTTGTTTCCTTCATAATTATGGATTATTTTTTTTTTAATTTCACGGGAAAGCTTATTACCTATTATCTCACCACCGTCTCTGTAGTAGAGCTGTAGCAAACCGTATGGTTTCCTAACCTACAAATCGCCCATATACGTTGAAAACTCGCCAGTAGGCCAGATTTGAGGTGGGCGATATGTACCCTAACCCTTTTAGGGTACTGTACGGCTCATTCCGCCAGATGTGAGAACGTAATAAAAAGTTGATAGTTACTTCACCTCTCGGCCTTTTATCGGTTACATTTCGAAGAGTGTGCGGAAGTTGTACATAATTTGACCCCCCTGCCCCTTTCCACCACCGGACGACCAGGCGCGGCGAGGGCTTTTACCCTTATTTTGCGGCATTCCTCCAATTCGCACGAAGCGATTTGCTTCCGCTTTCATTACGCGAACAGCTAAGGAGTGGACTTTGCCGGATCACTATAATCTGGGCATCTTTAAGGCCAGAGTGAACTAGCATCTTCTAGGCGAGCGTGTACCTTAAGCCTTATTATCGCTTTCCACGCGTGGTTATGGTCAATCGCCCAGCATATTCAACATAAAAAAAACTAATGTTGCTCTGTTAACATAGGGCCTTAGAGGACGTGCATGTATATCTAAATACACAGTTCGCATCACCCACGTTCGTGAGATAAAAATACTAAAGGATGTTTATGTGAACTTCATTGAACCTATTATTACTACAAATACTATTGTCGTGTATTTATTTATACTCACCTAGTTATAATTAATTGTAAGGATAATTGTAGATTTTCCTGAAAATACGTCAAATTCCTCTAAGTGACGATTTAATAATAAACATGATTGCGAACACGATTTCATTGTAAAAACTGATTTATAGGTAAGTATCCGGTTACTGTCGTCAGTCTTGCGGGCACGTCAGAGCTGGTACTGACTGTAAAGTCTGTGGTGATAGGTAGCCAATACTCTTCATACACGTGCGATTCGTTTCGATGCCACTGTCGTTAACAAAACGGCGGCAGACGTCGTCGCTTGGCGCCAGGCTCTGGAAT
This sequence comes from Elophila nymphaeata, assembly GCA_955850985.1. Taxonomy (NCBI): domain Eukaryota; kingdom Metazoa; phylum Arthropoda; class Insecta; order Lepidoptera; family Crambidae; genus Elophila; species Elophila nymphaeata. The sequence continues at coordinate 11,395,812 of OY039070.1, forward strand.
CGTGTAAATTAGCAATTAATCGTAAATATTAACAAAAATGTGACCTAATTGAGAGGTGATATGATTTGGTTTTCGTTGTGGCAGGTGTCGGGGGCGCAGCGCGGTCGCGAGCGGCATGCGGCCCCGGCAGCAGACGCCCATGGAGGTCGGCTAGCGGCGCGCGCGCAGCCCCCGCGCCCGCACGCCCCGCAACGCCCCGCCGACGCCATGGACCCCGCTGACGTGCCGAGACACCGACCCCTCGCCTTCGACAAGGTAAGCTTCAATATGTTACAGATACAAATCAGAGTCAAGAGCTGTTGCGAATGTCAATATCAGCATAATACATAGGTCATACTAAAAGTTTCCGGAATTGGCCACTTACATAAACAATATTTAAAAAGTAATTACAACGTTTGAAAATGGGGCTCTTTGGCTGTAGAATGCAGTTTGTTTGATCTGACTGTCAATGGTTTTTACATTGTGGCGCCATTTTAAAAATTGCGTGTGTCTACATTAACATGGATTTAACTCGGGAAAATTTTCGTAGTATGATTTTCTACGATCTTATGTGTAATTTGACAGCTCAATAGAGCATAGCATCGCTCAGCTTCTGAATCTGCTTTTGGCGATGAAGCATCATGCAAGACAACTTTTTGTAGCTGATTTGCAGAATTCAAGCGCGGCCGTGTCAATCTCAGTGACAAATATTGCGATGGTCGCCCGTCCACCGCTGTGAACAACAAAAACATCGATACTGTGCACCGTATGATTGATACAGACAGGCATATATGTAACCTACCATGAGATTCGCGTATCCTTAGAAATGGCATAGGCATGACTCAAATACAATCAATCCTATACAAACATTTGGGTGTGAGAAAGCGAGAAACGTAGAACTTATGAGCGCATCCTGCATTCCTCCTGCAGCCCCGACCTGGCACCTTGTGACTTTCTTCTGTTACCAAAAATTAAGAACCAATTACGCGGCAACGAGAAGAGGCTGTCGAAGAGTATGAAAAACACGTTTCTGAGGTCACCACGGAAAAGTGGCACAAAAGTTTTCAAAATTGGTTTAATCGAATGAAAAAGTGCATTTACGCAAAGGGAGAATATTTTGAGAAACAATAAATTAATTTTTGACCTTTAATAGTATCTTTTTAATATTCATTCCGGAAACTTTTAGTGCGCCTCACATATACACAGTAAAAATTTAGTGGCTTTTGAGCCGAAGTCATTTTAATAGATAGGTCAATATACGTATATATTTGTTCACAACAAATGTTTACTTTTGGATTAGGATTTTCGGATTTGATTGCATTCCTTAAAAAATATTCAAAAAAGCGTGGCGAATGGACATGAATTGATTCGCCAAAAAACTGAAGCTCGCCGTGTCGCTTTGATGACAAAAAGTGCCCTAAATTCCGCCGCTGTCGAGAGCTGTACACCGCCAAAGCCAAACTAGATTCAAATTGGCAGTGTGCGATGCAATATAACCGCGAAAAAAATACGAAATGATAAATTTATTAAAAATTTCGAAGAGCTTCTAATTACGTGTGAAATGGGTCAGCGTTGTATGATATGTGTTATGCAAAGTATCATAAGTTATGTTATGATTTATGATATTTTCATGCTTCGGTATGCGTATTTCGGTCTATTTATTTTTTAATTATGTTAAATAATAACAAATATTATAAAAACCAAAGCGAGTTTGTTTGTTTGTTACGCCTTCACGCCTAAACTACTAAACCGATTTAAAAAAATGTTTCAACAAAAGAAAGCTATTTTTACCAAGAAGTAAAATAGGCTGTATTTATTTATTTTTAATTAGATATCCCTACGAAAATTACAATAATGTAGTCATAATTTGACGTGGGCTACAATTTTGTTATTTGTTGTGAACATCCGTTTGACGATTTATTTGACGTGCGCCTCAATTTTGTCAGATAATCTATTAGACCGGTTCCACATTATCCGATCCGATATCGGTATCGGAAGCTAGAGCTAGCTAGGCCGAAGTAATAAGTATGGTGATTTGACACGGCATTGGTGTTGGGATACCCAATTTGGTGACTTTGGTGACTAAATAATGAGACTAAACAATGTAACACTTTGGTGACTAAATAATGACACATGAACGAAATTGATTTCTAAACGACTGTAGATTATAATAAATTACTTTATATGGGAAAATATTAATGTGAATTTTACTATTTTCCTCGCAATTTTTCCATTTTTTTCTCACCATTTCAAGTTTACCTGGACTAGACAAATATGTCAAAACCAAAATTAGCTAAATCGGTCGAGCTTTAGAGAGAGCAAGAATATAGATAATAGAACAACATCCATTTTTAATAATAAAGATATAATCAGAAATAGATTGGATCGATAAACTATCGTCTTTTCCGTCCTGTGCTTCCATTCGCTTCCGATTCATTTCTCCTTGTCCAATTCATATTTTCTTCGACAATCTCCTTTCACTCTTTGCTACTACGTAACAAACCATCTGAACACCACTTTCTCAGTTCCGTTCAACAGTTTTTTTGTCTGTTACGAGATGGCAAACAAGCTTACGGCCCACCTGATGTTAAGTGGTCACCGCCGCCTATAGACACTTGCAATATTAAGTGTAAATCACTTAACACCGCAAGTGCGTTTGCCATCCTGGGGACTAAGATGATATGCCCTCCATGCCCAGTAATTACATTGGCTACCTTTCCTTTCAATCCGAAACACAGCAAACTGCTTCACGGCAGAAATAAGAAAGGCGGTGGTACCTACCCAGACGACCCAACATATGGGTCTACCACCTATGGTCTAGTACATACTAAGAGGTGACTTACTACAACGAAAATAACTACTTACATAAAACCAAAGCCACAAAGAACAAAAGGTATGACTGTCCCCAAAAAACGTTTACATTAAAACATTTAAAGAAATTCAACTGAAATAATATATCTTTTAATCAGAACAAAAGTAAATCGTCATTTCTATGACTACTGTAGGTATTTTTTCTTCGGTAAATAAGTTCGTGGTAACCTCATTCGTGGTACGGAAAATTCATCGTTTGATGGACGAAATTGCATGCTAAAAGTGCCGATTTGTTAACATTATACGGCCGGCCGACGTTGGAATATACCTGTAATTATACTCACTTTCCTAGATCAGAGCACGCGAATCGTTATGTATGTTCGGCTTTGTACAATAGGTAAAGCTTAGAGCCCTTTGCAACTGTAGTCATTGTGAAAAATTAAAAAGTCATAAAAATAAATACAAGTATGTCCATTCAAATCTTAGAATTACCTGAAATACACACAGGACAGGAAATTATGTACTACGTATACGCAACGTAAATTGTCCATTGTTCTTTTTTTCTGTTGTTCTGTTCTGGCGTGGCCAATAAATGTCTTTCTTCCTTTTTAGCTTTCAGATAAAGGATTTTATTTTGAAGATATATCTTATCTGATGCTCCTGGCAAAGTGGCAAGCACTTCATGTAAGGATGGCACTTGACCTGGCCATATTTGTCAAGTATTTGTGCTGCTTCCCTTAATACATTCATTCAGTGAAAAAAGTATGGAATGGATGATTTGTGTATGGTTTCAAATTCAATTTTTGATTTTTTTTTATAAAGATTGGCACAACTGTTTTCCATTTTGGCGCAGAGTTTGAGTTGCATCTGTTATTTAAATTAAATATAGTGCTGTTTCTAGATATAATATATCATATATAGTGTGTATTGCGAATTTCATAATGGTCAAAAACATCGAACAGAGAGTTTGTCTTAAATTTTGCATCGCCAATGAAATTTTGTGTTCGGAGTCACTGAAAATGTAACAGGAGGCTTTCGGTGAATCGAATTTATTAAAAACACGTACTTATACAAAGCGTTCAAAAGCTGTCGAGATGTGATGGAATATTTACCTCGCTCTGGTAGGTCATCAACGTCTGCAACTGAATTTCCTCCAGCTTTACAATGTAAACTTACATTGTAAAGCTGGAGGAAATAGTGACTGAAAATCCTCATTCAACTTTGAAAGAGTTAGCCGTCGAACTTTCTGTATCTCACGAGTCAACCCGTACCATTTTAAATAATCACTTGGGTATGAAACATGTTGCCGCTCGGCTGGTCCCAAGAGACCTTAATTTTCTCCAAAAACTCAATCGCATGAGAGTCGCTAAGAATATGCTAAAACGAGCCAATTTCGACCCAATATTCATGAATCGCATTGTTACTGGTGACTAGCTTCTACCCGCGACTTCGTCTGCGCAGTATCAGCAGAAATTCTAGCCTATAAGTTATTCTGATGAAGTATATTGCTGTAAAGTTTAATTAAAATCCATTCATTAGTTTTTGCGTGAAATAGTAGCAAACACACATCCAGACAACCATCCATGCATACAAACTTTGGCTTTATACTATTAGCATAATATCACGGGAGAGATAACCACGCATAAGGGTCTTTAATAAAATTGTAATAGGTCAGTAGCTGACGCAAGAAGGTCATCCCTCAGAGCTAATGGCGCACATAGCGGAGCGTATACCAGGCACCTTAAAAATTTACGAGATATCCCAATTTAGTGGCGAAAGCGTGAGGCGTCGAAGCCTGTTACGGAGCATCGTCGGCTAACCCTATCGATTTTAGGAGGTACCGTTAAAAATAAATCGAAGGAACGTGTAGCCTGCATTGAATCGCGAAGAATTTTTATTTTCGTACTCTTGTTATATTGGAACACGTGTTCTTTTGAATTACAAATACTTGGAGCGAAAATTCTATTGATCCATTTACGTGGGGATGGGGTTGGAATGTTTTTCTTTAAGACAGGCCTTCGGTGGAATTGAGCTTCACCCGGTACCCTCAACCACTGTTGGACTGGCTATCTTATTATTAAATATCAGAACACAATCACTACATAGTATAAAACAAAGTCGCTTCCGCCGTCTGTCTGTCCCTATGTATGCTTAGATCTTTAAAACTACGCAACGGATTTTGATGCGGTTTTTTTTAATAGATAGATTGATTCTTAAGGAAGGTTTATATGTATAATTCATGCATATTTACATAAGCATTGCACCCATGCGAGGCCGGGGCGGGTCGCTAGTGTTGTTATATAACACTAATATTAAGCAAAAGTCCTCTATAAGATGGTGGTAGCTATCCAGGCGGCTACCACCGACCACTAATTTGACTCCCCTGGAGACGCATTTTTGAATCATTCGAAGTGAATATTTAATTCATGCACGAAAGCAAAACGTATACGAGATTAGTTTCGATAGCTCACAATTTTACGTATTTTTGAAACATTAGAAATGAGTGTTGCCCTAAAACTCGAATCTTATAAAAAATTTAATTTCATGCAGAAAAAATAAAAACCGGAAAGCCATAACTCGTTGATGTTAAAAACCGGTAATGAGTTACGGGGGAACGGAACGTAAATTATGAAGTTATAATATAACTATCATTTATTTTATTTTCTACTGGTAGAATATCGGAAACGAGTGGGTCGGACCACTCGTAGCAAAATTCACGAGTATGAATATTCAAAAAATAGGATTCGCATACGAATCTTGCAATTTCACACTCAATTTGGAATTCTAATGATTTGAAAATGCGTCTTCTGGGGTCTTCTGATTCCGGTGGTCGAACAATGACCGCTTACCATAAAACGAACCAGGACTTTATCCGCGGAAGACTAAAATCCCCAAACTGTCATAAGAATGTACGCCGAAGACTGACCATGCACATCACATGCGATTTTTCGTCGGAAGTTTAGTGAAACGGTCTCTATGGAAGTAAATATTTTAAGATTACGTTGTGTTTTTTTTTTGTTTAAATACTCGGTTGTTTGAGAGATTTTTTGTACTGTGGTATTTTGACGAACAAAAAAGTACCCCTAGGATTGTCCAACTTAAAAATATTTGAAAGAACAACTATTCAATTTCGAAAAACAACCGTACTGTAAATCCACATATTTAGCTACGCATTTTTACAAATATACATGTTACGGAGTACTCGTATCGTTATTATAGATCGACTCGTATTAAGTTAGTACTTTTACTAGGCAGTTATAATATTTTTGCTTATAAAATATTTACTAAATTAATTGCTCTTTCGTAATGCGTATTTTTAAGTGTAAGTATATATTTATTTAATATACAATATACTTGAGCAGTAAAACAAATAAAAAAAGAATAGATATATACTTATTAAGTAATATTATAAAGCTGAAGAGTTTGTTTTGTTGATGCTATTGAAAAATTCTTTGTGTAGGATAGTCCATTTATTGGAAGGTTATATGCTATTTATAACCGATATTACGCGAAGCTGCGGGCCACCACTAGTATTATTTAAACATACTATCTATAGCTAGCATATGTGCTAGATTGTCATTATATTGATACATTAAATTTATTATTTCACTGTAAAAATTAGCATATTTCGAAAAATATTACCTATTGTCGGTGAATATCTTAACAATTCCACTTGCATTCATTTCCTCAAAATATCTTCGAAATACTGATTGGGGTGATTACAAATGGGTCAAGATTAATAGAGCACAAGCTATATATCTTATCGAATACAAGAATATGCAGAACCGCCACAGTAACTTATTCAGAAGTTGGATCGCAGCCAAAAGAAACACGCGCCAGCTAATCGTATATCAATGAGACTTCATAATAGTTACGTTATTCAGTCTTCCATTGGCTATTTACATAAAGGTAATACTTCCCCGTGAAATCGACAGCAGAATATTTGCGTAAACTGCTATTGAAATGAGATTGTAACAGTTTGTCTAATTATTTAAATATCCAATATCGAGGAAGTCAATATAGATCACAGTAGTAAAGCTGACGCCATACCGCGGACGGCGACGTTGACGTGTGCGTGACGCTGTGATATGAAACATCGAAAACGCCACACCGTTTAAGTACTATGGCGTTCTCCCTAAGCTTCCACCTTAAGGTTCGTTTTTGTATTACACTGTCAACGACTACCCTTAGCCTGTTGACTAATAGAATTCTGTGTGAAGATCCCATTGCCATAAAAACATCTGGTTGCAATTTATTAAAACAATGACCTTTTTTTAATAAATTGCAAAACAAAACAAAACAAAATAGGGTCTACTATTGGTCAAAAGTAAGGCGGAGTCAACAAAAAGGGCTTGCTTCAAACGAAAAGTTTTTAAACTGAAAGAGTAACCACGCACACGTCGACGAACCGTCCCGTCTGCGGTGTGGCGTCAGCTTTAAGCTCCTAAATGCGCGTATGAACACTCGGACGGATGACCAAAAGTGTATTCTATTCTTCAATAGAATAGAACTATTCTTTATTACTTAATGGCTTTGTGACACATGAAGATTACGATTATTGATTTTGACAATATCAAGTGAAAATGTATCTAAAAGATGATCTAACTAAAGGAACAATAAATTGTACGCTAGATTGAGTTAAAATTAAGGGTCAGTTATACCTATCCAGAAAGCCATCAACGACTTGCGTGTGCAGTTTAATAACGCGTTCAGGATGTTGTTGGGACTGCCACGGTACTGTGCGTAAGGCATGTTCGCTGAAGCTCGTACTGATAGCTTTCAGTACGAGCTTTAGCCGTTCTCCGGAAAAGAGCAGTCTCGATACTAAGTCATGTTCGTGTTTCGTTCGTGTTCCAATGATATTCTGTGCATTATATCTGGACGTTTGGACTGTCCAATTATGTCCAATGGTTTCCGCTGCGTTTCCTTTAAATTACTTTTTATATTTTTCCATTTTCAATTAATAGTTATGTATTATTTTGTGTTAAATGCTGACATATTATATCTCTTTGTTGTATACGAACTTATGTGTGAATAACAACAAGAACTCATGAGAATAACTCCCTCCATGCTTCGGAATGCACGTTAAACTTCTAGTCTCGGCTTCTGTCAAAATATAGCAACCGTAAGAACAACTCATGTTAGAAATCAGAAATGGTGGCTTGTAAAACTTTGACATCAGGCTATCCTGTACCAGGCTAACCACACGAAAAGAAGAAAAGTACCCGTTGTATTTAGCACTTGGCCTACCAAGGAGGATATTGTAACGTTTGTAAGAAACTTTCGAACTTCACAGAGTGGTATATTATTGTCTAAAATAAGTTGAGTCATTAATTTTGACATCACAAAGCATAGGTCCGTCACCTCGCTACTTTTATTTTTAAATTATTTTTTGCAGAATTATTTACGTATTACCAATTTACCACACAAATGTCACTAGCTACAAATTGTAATAAGTGAGTAATTTGTCTCCTGTAGTCATCGCCCTGACCCACAAGTCGTGCCCAAATAGCCAATCATGAGTTCAACGACCCTATCAAACAATTACACGGGAAAGCGCAATCAATTGCTACCGACTCAAAGACTAATTACCATTGTTTATCTCTTACATTCAGTATACTACATATTGCTCAACAACTCGTCCATATTCACCGCTACAGCCTTTGTCATGCCGGAACCGACACAATACCTCGAGGGTTGAACAATAACCACTCGCATTTGATTGTGGGCGGCGCGGGACATTGTTGGTCTCTAGAAATTTTCGCTCGTCTAACCCTTGCAGATTAAAACGCTGCTTTTTTGCGGAGAAAAATATCTCATACGCCCTTCATAAATTACACACGTACAGGGAAAAATCTGGCCGGCTGCCAACGGAGACAAAAACTTTGTAGGTCCTATGTGAGCCTGATGTATTCTATTGTCTCCATGTCAAAGCTGATGAGTTTGCGATGTGGGCAGATATTACATAGTCACATCAAAAATAAAAGCTCATGCTACCGAAAAATACGAGGTTTCACATACAGCGTTGTCACGTTTGTTAAGCAATTGGTTTTTCCAAAAAAATATGTTCCAATTTCATTACAGCTAATATTGTCATTACTGCATAATTATATATGTAATTTGTACTGAACAGTAATCTGAAACAGTATGGCATTGTCTCAATATAGGTGTCGTTGCTTACATTACTACGACCGTGGCCGGCGATTCTCGCATTTTGTACACAATCTGGGTTTCATCGCTCGCCTCTAATACCAGATTCAATATTCGGATGTTGAAAACAAACAATCTTTAGATGTAATGAATTGTGGGGCGGGCGGCGCGGGGGCGGTTGGCCCGGCGCGATCGATCGTGCCCGTGACGTCACCGCCTTAGCCTTCGGCCTTAGCCACCCAGCCGTGGCTGGGACTCGATCTTAGAACCGACACTCTTATTTATATCCGCGAACACATCTCGACCTAGAGGCTAAATAATTACGATCTCCGCATTGTATTGTACATCGGAAAAAATAAAGATCAAGTTATTATTTAATTTACTTCATTCATCTTTATGTAGCATTGAGGGTGATATTATTGTTTGAGGATAAAGCTCTGTTAGAAAAATTTGTGATTGTGATGATAAAGATTACATAACTTGTTACAACCGGTTGCACCAAGTACAATTTCGTAAAAAAAGTAACTTATATTTAAAAATGGAAAAACGCATTGCTATAAATTAAGTTGACTTGTAGTATATGTCGTGCGTGGCCCGATCGCAAAATTAGCCAAATCATGAAATGTGCGGCATATCATGAAATGCTCTTCTTCTCTGTCGTTTCGCTCTTGGCAGAGCGGTCGTGGTCGCGTTGAGGCGTTCATGTCGGTGGTAGAGGCAGACACAGTTCTCCGCACGATCTCCCGCCATCTGTCTCTGTTGGCAGACTGTCTGGCGCAGTCAGACACGCGTCTAGACCCATTTATTTATTTATTTATCATAGTGTACTTGCTGACTGACATTTTTAATACATAATATTTTAGAAATAAACATTATTTTTATACCATTATCTAAAACCAGTAGTGGTCAGGTCAGGAGTGGTCAGTAGGTTCAAGGTTATTTTTTTAAAAACAAGCGGAGTGGACTGTTTGTAGGAGAATCTAATCTACGTATCTATGTGATCGGTAGGTAGACGATATGCCCAAGCATTTCATGATCTTTTTTCTTTGTGACGATGGGAAATCCATTTACGGACCATACCGTACGATGGCTGGGCGTATGGCGTGTGCGGGACTCATCGGCGCGGAACAGCGCCAGTCCTATACCGCTAAAACCCACCGGTACCCTCCTAAGCCCTTATGGAGGCGTTTTGGGATAGGCGCACCAAGTGTGCGCCATTTCACCAAAATGCCTCCGGGAAGCATTTCATGAGCCTCCGGGAAGCATTTCATGATCAGGCCAATTATGCGATCGGGCCACGACATATACATTTGCTTAAAAGTTGACTTTTCCACGTGCAGGACGTTATTTTTCCACAGTAGTGCCTTTTGTTTTCCTCCTGCATATAACATTCAAATGCATGAAGGACGTTTTTAATTAAAAAGTTTTGTGTACAGAATTATATTTATGTAAATACATTTACGTGCAATAAAATCGACTCACCTCGTAGGTTTCGATTCTTAATATATCGGTATATAAAAATAAGATTAGATAAACAAAACCTGTAAATATAATTTGAATGTACATTTCATAAGCTTTATTTGATCTACTCTAAACACCGATAAACGAAGTATTGGTGACAATAGACTCATTTCTTCGGAAACTCTGGTTTCTCATTTTTACGGCATACGCCATTTCTGTGACTATGCAGTGTTCAGAGTTAACTGAATCATTGTTTATTAAATAATTGATTAATCTTACAGATTAATCAATTATTGACCCCTTAAATTGAGCTGATTTCTCAAAAAAATTTAGCCAAAAACGCAAAATTTTTTGTACTTGTTTTTCAATTTGTAAAATCAATAAAACAAAATCTATCACAGTAAAAACTGGTCTAATGTAAGCTTAGGTTCTTGTTTAACACACGGGGTTAACAATTATTATTTACTAATTGTAGATTTTGATTAGGGAGTTCTGAAACAAAGCGCACCGCTGAGTCGATTTAATTGCTCGTAAGTGTATATAAATAAAGCAATTAAAATTACTTTGAATAAGATTAGTTATTGTCATTGAATTGCCTGAATGCACGAAGCCGTTGCCCTGCCATGTCCTCTTTTATTATTGAAATTTGAAAAAATGAGTTTAAATAGTGATTGTGATGAATATAGGCAATATGAAATTAATACCGCCACTCATCCATAAATATAGAAATACCAAGAGGTAACCAGACACCGAAGTGTGAAGTAGTAACCAATAATCTGAATCAAACCTTAAACATGCCCTTAAAAGTTTAATATACCTAACTCTCAACAATAGGGAAGATGCTTGTCAAGTCAACTGAGATACTTTTTACTAGTTGTCAAAACATAATTCTTCCGTAGATTTTGTATGGCATTACGAATTTGTGACGTCATAAATTCTTATAGTCAACTGACTGAATAATAAATGATTTTGATACGCCTAAAAATCAAATTCTAGATACAATTTGAAACGATGGCAGCAAGATTTTCTGGCATAAAATGCCATCACCTTTTACGAATTTAGCATCTTGTAATAATTTGTGAATGGTGTCAACATCCTTATTGTTCAAACTGTAATATCAATTATTAATTGGCCGTAAAGGGTTATACTGTTTTTCATTGATTTCCTTTCGTTGTTACTTTCTCGTATACGTAGTATAGAGGAAGTCTTGTAATCGTCAAAAAATTCGCCCTCGAGATTTTGACGGATTTACACGTTTTGGACCTCCCTGAGTCCAAAAAACCCGTTTTTGGAATTAGTCTCTGTGTGTGTCTGTGCGTTAGCACGATAACTCGAGTATGCTTTAACTTATTGCAACCAAATATAACATGCATGTATAACATCACAATATAAGGTTTCTATCAACTTTTGAGTCGTCGATCACGAAAGTTAAGCAACCAAGTGCGTGGTCTTTACTCGGATTGGTTACCAAAATTTTACATGCATGTATGACATCAAAATATAAGGTTTCTATAAACTTTTGAGTCGTTTCCAGTATACGAGAAAGTCAAGGGAAGACCACTCCCGATTTTTTTTTTGGCAAATTATTAAAAAACGTGGAATTTTCATTTCCAATCGTCCCTATAACCGGTACTCGTGAAGAAATGACATACTTTTCACTTACAATTGTATAGAAATGTACTACGCTGAGGTACTACGAGTATTTTGCAAAATTGTAAAACATCAAACTTAATGCAACTGGCCCTGTCTTGTGATAGGATCCCTTTCCTTTATTAATTATTTTAAAAATAATTGTGGGGATGTTGCGTATCATTTCCCATATCAAAACTTAATAATGCTTCAACTTATTTTTGAAATGTAAAAACGTACTCCTGGTATGGTTCTTCTATCTATGGTATAGGTTAGCGAAATATCCAATACAAAATTAATATCATACTTACTGTTGATAGTTTCAAATAAAAAACCCATAGCTATACTTCTAATATAACTACTTCTACTTCTTCGTCTAATATTTTTAGTTATTTTTAAGTTTTATAATTAAGTTGCTAATTTTTTAAGTTGTATAGTGTTCGGGAGTCACGAAGGGGACCCATAATAAGTAGATAGTTGTCACAATATTTATGTTTTTCTAGGTTAAATACAGCGAAGAAAGTCTAAATCATAAATAACCAACTTAAATAAATGTTAATTTAATGGAGAACTTTCCATAATTGTACACGGTTATTTGCAATTTTGAGGGGTTATTGATTACTTTATTCTCCGTCAACCAATCCACATTGGGCAAGCGTGGTGGATTACTGCCTAAACCTCCTTCGATGGCAAGGAGAGGCTTTGTGTCCCAGCAGTAGGTCGAATTATAAAGGCTGTTATCTTAATACATATCATATAGGAATATTTTTAACTATTTTGTCAGACCCAACATCTGAAGCAGCTAAGCAGTTAATAAATATATATTTTAGTTAAGCGATCCTCTTGTCCCGTGCTGTAACTTTAAGCACAGATAATATAATACTTTACAAGTACTTTAAGGTAGATAGGAAATTGAATTAGGGTTCGATGGGGCTGACATATCTTTTAAGATAAAAGCCTCTAAAAAATAAAAGATTAAAGAAAAAAAATAAAGGACAGCCTTTATTTTTTTTCTTGATGGATGGAGGAGGAGGATGATATGCAAATTGTTGTTTTATTTTTTGAATTAGAAATAATTATTTTTCATTTAATTTCATTTATTAGTTGCAAGTCACAGGTATACAAAAGGTATTACATAATTTATAGGAACAGTACAAGTGACGCCCTGCTAGGGCACAGCAAACATGATGTGGCAACTATTGCCTCTTTACTTCTAAATTAAAATACTTAGCCTAGAATATAACTAGGCTCGATGATATATAAGTATGTAACTACAGCTTTATTATCAAATTTCATGAGAATAGTTTGGATGGAAAACACTTTTTTTAACTTTCATACAAAAAAGCAACTTCGTAGATTTCACAAGTTATAAATGAAACAAAGTTTTACTTTAATTTACTAGTTTGATTAACGAGAGATTTACAATCTAACTATAGTAAATGTAACGCTGTTGAAATCGATGTGATAAGTCTATAGTCTACACATTATTAACAGCTAGTTTGCGTGAAACGGAACACTTCAAATTAATAATTAAAGTGACGGTAGATTTAACTATTTCATAAAATTTGACAACCTACATCTTTAGTCATCCCGTGATCACCAACGCTGAAAAGTGTTACGAAACGTCGGGCAATAATAACATCATGTAAAATCTAATTACACGCGAGTTAAATCCGTAAAAGTTGTTTTATTTATAATGTGTAGTGCTCACGCAAATCTAAGGGAACATTAACAGCTAGTTCATTGGACATAGCAACAGCATTATATTTCACAGAAAGATAAAATGAAAAAACGAAAAAAAGGTTTAATTTACCGCACATCTCAAGGCGGGGTGGAACCAAAGAAAGGGGACTGCAGAAAAAAAAGTCTAGCCGTAATATAGAACAAGTTGGAAAAATCTTTGCTAGTTTTCTTACTACGGAGCGGACTTCTGTAGAAATAGTAATTTTATATCTTATGTTAGTTTATTTGTTATGCTTATGACGAGATTGATAGCTCCGTGATCGCGTATTCTTCGTAACGATTAAGTTAGATAAGCTAACAAGTGCGCGGTTAGCACTGGTATGGGGAACGAAAACTAAAAACGAAGAAATAAAAATTCTGTTTATAAAAATCTGAATGTTTTTTGAGGCCGGTCCCAAATACAAGTGACAACGTTTATTCCAAATACTAAGGTTGGCACCGGTCTCAAAAAAACATTTAGATTTTTATTTCTCCGTTTTCAGTTTTGAAGGCAGTTTTGTTTTGTTTTTAGTTGTTATTTTGTTTGGTTATTTTTTCAGTTTTGTTTTTAAAAATAATTTTAAGTATATAAATTTCCAGGAAACTATGTCGAGATCTTTTAGACTCACAAGTGATAAGATTACGATATCATCGATGTCAACTTAATATGCATTATTAGGGATAACTCAAAAACTACTCGTCAGATGTCGATAAAATTTAAATTGAACCAAATGACAAGCACGAGCTTCCAAAGGTCGAAAGAATCTTTATAATCAGTACACCCAGTAAAGGGTTATGAGGTAACAAACATAAAACAAAACATACAGTCGAATTGATAACCTCCTCCTTTTTGTCGGAGGAGAACGGTGATGACTTTGTTTGACTAGTCATGTATTCAGCTATGTGAGGAAAAAAAATCAAGGCTGTATCTATGTTTACAACCTCATAAAACACAAAAATGTCTTGAAAGTCAGAAACTACTAAAAAAACTTTAAAAAATCATAACTCGAAAGCTACAAAAAATCGTAGAACATACATAGGGGTTATTCTGGTTTGTCTAGGGATACTCTATCTCTGGGCTTCAGCTTTTTACTATTTTTTGGGACACCCTATATTGTTTATATCAAGATATACTGCATAGTACATACGGTCCTACTGTTAAGGTGAAAAGAGAAGACGCCGCAGAAGAGGCAGAAGACCGGGCAGTGGGAACTAGCGGTACCACTTCGGGTGGGCTCGAACGACCACCGAAGGCGTACCGAGTGATGCCGCAGAAGGGGGAGGAGGGACCATAGGGCCAAGGACGAAGAGTAAATATAATTTGTAGGGAGTCAAGAAGGTGCGCTGCGAAAAGAGCCCCCGGCAAGCAGCAGCGCACTCTCCTGCGATTTCGGCCTGTATAACCGGAAGGTTGCGCCAGGCCATGGGTTGGTGGCCCTACTGTTTAGTAGTTCAGTGACAAACTAACACGAACGGAAGAATTAGGAAAGTATTTTATAGTATAGGAAAGTATTTTATAGATTACAGGACATAATTAAAAAATTTGACGCGAATCTTTAATAGAATCGAAGTATTAACTTGCGTTAATGCAAAGAAAAATACAACCCTTTCGTTCTACATTTCAACTATTCAATTTTATCACGACTAACTACCATTCGAGTACTCTTGAAAATCGGTTCAACTTAGTTTCTGATGCAGCGGTTTTGTCCTCGGCGCTCGATTAGTCCAAGAGCCCTTGGAGTCTGCAGGGTCAGCCACTCGCTCTCGTTTGAGTGCACATTGACCTGAGTGAAGCGGGTGACGTTATCACCCTACGTTCTTGAGAACTTAATATTAACCGTGCATTAATTGGATGCAATTAAGTACGGACGGAAAAAAAAAATTAACTAGATAGTAAAATGTTATTACAGTATCAAATAATCGAATGAGACATTACGAAAGCATCTTTTAAGTAGTACTCAAAAAAGTTATAACTCGCTATGGTGAAGCTCGAATATAAAAATTACTCGTCGAATATGGCGACTGCTATTTTAACTGAAACAAAAATAATTAAAGTATAAACATTTATTAATAATTCATATCCCCGTATCATTTATTAATAAATGTTTATTCTGACAAAAATAGAGTCGACAGACAACTAAATTAACTAATATTACCTACCATATTTTCAATTCTTAACATCAAGCATTTCGTCGCAGTTTTGCACGCGATTTGGAGAAAAACGATAAATCGATCATCAATTAATTAAAAAACATATTTTATCGATAGTTGATAAACTTTATTTTCATCGCTTTATAGTTCATTCATGTCTAAATGATTACTATATTTTTTGTGGTGTGGTATGCAATCGATATCATAAATTATTTTTGTATTTAAAAGAACAGATGTTTAACATACAAGTACAAATTTAAATTCCAAATTGAGATAAGTAGAGGAAAGGCATGATATACAGAAACAAATCAGAAATAGACACGGTTCACTCTAATCATCATCATCATCATCATCATCAGCTCATATAATGTCCCCACCGAGGGGCTCGAGCCTACCCAAGATTAGGGGCGATTAGGCCTTAGTCAACCACGCTGGCCAAGTGCGGGTTGGTCGACTTCACACACAACCTAAGAATTTCTTCATAGGTGTGTGCAGGTTTCCTCACGATGTTTTCCTTCACCGTAGAAGCGTCGATTAAACGTACATATGAATTCAAAATTTGAAAACACATTGGTACGTGGCGGGGATCGAACCAGTGCCTCCCGGATAGGAGACGACGCTCTTACGCACTACGCCACCGACGCTCCTCTCCTCTCTCTAATCATCTGAGGTATATTTTCTAGGGCTTTCTTTATGGTTCTTCTAGGTACCTACTGCTAAACCCATGGAAATCGGCAGCGTCGTAAAATTAATTAGATTAAAACAATTTGTCTCGATAACCGCATCGATGACTCGCTTTAGCTTCGCACTCGAGTACTTGAGTGTTCTCATGATTGAATTGAGTTTGTCATAGCTGCATCGGCATTGAGATCACTCGATTGGCTCGAGAGCCCTCCGAGGAATCTATGAGGGTCAGCCTCTTGTCTTCCGTCCATGACTCAAGTGCATATTGACCTGGAATAGCGAAGGATAATGTAAGAATGACGTCATTGAAGGCGATGACAACGAAATTGTATAAGATAGAAGGCAAAGTTTAACTTTACAACTTTATTGATACATTGTGAATCATCAAATACTATATAACTAAACTATTTATGCATTGGTTTAGTACTCCGTGTAAATCATATAGACTGTGGTAAATCTAAGTTTATCGCTGGTTTATTCCTACATAGTACCTAAAACAAAATCTAAACGGTTACATTTTTAATTTAGGTAAAACTCTTTGCCTTTATCTCACCCGATTAGAATAGTTGAAATGCTGTTTACACTATTTATATTAAAGCGATCATACATGTATAACTATTTACGTTAATAGATTGGCTTTGAAATTAATCGGGCGAGAGCATAAACAAAATGCACCGTAGTGCGAATAATGCGCATATGTGCGTGACAAATAGTACTGCCACAGTCTATAAAAGTCTTATTTACACTGTGGTACTGCACTGTGCACAGCCTGACATTTCCTGTCTTTTCCAACTAACAGCCGACCTAGGCCGCCAGCGTGTACGTGAAATGGTCTCGTCTATCTATCTCGCTCTAATATACGCCAGTATGCTCTTTTTCTTTCACATTTCCGATCTACAGTTCTTTATCTATGATAGCGACAGTCTTTGGTTATCTTAGCAGGAGGACTTAAAACAAGTCGTACCTCGTAAAATATATTAACGCGATTTTGCCCACGTAAATTTTTTAGCAATAAAATATTATGTATTCAGTGAAATGGTAGCATTCTAACGTTGAAATATTTTTATTATTAGGCTAGTTGTTTTTGACCTCGTTCATTACAAAATTGCAAACAAATATTTCCTCTTTATAATATTAGTATATATGTTAGAATTACGCAAAATGCAAATGACAGCATTTATTATTATTCTATGCCCACGTGTTACGCAAATCGGGCACGCTTCACGTGGAAATTTTACATATGTAAGTGACTATTAATTCAGGCAGTCTGATTAGCAAATTCGCGTCGATGCCAATTAAAAGCATTATATAGCTCATTATGAGATTAATTCCTCAGTTTGATTTGCGTTATCGCTTTCATAATTTCACTTTCAATTACGAAGTTGCGAAATTCAAATAGACATATGCGTAAGTAGTTTATGTTGACTACTTAAATACACAAAATAGGTGCAATATCATCTACCAAACTGCTCCATAATAGAACCTATAGATTGATTTTGGGGAAAAAACCCAGCAACTAAAAATTGCAGAATGAGCGACAAGCACATGTTTGTGGATCGTAGCAGCACATCACTTCGTACACATGAGCTTCGTAATCTGGAAGCCGTTGACGAATTCGTCTATCTAGGGCCCCTCATAAGATCGGACGGTACATGTAAGAGAGAGGTAGTGTGGAGAGGACAGATGGCAAAGTCGGCAATTTTGACATGTTCGCATACTAATTTGTTGTGTAAGTAGTCTAGTTTCATGAGTGTATTTTTTCAAAATTACGGTCTTATTGTACTTCTTCTTTTAAGTAAATAGCGTTCGCGATACAAAGATTACTCATTTCGCCAATGTCAAGGGCAAATGTACTTATAGTAATAGACAATTTTACGGTAGACTGAGTTAAAAATTTCGTCTCTCAACACGTGATTTTGTACTCGGGAGAAACTCGTCTTATTCTTAATGCGTGAGGATTGTTCGAATATTGCATGTAACCCCCTTAATGCCCCAGCATTATTGTGTTTCGACAGCTGGTGATACATACCTGTTAAAGATGGCCAGGCTCTCAGTGTGTGAGGGTAACGAGTAAAGATCTCTTTGATCTTGGCCAAAGGCTTCCCTTTAATATAAAATAAAAATAACGTTTCTAATTGTTGTGGCCATATTTTACGTATGATAGCCATTACTAACTGTTCCTTATTCTTTGCTTACAGATGGAAAGTTTGATAAAAGAAATGCAAGATCCAGAAACGGGTGTGCCAGTGCGAAGTCAAAAACTTTTCCTCAGTGTTATTCCATCTGCTTTTATGGGTAAGTTATTTATTTAATGCATGTTATATTTATATTACTTGGTAAAAAATGTCGCATTCTATTGGTGAAAATTATTTAAAAAGTATGGGATAGTTTTGAGAATATTTATTACAAACATCCAAATCTTTTCGCTTTTACTCGTCATTCTACGAATATGTTTTGTATATATAATGTAAATTACAGTGTCGTGTTTTTTTTATAAAATAAGTATTAGTACTTATTTTAAATATAATAAAAATAGGATATATACATATAGAAAATATAAAATTATTTTTGGGATTTGTTTGGGAAATTACAAATTACAACGAAAGACACGTTGTTAGGTATAATGTGAGCTTTTTTAGTCATTAAATCAAATTATTTAAAAATCTCGAAGTCTTTAATTAATTATGCTAAGAAATCAATTATTTTTCCCAATACTTTCGTTGAGTATTTTCAAGCTAAATTTGATTTTTATACCGTCAATTTGTACCCCAATATTAGCTATTATTATAATCTTAGATCCATGTCTACACAAATGATTCGCTATCTCAAAACAACGTGGGAGCGATTGATTCGTTCACCGTCTGTATACAAACGGACAAAACGTGTTACTAGCTGATATTTTAGAATGTTTTTTTTACCATTGTTTTATATAGAAAAAAACTATGCCTGTTCGTTTTCCTTTTTCAAAATTGGACATAAGTTCAAAGTTACAATTAATGTACCTAAGTATACACCGTGCTTTGTCTTTCTTTTTCGCGATTTCGATGATGGTCCCATGGCGAGTTGTTTGTAAAGACTGGCACTTTCACACCTTAAATTATTTAAGACGGTTAAAAACACGGTGGGTGTACTTATATGACCTAGGAGCGGTGCACCAAATTATTTATACTTTTTAAAATTTCGTAAATAATAAACGTTCTTTAAAAATGGAATAACCCATACCAATAAATTAGGTAGATTTTCTTTCCGTTAAAAGCATTCTATTGCGTAGGAAATAGGGTAGTAATAGTAAAATGTTGTCTCCGTTTGTATGGAAACGTGCTTGCCGTAGATGGCCGCTACCTACTATTATTTCTATATCTAAGGAAACAGTATGTTTTGTTCTTTCCATTCTCAAGATAGTGCGCACTTATTACACGATTTCTGTTTTTGAATCATACATCATTTGGGCTTAAAAATTGCAAAATATTGCTCAACAAAGGACACTCTCCACTTTTAACTAATTTAAGTGAAAAAAGAAAAGAATCGTCAGTAAATAATTCGTTCAGTATATTGTTCAGCTTCGACATTCGTATTTCACATATCTTGAAATAGTCTAGGTCTCGACGCCTGTCGAGGTAGTCTGATTGTAAAATCAATACCGAGCAAACTTATTTACCCCGTCTACGCCTGCCGCGGCCATTCACCGGTCTATAAAACCACTTTGTCTGACACCATCCATATTTAAAACTGTGGGCCAAATTCTGGCATGTCTTAAAATAAGTATGCGTATAAGGATACAGTTTTTGTCATGCTATAGTCGTAGATGAATGATTTCACTTATTTTTCTGCAGCCAACGGTGAATTTAGAAGTTCTTAATTTATTCACGTAGTACTAATACAGAATAGATTTTTCGTTATCGTAATTCGTTATCTGGAAACTTAAATACTGTAGATAGATAGATTATTCTTTATTGTACACCAGAAAGTAATTAATAACATAAAACAATAGAAGATAAAATGTACAAAGGGCGGTCTCATCGCTAAAAAGAACGATTTCCTTTGGATGGACAGGAAAGACTAAAACTAATGAGGAAAGTTGTCGGTGTACTTTAAATGCATAATAATAAAGTTAATATAAATTACTACGTATTTTACAAGAAATATATAAAAAACAAAAATAAACAGGCTGATAAATAGAAATAAAAAAGATACTAATACATATACTAAATAAATAATATATAAATACATAATACCAATAAAGAATACACATGCAACACAATATATATTACATACAATAAACATAATTATGCTACATAGCAAGATAGTGTTCTTTAACTTGAGCTATGAAAATATCCCGCGACTGATTTCCTTATTGTAGATGGTAAAAGCATTCCACATAAGAGCTGCTTGAACAGTAAAAGATTTGCCAAAGAATCTGGTGGAACGCATCGGGATAGTAAGTTTAGATTCTCCGATGATCTCAATGATCGAGAATGAGTATCATTCACGAAAGTAAACCGTTCCTTGAGAGAGGGAGGGGCAGTAGGAGTAAAAAGGATGCTGTAAAGAAGGGAGAGGATAAGAACATTCCGGCGAAGGCGAATTGGCAACCATTTGAGTTTATGGCGAAAATCATGACCATATTTGCGTAGTCCATTTATGAATCGAATACAAAAATTTTGAAGCCGCTCAATTTTGTCAAGTTGCTCTTCAGAGACATCAAGATAGGAGGTAACAGCATAGTCGAGGATAGGCAGGAGAAGGATTGTGCTAGCGCAATTTTGGTCGCCGTAGGAAGAAAATTGTGGAATCTTTTTAAAGGTCTGGCAGATGAAAATAGTCTTCCACAGACGTTCTGGAGTTGAACAACCTATGACAAATTTTTATCGATAAGAAAGCCCAGATTTTTTACATGATCACAGTAGTTCTACTACTATCAACTATAATGACTTGTGTCTTTCCAGTATTCCACAGTCAGACCATAAGATTTTCCCCACTGCCTAATATTCTCTAGATCGGTGTTTATTTTACTTATTGCACCGCTTAGCTGGTCAACAGGAGCTTGAGAGTATATCTGTAGTTAGTTGACAAGTGATAGAATTTATGTATATTGTGAAGAGTAAAGGAGATAAAACGCCGCCCTGTGGTACTCCATCGGATATATTGCCCCAGGAAGAAACTGAATCTTCAATACATATCCGCTGGCGGCGACCAGACAGGTAACTATGAAACCAATCAATCACCGCAGGAGATATGTTAAGAGAGCGGAGAGCGGAGGATGGCAAGTAAAATGTCAAAATCAACAGTGTTAAAATAGATATCAAATTTTATTATACACTATATTCCTTTATGATAGAAGGAGGACGATGACGCCGCGGTCGTACATTCTAATGATCACAAAAGCTATGCTAGTCGGATGGAGAATTTTATTAATTCGATTTTCCTCTGTGCTTTGGAAGGCATAATCTGGTGGTCCCAGGTGCTGTGGGAAGATAGCAGTCATTCCCAAAGAGGGTTAGTGTAAAGCAGGTGGCTGGGTATAAAAATCTACTGCCAAATCCTTTAGCATTATTTTTAATATCAAGACATACTGCACCGACCCCAAATAAATTGGGAGCAAGGTAGAAGAAAGAGGAAGAGTAAAAGTGATGTTTGATTTTTTAAGAAATTGACGCTTTATATAATGTACCTATTACCTGAGTATAGCAAATGAATGACAAAAAAAATCGGGAGTGGTCTCCCCTTGACTTTCTTGTATACCGTAAACGACTCAAAAGTTGATAGAAACCTTATATTTTGATGTTATACATGCATGTTCAATTTTCGGTCACCCATCCGAATACCGACCGCGCACTTGGTTGCTTAACTTTCGTGATCGACAACTCAAAAGTTGATAGAAACCTTATATTTTGATGTCATACATGCATGTTAAATTTGGTTACAATCGAGTTATCGTGCTATCGTATTTTTGGACTCAGGAAGGTCCAAAACGCGTAAGACCGTCAAAATCTCGAGGTCGAATTTATTTGACGATTACAAGGCTTCCTCTATACTACGTAAGTATACGAGAAAGTAAAAATAATAACTATTGAAGGAATTTGCAAAGCGATTGGAACATTTTTGAGTAACTAATGGCTGGTTTCAATAACCTCCAATAACCTATCTATCTACACTTTTGCTTACTATAGAGGGATAATATTTTGACAGATATCTTGTACAAAATTTATCAAAAATCTATCGTTGCTATAGAAACTGCCGGTAGTTGAAACCCGTCATAATGCCCAATAGCACTATTGGGCATTAACTTACTAAAAAAATGTTACAGTCTAGAACAGAATTTAACAAAATAAGCTGAACTATCCGACCAGTGTTAACACATTTCAAAGCTTTTAACGATATATTTCAATCACGCGACCATAATTGTATTATGATGGTAAAGAAAGCAAGCAACACGTAAATCAGTAGCAATTAGTTACTTATTTCTGATATTGAAACATTTTCTTATAAACGCTTCCAGTAACCGTTGTGTATTTTTTAGTATTATAAAACGAAACTGTTTTAGGTGCGTTAAGAGCTCAATTTGTATGGAAAACTTGATTTTCGCTAGAGGCGAAATTGTTAAGTTTTTTGTACTAATAGTACATTATGATGTAAGTGCGGTAAGTTGAAAATTACAGCCGAGGCAATATTGCTAATTATCAAAGCGCACGAATGTCATACGACGTTTTATAACATATTTGCGAGGAAATAATTAATAAATTCATCACTACTTGACGACATTTTCAAATAAAAACAAGCGAAAAGAAAAAGCGCGCGGAATAATTTTTACTTGTTCACAAATTAGCGATGCGCGCGCATTAGCACTTTTTTAGGCAATGACACAAAAAACAGCCCATATTAATATTAAAGAAAATTAATATTTTTGCGTTTTTGTTACAGATAAATGATTGTAATTTGTTGTCAAAATTAATAAAATTAAAGAATTAAATATTTATTTATTATATTTTATCTCCTAAAGTTAATTTTATTCATAAAATGTTGACCACTTTTCCGACATAAAAACTCTTTGCTAAGATTTAAAAAAGTACCGTTCCTTTTTAGACAGAGCTTCTTGATAAACCGTGCGTTTTACTTTACATTATCGCACAAGTGCGTAATGAGATACTGAATTTAGTGATGATATTGAAATTGGTGAAATAAGAGACCCTTTACGAGCAAATGTGTTATAAAAAAACTTACAATACGGGTACTTACAGGTTGCTATTTCATTAAAAGAGACAAATAATAATTTGACCACTAAAATAGAATACAAACAGGCTTAAAACAAACAAGTATTTATTATTTGTAGATTTTGATTTATCGAGCTAAAGCCAAAGCTAGAGTTGGGTCAATTTCATTGCACGCAAGTAACTATATTTTCACTGAGTAACATGGGCTATGTTTTATTGATTATTTCATTAATATTATAAACGCAAAGTCTTTATCATCAGTAGGTTCATGGCGACCTTTTTTACTTTTGACTGAGTGAACTGGACTTTTGTAAGAGTCGAATAATTAAAACGTATTGTATAGGGGTGTTTACTATTATAATTATGCACATAAATATAATGAAACTAGAATTAATGGGTCGCAAAAAGGTCATGATTCACTTTTTACTTTCTCGTATACGTAGTTTACAGGAGTATTGTAATCGTAAAAAAATTCGACATTGAGATTTTGACGGA
Source organism: Elophila nymphaeata (assembly GCA_955850985.1). Taxonomy (NCBI): domain Eukaryota; kingdom Metazoa; phylum Arthropoda; class Insecta; order Lepidoptera; family Crambidae; genus Elophila; species Elophila nymphaeata. The sequence goes on from OY039070.1 coordinate 11,420,105, forward strand.
TGTACACGTTTTTGGCCTCCCTGAGTCCAAAAATACCGTTTTTGGAATTATGTCTGTGTGTGTGTCTGTGCGTTAGCACGATAACTCGAGTATGCTCCCAAATTTAACATGCATGTATGACATCAAAATATAAGGTTTCTATCAACTTTTGATCCTTCGATCACGAAAGTTAAGCAACCAAGTGCGCGGTTGGTACTCGGATGGGTGACCAAAATTTAACATGCATGTATGCCATCAAAATATAAGGTTTCTATGAACTTTTGAGTCCTTTCCGGAATACGAGAAAATCAAGGGGAGAACACTCCCGATTTTTAAATTGGCACTTAACTATCTATTTGTATAGATGGGTCTGTATTTATACATTATTTGCTTCAGCATTCAAGTGGTCCAGGCTATAAGCGTCTATTAATAGTGATTTGTAGTATATTGCTTGACAAGGATGGAATGAAATCAATTCCCTTATGAGGACGTAGTTAGGAATTGATTCATTTTACCCGTGTTAAGCTCTCTACTTTTCATTTCGAATACAAAAAAATTAAAAAGTAGTTTTTTCTAAAATATTGATTTATAAAATACTCGTAAAAAATTGTGTTTTGTACAGTTTAGAGAGAGTAGGTATGTGTAGAGATGGTAAAGAATCGTTTTACATTTGGAACACATTGAGTCACGGCTGCTGACCGGCGGTGTTGCCTGTCAAGTCAGTTGAGATACTTTTTATTAGCTGTCAAAACAATTATTCTTCCACAGATTTTGTATGGAATTACCTCGGAATTACGAATTTGTGACGTCATAAGTAATGTCAAAAACATTGAAAAACATTCAGATGACTTACTATTAATTAATTTACCTAATAAAAAGACAAAAAAGAGACCGCAACTTCGTTATCAGCAAGGAATACTGTTGTTGAGAAGTATTAAGCCTTACGCCCGCCTAACACTCCAGTCAATCGATTTTTTCGACAATATCGCAACGGAAAGGGTTTGGCCTATTCAGTAGCTGATCTCTTGTCCCTTAAGCCCCATGGAGGCTGGAAGTCCAATGCGGTTGTAGAGGATTTCATCCAAAATAAGTCAAAAATATGTAAAGGCATCGTAGGAGCCATTGCACTGAAAGAGCCTCAGTCAGATCCTTGGACTGGCCCTTCTACATCACAAATAAGCCGATACGAAACACCTACCCATCGCCCTCTCTCGCCAACATTTACGCCAAGGGCATCCGATGAATCGGGGCAACTATTAAGTATGACAGATAGTATACAAAAAAATAACACATAAGTCACTAACACCAACATTGCAGTAGCTAACAAAAATATTACCTACACTCAGTTTAAGTAAATGTAGCAACGTTACTTTCAAGTTTTCTTAATTATACCCAAGTATTAATTGTTATAATTGAAAGATTATCCTGTTATACTTACCTATCATAATGTAGTAATTAATTACCTAAACTGAAATAAAAGTATCTTGTGATTGTAAATGTTTCTTTTTCATTTATTTCGTCGGTGAGGTGGGATGGAAAGTTACGTGTTGCACTCGAGTGCAAAGATTTTTCACCTCGTGGTCTTTTGATTCCCTCGCTGACGCTCAGGATTCTAACTTTTTAATCACTCGCTGCGCTCGTGATTCAATTTTAAAGATGTAATAAAAATTGAGCACGCGGTTAAAAAGCAACTTTGCACTCTTGTATAACAAATAACCATTTTAAACATTTTACAAATCGCCATCACGTGACGTAACGTATCCGTTACTGTAAAAGCAATTATATGCAAATTCGCCGTCTTGATTTTTGCAGTCAAAAGAACCCCTTTCAAAGAACAAACGTAATATTCCTTAACTTTATTCTTGCTAAGAATTCGTCGGTTTTTCCGAAAGAATCAAAGAATTTTTACTCTAAAAGAATGTACATTTTACTCTCTAAATTCCAGCTCTGTTTGGTTATACAGATTGTATTTGGTCACCCAAAAATAAATAACTTTTCATTCATCCAAGAAAATATAAAAAAATATGTAAAAAATCCATTTTACATAATTTTCTTATGGAGTATGATTATTTGGCAAAATAAGTATTTTTATTAATTATTTCATTAAATACGAAAAACCAGGGAAAAACTAGTACGAAAATCTAGTAGGCAAATACATTATTAGGTTTTTACCTATGAAATTGCAGTTTTATTGTCTTGTACTGCGTACCTAAACTAGCAATTTATTTAATTCAATAGTTTTTTTAAGTTCTTATTGTCATTATTATTATTTAAAACTACACTTTTACAAGATTTTTGTGTATAATTAAATTACATTTCTATTGTTAAATTCTGAAAAAAATATGAAAATTACTCTAATCTCGTCATCAGAATCGACGATTTGATTCCTACTAACTCATGGACAGACTTGTTTTTTCATAAATGATTGGTGCTAGACTTAGCCAAGGATTGTTCACAAAAAAACAAAAATAGAGTTTCTATAGAAAAACGCCAATTTAAATGAAGATTTAAAAAAAAAAATATTTTCCATACTAACCTTGTTTAAAATTTCTAAGCAACTCTATTGCATAATCTTTTGAAATTTGGAGTGTATAATTGGGCAAAACTTAGTTAAATATAGTATCAATAATTTATACAAAAAAAACTCTAGCCATTTACAACGATTCTAAGAAGAGTTGATTCTGCTGACCTAATAAAATAAAAGAGCCACTTTATTTTATTTTTTAAAATCAAACATTTAAATAATTATAATTTCCCTAAATGCAAGTCTGTAACGTAGAGTCCTTATTCATAATAAAGAAACATAATACTGAAACAGCTACGAAATCAAAGAAATTACTCAAATAATAGTTTGTAAGAAAAAAACGTAATATGATACTAAAAAAACCTACTCATTTTGGTTCCATTTAAATAAAGGTGGTTTAGTTAACCTAAATCTATCTATACTAATCTATAGCTGTAGTAATATTATAAAGAGGAAATATTTGTATGTTTGTAACGAATAAACTCAAAAACTAAGACTGTATTCAAAAATTCTTTCACCATTAGAATGCTACATTAATTCTGAGTGATATTGCTATATTTGATTTACAAAAAACTACACCCGGATGAATTTACAGACGGAGCGCTAGTTTTTATAAAATTACAAACGAATTTTTCCTTTCATTGCAGGTTATGATCTTGTCGAATGGCTAATGGAACGGTTTAATCTCGATGAGACTAGCAACGGTGAGTGTTTCGTAAGTGCCACAGGCGGCTGGTCGCGACGCAGGACGCAAGTAGATTCTAGCTATAGTGAGAAGTCATTACCCCAGATGTTGATATGTAGGTAGCGCCGCGTGCGCCCCGGTATAATTCTACGCATGTGTGTGCTACCTCGCTCGACCCCTTCCGATTTGAGATAAAGTAGAGATTTGCTCATGACACGCGACTTTAAACTCCATTCAAACAAAATTAGGTGATTGTTTGGACAGTAAAAATAGTTTTTGTATAAACATCTGCATTTGTCATGAATTATAATATACAGTTACTTAAATGGTATGACAAGCGGGAACCTACCCATACTATCATGTGTATTTGTATCAGCAGCTTAAGCGCTACGTAGAAAGCAACTTTGATCTCCGTATTGCGGCAACAGGCAACTCGCAACTACCTGTTTTTTTTAGTTTACATATAATATAACTGCGCAGACATAGCAACTCTAGGTGTGAGTTTCGATAATCGTATTTTCAGTTCCTGCTCTCGAGGACAGAGTCAGTCAATAAGCATCTGTCATATTTGTACAAGTTGTGTCAAGTTGCTGGTATGCCCAATCGGCAGTCGTAACAATTCGAGTGTTTTCATTCCCTCTCCGCAGCGCCTAACACTGACTGCTGACCATGTATTTGAAAAGTTTATCACCCCATATCCTCCTATGGGTGTCGTAGAAGGCGACTAATGGATCAGTAAAGGGGAATTGATCGCCTTTATACTCCGTCCAATCCGTATTGGGCAAGCGTGGTGGACCACTGCCTAAACCTCCTTCGATGACAAGGAGAGGCCTTGTGTCCCAGCAGTGGGTCGAATTATAAAGGCTGTTATGATGATGATGATGATGATGATAGTTTCTTCAACTAAAGTTGCTCTGTAAAACAATGCTGTTAACGCTAATGTTATGGCAATAGACTATGATTAATAGTACCACAGTGTGAATAAGACTTCTATAGACTGTGGGTGCCTCATCAAATTCTTCTAAAAATGCCTCTGTTAAATAAAGAGAGTCTAAAACATTACCTCAATTTTTAAATTGTATATTTATAGCTGTAACTTCTAAATGAGAACTTCTAAAATCTGATATTTTCTTTTTGCATATCCTTATTATTATCTAATTGTTAATTTTGTGGATGACCACTAGAAAAATGGAGTGTAGGTTAAAAACCTCCATAGAATCTTGCCGTTCTCCGTTGTAGGATTACTGACAACACTTTTTGTACGGAGATATTTATTTTAAAACTGTGAATTTTTATGACACCAATGCATGGCATCTTCATCAACTGGCAACTGTGAAACTGGGTAGCGCGTAATTGGAACCTTCCGATTTTATCTATCTAAACGTAATGTTCATCTAGCTATCATATCATTTGTTTTACTTTGGTTAAGTTTCTGTAACTTAACCAAAGTAAAACAAATGATACTTTTTGTGGTAGGTCCTGGGTAGGTCCTATTACTTACGTTTGATGGGTGTTTGGTTCGATCTTACTTTTTTATGACCACACAAAAGTAAAGTTATGTTTATAAGAAAATCATCAATATCCAATTTAATTAAATGACACGTTCTAATTGTCTTCTTGGCCTGATTGTCCTTCAGCCATTTATTTTAATCGGTTTTTATTTTATAATATTTTATAATGTGCGCCAATTTTAATAGGTAGAACTCGCGAGTTTCACAGTCACCAGTTGATGGAAAAGTCCAATGCATTACATGACTATTAGCATGGATAGGTGCCCGCTTGTTATAAATATCGTTAAGGCTTGTGTTTACCAACACGTAAAACAAAAAATTAAAAGTAACCGTCAGTTTTTGATAATTCTTCTATACAATAAAATGTCAAAAACAGTCGGTTATATATTAATCACCTGTTAGTGTTGGTGAACTCAAGCTTAACACCTTGTCCATAAGAGCGAATTCTCCGCGAATCTTTACGCGCGAACATATAGAAACTCGCGCGAAGCTTGTGGACGCAATGTATTGAGCTCCAGTAACTCGCCAACGGGCGTTGCGTGTTCGCGCGTAGAGATTCGCGGCGAATTCACTCTTCTGGTCAAGGTCTTAAGGTCGTAGCTGATAAGTAAGTTCGGAAAAGAACCTCCTCTTTTTTCACTATGGACGCTACGGAAAGGCGGCTACGAAACGACTACGAACAGTAGCGCATCTACTCTTTTTCATAGTAAAAAGAGGCGATACGCTTCCGAGCTGAAAAATCTGTTACAACCTGTAGAGCCAACTTATAAAATTATTCTACCAGCTTGAATATTATTAATTGCAAAATAATATTTTATCACCTAAAATATCGTCAATTTATCTATTTTTCATAGAATGGAGTTTAAAAACATTGATGGATTTTATTTGACAGGATAGTATGACAAGTAAATCTGGATACAAACAGAGAAAACATTATAGAATGTATAGAATGGATATTTGAGAATGCATTTAACAAAAAGAAAATAAATATTTTCCTTAATTCACATACATTTAAAGTTGTATTACATAAGTATGTCGATTTTTGAGAAAAGTAACACATACTATAAGATTTGACATAGTAACAAACACGCATTGTTTGTTACTATGTCAAAACATACTAAAACGTTTTCTCCGTTTATATGCTGACGGTGCTTGCCGTACAATCCTCTTAAAACGAATTAATATAACATTTAAAGACTGCTTTTGTACAGAACAAATGAAATTGCTTAAGCGAATTTTATTATTATTTATATTGTACCTATAAAAAAAGTTTCCTTAGTTCTGTAAAGCCATGAGCAAAATGCATCTACTGAAACAAAATTCAAACACCGTATGTACTCTTCAATTGGCAAAAAAAATCTTTAACTATGCTTCGCAAACGTGTAAACGGTGTAAAGCTGTATTTAGCTTATAGCTGTATTGTTTACAAGTGTACAACAGCTGTATTGGTGTTGTAGGTACAATATCCTGTCAACAGGAAGATCTGTAATTTGTTTTTGAATGGTGTATGTCGCTTTATATTTTGATTACAACACACTAGATTGATGTTAATGCTGTTATTGTATCACATTGAGTTTACTTAATATTATACTATCTATTGGACATGATATCTATAAGTATTTGTAATTCTTGTGCTTTGTTTTGAGAAATATTAAAATATCGTCAAAATTTACTAAAAAATTTGTTTAATAGCTACAAAAAAAATATTATACAAAAAAAACTGTGTTAGGTGCCTAAAAAATTTAAACAAACCAGAGCTGTTAAAAGTCACAGATGCACGGGTTCTAAATCTAAGGCATTAATTTTAAATTAAAATAAAAGTCTGCTTTTAAACTATCCATTGTAGGAAAAAGAAATCATACTTATTTAAATGCAATTTTACATTTCAATTTAGATTCTTGTGGATAAGAGACAGATGAGATAAATACCTACTTAAATAAAATGCAACCTATGAATGGTCAGAATTCCTGGTCGATGTTGATGATGATGACTCTTTCTAACATTAAGTTTATTATCATGTATGTTAAATTATCAATGTGAATATCTACTACATAAATATTTCTTCCTCTTTTAGAATATGTTTTGCAAACATCAGCTAAGACATTGCTGAGTGTCTGGATTTAAGTATTTTTACTTATGTCCTTTATTATCTAAATATTTTAAATAATAATGATAAGACTTTTCACTTCAGTTGCGTAATATTTTGTTACCTTTCGTTTACAATCTCTCACAAATTAGGGTTTTTAGGTGAAAGTTTACTTTAAGAAAAGATAACGCACAACAAAAATTGTCCTAAGAAAGAACCTGTTTTTGATTTGTTTACCTTTTTTAAGCACCTAGGTTAAATTAAAAGAGATTTAGAAAATTTGGCTCTACATCGATGTTTGTATGCGAGGTCCACAGCACATCAATCGTAACCCTTTCCAAGGGAAATTTTCATGCGCCTTATCAGGTACTAAGTGTAATTTTTGCAATGCAACTATTACAATCGATGTGCTGTCGACTGTCCAATTTCTTGTTGACTTGTGATTCACTATGTACTACGTATTTTTCAGTGGAAGCAATAAACTTAGCCAATCAACTCTGTCAATATGGTTACTTCTTTCCTGTCAACGATTCAAAAAACCTTGTGTTAAAAGATGATTCTTCTCTCTATAGATTTCAAGTAAGTAACACAAATATTGATCTTTGTTTGAAAACATGCATATGTTTGATTTAGATTTACCTAAGTATATAATCGACGATCTGGTGAAGGACTCGAGAAGCTGCTGGATGCGGGCAGCACAAGATTGATCGGGTTGGAGATCCTTGACCCATGTTCAACAGTGGGAATTTCTTGGCTGAAATGTGATAAACAATTTTTCGCTAGGATATAATAGTTTATTTTATATCTTAGTTTCTCTCAATTCACTTATAGAAGTGAGTCGATATACCACTTTCTTTTCGATATACAGAGTGGTCCAAACATTTTAGAAGTGACAACTTCTTTAGGCACTTTGGGCACTTTTTTGGGATGGGCGAAAAACATTGAATACGCGTGACCATCATGCACAGTTACATACTGGACTGTAAAATAGAAAATATACAACAACTGATAAAAAAATCAATGTTTCCTTTTTTATTAAATAATCGATGAATATAGAAGAATACGTTCTGCTATATATACCCAACTCAAAACCTTTCAATAGCATTTAAATACTTTGCCTATTAGATTAGGATTTCTATTTCATTTCATAATATTGGTAATAAAATATGTAAACCATAAAAACAAATGTCGCAAGTCCTCTGCAACGCGATGGAAACGGCGCCCACATGGTGAATTCATGAAATGCTACGGGTTTCCGTCTCTACACAGAAATGGTTGTTCCCGTTTAGAGCTAATGTAACATTTGCAGAGTCCGTATTATTGGCCATGGCAAGCTCCACGCGTAGCCGGGAGTGGGTCGAGCGCCCCGACCTTGGGCCCCGACAACGTGGAGTACGCCATCTACCTCGTCAAGCGGACCCTACGCAACAAGCAGCGGCACGGCCTCGATGAGCACGAGCAAGAGGCGCTCACCAACCTGAAGAAGAACCTCGCCGCCAAGTGGGACTTCATCACTATGCAGGCCGAAGAACAGGCAAGTCTTTCTTCTACCAACCCTCCTTGGGAACGACTGCAATCTTTCGACAGCATCAGCTAAACCTACCTTCCGAAGCTCGGAGGGACTTTGAAAAATTTTCGGTCACCCATCCGATTACCGACAGGGCACTTGGTAGCTTAGCTATCGTGATCGTCGGAAGAACGCACGACTGCGGCGCCATTGACTTCAAGTTTAAAGTTCTGCATGATAAACATTGGTCACAAAAGAATACAGTAAAAGAGAGTTTTATAAGAGTTTAAAAAATATATCTTTAATTAAGGAATTATTTTTGCGTTAACAAACGCTTAAGTATCTTTAAACTTAGAATAATACACAAAAATACACTGCCCACCCTGGGCATTCGATTACACATCTTTGTTAATATAAGTGAACTTTTGTTTCGTTAATTATATTATAAAATGCAATCCTCGAAGGGGGTGAAATTTATGCTTCACTGGTGAAATTAGACCATAAATTATCGACAAAAAAACATAGAATTACAAAAAATATTATATATGTTTTATTGATTAATTAAAATATTGATTACTTTCTAGGGGTCTATATACAAAAAAAATGATTCCTAAAAAAGAAGTGGTTCTATTTCTTTGAAATAAAAACAATGATGATGCCAAATACTTTGTTTTGACGAGAAAATAACCAATAAGTAGCTCACAAGACAGTGAATATCATATCATAAATTTTATATTTGAAACATACATTTTATCAGCTTACAAAGAAAAAACATCTACAGTACAAATGTATTCATATTCAGATAAATAAAAATGAGGTTGTGTGAAAAACTGAAACCGCCGCATTTTCTTTTTAAACATGCCAAAAAGGTTCAATGATTTTTTTTACATTAATTTGGTTATTAATTACAGGTGCGTTTGGCGAAAGAGCGTAAAAAGGGTGACAAAATAGTGAGCGACAGTCAGGAGCGAGCATATTGGCGCGTGGCGAGACCACCGCCCGGCCTGCCGAGCGCACTCGAGCCCTGCCCAGTGCCCGTGCGCGTGCGGCACTCGCGCCCCAAGCGCAGGACTATACAACAGCTCACTAGAGAAGTAAGTCTTTATTATTAAAATAAATAAAATATAATAGTAAACATTTAATTAAAGTCTTAAATGAATCAAATTATAATTAAAAATGTTATACAATATACTGACTGAAATCTAATAATTGTAGATAGGTATATGTAATTACGAAACGAAATAATTCTACTTATTAGCAATATTATAATGTTATATTCCTTCTCCATTTCGTCCTTCTTCACGTTGCTAATTTAATGAACAATATGACTTAGTAGAGTCTATTGACACGTTTCGAAATACACATTAGTGTGAACAGATTCTTGGTCAATTTTCATTTCTGCGGCTATTTAATGTGTAATTTAGTTACTAATGATCCGCTTAACGTTAACAGTTTAACAATTTCTCACCCAGTAGCTGCTCTCCTAATACAAAGTTGTGCCTTCTAGATTGAACATCTAAAAGCGAGCCTGGACCGTACGCGAGTGAAGACTTCAATTGCCCTAGAAGCCCTCGTGGCTTATTCGGAGACTTTCGCTCCCTACGATCCCTGGCTCACCCCGCCGCAGCCTTCCAATCCTTGGGTCAGCGACGACACCCTCTTTTGGCAAATTAACAGTCCTCTGTAAGTTCTAAAGCCTTTTTAAGAGCTGAGGATGGTATACCGAATAACTGTACGCCGATGAAAGATTCACCGTAAAGTCCATTAAAATGACCATGAACCTTTCTACAATGAGCTATCTTCATTGTTCAGAATAATATTTATAGAACCGAATATGGATTTTTCGATGAAACTATCATCGGTGTTATTATGACAATTCTGTCAACCATCCGGCGCTGCCTTTTACTGCATGAATAGTTTATCTTCACTAACAAAAAATCATTAACTTTTTATATCATCACAGATAATATAATACTATACTAGTATATCATTTACGATTACTATTCAATATTGTCTTGTCTTACTAAGAGAACCACGCACTTTGACGGTCACGAGCCACGACCAGGGTTGCCAGGTCTTTTCCAAAAAAATACCGAACAGTGAGCAAAAAAAAAAAAAAAAAGGTCCTCACTTGCCGTATTGCCTCGCGCCTATCCTAGGGTGTATGAAAATAGCTTCACTTTGTCGAATCTCCGGATTTTATTACTAGGGGGGGGGGGTGCTTTTGCCCAGTGAGCGGTGAAAATGGCTAGATGAGCCCTGATAACGAGGCCACGATTCGTTTATCAAGGAGAAAAATTAATAAATTAATCAGAAAAAAATACCGAACATCCCATACTTCATACCGAACACAGTGCTAAAATACCGAACGGTTCGGTAAAATACCGAACACCTGGCAACCCTGGCCACGACCCATCTGCAACCAGACTGGCCGGATGTGACTCAGGAAATCATGCATTTTTAAAGAATAGAAACGCAGGTCGTGACGCGCAAATGACCATTCGTGAGGCTTGCAACCGTTTCGACTCGTATGCATAAACAAACGGTTCGAAACAATTGCAACCCTTACGAATACGGGTGAAACATGTCTGTGTGTGTGTGTTCACACTGTCTTCAGTGTGGGAGCGCTCATTGGTTACACACTACACAAACAGTTATCCCGCTTTCATGTGATAAAAATCTACAGGACATACTATTTATGTGACTATATTATTATGGATAGTTGCTCGCTTGTTACGCCTGTACCAAGCCGCCTTATTAGAACTTCCGAAATTGTTTTTCTTCCTCATTGTAATTAATCACTTTTCCTCTAGAGTGGAGGTGCCAAGCGAAAAGCGAGTCCAACGCTGGGCTTTGTCGATAGAGGAGCTGGTGTCAGACCCCACTGGCCTGCAGGAGTTCACCAGCTTCCTACGCAAAGAATATTCGCACGAAAACATCCGTTTCTGGCTCGCTGTCATGGACCTTCGTCGAAGCACTACCAAACAAATACCAAAGAAACTGCAGGAAATATACGAGTACGTGTTAGCTATTTATATCTTTCGTGATCTTTCTTTGTTGCTGACAGTTATATTTATTTACTGTAACAAATAAGTCCAGCATGCTAATTGCAATACAGTAAGACTGTCATTCACATACTGCCAAACTTTGGAGGCCTGTTACCAGAATTCCTTATGCCGATGGTGTGTCTCCATAATAACACTATTAACAAGCGTGTTCTGACCATAATAAGATAGCGTCAGGTAGATTTAGGTTCCTTAGTGGTTGAGGTTTCAGAGAGAAGCTCTCTACCACCCTCAGCCTTATCGTCACTTCTACCATCAGGTGATATGTAGGGCAAAGCTTCCCTATAATAAAATAATAAACAGCAGACTAGCTGTTCTTTATTTTGCCCTGCCCACAGATCAGCCCTACCTCTTTTTACTTAGCAACAGATAGCATAGAATGTAGCAGAAGTTATTTGAAAGATTTCCAAAAATATTCCGCTTCTCTTCAATCATTAGCTACACAAGACGATTGGTATTTTGAGGTACTGCCCGTTGTTACGTTATCTGCATTCCACTTGATGGTTTTTCCACTTGCTAGTTGAGAGTCATGCGCTGTGACATGCACCAAGTGACAACAACAACTCCGAATATCACTCGTAGGTACAATTACAGAATGCACCATTTAACAGTTGAACGGCGTCAACTCTGATTCGTGTCAAAGCACGGGTCGTAAGTAGTTTCTCGTGCATCGTCATTATCATCATAACAGCCTTTTTAACTTGACCCACTGCTGGGACACACGGCCTCTCCTTGTCATCGAAGGAGATTTAGGCAGTAGTCCGTGCCCAATGCGGATTGGTGGACGGAGTATAATGTAATCAATACCCCTTTGCTGATCCATTATTCGCCTTCTACGACACCCATTGGAGGATTCGGGTGATGCTATTCGACTCTGCCGGCATCACACGGCCTACAAATGCTCCTGCATATATCGCCGTTTTAACTACAAAAGTCCTGTATGGGTATTTCAGTGAGTTTCTAAAGCCGGGTGCCCCATGCGAGATCAACATCGATGGCGCGACAGCCGAGCGAGTGACGGAGGGGCTCAAGTCAGGCTCGCGGTACGCTTTCGACCACGCCGCGGACCACGTGTACGGGCTGCTGCTCAAAAAAGACTGCTACCCCCGTTTTGTGCGCTCCGACCACTTTCAGCGGTTGTTGACGGAGGGCCGCAACGTCCATCAGAAGAAGGCTAAGTACGTAAAAAGATAAGATAAGAGTTGCTTCACTCATAAGCGGGCCGGCAAAATTCGAACATTAATGCCGGACCGCCTTATGTGTGTAGCAACCATAGATAGTTCAATATAGTGACCACACGTTGTTGTGGTTAATATGCAAAAAAATGTAGGTCCTAGTAATCATTTAATCACGCTCTGGTTACATTTGTGTTAGAGAATTTGTATACTTTTTTGTTGCACAGCAACTGTTCTTTGTGTGACTTAACAATATATTTTCACTTTGTAATAATTTTCCTTAGATTAAAGCAAAAAAGGGAAGATACGTTACCCGAGTAACGCGCTTGTGCCTGCAAAACTATCTCCAATGGACCTACTACGTCTTAGTCTGTAAATAGGACAGTGAATCGTTTGTACGTGCATGGCCTGTGCTATATTGTGAAACAAATATTACTAATCATTACAAATAAGATAAATAGCGTAAAAAATGCCTTCCTGTGTATTTATACATTGCTCAAATCACTCAATGAATAACGTTTTACGCATACTTGTGCGTAGTGTACTTACACTAAACAGCAATATTTTCAGTCAGATTACTATTAGAAAATAAATACATAACGGCGATGGTAAATGATCAGCGTATATTAAGAGAGTATTTTGCGTATTATTTGCGTATATTTGAGAGAAGCCTGAGTGGCCTGTAGCCTCAGTGGCATGTAGCTTGATGGGCATGTAGCCTGAGTGGCATATAGCCTGAGTAGTTTGTAGCCTGGGTGGCATGTAGCCTGTGTGGCATGTAGCCTGTGTGGCAAGATAGCCTGTGTGGCAAAATAGCCTGTGTGGCAAGATAGCCTGTGTGGCAAAATAGCCTGTGTGGCAAGATAGCCTGTGTGGCAAGATATCCTGTGTTGAGCCTTGTGTGGCACCATAACATTTATGGGTCCTGTAGCCTTTGTTTCACGGCAGCCTGTGTGGCGCGACAGCCTGTGTAGCGCAGTAGCTTGTATGGTGCAGTAAATTGACGCAGAACAACTTAGCTGTGTGGTATTGTTGCGAGTCAAGCTATCCTTTGAGAAATAAAATGGCTGAGGAGTTATTTCAGTTGTGTGGTCAGAATGACCGATCTGAGAGACGAACATACACTGGTGACTTGTTTGCTCGCTTTTGTTGTTGCATCACACGAGGACGTGTGAAGAGGCAGGACGGCCGTAACGGCGCGTGGTATTATCTATCGTAAATGTTTTATTAGAGCGGGTATCCCCGAATGGAGTTGTGACTGTCATGACAGTTGGACATTATGGTATATGTCAACGGTGAGCAGACACAAACCCATTGGCTCTAATCCAACATTATTTAAGTAGCATCCAGGTATTTTGCGTTGGAGAGGAACTTCAGCATCACACTAGCGCGTACCCATTACGCCGGAACTATTATTTTACTCCTTTGTGGTTTGGCACAACGTAAACGCAGCGCTTGCAAGACGCCCCTTCCTCGGCGATCCGACATACATATTATTCGGACATTTTACAAATAAACGAAACAAAAAATACGCTGCTTTGTAATTTAGTGACGTCCCGAGACTCGCCGTCTCGCTCGCGCTTAGTAAATGATTATCTGTATCTCGCTTTCTCGATCGGCACTATTCGGCGCCTTAACGATGCTGTACGTACTCATGTACGTGTACGTAACCTTCATTGACAGAGTGTGAGTGATAGTTTGTCTATGTGGTTGACAAGGCCTACTTTTTACTTTCTCGTATGCGTAGTATGGAGGAAGTCTTGTAATCGTCAAAAAATTCGACCTCAAGATTTTGACGGTTTTACACGTTTTGGACCTCCCTGAGTCCAAAAATACCGTTTCTGGAATTATGTCTATATGTGTGTGTGTGTGTGTGTCTGTGCGTTAGCACGATAACTCGAGCATGCTTTAACTTATTGCAACCAAATTTAGCATGCGTTATGATGTCAAAATATAAGGTTTCTATCAACTTTTGAGCCGTCGATCATGAAAGTTACGCAACCAAGTACGCGGTCGGTACTCGGATGGGTGACCAAAATTTAACATACATTGAAATATAATGTTTCTATCAACCTTTGAGTCGTTTCTGGTATACGAGAAAGTCAAGGGGAGACCACTCCCGATTTTTGATAAATGCGACAAGGAGGATGCCGCATCTTTCCTTTTTTTGTTTAGTCTATTTTCAATATTTTTTAACTGTCTAAATTTTCTGCGCAATCTTCATAATTTTTCATCGACAAAAAAAATCTTGTCATGGTAAATGTCCAACATAAGTCGTGTCTAGGGTGAAATGACGATGAATTGTTTGTGAATGGCGCGTTCAACGTTGCAGATTCTTCAACTTCGGCGGGCAAGTGAAGAAGAAGCCTGGCACTGGTAGCGGGGGGGGCGGGGGCGGCGGGGGCACGGCGCTGCAGCGGCGGCGCGGCTCCGACCGCTCGCTGTCGGGGTCCGCGCACGAGCTGGCCGTGTGCGCCGCGCAGCCGCCGCGCGCGCCCGACCCGCCGCCGCACAGCCACAGCCAGTCCAACCTCGCCGACATACCATTCCGGTGAGGGTTCCCAACTATACTGTTAATAGTACATTTTAATACAAGTGAGTAATGTTGAAAATTACGTTCGAGGCTGACATTGAGCACGAGCGCAGAGAGTGCTTAATATTCAGCCGAGAGTTCACGAGTGTTATACGACGTTTTTCAACACCATTGCGAGTAATCAATACATAATGCAAAATATCTACTTGCAAAATCGTACTGAAAATTGAAAAATGGCGCGCTATTACTTTTTCATTGACGGCTTTGTGCGCGAAAGACTAAGGTACCGACGCTTATACAGCCAAAACGGCAAATTATATAATTTTTACAAAATAAATATATTATTTTAATATTTATGTATGACTTCTATTTAATAGTTGTAATTTTAAATAAGGTTTTTATAATTGTATATCTTTAAACAGAGTGTTTCTAAACACCAAACTTATTTAATTTACAAAAATGTTTCAGCATTTTGCATATTAATTCTCTTTGGTTCCCATTTTTTTTTCTTATAAATAAAAGCGTGACTTTTCTTTACGAAACTATTAACTTTTGATTACCAAACTGTGCGGTAATCGAATTTCAAATTCGAAAGATATTTTAATTTGGTAATATGATACATTGTGAAACTAAAATTGGTGTAGTTACATACCAATTACGAGCAATGGTGTTGAAAAATCATTGATATTATAGTATTAGATACGTTATACGCTCATAAAAACAGGAAAAAAATATGACTCGAAATGCTGTAGCAACACACATTCTATTATCTAGTCATTGCGTGACATTACCATAGCAACACTAAGGCCAACAGGCAACAAGTGTTGCCTGTTTTCACAGAATAAATAAAAGAGGTTGACCGACCGACTTCTAACCTCTTTTATCTGTTCTGTGTTTAAAATAGTCATTTTCACCTCTCCAGCTCCAAAAGACCTCTTTTGTTTCGTAAAATCTCGAAGGAAAACACTTTTGACTGTGAGCTCTGAACAAGACGTTACGATCAATTTAAATTATTTTAGTAATCTTACTTTTAATTTTTAATAATTATTTTTAAGATAATAAACGTGTACTTAAGTATTGTCTTGTTTTTTCACCTATAACAATTTTCTCGCTGGAGAGGTGAAAAGTTGTATGTTTCACACGAGAGCAATTTTTTTTTCTATCGTGCCTTTTAATCACTCACTGCACTCATTAGTCTATTTATGAATGAAGGAAAAACACTTTTGACTGTGAGCAATTGTAGACTTCTTCGCTGGTTCGTGATTTAATATCGGCACTCGCGGCAAAAAATAACATAACTCACTTGTTGAACAAATCTCTCACCTCTCCAGCACCAAAAGACCTCTTTTGCTTCGTAAAATCTCGAAGGAAAAACGCTTTTTGCTAAGAAAAATTTTAAAAACACGTACAAGCATAATAATATGTATAGAGCATGAACTGTATAATTAAAATGATTTGCTATTTAATTTTGTTTAATTGTATAAGACTTTGTTCTTCGTACGTGTCAAATTTCATGGCATACGTCGATACTTTGTTAAATTCGTCAATTTCATTATAGCTAGATAGCTAGTCATTGTCTTTAAATTACATAAATATTTAGTCAGTATTATTACCTAGGTTAGTTAGGGCATTATTTTTTGTTGAAGAGTATGAGGTGATGTATGCCCTATATCTCATCTATTTCAATCATTTCTAATAATAGTCTAAATGTTTACGAATCCAAGTACTAACCAATGAACCGAATTTATGATGTTTCAGTGCACTTATCAATAAAAACGTAAACTTCACTTTATAGGGATCCACTGGACGACGACACGGCTGACGTCCTACCGTGGGAAAGTTCTTCCCGGGAGGGAGTGTACGGCAGCGGGGGACGGCGCCGCCAAGACTCGACGGCGGACTCCGGCAGCTCGTCGTCGGACGTGAGCGCGGCGGTGGTCAGTGGCGTGGAGCGCGCGCGGCGCCTGCCGCAGCAGAGCACGCTGGACGGCGGCCTGCGCGGGGCACCGCCGCCGCTGCGCCGCCTCTCCGCCGTGGAGCCGCGCCACCTCGCGCCGCTCGCCTCGCCGCCGCACTCGCCGCGCCCGCCGCGCACCGCGCCCGCGCCCGCCCCCGCGCCCGCCGCGCCGCCGCACCCCACCCCCACCATCAGCGTCAGCTCCGCGCCCGACGACGACTCCCCCGAGACCGCCTCGCCGGAGGGCTCGCGCTCCATCGCGCACTCCGACGAGCCGTCGTCCGTGTTCGCGTCCGCCGACGCCACGCCCACGGAGCCGCGCCCGCCGCCGCGCGACGAACCGCGAGTGCTAGTGACGGTGCGATCCGACTCCCGCGACTCCGCGGTGTCGGACTCCAAAGACTCGGAGCGGAGGTCGTCCGGGGACGACGCGGTTTCGGTGCGAGGGACGCTATCCCGTGAACCGTCAACGATAAAAGAAAACAGTCCGGCCTCAAGTAAAGATATTAGTAGCAAAATCGGTGATCTTCCAGAGTCGGCGGCGGCGAGTCCGCGAGAAGTGCCGCCGGCGCCGGACCCGGGCGGGGCGGGGGCGGGGGCGGGTCCGGTGGCGCCGCTCGCCGTGGGCGAGGACACCGGGGTCGACGACGACAACGTAGACAAAGTGCCTTCGGCGCCCCTGCAGAGGGTCTCGGCGGCCCCCGAGGCGGCGTCCGAGCCGGATGCGACGAAAAATATTGCTCATAAAGACGAACTGTCGTCGGTCTCTGAATCCAATATTGTTAAGCGTGATAATAATAAAAGCGGCATCGGTGATCGCAAGCAACGGAACGACATCTGTCCATGGGAGGACGAGTAAGTAATCGTGAGTTTGTTTGTGCGTCGTCTTGTTTAGTGACTAGCGAATGACGAATGATTTAAATGTAATTCACTTATTTAATGGTTTTTGTAGTGTGCATGATTTGGCATGTTATGAAGTGCTACTTTCACGTAAGAAATTATAGTGCTAGATAGGTACTTTTAAAATAATATATAAAACTACACAGTCCAAAAATTATTAATGAATTAAGAACTTTATTGTATATTTTGATGCACGTGCAATGTTTGTTGTAAAAACTGTAATCATGTAGGTAAATCTCAAATAAATACGCTTTTGTTAAAAATTATTGATTCAAAATCGAATAGAGTAACTTTATTAAGCAAATAACTACATGAAGCATTAAGGGTGTTTCATACCTAACTTAACGCATGCAGTGGTGAATTGGTAAAATAGTGATGGAGTTTAATTACATTGTAGAAAATAAAAATGTAAATATGAATTACTTACAAATAGGTGGTTGTGGATTACAAATATAGATAATAATGTATATAATTTCTAGATTTAACATTTGAATCAGTAATTTAAATTGTAACGCTTATTTTTATTAATTTACTGACATGTTATATTTTGCACATTAGTTTTAATTTGAAATATATATTGTCTGTTAGTGCTGATGACGTAATTATGTTATGGTTTTTTAATAAATTATTATTTTATTTTGCTATATTATTTTCACCATAGCACCGCAGTATATTTTAAATCCAAAAATGCAAATGAATCACAAATTAACCTGAGGTATTGGGGAAAGATAGAGCACAGTTGTAAGTATTTCGTTGAATGACGAATTATGTAATTATTATTATCATCAGCCTTTAGGATTTGTCAGGCTGATTCTATAAAGATATGAAATAGCCCCCTGAATAACATATACATATAAGGTATCCGGAAAGACATTGGCCAGTGGCGTAGGGTAATACATATAAACACATAAACCTATTTAGCTGATGTTGTTAAACTTTGGATATTAATTACTAAAGTTTAGCCACAGAAGTACATATTAGCTAAACAATTTAGTAACGCCTCTTTTATATCTACTAATATCATTTAAATAACGTATTTTTTTCAGTGTAGTATTTGGCGAATGCGAATTTATATTCGCCTAAGCACCTAGCAAAATCTTATGATTTTGCTAGGTAATATAATTTTACGAGAACAAAGGGCGATCACATCGGTGTAATATCTCACTATACAGCAGGGATGTTACGGAGCTTCGACTCCGGTTCCGTTAAGTCGGAACTTCCGATTATTATTACACCTTCGGTTCCGACTTCGGCTCCGACACTTTTAAATCGGAGGTTTTAATCGGAGGTCGAAGCATAACATAGCGGCGACGGCGGCCTGTGTCGACTGTTATGAAAGGTTTTTTTTCATTGTTTGTTTTATTTTTCGTTTTATTTTATAATAAAAAAAAAATTAGTTAAGAATGTTTTATTTGTCTGTAAATAAAAATTCTTTCTCACTTCTGACCCTGCCTCCGACTCCGATTCCGATTCCGATAAATCAAATTTAAAAACTCCGACTCCGACTTCGGTTCCGATAAAACTACCTCCGTTACATCCCTGCTATACAGCAGCAGCTATAGGCAATGATATTAGGTATATAGATATGTTACGTTCATAATAATTTGCATTGAAATCTGTACTTCACAATCTAAAATTGACAAATGATTTCTATCTGCAGCTATTAACAATGATATGGCAATGATATTATAAACTATAGAAATATTACGTTCATAGTAATTTTCTCATCACCGCGCGAGTCACGCCTTGGTGCGAAGGTCACCTACTGGATGAGACGGGGTAGGCCTAATCATGACCGGAAATCACACCTTTTGACATAATAACTACATCGATGACATAAATAGTGTAAATAGTGTGACCATGTTATTAATGTCAGTTGGCATTATTAGAGCAGGCGCCGTGACTATTTCGTCACTCTTATCAAGGCTATGTATGGACGTGCGCACACGTTGTGATGTGACAAGTGGGTGACATTTTTTGCATCACCATATATTCCACGAGAGTGACAAAATAGTCACGGTGATAAAAGTCACCACTGCACGCCTGCTCTGATACCTATATTCCGGCTAACGTCACGTTCTTTAGTGCAGGCGCTTACTGGTTACTTTTGTCACCGTGACTATTTCGTCACTCTTATCAAGCCTATGTATGGAGGTTCACGCACGTTACGACGTGACAAGTTTGTGACATGTGGTGCATAGTTCCCATACGTCCTATCCACGAAGATAGATTCTATAGGTAAAATATTAGTTTCTTGGTCCTATCGGTCCTATAAATCCAAGAGAGTGACAAAAGAATCACCGTGGCATAAATCACCATTGCGCGCCTGTTACACGTAATCAGGTATCTAATCTAAGCACGTAATATTTTTTTGTGATACGTTTAAAATGAGGTTTTAAGCCCGCTATTCTAAAAATAAATTCTAAATACTACTCACACAATCAATAGTCTCATGCCTCTCTCATACTGTCTCTCTTTGACGCAGTGTGAGAGAAAGCTATAGGTGTAGTTGCCGAAACTCAAGTTTGCCAAAGGTTGGGAATTACAATAGGAATAACCAAAATAACAGATACAGATAAGACACACATAGTAATAAAATAGAAACCCTCTATGGGAAGTTTGCCTTACAGGAACTGATACTTGCGCTGGACATGTCATGTGACTCCATCACTGGTAATTCATTAGTTCCATATAAGCAAGGAGCTTATATTTTACTTTTAAATCAAGACATAGTTCTTAAAATTTGCCTGGGTGGCGTAGTGGTTAACGCAGCCGCCCAGATTGCGGAAGATGCTGGGTTCGATTCCCGCCTGAGGCAGGTAGATTTTTTTCAGTGTTTTTTTTTTCCGGTATTAAAAATATTTACGCGTTTGTAAACACAAAAATTATTCCATAATTCTTAAAATTTGTCATTGTTTAATTGGAAATAATCTACAAACAATGTTTCTGGCAACATCATAACAGTCTTTATAATACGACCCACTGTTGAGACACAAGGCCTCTCCTTGTCATCGAAGGAGCCTTAGGCAGTAGTCCACCACGCTTGCTCAATGTGGATTGGTGGACGGAGTAATTAGACGCCTTCTACGACACCTATTGGAGGATTACACGGCTTATTAGTTTCTCGCCAATTTTTCGCATATCACAGATTTTTTCTAGTGTCCTACGATTTATAACTCTCGTCCTTCGTCTAATCCAAATTTCATCATTTTTCGCTGTCCACAAAAGTCTTACGAATGCATTTCTTTGATATTTCAATAATTATACACTCTAAATACGAACAACAAACTAAATCGACTATGCTTTTCTGTTGGTGCTAGCTGGCAGGTGTGCTGTTGACTGTACCAAACATTATGTATAAAGTCAGTAATTCGTCTACTTAACGATGAAAACGTGCTTCTTGATTGTTTTTTGACTTTTAGTCATACCTAAGCAAATTTTTGCGGCCCTATGCCGCTAACTGCAGCGCAGAAACTTTCTTCGCGATGTCTATATACCCTAGCATTAGCATAACATAATAGTTATATCAATGGTAAACGGGATGCTAACTTAAGGTCAACAGTCATAGAGTCAACAAACCATGGCTGGTTTCAATATTCTATCCGCATGTAAAAGTAAGCTTACTGAAGTATTGTTGCCTCGCAATTATTATATGAATTATTATATTTATTATGCGAGTACAACATACAATCACGCTTATAATTCCAAGAGGTTGAGCGGAGTCTTAGGTAGTATTTGCTAACACATAAAGCCTCATCTAGAAGTATGGGCCGTGCAGTATTTACCTCAAAATAGTGACAGGTTGCCAGCTTGTCGTCTATATAAAAGGGACGTGGAGTTTCTCTCGAGTTCTTGTTGCAATAACACGTGTTGAGAGATTCCATTTTTAACTCAGTCTACCGTACAATTTATTGTTACTTTACTATACATTTTCACTCAACAATGACTAAATGCTATTTAAGTGAAGCTATATTTAAGAAGAACAAGAAGAAGTCGAAACTCTCCAGCACCAAAATAGCTCTTTTGCTTTGTAAATTGTCGAAGCAAAACATCCTGCCGAATTTGAGCAATTACTTACTATAAGTTTTTCCCGGCCAGTGGTGGGAATTAGCGAGTTCCGACCAAAACTCAGATCAAACTAACGCTATTTTCCGAGTGTGAGAAATGAAATAGTAGATTGCTTGACAAAGGTGGAATGGAATCAATTCCCATATGACGACGTAGTTAGACAAAAACTAAAAAAAATATTGTAATTTTTCTTACATTATTTTCTGCTTGTATGGGGAAATCGAAAATAAATTTTCCAATTTTAAATTTTTTATATCACCATTAGTATTTGCATGACTATGTTAGACTTCTATATACTGTGATGTTACCATGGTCCCGATTGTTGTATCATCTACAAAACGCCCTGTATTTATAAACGTCGTATGTTCTATGTATGAGAGTGAGACTCGCTCTATGTGATTTAATCTATCGTTGATACAAGCCCAAAACTACCTATAATATAGTTTTAATCCACACTTTTGCATGTTCGTTTCGTTTATGAAAATAATAGTCTACATAGTAAAACTTGAGTTTCTTTTAGCAAAAATTATGCTCAAATAAGTTTCTCTCTTTTCAGGAATTCCTGTGAAAGTGATGCTCCATTTGTTAAAACTTATGCAACGCTGGGTTACTTATAATTTTTGTAGATGGATATCAATAATATTTTACGATGTCAGGGTTATAGGAAGATATATTTAATTTTTTATCTTAGATGTTTTCTTTTGTTTATCACAGAGTTAGGCCATTATTATGTAATTATATGAATATTTTAAAGTAAATGATCGTTAATTATTAGAAAAAAAATGTGTTTTATTTTGGGATGTTATTATAAATACTTAAGTATATTTATTTTAGGTTTGTTGCAAATTAAAATAGTTATAGTATTACAATTGTAATTTTATTCATCAATAAAACTTATAAAAGTTACAAAAAGAAAATTCGAAGAAAAGGTACTTACGAACTAATTTCATACATCTATTAATACTGGATAGCAAAAAACATCTTTTCACAAATAAAGTTGAAAATAGGACTGAACCACTACATATAAATAAATATATGCACGAAACGTGAAATAAATAAATCACAAGGAATATTCACAAAAAACCTGTTTTCTAATTTGTAAGTGTGCATAAAAATATTTTTTTTAGTTAAAAAAAAAACAGAAAAATGTTAAACAATCAAGTCAGTCCAACAATAATACATGACATTTAACTAGGCTAATCTTAAAAACTAAAAGTTATTGGAGCGAACATGAAATTGCAACACCGAACAAAATATTAACCGTGCTATTATATAGTATATAAGGAACTCACGTCTCAATTCGACACTCACTTCGATTATTATATTTGTATGATATTTCACAAAAAAAAAATAGCTTTTAGGCCGTGTTAAGTATCACTCCGATTTAGATCTAAGTCGTTACAGAATACGACGCTGACGTTTCTCATTTACTCCGTAAAATTATGGACAGTTGAAGAAGTGAGTATCGAAGTGAGATTAATGACTTTAGGCTGGTTTTATAGTCACGCTTTCGCCAGAGCGTGTGGCAAACGTCGCGGGCCATGAGCTTCGAGGGTCTTACATCATTAATAGAAAATTTTTCAAGGACGCTCCTGCACTAAGGAAATTCTCCGCGCTTACCGCAACGGTAGGCGTCACTGTAACACCAGCCTTACAGCGTTTTTATCTCACGAACGCAGGCGAGTACGACACCAAAGTGGCGGACTTCCGTGCTTAAAAATATCATAACGATAACTATTTCCTTTGATGCGGAAACTGATTACTATAGTAATCATATCATAACACATTTTGCAAAACGCAGTAAAATACTATATTTTACTGCGTTTTGCAAAATGTAGTAGAATATAATATTATTACCATAAATGACGAGTCACGTCGCTTGAGTTTTACGCGTTAAAGGAAACTGTTAAGCATGGAGGATCGTTATAGTACAGAGAGAGGGAGGCTGTCAGCGAAAAAGTGGCCTAACCCTCAATTTTTCATATTGTGATTCATCTTCTACAATTAAATAAAAATGTGTTAAAATTTAATTCAATATCGGCCTATCTCTTGTTTCACCATGCGTCAATAGATGGCGTTGCAAAAGTTCTTTTTGTATTGATTTTTTTCTCTCAACCTAAACTTCATTAGTGGCCTATTGTGTCGCCGCCATTTTGTAAAATTTCGCGCATGTGTCAGTTACTTCCGGACTTTCCGTCGCGAATTTTCCGGGTGTTAAAAAATAATAATAAAAATTTTGTAATAAAACTATAAATGTGAGGTTTTGTCACTAAAATCGTTATAAAATAAGCTAACAGAATATTATATAATTAGTACAGTTATATTTTCAAATAATAATAATAATATCAACATTTTCATCATCGGAAAACTGTGGAGGGGGGGATCGACCTCCAGGAGGTCGGCCGACACACAGGCATTTTTGACAGCGACCTCCAGGAGGCCGCGCGACACACAAGGGGCTAAGCCGCTTAGGCCATAAATTGAGGGTTAGGCCACTTTTGCGCTGACAGCCTCTCGTATGTGAACTGTGACTACTACGTTCTTGAGATATCTAATTACACACATTCGATTCGTGACTACTAATTGAAGACGATTCGACAAACACCGTCGGCTCCCATTTGCGTACCAGGCGGACAGTTTGCCGGCACACTGATCATGTTTCTAGTTTGTATGCTGAAGCCCTGCTCTGGAGGATCTTCTACGGAATTGGAGTCGCCTCCTTTGTTCACATCTTCGACCTCAGCGGCTGCTGCCTTCGCGTCTTCGACCTCGTCGGGGAAAACGATGCGGTCACTATCAGCCATTGTTTCTCCTGCAAAATATATACCTAACTGTTAGTATGAAAGTTGTTTGAAGATTAGAAAACTTTGGACACGGGGAATATCTGTAGGTATTTATTTATTTGAGATAGGTACACTGACAGATTATCGTCATTACTTAAGCTCAAAAATATACACTCAAATAATACAAGACAATAATACAGATTGAGTGTACGTACACAGTATGCACATTAATTCAACTTAACAAATGGTATCCTATATATGACTCTTTATTGGTTTGAGAGTTATATCTCAGTCAAGACGGAGCATTCGTAAGATATAACTCTCAGACCAATAAAAAGGTCTTTATTGGTCTGAGTCTGAAAAGAGAGTTGAGGATGCTTAGGGTTTGAGTATATCCGATATTGTTCTTTTGAACTTAGAAAAACTGCTATTAAAAATATCTATTTACCTAGATTACTACGTTGCATTTCATTCACGTGATACACATTCTATTTTTGTATACCTGGATGAGAAAAGTATTTAAGCAACGCGATTTATGTCGATCGAGGAAAGCAAGCTTGATGAATCAATGGTTGAATGGATAATTTTGTGTAGACAGAGATCATATCTCTTACGACGCATATACAGTGGAATCATACCATATTCTAAGAGCCTGTCATTGTACCTGTTGATTATATTGTAAATCTGTCGAAGGGCTACGTAATGTATTAGGTACACGACAGAACAATCATAATCAAATAAGAATTCATGTAAGCATAAAGACATTTATTTTGGTTTGCCAATATTCCTAGATAAGAAAACTTTGTCCAATCGATTATGCATGCACTATATGATAATGGAGCAAATCGACGGTTTTGTATAACCCGAGATGATGTTGACTATGATAAGAAAATAATGATTTCGACTCTATAAAAAATTAAAATTAATATTTAATTGTGGTTATTTAGCAAACATATAATTATAATGTGCAAAAAGAAATCTCATACCAATAATTATCCCTACCTTCATAGTTAACTCCAGAGGAACGCTTTTTTACTAAAAAACGTTCGAACCTAATGTTTTTAAGCAAAAGAGAATGCTAAATCTATAGCAAAAATTAGGAAATACGAAAAGAAAGGAACCAAATCTCCTTTACCCACGGTGTTTTTTCGCACAAAAGCTTATTGTATACCCAACCAAATTCTTTTAAACTTTTCGTGCCAATGCCACGACCGAAGGCCACGGCTTTAGACGGAATCTTTTTTTTCGACGAACACCAAAATGGCGATTCTGAACCAGTGTACATTTTTTGCATTCAAAGCCTTCACCTTTTTGCTCTAACACAAGTTAGATTCAAGTGCCAAGTCAACAATAAACGATAGTTTGAAAGAATGGCGCGATATGTATAAAATAAAAAGAAAATACTAATTTAATAATAATTCTACTTTAAAATTTATTGATAAGAATATAAGTATATTGATATTCATCATATAATTTCTATCGTATCACAAACATTACCCATGTTTCTGATACCGTAGAAAATAAATGTCGATATCAGCCAATGC
Source organism: Elophila nymphaeata (assembly GCA_955850985.1). NCBI lineage: Eukaryota > Metazoa > Arthropoda > Insecta > Lepidoptera > Crambidae > Elophila > Elophila nymphaeata. The sequence goes on from OY039070.1 coordinate 11,446,422, forward strand.
AAGCATATTTTATTTGATTTGTGCAATTTCATTTGATTTCTGGAATGTTATTCGTTGATAATATTGCACCTATGTAGGTACAATTTTATTGGTAATACAAGATCGTAAATCGTCATAGAACAGTTTAATCTTATCAAAATTCTAAATTAAATAAAAAGAGAATTTTTTATCGATATCATAAAAAGACAGTAGCATTAAAACGACTGTTGACTGTGTAAGTCATCCTGATCATATCATCAATATTGCATGGAATCCAAAATACGGAATTTGGCCAAGGTTAACGTTGAGTGAGAGCAATTACTTGATTGAAAATGTGCTTTTAATTTCCTTGTTATGGCATTGAGTTCTATAATTGCATTGTTGATTAACACAAACTTGTTTGCAACAATATAAGTAGCGTTAAATGCAATCGGTATACTATAGTCAACGAATTATACCATTCCTAATTCGTTGACTATAGTAATAATATCAAAATTAAGTGGGTGCATACCTTAATATTTTTACGGAAATAGTTTTTTTTTATTAAACCAATTCCTACGGTACAAATCATCAGAATGTACCTACACATATTTTTTTTATTATCATTAAATAGATTCATAAAAACTTAGAGAAGAATAGTGGCGATTAAAACATAATTGACATACAATTGTTAATGATGAACACTTAACCCAATAAGAGGGTAAATATGAGGTCAATAAGAGGTTAATGTTGGTATTTAAGAAGGTAATTAAAAATTACTTACGATGTAATAAGTAAAATCCAAAGAATATTCAAGCACAAGTGTGTTGTTCTCACTAGAACGTTTGAAGATTGAATGACGCTGCAAGCCGGCGTCCTTCTATTTAAAGGAAAAATAAGCAGGTGTTATCATAAAACCGATGGAAATGTACGTCAGTTTACTAGTTCCAGGTATACACCATGAGTAATGAACCCTAAATTTTATTGATATCACGATATAGATACCACAATCTTCGGGGTATATTACTTATCTGACTTTGTCTCCGCTCTATATCCGTTCTAAAATACAACATCTAGTTTTATTAATATTTTGATTGCAAGCAAATATTTCCTTAATTTGTGGAAGCGTACAATAACGTAGTAGGTATGTCAAAAATAGACGAATTCTCCTCAATGGCCGTAAATTACAAATCCCGAGCTGGAAAATCCAATTCACTGCTAAACATAAGTATCTATAGGGTAAAGGGGATAACTGTTCCAAAACAGAGATTTAACGGATTGTTACACTTGAAACGCTTGCTACTACTAAATAGCTAAGAGTGGAACTTGTTGCCTGCTGGTGTCTTCCCTGAAAATTGTAACTTGGGTGCCCCAAAGTGAATACGCTTTGAAGGCTACTTCTGGGTAAGCATGTGACATCGTAGTCTGCATCTTCACTTAAGATCAGGTGAGAGTGTTAACAAACGCTTTCCTATTTTTACTATAAAAAATCTATCCTAACATAATCCCCTACCTTCCCGACTCTACCCAATATCGAGCGGCTAATCCTCTGTGTTTTACCTCTAAGTATATAGTGAGAGCAAACTCAAATTAAAAGCAATTAGTATGAGCTCGTCTGACTCGATAGAACAAATTCTTCTCAATCTTGGCGATTTGCCTTTAGGCATTCAAGTCCTTAGAAAAAAGATAATCATATTATAATAGTAGATTATACACCGAGGGGATAAAGCATTATTTTTATGTCACGGGCGCGATATTGAATCCTGAAAGCGAAGGACTCCAGATTTAACTCCCGAGCGAAGCGAGGGAATTAAGGCGAGTCCTGCTCGCAGTGAGGGGTTAAAGCGCGCCCAAGACAAAAACAGCTTTATCCCTGAGGAGTGTACTCTACTTTTTTCTCCTTTTGCGAGACAATTACAAAGCAAGGTTACTCAAAACAGCCAGCGTTTTATTGCAGTAAATTAATTGCTCTGAATTATAGCCGTCGTCGGAGAGACATTATGACAAATTAATTTTTAATTATAATATATATTTACGTTACCCGTTGTCGTGTTTACAAAACAAATGCTAATGATATTATTATGTGCGTGAAAATTTTTATTTCCCGTTTCCGTACTATAAATGTATCTTTGATATCGACTTGTTTAATTTCAAATGTGTTCCATTCAGCTTGCCGTGGCCAGCTCGATTTTAGAAAAAGTTCGATTTTCAAATTACCTTCGATTTTTAAATAAGTTCGACGCGGCGGCGCCGGCCGCCTTCGAGTATTAATTAATCTCTTATTACGAAATTAGACTTTAAGGCCCGGCTAAATCAAAGGGCTTTAATAACTTGCTATGCGTAAGGTTTGCATGATGTGTAATTTGGCATTGTCGAGCAGATGGTGTGAAAAGGCTGTTGTGATGTGATGATAAGGTGGACCTTAGATTAATAATCTAAGATCTACCCACTAAGATCTACCCACGAGAGTGAGGAAATAGTCCCAGTGAAAAAAGTCACCACTGCGCGCTAGCTCTAATGTGTTGAAATACAGCTGTAATCTGGTAACCTGCCTTAGGATTGACGAATTATGGAAAGATATAAATAATCCCGTCTTGCTTTGTACACGTCTTTAATGAAACCACAAATATAAACACACGGTAAGCACACGGTATAATTGTCTTATAAATTAAAAAGTTATAAAATATACTATAAACAATGATTTATTTTATAATATCATTGGGTATACAAGCAGGCGCCAACAATAAGCATTGTTGCCAAGCATTCAAAGTAGAGTAAAAACGTTGTTTGGTCGTTGTTCAATCATACTAAAAACACAACAGTATTAACATTATAATATTGTTATGTCGTTTATTTATATGTATAATGTACCTAAAAACATGCACTAGGAACACTAATATTTACAAAGTTAAATCTATACAATTAAATTCTTTTTTATTTCATACTTTAATATTAGTTCTATCAGTTGTTTTATTACTTAAAAGAAAACTAATATATTGAAGGAAGCGTCTTTAGACGCTTCCCTGTACTCATATTCTAATATAAATGTCTGATAAAAGCCAATCGATTACCAATTATCGTTTCATCATACAACTATGAGTAATTCATAATTTTACATATTATAGAGGCAAAGACGGCTTGCCTATTCTTGAGCATTTAAGCGATATGCCGTAAAAATGCTTTTGTATAAGCATCGAATTGCAGAGTATAACTTTGACCGAATGAAATCAACAGAAAATCCTTTGGATAAGTTCAATTCTACATCCACTAAGTTTGTGTAAGTTTTTTAGTTTAAAAACGATTTTTGATGCTTTATGAGCTCGTGGCAAACGTTAAGTCGCCCCTAGTGGAAAAAGCTATAAAAAATTCGTTTTTATTTTGATCATAGGTTAAGAAACTGGTAACACCACAGATATATCTAAGGAGATCGGTCGAATCGCTGAGTTCATAGGAAGACCGAGTGTCACGATCAGCGGCCGTACTACATAACATGGTTCTAGTTGAGCATGCCGTAATATACACTATTCATTGCGCGAGTCATAAGGACTGCGAAGCGATGAAAGTTAAGCACAGCCGCAAAGGAGATCGGTCGAATCGCTGAGTTACGTATTCACTTGACTTTATCGGAAGGCGAAGTGGCGGAAATGTATGCCCACAGGGCATACACTTGTACAAGTTAAACGCCGGCTTGGCCTATCTCCATGTATTATTAAATCTGTGGGTAACACAGATTACAAAAAGTTATTATTTGCCATAGTATCATCGATGTCCTTCTGATGGCACCACGGTAAAAAACATAGTTAATCTGATACTTATGTTCGTGTTTTATTTAACGAATGTGCAATATTAGGGGCTAACCGCTGTTACTGTGTAAATATAATAAGTTACACAACAAACAACTATGATAGGTAATATAGTAAACAAGATATAGATATCTGCGTTTGCTTAACTTTGAAATTCAGTTGGGTCATTAGACAGGAATCATTGAAGTTAACTTCAGAATTTAAGTGCAGTCGTACTAGACGTAGGTATTAATTTTTTATCCTTCATTCTGCTATCTAATTTAAAATAACCAGCCGGCCTATTCGCCAACTTTTTTTGACACATGAAAGTGATATCATATGATAATCACCTAACTATTTACTGATCCATTTCTGTTTTACACGACAAGTGTCCTAATAGTAAAGAAGTTGTGGATCAGTACACAGAACATAGACTTTCTATGTTCTGTGGATCAGTAAATAGTACCAATGATATTATATTTAAAAACAGGCGGTGGCTTTCACTTTAATCTGTCAAAAAAAGTTAGCGACTAGGTCGATAGAACCCCTCTGTCGACCAGGAGGCTCTGTGATCAGAGTCTATGTCTGTATGTACCTATCTATAACATTCCTTGAGAGCAATTCAAATGTCAAAAAAAATCTGATCCACCTTTTGGGAGCTACAATACCACACCTCTCTTTTTGCACAAATGGTTAAAAATACATAAAACTAACAACTTATCGTAGTCTGCGTTAATGCGCGATTACTATAGGTAATCATCAGTGTACATTGATAAAGTTCTTGGAAACGGATTGTTTATGAATGAAGACATACCTACGGAGTAGACACGAAAGGAATGAACTAAACAAAGAGAGATTAAGTGCACACCTTATTTTGTGATAAGAAATATTACTGTCAATTGTTATTAGTTATGTAACTAATCTTTCGTGATCGTTAGCTGCTACCAATCAGTACCTACTCGGATGAGTGACAGAAAATTTTTCAACTCGATTTTCCTCTGTGCTTCGGAGGGCCCGTTGAGTTTATAGTCCCGGCTGCTGTTAAGTACATACAATGACGTAGGAATTCTAGTACCTATAATAGTCTATGGTCGAAAGATAGTAGTCATGCCCAAGGAAGGTTGGTGTCATGCAGACAGTCGGCTGTAGCCGTGGAAGTATCTGCCACAAAGCCACATCTGGCAGTATGACTCATGCAGTGCTTCCAAATAGTTTCAGGTTGACAGGCCCAAACATTGTCATTTTTTATTTGATTAAAATATAGTGCTTACGTTTAAATTAATCAATTAAGAACGCAGATTTTTGCAAAATGCCAACTCTTTTATTCAATCATATTTTTATAACACTTAAGTATTATACATAAATTTTATTTTTCTATTTTTTTGCATTTACAAAGTTTTTTTAAGGGCAGCAGGTATTTCCAAAAGCACCGAACCGGCTTCTTGAACGTATGACTTTCATACCTACGTTAAATATGTTGAAAGTGTATATTTAGGTAGATAATTATTATTAACTTTATATGTCTTATATAAGTATTTCTTTCTTATCTCGGTAAGAATTAGTAAGGGAAAACATTTTTTAGAATTTGCGTCTATCCATGAACTTATTTGTACAGATACCACCGTTTTCGCATTTTTATTTGTATTTTATACTGACGTCATCGTATTCCAGAACGATAACTTATAGGAATTTTACTGACGCAAACGCAATGCAAACAACCTTTGATACCTAAGTTTGATAGCGTGGGAAACAATTCTGTCACCAAAGGACCACTTTTATTTAACTTGCAATGTATGTTTTTCGGGTGGAATCTTGCTACTCGATTTTGAAGCAGATATCTTCAACCGATTGACCTGAAATGTTGTATACACGTTTAGTTTGGATGACAACACACGATAAGCTGTGTTACGTAATCCAATATGGCGGAACATCCAAGATGGCGGAATAGTTACATTATTATTATACATTTTCCTGGAACTACAAGGATCCTCTTTTTTTTCTGAAAATTTTGGTTTTTGTCTATTATAATAGGTGTGTAAATAATTTAATAAGAATAGAAATTCTGGATAATAAGAAGTTTTTTGTCGTCTCCAGAATTCTAAACCGGTTTTGAAATTACTGAGCAATGAGCTAATCAGTTTCTGCATGTTTTTTTAACAAATATACATACGAATCTCAGATACGATATCCGTATAGTTTTAGACAGATATTGAATTGAGATCATTTCCAAAAACAAAAGTGAAGGTGAAAATTTTAGATAACCACTTAGAGCGTACTAAGACATGATATGAAAAATTGGACAGTGCCGTCTAGAATAGAAAACAACTTGTTATAGATATGTAAGTTACATCATGAGGACATGATCACTTTCCTACCCTGCTCTCAATTTATGTGGGGTCGGTGCAGTATGCCTTGACATAGACGATACTGCTTAAGGATTTGGCATTAGATTATTACGGCCGTGTGCCTGCCTTACAGCAACCCTCGTTGGGAACGACTACCATATTTCGATAGCACGTGGGAACACCAGCTTAACGAGCCTTCTGAAGCACAGAGGAATGTCAATTTGAAAATTTCCGGTCACCCATCAGAGTACCGACCGCGCACTTGGTTGCTTAACTTTCATGATCGTTACTAAGAAAGCACGACCGCGGCGCCATCGTTCTCCTCGAATTTACATTATGAGGACAGGGTATAATACTTCGGCAATCTTCGCACGACGGGCACATTACTAGTATTGTAAGTACTGTTAGTATTGGCTTTACTTACGTGTAAACATCTAACCAAATGTAAGTTATAGCTTTTGGGATTTCTGGGATTTTGAGCATATTGTATGACTGGAAACTGAAACTTTGAATTTATAATATAGCCGGATAGAGTTTTTTGTTAGCGTTCCCATTGAGGGTCCACATTAGAATTTTAAGTTTCTGAATGTGTCAGCCCATAGTAAAAGTTCTCAAACAATTGTAAATTCAATCTTTCATTTGTAAAAGAATACACTCAGAAGTTATAATCGCTTAAAGGTGGTCCCTCAATCGTGCCTGAAGGTATCTATATCTTAAAATCTAGGTAACATTTACAACTTTTCTATAAATGAACACTCTCAGCAAAACATTAGTAAAACTCAATCAACAATTTATTAATTTGAAATGAAAACTTTATGAACAAGTGAAAAATAATTTTCGACATCTATTCTAACCTGCCACCCGTGACAATTCAATGTGTCAGTTTCGTCAGTTTTCACGAAAATACAAGCTTTAGCTGCCAAAAATTTTTAAGGACTTTTGGGTGTTTCTAACAACATTAAAGACAATAATTTATACAATATGGTTCACATTTCTACAATATTTATTCAGTGGATTTGAAATGCAAAAGAGTGCAAGTTTAGAAAGAGTACGTATAAAAGTAACAAAATATCTTCAAGCCTTCGACATAGTCATTGAATAGTATAGTGCAGTTTAACTAAAAATTTTGCAATGTACGACATCAGCTGGTCTTTTTAGTTTATTCGGTGTTTTAATAGCAAGCAAGATGATATAAATAATAAAGAAAGAAGTTAACTTTACGAGGGCAGCTGGTCTAGAAGGGTGAAAGAAAAAAACACACCGACTCCATTAAAATTTGGAGCGGAAATGATGATATCATTATAGTCAATAATATCTAGTATCTTAAATCTTGGCTACTTAATAATACCTATAATATAATAACATCACAACACGATAACTAATGGACAATGTAGCTCTTATAAGTCTTTGTCTGATAAAGGTCTGATATCGAGATTTTCAACGGTAGTAAATATTTTTAAAATTATTCATTTTCCAGATAAATGGTTCGGAAGTAGTATCAAATGCAAGATTCGTTGTACAAAAGTCACCGGAGTAAGAAATATACTATTATTTTCAAATATGCTGCTTAGTCACTTATTTAACAACCACACTCTTCCAATTTGAAGGCCTTATCTATAATAATTTATTAGATATTCACATACTTTGACACAATTTGTGTACCTAAACAGAACTAAAGAATGCGTATCTATACAATTGTTTTTGTTAAAGCCATCAAATGATATTCTTTCTGCATTATTGTGCCACCAGAAAGTATGAGATTGTTTACCACATTTACGACTGTATAGTCTATTTTCACATAAGTGTTTTTTGTTTGTCAAATGTAATACTCTATAAATCATTTAACAGCTCATTCCCGAAGAAAAGGCAGCGACGCTTTGGGAATATCTTTGAGCAGTATTGCATAACTATCAAACCCCGTCTCCATAAAAGCAATTCCCTGTCCGATCTGACTCCAAATACAAGCGATTTTAGTACGTACTCACAATCTTTTTCCTATTATTCTAAAGAAAAATATCTTTAATCAATTCAATTATTTCATATTACATTTCAGCTTTTGATTTTATCAAACATACCACTGAACTTTGGTCTCAAACAGTTGATAAGCACATGATACATGGTAGTTCAGGAGATTCTTTGTTAAAGCATCGTGTAAAAGACCGCTCCAAACTAGATCAATACATGTCGTGGAATTTCAAAGGAAAGTGAGTTGAAACACTTTAACGAAATTGACTGACACTTACATAATTCATTTTACAATTCCTATTTTGAAATAGGAAAACAAGAAGAAAGACGAAGATGACTCCTGAAACCACTTATGCATCAAAATTTGCATCAGAGTTCGTTCAAAATTTCCCCAGTAACACAGACGATGCCGAGCTAAACCTTTCTTCGGGTGTCGAAGATTCCAGGTAATAGAATAAAAATAGCATACCTATTCCAGACAGAGCTCCGAAGTTAAATAAACATAGTTATATTAGGCTTGCAACCTAAACTAAATTCGTAACAATGTGCGTTTCTGTAATAACTCTAAGATCTGAATCTTAGTTTTGTTAGTGAATGAATTGTATCTATTATGCATAACAATCTTTATGAGAATTGAATAAAAATTATCAAAGATATTAATATTATTGTAAACAAGAAGTATATTGCTTTCAGTGAATGTAGCATAGATCGAATAAACGGACAAAATGGTGCAACTTTTCCTTTTAAATCAACTCCAAGCGGTAACTTGAAAGTACAATCCAATCAGGTAACATTTAAAATTTTCATAAGCACCAGGCGTTTCTGTTCGTAATTCCAAGTTTTGACCTATGAATGTTACTAGGTAGTGTTTCAATCATCAACTGTAGGGGTACTCTTAGCTGATCCTACTCAAGCAAAGGTTAAAGTGAAAATTGAAGGTAAACCGACTGGAGAACCAGATGACCTTGTGCAGCATTTCGTTAGTAATTTATTTATAATTATAGAAAACGTATGGCTTAGTTGTATAGTATTCACCAACATTAATGAAATCTATAATTCGTAGGATGTAGGAAGTGAAGATGAACCCCAGCTGCAATACAGGTGCAAAACTCATAATACAAATATAAAAGCGCAGTATACATTTGATAAAAATGATAAATCTAAACCTTCAAGTATGAGAGAAGACAAAGGCAAAGATTTAAACAGTCTAGGGTATACTGTTGCAGAACCAATTGATTGGATGAGAATCCAGCTTCCAAAGAAGCAGGACTTGTTTCAAGAGTTCTATAGGCGCATCCACAATCACATGTAAGTGATATTACTCATCTTGAGCTTTACAATAATTAAAAGGTTGTAGGATATTATCAGTTATTATCAGTCACTGCTACTCGCCTTTTCTTTTCATTGTCAAAATTTCTAAGATACAAAACAAGTGAAGAATCGTGGAATAATTTTATTTTTGCGTTTACAAACGCGTAAATATAATACTAGAAAAATGCACTGAAAAAAAAAAGTGAAGTGAAGAATCCATTTCCAAGAATGCTATAGTACATAATTATTTTAGTTACTAAATTCTTATTAGCATTTGGGCAATAATACCTAAATTTAATGTTATTAAATTTTAATGCATTTTCATAATATCAACTAATGATATAATAAAATATCAGCAATGTCATCTGGCCCAGTCCTCACATGTTACATACTGTCATCTTCATTATACCTAATTGTATTTAAACTTTCAGAAATACTGATACGGTAATACTCATAGGAAACGAAGTGTTTCACTGTCACCGCATGGTACTCCAAGTCTACTCGGCATTTTTCGAAATGAATCTCCATCCGGAAATTGAGTTACCAATAGTAAGAAAGTAACTTCAGTATGGCATTAATAGTAAACTTAATCACAAATTGCAAAGTAAAAATAGTTTGTAGATAATATTTTAAACTTTTCAAAAGTTTTAGTATTATTTATAGTTTTACGGTTTATACAAATTGTTAATAGTCAAATGTTACGCCGAGAGCATTTCATTCGATATACGAATGGATGATCATCAATGGACCGGAAAGTGGAAAAATACTAAAAAGAGAAAACATCTTAGATTTATTCTGCGCTGCACAATTTTTAGCTATTAAAGGTAAATAAAAATTTACAATTTCTTTAGGACATAACAAATTGGTCAAAACACTGAAAATTTAATTTCCATCCCAGATTTAGAAGACCAATGCTGGTCATTCATAGTAAATGAAAATCTTTTTAATGAAGACACAGCTTTTGCACTGTGCAGGGAGGCACGAAAAAAGGGAATAACTCCTGTTGTAGAATTGATGGTAAAATTTCTTTCAACAATAAATATTAAGTGAAATCTTAAGTCAAACATTTAATACAAGACTTAATTCTAGGTGCCTCGAATTATGCGTTTTTTTCTTCCTCTGGTTGCATCCACAGACTTCCTTGAACTAGAACCCGAAGAAATATTAACTTTTCTGAAATCTAACTACATATGCGTCACAAGGTTAGTAATTATTATGTCATTATTTTCTACAATTTTCAACAACATTACAAAAATTATAAATCGGTAAGTCATAATAAGTCATGAAACACGGATGCCCAAAAAATTAATACTCTATTAGCACATGATTAGTCTTTAGTAGGTACCTATAATATATTGTGTTGCTTAGTGAAATAGAAGTACTGATGGCTGGCGTCCGTTGGTTGTGTGCGCATTGGTCGTCGAGATGCCATTATTCTGTGGAGATTATGAAGTGCGTGCGCTTCGGTCTTATTTCACCGTGGCAGCTAGTCGACATAAAGAGAAATCCAGAAAATGGGGAAATACTGGACATTGTAAATGAGCCAGAGATCCAGCAAATGGTTGATGATGGACTTGCGTTAGTGTTGATCTTTTAGCTATATCAATTATGAATGGCCGGCTTCAATAACTTATCTATTTACACTATTCATTACTAGGGATAAGATTTTGACAGATAGGTACTACTACTATACAAAATATGACAAATTATACCGTTGCCATACTAGTTCTTGTTGTAAAAACTCGCGTTGAGCGGCTCCATTTTTAACTCAATCTACCGTACAGTTGTCTATTACTGCGTGACTTTTTGACGTTACTGAAATGCGTAATCTTTTTATGTGTCGCGATCGCCATTTATTTAAAAGAAGAAGAAGGAAACTGTCTTAGTTAGTTATGTTATTGAAATGCGCCATTAATCAATAAATGTAGTTTGTTCAACGTTAACAATGTTTGAATTCTTAAAATTACTAAAAGCCCACATGTGGGCCATCTGGTCGACATGATCACACGTGCAAAGAATGCGCTCCAAAGAAAACCCATCTTATTTTTAAAACACCTCTGATGCAGAAACTAGACTTTTGTATACTTTTCGTTGTTATAATTAACCTTTTTAATATTTGATCAGTAGAATTTAGTATAGGTACTAATTCTTCTATCCTATACAGGTACGTCATAATAAAATACTGGTATGGAAATAATTCAAAAAACTATTATCACTGGATAGATGTGCTGGGCCTCTCAGAGCCGGCGGAGAGAAATTGGATTGGTGAAGAAACGGTCTGGTTCAGAACTTTTAAAATTATAGTTATAAAACACACACACACACATACACACACGCACGCGCACACACACACACACACACACACACACACACACACATACACACGCACACACACACGCACGCACACACACACACACGCACGCACACACACACACACACACACATGTTATTGCTATAAAAAGAGACGAATTCAAAATATAAGTATTATTATGGAATAATTTTTGCGTTTACATACGCGTAAATATTTTTAATACTAGAAAAAATACACTGAAAAAAATTTACCTGCCTGAGGCCTGAGGCAGGTCGATTTTTTTCAGTGTATTTTTCTAGTATTAAAAATAAGTATTATTGCTACCTGTGGAGGCTTGTTAGTGGCTTCTTGTAATGTATTGTATTGTCTATTTATCTATGTAAGCTGTAAGCCCCCAAATAAAACAAAAAATGTCTAATTTTTTATGCTTTACGTGTAAGCGTTCACCTAACCTGGTGGTAAGTGATGATAAAGGAAGTCAGCTTCACTTGGAGACTATAGTAATATGGTTTACCAAATAACTGCTCAATCGAGGAAACATGGAGCCCATGGAGGCACAGACGGGAAGGTCAATGATAAGAATCAAATTTAACTAACATGTTATCACGTAATATTCTTGGTAATCTTTACAGAACCATGTAACATATAAAGACTTTCTGAAATACTTGGAACAATTTATGGTGCCGAAAGACCAGATGTATCAACAGATGGCCATGATGCAACCGCCACGCAGAAATGACGATGTACCGGGTAAAGATAAAATAATGATTCATAAATGGTGTCGATAATCGATAAGTCAGTGTAAAGTACACTTCGTAGTAATTTTAATATTTTACACTCCATGTTTCTAAGAACACATGTGTAGACATGGATCGTATGCAGTACAAATGTTTTGTAAAATTACAACTAAGTTTGAAATCATATTTGTAGAAACATTATGACCACAAAGGAAAATCCTTGACAGGACGTTAGACAATGTTTTAATATAGCATTTAAATTCTATGAATTGATACTGGTTAAGGTATCCTATTTTTCTTTTACAAAGTGCAATTGCTTGTGATTCTGTGAGATTTTAATAAAACGCTATTACTCAATGTAAACATCGTGAAAAATTATGCCTTTTCTATTCCTGTCATATTTCCAGTGTTCACTAGCTCTCATCAGTCCTCACAGTGGCGGCGTAGGGTAGATTGGATCAACTAGGCACTAAATGGTAGCATTCTGTAACTGTAACGTTGTCACCCCTTTTGGTGCTGGCGTTGTCACCTTTTTGGTGCTGTTGTTGTCACCCTTTTGTTGCTTGGCACCCGGGGCGACCAGCCCCCTAAGCCCCCGATTTACGCCGCCATTGAGTCCTCATACATGTCGCCAATAGCGAGTAATGTATCCTAGCCTTTTTCTAGATGGTTTCAATTTGGGCAATAAACATCTTAGGCTAATTCTTCTCCTTCCTCTAATTCCTTTTTTGTCAATCTCATTTTTCCTACCCGTTCTACAATTCTAAATGCTTAATTTATCTGCAAATAACGATTTTCTTCTTCATACGGGCTGTTTTCGTAACCCGTAGAGTTACGGGACTTTTGCGCCTATTTTGTGTCAGAGAGTAAGAGACTAGGAGGGCTGGGTTTAGCCCGCCCAATTCTAAAAAGTCTCCCAGTGCCTAAGTGTTGCTAAAGACATCCTGGAGTCTACCTGGATGACCCAGGTAACCAGACCGGTGCATTCAACTTCGTACAATAGGGGAAAAAATGTGTGTAATCTAGAAAATGTTCGCCCAGTAATCTCCTTAAACACCCTTCTTAAAAACCCGGTGCGGTAGTCAATCAAAAAAAGAGCCTACGTCTCTTCATCCAAGCTTCGCCCTCACCCTTCCCGTAGCCTGCCTGCTGCTTACTACCACAGTTGCCGAACGAGCTTTCACTCGCACAAGGCTCGGGTTTTTTCAGAATTTTATTGAATTAGTAGGTTTGAAACGGATTGAAAGGCTACACCGCGCTTAAGTCGAGCCATAAGCACGGCTTGTCGCCTCGATGTAGCCCAATCGCTTGCAAATCTGATATCGTTACGTAGGTACAATTGACGCCTGGTGGCCGGCGAGACGAAAGGTGATATGGTGACGTTCAGAATTGATAAGTACGCTACAACCTTAGTGTTCTAGTAAGGTCGATACTCTATCGGCCCAGATCGCCAGATTTCTTTGTTTTAAGCCAGATAACTAAAACAAAGTGCTACTGTCAGCTGACGCCGTTTTAAAAGATAAACTAAACACAAAACACACTTAATTTAAACATTGATAAATTCTGAACAGTAATAAATAAGGATGTATATAAATGTAGTTTTCGCAACAAAATGCTATTTTGCATGACTCAATTTCTTCTACATTCAATTATTACATTTATCCAAAAGGTCAAGAGTGTTTCTAACACACTTGACCTGACTTTTGGAGATCACCTCCGAATGATAGTTAGACATACAGCGCCAAACTTTTTTTGTGAAATGCTTGCCATTGGTCCACAGTCTCACCTAATCTGTGGTGTAGTGTTTGGTGTAGAGGTGGTGTAGAATATCGAATAAAACAAATTTGCCAACTCATGTCTATGTCGAACAATCAATAAATGTCCCCGCAAACACATGTGTTTTCTTGACAAAAGAGGCGTGAAAATGCACCTTGCAGTTTGGCAATTCGAGGTGGCTGGTGTGGTGCATATATATTATTTATATCTTGTATTAGTTATCTTCGCATTTGTAGGTACCTCACTCGGATCATCATTACAGCGTTTATAACTCGACCCACTGCTGGGACACTCCTTGTTATCTAAGGAGGTTTAGGCAATAGTCCTCCACGCTTGCCCAATGCGGATTGGCGGACGGAGTATAAGGTGATCAATAACCCTTTTTCTGGTCCATTAATCGCCTTCTACGACACCCATTGGAGGATATGGGGTGATGTTATTCTACTCTACCGGCATCACGCGGCTAACTTCACTGGGATGGAGTATGGAAATAATGCTAAACCTAAAGAAAAAAACCCTTTATTATAAATGCAAATATGTAGCATTGTTAAAAGTGTCTATATTTTCCCCAGGCGCTATGCGAGGAATGGATAGTGATAAAATGGATGTGCGCCGTCCCAAGATGGACTTTATTTTACCAGCCTCTCTAAAAGGACTAAGTGGGGACAAGGAACGGTTTCCCACAATGAGCGAGTTCTTTGACAACAGGCGAAATGTTAGTATAAACCAGTGTTTCTCAAAGTGGGCGATATCGCCCCCTTGTGGGCGTTGGAGACCTAGAGGGGGGCGTTAAAGGGTCCAGAAAAAAATGGGGGGCGTTGGCGTAGTTGGGCGATGGTTGATTTGTAATTTCATACTTTATATTTTAAAATTCACTAAAATTATAACCTACCTACTACTCAATATCGAATTATTAGAGTATATTTCTGCCCTGTATGGTATAAAAACTAAAAATCCAATAAACGAGTTTGTGCGTATTTGAATTGTGGTTTTTAAGTTTTAAGAGTGTACATACCTATAACAACGGGGGGCGCTGAAAAAATAATTTGATTTCAAAGGGGGCGGTAAAAGAAATAAGTTTGATAATCTCTGGTATAAACTAATATAAGCGCAGTTTGGTTGTGCATGTACTTGTTTATTCCGCATAAAATTTCAGAAATTACCGTACGGTAAGCTACGGGCATTAAGAACTTTCCTTTAATTCTTTCCTAACCACGATTTCTATGTTTAAATAAATTAAGAAAGTCAGTGAAAATAATTTTACATTAACATAAATAAATACATAAATTTTCACATATAAGCCAAAGAATCGTCTGTCCGCTCGATAGTGAATGGTTGCCGCGATGTTAGAACACACTAACCATTTTTTGACTCTTTGAGGTGAAGGCGAAGCAAGTTTCACCCGGAAACCCGACCACTGAGGAAACGGCTTATTAATTAACTTTCAGAGAACAATTATGATGTCAACAATCACTATATCGAAGGTGCCTGTACCGAAAACGTTCCATTGAAGGGTCACTACATCGATAGTTAACAACTATAATATTGATATATCGACAGTTGGAGTTTATAGCTGCAAGCCTCATTGCCAACAGTTGAGCACAGTTGAGCATCAACCTGCAGTCTTACCATACGTGAAAGGAGTCACAGACAAGATTGGGAACATCTTGAAGCGAGCTTCGATTAAGACGTATATAATATATAAAAGTTGTATGTTTCACATGAGAGCAATTTTTACTTTCTCGTATACGTAGTATAGAGGAAGTATTTTAATCGTCGAAAAATTCGACCTCGAGATTATGACGGATTTACATGTTTTGGACCTCCCTGACTCCAACCATATTTTTTTTGGAATTATGTCCGTGTGTGTGACTGTATGTGTGTGCGTTAGCACGATAACTCGAGCATGGTTTAACTTATTGCAACCAAATTTAACATACGTGTATGACATCAAAATATGAGGTTTCTATCAAATTTTGAGCCGTCGATCACGAAAGTTAAGCAACCAAGGGCGCGATCGGTACTCGGATGGGTGACCAAAATTTAATATGCATGTATAACATCAAAATATAAGGTTTCTTGTCTTTCTTGTCAAAATATACTTAACCTTTGAGTCGTTTCCGGTATACGAGAAAGTCAAGGGGAGACCACTCCCGATTTTTTTTGTCTCGTGCCTTTAAATTGCTCTCTGCGCTCACTAGTCTATTTATGAATCACTCGCTATGCTCGTGATTCAATTCTAGACTACTTCGCTGGTTCGTGATTAACTATCACTTGTAGCAAAAACTAACTTTGCTCATTTATTGAACAAATAACTATTTTAGCGCAGTTTCTCCGAGCTTATAGTTGTCTCTTGACAACTTTATTATGCTCCTAAAAAAGGCCTTTGGATTTCATTCCAGTGGGCAGCAGTCTGTGAACTGCAGGTCTGGGTTTACATCATATGGGTTGTCTAAGATGATGATGATCTTGCTTCACCTTATAGGATAGTATCCGGTCACCATCGCCTAAGCGGTCTCCACCAGTCGAAATGGAAAACTCATCTATATTTCCACGAAGAAGCCCTGAAGTTGAGAGAAAAATACTACAGTCAGAGGTTTTCGCCACTAATAATGTGCGTCCTTTAATACTTAAAATCATTTAAAGTACCCTTTTAAATGTTGACTGCAATGTTTGCTCACTGCAAAACTGCATAAACCCAATGCTTAAATTGAGGTAAAATAAGGCGATATTGAATATTAAATGTTAAATTAAAGTTATTATATTTACGTGTAAATATAATATAATATAATCTATTTCCACGCTCACACCAATTATCTAGCCCAAATTATATATCATTAAGAACTTATTTTATGGATACTAGATGACGAACAAATACATATTTATAAATTAGATTTTTTTTTATAAACTCAAATAAATACTTAAACTAACATGACTCGTGAATAGATGTTCGTATTCATCACACAAAAATTTGCTTCTACCAGGATTTGAGCCCTTGATGTATAGGCAGCGACTGACCACTCTGCCACGGCGGCGTCAAATAGGAAAATATTGTTATCAAATAAGTCAAACAAACACAACAGATGTTCAAAAATAGATCGGATTCGAATTATCTATCCTAAGGGGCATACAAAACAAATAGGGGGCACACTACTACAATATTATATTATTATTAATATTATAAAGAGGAAAGATTTGTATGTTTGTAACGAATATGCTAAAAAACTACTGGACCGATTTTGATGAAAGGACAAATATTGATTAGACGTTTGCGAAAGGGCATAGGCTATCTTTTATCGCGAAAAATAGGCTTGAAGTGGTTGTAATAAGAGAAAAAGGAACCTTGAATTTCGGCACACGATAATAAATAAATAAATATTTGTTCTAGCATCTCTGAAATTTTTACCTGTGTAGGCGATCAATAGGGGATGAAAGGTCGTATGGAACTCTGAACAAAGTCACGCTTGTAATTTTGATGAAATTTTGCTAACTTTTTTTGAAACCTTTTTTTTCTAAAAAAGTTAGCAAAATTTATTTAGCATGAAGGGGTGGAAATAAGGGATGAATGTTGTGTGGAAGTTCGTTATTATCGAAGATAAAACAATGAAACTTTGAAAGATGATGGGATAATTTTTGCGTTTACAAACGCGTAATTATTATTTTAGATCTTAGAAATGCAAATTTTAAAGATTTGATGAAACAATGTTTACCATAAAAACATAAGCACCAAGCACTGACAAATTTCGACAGCGAAAGCAATGCCCTAGTGGCGTAGAGGTTAACGCAGCCGCCCGGACTGCGGAAGATGCTGGGTTCGATTCCCGTCTGGGGAAGGTCGATTTTTTTTCAGTGTACTTTTCTAGTTTTCAAGATAGATGAAATGAATTGAGTACTTTTGAATCTTATCTTAATAATTTCTTTCGTCTTCTGATTGTCCTTAATTTGTGTGAAAAAAAATTTCAGTTTAATAGTTTATATAAGTACAGCCCAATCGTTGAGTGTAGGTTTTTTCTTTGCCATGCATTATAAGAGTTATTGTCGTATTCGTATTCAATCTGCTTAATTCCATCTCATGCAGAATCAAGTAATGGAGTCAACGGACAAGAATTCAACTGATATGATTAACTCCACAAGTGAGAGCAGCTCGGACACAGCAGATACCAGCATTACGGAGCAGGTGGCTGACATTTTTTATGTTTATTGAAGTTCCCAAAGAAAGATATCTAGATTACAAAAGAGAGAAAAAGCGCAGTTATTAGCCGCTCGGTGTTAGAGTCTCCAACAAAACAAACAAAAATTTTACATAAAAACTTCCAAATACAAATAGTGAAATAGTCGCTTTAATTTTATTAGATATAATTCTTACCTGAGTAATAATCCGGTTTTGATTTCAAGGAAGGTTTCCAGAGCTCCAGCAGACAAGGATAGAATCTGAGATGGTAATGCAGGAGAGATAACCTGGTACCACCAGCATTAGGTATACAGGGAAGCTCTTAACCTTCTTATCACCTGATGGTATGTCATAGTAAGGCTGTAAGCGGAAGCAGGTTACTTCATCATAAACTATCAGAATAGAACAATGCTATTAAAACTATAGTTTATAACCATGCTGACGAAAAATATACCATAATGCCACAAAAATATACCAAATAGAGCAGACAATCAACGCTCGCCGGGATATGATTCAGATGTCTTGATCAAGAAGTTCCGGTTCGTTACCTAGGTATTTGGATCTCGCAGACAAATCACCAAATCACAGAGTTGGTAAATGCTCGGCAAAATATAAACGATAATAATATTTCATTGATCGTTTAGCAGAATCAAATTAACGTACCTCGGTCTAATGAAAAGAGGCACAGTGTTGCGGCATCCTTCTTGGCAGCCGCCACCGCCGCTCTTGCCAATCCTAGAAGGTAAGTAGACTGTCCTAGATATTTTCTTATTCTTCTTGTTAGCTTTTCATTTTTTGGTGATAGCTTGAATCCAGAATTTTCAAGTGACCATATTAAAACGAAGTTACTTGTTTGGTACAAATGTCATCTAACAGCAGCCACTGCCATACCACCACTACAGTACCTTTCGAAGCACTGAACGCCATCAAGATGATTTTTTTTAGTATTCAAGTATCGACTGTAACCACTTATATAGTTGCTTTTGTCATCTTCAAAATTATCGACCTCTTCTGTTTATTGAAAGATGCGTTTAATAAAAAAATCAAGTTAGTAAAGGAGACAAACTATTATACGTGTTACCGCGATTTTGCGGTTAAGCAATCAACTTAGCCCATGCTCAACCTAATCACAACTCTGTATGAATTGCAGATACGTGGCCTGCATTTAGAAAGGAACACGCTCTTTCCTTTGAAGTCCTTAAATGGTACCTCCTCAGAAAGACTTAGCACAAACCGACTCTAAAACCCACTATTGTAAATACTTAACTGATAGTCTGTAGCAAAACAATTTTTCTGATTTTATTAAACTCAACTTTTATTATAACAACTCTAATAATGGTCTGATTTACAATAGATATGTTTATTAAACATTTATGTTTTGAAATTATTATATTCCGAAAACACGCCAATGGTATCAACTGAACACTGAACACTTATTTATACGTTTTATCAATGATTTAATTTCAACCCCTCAATAGGTAACTAAATATATAGATAGGTACAATGTCAGAAAAATATTCGAACATAGATAATAATTTGCAAAATAATTCTGAGAATGAAATGTGACGCAAGGTACGCCATGGATACGCCTAACCATAAGAGATAGAATGGTTTTTATCCTCCATATATCGCTCGCTCCCATACGAGTCGATCTAGGGCATAATTGCGTCAAATCGGTAACGTTCCCATGTGTTTTCACATCTGACACTTCAAGCTCTCAAAGTAAACTGTAAGTATGAAAAACTTTTCGGATTTGAACGCGCTAAGCTCGACGTCCACCCGGCGTCGACAACTAGCAGAAAGCGCTATTGCCCTCGGGGCGTGGTAAGCATGATTTTTTTAATGAACATTTTGATCGCAGATGCTCTTTAGCTACGACGAAGATTACTCTCCGGCGACGCGAATATCCGGCCGAATATAGTTAAGCAAGATTTAAAACATGTAAACCGCCGCTTGCTTAACGCACACTGTTTGACATAAGGTTGTCTAAACATATATTTGAATGCTTATTTAAGCTGAAGCGATTTGGTATAAATACGATCTAAACAAATGGGGTGAGGGAAATATACACCAAAAATTACTTCATTTTCTTTCAATTGCTCATTGCAATCTATCTTATTGACTTCCTTACTGCGCTAACCATGCAGCTACTTTGCATAGATGTACAAAGTATTCTAATAGTATTCTTAACTAATAGGGGATCCCAGAGTCCGTCGTCAGGAGCACGTGTGATGGCAGGCGCTGGAAGGTCGGAAGCCACGCAACGCGGAGCCCCCTCTATGAACGCTTTCCCAAGCCCACAGATATCACTCTTCGCTCATTCTAAAGAGTCTCTGGCAAGAGTGAACATGTAAGTTGAAGTAACCTTAACACTCAGTTGCAATTTAACTAATCCCAGAACTACAACCGGAACATTGCTATTAGTTTTGTCTTGCTATATTACCATTGATGGTTTATCAAAGTGGATAGTTATACAAGCAGGGTAAATTAAAATCATGGGACTACTGTCACACGTCCTGCTTACTCCGAGTTTTGTCCCTAAAATACTGACTGTTGTTATCTGCTACTCTCCTATCATCAGCCTATCAAAACCTTCAAACCATTTCAAGATCTCATCGATACATACCACTTTTACTATAGAAACAAAACCGGAATCGTGAATAAAAAATCTACCATTCCATACAGTTCAGAGGAGTTCGTTGTATATTTCTATGGAACAGCTCAAATATTTTTCGCGAATTCAGTGCTGCTTCTATAGTAAAAGTTGTTTGTGTTGTAAGATCTTCAAATGGTTTGAAGGTTGTTGGGTTAAAATAGCCCTGTATATTCAGCACAGGCCTGCATATGTGACACCGATGTTTCTACAGCTCTGGTTATGAGCGAGGTTACAAGAATATATAAAGATATATTGTTTTCTTTTACCTTCAGATATATTCTTTTACCATCAGCAAAGCATTATCTATCAGAATGATTTACAAGATTTATTTCCTGCAGGAACAAGCTGTCTACCTCAATACTAGGTCCTTCAAATAAGAATTACATAGCAGATGGATCATTGTTCAACTTGGACCGAGAGACGGTGCTGGTTTTCGGTGGCATTGACCCGCATATGTCATACGGAGTAGGTCGAAATACAGGAAAAGATATATACAGGTCTATTAATTAGGTATTCTCCAAATAGTAATGTAGTATTTTGGTAGTGAGTATTTTTAAGACTAACAGTGTTGTTCTACTTTTGAGGCCACCTTACTCTCTTTAATACAAAATATAAGTAAGATCTTATGATGACTTTCCTAGATTTGACCCCGTAACGAACGTGTGGGAGTGCGTCGGTGAACTTCCCGAACCGAGGCACCACCACTCGGTAGCTTTCTTGAGAGGTCGAGTGTATCTTGTCGGTAAGTGTCTATAAAAGTTACATAGATACAGATTTTGTGCTTATTTATTACAACTATTGCAATAGCCTATCTAGATTTTAAGCCGCTTTTTCGTCCTCTTAGCTGCTTTCAATTTATTATCTCTCAGATTGGAGTCGATGCAATATCTCTTGTCCTTTACTTTTGTATCAGCTGTCAAAATCAAATAGTTCTTTATTTATGTTTTTCTTTTTTTTTACTTTTCAATCGTCAAAACCCTGCAACTGGTTCGGGAAGAAATAGTTATTTCAGTTAAATAATTATATATGTATACTGATACGAAGAAGAAACAGCGTCAACTTATCATCTAAACAATTTTCTTTCAGATCATTTCTCACACAACCCATGTATCCTGCGGTCTTTTCCTTCCCCTCTCTCCTATTCAAGTCCATCAATCTCCTACTAACATGCGATTCATTCCTTCTCACAATGTGTCTCTACTAACCATTCATATATTGCCAAGATAATACTTGCCGTATTTCTTGGTTCAAAATTACACATACATATATAATATATTGTACAGTCGACGGTAGATCAGGCTACCACAAGCTGTCCTGTGTATGTTTTTCCATCATCAACATGAATATGTTGTCATTTATTACCATCAATCATTTCTATAGGCGGAGCAGATCCGCGCGATGATGACACCCGCGGCAAGTCTGTCGTGGTATCCACCGTATGGAGCTATGAACCTGTCACACGGTCTTGGTGAGACATAATTATTGTAGACTAGCTTTGGCCTGCGGTATCGCTCACATGGATGACGTTTTCCCATAAAGCAGCAAATTTATCCCATAGGAACTTACCAGGATAAAAATATTTTTCAATCCAGGTTGTGTAATATACCTGTGAACCAATTATCCTCGCCTTAAAACTTATGTGTTCTTATCATGTTGCAAAACCTGTACTCAATAATAGAAAGTAATTAGGCTGATAATTATGACATCAAATTAACTTCATTACAAGATTATTTATTATATTTTAATTATGTTAGATATATTTCTCTCGCATCTACAACGGTCAACTGAGGAAGCACCACCAACTTACAGACGATCGCAGACATAATGCTATTCTACGTTGTAGTTATATTAGAAGACATTAGTTACTCTACGTTGAAGTACCTCATTTCATAGGTAAGTTAGTCGCCAGAGAAGTGTATAGATTATAGGAACACTTACCGTCCGCCTGTCCAGTATATTTTTCGGCCACTGTTGAGAAATTGAAGAAAACATTAGGTGGAAAATGCGTTTTCTTTAAAAACTACTATACAAAACAGCAATTTCATAGCCTTACGTTCCATAGGTACAGTGAAAATGGACTGTCGATACCCAGAAAAAACTTTGGGCTGGTCGTACATCGAATGGCTTTATACGCTATCGGAGGTCAAGACAAGAAGGGGAGGTACGTTAATAGTGCTCGGTATTTGTCATAGCTATTAGGTCCAAAATTGATTGTGTTGGAGACACCAGATGGCACCACGGCCACGAACATCATAAAATTGATAAATGAGGATATTTATGAATTAAAACTCGACAATAGTGCTGTCACCTGGCGACTTCTATTCTAGACCTTGTACCATACCATAACCTGTACCCGTAGTTACTATTGTAGTTGCGTTATGAGCTCAATTTGTATAGGAAACGTGAATAGCGCAACTAGCGGTAAGAAGCTAAATCATGGTTCCCATACAAATTGAGCTCTTAACCCAACTACGATAGTAGATAACAATTTTACTTTCTCGTATACGTAGCATAGAGGAAGTCTTGTAATCGTCAAAAAATTCGACCTCGAGACTTTGACAGATTTGCACGTTTTGGACCTCCCCGAGTCCAAAATACCGTTTTATTTTACTTTCTCGTATACGTAGTACAGAGGAAGTCTTGTAATCGTCAAAAAATTCGACCTCGAGATTTTGACGGATTTACACGTTATGGACCTCCCTGAGTCCAAAAATATTTTCTTTTGGAATTATGTCTGTGTGTGTCTGTGCGTTAGCACGATAACTCGAGTATGCTTTAACTTATTGCAACCAAATTTAACATGCATGTATAACATCAAAATATAAGGTTTCTGTCAACTTTTGAGTTGTCGATCACGAAAGTTAAGCAACCAAGTGCGTGGTCGGTACTCGGATGGGTGACCAAAATTTAACAGGCATGTATGACATTAAGATATAAGGTTTCTATAAACTTTTAAGTCGTTTCCAGTATACGAGAAAGTCAAAGGGAGACCACTCCCGATAGTGAAATACAATCGGAATAACAAAAAAATCCAAATCTATTAAGATTTGAATTTTTTTTAAATGCCATTTTATTTTATCTAAAATTAAGATCACGGTTCCTAAGAGAGTTTTTCTCTATCTCTTATAGTTTAGAATTTCCCCATAATGACCCGAAAAAAAAACACAGCTTGTATATCAATTGGCATTTAATACTCAAACCAATTAATCTCAATGAAGGGTCCTCCGCTCAGTGGAACGATTTGACCCGAAAACGGGTTCCTGGAGCGAAGTGAGGTCGATGAGTGTAGCGAGGATGGCGGTCGCAGCTGTGAAGTACCGGGACTACATCTGGGTGGCTGGCGGGATGACCGGGGAGAAGAAACGACCGGTCTGCAAGATCGTCGAGTGTTACAACTCGAAGACAAACGAGTAATTTGATTCTTCCTATTTGGTATATATGTCGTAGGGAAATGAGGTATTCAATCAACCTACAGTTCCCTCAGATATGTAGTATTAATAGGTAAGAGTCGAAGTCCCTTCCGAGTCGAACTCTTAGAGACTCTTAATCTATGTAGAGACTTCCCCACGAGAGATGGTATCCGGTTAGGAATCCTCTCTTGCGAGCTTTGAATTGCAGGCTGGAGAACCCACCAAGGTCCTCCCTTGTACTCACAATTGTAAATTGTACTCACTTAAAAAAACTTAGATCAACTCCATGTGCGAGCTTACTAACGCTCAGTGACACAAAAGTCGATATTGTTACAGGTGGACCCAAATTCATAGTCTTCGATTCCCGAGATGCTTCGCTACCCTGTTCGCAATGAACGACAGGCTCTACATTATTGGTGGAGCGGGAAAAATTACAGAAAAGGTATTTGTGATTGAACGGTCTTTACTTATGAACGAAACAAGTACTGAAAAAAATTTAAAATCCTCCCGTCTATTAGAATGTCACAAATTTTTCCTGAATACTCTTCTCCGCTCTAAAACGTAACAAAAAATAACGAGGCGCCGAGGAATATGCATTTCTTTAAATAATTGAAAAAATGAATGGACTACATGTGTTTGAACCTCAGATCATTTATGTAAACGTTTGAACAAATTGGCGCAAAATTATATTGTATTCAGACTTTAAATGGATTTATCACAAGTTTAAGATTTTAATAATATTGAACAGTCCATGAGAACACGAATTAGTTTTAACCTGGCGAAGTGTAGGTTAGTTGTTAGACACAACTATATCTACCTTCTAATAAAATTGTTCAGCTGCAATATAAATTTTCTGAATTTAAGTGTTATATTTCTAGAAAAAAAAATTGTTTATTGATTACTTTATCGTTTCATTGCTTTATTTTAGTTGTCTACAGTAATGAACTATTAGATATTTTATACCACAACGTATTGGCCTTTTGCATTATAATCAAGAAACCTGAAGAAACCTTTTCCAACACGGAATGAATGCACACGAATGAAATGCACGTCCATCACAGTCAGCATTAGTTATTATTCATGTCTGTATGTGATCGTGAAATATTTAGATAACGAACAATCCTTTCGCCTAATAGAGCTATGAATGTAATGACAACGCCTTTTAGTCTAAATACAATCTGAAACGTGCGGCTTTTCCTGATTTTTCCGCATGACGCTGCTGCGGGTGCATTTCTCCAAATGTCTATGTTGATTTGCGAAAGTCAGTCCTAAGAGTTAATTTAATAAATGAGTCAAAGTTACAATTTTCAGGATAAAACGGCAAGCAGTGTGGGAGCCATCGATGCGTGGGACTGGAAGGATCGCGAGTGGAAACAGGAGACAGAGATGTCCATTCCTCGACACGGGCACGCTCTCGCATATCTCGGCACACAACTAATTATTATAGGTAAGTTATTCTTCTGCATTACACTCATTGTCATTTTAAATAAAGACTGGTACCCATAATGACGTCTAAATTTCTTTGAATTGGGTACTTTTGTTTTAATAAAAAATGCTTTTTACACACTTTTTTATAACAGACAAATAGATTTATTTAAATAAGAACACGTCTTCAAATTTTGAGTAAGATGTTCCTGTCTTCCGCGATATTCCTTACGAATATAAAGTGATTTCACTTTATAAGAAAAACCGCGGGAGGTAGGTATTTTCGGATGGTTAAAGGACGAAGAAAATTTTTGGACGTCACTATTTGAACATATATTTTAAGTCGTGCGTTTTACTCTTCACATTATTCTTAATCACAAATAATATTAAAACTTATTTCTTTCTCTAACTAAAGACTCTGATACAAATATATTTGAACACTTTTCCACAAATTGATAGGTACATTTTAATATTTTAACAGTGGGTGTCCCTTGGCTTATATGATGATGATTATTTACCACTACTGACTATTAGGAAATAACTTTTTTTTATATATGAGGGGAAGCTCTCTTGGCCTTCATTTCAAACTGATAGGAAGTGACAAAAAGGCCGTAGGCGGAATCGAAGTTTACTCGGAACCCTCAGCTGAGAGACTGGCCTTATCACTTACTCGGTGTTCCGACAATATGCATGATTTTCTTTTCATATTTTTATTTAGTAATTTACATTTCATTAATAAAAATATTCAATGTCGAAAGATAGTGAAATAGTCAACCTGCGCGTGCATTTTAAACGCTCGTGTCGTCATAATCTATATTAAGTCTATATCAACAAAACAAACAATATTATTGTTTTAGATTATGTCGCTATAAATGTGATTTTTTCAGAGTTTATATAAAAAAAGATTGAGCCTTATATGAATTACATGCATATTCCTTATTGGTGATAATTTAAACACAAATAAAAATTCACTTCGCGATAGGGAAATTTCGTTCTACTTGAAAATAACGTATGACGTAATATACATTCGTTGTTGCCCTCAATAAAAATTGAGGACAAGCCAATGATGACTTATGCATTACGTGGAAATTTCACTCGAAATTCACTCAAATTGTTTGAAATGATATGGATCAATATAGTTTAATTCGATTATGAAATTTCAAAGTACCATTGCATCTATCGTATTATTAGAGACCTTGTCTAAAAAACTCGAATATTCTTAATATTTTCCGTTTTCAAAAGTAAATAGTTTATATACTCTTTAATACACTACAGATTAACAAACTTATGATAACAACGTATGCAAGGGCGAACTTATCTCTACAGGAGATTTCTTCCAGTCAACCCGGAATTTATCGTATTATTTTTGGGCGCGTTAATTTTTTGCGATAACTCTTATATTCATTCAAGTTTTTCGGGTTACGAAATGGTCAAGGCAACTAACGTATTTAATTTGATAAGGGTTAATACTGTATCCGTCTAAATAGCTTTCCAATCACCGCATTTTACGTAGTCATTTTTTAGGGTTCCGTTCCTCAAAAGGAAAAAACGGAACCCTTATAGGATCACTTTGTTGTCCGTCTGTCTGTCTGTCAAGACCCTTTATCTCAAGAACGCGTGGACGTATCAATCTGAAATTCACATGAAATACTCAAGTCTATTGTCCCTTTAAGCTGTGAAAATATCAAACTTCTAAGCCAAGCCAATCAAAAGATACAGCCGATTATGTCGATATTTTCAACAAATTTCCGACACTCGCAAAGGAATCAAAACCTACAGGATACTTCCCGTAAATTCAGAATCTTGAAATTTGGCATGAAGCATTGTTTAATAATGCAAATATAGGAAAAAATGCGAAAATCACATTATTTTAATTATATAATATAATAAAAATATTTTTATAAAATGAAACTTACTACCTTATTTCTCACGAACGAATAAAGATATCAAATTGAAATTTATACCAAATACCTAGGTCTATTGTCCCTTTAAGCAGTGAAAAAATCAAACTTCTAAGTTAACGCGGTCAAAAGATACAGCAGTTTATACCGAGCAACCCTCGGTGTGCGAGTCCGACTCGCACTTGGCCGGTTTTTTTTTAGAACAGAATGGGTATTGGTAAGCTGTCTTTAAAAGATAGATATTATGCCATCGCGGATTTTTTTGCAGGTCTATGTATAAAAGAGGCATATCCCCATACAAACAACACATGAGTATTCTTTTATTAAATCTCAAAGAGATTAGGCAGCATTTTCGACGAAAGCTCCCAGGCGGCTTGACTTTCAACCAATTTAGACAAAACCTTGACAAGTAATATATCTAAACCTTCCTAATGAATCACTCTATGTATATTTGGACAAAACCGCATTAAAATCCACTCAGTCATTTTTAAGGGTACCGCGAATAGACAGACAAATAGACGCGGCGGAGGACTTTGTTTTATACATTTAATATTTAGTGATAATAATTTTCTAAAAATTTAAATTATGACAGTTTGAACCATGCTCAAAAACGTTAAAGAAAGGGAATACCTCTATTTTAACTATGAACGGTAGTAAAAAGAAGCATTATCTTTCTGACACGCAGGACAGATATTATTAAATAAATTTACGGATTATCTCGCGTGTACTTGGGTGTCACATTTCCCGTTACGGGAGCCTGATAATATCAAAGGGAACTATGCCACAATCCGCATGCTAAACAAAATGCAACTCTCAACAACAAAGATTGCAGAGCATGTGGACATGACCGTGAATCCACCGGACACCTGCTGGGTAGCTGAGATTCTATAGCCAGGGTGGGTATGGCCTTTCCAAGGCCAGAGTACTATAGGTATCAATAAATTATTATTATTATTATTCAATATTGCAAGTGTCTGTAGGCGACGGCATCCACTTAAGACCAAGTGGGCCGCAAGCTTGTTTGCCATCCCGTAGTATAAAAATGACTCTTCAAGCCCATGGATATAGTTAGACTGGTGGTTCACACAGTCAAGGAGCGACAAGAGTAAAGAGAAAGGGGAGACACAAAAGATCCCGTTGGGTTGAAGTGCACCCTGAGGAATCACTGCACCGTGATTCCTCAAGGTGCACTTCAAATATAATAACATATTATATTATGATAATAACAAAATGCTGTAAGGACACGAAAGTGTTACGAAACGTCGGACAATAATAACAAAATGTCAAACCCGAGTTAGTTCGTAAAACCTGGACTGCGGAGTGATGTAGAGAGTAACTTTTCTGATAGATGAAAGTGATAATCGCCGAAAGAATTACATATTCATTGCTGTTTATACACGACAAGTGCCATAATAGCGTGTTGTGTAAAACAGCAATGGATATGTAATTCACTCGGTGATTATCACTTCCATTTGTCAAAAAAAGCTAGCGTATAGACCGGCTGGTTGTTGGCTTTTAAGTGCTGGTTTACTGAAGGTTTGGTTGGTTTTGGGTTCAATGCTCCATTTATATACGGGACAGGCCGGCAACCGGCCATTATTTCGGGGTACTGTATTGCCCATTCTGCTAGATGCGGCTTTATGTATAACCAAATGGTACCTAAAACTCTACTTAACACATTTTGAGATTTAAACCATCTGAGCAGTCCAGGCATTATAAATAAAATAGAAGTTTCTCTCTCGACTTCTTGTTGTAATAACAGGTGTTGAGAGACTCCATTTTTTAACTCAAACTACCGTACAGTTTAATTTTACTAGATATAATTTAAACTTGACATTGGCTAAATGCATAATCTGGCGAAAGCCGAAAAGTAAAATTATAGAATAATTTTATTTTTGCGTTTACAAACGCGTAAATATGAATACTAGAAAAATGCACTGAAAAAAATCGACTTGCCTCAGGCGGGACTCGAACCCGCATCTTCCACCGCACACTTCCGCCCGGATTGTGGAAGATGCGGGTTCGAGTCCCGCCTGAGGCAAGTCGATTTTTTTCAGTGCATTTTTCTAGTATTAATATTTACGCGTTTGTAAACGCAAAAATAAAATTATTCCATAATGTAAGGTAGTTTCATCTTAACTGAGCGGCAAATATTTGCAAAAATATTTCGTTCGGGTCTTAGAAGTGCAAATTTCAAAGATTTGATGAAACAATGTTTACCATAAAAACATAAGCACCAAGCACTGACAAATTTCGACAGCGAAAAGCAGTGTCTCGGTAGCGTAATGGTCAACGCGTCCGCCCGGATTGTGGAAGATGCGGGTTCGAGTCCCGCCTGAGGCAAGTCGATATTTTTAAAGTGCCTTTTTCTAGTAGGAAAATTATAATCTCCTAATATTATAAACGCGAAGTTTGTATGGATGGATGTCTGGATGTATTCTTTGTTTTTTAATCTAGGCAAAAAGTACTGAATGGATTTTAATGAAACTTTACAATAATATAGCTTATATATCATAATAACATAATTATAGACTAAAATTTACTATACTAATCTTGCGCAGACGAAGTCGCATGCAGAAGCTAGTAAAATAATAATTTAATGATATTATGGTTCTATCATTTTGCACAGAAAGTTTGAGGATAACATCTTTATTCAAGCCTTCTTCACACTTTATCTACGTGCACCATATAAGCAATAACTACACCGGAACGTGACAAATTTTTCCAACTATTCATTTATTATTGAGAAATACTGATTTCACCGTAAATAGTGTTTTCTTAGACAGCATAACCACGCACAACAGCATGATAAAATCCTACATGACTAATAGTTATTTTAAATAGACAGTGTCAGCATTTTCATTTGAATGGTAAAGATCTTTATGGGTAGGTAACTAACCAACTTCAAAAAAAGGAGGAGGTTCTCAATTAGATCATGTTTTTTTTATGTGTGCTACCTCATAACTTTTTACTAGGTGTATGGTGTTTTTTATGTCATAAACAAAAATGAGACAAAACGACACAACCTTTGTATAATATATTCTATAAGTTTGTAAATTCTATAAGTTTTAAACAATGTATATCTTTAAACAGTGTTTAAGAAACTTTTGTAGTAAGACCGAAATTTTTTATTTCGCCGCTCTTAATTCCTCTTTAACTCATTGCCGATTTTTAAAATCAACGAGTTATGGCTTTCTAGATTTTATTTTTTCTGCATGAAATGAAAAGTGTTATAGGATTCGAGTTTTAGGGCAACACTCATTTCTAATGTTTCATGAATACGTAAAATTGAAAGCATTCGAAACTAATTTCGTATACGTTTTGCTTCCGTGCATGAATTTAAGATTCACTTCGAATGATTCAAAAATGCGTCTCTGCGTTGTCGCAGGGCGTATAGACAATCCATTCTTGAGGCATTGGCAGTCACCAAATGGATCAGTGCATCACTATGTAAGAACACCTTAATTATGTACCCACTAAAATTAGATTTTTAAGTTAAAATTAATTTTACTATAACGTGTTATGGGTTTTTATAGGACCTGAAATAAATGTTTTAATAATAATAGTAGCCGCCGTTCCGTAGCGTTCATAATAATAAAGAGGTGTTCCCTTTCCGAGCTGACAAGTGTGCTACAACCTTAAAGTTTCGCGGGCGACTGTAGTCCATCGTCCACGTCACAAGTTGTCTGTGAATTTGATTTGGTACCTACACAACTTTTTTTTTGACGGGGAGGTCAAATGCATTTACGCATCGTCCCTGCGGGGTGGTGCCAACCGCAGGGGATATGTGGGACTCGAGGTAAAGGCGTTCTCTCCATACCCACTTATCTAATCCACTCACTAATCCTCCCCGGCCTGACCTTCAGTGCGCTATTACGGGATGGCTCAGGATCTGGGCACTATTCACTCCTTGCACCAATTGGTGGCCAGCAGGCACTCCTCCACCGACGGCTGCTCGACCTGGCGCGTCCTCCTCACGAGGACACAGGGAACTGCCATCGGACCGCATCCGGGGGACTTCGGGCGCGGTCGTGGCCCTAAAAAGGGCCCTCTGGAACTATCCGTGGTGGGAAAACAAAAACAACTCGACGATGGCCTGGGACTTCGAATGTCAAGGGGACACACTTGACATCAAAAGCCACACACCGAGCAAGTTTCCCTCGACGTTACCAGGGTCCGCCACGAGGAGGCTTCCGGACGTGGACCCCTGGTACCTACATATTTTAGACATTTCAAATGATGCCTTATAAAAATATTAATTAAAAAACATACAGTCGAATTGATAACCTCCTCCTTTTTTGAAGTCGGTTAAAAATAATGTTTAAATTGTTCTTATTTATTTGGTTCTACGGCGTCATGTTCCTTAGAGCAAATGGAAAATACAACTATTGATAAAGCAGTGGCAAAACATGGACTGGGGTCTTATCGCACTCTTTATCGCGTATTAGCCATAGATTTATAATGAATGACTTTATAGATTGGCAATGAATCGACAGGTCGAGACCAAAAAAGTGCGTCAATGTGTTAGTAATGCGCATGTGTGCGTGAAAACTAGTATTCCAGTATGACAGTTGCTGTCTTTCTACATGACTGACAGGCCGACTTAGGCCGCCTGCGTGTACGTGAAATGGTCTCGTCTATCTATCTCGCTCTAATATACACGTTAGTATTGCGATCTACAGTTTCGGTTTTCGATTTGTTACCAAATCGGCAAGACAGCTGTCAGACGTCAAGACATGGGAACGCTAACGATTTGGTTTTGATTTCGTAAATAACACAATAAGCCCCCGATTATGTTAATGACGACGGATTTTTCTCAGGTGGGGTAACGACGATATACATGCGCGCGCTCAACAACGTGGAGTCGTTTTGCTGCGAACGAGGCGCCTGGATCAGAGGAGTTGCCACATTACCGTCGCCACTCTCTGGCCACGGAGCGGTCACTCTACCACCAGCTTCCCTTATGTAACATAGTCCGTTGTAATCAAATTTGTAAAAAAGGTTGACAAACAAATGACGTCATGGAATATGGTAATTTTTTTTTTAAATGGAAATAACGATGTACTTTATCGTACTAATACCTCACACTTAACCCAATATTAAGAAAATGTAATCCCATAATCATATTATGTTACCTTTTTTACAAATTAGATGTCTATAGACTTTTAATGATTCCTAACAACATGTACCCATGTACCTACGAGAAGATGTACGAGTACATAAACAAAGCATAGAGAAATCGTTCTAAAGGACAGAAAATGTAAAAAAAGTCGAACATGCATGTAGCGAAATCTGTAAATCAGATTAGATATAGGATATTATTATACGGTTTTGTAGTAAATTATAAAGTGTCTTCGTCATTTGTACTCAATATGAAATTTCTACAATAGATATTCGAACCAATGTAATCTTAGGTAATATTGAGGATCTTTTGTTATAATTTGTTTGTAAATGTGTTTTTAAATGAAACTTAGTCTTATGTTGTGTTTAAATGAAATTTAAGTCGTGTATTTTGTTGTAAATTTGTTTGTACTGATAATTTATACAACAACTCGTTTCTTGTAAATGTAATTAAACAAATAATATTCGATAATTTTTTTATTAATAATTACTGACTATCTTATCATGTTAATACTAAACAACACATAAGTACACACAGTATTCTAGAATATAGCTACTTAACAATAATATCAGATAATCAAATTGTGATAATTTAATTGACTTGAAATACTTATGATACACTAACAATAATACTTTTAATATCACAAAACATTTCAGTTAATACGGAAAAGATAGCTGTAACGCTCAAGGCCTTTATACACTGTCATTTATAGCAGCGATGCCATCGCGATTAAAGGTCATAACACACTTGTCAACTCGGAAAGGCAACGCCTCTTTTTTAAAAAATGAAATGAAAATGAAAAGCTCTTACTTAAATGGACGCTAAGTACTTTTAAACCGTCAAAAGCCCTACCACCAATTCGATACAAACGCGATATAGATACTCGCTATACTTATGTCAACCTCTATGCTCTGAGTGTAACGCGTGTTCAAAAATGGCAATGTTAAGTCAGTGTATAAAGGCCCTAAAATATACAAATAAGTACAGAATAGTCGCAGTGTTCAAGGAAGATAAAATCTACTGATAAACATCGGCTATCGCAGACTAAAATGGTGTGTTCAATTACTTCTTATCGCTATTGTCACATGAATACTATTAATAGTTACCTTGAATCAAGGACATAGTAACTTTTTCATGAAATATCAGACATACAATTATTCTTTCTTTAAGAGATTTTTTTGGGACTGCTTCAGCCGAATACCCAAACGCTTGTTAATTTAGGCACCCAAATTTCAGGCCATCTCTCTCATTACTGATGTATAAATGCGACGCTCATATTTTTCCCAATGATTAAAATGCTGTCAATATGCTTTACCAAACTTGCCGACAAATGCCAAGGAAGTCTCTCTCATATCCTTCGTCACACGGCGAAAATGATTTGAAAAAGAAAAGCGGGTTGTTGACAGGAACGAATCGCGTAGACCTTATATTTTGGATGTCGTTCTGAAATGAAAAGAATAGAATTTAATATTTTAAACTCAACGTAGGCGATAACGCCCCATAGCGGGAATTTGAGATTTTCAGGGGACAGTAGGAGCCAGAGGGTATCACTGCGACCTATAAAGATATATCAAGTAAGTTCTATTGAGGCCTTACACAGAAAAGCCTACCATGTACTTACTCCTTTAGCTGGGCAATGTCTACGAATTACAAGATATTGACTTTGGCTTTGAGATGCCATAATCGAGGAATAATTGGGAAAATAAGTTGTTTCAAATTCGAAAACAGATAGTAAAATTAATAAGGGTGACTCTAGAAAACCACATATTCACAAAAAAGGCTGTGGGAAAAATAAGATTAAGAAACTTTGTTCTAATGCATATCTATACTAGATATCACAATTTTGTAATCTTCCTAATCAAAATTAAAATGAACGGACTTTTACTAAGAGATATTGACTTTAATACAATAGCCATGAGTAATGGCTTGATATAAATATTCATGTCATCACAGATTTGTCTATATTCTGAAATTCGACGTCTGTTCCTATAACACCAAAAACCTAAAACGACCATTTTCTATAACGAAGCGGGACAGTACCTCCATCTTACAGAAGCTAAGTTGCTCTTAGTACAGAAGACAGCAGTTTAACTTATACATTTTTGCAGTTTTTGTTTCTGTTGTTTCGGTGATTATGATTGCTAAACTTCAATAATGCACTTGCAATCGCCTATGCATCATTGAAGTTTGACTCCGGTGATTCGTTACCATCAAGCAGACTGTATGTTTGTTTGTCAACAACATCAGCAGTTCGCATCTCTCGCACCAGCTATCTTCGCGTTTAGACTCTACTTCTGCTTACCATCAGGTGGAATAGAGTCATCCTTTTTATAAAAAAAAAACATAGAAACGTGTCATTTGACTGCAGTGTTTTATAAGGAAGCATTTTCGAACGGCGGCTTTATATCCAAAGTCCGCTACGTCCCTCCCTCTTTGGAAGCGTCTGCAATTTAAAAACTTTAAAAAATATTACTTACCAAGTTGATTCCACTGACCACAAAGTTTTCTTGATTGTCTGTTTCGCCTTCGGTTTCTTTTAGCTTCGCACTGCTTGGGTGTACATGCATTGTTTGCACTAGAACTCCCAAAACTAATACGATAGCAATCACGGAATATATTTTCGTCATTTTTTCCAATCTCAATACTAGTGTTACACAACTGGCAATCGTATTATTTATGATCAAGCTTCCATGCCCTACAATATTTATAAGCTGTCGAATGTTATCTTTAGGCGTAATTCTACTATTTGTCCAACTGTGACGTCTTGATGATCGCCTGACGTCAAAATGTCTAACCGTGGGGAAAAAATATAAATTTCTCGTTATATTCGTTCTGCACTTCTGTTGAAGTACAAGGGAATCTTTTTAAAAGCAATCGGTTGTTTATTCTTCAAATGCGTAATTGATAAGTGTCGCAAACATGAAACGCTCATACAATATTTCTATTAAATATGGGAGTAAATATTGTCATCGATTTCGTTATCCCTATATGGATTTTACTTTAATATACACAAGCAAAGTAACATAGTTCTTAATTTAGATACGTGTTTATTATTCAACAAACTATTACGCGCAGCTCTGCTTGCGTTAACAAAAACAAAAGAGCATCGGTAGCAAAAATACTGAGTGCTAAGACATGGAAGAACAAGCGAGCATACCCATGCTAAATACAGTCATATAAATACATATACTAAATCGTAGAAATTGCTGGTGCATTTTGTTTTATTATACAAAGAATCCGGCTTTGTGAGGAGTTTGAAATCTGGGGGCACGGTAGTGCCCCCGCCAAGCCGAGCGCGAAGCAAACACTGCCGTACCATCCTTTACTGGGACCATTTCGCCGCATTTTCAGGCCTCTATTTGAGAACCTCTGGTTAAGACCAGAAAGCAGAAATTTTCGTCATCCAGTAAGCTATAATTACATACTTAAAATCCAAAATTTCAAGTCTGTAGGTCATTTAGTTCCGAAGTTAAGCGAAAGCAAAGTTTCGCATTTATGACACTCACTCACTCACTCATGATCATCAGAATAGAACTAGTACTTCCCATAAACTCAGAGAGCTGAAAGTTGGTACAGAGTTAGGGTTTAATAGGTAGCCACATAAAGGGAAAACTTTAAAAACTAGGATAATCGAAGATTTTGTAATAATAAAAAACTTCTCCTAAGAAGAAAAAAACTGTGACAAATAAGAAAATCTAATAAAATAAATCAATATGCCCACGTTTCTACAAAAAGAAGTGAAATCCCACCAAAAACATTCTGTAAAAAACTAGCCAAGTTTCGGGAGCTGCTTGTTTATCTCTAAAAAGTAATGAAATCTAGACAAAGTCGTGCCAAGTCTAATGTTCCTTACTGCGATTACTTTATTATTATAGTTAATGTGTGTGGCCGTTGAAGGGTACACAACTCAATATTACGTGTAAACAAAATTGACTTGTACTTACTAACCTATAAAGAATGTTCAACGGCCAAGTCACACAACATTAACTGTAATAATAAAGTAATCGCAGTAAGGAACCTTAGACTTGGCACGACTTTGTCTAGATTTGATTACTTTTTAGAGATAAACAAGCAGCTCCATCGAGACTTGGCTAGTTTTTTACAGAATGTTTTTGGTGGGATTTATCCTTCATTTTTGAAGGTATTTAATTACTATGTCAGCATGGGTAGGATCCCGCTTATTATACCATACACGAACGACAGCAGCTCTACTACAACTACCCAAAACAAACAACAAATGATTTTCAACCTTAAACATATGTTATAAAACGCAAATGTGATTGAGAAAAATTGACAGCTTTTGGTAACCAGATGGGCTGTTGACTGTACCCATTGTAATGAATTGACTAGAGCGAGACCAAACAAAATGACCAATGTGTGAGTAATGCACATGTGTGCGTGAAAAATAGTACTGCAGTCTGACAGTTGCTGTCTTTTCTACGTGACTAATAGGCCGACACAGGCCGCCTGTGTATACGTGAAATGGTCTAGTCTATCTTTCTCATTCTAATATAAGTGTTAGTATGCTCTTTCTCTTTCATATTACCCGTCTACAGTTTCCTATAACTATGACTATACCAAACATCCTGTATTCTTATCATTAGTAGTCTTGAAAGTTGTAACGTAATATTTTCATTTATCTCACAAGAAAACCGAAAAACCTGGGAAAGGGGTGGACCTAAGTGAGAGCTTAATTTTCTTAAATATCGGGATTATAAATCCCGATATTTATGAAAATTTAGCTCTCACTTAGGATCTATACATACTCTAGACACACCGACTGCATTTCACCTGCATTCTGTTAGTTATAATTGCATTAGGACTGCACGTCGCGTCGCCTGCACACCGAAAATCCGGCTAGCTTGCAATCAGCGTGCAGGACCAACAACTGCAGCTGGAATGCAGTTGAAATTCAATCCGTTTGTCTAGCTAGAGCCTAAGAGAGAGCCTTAGATAAATCTTTCAATTTTCTTAAAGTTCGAGATCAGGTTTTTCGTTTTTCTTGTAAGATAAATGAAAATAGAGAAAAAGTATTACGTTTCAACTTTCAAAATTACCAATGAAAAGAATACCTATCAGCGATAATAATTAGAAATAGAACGTATACTATAATATTATGTGTGTTAGTAAGCTATCTAGTAATTGTGGAAATAATTATAGCATAAATTATTTTGAAATAAAAAACTGCTTCAAAACTAGAAACGGAGAAATAAAAGTTTTATGTTTTTGGTTTTGAAGTCGTTTTTCTTTTAATTTCAAAAAGTTAAAAATAAAAAAGGTACTTAGAGTTAGTTTACAACTCAAAGTTAGCGCTGATTAAAGCTATGGCAGGATCATTTATGTTGCTTTTCAGAATAAAAAATACTACAGTTCTTAACACTGTAAATTTTTCAAAAGCTATCTAGACACTTTGGTTTGATCTTTGAAACAAAAAAAAATATAAAATTGGTTAACAAATTTAGAAGATATCTACGCAGAAATGTTGTAAAATTTGGAAAAAAAATTGCCAATGCGTATTTACACGATTCTTAAAAAATCGGGAGTAGTCTCCCCTTGACTTTCTCGTATGCCGGAAACGACTCAAAGGTTGATAGGAACCTTATATTTTGATGTCATAACATGCATTTTAAATTTTGGTCACCCATCCGATTACCGACCGCGCACTTGGTTGCTTAACTTTCGTGATCGACGGCTCAAAAGTTGATAATAACCTTATGTTATACACGCATGTTAAATTTGGTTGCAATAAGTTAAAGCATACTCGAGTTATCGTGCTAACGCACAGACACACACACAGACATAATTCCACAGAACACAGACCTCTTTCTGTGTTCTGTGCATAATTCCAAAAAAAATATTTCTCAGGACTCAGGGAGGTCCAAAACGTGTAAATCCGTCAAAATCTCGAGGTCAATTCATGTAAATTTTTCATTAGATCATTTGAAAAGTATACACTTTTAAAAACTGGCCGTGTGATGCGCAGCGTTGAATAGTAGCATAATAAAGAGAAAAATAAAATTCTACTAATTATAATTGGGACAGAATTATTTTATTGCAATATTGCCTTATTCATAGTACTTCCATTGGGTTTCGTTGGTTATGGTGCGCCGGCGAGTGATACATTGTAGATTGGCACCTAGCACCTCTCCCGGGGGACATTCCGCTTGATCTATAAAAAAAATGCAAGAAACGTTAAAATGGCTGAACCCTGCCTAACTATGCCTGATTTCAAAATTAATCTACACAATTGCTTCCAAGCCATAAAGTTTCAGTAGGTTTTTTTATAGAATGTCCTAACCAGTTACGATGAAACTACCTTATGTATTGGAATAATTTTAGCGTTTACAAACGCGTAAATATTTTTAAAACTAGAAAATACACTGAAAAATATCGACATGCCCCAGGCGGGAATAAGGTAGTTTCATCTTAACTGGGTGTCAAATATTTGCAAAAAAGTTTTGATATTAGAAGTGCAAATTTCAAAGATTTTATGAAACAAGGTTTACCATAAAAACATAAGCACCAAGCACTAACAAATTTCGACGGCGATAGCAGAGCCCTGGTAGCGTAGTGGTTAACGCAGCCGCCCTGATTGCGGAGGATGCTGAGTTTGATTCCCGCCTGGGCAGGTCGATTTTTTTCAATGTATTTTCTAGATGTAATCAATAGTAAAATATCGTAGGTATAATTATTAGACCTTAGGACCTTCTTAAAGCTATCCTACCTGGCCATCCCCCTGGTAGGAACAATTAGGAACCTCTATTGCAAAAATCTCTACTAAGAAATTCTATCAGACTTTTAATTACTTTTATTATGAGTAGCATCAGTTAGGTACATGGTTATTTTTTCATGACCAAGAGGAGTAGTGAATTGCCTAAATTTACCCACAAACCTGCAAAGAATAATATTCTTTGCTGGTGATTCATATTGGAATGAACTATGCAAAAGTTCTTTGTTTTAGATAATGAATTAGTATATAATATATACATTTCTAAGAGACTATTTTATATTGACCTAAAAGTTAATACCTAAATTCCAAAAACTTTCAGATTAGGTAGGTTCTTATTATGTATTGACGTTTTTTCGTAGAAGCGAGTTATATTGTAAATAAAAATGATAGCGTGTGTTCATGTGAATTATGTTCTTTACCTTTAACTTCCCAATTTTTTATTTATTATGGAATACATACTTCTTAACCAACTTCCAAAAATGAGGAGTGATATGTTCCCATGTCTGTATCTTTTATATAATAACTAGATGACCTGGTATGTACACGTTGTTATTGACTACGTAACATAAATGCTGTTTACTGTTATTATTTTTATTATAAATTGAATATCACATGTCCTAAGATGGAAGAAATTCAGCATAATAAAAAATCATCAAAATCGGTTGAGTAATTTCGTAGTTCATCGAGTTCAAACACGTGATTTATATAAATGTATAGGTATATATTATTTGTTTTAACACAAAATACATTATATATTTTTAATAATGTTTTTATTTATAAACTTAAATTTAAACAATCTGGTATTTCTCAAGACTCGTGCTAATTTCAGAAGTAGAATTAAAATCAATAGTTTTCATTCGTAGACTGTTTCGTTTTCATAATACCTTTACTAATTTGTGGGGAACATGACAATAACAAAGGAATTGCGCAGTTGCTTGCAATATTCGGAAATATAGCTATTGCTGACTCTCCAACGCCTACAGGGCCATATTGTAAAGAACCCTCATTCGACCTCACATACGGCATCGTAGGTAAATAGTTTCCAATAACAGCATCGAGTTCAAGTTGCTTTAATAACTTTTCTACGTCATTATCCCTAGTTGTTCTAACCGTTCTTGGTAAATAATATGCAACAGGCATTGTGTCAATTACTTGCGTATGCTGTGGTGCTAGATGTACGGCATGTTTCTGGTAAACATCTTTTTCTTGTTCATTAACTCTTACATCGGCATGCATTTCAAGTGGTGTACTTTTTGAATTAGCTTCATCAGCTTTGTGTGCCGAAACAAGCCACTCCGTATCATCAATATCACCTCTTATACCTTCATTTGATATTGCCAAGCGTGGTATAATAGTGGATGCGTTTTCTTCCGCCTTCATTAGTTCAGAGTTTGCTAAATCACTTCGATTGTCAGTTGACTTTTTACCATTATTGATATCCGATATTGCGCCATGAATACTTTTGCAAAAACAAATTTCTAATTTAATACACGTTATAATTAACAATACAACACTACGATTCATTCTGGAGGTAAACAATAAGTATCCGTGTACCTTTTAATGTAAGAAGAAACTGATTTCAGTATTGTTTTAAATCAACATGAAATTATAATGTAGAACACATTATGATACATCGGTAAGCATTTTATTCATCGTAGGTATCGTATTACATAATTTCTCTGCGGAGTATAATAACCGATTCAGCCGATTCATCATATCATCATCATAACAGCCTTTATAATTCGACCCCCTGCTGGGACACAAGGCCTCTCCTTGTCATCGAAGGAGGTTTAGGCAGTAGTCCAAGACGCTTGCCCAATGCGGATTAGTGGACGGAGTATAAAGTGATCAATAAATACCCCTTTGCTGATCCATTAGTCGCCTTCTTGGAGGATACGGGGTGATGCTATTCTACTCTGCCAGCATCACACGGATTTCTGCCGGCATCACACGGCTTCAGCCGATTAGTAAAAATGAATTACTAAATTATTAATGTCCTTGTGAATAGTACGCAACTTGTTAGCATAAATTAGCGGGTATAAATTCTGAAATAAATGTCTAATTGAATGGTAATAAAAATTAAATATGTAAAAAAATTAAAGCCCAAAACAGACGACTTTATAATTATGTTCGCTTTTCAATGCTTTGAACTTCATGTTATTTTAAGTGTATAAAATTTTATTAATTTGGTACTTTTTCAAATATGTATTTCGAATAACTTCAACTATTAGCAGATAGTCAGCCCGCTGCCACGGTATCTCGTCCCGCGTCCCCCTCACTGTTAATAAATTCGATGATTTTTTATTTAAATTCACCTGTTAACAGCCTTGTTGTGTTCCTAGAGTTAGTGATAACATAACCAGTCACCTCAGTGGTTTAGGGTTCTGAGTGAAATTCTATATAAAAGATGAAGGCCAAACCAAGCTATCACGTTAATAAAAACAGATTATGTCGCAGATTTAATAGCACAAAAAATTTTTGAAACACATTTTTTAAAAATATATTTTTTAAGTTATTAATGAGCCTATCATTATTGACTTAAAATATATATTCAAAAAATGTGTTTCAAAATGTTTTTGTAACGAGTACAGTTTAAATTATAAAATAAAATTATTATATGACAAATAATTAGGTGGGCAAGGTGGACTGACGATCTGGTAAAGGTCGCGGGAAACCGCTGGATGCGGGCAGCGCTGGACCAACCAGTCTAGGTCTATGTCCAACAGTGGGCGTCTCTCAACTGATAATAATGATGACAAATAATAACATTTAATATTTTTAGACTGTCTTCTTCTTAAGAACCACTTGCACTACCTCGGGGAGCTCGAATATCTTACTCACCAAAAATACAGTGTGAGTCTGGATAAAGTTCACAAATGAAAATACTATGCCTAATTTAATAAAAAAGCACACCCTTTTTGATGAGTTACATTTTTCTCAGTTTTACTCACCTTACACAAACACACCCCTTTGACTTATTATTATTATTTTATTTTTGAGATTTTGTTTTTATTAAGTATATATTTTATTATTGTAATTTTTTTGCATGAGTTCTATTTTAATATTGTCATTATATTATGTTAATTGAGTTCCATTGTTGGGGGCCTGGTGATCTGTCATACAGGTGCAAGCCTAGTATAGACACCAGATTCTCACAAGGGTGCGACACAAATTGTTTGTCCCATTATATCGGTACTTATATTTTACTTATACATAAAGAATAAAGATTATTATTATTATTAATTTTATCGACGAAAAAATTATTAACAAAAATATACTGGGTGTAAAAGACATGAACAGTCAAACGAGAACCATGTATTCTATACATCAAAATAAGACATATTTCAAAAAAATTATTGCTGGGAAATGATTTTTATTTTGTGGTATTAAAAAAATTGCAAATTGTACCGCGCAATGTAAAGGGCTCAACTCGCAAAACCGCGAAAATTTTGCCAGACGGCGGCCCCGTTCGTTAGTGTCCGTACGCATCGAGTGAGCTACATTGAACGCTAACGTTTTGAAGCCATTTTTTATGAAATACAAAAAAAAATGATGTTTCTTTGGACAATAATTAAGAAATACGTTTTCATAAAAAAATAAAAAAATATATGACTTTGAACTTCAATAAAATCGTAACTATCAATTTCCCAGGTATAGTCTAAAGAAAAAAAAATGTTATGATGGTGAGCAGAATACATGGTTCTCGTTTGACTGTTTATCTCTTTTACACCCTGTATCTGCTCATTTAATATTTTACAGATTTTTTAAAGTTTTCAATCTTAGAAATGATCCCGGTGTAAACAAAACCGTGTAACTTTGAAACTAATCGATCTATCGCGAAAAGCAATTTTTAAATTATTGCAAATAAATATTTTAAAGAATGGTTTTTTTTGTTAATACTCGTAGTACATCAACATTTTTAATTCAGTGTATTTTTACTTTCTCGCCTTTCTTCTTTTGACGATTACAAGACTTGTAATCGTCAAAAAATTCGACCTCGAAATTTTGACGGATTTACACGTATTGGACCTCCCAGAGTCCATAAATATTTTTTTTTGGAATTATGTCTGTGTATGTGTGTGTGCGTTAGCACGATATCTCGAGCATGCTTTAACTTATTGCAACCAAATTT
Organism: Elophila nymphaeata; assembly: GCA_955850985.1. Lineage (NCBI taxonomy): Eukaryota > Metazoa > Arthropoda > Insecta > Lepidoptera > Crambidae > Elophila > Elophila nymphaeata. The sequence continues at coordinate 11,490,154 of OY039070.1, forward strand.
AACATACTCGTATGATATCAAAATATAAGGTTTCTCTCAAATTTTGAGCCGTCGATCACGAAAGTTAAGCAAAAGTTAAGCAACCAAGTGCACGGTCGGTACTCGGATGGGTGACCAAAATTTAACATGCAGAGATGACATCAAAATATAAGGTTTCTATCGAACTTTGAGTCGTTTCCGGTATGCGAGAAAGTCGAGGAGAGACCACTCCAGATTTTTTTTACTAAATTTTGATTTTATAAAGACGCCCCATTATTACCAATCATTAAACAGTTTGATTTATCGTGATAGATCGATTAATTTAAAAGGTACGCGGTTTTGTCTACACCGAGGTTGTTTATAAGTTTAAAAATTTTAAAAAAATATATAAAAAAAAGTAAATGACCAGATGTTTTTTTTATAATTTTTTCGTCCATAAAATTAGGCAAAGTATCCCTCATTTTCGTTTTTGCACTGTACCCAGACTCACACTGTATTATCGAGAAAAATTTATTTGACCTAATTGGGCTCGTGCTTAGAATAAACCACTCGTGGTAAAATTCCCAAGATCCTACATTTTGAAGCTACCTAAACCACTTTGCCTAACGTACTTTATTCATTTGAATGCAATAAAAAAATGTGTTAAGCAACTTACTAAATAAAAGTTTAGAAGTATACAGAAAAAATAAAATTTTAAATCAATTTGCTTTATTTGTGATGTCGTAAAAAAGTAAAAAAATAGCACAGCTTTATCATTTCCATCAATTTACAGAATTTAATTTTTCACTTTGTTCAAATATCGTGTTTGACACAATGTCGTCATTAGCGTTGGTCCATACTGTTTCTCTTTTCTTCTGAAAGTGTGTATCATCCTCGCTCCTATACAACGATGGTTTGTAATTTGAATAAGAGCTAATAAGTTTTCCATGAGTTACATTAGGTGAACAGTTTAGCAATAAGGGAACACTGCACCCACTTTGTATTTTCGGAAACACACCATAAGCATCTCCACCTCCTGAACTAGCTACGTTGTAACTGGGATAAGAGGGATAGCTGGGAACACCATAAGATCTTGCTGTATAGTAATGATTCTTCCATTGAGGGATATCCATAGCTGATTTTCCATGCATTTGGAAATGATCGTGAGGATGTTCAAAATGATGATAGGGTTTATGTACATGCATTTCAGGAAGTGGCTTGTGCATTAATGTGTGGCCATGTTCTGAATGCATACCACCAAAATATGGTTTCTTCATTACATCGCCGTGTTCTGAATGCATGTCACCAAAATGTGGTTTCTTCATTACATCGCCGTGTTCTGAATGCATGTCACCAAAATGTGGTTTCTTCATTACATCACCGTGTTCTGAATGCTTGTCACCAAAACGTGGTTTCTTCATTACATCGCCGTGTTCTGAATGCATGTCACCAAAATGTGGTTTCTTCATTACATCGCCGTGTTCTGAATGCATGTCACCAAAATGTGGTTTCTTCATTACATCGCCGTGTTCTGAATGCATGTCACCAAAATGTGGTTTCTTAATTACATCACCGTGTTCTGAATGCATGTCACCAAAATGTGGTTTCTTCATTACATCGCCGTGTTCTGAATGCATGTCACCAAAATGTGGTTTATTCATTACATCACCGTGCTCTGAATGCATATCATCAATATGAGTGTTACTTGCTGTTCTGGCATCACTATCATCAGACTTTCCATGTACGTAGGTATGTCCATAATATTTGGTTACTTTTGGTATATGTTTGATTTCTTTCTCATAATGGTGATGATGCGGTACTTTAGGTGGCAAATAGCCCGTATGTATATGCTTAACATGTACGTCAAGAGTAGGATCAGCAGTTTTTCCCTGAGTCGTTTTGTCAGAATCAGTAATGGCAGTCGTACTGACAGTATTTACATCATCAGCATTTGAATTTTCTGCATTTTTCATAAAAATGATAACATCCTTTATATGTTCATGTTTATGCATATCTGTATCGCTATTGTCTTGATTGGCTGATTTTCCATGAATTTTTATCTTGGGTGTATTTGAGTCGGTTGAAGTTTTTGTTATATCAATCGCTGACTTATTGTCGTCTACCAATTTCGTAAAACCGTGTTCTTTATGGCCTTGCATCAGTTTATTATTCTCATATGTAGTATCCTTGACTTGGGCTTCATCTTCGGCATTTTTCATGAAGATAAAGACATTTTTATTTTCTTTCAGTTTCTCATCATATTTGTGGTTGTTATCATAAAATTCTCGTTTTAACTCAGCACTTTTGCTATGAGAGTCATCTCTAAGGTCTGTTATTTTTGTTTGTGACATAGGTTTATTAAAATCGTTTAATATTAAAGTAGGCTTTTCTGCTGATTTTCCCATTTGGTTCCTTAGTTCTTGTGGTAATGGAACATGAACCTCAAATTTTTGTTCAGAAGCAGCAGTTGACATATCATGTATTGTTGATGCGCTTTTTCCAATATTTGAATCCTTCTCTATGCTTTTGAAATTACTTTCCATATTTTTTGTTACTTCACTGTCTCTATTGTTACTTTCCAAGGTGTCTTTCCATTGAGCTCGTCTTTGTTCATCAGTTTTACCTATAGAACCATCACTGAGTGATTTTACAGTTGTTTCTTTACTTTGTGTAGCTTCCTTCCATTGAGATAATCTCTCTTTATCGGAATCGATATTACTTTTAGTTATGTCGGTGAAAGATTGTGTGCCTCCTTTCTTATTCAGAGATGCGTCCTTCCATTGAGATAATCTCACTGTCTCAGATTCTGTATCCAAGACGTTCTTTTGTTCAGACTCGATATTGTGATTCTGTGTCACATCCTTCCACTGAGATAATCTCCATCTATCTGAATCTCTATGACTTTTAGTAACGTCGTTCAAACCTTTTGAGTCCTTAAGATCAGTGTCCTTATTTTGTACAGATTCCTTCCATTGCGTAAGTCTAGCTTTAGGTCCATCGGTGATCATGGTTGTTTCCACCTTGTTTTGCTCCATTTTAATATCTTTTAAGTCTTCTACGTGTCTTAACGCCTCCCGTACATGCTCTAAATTTTCGAAGTGATCTTTGTTACTTTTCATTTTGTTTGCCAATTTTATTATTTCTTCCCTCAACCTTTCATTCGACTTTTCCCTCTCCTTTTCTAAACTAAAACTAAAATCTAGCTTTTTAATGCTTTCTAACTCATCATGACTCAGGTATGCCTGCCTGCTGACATTCCGCTTATTAGTGGATTTTCCGGTGATATCTTCATTGCACACCTTAACTCTCAAATGCTTGTTACATTTTTCTCGAGGATCAGCAGCGGCTCGCTCTTCATCAGAATCACGATATAAGTGGTAGCCCGATTTCTTCTTTACCACAATGGGTCCTTTGAAACTTCTAGCTTGCGCAACATTACTTTCTTCAAGGAATTCCGCAGGTAGAATGTCCAATGTTTTCGACGGAGAATTGAAAAAGTCTTGAGCCCACTTTTTATCCCTTTTATGTTCCGGTAAATTCTCCGTGTTTTCTAGCGCATTTAGCTGCTTTGAGCTAGTAGGAGCTGCTATTGTCGTACAAACAAATGCACACAGAAGTAGTAACGTCTTCATGGTGACTTCAATAGGAGTGATGTTGAGAGAAAATACGGTATAATATTTATACTAAATTAATTCGACATGAATTTATTCATTATTCACGTAAAAGAAAACAAAACGTGCCGTTTAGACTGGCTATTAAAAATGCTTGCTATAACTTCCTTACGCAGCATCATTCAAGATGAAAATTATGTCTACTTTAATAAAATATTTGTCTATTACATTACTTAATTAACGGGCTATATTATTACACTCTCATTACATCCCTACTAATATTATTAATACGAAAGTAACTCTGTCTGTCTGTTACGCTTTCACGCCTAAACCACGGAAACGCTTTTGAATGTTTGGTACAGGGAGGACATAAGCTACCTAGCTTTTATCACGAAAAAAATACTTGAAGTGGTTGAAATAGGCAATGAAAGTTTGTATGGAAGTTCGTCACTGGCGAAGATTAAATCATGAAACTATTATTTAGGCACTAGATAATGAATAATTAAATACCTTTTTCGAGTTTTTTTGAAATTTGGACCCGTGTGGGGATGAAAGGTCGTACGAAGTCCAAGTCACGCTTTCACGTCTAACACCGGAACGGATTTTCATGAAATTTGGTACAAAAATAGACTAGACCTTGAGATAGGGATAGGATACAATCTACCTTTTGTTGTAAAAGAGCATTAAGGGGCTGAAATAGGGGACGAAAGTTTGTATGGGAGTATACGTGAGCAAAAACTAGTTTTGATATATTAAGACTACCCAAAAGCGTCAAATTACTTTCAACATTAATTTGTAATTCAAAAGTGTCTCTGGTGGCCTATCGTGCAGCCTTTCCACAAGAGTCGGGCCTATTTCGATTGAACTACATTTAATTAGCTTTGGTAACGTGTTATGTAAAATTCATAGTACATAAACATTGATTTGATATGTTTTTAAATTACTTACCTAGTTCGATGTCGTAGGTCGATGGCGCTGCGGTCGTGCTTTCTTAGTAACAATCACGAAAGTTAAGCAACTAAGTGCACGGTCGGTACTCGGATGGGTGACTCAAAATTTTTTCAAATGGATTTTCCTGCGTGCTTCGGAAGGCATGTTAAGATTGTGATCCCGGGTACTATTGAAGAAATAGCAGTCATTCCGAAGGAGGGTTGGTGTTAGGTACGCAGCCGGGCGTAAAATTTAAATCCTTAAGCAGTATTGTCGATATCAAGGCATACTGCACCGACTTCAAATAAATAGGGAGCAGGGTAGGAAAATGATGAAATAGGTACCTAGAAGTGATATTTGAATTGAATATACAAACAGTAACTTAATAATTACTGTAACATGTTAAAAATAAATGGCCTATGTCCATCAGTTCGTGTCTATCGGCTGAAATGTTGATGATGATTAAAAATAAATCTTGAAACTGATATAGCTTTTTTATCGGAACCTTTCAAATGTCTGCCACTATGTGAGGCACACGATAATGGTCTGCTATTGCTATTTTTCAGCTATAATAATAATAATATGTATTCAAATTTCCAAATACTTTGAAACTTAGTCAATTTCAGGTACCCGGCGTAAGTATAACAAGCAGCAACCGCGCTGGGCTTAGCGATTCCCAATTCATGTATGATGGGTATAAGGGAGTCACTGTGCAAATATCCAAGTCTGATCTAAACATATTCATAGCTGGACACTGGCTCTTAGACTAATTGATTTCTGTATTTGCGCTTAGAACCACAACGGATTTCAATGCGTTTTTCAGCAATAGGTAGAGCGTTTGTAGAGGAAGGTTAATAATGTATAATACATGCATATTATAGTAGAGAAAAGCTGAGAACTTCCGTGCGAAGCTGGTGCAGGTCGCTAGTTTTAATTAAATAATGAAATCATATAAAAATAGATACCTAAGAATTTGCAGATTTTCTCTTACATACACAATATCACGCTCATACCTCCCAAAAGAGGTACAGCAGAACTTTAGGTAATATTTGGTTACATACAAAACTATATCTGGCACTATGGGCTATATATACAATGTTTTTGTGGTCCGAGGTCCGACCCGACAAACTTTAAGGGCATTTTCTACAGATAATTTCATCGTAGAAAAATCCCCATATGTGGGGTCGAAAATCAGTTCCCTTGGAGTGGCAGCCATTTTGATTATTAATCATCGTTTACGGGGTGATCTCGTTAAGTTTAAGTCACACGGACTTCAAAAATATACTGCTAGCTAAAAAGTGTGGCAATCTAATAAGTGTCACTAAAGCACAAAAAACTCTTATTACGTTGTTAAAAAATAATAATAATCTTGTTTTTCTCCAAAAAAAATATTATATTATATAAAAATTACTTTTCTCACTGAGTTTCGACCCCACATATTGGGGTTTTTCTACGATGAAATCATCTGTAGAAAATGCCCTTAAAGTTTGTCGGGTCGGACCACAAACACATTGTATATATAGTGCCTAAAAATAGTGACAGGTTATGAAATTACGATCCTGTGCATTGTTTCTTCCATACTATTAACTCAGTAATTCTATAAATCTTAATTCTTGCATGATTCTATAAATAATGCAATTAAACTGACTGTGTTCTTATAACTTTCACAAGTTTAAATGTTATGAAATATGTATTCTGAACTTTGAAAAACTGTCTTGAAATTGTGTCCTTTTTATTAGTGTTTGACACCTTTTATTATGAACAGTGAACTACAGAAGGTTTTTTTTAATTATAGTTGTTTTATTTATCCGGGAATATATTACAGATTTACAAACAATAACTACGGAAAGAATTTTTAAACATTTTAATTAAAAATACGTTTTCTTTTTAAACTTTTATTCGCGAAACAGCAATTTCTTAAGCAGCCGTAAGTAACCTATAAAGCAGCAGTTTTCGATTATCAAGAAAGATCCGTAATCAATAAGATATATTTTTTTTTAAGTGGTAATAATTATAAAATATCTTAAATTCGGTGGTACGCAGTGGTACGACACCATGCAAAGGAAAGAAGAAATTATTAAAATATATACAAAAAATAAATATGAAGCATGTAAATTGTAACAGAAATATCACAGACCCTGAAAGACGTGTGGTTTGAATCGTTACAATTAAAAAAATATTTATAACTAGCTTCTGCCCGTGACTTCGTCTGTGCAGTATCAGAATAAATTATTGTCTATTATATGTTATTTTGGTGTATGTAGCTATATTATCGTAGTTTCAATAAAATCGATTCAGTAGTTATTGCGTGAAAGAGTAACAAACACACATCGAAACATCCGTTATGATAATATTAGTAAGATTTGGACAAAAATTAAAACCCACAAAAAATTAAAATTAAGTTAAATAATTTTATAACTAAAATTCCACGCCACCATGAATAGACTCCAACGTCAATACAATGCTTTAGTCAAAACTACGAAGATAGATATTTTTGCTGACAAGACGACAACATTTAGACGAGAGATTAAAAATTGTCTCACGCTCGGGTCTTTCAAGCTCTGATTGTATTCTGATTGTATGATTGTATTCTTATTGTTTTATTTAATATTTTTAACTTCCTAAAGTTCTGTAACATCGAGTCCAAATATGCATGCCGTGGCAACCTATAATTAAGTCTGCACTTAGAAGGATTGTTAAGCACTTAGTTTTAAGCTGTAATAGTGTAAGATTTGTTGGTTGTCCTAAAATAAATAAATAAATAAATAAAATTGAGTTTGTTTAATGGTAAAAAAGTTTACAAAAACGGTACAATTACATAAATCTACAAGGATATCACACATTGACTAATTTTAAAATAAAAATCGGGAGTGGTCTCCCCTTGACTTTTTTCTATACCGAAAACGACTCAAAAGTTGATAGTAACCTTATATTTTGATGTCATACATTCATGTAAAATTTTCGGTCACTCATCCGAGTACTGACCGCGCACTTGGTCATGCATGCATGTTAAATTTGGTTGCAATAAAATAAAGCATACTCAAGTTATCGTGCTAACGCACAGACACACACACACACACACACACACACACACACACAGACATAATTCCAAAAACGGTATTTTTAGACTCAGGGAGGTCCAAAACGTGTTAATCCGTCAAAATCTCGAGGTCGAATTTCTTGACGATTACAATAAGACTTCCTCTATACTACGCATAGATATAGGAAATAATAAATCTATGATACTACGTATACGACAAAGTAAAAAAAGATTGAAATATATTAATTCGCATTTTAGTAACTAGCTACTTTCAAATTGTGCAATATAATATAGTTACCGTTTTTTAAACTAATTATAATTAAGTAACTAACTATAATTTAACAGCGCGAGTGAAATATATAAAGTACCTACTTTGTGGAGTGAAATTGCAATGATTCACACACATACACACAATGCAATAAACTCATCACTTAGTGGCTTTTATAGAAAAATACACTCTAAACTACTTCGCAGTCCGGGTCAGGGGTGTCAAGGTCCCAGGGCGTCTATTTGTAATAATAATTAGGGGCCTCCGCTCCTTCGTTCCCCTAGGGCCTCCAACCAAACTGCGAAATCCCGCCCTCCACCCACGCACGTGATGAAATGGGGCAGCCCTATTCAAGACCGGGAGCTACCTAGACGTCCCAGCGGCCTTGCTCTCGTAATTTTGTTTTTCCTTTCCCCTTGAGAAAGTAATGAGCGAACAGTTATATAATAACATACATCCAAATATACTCTAAAATCAATGGCAAAACAGCAGTTTTGCATTGCAGGCTATATTTATTTAAAGACATTATTTATTTATACGGATGTCATATTATTCAGGTCAGATATGCCTATTCTCACGTGCGATAATTTCCGCATAATTCTGAAATGTATGGCAAGGACAAAGGTAATGAAATTAGATGTTTTAGTCGCCTCGTGTCTTTTTAAATCAATCTTGCAGGGCAAATTTTTGCTATTTTATTATGTAGACGAATTAAGTTAGCTTTTTGTTTAACCAATCCAAAGGTCCCAGGTTTGATCCCCAAGGGATTTCCGGTTTTGTTGGTGGTAGAATTTGTTGAAACTCCGTCTGGCGACTAGAAATCCTATTGTAAGAAAATTTCAAGTAGTATTAACCTGAAAAAAAAACTAATAAGAAAATTTTTCTCTCGGCCTTATAACTTCATTAAAATAATACATTATGTTTATTATCTTAAAAATAACGATTGAAAATTAAAAGTAAAATTACTAAAATAATTTACATTGAACGTTATAGTCTTGTTCAAAGCTCGCAGCAAAAAGCGAAAGATGAAGCTAGTTTTCTTCGAAACTCTCAAACAACGCAATTACTTAATACTATTGGTATGGTGACAAACATTTATAAATCACGATAAATCAAAGAAACCTAAATTTTCCATTTATTTAAACAAACATAAACGGTCCAGGGCGAGACCAGTAATTTTTTTTCAGTGTATTATTTTCTAATTCTAAAAATATTTACGCGTTTATTAACGCAAACGAATTCCAAAACCTAAACGGGCCTACATAGGCATTTAAACTATAAGGACTTGTGAACAAAATTCGTGTTTATAACACAAATAATTTTAACCCTACCATTATTAGAATCGGACCCCTTTATGTGAAGGCAGACTGACTGAAATAGGTTCTGACCACTCCACCGAAATTGTGTCCGAATCAGTGGTTTTACGAGAATAGTGATCGATTGAACTCAAATTTTTAGCTCTTTCTTTAAGCTTTATTGTGATACCTAAAAGATTATATAGGTACAAAGTATTTGGTAAATGGTATAATGGTATCTATCTATTGTTAATTAATGGCATTAGCGACACTTGAAGAATTTTATTATAAGTAACAATAAAGTCTACGGTAGATTGAGTTAAAAAAAGGTGTCTCTAAACACGTGTTATATTACAACAAGAACACGGAAAAAACTCATATAATCGTTATCATGGATATAATGCAGTGGTATAATAGTTAAGTCCACCCATGCGTTCATATTCATATAAATAGTATGGTCACAGTCTATAGAAGATTTAGACTGTGGTATGGTGTTATCAAAAACTCAGCAAAAATAATCTCTAAACTCAGCAAAACTTCTTGTAGGAGGATATTTGAAAATTATTTTATTATTTTGATCTTATGAAAATATCACAGTATTTATATGACTATGTTAGCATGGGTACCCACTGAGTCTTGGTATACCATGCACCAAACAGTTTGTATATTGTATGTCTATATAATTCTTATGGCTTCGAGACTCGTGGCTTTTCTAGTAAGATTTCAAAGCTTTTTATATACATACATACTAAGGAAGAAAAAAGTTTTTAAAATATTTATGGAATTTCAATTAACAACATTTCATTCTTAAGTGTTATGTATTAAATTAAATTTTGACATAATGATTCAACATAAGTAGATTTTCGCAAGCGCTGCACATATTAATGAAACTACTTTAAAGTATTAAAATTGCAATTTGTTAAACCCAAACATACCTACTCGTGTTAAATTTGTAAAAATGTAGAATAGAATTAATCTTTATTGCCGACACAAATGTAAAAGATTACAGTATATACATATACAGTACCATGCTTAATGGGCGGCCTTATCACTAGGAGTGATCTCTTCACAGCAACCTTTGGGTGGACATAAACAGAAGCAAGATTAGGGTACTACACTACCTGCCTAAACCAAGACTTAAAACTCTTTCTGTGTTCTGTACTTAAAAGGAGAAAATCTGGATGATTCCTGAGGAAAGTGTTCTGATCGTCAGATCGGTGGTAATTTTTTTTCTCGTCATAGTTGCTGACTAAAATTGCAAATGGATAAACAATCAAAAAACTGATACGTCTATCCATGAGGCACATTATATCATCTTGAAAAACATAAAGAATTTTTTGCAGCCATGCATCTGATTATAGAATCCACGGATTAGATTGAAGCGTAAACAACACTAAAATGGATAGAATAAAGGAAAAACAATTTATGTAAAAGGTTTAAGGTCTCTTATTTTAACATTTATGGATACTATTTTTCAGTATTTCATGTCTCTCTTTATCCTAAGCTCATAATTTCATACGTTTTATGATCTCACTTAACTTCAGCTCTTCTCGCTTTCTGACTTAACTTATTATTATACGTTAAAGTATAATACTTCACTGCTTAGTTTAAATATGGTTATTTAAGTTTTATAATCTGAAAAATAAATTCGTCAACATCATGTTAGACCAGTGCGCCTAGCTGTTGGACAAGGCCTCTCCCAAAGATCTTCAACCTGAGCGGTTCTGTCTGCATCCAGAGGCTTCCCGCGACCTTTACCAGGTCGTCAGTTTACCTTGTGGAATGCTAACGCTGCGTCTCGCGCTAAGCAGCTGCTACTCGAAGGCCTTTGAGTACCCTTGACCGTTATTATGAGGCCTATTGTAACCCACCACGATTCGCCAAATCATGCAGTGATTCTGTCAAAACGACTATATCATCAGTAACATAGAGATGAGAGATGAACTTGCCGTTAATATTTATGACACGTTATTTTCAGTCCAGGGTCTAGATTTAAATACCAAAATCTAAATAATATAGATTATATTGGGCTGTGACCCGAAAAATTAAAAACCCCAGGAACCACCCATCTCACCCGACACTCTTCACCTTTGGTAAGTTCCTGTGAGTTCTAATTTAAAACTATTCAACATTCATATTCTTAAGAAATGTATGGAAAAATAACCAATAAGTTTTTAATTATATTATTTTATAATAAATAATGAAGTATAGAAACTGTACAAAAATGCACTTCTTTTCAATATGCACTTGCGGTATGAAAATATTTCATTTAATCCTGAGTAGTTTTCTCTGGTGTGTTAGGCGTGTTGGGCGTCTTATGGTGGTAGGCCACGGGAGCGAAGCCAACATTTGCTTGTGGGTGTTCTCCAATCGGTATGTGTTGATTCACCTCCCGCATGTGGTTCATCCACTCCATTTCTTGCATTAATAGGTCATCGGCGCTTCTATACGAGGGTGCCGAATAACTGGGCAGTATTTTCCCGTGGACTACATTAGGCGAGCAGCTCAGCAGTAGAGGCACGCTGCAGCCGCCCACTTTGGCGTTGGGGAACACGCCGTACGCGGAGCCATGACTGCCCGCTGCCCCTGCGGCCCCGTAGGTCGCTGACGCGCCGCTGGAAGGAAGAGATGAGGCCCCATAGCTCGGCAGTCCATAATATCCGGGTGCCTGGCGGAACTCCTTCAACCCTAGCCATTGTTGGGGATCCTCGAGCGGCAGTGCCAAGCTCGACGCGACAATCACGGCAAAAACTGCTGCAGTCTTCATTGTGCCTCTATGAATGATCTCCGTTGTATGTTAATTGTTAGAGGAAATCTCCTATTTATACTTAAATCATTGATTTACAGATACTTTTGGACAGTACAAATATCCATATAGGCACGTAGGACTTATCCGTTGCTAATTAAGCAGTTTATAGTTAGACGCGGAAATTGTCCTAACATATTACTATTTCCGCGATCAAGGAAAATATGTAGCTTTACAAAATACAGTTATTGTACAGCATATTATGGTATGAGTAATTACGAAATTACATAAAATAACATTATTATTTAAAAACATACACTGTTGGAAATTGTTACACCTATCAATTAAACATTGTGATAATATCACAGTAACAATGTTTAAATTGATAGGACCTATAATGCACGTTTCGCATACATACATATTTATTTACTTTCTACATTTTCATCCTTATTTTTGTAATAATATTTTTAGCAAATAAAGTAATAATTTGGTCCATGAAACATTTATAAATTACCTATAAGGTGGGTACTTTATAATGCAAAAGGTGTATGATACATTTATATTATCTTACTGCTACTCTAATCACAAACATTTGTCCACACGAATATAGGGGTCAAAAACGCTTTATCGAATTTTTATGTATTCCTTATCTAATGCCTAATTTCAAAATGTTGTGGTTTATCTTCAACAATTACAAACTTCCATGCAAACTTTTAACCTCGATTTCAACCCCTTCAAGACTTTTTTGCAATAAAAGGTAGCCTTTGTTCTTTCCCAAGCTCAAGCTTATATTTGTACCAAATTTCATCAAAATCGGTTCACTGGTTTAGGCGTGAAAGCGTAACAGACAGACAGACAGATCTGCTTTCACAATTACAATTTTAATAAGTAGGGATCATAATTACAGCTCAAAGGTATTCAACTCAATATTTTTTGGTTCTAAAAAAATGTTATGCTTACGTTTTTAAAACTGAATATTTTTTTTATTAACGCTAAAGATAATATTACCGTGGTTAGGGTCTGCAGGGCGGGAGTAGCACAACAGAGGGCCTAGCCAAGTAACCAATCGATTGCGTCAAACGTTTAACGAAAAGAATTTAATGAATGAAACTGACGTATTACTGAGAAAGCTTTACAATACAATACAAATACAAATATTCTTTATTGCACACTTAAATTGACATACACAGAAACAAAAATTACACAAAGAATAGTACAATAGGCGGCCTTATTGCTAGGCAGCAATCTCTTCCAGGCAACCTGCAGTTAAGGAAAATCTGAATATAAATTATTTAATAATGGGTGCAAGAATAAAAACAAAATAGCAGAAATAAATTTTAATATGTATATAAAAAAAGATAATATTATAAACAAATACATAAATATTATAGAAAAATATAAAATTAGGTATATTATAGGTACATAAACTAAGGAGAGGTATGAAGAAAGTACCTCTTTACTTGATTCTTAAAGGAATCCAATGTCTGAGCCCTCCTAATAACCTCAGGCAAAGAATTCCACAACCGGACAGCATGCACAGCGAAGGAATAAGATCGGAAGTCAGAGGAATGGATTGGGATATCTAAGGTTAGAGTAGCAGATGAGCGTAAAGTACGATTTAAGGAATGGGACCGAAAAGAAAAAACTTTATCGAAATAGGATGGAGAAGTAGGTAGGTAAAGAATGGAGTACAGTAGAGAAAGGATGTGTAAGTCTCTGCGCCGGCGAATAGGAAGCCAATTAAGTTTAGAGCGAAAGTACGAAACGTGGTCAAACTTTCTCAAGTTAAATATGAACCTGATACATAAATTCTGCAGACGCTCGAGTTTTTTTTATTAAGCTTTATGACGACCGTTGTGTCAAATGTATGAGTAGAAGTCAAAAATTCTCATTGGAGTTTCTCCCAAGTTCTTGTTGTAAAAACACGTGTTGAGAGACCATTAATTAAAGAAGAAGAAGAAAAATTGTCATTCGTTCGATAGAAACGTAGTAAACGTTTGGTTTGCCACTTGTCTAGGCCCAATCGTGGACAATTGCCTATAAGCTTCGGCAATTGCTTACCATCACGCAGGCCGTGTGCTTATATAGCCAACCATCTAGCATAAAAAAGTCACTGAAGATAATCTATGCTTGATAAATAAAAAAATATTGTTTTGTTTTGTCTTATTTTCCATCCCATCTGTAACGGATGGAGTATACCGCCTATAAAATACGCTTGATTATTTGTACACGTTTTTTAGCTTTTAGCACACGAAACAATGACCTTTTAATTTGATAATTTGCGGGGCGCGACGCGGGGTACGCTCGGAGGCTATCGGCTCACACTCCCCTGTATATTTAACTCTATGACACTCTCGTTACAAGTCGCACGCGCGGGAAAAGCGTCCCCCACCTCACCCTCCACATACATAATATAATAGGTCGGAAGGTGGAAAAATTTCGCTACCGGCACATGGGCGTTTATTACTTACTTTTCTGTTATAGTTCCTGTAGTAACGAAACGGCCAAGCCATATTATTGACTAGGGTGTAGAGTTTGTGAAGTTAGGGCTTGTAGAATTAGAAGCTTGGCTCTAAATGATTTCTAATAAATTTTCGACAGTTCGAGCTACACTATTGATTTTTACCAACTTACTTCCCGTCTTGGCAAACATTTTACATGAAAATGTTTTTGGTGGGATTTCACTTTTTGTAAGTTGCTTATTACAATATTTTTTATTTTGTCCATTTTTTATTTCTGGAGGTAATTTACTAAAATTACTGAAGTACGTATTTTATTATTTATAACAAAGAGTTCCTATATCAGTTTTCAGACCTCTAGCATCAAAATTTTGGGGAAGTCTCATACAAACTTCCATCCCCTAGTTTAAGGGATTGGGGGGTAAAAATTCTAAGTTTTAGATTTTTATGTTGTTTGCGTACTAATGCTAGTTTACATAACAAATTTAAGCTTTCTAGGACTTCAATTCTTTAAATATTAAAAGTACCCAAAGAGCGATAGTTGTATTCTTTCAAGTTATTCAGGTGAGCTTATCATGGAAGGAAAAACTCCTTAACGGTTAGGAGTTGGATGATAATTCTTTCAATATTACAGGCACGTAAAGACCGCTAGTTGTATTTTTTCAAGTTAATCAGGTGAGCCGACGATGGAAGGAATAACTCATACACTGTTAGGAGTTGGTTGATGATTATTTAGGTATAAAAGGTACCTAAAGAACGATAGTTGTATTCTTTCAGGTTATTCAGGTGAGCTGATGATGGAGGGTAAAACTCCTTAATGGTTAGGAGTTGGACGATAATTCTTTAAATATTAAAGGTACATAAAGAGCGACAATTGTATTCTTTCAGCTTGTTAGGTGAGCTGATGATGGAAGGCAAAGCACCGTAATAGTTAGTATTTGGATGTTAAACTTGTACAAAACTGTAACATTGTAACATAAAACCACCCTAAGAATTTTGAATGATCATCAGTCAGTCAGTGACGAAATTGGAGTTCAATAAAATCGAAAGTACGAGTATATATGCATATGTTTAACTAGCCTCTTCTGTGTAGTATAAGTATAAATTTTAGCCTAAGTATATGTTATTCTGATGTATTGTAAGGTTTCATTAGAATCCATTCAGTAGTTTTTGCGTGTAAGAGTAACAAACACACATCCAGACATCCATACAAACTTTCGCGTTTATAATATAAGTAGAATTTGTTATTTAGCATCAATGACTCAAATTTTATTCACTTTAGCTAGATCATCAGTATGAATGTGACAAAGTTATTACTAACTAGCTTCTGCCCGCGACTTTGTCTGCGCAGTAACAGTAAAAATTATAGCCCATATGTTATTCTAATGTATAAGCTATATTATTGTAAAGTTTCATTAAAATCCATTCAGTAGTTTTTACGTGAAAGAGTAACACACATCCAAACATCCATCCATTCACCTATACATCCATACAAACTTGCGCGTTTATAATATTAGTAGGATGTTAGTCTTTCAGAATAATATGTGTGAAGGATTTTAAATAAACAAAAATGTCTTTTCTAAACCTTGCTATTCCATAAAAATTAAGTAGGAATCCAATTGCATTAAAAGAAAGATTAGGTACTATAATGAAATGCGTTTTTATTTATAATCATTTGAGTTTTTAATAAAGCTTATAAAAATTACAAAACATTAGATAGGTCCTTTAAACAATTTGTGATGTTTAATTATTCTTCCTCTTGATCGCAAATACCTCGTTCAGTTTTTGAATGATTCCGTTAGCGTATTGGCTTCGGTCTTAATGTGATGACTATCAGAAGAATGAGGGTAAGCTGCAAGTGCCTTGATATTTGCTTCTCGCATTTGGTTCATCCAGTCTATCTCGTGCATCAACAGATCATCAGCGCTCTTATACGAGGGTGCTGAATAACTGGGCAGTATTTTCCCGTGGACTACATTAGGCGAGCAGCTGAGCAGTAGAGGCACGCTGCAGCCGCCCACTTTGGCGTTGGGGAACACGCCGTACGCGGAGCCATGACTGCCCGCTGCCCCTGAGGCCCCGTAGCTCGCTGACGCGCCGCTGGAAGGGGGTGCCGCTGCCCCGTAGCCCGGTAGCCCGTAGTACCCAAGCCCCTGGCGGAACTCCTTATGCCCTTGCCACTGCGGCGACTTCTCGATTGGCACAGCCAAGCTGGACGCGACGGTTAGGACCAATGCTACGGCAACCTTCATTGTGAGTTGATTGTGATCAATTGTAATGCTCGAGTAAAAATTTCCTTATTTATACTGATCTCTAACATCAGATGTTATCAAAGAATCTGCCTAAGATACAGTAATAACAATATAGGCACGTAAATTATTAACTCATTGAAGTTATTGTGCAATACTTAACCGCTGATAATGAGAAATAATTTATCAAGATTGTTTTGATAAAACATATTGTGAAATTGAGCTACCCTGGACCCTCAACTATGTACTGAAAGTCCAGTGTATTGGCTTTTATTTCAAGAACACATTATTGATGTTAACACTATGCTTATGGTGGGGCTAAAACATAGATTACCTCCTTAAAACCAATCCCAGCACCAACCACACAAAAACGAAAACAAATTCGTACTCCCCAGGCCGTCGAACCTCTGGATATGATTCCGGTAGGGGAACGGCTAGATGGTTTCATAGTATGTGATAATATACACTAACAAATTATAATCATTGAGACTACTGATCGGAACTCTGGAAACCTTACTCACTCACCAACACTAATGGTCGTCGAAATTTTTTTTTTTTTTTTTTTTTTTTTTTATGGAAAAGGGGACAAACGAGCAGACGGTTCACCTGATGGTAAGTGATCACCGCCGCCCATGGACACTTGCAACACCAGAGGCATCGCAAATGCGTTGCCGGCCTTTAAGGAAGGAATACGCTCTTTTTTTGAAGATGTCCAGGTCGTATCGGTTCGGGAACACCGCTGGCGAAAGTTGGTTCCACAGTCTTGTGGTCCGCGGTAGGAAATTGCGCGAAAAACGCACGGTTGTGGATAGCCAAGCATCAAGACTGTGTGGGTTGTTCCTGTACTCAAACTATCGCATAATATCAAGTATGCATATAATTATAGGATTTATATTGCTGAAAGTATTTCAGTGATTTGTGTGTGTATACCTACCTTAATAAATAAATAATCAATTTAACGTATATTTGTATTAGCTTTTGCCCGCGATTTCGTCCGCGTAGAATAATTACTTTGGGCGGCATTTTTTTTTAGTGTACTTATTTTGCAAATAATACACAATAAACTGCTATAGTATTTCCACATCCGAATTCGATAACTATATTTATAGTGTTTACTATACGTATATTAGACAGATTGGTTTGGACCAAGAAATTTATTTATAGGTAAAACTATAAATTTCTTGGTTTGGACTTACATACGAATTTTCATCTCCTATTTTATCCCCACGTAGGTCGAAATTTAACAACGCTGGATGTTTTATGAAGTTAACGGACATAAACGCGAGCGAAGCCGCGAGCCACCGCTAGTTTATTCATATAACAAATTTCATCAAAATCGGTTCCGTTGATAGGAGTGAAATCTTTAGTTTATTTGGACTCCTTATAACCTTTCATCCCCTATTTCATCCCAAGTGGGTCCAAATTTCATAAACGCTAGAACAAAGATTAATTTATTTCTTATCATGTACCTGAATTCCAAGGTTTAAAAAATGACGCATTTTCGTCCCCTATTTCAACCCCGTCAAGCCGATGCAAAGAAAATATTACTGTCTTGTAATTTAACTTGTGAAATAAGAAAACGGAAGCTTCAAATACCTATGTAATGATGATACAATAATACAAGTGTGATGTTTTGTAGTGTGTGTTAATTATGCATACTTAAATCAATTTAGAAATTGAAGTGAAAAGAAAGATACCTCATGGGCATAGCTCTTAATTTCTTTATGGCACTTTTACATACAGGTAATTATGGGCATAATTATTCCTGAGTATAATGTAATGAGTAGGAAGGTCACTTTCTAGGACTATGAAGAATGAAACGAAGAGAAATATTAAAGTTGTGAAAAGCTTGTATTACTTCAGTAAAGTTGTTGTATTATAACTATTACTATCAGTCTATGAGTTTTTATAAACATGTACTTAGTAGCCAATTGATGTAATTTTGAACCTCCTCCTTTCAAGGTTGTGGACCTTGAAACGTTACAAATTAGTGCACCTATGCATCTCAAATGACTATACTCGTTTATTTTTAGTCTAATTGGATAACGAAAGACAACAGTAGATATTGTTAATATAACGTTAACTTTTATTAAATATCTTACAACTATTAATATCCTATACATACAACTAAATTAAAAAATCACTGTTTGATGTCTTTGGTACCATCGATTTTCGTGTGCGTGGGCTGATCCTCGTCAGTGATGGTATCCACTTGATGTTTATCTTCGACACCCCGGAATACGTTGCTTGATATTGTACTGCCTGTTGAGGAAACAGGGCCCGATTCAACCGCAGGAGCTGCGCCGTAGTTTTGGATCATTCGTCCAGGAACTATTGACGGTGAACAACTGAGGAGGAGCGGTACGCTGCACCCTCCGACGTTAGCGTTCGGGAACACGCTGTACGCGGCACCTGTCGCCACGGAGCCCGCCACGGAGCCCGTCCCCGAGGACCCACTCGTAACACCGCTGCCGGAAGACAATGATGCAGCAGCAGGACCAACGGGAACGTAACCGAATCTGGCCATCGGAATGTGCTCAGACCCAGCGAATTCGGAGTCTGGGAAGCTTATCATGTTTGTGTCCATGAAGTCTTCAGATCTGTAGTGTGGAGCGTAGCTTGGAGCATGACCGTAGCCGTAGCTGGCGTGAGGTGGTGGCGGGGCGTAAGCCATGTGGGCGCCGCCACAAGACGAGTACGCTGGTTGGCTCGGAGACGGTCCATAGTGACTTGGTGAAGGCCCGTATGCGGGGAGACCGTAAGGTAGGGCTGGTACTCCGTATGACGAGCGTCTGAGCCGATACGGGGGCACATTCAAATATACTATCTGTTCTTCATCGTAAGGGTCTTCGTTGACAGCAGGAGCACCCGCCGCTATCAACGCCGCCGCCGCGATACTGCACACGAAAATAACAACCTTCATAGCGACAGCGTAATTAAACTGTACATTAAATTCGATATCTTTACATTTTATACTGAATTTTGTGTAAAGTGAATAAGTATCAAGTAAAATATTTCCACTTAGGTTGCATATTGCATTTTGCGAAACCTGACCGACTAAATTTTGCTGGAACAGAGGATTTTTATTGAGGCAAATAATCAACAAGCAGTCGGAATTATTATTAAATTTTGATTAAATTTTATTCGCGACTACGTGGGTCACACTAAAAGTTTCCGGAACTGGCCACTTACATAAACAATAAATACTATAAAAACTACAAAAGGAGGATAAAACTTGTTGAGTTTCTTGCTGGTTCTTCTCAGAACACGGCCTCCTGGTAGCCTCTTGAACCGATGGCATCAAAGTTGACTTTCATAAGTGTAACAAATTGTACCTAAATGAATAAAGAAATTTTCACTTTGACTTTGAATATTTAAAAAGAAATTACATCATTAGAAAATGGAACTCTTTGACTGTAGAATGCAGTTTGGTTCATCTGACTGTCAATTGTTTTTACATTGTGGCGCCATTTTAAAAATTGCGTGTCAAATTAACATGGATTTAACTCAGGAAATTTTTTGTAGTATGATTTTCTACGATTTTAAGTGTAATTTGAGATCTCAACAGAGCATCGCTCGGCTTCAATCTGCTTTTGGCGATGAAGCACCATGCAACCCGACTATTTATAGCTGGTTTGCAGAATTCAAGCGCGGTCGTGTCAATCTGAATCTCGCGATGGTTACCCGTCTACCGCTGTGAACAACAAAAACATCGATACTGTGCGCCGTATGATTGAAATAGACAGGCATGTGACCTACCATTTCACAGATTTTCATTTACCAAATTCGCGCATCCTTAGACAAAGGCAGTAGTCAAATACAATCAATCCTACACAAACATTTGGGTGTGAGAAAGCTGTGCTCGCGGTGGATGCCACACAATTTGTCCGAGGCTCAAAAAATGGGACCGAGTGCAGTGCCATGCTTACCAGATTTGGTGTGGGACATAGTAACAGGTGAAAAAACATGGATTTATTGCTACGATCCCAAAACAAAGCAGCAATCGAGCGTATGGTTCTTTCAAGATGAGCTAACCATAAACCAACCAAACCGGCCCGTGAAAAGTGCATCTAACTAAGCGGATGATTGCTTCTTTTTTTAATAAAACTGGACACGTGGCTACTGTTGCTTTAGAGAACGTCGTACCGTTAATACTGACTGATACACGACCATTTGTTGGCCGGCAAATATTGACGAACTCCGTAAAAATAACCGTAAACGCCGTATCATCTTGCACCACGATAATGCTAATTCCCACACGGCCAGACAAACAAACGAATTGTTGAAGGTGAAAAACGTAGAACTTATGAGCCATCCTGTATACAGCCCCAACCTGGCACCTTGTGACTTTTTTCTGTACCCAAAAATTAAGAACCAATTACGCGGTCAACGAGAAGAGGCTGTCGAAGAGTATGAAAAACACGTTTCTGAGGTCACCACGGAAGAGTGGCACAAAAGTTTTCAAAATTGGTTTAATCGAATGAAAAAGTGCATTTACCCAAAGGGAGAATATTTTGAGAAACAATAAATTAATTTTTGACCTTTAATAGTATTTTTTTCTTATTCATTCCGGAAACTTTTAGTGCGCCCCACGTACAATTAATATTAACGACTTTCTCAACTATTGTCAAGCAAAAGTGTAGGTACTGATACATGATACATAACATGCCTTCTTTCACTCTTCAAATTCTATTTTTAATGTTTCACATTGACGCCAATTATGTAGCTAAAACCTAAAATATACATAACCAATAATACCTAGTAAAAACCGTTGACTCATGATTAAAATTTGTCTTTGACATAGTAACTTTTACCCTAACCAGGACTAGAAGCTGTGACCTTTAGCGTGCATAGCATTTCATTTTAACTAAGTGATGGTAAAGTTGTAGTTGGAACGCTGACTTCAGCAAGTGTCGCCGTAGTGAAATGACCTTTTTTGAGAGTGAAAATCGAGTAGAGCGAGGTCATAAAGGGAGGCTCACGCAGCGCGGAATGTTTTCAGTGCGGTATGGTGCGGATAACGCGGGTGGCGGCGCCGGCGTCTGATATATTTTTTCAGCTTTCGATTAAGTCCATTAAATTTAGATCTAGTTCTTAAGCTGCCATGGACCAAATAGCTCTACGACTACGACTGATCTTATTTAAGATCATAGCACACTTATCAGCTCGGAAAAGGGAACGCCTCATTTTTACTATGAACACTACGGAATGGCGGCTACGAAACGACTGTTTTTCATAGTAAAAAGGTGCAGCTCGGAACCCGAGAGGCGCAATTCTCGTTTCCTTCGAAATTCGAGTATCTCGAATTCGAGTTTACTCTTCGAATCATTTTTCGGCCATAAAATCTCGTAAATCGAGATTTTTTCGAATGTCCTATTCACACCACTAATTGAATTACTTCGAGATTTTGTGTGAAATGTTGCCATTCAAGAACATAATTACGTTATGATGCGTTCTGTTCTACACGTTTCATTCGGTTTCAAAACGGTTGCAACAACATATCCCTTACAAAATGTTCTGAAAGTTTTTAAAACTATTATACAAGTTTTTTTTTTAAATAATTCGAGATTTATCTCGAACTCTAGACTGTTTCGAAGGCATGAGAATTGCGTCCCTGATATGATTGTTGATTTTTTCACCAAAAAGTTATATACCAATTGTTATGTATTTTACTATAAAAATGACGGATTTCCATACAAACTGTCAACCCCTATTTTACCCCTTAGGGGTTGAATTTCGAAAAATCCGGCCAATGTCATAGAAGAAATCTCTGTGCAAAATTTCAGCTATCTAGTCCGAGGGTATGGGCTGGGCGTTGATCAGTCAGACAGTGATTCAGGACTTTGCCTTTACATGTATAAACTATTTTGAATTGCAACTAATTACGCATTATAATATTTATACATAAAATTCTTCCGCCATCGTGGTGGAGTGGTCAGTAACGCTGCATACACATCAAACGGTCCGGGTTCGAGTCCTGCTAGGAGCAAATATTAGTGTGATGAACACGAATATTTGTTCACGAGTCACAGTTGTAGTATTTAAGTTTATTTAAAAAAATATCTATACTATTATGCATATGTATTAATTATGTATTAAGATTTGTCCGTTATCTAGTATCCATAACACAAGTTAATTTGGGCTAGATAATTGTGGTGAGCGTGGAAATATATTATTATAATTCTTCTGTTCGTGTGTTTGTCACTGAAATCTTCCTCGTAAACGGTTGGATCAATATTGTTGAAATTTTTTTGTATGTGTTCAAGCTCTCCGAAGACAGTTTAGATTCACAATTTGATCCGATAATACATATTTTTGAAGCCTGCAACCTCTGTCAGGTCGCTAGTACCTAAATCTATAATTATTCTAAAGAAGAAAATTAAGTAAAAGTTGCAGAGGAAATAGCAAAATTAAATTGTAAGTACAGGGTGAAAAGTTTCAATGGGTCCTGAAGGGAAACCACTTTAAATCCATTAGATAAATTATTTTACATAAAGAAAATATTTCCATTTTTTAAAAAGAAATAAATATACATTCAAAGAGTTTCTAAATTTCACTTGCCTCACCCGGGAATCGAACCTGCATTAAATTGAAAACTATTTTATTCAGCGTATGTTCTCCGATCACTCGAAGACGCCTGGAGCGATTTTGGGAAATTCTTTTTTTGTTTGGTATAGTATACTTTCCTATTGTTCTCATCTAAAATTTACTTTAATCGGTTCAGCACTTTTTTAGAATCGTGAAAATGCAAAGTCGCAATATGAATTTTTCCCTCTTTTTCAACTTTATGCGTCGATATCTTCGAAAGTTGTTAACGAATTTCGATTATTCTTTTTTCTCTTAAAGATCAAAGTGTCGAGATAGTTTCCCAAAAATTTTATAGTGGTAAGAACTACAGGATTTTACTAATCTGAAAAATGACGGGCTAAATTAAGTCTAAACTAAAATCATCGATAACTTTGAGTTGTCAACTGATTTTGATATCTATCCAACGTATTTCTACCTATTTATATTTAAACCACTAATTAATTTTTACTTTCTTGTATACGTAGCATAGAGAAAGTCTTGTAATCGAAAAAAAATTCAACCTCGAGATTACGAGAGACACGTTTTGGACCTCCCTAAGTCCAAAAATACCGTTTTTGGAATTATGTCTGTGCTTGTGTCTGTGTGTCTGTGGGATAACTCGAGTATGCTTTAACTTATCGCAACCAAAATTAACAGGCATGTATGACATCAAAATATAAGGTTTCTATCAACTTTTGAGTCGTCGATCACGAAAGTTAAGCAACCAAGTCCGTTGTCGGTACTCGGATGGGTGACCAAAATTTAACATGTATGTATGACATCAAAATATACGGTTTCAATCAACTTCGAGTCGTTTTCGGTATTCGAGAAAGTCAAAGGACCACTTCTGATTTTTTGAAAATTCTTTCAACATATGAGTTAGTGTGCATGTCGCAGGCGGATAGGATAAAATGCCGTATTACCAACCGTCGCTGCGGATTGTATCTAGTGTGTGAGAGTGATGAGTAACAATAATTTCACTCCTCTTGCTTATAAAAAAATATCCTGAACCTACTAATAATAGACTAATATTGGTAGAATCTAGTGTGGATTTATAAACAAACGGTTTTATTTGATAAACAATTCTCACACACTTCAATCCGCCGCGCCGTTTTACAATACGGCGTGTTATACGATCCGCCTGCGACATCCACAAAGGATACTCTTTTTATCCGAGTATAACACACAAGTAGAAACCGCGGTCGGGTTCATAGTGTTTAATAAAATGCTTCAACTCGATACCTCCACTCGTTACCAAGATAAGCTCATACCTAGATGATTGATTACGTACTTTAAATAAAGACAATATTTTATATGATTTAATTACAAATTAGTAGTTTTCAGAATTTTCCCTGTATTTGTAGTATATGACAATATTACTTGCTAAATTTCATAGTTCTAGGTCAACGGGAAGTACCCTATGATTTTGATTCCCTTGAGAGTGTCGAAATATACGTTTTTTGCGACATAAACGGCCGTATCTTTTTTTTGCGTTAACTAAGAAGTATGATTTTTACACAGCTTCAAGGGACCGTAGATATGAGTATATGGTTTTAATTTCAACTCGATACCTCCACTCGTTCCCGAGATAAAGGGTCTTGACAGACACAGACGGACTACAAAGTGATCCTATAAGGGTTCCGTTTTTTCCTTTTGAGGCACGGAACCCAAAAAATTATTTATTTAAGGAACTCATTGAATTATTCTTCTTCTTTGTCGACGCATCACGTGTCCGTACCATCTCAGCCTAGATTCGACTA
This sequence comes from Elophila nymphaeata, assembly GCA_955850985.1. Classification (NCBI taxonomy): domain Eukaryota; kingdom Metazoa; phylum Arthropoda; class Insecta; order Lepidoptera; family Crambidae; genus Elophila; species Elophila nymphaeata. The sequence continues at coordinate 11,515,037 of OY039070.1, forward strand.
TTTATGCGCTATTAGCGCAATCTTCTTCAAACTTCCCCTGATGTATTCATTGCGTACTTTGTCTTTCCTTGTAATGCCCGCAGACCATCGCAACATCAAATTACCGGAATTAATTGGACAGAATTATGTCCCCCAAATAATTTTGAAACAGAGTGGTTAGTGTAAGTTTTTTAGTATACAAAACGCACCGATTCTAGTTGCGTTAAGAGCTCAATTTGTATGGGAAACATGATTTGCGCTTCTCTCCGCTACGGGCGCTGTTCGCGTTTCCTATACAAATTGAGCTCTTAACGCAACTAGAATCGGTGCGTTTTGTATACTAAATAACTTACACTAACCACTCAGGGCCCCAAGGCACGCTACACCACTGTTTTACAGGTAGGGTGGACAACAACTAATTAGTTTGATTTGTAATTTAACAAAGGATGATGATGAAATAACTAGATGTAAGTAAATAAATGTCACTCGTGTCGTGTATACCTATTTCTGTTAATCATACAAGAATCCTCTCAGGTTTGTCATGCCAATTCAGACCCTAAACTTGTAAGAAGGTAGGACTTTGACCTGCAAGCATGACGACATTCTTATTTACACAACAATAACTATAATATTGCTAACATTGCAACTGAATGTGATTAAGGTCGGTACCACGTCGGTACAATGTACAAAGTGACGTCTGAATACCCGAGTACCAATGTCATTTGAAACAACGAGAGAAAACATTTTTTCTAATACTTACTCAATTATTGTACGAACATTTTTTTTTACCATTAAGAACTTGTGTTATGTATATTACATAAAACTGACTAAATAATGTAAGCGTCGGAGGCGTACTGCGTAAGAGCGTCGTCTCCCATCCGGGAGGCATTGGTTCGATCCCCGCCACGTACTACCAATGTGTTTTCAAATTTTGAATTCGTATGTACGTTTAATCGACGCTTTTACGGTGAAGGAAAACATCGTGAGGAAACCTGCACACACCTATGAAGAAATTCCTATAGGTTGTGTGTGAAGTCGACCAACCCGCACTTGGCCAGCGTGGTTGACTAAGGCCTAATCGCCCCTAATGTGGGGTAGGCTCAAGCCCCTCGGTGGGGACATTATATGAGCTGTTGATGATGATAATGACTAAATAATAAACATATTAATAAAATAAAAACTTGAATAAAGATAATTATGAACAACCATGACACGTGTCACGTGAACGCGTATTCGTGTTCATTGCGTAAACATTTCAAACTCAATATTGCTTTATTCATTTAAACAATACTAGCGGTCACCCGCGACTTCGTTCGCGTTAACCTCGCCTCGGTTATCGCGCCAAAAATTGATCTTGTCATTCCCAAGGTCTCAAACTATCTTCACACTAAATCTCATCAAAATGTGTTCAGCGGTTTAGGCGTGAAAGCGTAACAAACAAACAAACTCGCTTTCGCATATATACCTAGTAGGTAGTATTAGTTTATCTTCATCAAATATAGCCTATTTCGCTCAAGAATATGTAATGTAGCATTCTAACGATGAAAGGATTTTTGAAATCGGTCCGGTAGTTTTCGAGCTTATTAATTAGAAACATACAGACATTGCTCTTTATTTTGTTTCTAAGTTTCACGGTTTCAAGTCCCGTCTCAGCACTTATCATGACCGGTTTTTTTTTCCTTATTTTTCGTTTTATCATATGTCTAATTTCAATCATACTTATGTATAATTTTGAGTTTCTCCCGAGTTCTTGTTGTAAAAACACGTGTTGAGAGACTCCATTTACCGTAAAATTTTTGTTACTTTACTTACATTTTCACTTGACATTGGCAAAATGCGTACGTTTAACGCATATGAAAGTCAAATGTAATTTAATATAAATAATTACTATATTCTGAAACGGGGAACAAACGACGAAAGAAACAGCTTACAATTATTTCAACTTTCAATTATTTGTCAATAGATATTTAAATAAAGTGTAAATTACAGATTTACATTCGTAAATTTTGGACAGATTCCCACGCATTCGGATCATTTAAATAATAATTTATCTTATAATAACCTTTTTTATATAAGTACCTACATAATTTGATTTTATAGCTTTTTTAATTTATAAGTAACAGGTAATTAAGATTATTTTTTTGTTTTTTAGAGTACCTATTTCTTTATTTTATTATATTAGTAAAATAAGATTCGTAAACTTTGTTATTTTGAATTCTTGGGAAATAGATATTTTTATTAAAATTATGGTTTTGTTTAGTTCCCATCACTAAAACAACATCAATAAAAAATAATTCTGTGCGTAACGGGGCGGTGAAAACTCCGTATTTTTCTATTTATTGTGCATTACGGGGATAAGAAAACCCCATGTATTTATTTTCTTTATAATTTCATCAGTTTTAGCCAAATCCACTGGTGAAAAGACTATAATATAGCAAATTTAATAATCTTTCAGATAAAAATAATACGCAAAACAATTTCAGATAGTTACAGGAGTTTAAAGCAACATAGGTGTACGGGGTGCTTTTATACTCGTAACGCACCATGGAGTAGTTCGCAATGAGGCGTATTATGCCCCGCACTGAAATTTAAGACCGAGTTTTGGGTAATTTTGGGCTTTCAGTTCAAAGATGGAAGAGCATTTTAGCGATAAGACCGTCCATTGTAGCTGAACATATATTATGGATGGTCAATTTACGCTGGTGTGCAATAAAGATTGTTGTATTGTATGTGTCGTAGCCCCATCGTATAATTGGCCAGATCATGATATGCCTGGGCAATTGGGCATATCATGAAACACCACAATTTTATGTCGTTGGCCAATCATTGGACTGGGCCTATCAAGATCTGCCTGATACAACTTATCACACAGATAATTATGTAGGTGCGTAAGACACATTAGACTCTCCCACAAACAGTCCACTCCGCTTGGTCACAAAAAAAAATACCCTGAACTTTTAATGATATGCCGAGGAACTCCAAATTTATAATTACAGGTAGGTGCGATCCACCGACGACAGTACAGACAGATCTCAATCGACCCAGACCAACGACTAGCCTATGACATATGCAAGATTGGGAACAGGGCATACAAATGGCCATTCACACCCTCATCCATCCTCTGCATCCGACCTTGGTCATCTACGTTCTCATGAAAATTTTGCATTTAATCCTTCAGATACAATGTATTTTTTTCTACAAAATTAACTACCTATGCAATCTCTAAATATATCGTATCCAATATAAAACGACATATTTCAACGTCGCGATATAATATTTCGTAACAATGCAATGAATTCACACGTTTTCCGCCGTAAGCAATTTTTCAAGGAGACTTGCTCATGGTAAGAATTGAATGACCTACTAGGTATGCGATGTAATTGGCGACATGAGATTTCGTCATTTATTGTTTACTGTATTTTTCATTTTAATTTTAAAATGTCTATCATATGACTACATGGATAGTAAGCATCAGTGGAGTCCAAATGTAGAGATGTACGAGAGATGCGCCACACTTGCCACCCTCGCATAACGGACCTACAATGGTGCTTCTTCACGCCTCTTTTGAATAAAGAATGACTTGATTTCAAAAGAGGCGTGCTCGTCTTTCGTTCAAACGAGGAGCTCTTATTCCCACACAATTTATAACTTAGAAAATAAATAACGTCTGTCGACCCTGGCATCTCGAAGTACAACCCTAATATATAACCTTCTAGCACATAATGTTCTCTTAGAAATCCGTAAAAGTTGTTTTATTTGTAACTTCTAGCACATCTTAAATAAAACACCTACCTGGACACTGTTCAACCAGGACACAGTCTTTCGTGTACTCGTCTCTAATATGGCCAGCCGAACAGCGACACCCCACTCTACACTCCCAAATTGAGGTGCAGAGTGTACCACCTGATTAATAAATATCAAATTATTTTTGAGTTTATAAATACAAAGGGTAAACACGATGCTTTATTATGGCTAACAGTTTACATGTCTATTATAATTTAATAAAATTAATTAGTCAAATTTAACTATGAATGATTTTGCTTGACTAAACCACTAACTAATACCACAGAGACTCATGTAGGTAGTTAAATGTGTGACATTTTACATACTCAAACCGTAATATGTTTTGGAACAAAGCCCTTATCAATCACACAGAGATCAGATTTCCAGTATGGTATGGACTTGCCGGATGGGGGCTAGGCGAAAAAAAGTGTATCTAAGAGATTTTGTCACGAGTTTCCGTCACGACCCTTTCCTTCGTGTAGACGGTTATCTATAGCGCGTCTGCTATTGTCTGTGCCCAGTCATAACTTCGTTCCAACCTTAGACAAAGAATCCTGTTCTTTGTCTAAGGTTCCAACCTAAGAGCTTAGGTTCCTTTAGACATATACTCTCTAATCTGTGTTAGGTTCCAACCGAGTGTTCGATGACACTCGCGTATTTTTTTAGTTTATTTTTAGTAATTTTCAAATAAGGTAAACGAAAAGGAAGAATTTTACGGCAATTTTAATAACACCAGCATAAGTAAAGAGCGGTAACTGTCCAAATGAAGATTGCTTAGTGGAAACGTGGAAATAGTTGCAGTAAAAAGGCACCAATGTCTTCACGGTTTTATGTATAGGGCACAGTAGACTAGCCGCTCGAATTTGGAACAGACCGAACTGGGGTTAGTACCTTCCCCTTACAGAAGACCACAGTCAAATAACGCTACAATAATGTGGTGTTGTGTTTCTTTTGGTAGGTACCTAAGTAAGGTAGTCAAAGTTCCACTGGGAAGTGAAGGGGAGAAGAGAGGACAGGATGCGACTGTCACGTCAGTGTTGCAAAGCAAGCGTCTTTAGACTACGGGTGACTACGTATACTTGTCTGTCAACCACAGGGCCCGACGTAGGGGGGGGGGGACAACCGGACAATCGTCCAGAGCGGCAAAAACGAAGGGCGGCAAAATTGAGAATTAAGGGCGTCAAAAATGAGAAATTAAAATTTTCTCATGCTAATTTGTTGTGTTAGTAGTATAGTTTCGAATCTCCGGACACTCTATATCCAAGGGTGGGGGGTTGCTTTTGGCTTTTGTCCAGAGCGGCGGAATGGCTAGATCGGGCCCTGGTGAAACACATAACATAAAAATCGGGAGTAGTCTCCCTTTGACTTTCTCGTAAACCGGAAACGACTCAAAAGTTGATAGAAACCTTATATTTTGATGTCATACATGCATGTTAAATTTTAGGCCACCCATCCGAGTACCGAGCGCGCACTTGGTTGCTTAACTTTCGTGATCGACTACTCAAAAGTTGATATAAACCTTATATTTTGATAGCATCGGTGCATGTTAAATTTGGTTGCAATAAGTTAAAGCATACTAGAGCTATCGTGCTAATGCACAGACAGAGACACACACACTCACAGACATAATTCCAAAAACGGTATTTTTGGACTCAGGAAGGTCCAAAACGTGTAAATCCGTCAAAATCTCGAGGTCTAATTTTTTGATGATTACAAGACTTCCTCTATACTACATACGATACGAGAAAGTAAATATGGATAGCTTGTGGCCTATTTTTATAAAGTCTTAATATGTAAAGTCAAATCTAAAATTGGTAATTTTCCTTAAACCCCCTCTTAAAACGGAGAGAAAAAACCTTATTGTGGAATTATTAATGACCCATGTACGAAAGTTCAGCTCACCATGACGTATAAACTTAGTTAATAATTTAAAACTTAGTTCTTTCTCATAAAGTAGGTACTTACGAACCTTTAGCTATGAGTCGCAAGTTGACACAAGTCAGTGGACATTTCCAACCGCAAAGCGAAAATTCCTCGTTAGCTCTCAAACAAACCGATGTTCTAAAGCCTACGCAGTTGTATAAAAACAAATAAAATATCTGCAAACATAGCGAAAGTTGAAACCACATAGCAAGTAGTAAAACACTGCCTCACTGTTTTATGTGAGGTAAATATTTGATTATTCTGTGCTTATACTATCTTGGTGGAATGGTCAGTAACGTTGAGTGCAAAAAAGTTCTACATTCGAATCCTGGCAGGGCGAAAGTTTGTGATATGTTTGGTAGGTACATGGTATACTCAAGTTATTGTAGGTATTCCCAAGGAAATAAGAAAAGAAGGTACTTTTTATAAAGGTGATAGTTTGGGGCGAAATTAATTAATTTTGTGTCCAATCTATTTCGTATCAGCATTATTATAGATACTCATAACAGTCTTTATAATTCGACTCACTGCTGGGACACAAGGCCTTTTTATCATCCAAGGAGGTTTAGGCAGTAGTCCACCATGCTTGCCCAATGTAGATTGGTGGACGGAGTATAATACCTACCCCTTTGCCGATCCATTAGTCGCCTTCTACGACACTCATTGGAGGATATGGGGTGATGCTATTTTACACTGCCGGCATCACATGGCTGATTATTATTATTAAAGATAGTTTAATATCAATAAAATATTTTCTTATGTCGCAAGTTTAGCGCGAAAATCTATCAAATGATGATCACTGATAAGAAAATATTATTGAGATAAAATTACAATTTGAACATAAGTACGTGTCACAATGAGCAGTGTCTATCAACACAAGATAATACCCGAGAGAATTTGCGTAACATGTTCCCGTATAAAACCTCTCCTTTTAATTGCGGATCATCAGAACACAACAGTCAAGAAACCAACATGCAGATTTTAACAGTGCTATTAATATCAATTTTCGCCCTAAGTAAGGGCCAGGCGATTGCGAAAACGCCAAATCATTTGCAACAAGTCCGTGAACTCTACATCAAACCATCTAACGATGGTACCACCGGTGACCTCTACGTGGCCGCTACAGAAGAATCGGGAACTACATCTCAGTGGCTGACACAACAACCAGTACACTTCTTGGAGTCTGAACCGGCTCAACAGAGCCTCAATACGAAACGCGCGATAGTCAGTCCTCATATGCACTACAATTATAGACCTCAACAGAATTCGGAAGTCAACACCAAGGCAGCTTGTCCGTACGCCCAGGCAATACCCTCGCCAACCCCAGCTGCGCCTATTGAAACGAAAACTGTATCTCCTTGTAACGGAACACCAGTCACACCGCAATACAACCCGTACAGTTACTTCTATCCACAAATAATGTCATCCTACGCGAATATGGCTAACATACTTCAAGATGCTGGGGTGAGTCAGGAAAATGCGAACGCAGCTGTGCCACAAACTCCGGTGCTATGGCCTCAGGCGTTTGCGTACCCAGTCCAATATATGACGCTGGACCCAAATGCATGGACTCAAAGCTTGCCCACCTCATCTACAGTTGAAACTGAAAATATTAATACTAAGGCGTAAATGTGATAAAATGTTTAGGACTAACTGTATAAACTATTTATTACATATTTTTACATACCTAATTAAATAACTTTCAAAGATATCATTTAACATTTAGTTCCTAGAAATTATACGTCGTCCAATCAATTATTGGCTGGTCCAAAGTGGGATTTCCACCTCATGAGTCGCCATCATGAGGTCTGTTGCCATGCATTTTTCACCAAGCACTCCCTAGATGCAGATTTATACTCCTTAGCAGACCCGGTAAGCAAATTACTTCTGTAAGCGACGAAGTCGATAGCAGCCGTCTGGATTACAATGAGTTCAATATGGGTGTCATCATAGATTTAACTACCTGCGTGTCACACATTTTAATGCATCTAATGCTGGCACTTCACATGGCCGTATTTGGCAAACATTTGTGCTGCATCTCTATCATAATATACATATAAGGAATGAAAGAGATGCAACAGAAATGTTTGGCAAATACGGCCATGTGAAGTGCAAGCATAAAGGCTTAGACAAAGGATCCTTTGTCTAAGATCTAATGAGTGCTTGGTGAGAAATGAGATGCCTTGAAATTTGTGATACTTCATGTCAGTAAATATAAATCTATGGTGAACCTTGGTGACACCTACATCCCAGAGTAATGAAATAAACCCCATACTTTGTGCTTACGATTCAATGCGAATATTAGAAGAAAGAAAACTGAAGATATTGCTGTATGGGCTAGATCCCTTTGCCGTTCAGTACTAGGGAGAATTAAAAAAAAGAACAAAGAGTGTTTGGCGGGAAATCGTGGCGTCTGGATGTCGATCTTTATTTCGATAATTCAAAATTGCTTCGGAGTGGATTTTGTGCTGTGAAAGTGGTGTCGTTTTGTTGCATAAGCATCCGTGTTGACGAACAGTTGTGAGGAATCATTGAAATAAAGGTTTTGTGTATGTGGCGTTGAGAATTGAATAGTGGTTGGAAATCCCACTATACAATTCTCATCAGTCACCATCATGAGGTCTGTACCATGAATTTCTCGCCAAGCACTCCCTAGATGCATTAAAAAGTGTGGCACCCACATTTTAATGCAAAAATCAAGAAAGAAGATGAAACTGAAGACTTGGCTGTATGGGCTAGAACCCTTTGCCGTCCCGTAACAGGGAAAATTTAACCAAAAAAAAAAAGAACAAAAATGGCTGCATGGATAGATTCCATTGCATTCCCTGAAAAGAAGAATGAATTAAAAAAGATTTAAACTTAGGTAAGTAAAAAATTTACTAAAGACGAGGTAGTATGGACTTTAGTTCCCTTTGCCTTCCATAAAAAGGGAGAATAAACAAAAAACAACGAATACCAATGCGTTAATTAAATTTCTCAGATCAATTAAATAACCGAGCGAAATTACTATTATTTGATATTTACATCTACCATAGTTGGCCTTATAAAACTATAACATTGTCTGTTTTTACAAAAAAAGATATAAAAAAAAACTTGACATGACATTTCTTTAAGTCTGTCCTGTCAAACTATAGAAACTATCATCAGCAGCATCAGCGAATACCAAAATGTAAATTGTGAAAATTCATATTATTTATTTACTTTGTGGACGTATCTTACTAATAGATAGTTTACTTGAGAAAGTTAGCAAAACATAGTTACAATGGTTTCTAAGAAGAAAAAGAAGGTTTGTACATACGTGACAAATGTTGAATAAACACGTGTTTATGTTGCTCGTACATCAAACATAACCACACTATTACATTAATTTTCAGTATTCAACTGGAGAAGGCGCCCAGTTCATGACAAGGAAGGCTGCATTAAAGAAACTACAATTATCGCTTAAGGATTTCAGGCGGATATGTATATTAAAAGGAATTTATCCAAGGGAACCTCGAAATCGCAAGAGAGCCCAAAAAGGAACTGGAGGCATAAAAACATTATATCACACAAAAGACATAAAGTTCTTACTTCACGAACCTATATTATGGAAACTCCGGGAGATAAAAGTGAGTCTTAGTTTATTGCACATTAAACAAATTCATGAAAGTATTAAATTAAGGAATACATTTGTTAGCAGCAATATATAAGAAAATTTGGTTATTTTTAGGTTTATCAACAAAAAATTCGAAAAGCGCGTGCTACAAGAGAATTCCGCAACATGAGGAAATATCTACGTGACTATCCTGACATAAATATTGACCACATTGTAAAGGAAAGATATCCCACATTTGTTGATGCTCTACGTGACTTAGATGACTGTCTGACCCTCTGCTTCTTGTTCAGCACCTTCCCATCATTGAAAAGGGTACCCAGAGATCAATCTTTGCTATGCAGAAGGCTGACTGTAGAATTTATGCATGCCATCATAGCTGCCAAAGCTCTTCGTAAGGTGTTTGTGTCTGTAAAAGGATATTACTACCAAGCTGAACTTGAAGGTCAAACTATCACATGGATTGTACCTCATCATTTTTCTTTCCAGGTAAAAATATAATTTGTCAAAACCTTGAAATTAAATCACAATTATATATTACAATAAAAAAAATCGGCTTTATAATCATAATTAGCTATGCTAAAAACAGCCTAAAGGTCATATCTGACCTAATTGATAAAAAATTGTGTACAAAAACCAAATCATTTTTAAATGATGGCCTTATAACCCACTTTTCATTTTATTAAACATTTTATTGAAAATCAATGGGAGAACATTTAAAAATTAAAAAGGTTTCATAGTAAATACTTTTAAATGTACTAAACCGTAATATTTTACTTGTGTGTTGACTTTAAGTCAAATAAATATTGTAACAGTCGTCCACAAACCCTGTGCAGTTTGTTACATTTTAGTAAACCCAATGGTGGAAAGGGCTATTGAGGGTACTAGGTACTGCTAGTGCATTCACGGCCCTGCACCTACCTCACTTTCTAGCTAATTTAATTGTCTATAAAATATGATGCAATGCAATATTAAGCACTCCTATAAAAATATTAATTTTTTACTGTTTTGTACAATTCCCTCAGTATCATGACATACACCATGGAAAACTACAAATAGTTCTCTACACATCCATCACATTTTCATTTCTGTATGCCGTGGGTATACTTTGTTGGGCCATGACCTTTGCCCCTAGTGATAAATTAAGTGTGAATGAAATATATATATACTATGTAGGTTTAAATGCAAATTAATTTTTAATTAAATTAAGGTGTAAATTATTTTTAAATAAAAAAAAGCTTTATTGTTCCGTGAATCAACTATTTTTTTTAGTAGATACATATTACTTATGCTAAGAGTTAGTTAATTATTATTATTTATTCAGTGGATCCCATTAAGGTAAAAGCCTCCTCCATGGACTTCCATTTTTCCCTATTTTTGGCTAGCTTCATCCAATTTTTACCTCCCACCTGTATGTCATCCAACCACCATGTTTTGGGCCTTCCTACATGTCTCTTGCCATGTGGACCTAGCCATTTGGTACAGTTCAGTGTCCATCGATCGTCCGGGTATCTGGTTATAAGTACTAATTATTGATGTACTCTAAATTTCAGCCACAAAGCAAAGATGAAGTTGACTTCAAAATCATGTCAACATTTGTTGACTTCTACACAACAATGCTTGGATTTGTGAACTTTAAACTATATCACTCACTGAACTTGGTGTACCCACCCAAGTTAACAGCGGGATTTTCTGCAGACTCCGATAAGGATCTTGTTGATGAACAAGCTTATGTAGCAGAAAGAATTGCTGCTATGAACATATCTGTTGCAAAGTTAGCTGATGCTAGTGAGATAGAAGAGTTGCCTGAAATGGACATCTTCCAAACAGAAGGTGAAGATCCTCAAAAACTGGAAGAAGCTAAACAAGAAGCTGAAAAGGTAAAAAAATTAAAAACCATGTTCAAAGGCATAAAATTCTACATTAACAGAGAAGTGCCCAGGGAACCACTGGTATTCCTTATTCGTTGCTTTGGAGGTGAAGTATCATGGGATAAAGACTACTTTGTTGGAGCAACTTTTGATGAATCTGATGAGTCTATAGCCTATCAGATTGTGGACAGACCCAGTATGGAGAAGCAATACCTTTCCAGATACTATATTCAGCCTCAATGGGTGTTTGACAGTGTTAATGCTAGAACTCTACTCCCTATTAACAAATACCTAATTGGAGCTGTGTTACCACCTCACTTGTCTCCATTTAGTGATAAGACAAGAGACCAAGTTTACAAGCCGCCTGAAGAAAGGGAACTTAATGATCCTAATTTCAAACCATTGAGTAAGTATTATGTGAATCATCATTATCGTTTTTAATACATATATTCATTTGGCATGATTTGAAGGAAATAAATGCAAGTTTTTAATGAAAAAAAAATCTATGTAAAATAGAGCTCTATAATATTATGCTAGATAATTATAATCTTGTCCAGGTCAATCCCATTGTCATAAGTTCATTACAGCAGGAATGTTACCTAGTTTTTTTCATTTCAAGATTATCTTGCTAAATAAAATACTCCTGTCCCTGTGTTTGTCACTGAACTCCCCATGAATGTTAGACCAATTTTGATGGATTTTTTGTCTTTTATTATTGGGCTGCTGATAATTTTTATTTTTTAAAAAAAATTTCAAACAGTAAATTTTTTAAATACTTTGAAAAGGACTATTTCAACTTTCTCTCTTTAATAATTTGCATAGTATATTTTTTATTGAAGTGATAAGAAATTAAATGAGTACATAATTTACACAGAATTTAAGACTTTATACTTTCAATGACTTTTAAACATCTCCATGCATAACATGATTTTGTTATTTTAGATGCTGGCGAAGATTCTGGTAGTGATATAGAAGAAGCCAGTGATGAAGACAAAGACGAAAGTGAAGAAGAATCGGAAGAGGATCCTGAGAAAGCCTTGACTAAACAATACAAAGAAGAGGTTGATCAAGACTCAAGCTCAGAAGAGGAAAATGATGAGAAAGAAGATGATATAGATCCTATAAAGAAAAAAATAGCAAAGGAGAAGGTAAACTGTTATATTTTTTCTATTTATATTCAGTGTTATAAAACCAATACAGATATTATTGTGAGTATTGTATCTACTTTTGAGTATTATTTTAAATTACTTTCATTTCTAAATGAAGAACAAAGGCCTAAACTTACATGGGCACCAATCTCCCAACAATAGAATAAGATTAAAAACAATTCTTGTCATTGGATTAAAGTATTGTTAAAATTCCCTTAAATTTTTCAGAAAAAAGCTATGGCAGTTACTACAGGTGTACCACACAAGGAACATCCTTATCAGAAGGAAATAGAAGATAAACAGGCTTTCAGACTGAGGGAGAAACTTGTCCGAAAGAAATACAGGAATCTGTATAAGAGCATGAAAGAGGGCCAAGAGAAGAGGAAGAAGGAAATATGGCTGCTCAGAAAGAAAAGGCGTTTACATGACGAAAAGGTGAAAGAAGAAAATAAAATTAAAAAGCGCAAGCAGAAAACGCAAAATATTGAAAAAGCTTCTGCTTAGATATCAAATAAAATAACGTAACTGTTATAACAAACTGTTTTATTTTTCTAAAATATATTTACAATTAAAAAACAAACAGGTATACATCAGTATCTTCTATCTTGTATATAAATAAAGAGATAACTGATTACCTCAATAATTACACTATCTAACTATAAAAGATAATTAACAATAATTTAAGAGTCCCATATTGAGACACTATTAAATTTTGAGTCCTACATAATATCGTAAATACTATGTATTTCTTCAAAGCTCTTTATTTATTTAGTATGCCTTGTTTGAGGCATTTTTATAATAGTGTTTCAAAGAGACTTCAAGGCATTAAAATAATGTGGATTAATATTCATACTTGCAGATCTTCATACATTTCAAGCCACAATGATAAACTTGAGGTGTGATTATAAAAATTAGATACATAGCATAGTACAATTACACTTTTCATCTGCATAGATAAAATAGATGTGTGCATTCATCTGAATGCGTCTTTATCTCCGAAGAAATGACATTTTGCACACACTGCCCATTGTGTTGTAGATAGGTTCAGAGTGCTATGCACAGACTACAGCAGATCAGGCTACCCAAAACTATCAAATTCCATTAACAAATTTTCAACCTTATTAAAAAGTGATGCAATCCAAAGTGAGAAATTTGACAGTTTGTGGTAACCTGGAATGCCATTGTATGCACAATTAGATTGATGCTTCGCCTCCAAATCAGTACCTACCTATGCATCGATCCTTACATTACATTTCCAATTGCATATTGTTACTCTAATCTCACAAGTTAGCTATTGAATTGTCATATGCTTTTAATCAGAGAGAGTATGGAATAATTTTATTTTTGCGTTTACAAACACGTTAATATTAGGGATTTAAGTATGAAATTGCCGTTTTGTATGGAGAATTTAAGGAAAATTCCTTTTTCCATATAAATGTATTTGCGATTTTCTAAGGAATTACAAATCTAAATTTTGTGTAATTTTGTGGATATATTAAGACAACATTAAGCTTTAGGATACATAGAGAAAAAATTTGTGATTTGATATCTGTTAAAAAATATTCATATTTTTATAACGGAGACGGGCACCTCTTAGGACGAGCTGTTTTGGAAGATGTATTTCTACTGAAAAAAATAAAAATAATAATAAAATTTTATACATAAATATAATTCCTTGTAATGAAGTTTAAAATAAAAAAAGAATAATGGACATAGCTATTGTATTAAAGGAATTATACACTAATGAATAATGAGGAAAAAATCGGCAATTTCATTCTTTAACCCCTATTATTTTTAACACTAGAAAAGAATGCACTGAAAAAAATCGACTTGCCTCAGGCGGGAATCGAACCCGCATCTTCCGCAATCCGGGCGGCTGCGTTGATCATTACGCCAGCAAGACACTGCTTTTGCTGTCGAAATTTGTCAGTGCTTGGTGCTTATGTTTTTCTAGTATTAAAAATATTCACGCGTTTGTAAACGCAAAAATAAAATTATTCCATAATGGAAGGTAGTTTCAACTTAACTGGGCGTCAAATATTTGCAAAAAATATTTCGTTCAGAGCCTTTAGACAACATGCATTTCGACAATCGCTCTCGCTATCGCTAAGTAAAAAAATGTATGGGATTGACATAAGCAATCGATCACTTTTCGATTGCTTATGTCAATCCCATACATTTTTTTTACTTAGCGATAGCGAGAGCGATTGCCGAAATGCATGTTGTCTAAAGCCTCTGGTCTTAGAAGTGCAAATTTCAAAGATTTGATGAAACAATGTTTACCATAAAAACATAAGCACCAAGCACTGACAAATTTCGGCAGCGAAAGCAGTGTCTCGGTGGTGTAATGGTCGACGCAGCCGCCCGGATTGCGGAAGATGCGGGTTCGATTTCCGCCTGAGGCAAGTCGATTTTTTTCAGTGCATTTTTTCTAGCATTAGAGAGAGAGTGTTAAAAATATACGATTTTTCAAGATGTTCTGGATATATCAGTGAAACTAAATAGCCCAACGATTTTACCAAAACCAAATCGTTACCTATCGTTTTCATACGTTTTGACAGCTGTTAAACTTTCATCAAAATGTATGAAAACAATAACGATTTGGTTCTGGTAAAAACGTTGTAATGTCTCAAACTACAAATTCGCAACAACTTTTGTTTTGTTTACTTGCCACACCAAAGGGTGTTTCTTTATCAACCGGCCTGGAGCGGCACCGATTGGACACCGACGGACGCATAATTCTATGAAATGCCGTGCCAATGAGACAGAGTGCCATACGATTTCATATAATTATGAGTCCACTAATATCGGTGTCAGTGAATGAAGATACGCCCATACTGGGATATTTACTGTACAGCACAGCCCACAATAGCTTAGACCTAAGCAAATATATTTCAATACCTAACGAGATGTCTATGAGAAACATGATAACTCCTTGTCAGCTAGTTTTTAGTTTATTTATTTATTTTAAGACAACCAACAAATCTTACACTATTACAGTTTGATGCTGTAATGATCTCTCATTACCAAATTATTATAAAAAAAAACATGATTAGTCAATGTACCTCTACAATTCTCTCACTTCTAACATAGTTACAGCTATGACCAGTAGAACAAAATAAAATATAAATAATTTAATTACACCACAGCACCAAACTAAAACTGACCAAAAGAAACTTATCAGATTTCTCCCAGGCACCACAGATATGCAATGAAGCTTTAATTTTAATCTGAGTCACTGTCTTCTTCTGCATCACTTTCCTCTAGTTCTGGCATCGGAAAGCGTAATACGGCGGCAATACCAGTTAGTTGATCTAGCTCTGCAAGAAAGCATAATTAAAATTATTTATATAGTACTATTCTTTAAAATCAAATCCTTATCCTTATCCTTACTAGTCCTTACTAATATTATAAATGCGAAAGTAACTCTGTCTGTCTGTCTGTCTGTCTGTCTGTCTGTTAAGCTTTCACGTCTAAACCACTGAACTGATTTTGATGAAAATTTGTACAACTATAGATTAGATCTCGGGGAAGGACATAGGCTACTTTTTATCGCGAAAAAAAGGTTGTATGGGTTGAAATACGGGATGAAAGTTTGTATGGAAGTTCGTCATTTTTGAAGATAGAACCATGAAACTTTGAATTTAGGCACTTAATAAGACAGAAAGAAATATTTGTTCTAAAATTTTTGAAATTTAGACCTGTATGGGGGTGAAATAGTGGATGAAAGTTTGTATGGGACTTCGTCATTGTTAAAGATAAAACCATAATACTTTGAACTAATTTTGATGAAAATTTGTACAACTATAGATTAGATCTCGGGGAAGGAAATTGGCTACTTTTTATCGCGAAAAAAAGGTTGTATGGGTTGAAATACGGGATGAAAGTTTGTATGGAAATTCGTCATTTTTGAAGATAGAACCATGAAACTTTGAATTTAGGCACTTAATAAGACAGAAAGAAATATTTGTTCTATAATTTTTGAAATTTAGATCTGTATGGGGGTGAAATAGTGGATGAAAGTTTGTATGGGATTGTTAAAGATAAAACCATGATACTTTGAAATTAGGGACTTAATAAGAAAGAAATAAATATTTTATCTAGCGTTTTTGAAATATTGACCCACGTGGGGATGAAATAGGGGATGAAAGGTCGTAAGAACCCCCAGTACAAAAATACATCCAAGATGGCGGACGCGACTTTTTAACATATTGTCAATATGGGTATCGTTTTCGTGGTTTTTGGGGGTCCGGATTACGAATAAAACATCTATATCGAGATCCAAGTTGGCGGTCGTGACGTTTTGAGAAAATGTCAATACGGGTATAATTTTCGTGGTTATCGGGGGTCCCGATTCCGAATACACCATCTATTTTGAGATCCAAGATGGCGGACGTGACTTTTTAACATAATGTCAATATGGGTATCATTTTCGTGGTTTTCGGGGGTTCCGATTCCGAATACGACATCTATTTCGAGATCCAAGATGGCGGTTGGGACTTCTTAATATAAAATCGATATGGGTATCATTTTCTTGGTTTTTGGAGGTCCCAATTACTAATACACCATCCATTTTGAGATCCAAGATGGCGGACGCGACTTTTTAACATAATGTCAATATGGGTATCGTTTTCGTAGTTATTGGGGGTCCGGATTACGAATAAAACATTTTTTTCTAGATCCAAGATGGCGGACGCGACTTTTTGACAAAATGTCAATATGGATATTGTTTTCGTAGTTTTTGGGGGTCCTAATTCCGAATAAATTATCCATTTTGAGATCCAAGATGGCGGACGCGACTTTTTAACATAATGTCAATATGGGTATCGTTTTCGTGGTTTTTGGGGGTCCGGATTACGAATAAAACATCTTTTTCTAGATCCAAGATGGCGGATGCGACTTTTTGACAAAATGTCAATATGGATATCGTTTTCGTGGTTTTTGGGGGTCCTAATTCCGAATACAATATCCATTTTGAGATCCAAGATGGCGGACGTGACTTTTTAACATAACGTCGATATGGGTATAATTTTCGTGGTTTTCTGGGGTCCCGATTCCGAATACGACATCTATTTCGAGATCCAAGATGGCGGTTGGGACTTCTTAATATAAAATCGATATGGGTATCATTTTCTTGGTTTTTGGAGGTCCCGATTACTAATACACCATCCATTTTGAGATCCAAGATGGCGGACGCGACTTTTTAACATAATGTCAATATGGGTATCGTTTTCGTAGTTATTGGGGGTCCGGATTATGAATAAAACATCTTTTTCTAGATCCAAGATGGCGGACGCGACTTTTTGACAAAATGTCAATATGGATATCGTTTTCGTGGTTTTTGGGGGTCCTAATTCCGAATACATTATCCATTTTGAGATCCAAGATGGCGGACGCGACTTTTTAACATAATGTCAATATGGCTATCGTTTTCGTGGTTTTTGGGGGTCCGGATTACGAATAAAACATTTTTTTCTAGATCCAAGATGGCGGACGCTACTTTTTAACTTATTATTAAAAAGGATATATCATTTTCGTGGTTTATAGGGTACGGATTATCCATTTTGAGATCCAAGATGGCGGACGTGTCTTTTTAACTTAATGACTTTCACGCCCATACCTGAACCGATTTTGATGTTTGGTACAAAAATAGACTAAACGTCGAAATGGAATAAAAGCTTTTTTGTAAAAGAGGGAATGAAGGGCTTGAAATATGAGATGAATTTTTTTATGAGATTCCTCATTACCAAAGATAAAACCATGAAATTTTTAATAGCACGGGATAAGAAATAAGCAAATATTTGTTCTAGCGTTTTTGAAATATTGACCCACGTGGGGAGAAAGGTTGCATGTAAGTTAGCAAAGGATGGGAAAACATAAAATGATAGATTGTAAAAATGCCATATACAGTATAGTACACGGTAGTTTTTATGTGTATTTTTTGCAAAATAAGTACATATACAAAGAAATAAAATGCTGCCTAAAGTAACTATTCGCAATAAAGCAAGTGATACGCAATATAGATATTTGATTTGATTTAACTATTCCACGCGGACGAAGTCGCGGGCAAAAGCTAGTGTTATATATTTTTATGAAATCAAGTGGACTTACGTTCTCCCGACACATGCATACTGGAGAAAATTCTAACATCACCACCATTTTCACGGACAGTATCAACTAAAGCTACGTATTCTTTCCTCTGTTGTATATCTTGGCACCTGAAAAGCCATTTTTATTAGTCAATAATAGCAATTAAACTTAATAAGCTAAGTACTAGAAAATAACAAGGACATGTTTTTTTTTTCTTTTGAATGATATTCTTAAAATACATCATGAATGAACTACCTCTGTCCTCGTCTTAAAGTTCAATCCATAACCCCTTAATATAAAACATGGCTAAAGTTAGTCACGATTTGAAACTGATGCTAGCTCTGTCTTTCTTTCAGCAAATCAAATTGACAGCATGCTCATTTTGTTAATTATGACGCGAGATGAGTAAAATACATACTTCTCTGGTTTAAATTTAGATCTTTTCACATCTTATTTGTTTAGACTAGACACACTTTCCAAGAATATAAAACCTTACCTACCTAAATAACTTATCTGATATCATGAGTATCTCAACAGCCTGAGCTTCATTAGCTTTTTCAATATGCTTCTTTCCATAGAAAGCTTTGGCTGGTTCAAGCTGCAACATGGTATAGAAGTTTTCTAAGAGTTTCACCTCACTGGCTGCTTTTGTATCTGATATTTTTGAAATTACTGCAGGCTCTTGTAAAACCTCTGAAAAAAATACACATAAACATACAAATATTAATGTAAAATTTGGAGATGTGTATTTTGGACATTTTGTGTAATGTTTGTTTTGGCCGAAAATATAAATGCATATTTAATACTTTAAAAAAAAATCTCAGAGCATTAATATTGATAGTGATCGTCTAAGTCTTAATAGACTTTTAAATTTTTTTTCTTCCTAAAAGACACTAAATTCAAAGCAAACAGCTTTGGTTATTTGTATGTCCATAAGCATTCATTTTTTTTTATTATATAAACCCTTTTACTCTGAATTTATTTGAGTTGTAATAAATGTTAAAGTAAGTACATCACTCAATTCGGTGTGCCTCCTCTAGCTGCTTCCATTGTGTTCTATCGCAAGGCACTCTACACCAGTTAGGGCCCTTGTGAATTTTAGCTTATCCTCGTTATCTTCTTAGTTGTTTTGCCCTACTCCGTTTAGTACTTCTAGGATACCAGTCAGTTATTCTTTACATTTTTGCTGGTTACTGGTTAGGATATCTGTCACATTTGTTTTTGTTTCATGTAACCCATTCCTATTCAATCTTGTTTCTAATGATAATGTGAGGTTATAAATGTCGTCTACTGCCTGAGGCAGTAAACAAGATCATAATAGGAGTTTCACCCAAGATCTTGTTGTAATAACATGTGTTGCGAGACTCCATTTTTGTTTAATCTAAATTATAACATTACTATTTTCACTTGATATTGCCTAAACTTGTAATCGCGTGTAGCCATTAATTAAGAATAAATAAAGATTATAATAAAATAAAATAATCATTCCCAATAAGTTTTATAGCTTACCCTTCAAAGAATGTTTAAATCCAGATGAAGCTTTTACCAACAGGAACTTGCTTTTGTTATCAATGAGCAACTTGTTATCTGTTTTAACTGCCAGTTGTATCATGTACTCAAAGAATTGGTCCTTGACAAACCCGGGCGAAGCAATGATAACACATTTCACAATGTTGAACTCCACATGTCGCAGAATACCTTGCATGACAGCATCATAGAATTTGTTTAGCCCCTGTGAAGTTATAAATATTGTACTCGGCTTAGTTGATGGTAGGACTTATTTCAAGTCCACCTGGCTACCACCATCTTATCAAAATTTGTCGCCATAATAATAATGTTAACAAGATTGGTGGATAGGTGTTCCAGACTATCTGTGGTTGAGGGTCCCAGGTGAAGCTCAATTCCATCTTCGGCCTTATCGTCACTTACCATCAGGTGAGATGAAGGTGAACAGCTAACCCTATCAAGAATTAAAAAAAAATCGGGGAAAATCTCCCCTGGACTTTCTTGTACACCGAGAACGACTCAAAAGTTGTTAGAAACCTTATATTTTGATGTCATATATGCATGTTAAATTTTGGTCACCCATCCGCGTACCGACCGCGCACTTGGTTGCTTAACTTTCGTGATCGACGACTCAAAAGTTGACAGAAACCTTATATTTTGATGTCAAACATGCATGTTAAATTTGTTTGCAATAAGTTAAAGCATACTCGAGTTATCGTGCTAAAGCACAGAAACACAGACATAATTCCAAAATCGATATTTTTGGACTCAGGTCAAAATCTTGAGGTCGAATTTTATGACGGTTACAAGACCTCCTCTATTCTACGTATACGAGAAACTAAAAAATGCGAATTTTGATTGAGCAGTGTAAGTGTCTAGGTCTATCTATGCTATGTTGCCATTATGTAATTCACTACCTATTGCTTTTCATTTAGACTCAAAATTTTAGAGAAAAAGAGTAATATGTCTATACTAATATTATAAAGCTGAAGAGATTGTTTGTTTGGTTGGTTGGTTGGTTGAATGCGCTAATCTCAAGAACTACTGATTCAAATTGAAAAAATCTTTTTGTGTTGAATAGTCTGTTTCTCGAAGACGGCTATAGGCTATATAACATCCCTTTATCACCAATAGGAGCTGAGTATCAAGCAGTAAATTTCAGTTTCAGGATATGACTGATCAATATTGTCAGTCCTAGGATAAGCTGAAAATTCCAAGTCAAACATAGAAATATGCTATTGGTTTGTACTTGACTAAGGCTTTATGCCAGACCTGAGGTTAGACTAGCCAAGCCTAGGACCGCCAGAGCTTTGATGTATGACTATAACATATACATACATTATATTAAAAGACATATAGGTAAATATCTGTAAGGTATTTATCTATGTGTCATTGTTACCTGAAAATAAAGATTATTATAATTAGGCTCATAATCCCAAAAGGGGTTGAGCAGAACATTTGGTTACACATAAAACCACATCTGGCAGTTTGGGCTATACAGTACTCCAGAATAGATAGTGACAGGTTGATTGATAGCCTGTCGCCTATAGCAGTTTATATGTAAATGAAAAAAAAATCATATATCCATAATGAATGATGGCCAAACACAGTGTATATGTATGATTAAATTTTAGTAATCTAGTCAAAATATTTGCTCAAATTCTGCATTAGACTACGTTGTAGTACCTACACTACACTGGCAATGCAATATTGTCATTTAATTCGTAATGGCAACCTATTTTTTTAAACATACCTTTTCATGTTGTTGCACAAATCCTTTCCTCTTTCTCGGAATTGTCACATCAATTTTTGAGCGTACTAATGTCATAGATGGTGTGATCAGACAGACATGAGCTAGGCCCTCTTGCATGACAACAGCAGCTACATCAGCATTTTGTGCAGGATCGCAAGCCATGTCCACTCTTTCTAATGCTACTGAATCCCATAACACCTTTTGTAATATGAATTTTCTATTGAGCTCTAAATCTAAAGTATGATATGCTCCCATCTATAACGGTTAAATAACAAAGTATAAATTATAACTTGTTCTTATCAAGTGACTTCAGAGTCAAGAACTTTTATGTTTACAAGACATACCTTTACATACTGGTTTTCAACTATATTTCGGCCTTTCAATCGTAATACGCATGCTTGAGTGTCAAAGTCAATGTTTTCCACACTAATCGTTAGAGTAGTTCTAACTCTATTGCTAGTAGAAGAACCAGTAGTAGATTCTGTTAGCACTTTGCGCACTGTCGAAGCAGTTACAACGTCACCTTCTGTTATGAGGTTATATGCATGCCACATATCCTCAGACTCTTCCGGAATAAGACCTATACTCCTAAAAATAAATAAACACTTCGTTAATGTATGTTAAATGTTTAAATATTATTTTATTTATCATACACTTACCCACAACCATCCTTTTCGATATTTTTATGAACCAACTTCATTTTGCTTTCTAAAATAGAGTCACTATCATGTATTAACCATCATTGCATTACCACAACCACATGAAATTGTTAACTACAAACTTGTGAAAATTTGTGAATTTTACATGAAATTATTTAAAAAAAATAGCGAAAACAACAAATACGAAAATTCCATGTTGCAAATGACATGTGTCAACTGACACTGCCACACAGATTAAATATATATATCTTGCATATTTTGATTGTTATTTATCCAATAAACTATGCAGTGCTGTAAAACTAGCCAACGGTGTTTTAGATTTTGACTTGTTATCTATTTTTATAGCCAATCATATCATGACAACATTGCTTCCTTAGATATTATTGGTCATTTAATCATCCAATTATCAGTCGTTAATTCGTTTCGTTACTCCTGTTTTATGTATTATGATTATTGTTAATGAAATGAAATGAAATGAAATGAAATGAAATGAAAATGAAATGAAAATGAAATGAAATGAAATGAAATGAAATGAAATGAAAAAGCTCTTTATTTAAATGGACTTTGCTAAGTACTTTTAAATCGTCAAAAGCCCTACCACCATTTCGACGAAATAATTATTTTACTTAAATAATTATTATTATGCTGAGACGGAGAAGAAATGGCGAAAGAAACTCCGCAGCTTACAATTTCGTAATGATTTCAAAACATCATTACATGTCCATAGATATATCAGTATGAATAAATTACAATTTTAAATGCGTAAATTTGGGCAGATTTTACTCCCACGCATTTGGATCATTTAAATAATCATTTAACTTGTAATAAGCTTTTTTATATAATTTAGATTTTACAGTTTTTTTAAATTTATTAATAGGTAAGTCTCTAATATTCTTCGGAAGCTTATTGTAAAAACGTATACATTGGCCCATAAAGGAATTGCTTATTCTGTGGAGACGAGTTTTATATACAACCAAATCGTGTTTCTTCCTAGTATTTACATTGTGCGTATGACATTTCTCGGAAAAATTCATAATATTTTTCTTTACATATAGTAAGTTTTCCAGTATATATTGTGATGACACAGTTAAAATATTTATCTCCTTGAACCTTTCTCTGAGGGAGTCACGCGGACCTAGTTGATAGATTGCTCTAACAGCCCGTTTTTGCAGAACAAAGATGGTATTAATATCTGCAGCACTCCCCCAGAGAAGAATTCCATAAGACATTATGCTGTGAAAATAACTGAAATAAACCATTCTAGCAGTATCTATATCAGTTAGCCGCCTAATAGTTTTAACTGCATATGCCGCAGAACTTAGTTTACCCGAAAGTTTTACAATATGTGGACCCCATTGCAATTTAGAGTCTAACATTACTCCTAAGAAAGTTGTTGTTTCTACAGGTTTCAATTCTACTCCATTTATATGTACATTAGTTTCTACACATCTCACATTCGGTGTAGTAAACTTAACTAATTTGGTTTTTTTTTCATTCAGCAACAAGTTATTAATATCGAACCAATAAACTACTTTCGCAAGTGCATTGTTCACTTCGTCATAATTATCTAATTTTCTATTTATTTTGAAAATCAAAGAAGTGTCATCCGCAAACAACACAATGTCATGATTGTCCCTTATGTAGTAAGGCAAGTCATTTATGTACACTAGAAAGAGAAATGGACCAAGAATTGAGCCCTGCGGAACACCTATTGTGACTAGAGAACCTGGAGATCTTTTACCATTTATATCAACTTTCTGTATTCTATTGCTCAGGTATGAAGTCATGAGGTTGAGAGCCTTGTTCCTAACGCCGTAATGGTGTAATTTCCTGACCAGAGTATCATGATTAACACAGTCGAAAGCTTTAGATAAATCACAAAAAAACCCCAAGGGCGTCGCGTGATTCTTCCCAAGCAGCAAATACCTCCTTTAACAACTCAACTCCCGCATCAATGGTGGAGCGACCCCGAGTGAACCCGAATTGCTTTTGATGAAATATGTTGTATTTATTGAAATGCTTTAATAGTTGATTGAGCATTAGTCTTTCAAAGATCTTACTTAAAGTCGGTAGAATAGAAACAGGCCGAAAATTGGTGGGATCTGAGGTTTCGCCAGATTTAAATAACGGTATAATTTTACTATGTTTCATCAAGTCAGGAAATACACCAGAGTCAATACAATTGTTAAATACGACTACTAAATAAGGAGCTATTATAGTTATAATGGATGAGATTGTCCTGACTGACAGTCCCCAAAGATCCATAGATTTTTTCAGGTCTAGAGTTTTAAACGTATTTATAATATCTTTATAATTAACAGCTGTAAATTCAAAGTTACTATCACATGATGATACATTTTGTTTAAGCAGCTGTTCAGCTGAGGTGGAAGACGACTGAAGTGATTTAGTAGTCTGTATGGGAACATCTGAGAAAACCCTTTCAAATTCCATCGCTACTTCCAAATCAGCTTTAACATTTACATTATTAATCTTTAAGTTAATATTACGGAAGCGTGTTTGACTCCTACCAGTTTCACTGTTAATAATATTCCAGGTTTCTTTAATCTTATTTGTAGAATTCTTAATTTTGTTTTTTAAGTAAACTGACTTGGCAGTGGAACAGGCTCTTTTGAAAACTTTAGAGTAGTCTCTTACATAATTAACAAATACTGGATCAAAATTAAATGATTTTTGACCATACAAATCGTACAACTTATTCCTGCTATTGTAGATACCAGGCGTTGCCCATTCACTAAAGGTTAGATGATCACAGATCGTCTTTACTTTTGGCACAAAAGTGTTGGTAAATTCATCATTTATTAAATTAAATAAAGAACTGTATAGCTTATCCGGACAATCATTATAAGGCAAACATGGTATCTTCACAATTAATTTCGATTTAAATTTTTCAATTCGGCTTGCATTTATAGGGATAAAACTTATTTTCGTTCTTTGCACTTCAACTTTTTTTCTAGGAAACGATGCTAATTGACCACAATGATCAGAGTGCAACATATTAATAATTGACTTTTGGCTAGGTTTTCGGTTAGTAAAAATATTGTCAATGCAAGTTGCACTTGTTTCAGTAATTCTTGTGGGTTCATAAAAAACGTAGTCCAAATCATACGACTTAAATAAATTTAAAAAATTACAAGTGATTGAGTTTGTTTCTAATATGTTAATATTAAAGTCTCCACAGATAACAATTATTTTACGACATTTACTGATTTTAAATAGGACATCTTCCATAATTTTTAAAAATTGTTCAAAAGGGGCACATGGTGGTTTGTATACACTAATAACAATGAATTGTTCAAACTCTATACAAGCTATTTCAGTAACTCGCTCAACAGACATACTTACGAGGTCATTTCTTTCCTTACATATAATATTCTTTTTAGTAATTATTAATGAACCACCATGTAATATGTTTTTTCTGCTGTACGAGCTGACAACATGGTGATTACTAAAATTAAACATGAGCTGATGGCTTTTTAGCCAGTGTTCTGTAACACACAATATATCAATATTATTACAATTCATAAATAGCTCCAATTCTAAATTTTTGCCTGACATCCCTTGAATATTTTGGTGGACAAGGTTGATAAAATTATTTTTAGAATTTTTATTCATTACAAGTGGGGAGGATAATTTATCTAAAACCTCCAAATTTGAGTCTAATATTTCATTATATTTAGTACTGCCAGAGTTAGTCTCTTTTGTCTCAAAATTTAATTTAAAGAATATGATGCATATTCCAAATTGTCATTACTTAATGTCAAATTTGACTGCCCAATAGAGGCAGAAGTTATAGCCAATGTTTTGGCTTGATTAAAAATAAAGTAACATAGCGATTTTGCTATTTGTTTTTTGTAATTATTACAAAGAAAATATTTATCCTTTGTCAAAAAAAAATTCTTAATAAAACCATTAAAATCAACAATGTCAAATTTTTTATCATAATTTGTCATTAAATGCAATTTCATATTGCATTTATATCTATAGTCATTTTCTGCATGAGTCAATGACCTACTGTAAGGCAGGGTAAATAGAATTATTTTTTTTACATTTAATTTGGAGAGGTCTTCAAAATACTTTTCCATAATCTTGGAATTAGCATTTCCACGTCTACCAATAAAAATAAGTATTGTACTATCAGGACTGTAAGTACCACAGATCACCCTCTGCAATATTTGAATGTAATTGGCACCTGGCATACAGAAATTAGTAACAGGCTGTGCCATATACTGAAACATTGTTTGACCCATGTTTTTGCCTAACTCATCACTAAACATAATGATATTGTTTTGTTGTTTACTATTGTTCACTTGTGTCCCAGCTTCATCAAGATTTTTCTGTGAACAAGTTTCGTTATCGACGAGTGAAACTACTTGATCTTGTGTATCATATAATATACTAGAAGGGTGCCCTTCGTTGTTGTAAATATCCTTATCTTGACATGAACATATTCGTTTTTTACTCAAAGATTCAAATCTCTCTGCATTATAATTACAAAAATCTTCCATGTCATTTGAAGCAAGTATTTGATAACTTAGTTGTTTTTGAGAAATAGTCTGTATGTTTTTTAACATACATTTTAATGACTCCTCAAGACTGTCAATTTTTGATTCTAATTGTTTACTATATTCTATGTAATTAGTAGTTGTTGTAACAGCCGTACTTTTAATATTATTCAATTTTTCTGATAATTTAATGTTTTTCAAATATTGCAATTTGTGTTTTTTAAAAGAATTATGTTGATTTATAATTCTTTTTGTCTTATTTATAAACTTATTAACACGTATGTATTTCTTCAGTTTCTTTGCACTACTAAAATAAGTTTTTGAATTATTAACGTTGGAACTATTTTCTATAAATGACTGTTCCTTGATGAAGCCGGGACTACATACTGTTAACTCATCAAACAGGCTTTGGGAATGTTTGTCTGTGGACAATTCTTTATTTTGTATTTCCAAATGTTTTACATTATTATTTGCAAGACACAAGCTTATTTCTAATTCATTGATTTTACTCAATGCCTGTTCATGAGTATTACTACACTCAGTAAAGGATTTTATGGTGTCCTGCATGTGGTTGCATTGTTCAAGGGCAACCTCATACTTAATATGCAGCTCGGATAGTTCACACTTTAATTGTTTGTTTTTTTCCAATATTTTAACAATTTCAAATTCACTGTCCTCCCGTTCTTGCATTAGCCGTTCACTTAGGTCTCTAGATGTTTTCAAGTCCAAAAGACATTGTTTGAGCTTCATATCTGTGTCCTTAGCAGTGGCCTTACGGGTCATCATTTTGGATGTATGAGCCTTACTGTTTGGCTAATGAATACACTGAAAAGTATAAAAAGCAGTGTCAGAATAAAATAAAAGAAAACAACAAAATAATGTTATACTTGTAGTCAACACTTAGTATTTTAAATGTAAAGTGTCAGTAGTAGGTGTGTGTCTGCGGTTTCAACAGTCACCGTCAACTTTACTTCCACTATTTGTCAAGCAAAGAGAGATTACATGAACCCAAATGTATGTGACTTGACGTTACTCACAGAAGCTGTGAGTTCTGTGGAGTGATTGTATGTGAATTATAGTAATATGCAGAAACAAATAAATCCTTTAAGACAAATACTATCTATCTTAAAAATTCTTTATATGTTCCTGGAAGCACTATTAATGAGTCTGTAATATTATACTAATGTACTCTTTAGTGTGCAAAACAATTAGTTAAAGCCAATAAAAAAAAAACATTTAATATTTTAAACAATCTTTCCAATGTAGGATGTAGGTATCTTTGAAATAAAATTTACTTAATTTATTGCTAAGTGCATAGGAACTTCGAGAAATAGATAATAATAGATAGTATTAGTGATTGATATTTAAGAAAATAATACTCCCCCGGTAAAAACTTGCAGCTGTTGTACTTATTTACAACTTTCTCCAGTTTGAAAGATAGACCAGTAACATCGAGTTTTTGTGATAAGCTATTTTTGACTGATTAAGACTTGTCACTGGTTCACAGATATTTCCACTGTTTGTTATTCACATAAGCACTTGAATTTAGTAGTTTAATATATAAAAAGACATCATTTAAATATTTTATTTCGATAAAACTTTTATCAGCTGTTTCAAAAACATCCAGCTAACAGTGTTGCCAGAGCAAAAAAAAAAAAAAAAAAAGAAAAAAAAAAAAAAAAAAAAAAAAAAGTTCATAATCATATTTCCTATAATTATTTACTTTAACATTTTAACTGTGTTTCTTCTTATATGCAAAACCTTGAGAAGAGTGGTTTAATTCATTTCACAACTAATATTACCGTTTGTTAATCTGTTAAATTTATGACGTCACGTCAACAAAATGAATAATAAATAGCAGAAACGAAACGTAACTTTGATGTTTTGAACGTGACGAAAGGATGGACGAGCAAATTGTTTCGCTACAAATATTTTCCGTTACGTCCTCGGTTTAACTATGTGTTATTGCCCAAATTTGTGTGCATGTTCTTAAATTTGTGCTAAAGTAATTTAGGAACTAAAAAGTTTAAGAAGGATTTTATTTTTTTGTGTAAGTTTGTGTAGTGTAGTGATAACGTTGTCAAGCCCAGCTGGTCGTGACGAGCGGTAATAATCTCCCGAGGTTTTCTTTTGATTACAGAAAGAATTTCTGTGCTCTATTACCACAAGGTATGCCGTTATAAATTACTAATTATTCTACGTTGTACGTATATTGTATTACATCAATAATACAAATCGCCTTTGAGGTCTTTTAAAACTCATGAAAATGATTTTTCTATTTAAGTAATATTATTTTTATAAACGATTTTATCATAATTATATGAATCTTAAAATTTCTCGTTACATACAAAGTTTCACATTGGCCGTGATCCAGATAGTGAGACTTGTTATTGCGCGGGAACTAGTGATATTTTTAGTTTATTAGGCATACGATGAATTGAAACGCGAATAATACGGTACCTACATCACTTGTTTTATTTATTTACTTTTTACACTACGTTTTGTCGTTGAATTTCAGTTGTGCTATGTTACCATAGGGTGATTTTTTTGATAACGGTTTTAATTAATGAGTGATTGAAAGTGAAAATATGAGTGAGACACAAGAAACTCCACCTTTGGACGTTCCGCCACAATCTGGAACGCCTGTTGTGGCATCTACTTCATCAGAATCTATTTCTTCAACTACTGCTACATCTACAACAAGATCTACAGAAGCTTTAAGACCCTCATCCTTGCCAAAACCATCTGGGCTGAAGCCTCCATCAAAAATTGGTCGTCTGTGTTCTAATAGTACACCAAAGCCAGCCGTTCCTATCTCTCCAAGAACAGGTGAGTTGCAGCATGCTTGGGGTATCAAAAGGTTGTCTTGGACTTGTATTCATTAGTTTTCCCTATACTTATTATAAGTATAAAAAACAATTCCAGGACCCCTTTTTTATTGCCCACACAATTTATATTTTCTAAATTTAAAATTATATTGACCATCTGGGGTCATTTGTGTTAGTCATATTTTTAAGTACTTATATAATAATAATGGTCATAATTCAAAAAATTACAACCATTTTAAATTAGTATTAAATTAACAGTAATAATAACAATGGAGACCGTAATGGCTTCTACTATACTATGTTTTATGCAATTAGTAATATTATTACCAAACTGCAATTGACATTGGTGTTAATGTGAAGCTTTAAATGTTTTTAATCATTTATTGTTTAATTAGGCAATCATGAATTCTTCAATTCAATCTAAAACTTTGGTTGATTTTATAAATGGCAGATTTTATAAAATATATTGTATTTGTTCCCACATTAAATTAAACTAATTCAACACATTGAATAAACTTAGAAACACAACTTTTTGCCCTGTAGTTATCAGGTTAATTTTTAAAGCTGTGACCAAGGCCAATACAACTAAACCTATCATTAAAAATCTATCTAAGAATTTATTAAGAGTTTGACATCAATTGAAGATAGCACTCAATTTTATTTATATAATAAATAACTCATTTCCAGTAGGTACAATGGCCATAAATCTTAAGCTAATTGAACGGGACAATTTACTTCAGAAACCAATATAAATGGTTATTTAATTGAATGACATGATTAGAATCTAGCCTGCACAATTGCACATGTATTGTGTGCATGCTGCAATATTGCGATGCCCTAGTTATAAAACATGAGCATCTTCATGATGCAGTCAATAGGGAGGTAATCTAGTCATTGTTATTCATTAGAAATTTCTTTTACAATACAGAAAATAAATAATACGTAATTATGAATAAACGTTAAATACCATTGCGTAATATAAATCTTCGTTTCAATTAACGAAATATTTATTTACATACTAGCATCACAGTATTAGGTCATCATAGCTTATATCGATGAGGTGCACGCGCGACCTTAAGGCCGCGGATTCGAAGTCAGCGATGATCGGGGCGACGGCGGCGGCGGAGCGACAGCAGCGCGATCCAATACACAGATTGAAATAGAAGTGGCCTCACACGTAGCGGCGCCAGGAGCGATGCTCGAGCGTAGCGCTCAAGCAGCGCCAGCGCGTCTGTGTTAACGTAGTTTCATACATCTCAGTTTTGCATTTTATTTATTGTTTTTATCGACCGACGCAAAATCCCGCCGAAGACGTCGAGTAGCAAATTATTTCAATAGGTTTTGACACTAATTTGTCATAATTTAACTCTATGCGCCGCGCGATCTGCCCGCTGGCTTCGAAACCGGGTCGGGCGTCCGCCGCCGCCGCGCCGCCCCACTGTCGCTACGCCGTCGTTGTCACCCAGCTCGTCGCTGACTTCGAGACCGTGGCCTAACTCTCGTTACTTTAAATTGGATTCGCAAAAGTGAAGATACGAGTAGTATCCTATCCGCTGACCTTTACTATAAGAATGCTAGAAAGTTCTTTAAATTCGCATCTTAAGAAAGTAGCGAATTTAGATAACTTTACGTAACATAAACATAATTAAGGCCTCCTTAGTCCTACATCTCTGGGATAAAGTCCCAGGCAGAGGCTTCTGATGGCTCCCTTCTCTGCAACGCGATGCACCCGGCACCCTCAGAATTTTCGTCTCTCCAATAATTCTGAACAATGTATTTGATGTTATATGTATAGTTAAATTATGTTTTTATAGAAATATCTACATTGGCGATCGTTTTACCGACTTTTTTGTATAGAATACGAAAGTGAGAGCGTTTTGGTCTTGCTTCGCTATTCTTTTGTTCTTTTTTACTATAGATCTACTACACTGCCGCGAGTTTCTCCAGAAACTAGGTGTCTATCCAATGGTCGATTTGAGCCGAGCAATCTCCATTAGTTCATTTATACACTCGAAACGTAACCGATTTCACGTGAGCATAATCTACTTGTAATGTTGGTTATCTTGCATACTTGTTTCATTTTACTTTTTAGATAATTATTATTCAAATCGATTTAACCAGAACGTAATTTTCGTTGTTAAATTTTATTTCAATATGATATTAAACAATATTTAATTTTAGGTGTCGCTATTTCAGAATGAACGTAAATAATGTGTCTTTATGTTATATTATGTGCTCTATAATAATCGAATAACAATAGGCATTTATTCATTATGTTAGCTAATATTTAAATATAGCTTCATCGTAAAAGCCATGCTTACCTAACGATCGACATGATCAGATAAGAATACAGATTTTTTGTACAATACCGACCCATATTTCTGATCCAGTTTTTGAAAGCGAACGCTCCTAACTGTTTATTGTTTTTATGTCAGTAAGTAGTAGGTACAGGCACAGAAAAAAAATACTTGTTATAGTATAGACGCGTGTTAGGTACGACCTTCATGATACCGTACTATTGAATTTAAATAACAGGTCCCGTTAC
The DNA here is from genome assembly GCA_955850985.1 of Elophila nymphaeata. NCBI lineage: Eukaryota > Metazoa > Arthropoda > Insecta > Lepidoptera > Crambidae > Elophila > Elophila nymphaeata. The sequence continues at coordinate 11,547,237 of OY039070.1, forward strand.
TTTTGTTTAGCGTTTGAGAGGAAGTTTTAGTTACGTAAGACCAAAGTATTAATTTTAATTATATACGTACGTTTGGGATGACGTAAATGAAATTCTTTCGAAAGTATGTTGGAATCATTAAACGCAATGATTGTTACTCGTTGTGTATTAATAGAAAACACAATCTGTAAGTCGCTACTTTCGTGAAAAATATCCATTCCTTAATGTTCAGAAACTACAATAACTGCCCTGCTGCGTTAAGACGCCTGTAAAACCAATGTCCACTGCACGCTTTGACCCTACCCACTTCAGCTATGCAAAGTGCAAACCAACATAAATACAACTCTAGAAAAGGATGAGTGTAATATTTGACTGCATTTTTCTGCTTCTCCATGGAGGTCTGAATCGGTCGGAGAAATCCGCTGTCCATTACGTCCGAAAGGGATATAATCTAGAGCTACTGCTACTGTTATAAACTTCGGAGAATGTTAAATTAGAAACCCAAATCATTCGACCAGATCTGCGACAGATCAACTCATTATTTACGGTTTTCTTCTTTTTGTTATAGATATACTTTACAATCAATAATCAGTCAAACACGAGACAAAATCGGAGAAATATACTATCCATCAAAGTAATTTTAGTTTTGTAGGTAACATAACTAAATAAAGCTATTCTATGGTACTTAAGTTACATATTCCTATAAGTTTTTGTTATCATTAAAATAAAAAAGCAAATTCAGACCAACGATCTCGAAAATTTAAGCAAACTTAATTTGTCATCTGAACCTTAAAGCTATGGGCTAAATCCACAACCATCAGTCACAGTCATGACTCCAAAATAGTGTATTCGTGTTTTAGTGGAGCCTCCAAATTGGTCTTTCATTGTTAGCGTCCACTTTCTCCTCAAGCTTGCGTGCGCCGTCACGGCGTCGGAAACGCTGCTGAGAGGTCATCCGACGCGCTATTTATCAGAACTTCAAATAAGTATGGCGTTCACGTCAAAAATTAGAAACTGCTTTTAATTTTTACTTGTAACTCAAAGTAGTAACTAACTTTTCCGACGTAGGACACATAAGGTCATCAAATGACTACCTACTTAAAAAAAACTATAGTATAGAAGTAATCATCAGTCTCAAGTAATTTTAAATTAAAGTAGAGACTTTTGATGGACTAGACGGCTTGATGCCGTGAAATAAAAAGAAAATACCGTAGCAAAGAATAATCCTCATCTCCTGAGGGAGTGGCTGCTTGCGATAGCCTTACAACCTCATTGTTAATATGCAATAGGGTGTATTTAGTCGGTAGGAGTCGGACATAAGGGCCGCTCTTAGGTTATCCATGTAAGATTCAACCCCTCGGGTTCCGGAAGGTTCTTTTAACTCTTTTCGCTGCTCTGTCTTTGGGGAAGGAAAGGGAAAGCAGCAAAATAAACAGAATAATTCTCAGCAGACTATACGTACACGTCCGTATACGTATTGTCACAGCTCATAAGCGCAACTCACTGATAGAAACACACTTTATATTATAGTAACGTTTGATTGCGATCGTCTTGTTTATTTATTGAAACCTCAGAAATGCGTTTTACTCCATGAATTTTGCAGCCGTCTACCTCAGCGAAACGACATCGATTATTATCTCAGGCAAATCATTGGTTCTGCTTCAAATTACCTTGATTGTCTACTGTATTAAGTAATTTATGTCTCAATTAATGACAGACGGACGTAGGCAAGCCACGACCTACCAAACTCATTACTAACCTTCCTTTCAGATCTTAGAACTGTTTTGTAAAATGCTATTTGTATACAATTATTTGATGCAGATTAACGCTTTCATGTGGCAAATAAGTTCATGTAGATAATAATATCAATAATGATGGATCATCATGTTAATGAATTTAATTTAGATACTGATTTGATTTACATCAAAGGCCTGTTAATGCTCTATGATATCTTTCTTTACGATGATCGCTTTCTAACACGAGAACTGACAGTAAATACATTATGATTGACAAGTTATGTTGGAATCTTCGGAACACAAAGTAAACTCTTGTAGGTATATTTACATTAATTACATTTTTTTTTGTTAAAATTTTACTACATTTATGGCCGAGTGGGGCATACATTGATTCACGAAAAAAGCACATCAAGCTGGATGGATTGTCCCGGCTGCATTCGAAAGAAAGCAGTTTTCCCAAGGAGGGTTGATGCCAGAGGCCGCCGACCATAAAAATCTAATGCCAAAACCTATAACATTAGTAATATCAAGACGTATGTGAACGGAGATGTGGGACGAGGAAGACCTAGGCGGATCTTTATCGATCAAATCGAAGACGTCTTGAAAAAGGGCCAGGTCAAAAGTACTGGAATCCGCTGAGCATGTATGAGGAATTTAACGTGATGAAAGTAGAAAAAGCGAAAGAAATATGTAAGGATAGTAGGAAGTGGAAATGAGTGATCTCTGCCTACCCCTGTGGGAAAAGTGCGTGACTTTATTTATATTTATATATGTAAGACGTATGTGCGTGTGGTATGTGTACTGCGCTGACTCCAAATAAATTTTTGAGCAAGGTAGGAGAAAGATTCACCAAACAAAAGCTAACGCCTAGAATGTAACACAACACGTTCGATGTGGGCATTCTCATTATAGTCAAATCAGTGCAGCGAGCATTTCTTTTATCGTGCATTGCTATTGGCCTCAAATGGATTTTACAGCGTCATCACAGATTTCTTTATCAAGACGAAGGTTGATTCTCTAGCCAAAAGGCTCTCGCCTGGAGGACCAACTTCTAGCCTTTGTAGTCGACGTAGATATCGCGCGGGCGAGCCATTGTCAATGTCGTTCTAGTCAGTACAGGCTTAGAAGGTTTTATGCCGAAAGGGAGCCCACAACCTGAGAATTCCTTTAAGAACTTTGAACACAGTTTTTCTGTGCCGTATCATGAAGAAGTCGGGGAGGAGCTCTTCTCCCTGACTTATACCGCAATAACTCGATTTGTATGAGCCAGTCTGCTGTTGTGTTATTTTCGGCTCACCACGAATGCTGTGTAAGGGCACAGCACAAAATACTTTTAGGTATAAATCTGAAAAAGGAATAATTAAGTAAAATCATCCAACAAAGAATCGTCATCTTACATTCGATAGCGAATGGGAAGCGTGGCCACGCATTATAGGTCAGTCAGTTATTACCATAATGTTGTTCGCTGAATGTTTCGTAACACGAAGTTCGATTTTGGTAAATCTCCAGAATGTATAAAGCTTACCTACGTATTCTCTTTGATGTATCTATGTTCTCTTCGTTGTATAGGTACATGGTGTGAAGTAGGAATGCCTTTAGACATCGTTTGCATGTTTCCTCCTATAATTGCTGTACCCACATACTTTTAAACCTGCATATCTTTACTTATGTTTACATAAGCAAGGGACCTTGTTTGAGATGAGTTTTGGTAGTTTCAAAGTGTAGAACTTTTTGGATTTATACCATAAGTAGCAACCAACAGGAGCAGCTAGAAACTTTGCAAAATTATAAATGACTGTACGAATTTTTCCATGGATATTTTTGGGATTTAATTACCAGAATTCGATTGTTTATATAAGTTGAATTTTTTAAAATACAGATTCTATCATCATTAACGCTCCGTTACTTTTTACCGTTTATACATAACTCGTAATTATTATACAAACCATATCAAATCACCATTTGAAACATAGATATACATGGTGTATGTTTTATTTGATGTAATTTCTGAATCGATACGCATCTACGAATTGATAATGCATTCAATTCAATATAACAGAGCTATTCCTGTTGTCGTCGGCCTTGGCTACGACGTTCTAATTCATGACCTAAGGCTTTTCATTTAATCTAGCAAACAAATGTCAAACCGACCATGACAATACCTTCCCAAATCGAAATAAATTATATCAATCGATCCCGAGAGTGTAAAGAATCATTTTTTATTTATATAGTATGTTATATTAAGTGTTAAACATGGAACAAGCAACATTGAGTTCTGCTTCAATAGAATATACATTGATTAATAAAATTCTAAATAGCAATTCAATATCTGGCATTCCTTAAGAAACCCTCTGAATTAGTTAATTAGTAGATTAATTTGTTCCCTTTTTCACATAATCATCATACTGATGAGACTATTCTATGACCGAAATGTAAACTACGGATTTAGTCTCAACAGGTTAACCTTATTGAGAAAGAAATATTGAAGTTGTTTTATACGAAAAATGTACTGATAGCAAAAAAGCGGTCTATGATAAGATAATAAAAAGTAAAATAGTATCCTCAGCGGAAGTCTATCAGAAACTTTGTACCTATATTAATAAAAAATGACAATATTACCACTCACAACAGTTATCTAAACCGAACTAAGTATCATAGCTACTGAATGGATATTCGACGTCATATTATTAAAACACCATGACTCGTTAAAAAACATTTGGCCTAATCAGAATTCGAACCTATCAGAACATTGTCAGCAATTCTGCCTTCAGATACACCAAGAGGTCTCTCTTGCTGTATCTGTAGGCAGCATTAACTGTAACTAACAACTCTACCATAACGGGCATCAAAAAATACTGTCAGTATAACGTTTACTTTTGGCAATTTCCAAATACAGAGAAAAACGAATATAAGTTGTGAGTTAAACAATAAATTAGTAGAATTTCGAATAGGTGCTATGCGTTCTATTTTATTATGGTGTCAATCCCACATGTTTATGATATGCGGTGATGCCGTAAGTCCGTGTTTAGAGAGTCCTTGCGTTACTAGAAATCGTTTAAGCGGGCTGAAAGTTTTTATGATGAATGACATCTCACGATAACTGTCCAACTTTCAAAGTTTGATGAAAACATAGACAGGGATACATAAATAGCAGACGTATTGCCTCAACAACGCGCAAGACACGCTACACTTTTACTGAGTAGGTATGGATTTGGTGATTGAATTTGTAAATGGAGTCAAATTTTAAATAGTGGTCTACTAATCGAGGTAATACAATGTTTTTTTTAATGTAAGTGGTTGGCAGGCAAGCATACGGCCTGCCTGGTTGTAAGCACTAAGCACCGTAGAAGTCAGTGTAGCAGTCTACGGTGCTTAGTGCTTACCAACAGAAACACAATACCACAAAAACGTAGTGTTATTTGACTTTGGTCTTCTGTACGAACTGGGGTAGTACACCTACCTCCAGTTCGGGCTACTCCAAATTTAGGATAACCCTTTTTTATCCCGTGAGTGTTGTAAAAGCCGATTGTGGGAGATTCTGATCCCCGTGCAGACCACCGCATCAAGGGATTGCACGCGCGGTAGGGATTAAACCACGATGGTCAGCTGCTTGCCTGACACCAATAGTTGGTGTCATAGGTTTTGGCACCTATAGGTGACAAAAAAGACGTCAAATTTAAATGAAGTCGTCCTTATTATATCGCGACCCGAGGAAAGAAGGAAAGCGGAAATTAAAGCAGAAAATATTACTCTTTATGTGCTGTGGAGAGTTACTACCGCAAGGAGCTCTCCGTTTGTTACAATAATTTTTTGGTGGGATATGGTAGGTAGTTGGTCAGTAAACAGCCATCAATCAATACCAGTATATGAAGTGATAGAAGAGGACCTTAAGAAGTTATTTTGTGTAATGTAGGCGCGCTAGCTTTATGTGAGTGTAGATAATATTATCTAAAGACTGACTAGGTAGATCCACTATATACACTCGACATGTCGGTGTGTCTTCTCGCGGCAAATTCTGTATAAGTATACTATACTATACATATTATACCCAATTCATATGATCCTGCACACTTCATATTATGATCCTGCAAACTTGATAATGCCATGCACATTTACGAACCAATGCCATTGTAATTTATTTATTTCTACGTCCACAATCGAGCTGGTATTTGCTGATTATATTAAGTATAATTTATTTGATACTGATTCCTTTGTTGTTCAGTTGCTAAATCATTACACAGACACAATTGCTCAATATTAGTGTGAACATCTTATGTGTTGCAAAATTAAAGAAACAATAACGTCGCGTGCACTTTTTTTGCTAACAATAAAAAAAAGTCGGGAGTGGTTTCCCTTTGACTTTCTCGCATACCGGAAACGACTCAAAAGTTGTTAGAAACCTTATATTTTGATGTCATACATGCATGTTAAATTTTCGGTCACCCTTCCGAGTACCGACCTTGCACTTGGTTGCTTAACTTTCGTGATCGACGACTCAAAAGTTGATATAAACCTTATATTTTGATATCATACATGCATGTTTAATTTGGTTGCAATAAGTTAAAGCATACTCGAGTTATTTAGCTAACGCCCAGACACACACAGACATAATTCCAAAAACGGTATTTTTGGTCTCAGGTAGGTCCAAAACGTGTATATCCGTCAAAATCTCGAGGTCGAATTTTGTCTCGAGTTGAATGACTTTTTTATTAAAACTTTATTTACTTTTTTAATTCAATAAAAATTGTTTAACTTTAATAGAATGTTCACTCGCTCGTGAGCTTGTTTTCAATTTTTGCCTTCCTTAAATATTGAATAGTTGCTTATTTGGATTGAAAAGATAATATTAGCATTTAAAATTTTAACTTGATAAAAATACGATCTCATATTCAACTTGTGGTCTTTGTATTATTTAAAATTATACCTAAATCCACAGAACACAGAAAGAGGTTTCTGTGTTCTGTGCCTAAATCCAATAACGTGAAAACAGCATCTTATCCTAAATCCTAATAACTTCTTAAAGTATTGATGCAGTTACCTATATTCTATGGCAGTTATTATTTATAGAAATTGGCTTTATAATCTCAAGGTCTCAAACCAACATGAAACTCTACCTATCATTATATTATATTTATTATAGAATATATGATAGGTTGGTAGTAAGTTCTCTTTCTATAGGTTTCTTTGTTCCTCGACCGCCTGGAACGTCGGAGAACCATCTTGGTCTTCAATTTTAACCGTTATGACTTAATCACAGTATTATGTCGATTTAATTTAGAATATCAATATTTATATAATTCGCTATTTTAAAAGCAATAAAACTAAATTATAAGTAAGCATTTTAATTTAAATTTATATTTTCATGGCTAATATTAGCGTATTCGAAAGCTTCATCTAAATACACTCAACTGTTGGAATGCAGGTAGGTATATAAAACTGGTCCAAATTAATTTCAAATATTCACTGTCTTGTACGCCCACTGTCTCTCATCAAGTTAAATGCAAGTGCGCCGTCAACCTAACTAATGTAAACACATCAACCTACAATTTATAACAAATAGTCATCACATTTGTAAATTAATTGAAATCTCTCATAATAGAAGTACCTAATTGCTATAGCTTGTTGCACTGCAATTTGGATAACAAATGCAAACATTAATTTTATTGACTGTCAAGTTTTGAATATTTTGAATAGCGTAAATGTCTAGGTCGTTTAGTCGTAAATCGTGTCGTTTAGTCTCATTTATTCAAGTTTGTGTTCTTAATATTTTACTATTGACCACTGCTTTTAAAACTACATATTCGAAAATGGAAACTTGTAGTGTTATAGTGTTTAATGGTAACGAAATCCGATTTAATTTAACCATTCACATCTAATTCATCTACCATTCATAAACTAGCCCGCATCATTTGGCGATGCAGAAGTGACCGACAACCTCTACAATTACGTCGAGATGGTGCGTCCTGCGCTGAAGTCTAGGCCAGTATCTGAGTAGCTTTTGTCATAATCCTACCCACTTTCCGTCTCATTGACCCACGTGCTGAACTGCATTGTAACAGACTTACAGTGGCTGGCTTCAATTCCAAAGGAAGCAAAGAAATTTAGCACATCTGTTGTCCTTCATACAATCTGGGTCCTTTATTTTTATTTTATTTTATTGAAGTATAAAGAAACTAAAATTTAAAAGAATTTAAAATAGTTTGTAGAAGTACATTTAGATCAAGGATATTAATAGCTACCGTAGGGCGTATGTAATTGTATATCCTCCCGCACTGCAACCCTTACATTTGGATTCCACCATCTTTATTATTTTATCACTCCAGAGAGTTTATATTTCGCCACATCATAAACTCACGGCTCCTTTAATAGACTTTTTTTTAACCAATTCGATGAAGGTCATAAACTAAAGATTATATTATTATTCACAGTAAATTAGTGTAGGTAGACGCCAGATGTATCTTAATCTACGTAAAACTATACATGTAGCGCTATCTATTAAACAGCGCCATGCAAACATTTAGTGGTCTATCCGGTTTTGTGCACAAATATGTGGGAGAATATTTATATTTAAATAACTACTACATACTTACTTGTTTTTTCTTTGCTAGGCTCCTGTGTTTGTTACTTATTTAACTATTTGCCTTAAAATTCTACAACTTGACATTTCCTAGGAACTAAAGATATTGTATGAAAAACAAATATAGAAATGTAATAAATGACTTAGGAATAAAACCGTTTGGTTGTTACACTTCTGACGTGAAATTTTTTCTTTCGAGAGCAGCTGGAATCGCCAGCTTCATGTTCATAGATTTGTGGTCAGTCACACATCGTGCAAACAAACTTACTTTAAATTAAAGTTAAGACCTTAAAAATATGCATGAACGACCGCAAAGCTATTGATCTGGCAATCCATCAATAATTAATGTTGGTTTCAATGCATTAAACTTTAGTACCTAACGAAACTTAGTAATAGTGGATTATACTATTGCGTCTGAACTAGAATTAAGAATAAATATCCCTAATAAATTTGGCCTAGTCTTTCTACCTGGGAACCATTATTGAGTAAAAGTTTCAAGACATGTCGGCGATCAAACGTAAACTATAATATATAGTGCATTGACCCATAAACATAAAAGGACATGGTAATGTTATTGTAATTAATTAACTATAGGCAGTTACTTAATAGTTCTGTAGCGTAGCGCGTCGTAATACATTGAGTGCTCGTTTCGACTTCAAAAATAAAGGAACATATGTACGGTGGTAAGACTGGTGAGGTCAAAATGAGAATAATTTTATAAACATCATTTCCACCGTGATTATGCGGTTGGTCCCTGTAGATACTGTAACAGTTTTTAACATTCAATCACCATTCATCCAACATAATGGTGTTCGGTCAGCATCAGAAACAATTACCTATATTAACACCTTAGTCATAGCAACGCTAGCGCTTGTGCAGTTTTAGTTGCCAAATTGCCACCATAATGTATGAATAATTCTTATGATAGTTTAGAGAAGAACATTTTGCAAAACCAGTCTATTGTCCAACACAAAATGCACAATAATAATAAAGTCACAGAAGCACAGAAGAATTTACAAGCACAATACAGCTCACAAGGTGTAGGAGAAAGAAACCGAAACAATAAATACAAACAGTTCTGAAAGCGAGAAGCGCACACAATCAAGCAGAGGGTAGCGAGATGTCAAGATGACCGTAATGTAACAGGTGTTCCACGTATATGGAGGGAATAAAATGGGTGGTGGACATTATGGCTATGCAATTCAAGTAAGGCAGGCAGGCGCAATAACGGACATCCATACTGACTGTCGGCCACTTGTTATATAATGTAATTTAGGTAATGTCTGTGCTCCTCTGCCTCTGATGATCACGAGTTAATATATAATTGTCAATATTTAGTTATAATTATAAAATTTAACATTAGGGATCTTTGAAAATTGTGTTGAAATATCACCCTTTAAAACTAACTGCTAAATAACGGTGCCCCAAGGTGCCCGCAACTTTGTTCATAATTATAAATTTAAAAACAGATAAGCATTCTCATTTGTATATTAAGCAGGCCATCCACGCTCATTTTTAACTGACAGGTTTAACTGTTCATGTGAACTGTTCAGGTAAACATGAGCGTGTGTGTTACACAACTGCGCAGGTTTCCATACCATACACGCTCATGTTTACCTGATCGACTGGTAGGTTACGTGTACTGTACTGTTTCCCACCCAATGTATTGAGTAGGTCAAACACTAAAATCATTAGGTATACCCATACCTAATGGTTTTAGTGTTTGACCTACTCAATACATTGGGTGGGAAACTGTAACAGTACAGTATACGTAACCAATACAAAGAAACAATATCTGTGGGTACAGATATTGTTTTCTGTGGATATACCTCAACCTGAGACAAAAGAAGAGAAGACAAGACAAAGCAGACAGAGATGTCGTGTCATCTATTTCTATTGTATAGTATTTTTTTAGCCTTTCCCTTTCTTTTGGCGCTACCGAATAAATAAGTCAATTCACTTTAGTCCAATCAACAAAAGGGCATTTTGTTTTATTGAGACTTCCGAAAAATTCCTCCGTCGCTGAAATTCGGCAAATGATGAATTTTAGGTAGTACTTACAGATTGTAGATGACAAAAATAATCCAATATTTTTTTTACGAGAAGCTAGGTATTTTTACTTGAACATGGAAATCGCTCATAACTCATACCATATAGTTAATAAGACTAAAAATCGCGCGCGCTGACCCAACAACGCTCTGCTTTTGGACACAGATAATTATGTTTTTGTTTTTATTAAATATATACTTATTATTTTTTTATTTATTATTAAAAAACAAACAAAGTTGACAAATTTAAGGTAGACATTTATGTGCGATTTCTATGTTTAGGTGAAACTAGCTAACCTCTAGTAAAATAATGTTGCATTATTGTAAATTTATAATCCGTATTACCTAAGTTCATCATATGCAAAATTTCAGCGACAGAGGAATTTTTCGGGTTACATAAGCCCCGTTGACTTAACTGTTGTTTCACCGAGCACACATTTCGGCAATAGGATAGGACCCGTTTAAGAACTTGAATCGGGATTTGTGGAAGAAAAGTTCCAAAATTGGTGGGGGAAAAGTCAAATGGAATAACCCAGTATGGCGAGGACTTATACGGATAGAAATCTTTGGAGTAGAATACTCACGTAGGGTGCTCTTTAACGTTAACTTAGACATTCCGAAGAGATAATATCCTGGTCTTTCACTCATTCTGCCGGTGATTCGATATTCCTGTAACTTTAGCTCTTTGAAATCATTACTGGAAAGTGTTCCGGTCTGATGCGCGGGCTCCACCTGCGCGCCGCTGGGGCGCAGGTGTGGAAAACACGTAAATCATTTCACCTCATTATGCCTGCATTGAGCGTAATATTAGCATCTACCTAGAAAAATAAATTGAACCTAATAACACATTTTTCTAACATTTTATTCAGCTTTTAACCTATTCGATAGTAAATTATCTTGACTTGGGCCTCGGATAACAAACGGCAAAATTAATAAAAATCTATAGTAGGCATTCTGCTTCATCTACTTGGGTGGTGACTTAAAGTTAGAATAATATGAGTATAGGGTAACAGTGGTATTGATTGAGTGTGGTCTTTGAAATCTTAAGGCCGCGGACTCAAATTCAGCGACGAGCGGGGCGACGACGACACGACGGTGTCGGGCTGCGCGCGGCGGAGCGACAGCCAGCGGGCAGATCGCGCAGCGCTAGAGCGGCGGCAGCCGGCGTAGTGTTGTGCTATGACAAATTAGTGCCTTTGTCCTATTAAAAATAATTGATATTGCTCCTCGACGTCTTCGGCGGGAATTATGAAACTTCGGTCGATAAAAAGCAATAAATAAAATACACAACAAAACGTTAAGACTGACGCGCGGGCATCGCTTGACTGGAGCGCATCGCTCGTGCGTCCCTCCGCGCTGCTGCCTTCGAGGGCACCTTCTATTTGATTCTGTGCATTGGATCGCGCCGCTGTCGCCCCGCTCGTCGCTGACTTCGAGTCTGCGGCCCTAAAGACTGGTAGATGGTATCTTAGATACTGCGGCTTTAAGATTTTTGAACGCGCTCTTGCCTCGCTATTGTCGAACATCTAACTGTGTCTGGTATCTATCATTTCTATCGATGCTGTTGGGAATAAACGCACGCACACACGGTTACTCTTGTACTTCAGATTAATAAACAGGTGACAAAATAGACATATGTATTTAAAAAACAAATCTTCTTTTTCTCCTGCCATGCTCCCAATTTGTTTGGAGTCGGTACAGTGTGTCTTGATATCGACAATACTGCTACAGGTTTTGGCACTCGATTTTTACGGCCAACCGCCTACCTGATGACACCAACCCTTATTGGGTTCGAACGACTGCTATCTAAGGAAGCGTTGGTGGCGTAGTGTTTAAGAGCGTTGTCTTCCACCCGGGAGGCACCGGTTCGAACCCCGCCGCACGTACCAATGTGTTTTCAAACTTTGAATTCATATGTACGTTTAATCGACGCTTTTACGGTGAAGGAAAACATCGTGAGGAAACCTGCACACACCTATGAAGAAAGTCTTAGGTTGTGTGTGAAGTCGACCAACCCGCACTTGGCCAGCGTGGTTGACTAAGGCCTAATCGCCCCTAATGTGGGGTAGGCTCGAGCCCCTCGGTGGGAACATTATATGAGCTGTTGATGACTGCTATCTTTCGATGGAACCACCAGCTTAACATGCTTTCTAAAGCACAGAGGAAAATCAAGTTGAAAATATTTCGGCCCCCCAATACAATTCGAGTACCTACCTACAGTAACGACGCACTTGAAAGCTTAGCATTTGTGTTACAAAGAACGCAGGACTGCGGGGAGCCGCCGTCTCCGTTATATTTATCAAACAAATAAATATAAAAATACAAATATAGAAGTACAAAAATTACCCAATCTGCAACGGCTACAAAAATCGCAGTGTGTAAGTACCTAAAGACTAAATGTCAGACATACCTAGTTTTGTTTATAATCAACAACGTTGAAAAATAAATATGACTTTATTCGTTAGTATTTCCAAAACTGCTGTTTTCGAGATCCATTTTTATTTTCAATCAGAAATTTAATTCCGGAAACATTAGTAAATACGCTTTTTGTACGTGACTGGGAGCAGGATATCGCTGGCGGTCGCACCTCATTGCCCGGCAGTCAAAACACAATCCGATCACGCGGCGATATAGCATTACAAATCAAAATCTCTGAATCAACAAAAAAGAACCCAGACTCATTCATGCTTCATCACTCGTTTTCAATTTAAAGTAATCTAGTTAAAAAGGAGAATTCAATCACATAAGCTAATTTATACGCAAGTACAACGCAGTTTCTATTAGGGTTGTTGAGGAAGTGATTATGAGGAAGAGGAGGAGGAGGAGGAAGTGTCAAGCACAAATTTAGAGGATGCGGATGAGGATGAGGATATTTTTTGAGGAGGAGGATGCGGATGAGGAAGCTGATGAGGAAGAGGATTATATGAAATATATAATATAATTATATGGTCCACTGTAAAATATTCTTTTAATTATTAACAAAATTTATATCCTCACAGGTCGTTTCATCACAAACCTTGTGGTTTTAATGTGCGAATGTATACTAAATTCAAATTAAGATTTTGAATGGAAAAAAAAAAATTGTGTGTACAGGACAACGTCTGTCGGGTCCGCTAGTATTTATATTTCCTCTTAAATTTTGAAGAAGCGATAGCGGAGGAGGATTTTTTTATTTTTATTTATTAGGATGCGGTAACGGTTGAGGAACTCAAAATATTGCGGAACTTCCGCATTATGAGGAAGCGGAAGAGGAATCCTCACCAACCCTACTATCAGTATTTGTTGGGTTAAATAATTCGTGTTATACCTATGTCTACTTATGTTTAAGATATCTATTAAATAAAAATAATTTGTTCTTGATTCACAACACATATCTATTTATATTACCTTTTTTTATCGGAGAGGTGAAATGCATTTACGCATAATTCCTGCAATACGATGCAACTGCAGGGGTATATGGGTTCCCCCTATCCGGTGCACCGTTCATTCGTGTCCGCTGTCCGGCTGGACAACAGACCGCCAGTCTTGCAGGCCGCCCACCACCGATCACAAAGCTCCACCGATCCTGAAAAGGGCCTTTTCCCACGTCCCCCTTAGTGGTGCCAAGGGTAGCTTGGATAAAACTCAGCGCAGTTTAAGCCCGATGTCTGTGCCATCAGTCCCCCTACCTAAGGTCGTAGCCATCCGTCTTACTGGTCCCGCACGAGGGAGCAGGCTCGATTGGGTCCGGCTGTGTCGTGTAGGCACCAGGCGCAGGCTTCGACAGGGTGGCGCTGCCTCCCATGACACCACCGCGGAAAACCAAACTAGAGGTCGCATCCATCCACCACCTCTGAGAGCAGAGGCGTGTCAGGAGCGCCCGATCTCCCAATTCCGCTGTAGGCAGCTCACCAGCCTATCGGCCGGCCGATCCACAGGTCTGCTGGCCCTGAAAAGGGCCCTTCCGTTCCGAAGTCAGCCGTCTGTGAATTCACCAGAAGTTGCCCAGGATGCAACGCGGGGAGGCCTCGGAACATAGTACCCCATCTATTTATATTACCTACTGAAGTGAAATAAAGTAACAATTATTAACAACTTTTTTTATAATTTTCATACGAAAAAATGAAGTAAAAGAAAGCAAAGCTAAACGCTTACATATAATTTAAGTTGTGTTGCATAAAGCGGGGAAGTAACTGATTATGTATTATAGCTACTCTGTATTAGTACAACACTTTATACTTATATGTAACAGTTAATAATACAGGCATCAACCAAGAAGAGAAAGAGCACGAACCACGCGTACGTGCCTTCCGCTGTATACCTGGTTGAGTCAAAGATTATTTGAATTGTAATCCTGACCGTCTAATATGATAGGAACTGTTATCTATATTTACATACTGTGTCACAAGACCATATTTGGCAACAAAATTCACTAAAATTTACATATTTAGTGTTTATAAAATTTACATATCCTAAGATCACAAAATGCTTCCATACGCTAGAGCTGATAAAGAAACATGAGTTGTAAACCTTTAAAAGTCAAAATCTTAATCGTGCACGTTAATCAAAGTCTCCGTGTCAGCCTACATCACCTCTAAGAAAATATTTCAATGGCTCTTCAAAAGAACCCTCCGGGTTTTCGCAATGATTGCCTGACTCAGCGTGTCCCAGATCGTCACCTTTTTGCTCGCTAGAATATTCGGTGTCAAGACAAATGTGATACTCTCGAGTAAATCTTTTAGGTTTTGTATATGACATTATTTTAGCTTTTTGAATTCGTAATTCCTTTGTCAGTATGTTCAATTTAGTAGTAGAAATTAAATACTTTCTTTGATGTCCGACAGTCTACAATTAAGTACCGCTTTGTTTACTACTCTACAATACTATTATTATACATATTACCTAATTACCTAGTCTTAGAACGCATAGGACGCGCCTCGGTGAAAGGAAGCTTGAACTTTACTGTTCAGCACCATTGCATAAGCTCAGTGACCGCTTCACTACTCCAAGCCATTATTGTTCGTTCTACAAGTCCAAGCGCACTTTCTGATTGTAAATTAGCTTTGTTTGAACGCTTATTGAAGTACAGTGAAAGGAACAAGAGTGCTATGTTGGACAATGGACTCTCCCTTGCAAAGCTTGCAACTAAAACACCACAAATCGCTCTAAAATAATACAAAACAGGATGCGGTGACGTGATTCACTTGATCTTTAAAATGGCTCGACCTCGCCAAGTTGCTTTCTTTGACCTGTTAGAAATCGTGGCTTGTTTGACTGTCGCCTTCAGTTTTGTCACGACGCTAAGGAATACTCTTTTATGTCTTGAACCAATTTAAACGACAGATTCGTTAACTAGATTAAGCGTTTGAGAAATAAAGCGCGCTACAATTTACATGATCTATTTAATCTTGGACAATATTTATCTACCTAAAGCACATACACTGAGACAGGTACTCGTACACAGCGCACACCTTGTTTCGTAATTCACTTTAACATTTTTGTTTACTATCTCGAGTATCTGTGACTGCCATTGTCTTTCTTAAGACACAATAAAAGATAACCATTCCACCAAAAATATAAGAATTCTCATTTAGCAATACAAAAACAATTGGGGTGTTGTAAGAATCCTGAAAATTTGAAAAACTCTTTACAGATGTAAATTTTTGATAGTTTGGTACATGAGTTCGATTTGTAATAATTCATACTTATTAATGTTTAACAATAAAATAAATTTAAAGAAAGCAATAATTATTATGGTTTGTAATTCGAAAATTTCCACTTGATTTTTTGGAGTTGGATTGGAGTTTCTCCCGAGTTCTTGTTCCAAAAACACGTGTTGAGACACTCTATTTTAAACTCAATCTAACGTACAATTGTCGGTATCGTAATCGTGTCGCGATCGCCATCAATTTAAAAGTAGAAGAAGAAGATTTCGATTTTTTATATTACTATCAAAAATATCCTATCTACTTATAAACAGAGTTATAGTATCTAGAGTTTAACGATACCAGTACCTAGATATCTAAGTCCTATCTGATGCACCATTCTTTGTAAACCATTACACATATGTCGTTCAAGAATTAGCAGCATGCAATTTTAATCACCGGTTCGTGATAAGATAACCTATATGACATTTTAGGACTCTTTGGTCGTAAGCTTGTGCTTACAGCGATATTTATAAATGTAGTACTTCCTTTGTTAAACCTAAAGCCTTTGCAGTAAATCCTATATACCTAAGGTCGTTTTCTTAGCGTAGGTAATTATTCGCCGTAATTCGCATAAACAAAGTCCGATTACCTAACTCCTTAGCTTAGAATGAATGAAACAGCGGTTCCAATAATTGTTGTGTCACTTTGTTTTTGTCGATTTAAATTAGCTTGTAAATTGTCATCTAATTGTGGAGAAGCGCTTATTTTGCAGAAACATGTAAATTTTGCAAATTTAATGAAATAGTGGTTACAAGTGTAAACATGAAATGCTTAACTAAGTACTATTTTAGACATCTCAGAGCTGTATAAACTTAAAAGAGTTGATAAACTTAGCGAAATTGTAAATAATGCAAAAGGTCATGCTTAACTGTATGATGTAGCTGCGACAAAAATCGAAAACACTTCGTCAATGGGTTGATATAGAATAGAATAATAGATAGCCTCTGAATAAGCAATACTAAGGAGTAAAGGGAGACACAAATTTGGCTATACATAATACTGATAATAGACCGACGCCGGCCGGGAGCATGAGGGCGGCCGGGCCGCGCGGGCGTTGTGAGCCGCGCCGCGCCGGCACTCCGGCAGTGCACACTCGGCGACCGAACGATTCGCGCGTTATTTCATATTCAATTCGCGCATCTGCATCAAGCAGGATCTACGAAACTCCTAAAATTCAACGACGTCCCGGAAGCGGTGAAGAGTTTTTAACAACTGTTTCTGAGGCAAATTAAACGATGCCTGTGGAAACGAAAATTAGTTTCTCCGGTAAGTTTGCAGTTTGAAAACATCTTTTGTAGTAAAGCATATCATGTTGACAAAATTTTATAGTTATCAAACTTCAAGAAATTTTTGTTTTGACTCGCTAAGTAAATTGGCACATGACCGTGAATTAATTTATAAAGTAATTCTTTGTTGGCAATAAAATATGACACTTTATTTTTAACCACAACGTCAAAGCTCACCTTAGGAAGAATGCAATATTTATTATCAATGGCATGTCCCGCGACGTCTACTGCGGATCCTAAGGCGCAGGTATTCAGCACAGTGCTAACAAGTTCGTGGAGTGTTAATGAACAGCTAATTATGGAACTGCAACAAAGCTTAGTATGCACAAGTGATTGCGAAAACAGACTTAAATTAGACGTAGGATTGCAGCAATATAATTGTAAATAATTTTCAAAATATATGTAGTTCTAAGCGTATCTAGGTATACACTACAAACATTTTGAATGCTAGATTACTTTAAACCTAATGCTAAAATATTATTTATACAATTAGTACTAGTAGTCAATATCTTAATAACTAAATTAGCTAAGCATCAAAATAACTGGCATAAATTCATTCGTCAGTTCCGTCCTTTAATTGGCTTAAAAAATCTAAAATACTACATGTCGACAAAATAGAATTCTGTTGGCTTCATGGTATATTAAGTGACCCTCAGTATTTCGCTCTATCATGCTCGTAACCTTTAAATAATAAATTAATAGTAAACCACCTGCTTACTATAACAGTTAAGTACCGGCTTTGAATACTAGACAAATATGATACACATTTTCGACAGTCGTTAGGTAAATATTGCGAAATTACAACGTGATGTCTCATTTTAAATAAATCGCATTTTTCTTAGAAATTTAAATCATTGAACAAGTCAATATACAAGTACTCAGAATCCTTACTTAATCGACAGAAATGCTTGAAAAAGGTATTTTGAAATACATTCACATTACGCTCAGTATGTCTAGATCACGATTCGTCACACCACAATGATGTCATAAATAGCTAGGACCTTAAATACGTTCGTGCATAACAGAAAGTTACATTTCTGTTCCTTTAGTTTATCGCAGAAACTTATTTTTGATCGATGACGTTATCTGTTATCATATCATTCACAAACATTCTGTTTATATTAGTAATCCAAGTCGGATTATTTGTTTTGATGTTGTTCGACTATTGGTTACCATAACTTATTCGTCATTTATGATGCCAAAGTATGCGTCGATGGCCAATGTTATGAATTAAGCGTGTTTTTCTTATATTTCTTTAACAAGTGCGACAATATACTTATATTTTTATGCAAGAATAAACTCGTTGATACTCTTCAAATCAAATTACGCTACTTACGACGGAGTCGTGTTTGTATAATTAAAGGCTAATTTAATTTACCACATCCCAAAAGAATGTGCGCCATCATGTTTTCCGATTCCGCAAACTCTGTCACCCCTTTTCTTAATTAGAACAATTTATTTCTAATGGAGTTCCATTCATCTATTCTTTGAGCCGGTTGTTTGGTGTAAAAGAATACCAAGACACCGTTCTAATGATTATCTTATTGACAAGATAAGATAAGAGTCCTCAAAGCAACCGTACAGAATGTCTCGTTTGGTCTGGCTACTAAATAGAAATTAAAAGGCATTTTCCGATATTCAGGCTTTTAATGTTGTCCTCTCCCTCAGTCTTCTTTATCCTTTAATACATATCAGGTAATATATAAAAAGTTTCTTCTTGACATACGAAATAATACATGTAACTTACACATCTGTGCAAAAGAGTTGCTACGAAGTGCAAACCTTCATAATCTGAATTTATATTTAGGAATCTGCTCTTCTTTCTTGTTTGGGCTAAATGATGACTGATGACGGTGAAAAATATATTTATTAACGGAAGACCGCCAAGGCTTTTTGGATTTTTTTACATTGAGCTGTGTGCAAGTGGTTTTAATCCACAATTAAAATTCACCTTCCAAGCTAATTTGCGGTGCCCTACCATATCGTGTTTTATTTTGATAGTACATAGGTATCTATTTGATCATTATTTTGTAGGTCTATTAATTTTCTCTACCAGTTGACTATGACTACTATACCCCTACCTATATTTTGTTTGTTCTCTGCATTAGCTATTACTCTAAAATTATAAGGGTGATATAAAGCAATCTGTGGCACGAGTTGTCTTTGATGTTGCATGTTATCCTCATTAAACTAATCAATGCTCACTTTAAAACCAATAAGGTCTTCCGAAGCTACTCAATCTTTATTACACTCATTAGGCAATCAATCATTATTCACTGTACTTGAATATTTATTACAGCTCAAAGCTATTTTAGAACGTTGTGGTTTTAGTATGTATAACTATGAAGTGCTACCCTGAGGGGTTCCCGCCCCGAACTTGCCCTTGCCTCGTCAAGGTTGTGGGGCACTGCCTACGTACTAACATTGACCTAACTGAATTTTAATACAATAACCGAAATTCTTAATGGAGTACCGCAAAAAATATTCTTTCGTTAATAGTGTTTTTGTAGTATTCTGTTTTGTTTTCATTTAATACTATAAATTTCCTGCTTTCAAGTAATCGATTGCATGAATCAATATAACGTTTGAAACGATGTTATAGTTCCTATAAAATCTAAATAGACACATAAATTATATGTGAACGCTTTCGCTCAAGGTGATAACGATGAATATAACTGTATAAAAATTATAGAGAACAAGCGACTATTTAATATTGACAAGATAAGCCGATGTCGTGTCCATAAAAGTCAGTGATACGTGCTTTTTTTCTAACCATTTCGATTATTATTAGGTGCACGTTGGTGGTCGGCATTAGTTTTCTATGCCTTCATTAGTCAGAGAAGTTCACCGTGACCTCTGGATAAAGTTGACTTATAATCCTTAACTGTTAGTTTGTACTGGGGCGCCAGTGAACAACGCTCTTAACCTTGTTTGGTTGACCAGTGTGGCATGCCATCGCAGCCATAACTGCATCCTGACCTTGTCTGTGTCTCATACAAAGGAAATAGTAACTGCGATTGTGAAAAAACACGAAATCCATCGACCGAATCACCACGCCGCCGCCGCCCGCCGCCGGGTTTGGATAATAAGTGATTATTGTTTTTGGAACTTCCATGTTACCCTTAATTTCCTTTCTGCAAGCAAATTTAAAATGCTCTAGATGAAATCAATATACGTAATGGATTCTTCTTGAAAGAAAGTAATAAGAATGTTGTCTGTGTTATTGCTTTTTTTTAAATAAATTACCTGAAATTCTGAAGACTCGACAGAGTTTTTACACTTAGTAAAGCTAAGTAAACTTATGGACAAGCGTAATTTATTAAGCTGGGCAAACATCGATACTGAAATCGTAAAATGAATCGCATTCAAAATTCTGAAATATAGAGTACTCGACTAATTTGTTGGATATTTATTTATTTACGATTCATTTAAATTACTGAACGTTTTATAGAAATGCGAAGTTTAGTCGAGGGAAATATTTTTATTGTGATAATGTGTATTTGAAGGAAAATAGCATGTTAACCAAAATTATTAGTATTAGTCGCGCTATTCCCTTTGTTTGCTAATTTAGACTTAAATTTGGAGATAAAATTAGCTCAATATTTGCCGTCTCTATTATTTAATACATATAATAAGCTATTGTGTAATCATTTGCGTTTCTTTATTACTGTTTTGTTCTTCATAGCGTGACACACGTCATATTTTGTCGTGCCCACCAACCTCACAATTTACTAAGCTTAGTGGCCATTGGTTGATAAAACATTAAATACAAGAGAAGCGATAACGATTTTACAAATGCTCAATAAAAAGACTTGTTTACGTCAATTCGTACAGATTTATGCAGAATCTTTATTGTCGACCTTTGCGTTTCCTGCTGTCTTTTACCTGTATCGGAGATGTGCTCGACGCGTCGAAATTACTCAATTACGAGAGCTGGCATTGTTATCAGCCAACCATGGCGAAGCTGCAGAACAGGTGTGACCTGCAGAGGCTATACGTGACTAGGTTACACACAATAAACAAATGTCAGCACGCACACTCCAAGAGGTTACGACTTTATCATGGTTCCTTTGATCATGCGATTTAAATCATTTTATGTTTACTAGTAACATAATCCGCAAGTTCAGCATATACGTAGGTATTCTTTTTGTCGCCGTATTACATCAATATTAAACACCTTGAACGAGAGTTTCGATTTCAAGATAGCGATTCCTCTCGAGCGTATCGGAGCGAGCCAAACATGTCTCGGTAATCAATCGTCAATCAGCAGCTTATCTTACATGCGATTTTATTACGAAATTGAGATGTAAGTTAAAATGATGATGGCAGTGTTAGCCCGGAGGTGTCTGTTACGCCCACACGGTCCGGGCCTCACAACATGACAAATGGCTTGTGGAGCGCCAGCTCGCAGCCACTTACATGTCGTACACTTCATTAGTCAACTCATCACTGGATACTCGACATGATGTCTTATACATGTTCATTTCATTTTATCCTATTCTTCCAAGTATTTATAAACACTGTGTTAAAGGGATTTATTATGTGTTGAGAATAATGCCGTTTCAAGTCATCATTACTATGCAACTTATTTTTCTTGAAACTCATTACTTTAAATTGACGCGGTAAATTGTTAGATCGTAGCATTCGCTGCTATTTTATTTAACACTGCATTGGCGATTTTTATTTTGATCGTAAAGTACCTAAATTAAAACAAGATCATCAATATGTTTACCTCAATTAGCCGAAATTGTCATAACATTTAAATACATATGTATGTACTTTGTACATAGAAACTCGATATTACGACCGCAACTTAACAAGATGAACGATGCACGCGAAGTAAACAATACGAGTGTGATTTACGATTTGCATCTGATGATACTCTGTTAGCTTATGCATATTTATTTTGTAGTATTTCTGCTAAATGCTCTGGTTCTCAAAAATACTTGCTTAGACTTCAATAATTTTATTACACAAGACTTCTGTAGAAGGAAAATCATTGAAATAAATGTCTCCGTTTAATTATTTAATTGCAACACTAATGAAGCAATTGAGCGTAGACAAGGGAATTGTTGCAATTTATTCATATCCAATTGCGGTTTATGTCCATTTTTGAGATTTCTTGAAGCGAGTTTACTTTTTGGAACTGTGCCAAATGGTATCAAATAAGAATGTGCATTCATTTTTATGTTTTATAATATCTGTGATAGCCTAAAATGGGACAATCTAGTTATTTACGCCGTTTGATGGTGGCGTCGCTTCGTCTAGACCAGGAGCCTATCTATTGAAAGATCCCCACCCATCCCATAAAGAGGACGACAAAGTTTGTCGAACTGCAGTAGATCGTATTAAACTTGGACGGGATTTACGGAAACGCTCTGTAAAAACGAGTTATTTTATTGCCAATTATTCTGGATCTTTCTGTCTTAGATTACTGGATTTGGAATTTGCAAAACGCACCAAAATGAGCGTAGTGAAATGATGTGAACATTTCTTATACACTCTCTCATGTCCAAAGGCTATATCTGGAGTTGCATGTTGATACCTAGTGCAAAATAACGATGGATCAATACTGCTTTGTCATTGTGATTTGTTGTGCCTATAATATAACCAATTCTTACAATAAGTACCTATACCTATATATTGGAAAATATTTTCTAACGGGTTACTTTTGAGATAGAGTTTTTATTATATCTCCAATTTAATCTATCGTTGCCTTTGGCCCTGTTTCAGGACATCGCGAAAGAAATTGAGAAATTTCCCGTTATTAAACAAAATCGAGTAAGAGCTCAGTGATAGAATATTTTCTTGTCGTTTTACTCGATTTACAATCTTAAACCTGTTTGCTTTATCTATATAAATTTTACATCAAAAAGCACTTAGTGATAAACGATTATTATCTGCCTTGTAAACCTTGTCTTAGAAATTTCTTAGATTATATTTGCAATAATAAAAAGTTATATCATTTTTTTAAAGTCACAAATGTAACATCTTCGGTTCCTTATTTTCGAACCTTTATGAACATTTGCATTTCTCACTCCATTTAGACCACAATGCAGAGGCGTCCGTTCACAATACTATTCTCACTCAGTCGTCGCTAAAGAGCATTTAAGCACAAGTTCACCTTAGCATGAATTAATGATCGTTAATTAACAGCAGCTACAAACCGCCTTTGCAAAATAATGTCTGTCATTCAAATAAAGATATCAAATTGTAGTATATACATATACGAAATAACGAATTCACTTCTTTGGATCACGTGATAGGCCAAATACCATGATCATACCCATGTCAACAATATTATTAACATCTGCCACTTGTATTCTTACTTAAAATTTAGCTTACAGTAAAGTTTACTATTTTTAGTACATTTAGTATATGTACGTAAACAACTAATGAGATAAGTAATTAATAAAAACGCCAATTTTAAAACTAGAGCTCTTTTTTTAAGTGATTTTAGGTAATGCGCAGTTTGACATT
Source organism: Elophila nymphaeata (assembly GCA_955850985.1). Taxonomy (NCBI): domain Eukaryota; kingdom Metazoa; phylum Arthropoda; class Insecta; order Lepidoptera; family Crambidae; genus Elophila; species Elophila nymphaeata. The sequence continues at coordinate 11,571,030 of OY039070.1, forward strand.
ATTCACTGTAAAGCCGTACCTAGATGTATATTTAATGGTCTTTCAATTATTCTGTCCAAGTTTTTATGCTTAATCAAATGATCATCTATCGTTGCTGCGAAGGCGGCCATATTCAGGTGTGAATTGTATTATTGACAAAACACTTGCGTCATTTGAGTCGCACTCAAGTTCAAGGTGATAAGGTTGGCGGAAAAATCTGTCTCCTGTGTCGCTGCATGTGTTTTATACATATCTGTTTATACATTTAGCTAGACTACATGAATAAGAGACTATCTTTGCTAAAAACTAATCAGTTCTGCATATTCTTACGAGCGAGTGGCGTTCAATAAAAAGTGAGAATGAGTATGTAGACCGGTAACTTTAATATTATTTTATTTTTGGATATAATCGCCTTTTAGCATAATACACTTGGAATGTCGTTTTTGTAAGCTGAAAATTTCTGTCTTAAAAACTCTTCATCCTGAGCACCTAAAATTCATGTATGCAACAACTACTGTTTCATCATTTTCGGATCTCTGTCCTCTAGACTCCATTACCCTCAAAAAGAAACAGAATTCACTAGGGGCAAGGTCGGGTGAATATGGCTGGACAAGTATTTCGAAGCCAGCATCTCGAATTGCAGCCATAGCAACGGCGGACCTGTGATAGCAACGGCGTGACCTGTGACCTGGGGCATTATCTTGCTGGAACAAATCATTTTTGGCTAGTTTGCCTCGCCGTTTCTCGCGAATTTAGTTACGCAATTTTTTATTTGTTCTGCATACAGAGACCCTGTAATGGTAGCTCCATGATCGAGATATCCCCTATGACCACCCGTTTACTATCCCAGAAAAGAGGTGGTCCGAGCGAGGGTCATCTTCGGTGGATGGTCTTCCGCGTTTAGGCACACCAACGTGCAACTGTTGAATACGGTGGAGCATTTGGTCCTAAAGAATCCTGTAAGTCTTGATTATCTCGTTCTGTAGTGAAATTTGAAGTACAGATATTTAATAACCACGCGCCATTCAATTTTTTCCATTTTCGACAACTGAAAACAAAAGACTTCCCTCTTTTTAAAAAACAAAAGATATGAGTCCCGTCGCAGCACTTCTCCATGACAGGATTTTTTTCCATGTTTTTCGTTTCTATTTAATTTGGTATCAATTTCAATCACAAACAAAAGATAAGTATCAATTAAAATTATTTCTTTCTTTTAGTCTAATTAGTTTCGGTTTTAAAGACTTTGTACCTCATTCTTACTTTATCTTGAACGCCCTACGTATGATTGCATTTTACCCTACGCTCTGATTCAATATTAGATAAAATGTTATGTTTATTTAGTTTCACTAAACCGACCAACTAGCCACACATATTCGGATTTTCCCATTTAAAACGAGTATTTTATTGTTGAGTGGTGACGCCACGTCATTTTATGTATTCAGGTGGTTGCTGAGGTCCGCTCCATTTCTATATACATGACGAAGCTATGTAACGCAGGCGCTGATTCATAAGGTATATTTAACCGCACGTTAACACTGCTTAGACAGGATAAGGGACTTTGCGAGAGTTAATCTTGACAAGAAAAATACCTTGACGTCTGTGCTCAAACAATTGAGGCAAGTTTGTTTAGTATTTTACCTTTACTGGAGTAAAAAGCGGTACTTAGCACATACATTTTACCGCTTTTTACTCCAGTGAAGGTATAATATATAAGTCTAATATCATAAGGTGTATTGAAGTCTAATAATGCAGGTAAGCGATCGAGTGATAGTTTGCTGCAATAAATATCTCAAGTACTATTGCATCGTCCCGTAAACTTATCCTTACTGGATGCATTTATCATTGCCGATAGCAATCTAAACGGTATTTCTGCGGGCGTGAGAAACAAAGGCTACCGAGTAACAACTTTGCAACGTGCATCGTGACTAGTCTCAGTTTTTACTGGAGCAGTTTACGATTTAGTATGTACTTATCTACTATTTATGTCAACTTATCTTTATTATACATTGCTTACCAAGACGCTCATTTGCAAAATACGTGAATCAGATTAGCAGCGAAAATAATAACCGTCTGACCATGAAGCTACATTCACAGTTCGCAGTTAAATAAAACATATTTTTTCAATATTGATTTTTCAATAATATGTTTTGCAAAGTTGATCGCAATACAATAAGTATATAATTTTGAGTCTATTACCCAAAGGTATACATTTTGATATGATATAATATTTTTTACGTGATATCTATCTAAATCTAACGCGTATTGAGCAAAAGCAGCCATTTTAACAATAAAGTTGAGTGAGACATAAACTAAATAGATCATAAACAATCAAGTGCGATTAAAGCGAAAAGAATGAGCTACGTGTTCTCATTCAGTGCTCGTAGCTTCTTTCGGTTAATTAGTGTCGTTTAGCGTGTGTGACGATCCTCATTGAGCATGCCAGGTGGATCATTACCGACCACTATCGTATGGGGGCAACGCGTGGCTCGACTGCTGATCAGATTTCCTTCCATTGCAGAACCCTTTAGAGACACGCCGTCAATTATCATGCTTTGAATTATTTAATTCTTTGGTGTTTATTTCACCTTCGTTTTTGTGCACATTGCTTATCGGATACTGTAATTTTTTTTTATCTCACAATTGATTAGTCGTGTCTTTACTTAGAGGAAAATTTGCTAAGACGCTTAATTTAGGAAAAAAAATAGTATTATTTAAACGCAAATCTTGAGATTGAAAATATCATAATTTTTGACTTGGTAAACTGAAAAGGTAACTTGAAAGTTGAATTCAATTAAGATGCATGATATTGAACGTACTATCTGCATAAAATTGATAGTTTAAACGCCGATTACAGCGTCTTGAGTAATTTATTGTTCACGTAATGAAAGGTCGAAATGGTAAACAATTTAGTTCATTGATACAACTCATTATAAATTTAAACCATTATTGTATAGTCAGATAGTCACTGACAATAGTCTATAAATCTTTGTGATGCCACAATGAATAATGAATAAGAAATATGTCAGCGGGTCACTGACTGTCGTGTCGTTACTTATCGGCAACTTTTTTGGCAACTACTTGCAACTTTTTAATTCCCAATATGCCCTTTTTTATTTTAAACCCAATCCGTAGAAGGACCAACCAGTCTTTAGTTTCATTTGCCAAAGGACACAAATTACTTATAGTACCTTTTTTCTGTTTAAGCGATATCCCGTTATTATTAAGTCAGATCGGCATTGTCTCCATTCAGGTGGATGAATCACCCGTCTTGTATGTTATTTAATTTATATATAGTCACCAGTTAAGCCTTAAATTCCTTATAGACATATTTTAGTTATTATTGGTTACATAATGCAAGGTTGAAATTTGGAACTGATGAATCAGGGATGTTTACTGACAAGTGAGACTGGTTTTTGCCGTTTCCAATTTTGAAAATTGTAAAGTTAATGTTACTTTATTGTCTTAAGAGGACACTTATAAATTGCGATCATCGTTTTTATGGATTTTTACCAAGACCACACATTGTGTAAACATACGTTATTGTTGAATAATTTCATACGATATATAAAGGTTATCAGCGCATTGCAACTATATTATGATGCTCTTATATAATTGTAAGTCACTCGGCAACAGCTCATAAGCCAACTCGGTCAAGATGAGTATTTTTGTTCCGAAATACTTCCTTGCGGTATCCCTAGCTCTATAATAAACATTAATAGGTGTTCCTAATATTACGATTTTTGATTCATTTGCATTAATTTTAGTTTTAAGTGTCCAAATATTAAAATACCTGTGATTTTCCCCCAAAACTTTTTATTACACAAAAGTAGTAGAGCTGTTGTTCCACTGAAATCAATTATCTTGATCTCGATACAAGTCTGGCATTGAACACTTGCATTCTTAACAATATTTAAACGATGATGTATAATTACTGGTGATTGCTTTAAGTGTGTAATTGCCGCCACGAATTGCACTAAAGCTGCGGCAACCTTCCGTTGCACACAAAACACCTCACTTCATGGGAGCGATTCTAATTGTCCTCAATAAGGATGTTAACATCTATTGCCTTTATTGCCCGTGAAAGTGTTACGGATTTAATTAGTCCACATTAATTTACGGACATGAGTAGAGCTGAACCTACTGCCTGGAATATTAATGTGACGCAGCATACAAATGTCACAAAAGACTTCATAGAATTCATCGTTGTTATTGTACATTGTCCGTATAGTACAGATGTTATTATTTTCAACTTGAACTTGACCACAAAAACAAAAGTCATGCTTAAAATACCCTCCGGACACGGTCCGTTGTCAAGTAGGTAGAACACTCGTGCTAATAGAATGAATACACACACGTTTGCTGTATGGAATTACATCATAAGGCCAAATATTTTTCTCATTAAATAAAGAGGCATACTAATAAAAAAAATATTTGCCACTAAGAAGCAATACCTACAGCTTTTCTATTGGGATTTATTGGAGTTACACATTAAATCATACCGATGCGTGAACTCGTTTATTACCTACGCGAGTTTCGATATTAATTCTGACGTGGGAAGATCTTTGTAGACACCTGTTAATCACGGAAAACATTTTTGTTTGAGTGTAAATTGTAAACACTACCTATCAGAAAAGGTTACAAAAAGTTATCCGTTCAAGCATCTTCAATGACCATGTTAGTGGACTAAAATTTATAGCAGTAACATTGTCCGCATCTTCAAAAGTATAAATTCAATAACTGTGACGAATATGTCCTTTGCATAACAATAGTTAACCTGTCATACTTTAGAACAACTTGAAAAAATGTCGTCTTGTTATGTTAATGTTGTCAATTTAATTTAATAACAACCGTACAAATTTTGACTACATAGGTAGTTTCCGCGTCTCAGAATGTATGAAAATTGTGGTACAACAAAAACATCTTTGAGTTTGACGAGAATAAGTACCTATCTATTTGTTATAATGCAGCAGGTAGGTATTATAATAGCAAAAGTAAAGTAGGAATTTCCATGGGAAATCTAACAAATGTCAAATGGCAAGAACCGTCACGATCTATTTGAAGTTAAATAATTTATTAGCAACTGCACTGAAGCTTTCATTATACCTTCAATTTGGCTTGAGAACTCTCAATTGCCCCTATTAAAATGTCCACTTGTGCAAGAATATTAGTTTCCCTTGCTTGCGAACATAGACGTTGATGTTATAGGTATATAAGCAAACCTACGCGGAAAAGCAGCTCTTGTCACGATAGAATCTAAGACGATTGATGATTGCATAGTTATTAATACGTAATTATAGTTATTAAAACCGGGAATAGAATTAGCTTAATTGCTGCTATTTTTTTTGCATATAAAGTATTTGACAAGGTTTCTAAATAAGTACGGGAAGTCTTAATTGGTGATAATACTATCACCAATTACGATTTTCCGTACTTATTTATAATTAAGTTCTGATCAATTACTTTTATTATTAAGTCGATTTACTTAATAGGAACTCTTTGTTCGTCTGCTGCAGCCAATAACTGTGACGAATGTGTCCTTTGCATGTCTTTCCAATCAATACAGTGAAAACAACAGCATCTGTTGTCTTTCACATTTCCTTTGACGTTCCTTCCGTTTTCGCCACCGACTGAGATGGGCTTAATAACTAAGTTATAATAATCATGCCCACGCGAATCGGCAAGGCCATCTTGCTGCGCAGTTGTCAGATGATTAATCCGGTTGGTTTGTCAGTGCTGGACACACGCGGCCAGCAGTCAGCCGGCTTCACCACAAAACCAACCAACGACATAGTTACCTGACGTGTGAGTGTGATTTAGTCTAGTGGCGCAAAAACAATATTGTTCTCTACGTAATCCAAAAGTTGTGAAACCTGTTTTAATTTTTATAGTTAAAAACATAAAGAGCTACGTCGACATTTAGAAACGTAACTTACTATCTAACATTTTACTAATCAATATATTACCACGTTTCTAATGAAACGTAAATAAACGTAACGTAATCTTATCGCAAGTTAAACATTATCACCCACTGCAATTTGTGAACCTACTCAAACTTGTTCGCCGACTGTGCCTGTGTCTCTTTTTGATGGTGGGTGTATGTACCCACGAACAATACTATGATTTTATTAAAATCTGCCATGTCTAAATACGTCATAAAAAGCTTATTTTTATTATGAAGCATTAATCTCTATGCTTTCATCTCACCAATGTCTTTATTATTCTCATCAAGTTTATGTATCGTAATTTCTCATAAGATAAATTTACAGGCTCTGAATAGTTTTCGTCCGCATGTCATTTTTATTTTGTGGCTTTACTTGTCTTTATTTTGTTGTCATAGACGGCAGTACCTCGGAATCTCTGAGGAAGCTGAGCGACGACTCCAGGAAACTTTTGTCAGGTGAGTGTCGTTTCCATTTTGAAAGTGAAAACTCTCGAGTCTGAAAGTGTTACTGATTAGTTCGCATGCGTGCACAAAAGCGAGCATGTTGCTTACATTCATTCAAACACTTGTCGAATGTATCATTCTGAAACTGTAAATAATGTTCATTGCGCATTTCTATCGTCACCATTTGGAGCAGACCTAATTGAAGACGATGAGGACGAAGTGAGCAGCAGTCTGCCGGACAGACCGCGCGCGCACCGCAAGGCCTCTAGTAAGTCCGTTCCACTAAACTGGAAGCTAGCGTTTAGCCAACATTCATCCTATTTACATACGGAATAAGGATCACAAGGTGGAGGGATGCGATGTAAATAATCCAGCAATTTGGTTGAGGGTGTAGGACTTAGCATGACTAGAAAAGTATTTTACAATTTTCATTTGTGTTAGAGATAACAGAAAAGATACAGTTACATATGTAATTATAAAAGAAATGCATGTTATATTGTAGATAATTTATAAAAAAAGAGTTCTTCATTAAAAAGAGTTCATAATTAATTAATAATAAATATGTATGGCACCGTTTGACTTATGCAAAATATTATAATAACTAATAAATTTAACTGGCATTTTATTATTTCATTCTCTAAGCTAAACAAATATGTAAGTATAAAAAATATCATCAATCATAGTGTAAAAAATAACTATGATTAAAACAATAATAGTTACTAAAATTTAAAATTTACATTAGAACATAATTTTAATGTTCTTAGATTATTCAAAGCCCAGACTGATACATAATTATAATGTATTCGTTTGTCCATACCATTTAAGAAATAGCGCTTTCATTCAACCAACACCTCTTTCTTCGATTGATTTCAAAAATAGCAATGCTTTAACTGCAGTGCTTGCGTGTCCAAATCGAATCAGTATCGGCGCGCCTACAGCCCGTCCACGTCCTCCGACATCTGTAATTAACCGCATTGTCTCTTCTACAAAACGTAAATCTTATCTATTGTTTTGCTCTTTTTGTGATCAACCTGTTGTTGACTTCGCGTACCGTCCTAAACATTAATAACCACTATATATAAGGCAAGACCATTTGCCTGATACGTTCGATTATGTATTGGTTTGATTGTTTTTACCTATCTATATATGTATTTTAAATTTGCATGAGCCTAATCAGCATATTAACAACGGTGTGTTGATACAATATGATTACTTAAATACCTTTAACTAGGTAACAATTCTGATTCGTATCATTTTTTGTGATTCATGCAAGATAGTATTTTTGAAGTGTGTTAAATACTGATCAACCTAGTCATTGCTAGTTATGTGTTAGTAGTGGCTAATGTTTGTGTGTGTCGCTTATGTATCGTGGCAGCCAGCAGTACGTACAGCATCACCTCGATGGACGCGCTTTGGGAGAAGCACCCGCGCCGCCTCAGCGAGGCTGGCCTTAGAAGGTCCTCAGGTAAACACCAGCACCATGCAACAAAAGATCAGTAAGCTATTTTTATAGTGACTCCTGAAGTTAATTGTCTCAAAAAGGAACATCATTAGTTGCCAATTTAATAGTATTTTCTGGAAATAAAGATAGATTACTGGTCTTTACTATGTCTTATCACAATTTCATTTCATACTGTAGTCCAACGTCAATAAAACAAATCAAATATAAAGCATAAAGTTCTCCGGTAGTGTAAGGAAATAATTATATAATAAATATATTGTTTTAGTTTAAGTATGTGTATTTTTGTGATTATATTAGATTTGCGTTGACGACGGATACATTGCCTAGGCTTGAATTTTAAGTACCCACCTTAGACATTACACATTCAACATTATCTTTTCCGATATTTTTGGCCAGTCAGCAATGAGTATCACTTGCTTGAGGTGTTTGTTGCGCACTGTTGAAAGCATGTTGTTAGAAAGCATGTTCTTTTTTTCTTGTCAGAAATTTACAAGTTACAGCCACTCTTCAAAGTCAAATGCAGTTTGTGACGGTATCGATATTATGAATGAAGGGAAAGTTTTCTATTTATTCAGATATAATGCTACGATATGCAAACAGTTCTGTTAATGCTTAGTGACGGCCGATGCACTTGCACAGAACGGTATTCAAGACGTGTGCACATCATAAGTACGGACCGCATATGGAATGTGGAGGAGACATGCATATTCAGATGGCTATAAATTTCAATTGGCGTTATCGTTAGACTTGGCAACTTTCCTATTGCAGTTCCGCCTTCGCTCTACAGAGACCGGAAACTTGGGATTAACATTCAATATGATTAAACTTAACAGTTATTGCTTTTGTGCCTACGTCCTTAATGAATGCCACCAAATTAATGAACATTTTGTGCATTTCAGATCACAGTGTCATTTTAACCGAAGACACTGACAGTTTTATAATTGGCGAGCGTGTTTGGGTGGGAGGCACAAAACCTGGCCAGATCGCTTACATAGGCGAAACACAATTCGCTCCGGGAGATTGGGCTGGCATAGTCCTTGATGAAGCTATTGGTAAGTTTATCTAAAACCTCTTCAAGTATTTGCAACTGCTTGGTAAATTATGTACACCCAATATTTTGCATTTGTAATGTGCTCCATGTTATTAGTTCTCTAATAGCGTTTACTTTACAGGAAAAAATGATGGTTCTGTGGCCGGAACACGCTACTTCCAGTGTGCGGAAAAAAGAGGCGTGTTCTCGCGTCTTACGAGATTGACGCGTACTCCACTAGTGACGCACACGCCACATGACTCTTCGCCCGTATCCGATGCGGGCAGTGTGTTTGAAAGACCACCATCTGGCGCCGCCCGCCCCAGGCGTACTCTCTCTCCCAATGGCAGCATTCGCAGTATAGTTAGCAGCAAAATGAGTGAGTTTAACCTAGTCAAATTCGTTAAAGAACTTTGATTTGAATGTGTCATATAATTCGGTAAATTTTTGCAGACGCTTCAATTTCGACTACGACCAATGGAGAACTTCGATTAGGCGACCGCGTCATTGTATCGAGCAGCCGCGGAAGTAAAGCCGGAACACTACGATTCGTCGGCCCAACCGACTTCGCCACAGGCGTGTGGGCGGGAGTAGAACTCGACGACCCTCTAGGAAAAAATGACGGCTCCGTAGACGGAAGAAGGTAAGCTTTGCCGAAGTAGCGCAGCAGATTGTTCCGAACAGCAGAGATTGGCACTTTTCAATTACAGGTACTTCGAGTGCGCACCCCGCTTCGGTCTGTTCGCGCCGATCGCGAAGGTGTCTCGGTCGCCGTCGAATCGGAAACCGGGTGCCTGCGCTATCCACAGCAACGGTCGCGCGACGCCGCTTCGGCGGTCGAACTCGCGGGAGTCGATCACGTCACTGGGCACGTCGATAGCGTCGTCCCGCGTGGGGGTGAGGCTCGGGGTGACGTCGCTGGGCGCTCAGGTAGGCTAGCCCCGCGCGCGCTCGGCCGAGCCGCGCTCGCCGCACTCGCCGCCGCCGCGCGCTCGCCCGCACCGCAGCGCGCCCAGCCTGCTCGACAAAACGCTTCTCGTCAAGCACGTCGATAACGACCGCTGCGCCATCATCGCTCTGCCGCAGCCCCGCGTCTATTACGACATCGTTTTTCGGTCCCCCGCGAAAGACAGCAAAGAGCTGAACCCCCGGAGATGGGCGAGCGAGACGCTACCGAAGTCTTGGCGGTGCTCGGAGAGTGTGCTTAGTTTCGAGAGCGGGCGCAGCGATCGTTCGCGACGCAGCGACAGCAGCGGCGGCAGCAGCGTGTGCGGGCGGTCGCGCGGCGGCGAGGTGGTGCGGTGGGCGGGCCGGCCGGCCGCCGTGACGAGGGCCAGCCGCGGGGTCGCCGCAGCTACCGATATATTCGTGGAGATGCCGCCGTCGCGCACTCACTTCTCGGGCTTCGGGAAAAGCTACCATTTCTCCTGCGTATCACCCTTTCAGTTCACCTATCCCTACGTCGTCTACATTTGAACGACTTATGTATTTTCTATTACGCCGTATCATATATGTGTAATTTATCCCAAAAAAATAGTACCTATTTTCGTTTTCTACAAAACAAATCCTGGTGTAAAGTTGACGAACAAGCGAAATCAATTTTAACAGAATATTCATTTCGACCCTGATCTGCTGACGGTCATCGCAGTGCAATGATCCCGTCGATGAAGATTTTGCTTCTAACTAAAGAAAACCATTCGGAGATTAAATTTAAATAACGTTAATTATATGAAATTCTCCATTGAAAGTTTATCTCACTTTCCACTTCTCAGTATACTAAAAGAAAATTGGTTCCCTAAATAGTTCCTAATATTATCACTTACTAATTGCAATGAACTGTTTTCAGATCTCGCTCCTCAAAAGTTACATTTTATAATTTAATACGGAACCATGTCGATAATTGAAACAGATCTGTGTTTTATTTTCAGTGATATTATTTTTCTTGAAAAATACAGTAAAAATGATCTCACGAGGTGAACGAGTGACACGCAGGAATTATGGTTTTCATGTAGAGGTAGCTTTTCGTTTGCATGAGCATCGTTTGTGTTGTTTTTGGTCTGTAGCTGGCACCCCTTGGTTTGGCCCTTGTGTTAATTTTAATTTTATTTATTTATCTTCTTTTTTCACTATTACCTATATAATTTTATTTTTAATCTTCCCTTTAGGTACGGTGAATATTTTTTTTTTTTGTTATTCATAGAAGCTGTTTTTAAAGCTTGTATCTCAATTAGCTGATTATAGTTTTCGAAAGACTGCAGTAGTCATATCTTATTATGTCTTATAGTTATTATTTCTGGCTGTGATATTATTTTTAAGATCCTATTAGCTCCTTATAAATAGATAATATGTTGTACATTGTGTATATGTATATAATGATAACAATATATCCTATGCTGATGTTTACTAACACATTCTAAGTGTTTATTTATATTATGCGAGCATGGTATTCATAAAAGCTCCATAGAAACTTCTGAATCAAAACTATTTAGTTCAATACGCTCTTTAGTACTATTTGATGTACTTTCTTTATAATATTTAGATGTACTTATTTAGTATGTTGATCTTGAGTATATTATTGTTCTTATATTTGTCTATTATTACTTATTACAATATCCGTGCACATCATTTTAATATTAGTATCAATTAAACGCCTACACAATAACAGGCACTACCATTTTCTAGATAATGCAAATTGTAGTTTTTATAGAGCTTTTATTTAGTTGCTAAGCCAGTCACAGATGACTAGCCGTCATCGTTGACTGGCTGAGTAGTGTGTTTACAAAGAATTTGTTTCTAGAATTCTTTGGAATCATACCATACTGCTACTAAGTGTACTTCAATCCCCAAGGTCGAAATTGAAAGTTTGCTAATGTTAAGTTAGCGTCCTTTCAACGATGCACTTAGTAATGGTTGAGTGCGTTAACGCGTGTTGTTTTCCCTCATGTTTGTTGCGCATTCGCACTGTCACTAACGGCACGGCGGCAGCGAGTTGGTGGTCCTCGAGCCTCGTCCACGCCGGTCTCGGCGAAGAACGCCCTGCAGGTACAGTACCCCACGATCGCCGCGCGGTAAACGCCCGTCGCTCGACAACTTGTGGGCTGAACATCAAAATTTACTAAGAATTATTTGAACATTGATTATATTTAAGTAACGATAGAATTTTAACACTCCAAGCTTATCTAAAAATTATATTTAGAAAGTAATAAAAAATTCTAAAGTATCTAAAGTCCCGTTGTCCCGAAAATTGTATTATACAGGACATGACTGCGAAGAAATTGGCAACCTTTTTGTTGGCAACACCAACAAGAATAACATTTTGTCTTTGTCTCTCAACGCTCTCACTCCCTCTCTCTCTCTCTCTCTTGCGATGTAAAGGCGGTTCTGTAAACTGTACAATAACGTGTCTCTCCAGAATAAATTAAGTTTGAATTTAATAAGTTTTTAATATTGCTGCCCACGACCTACCCTGAAGACCCTGACACTTCAAATAAGACTCTACACATGATCGGTAGTGCTTACCACAAATATGAGGAAAATCAATTGACCTAAAAATCAGCTGTTCCATACATTTTGGTTGCATAGGTGTTGCACTTTTGTAAGGAATATCTGATTTTTTAGGTAAATTGACTTGGCTCATATTTGGGGTAAACCAATTATAAACAGGGTGAATTTTTCAAGGGGGTCAGGGCCAAATCCTTAACTATAAGGAATATCTAAAAATGCTTAAAATAGTCGCGAGCCTGATTTTGATGAAAACAAAAATGGCATCATATTTTTGAAAAATCAATGATCTTACCCAGGAATCGAACCTAATGATTTTGAAAAGAAAAAATACAGCCTGTATTATTACACCATTCGATAGTGTTGTTAATAAGACTCGATTTCTGGCAAATAATGATACCCGGGAAACTAATATAAAATGTTAAATTTTAATAAAATATTTCTTGTTCCACCTTGGTTAAAGCGATAATCAAAGCAATATTCTTATTTTTTTTTAAATTCTGATGATGCAGTTTTTGTTTTCATAAAATCGGGCTTGCGACTCCTTTGAGCATTTTTCGATATTCCTTATAGTTTAGGATTTGGCCCTGAAGGCCAACTTGAAAAATTCAATCTGTATAATAGGTATTCATAACATTGGGGTAAGCACTATGAATCATTGAGTAGTCTTATTTAAAAAAGATGTCAATGTTTTGCCAGTCACCGTGTATAATAATAATATTATATTTAAATACGTCTAAACCCCCCAATATTAAATACTCATATTATTAAGCATTATATCAGTCAAAATTGTTTATCAGTGTTCAAATAATTTTGAAGTTCAGCACACTTTTGACGCAATGTGCCGGGCGGTAACCGCCCGACGATATTGGGGATTTATTTCTCAGCTGTTTTGAACTGCTTTGCAGTGTTAAGTTTTCGTTCTAATTGAATTAAGCAACGAATGTTGTGTGGCCTTTTGTTTTACGAGATTGAATATTGTAACAAACTAAAACGCTAACTGATTTTTGTTCGTAAGAAATGTACTATCAGTAGTTACCTGTAGACAATATTTTGTCAATTCACGCACTATGAGTACAAATACTGATATTTTATACCATGTTCCGACAATATACCAGACATAAGTAAGTCGCTGTTTACTTAATGGACAGGTCTAGATTATATCATATGCAAAACTGTGATAATGTTGTTTGATTTTTATATACATATTTATTATTTATTATTATTATCAATAAAATGAGCATTTTATTGTATACGTATTTATTTCTCTTTTTAATTTATAAATCAACCAGTGCCTGTAAGTTGTAATGATATTCATAATTGTAAGTACCTAGTTATATAACCTATCCCTTTGTTTTTATATAGATTTTTACATTAATATAAGTTATTAATCTGTATGACTTAATATACTAAGTAATTATAAAAGTAACGTAGGCTTAGAAATAGTTTTTAAATTGACATGTTGTAGGGGTGTTGAGACAATGTTTATTAAAATGTACGTCATCCATCTTGTATTATTGCCTTCCTGAGTGCATCCCTGTGTATAATAATGAATAAAGTTTTAATAATAACAGTATGTTTGTTTTCTTACACTAATTATTACCTGTAGATATTGCTTACTGACTGCATGTTGTATTATAAAGAACGAATGCTGGTTTGATTTCTTAACCGATTCCAAAGAATGGAGCACCACACATCGCACGCGCATCGTCCGATGTGCTGAGCTCCTTATGATTATTACCTATTCTTTAAAATAATTGGCGTTATATCGAACAATGTTTAGAGAGTAATATCTTAAATGACTTAAGTTAGTGATGGTGAGACCCTGACTTTGTTGACACGATATTTAAAATTTTCACATTATAAGTCACATAAGGTTCGGCTATGAACTGACTGCCCACGCTCTTGCCAAGTCATCATAATATTTGTACATAATTTAATGACTATAAAACTATTCCGCCTACGAGGCTACAATGTCGCATAGATGTTATCTCAAGGTACACAAATATATGAAAAGAGCATATCGGTCCCTACCTTGGTTGGTTACTTGATCATAATTACGTGCTACTTATTTAGGCATTAAGAATTATAAGTATTCAAATAAATTGATGAGTGTCGATAAATATGACTTTTTAGCGTCCACTCACGCAGGAGTAAGTAAGACATTCTAGCAATATAAAAAGTAGGTAGGCGGACATAGTTTTAGCCTTACGTAAAACAACACAAGCGGACATAGTCCTACCATATAAAAATGACACACATAGTTACCTACGCCGGATATTCATGATTTTGTATGTAGACATTTTGTTTACTAGTCATAATATTTTGGGCAGATTATCTAAATAAAATGTTTAGAAACCGATGACTTGATAAGAACTGTCCGTATCTAAGTTTGATATAGAAAAATATTTTACTGACAGTGGTCTCAAATGTGCGCGTGTATAGGGGTAATATTTTTAGTGACCCGAAGTCGAATTTCTTTCAATCGCTTAGTCAAACTATTATTTTAATTTGAAAATCACGAAAGATAATTCAAACAGGGACGTATTCTATCGAGAGTATCAAATGTACTTATAGATTAAAAAAAATAATAGTTTTAAAAAAACACGCTTTTATATTAAATCTGACTAAAAAGTGTCAAATAACTTTTTAGTACCTACCTATAGAAACTAAATGTTGAACGAAAAGTATAATTATTATTTAGAGAAAAGCGTGGGGTACTCAATAACATTAGTTCTTGAAAATATTCGATCGGTACAATCAAATTGAGCACCCAACGCTTTTCTCTAAATAATAATTATACTTTTCGTTCATCTTTACTTAGTTTCTATACTAAACAACGCCATCTAGTGACGTATAACTGAACTAACATTCCAAACGTTTAATTTATTAGTCCTAGTAATTGTAAGCAGGATAATGGGATATCCTTACCGAATTATTGTAAAGACATCGGTCTTTAATAAGTCTATAAAGTTTAAATGAAATCTGACCGTTTAAAGTGGGTCAAAATTGCGTATAAAAGAGTCGGTCGTTACATACAGACATACAGGTGAAGTTTATATAAGCGTGGTAAAAAAGTAAGCACTTACATAGGTAATAGGTACCTAACTATACGCCTAAACCTGTATTTAAAATATAAAATTATACGTTAATAAAATCACACCTACGACGTGAGTTAATCACAGAAAACGACTTTTTTTGGTCTTAGAGAAAAAACGTTAAAAAATAATATTCTTTATGGGCATTACTAAATTCATGAATGAAAACTGTGATGGCTGGACAGGGGCGTGTCGCTATTTTTAATACTTACATGTATTTAACTACCTAGACCAGGGTTGCCAGGTGTTCGGTATTTTAGCACCGTGTTCGGTATGACAAAAATACCGAAGTATGGGAGGTTCGGTATTTTTTTTCTGATTAATTTTTCTCCCTGATAAAACGAATCGTGGCCTCGTCATCAGGGCCCATCTAGCCATTTCACAGCTCTCTGGGCAAAAGCACACCCCCCCTTGTAATTCGGAGATTCGACATAGTGAAGCTATTTAGCCTATTTTCATAAACCCTATTTTGTCGAGTTTTTTTGTGCGCGAGTCAAAGGATCGGCAAGTGTGGAGCTTTTTTTTTCTTTGCTCACTGTTCGGTATTTTTTTGGAAAAGGTTAAAGGTTTGGATTAGGTTGGTACTTGCAGGTATGCATTAGCTAATTTGATGCGGTACAGCCATAGATGTCGATAGTACATAAAGTCTCTATTTTACTCATTATTTTCAAAGGGAAAGTACCGTCCTACCTTAGGTACCTATATAAATTTAATTTCGCTTCTTGTCAGTAACTTATTAATTGTGCAGCAGGCCTCCTGGCTGGCTTCCACTAACATTTTCTGCCCCTGCCGGATAATAATGTCCACTTCATCTCTCTTAGTTACCTATGTATGATTTATAGATACATATTGCATGGAATGTCTTTCTAAATAATTTTGCAAGTATTAAAATGTGGCAATTAGTCCTCTATACCTAATCGATTAATAAGATTGTACCTATAGGTAGATAGGAACAAACTAGTTAGCCCTTTTTTGCTTTAATCTAAGCTAGTTAATGAGTTTTTTGGATCATCATTTGGATCCTAACAAAACGAATGGCCCACTTTCACGCGAAAGTAAATTATGTCTCGAGACTAGGATAAGATACATTTCCTTTGTCTTTTATTAAAATTTTAGATTTAGTTTATTCCAATATTGTCCTTAAATTTAAATTAAGGTAGAAAAGACCTAAATCGTACCCATGAAGATTAACACGTCATTCCGGTAGATAATAATAATGCTCAAATTATGCATCATGATAACAAGGAACAATATAGGTAATACCTTGCCTACGTCAGTGTTGATCATCCATAGATTACCTCCTCTGTGTTTGCATCTAATTAAACGACTGACGACTAGGTATGTCTAGTGAACAAATGTTCGTGTTCAAATACAAATATAGCCCCCATGCACTAGCGTTTATTCTTGCCGGAATGTCCAATCTATTCTAGTGGATGGGCAAAGCCATTATCAGCGCGAAAGAATGACGATGTTAAAATCTTTTTGGCCCTTCCGTCGCGCCTGCATGACGTAACAACCTTGATTTAGATAGAAAGTCGCAGGAACGCATGTAGAGATGAGATAAGTTAGTGGCCTCAACGGTTTTATTTATCCCTACGATAATTCTGTACAGTTTAGTCAGACAGAATAATCTCGGGGGGGCTATTGCAGCTTTTCAACTTTTGATTCATTGGCTCTGCCAGCGAGTAAAAGAAAGAAGTGTGTAGCTTGACGTAGTTCTTTGTTACTTACATTTTTGATTGGCAACGGGCAAGAAAACAAAACCCACATTGTATGAGTATGTCAGTATTTAACCTCATTAATATCGATACACTTATAGATCGCTAAAATTAGTTTTGGTCCTTCGAGTCGGATCGATATAACATTAAAAAGCATTTTTTTTCTGTCTAGTCCTATCTAATGTGTTCCAATTGAAGTCTAATTACAAATTTGGCAACACGCTGCTGTAAAATGCAATTTGAACAATAGCTAAACGAGCGGCCAAGGCCTTCCCCTCGTCAGACGGGCTCCCGTCTCCTCGACCAATGCCGGTATAAACATACATATAACTACGTCCTGTGTCCCTGTTTCCCGTTTGCTGGGGCCCAGAATTCAAACGAGTAAAATCAATAAGATCCTCTCATTATAAACGAGCTTATTAAGAACGAGGCCCAGATATATGCCAAAAAGGAATTGAAATACGAATACAAACGTAGATATTAATAATATTCTTGTTAACTATATTTTTTCAAAAGTATATTTGCAAAATAAACTATATTTTTTCAAAAGTATATTTGAAAAAATATAGATTTTTAAATATTGATTAGCGGAAGCAACTTCTTTATTATTTGTTACTGATAAGTTTTCATCCTCGCAGCTAGATCAATAATAAAAATATAAGAAATGTCTATCATTTCTAAACGAATAACATTGCAGTGTTAGAATATAATAAATGATAGATAATTATATGGAATCCCAGACTGCTGAGAACTTTCAGAGTGTAACAACTTCCCTGTTGTCGGATATTATTTGTTGGAGCACTCAAGGTTAAGTTACTTCTAGGATTTGATGCTCTTTGCCCCAACTGCCAGGATTATATGTAAACTAGTCGGTTATTATACATTTAGCCTTTTCCTCGATATATCGACTATCCATCGCAAAAAGGATTTTTCAATTTGAATCAGTAGAATTCCTGACATTATCGAGTTCCACCTAACAAACTCTTCAGCTTTAAAATATAAGTGTAGATAAAAGTTGCCTAAAGTACTGCTGGAATTATGAACATGATGTATAGTAATTTGTATCTAAATACGATAATCGTGGAAGCATAGGAAAAAAAAAACATTCTTGCACAGTTTTTTCTCAGTAATTTTGTACTGAATTGGAACACGACCGTGGCATATCTAGCGCAGTATCGATATAGTCTCATAAATATTTCCAGTGAGGATTATTAACAATCACCATAAGAGGGAAGAAGACTCGAGTTATATGCTTCACACAGCGTGTGTATAATTACTATGACATATAACTGGCTATTGTTCAATTACGTAGATAATAAGAATCTGAATCACTCTTGCACATTATTAATCACATTGCAATATCCTTGTTGATATATTGAATAATTACTTAGATATGGAAATAATTGTAGTATAATCTTTAAAGGGTATTTATTACCTAGGCACAAATTGTAGTACACTTATTTAGCGCAAGGTAAAGAAGAAAATTACTAGGTTGTTCTGATCTGGAATTTGAAAGTTGAGAAATGTTTGGACGAAAAGGACGAATTCTTTTTTTGTAGCCGTGTTATTTTAAAGGATTTTTTTAGTTATTATCTGTAATACCTGCTTAAAAAGACGTCAGAAAACATAATCCTCCTTATTATAAAACATGGACTTAAGTGAGTCATGGTTGAAAATGCTGTCACTTTTATTTGCTGAATGAGAGTTAGCATCAGTTTTAAACCATAACTAAGTCTAGTCCATGTTATGTAATAGGAGGGTAAAAGTATACGGTATATCCAAGGGACTGAAACATTGTTATCAACGTTTAATATTTCAAAATGAAAAGTAACTCCAGGGAGCATCAGCAGGGCGTCCGCTTGCTTTACTGAATTCGTCAAATATTTATTTTTTTAAGATATCTGCCCATTCAACGTTTTTGACCTACAGTTACTACAATTGTATCATTATATCATAGGGAAATAGATATACATAGGGTAACATAGGTAATCTATCTATTAGACTCTAGCATAAAGTGCTCTGGCGAATCTCGCTTATACCTTCAGCCAAACTTAGGTATCATCTAGTATTCTGTTCTCTGTGGTATTATCGCTTGCCACCAAATGAGATAAAGGCTAAAAGCTTAAAGCCTAGTAAAAAAACTAACCGAGGTAATCAGTAACTCACAATATTTTGCAAACTCACGATGAATAAAATGGTTTCCTATTTCCCGTCTTCCATCGCACTCATCCCTGCACTGCCTGTAAGTAGCAATTGGAACCAAAATTTAATCATCTTTCCGCTGCCTAACACTGCAAAGTGGCGACACTTGTGCCCCTCAATTCCTCCCGTAATACGTATATGTATCATTCCTATAGTTGGAATGGAAGATTACCTGCCAAACTCGAGACCCCGGTATAGGGTGGTAAAGTAGGTTAGTTATATCAGTACACAGCCTCGGGCCTCGAGGGAGTGGCAAATATAATTTTCTTATTGCAGAAAGTCTGTCTCCGACTAAGTGCCCATGTACAGACATTCAAATTGGCTAATAACGACTTAGCGTAGGTACTGTATCCAATTTTATATACAGGTGTTTTGTATATGGTAACATACTCTTATAGGTACCTACCTAAATAAAACCCATGGTATTCTCAAAATTTGCAAATTCGAACAGTATCTAAAAGAAATCCTATTATGTATATAAATACATAGTACTTAAACTAATGGCATATTTACACTGTGGTAATGATCATATCAAAAAAAATTTTGTTTATAAAACCATTCCTATGTAAGTATTTATATTATTATGGTAGACTTGGTATGTGCTCGCTTGTTAATGCCATGTACAGTCAGCAGGCATATCAGGTTACCACAAGCTGTCAAAGCTTTCCCAATCGAATTTGTGCTTTATGACACACAGTTAGGCTGAAAATCAATTGGATATAAGTAGACGGTTTTAGGAAGTCGGATCTACTGCCCTCCGTACCAAACACCATGTATCTATAGACTTTTTTTAGCTGGTAACGATAAAATTTATATTACATAGATAGGCATTTGATGTAAGATTCAATATGACCTGCTTGCGAAGTATTAAAGGAGATACGATAAAAATGAGATATACCTACCTACTTATTCGTTTCGGTACCTACCGGTAAGTACCTATACCTATCTGGCGACAGGCAACACAGATCCTTTTTTCTATGCTAAACCAATATCAGCTATTCCCAAAAGCATAAAGGAGACTAGAGAGAAAAGCTATATTTCTTCATTTTCATGCTTGGAAGGCTGCTAATCGTTTGGCAGTGAAACATATTTTAACATTACCTAACATTTACTGTCCAAGATCAAAGTTCGCTTTTCTTTGACTAAAATTATGTTTTGCACGCTTTTTTGTTCACACCACCTACACTTAGGGTTGCCAACTATACTGTTAAAAACAGTATTACTTATACTTACCGTTTTTCACTCCATTATAGGTACTTTTTACTGTATAAAAAATATAAAGTAAGTACCTATACAAAATAGTGTTTTCAGCATTGATTGTGACGAGGCTTTTTAAAACATGTCTTTAAATTTTAAAGTTTAAAACATTAAAAAACCAATACTGTTTATTTTCCTTCTCAGACTTCTCTACTTATATAGGAAGTATACCTACTTTATTTCTTGTAAAAATAAGTTGCCAACCCTACCTACACGCAATTACAAGTACTTACTTACTTATATGTAGAATAAATAGGTACATAATATTATCTTCCTCTGACATATGACTAGGTAATATACATGACTTTTACTCATTTTAAGTTTCTTGTGACAATGTGTTGTAAATTGTAAAGTTGATTAAGTAGTCATCTTGCACAAGTGTGCATTTATGGTGGCTACTTACATACAATTAGCGGGCTATAGATACTTGGTTGGTGTATGTATAGGTACAGGTTTATGGAGGATATCTCACCTGGTGTCTTGCTTGCGCAACCACCGACGTTCGTGGCAGCGATTAGTTGCGCCACCGTGGTGTCCTAATGAGATAGGGTCCTAGAGGCTCTAAAGTCGACAAAGACTCCTTTGCGGTAGAGGCTTATCGACCAAACATCCTCCACAGAAGTTCGCCTTACAGGCTTTAGGACCCAGCAAGGTCTTCGCCTTCTTAATAACAGGTGACGCGGAAAAGGATCTAAAGCGCGGGCAACAGCAAATGTCGAAAAAATTTGCTTGCATAGCGACAGTGACCGCTTCATTGAAATCCCAACAAACAAATGATCATATAATGGTGTGCCTTATGTCTGTTCATTTACAAAAATAAACATAATTCTAAAGGATATACAGGGTAACTGCAAAGGCATTGGCATGACATGACATCCTTTTAATATAAAAAATCAAAAATGTTTAATTTCGTTAATATACACATTATCAATAGCTCACAATAAGGTTGATGCCAAAATACTTGTGACAGGCAGCCCCGCTCTTTAATAGCACTAATTCCATACAATAAACTAAGTAGGTACAGGAAACAAACAAGTACAGTCATCATCAACAGCTCATATTATAATGTCCCCACAGATATCGAATAGCCTACCCCACATTAAGGGCGATTAGGCTTTAATCAAGCACGCTAGCCAAGTGCAGGTTGGTCGACTTCACACACAACCTAAGAATTTCTTCATATGTGTGTGCAGGTTTTCTCACGATGTTTTCCTTCACCGTAAAAGCGTCAATTAAACGTGCATATGAATTCAAAATTTGATATCACATTGGTACGTGGCGGGGTTTGAACCGGTGATTCCCGGGTGGGAGACAAGAAAACGCCATTAGGCACTACGCCACCGACGCTTCCGTGCCACACACGACAAGTACAGTGCCACAAACTTATCTGTAGGGCTATTCGCTAACTTTTTTTGACAGTTGAAAGTGATGATCACTGAGTGAATTACATATCCAATGCTGTCTTTACCCGACAAGTGCCGGAATAGCGTGACGTTACTGTCCCGGTGGCAAAAATTAGAACTACAATTTACATAGAGACATTTTGACGTTTCTATGACACATTAAATGTGAACAAATTTTGTTCACCACTAGTGACACCACCACCGGGTCAGATAAGTAATAGGTACATTTTCTTATTAAAACGTTTTTATAAGCTTCAGCTGTTTGTTTGCTTGTACTATGTTTGTAACCGACTCCTTTGTTCGCAATTTTAACCCACTTAAAACGATCAGATTCATTTAAAATTTATATACCTATCAAAGACCTATGACATTACAATAATTCGATAAGAATATCCCATTATGCTGATTAGAATAGCCTGTACTAATAAAATAAACGTTACAAACGATTAATTTATTAGTCCCAGCTAATTCTAATGTTAGTTCAGTTGTTCGTCACTAGATGGTGTTGTCATTGTTGTGGCTATTCTAGTTGGCGGTGTTTTAGAGTTTTTATTCATTATTAGAAGGATATACTTTCATGTGCTCAGTATTGGTCTGAGTTTCATGTTACAATTTTACATTTCTATAGTATTGAGATAAATGAGAATTAAAAATCTCACTTAAAAGTAGAAAATAAATAATAGTTTAAAAAATACGCCTTCCTTGGTGAGCTCAATTTAATTAATTATGCCGATCGAATATTTTCAAAAACTGATGTTATGAGCACATCACGCTTTTCTCTAAATAATTTAGAGACGTTTAATTTCATTGGCCCTGTTTAATATGTTTGTTACCTTAAAGTAGCAGCCATTATTTAGTTTTTATAAATCCTTGCATTTTTTTTTTGCTTGCATTTGGAAGCTCATGTAATATAATTATAGCTAAAATATTTAATCGCTGCCAAGTTATTTTTTAGTAACAAAATAGTTAGTTGGGCGACTAACTATTTTAAGTTGTTAGTCGCCTCGAAAATAATTAGCCGTAAGTAATTCAGGAAGCTGGCTGGAGAGCTTTATCAAACAGGAGAAGAAAACTGAAGATATGAAGACTTTACATTAAAAACTTCGCATTAAAATTATTTACTTGCTTACCTAAATATTTGTTTAAAAGTGATAATCATTTTGAACATTTACTATCATGTATCAGCCCTTAGACTTGCCTTATCGAACGAATATTATAATATTTATAACTTCTATCTCTAGCTTTGTAAAGTCAATAGCAGAAGTCGATGATCAGAATTTCTAAAGTTATTGAAATATAATAGAAATATTGGAAGAAATGTCACAAATTATTAAGAAGAAATTATTTAATAAGTATTCCTAATAAAGTTAAAATAACGCATTTTTTCCTTATGGGCCTAAAACTTAGTTTTGATTTTGTTTATCCACTTCTGCTGTAACTATATCTAAGTTTATTTTATTCCTTTTTATATTTTAATGTGGCTTTTGTCAACAACTAGGTAGGCATGTTAGCCTCATGTATCTTAAGTTTAGTCGATACGATTACCACCTCAAGGCTAGAATTATTCTAGTTGTCTGTTTTAGAATTTAAATATCTAAGTAAACTGTATAATTTCGAGCTACATTAAAGAAACATGTCATTCAAAGCAATTTTTTCGAGTAGAAAACATAGTGTAAGGTCAAAAGTTGTTTTTCGCATTGTGTCTGGTATAAGCGATACATTTTTACCTGTCAAATTTAAATTATGTGACGCGAATAGTTGGTTTATAACAAAAAAATAGCCACCGAGGTTATTCACTTGCATAAATATATTTTTTGCCAGCTACATGTCACGAATTTACGTAATGTTATCTTGGAATTTAAAATCCTTTTTTTTGCAAACTTATGATTATTGGATTAGTGGTTACATTAGAATAAGCAATATAAAGTATGTACATTTTTAATACAGGAGCTTCTTCGAGAGAAGCAGCACCACTTGGAACGGCTGATGCGTGAAAGGGAACTGGAGAGGTCGGAGGTAGCCAAGGTGTCTTTACAGGCAGACAGGGCCGAGACTGCGCTGGCACACCTGAAGAAGGAAGCGGCGCAGGTAACTATGATATCAGTTTGGCTATATTAAGTTTACAAGAGCTATGTAGATCACAGTCACATCGATTCAGACACGGGGTCTGTGGCTGTCGACGAAATACCTTCGTTTTGCGTCGCTTCGCTTGTATCAATCCTGTATTGCGTTTGAGTCGCGACTGTATTAGTGCAGCGCTATTTACAACGTTTTTACCAAAACCAAATCGTTATCGTTTTCATACATTTTGACAACAGTTTGACAGCTGTACTACGCTTCAAAGGCTTTTCAAGATTGAATTTTGTTTCTAATTATATTTGGCTTAATTTGAAATTTATACCAAATGAAATAGATAAGCTTGAATAGAATATGAAGAATAGAGCTTGAAATGAAATAGATCTTCTAGAGATAACTAGCAAAGCTCACCTTTGTACATGTCTTTATTAATGTATTATCTTTCATGGTTTTTATGTGTAAGTACATACAATAAAGAATAAAGAATAGAAAATAAAGGCAAAAAATCCTATTATGGCTTGTGACTCGTTCAGGGGCGAAATATATACTTGAACAAATTCGTCGTGAAATTACAATCCTGCGTAGTTCAGTTAGAAGAACACTCGTCCGGATCATTATATCAGCCAAGAGACGCCCACTGTTGGACATAGGCCGCCCGCAAGGATCTCCAAACAGGTCAGTCCTGCGCTGCCCGCATCCAGCGGCTTCCCGTGATTTTTGCCAGATCGTCGGTGCACCTTATGGGGGTACCAACGCTTCGTCTCCCGTTACGCGGCCGTCATTCAAGAACCTTTCCGCCCCAACGGCCGTTAGTCCTCCTAGCAATGTGCCCAGCCCTCTGCCACTTAAGGTTCGCAATTCTTTGGGCTATGTCAGTGACCTTGGTTCTCCTGCGGATCTCATCATTCCTCATATGATCACTTATCATAATAGAATTTTTCTCTTGCCTTTCGTTTTCTATTTTATTTGGTAAAAATTTCAAGCTTTTCAAGATAATAAGTTTAGTAGCCCAAAGTTTGCTCTACACGATACCGTGATACACGTTAAGTACGCCCGAATAAAAGAGATCTATAGAAATTACATGATTATCGAAATAAACAGCTCCCGTTAACTATACCTGATTTGAGATCGTTTTATTGAAGCTATTAATAGGACGAATTCAGGTCAAACAAATTTTATTCGTTAGTTGCCTTTGAGTTATTTCTAACAAAAATACCATAAAATGAAAACGAAACTCCATCTGACGAAATACCTTTATACCTACTTACGACCTAAATCAAGGCTCAGTCCAACGAGTTTCGATCTGATCAAAAGGACAGCTATTTATAATATACCTTTATTATCGATATTTGACAAACTATAGATAGAAGAGATAGAACGGAGTTAAAGGAATAACTATACAGCCGAATACAGACTTTGCGGTCATACAGTGCACTCTATCCTTTGAACCCATAGATCTATACTGTAATCTATGCTTGAACCGCATTGCACACGGTACTTCCAGTCTGTATCCGCCTTTAAAACTCTTTTTGGCGGCGCATTCTAAATAAGTTGGAATCACAGATATATCAATCTAAGTATTATTAAATCTGTGGTTGAAATATACCTTCTTTCTGACATGTCCATTCGTCCAGATTGCAAAAAAAAAATTCAGGACCTCAAGACAATATTTTATCAAGTCTTAACTTTCATTAAAATTCAATTTTACGTAGGAAGATATACATTAATTTAATATATTATAAATAATTATTCTTAAATCTCTTATTTTAATTTTCAGAGTAGCACTGAAAACGAGAAACTTAAGTCTGAATTAATCAAACTCAATAAGCAGCTAGAAGATGAGCGGCAGAAAGTCGAGGACCTTATGTTCAGGAATGAAGAAGAGAACATCAACAAAGAAGATTATAATGTAAGTTTTCAATATTTATTACATCCGCGTTGTATTTATATCGATCGTCATATTGATTATTAACAATGCTATTTTTGTTGCAGCGATTTAAAGATGCTATGGAGGTGAGTTCTAATCTAAGGTTAGGTTGTTCTATTACGAAGGTTCATAAAAATTCAATAATGAGAGATATCCATTTAATTCTTGGGTATTCATTATTCAATATGGGATCCATGCTGACTTATGTGCTTTAGTCTGCCGATCCAAGAATTTAGCTCGAGTATTTGAACCTTGTAAAATATTTTCTCGCACTGATTTTAAGGAACGTATTGAGTAGGTGATAGTGTGATGTAAACGACATTTAATCACGCTCTGTTTTGATACATAGCAAGAAAAAGCAACGCAATTACAAAGAATTCGCGATCTGGAAGCAGAAGCAGCGCTTCAAGCAGCTCGAGCTGAAGCTACGGCAGCTGCTCTGCAAGCGCTTGAGGATCAAAGAAGCGCTGAAGCCGCTGCCTTACTGGAACAACACAAGGAAGAACTCACGGCAGCTCAAAGTAAGGGCCACTAAGGGCTTAGTATTTACTGAAGTGTTGTAATTGTGTACCTAAATAAAACAACCTCCATTAAATTTTATTTCAATTGCAGCTCTGTCTTCCGAATTACAAAAACTCTTAGATGAAGCTTACGCGCTCCTAAAAGAAAAAGAACAGGAAAAAGATTCCTTGGGTAAAAGCATGTCAGACGAATGCAGCAAACTCAAGGCTGATGCAGAAAAGGCGTTGAATGAAGCTAAAACAAAGATGGCAATAGCTCAAACAGAATTCGACACGCAGCTCTCCGTACTAACAGCAAAATTGCAGCTAGCTGAATCCAAATTAGAGACTGAAAAACAAAACTTGGAAAGGTCGAATAAAGAGAACAGTGAGACCATATTAGATCTTAACACTAAACTCACTCAACTACAAGCAACTGTGGATGATAAGACGCTCGAATTAAATAAAGGTGAGATGTAAGCCGAAGCGGGTCATCTGCTTGACTGCATCTTTTATAATAGATTTAAGTCAAAGTATTATTGTATTAAGTATTTAGTAGTAGTCAAAGTATTATTGTATTTAGTAGCTTTATTTTACCATTTTTTCTAATGTAAATTAATTATTAATTTTCCAGTATTAGGGGTAAGCAAAGAGCACGAAGTCAACCTTAATAAAGAGCTTACAAAACTGAAAATGGAACTCAGTGCCAAAATTTTAGATATAGAACAATTAGAAGATTCTAAGAAAAAACAGGAGGTAATTGGCAAATTGCTGGAAGAAGAAATTACTCGTGTAAAAGAAGAGTATAATACAAAAATCACTGAGTACGAATCTTTGTGGAATGAAGTTTCGCAGCAAAATGAGAAGAATAAAATGGAGATCATAGAGTTACAGAAAAATCTATCAGCAAAGACAAAAGATTATGAACGGCTATTAGAAGAATCGGGTGAGTCGACTAATTCATCTGAAAAACTAATCAATGAATACAAGCAAAGTGTACTTGAAAGAGATAAAGAAATAATTAAATTAAAGGATGACTATGAACAGGCCACGGCAAACTTTAATATTAAGCATAGTAAAATTGCAGAAGAACACAAAAAAGAAATTGATGATCGGAACACCAAAATAGAACAGTTGATGAAAGAGATAGAAAGTCATAAACAAGCTCTTGATAACAATAAGGTTCAATTTGATACCCTTAATTCTCAGTTTATTGTTAATGTTGACGAACTGAAAGCATTGAAAGAAGAGAATGGAAAATTAAAGCAAACTATTTCTGAGTTAACCGGAAACAACAATAATCTTAAAGAAAAAGTATCAGCGATGGAGTTAGAAGTCGGTGAATATAAACGCCAACTAGAAAGCACTAAGGAAAAATGTAATGAATTACAAAAGACCAAAGATAAAATTGAAACGGAATACATGAATCTTACTGGACAAGCTACTGACTCCAATGAACAATTCAATAAATTATCACAGCATTTAAAAGACACAGAAAAAGAATTACAAGATCTAAAAGATAAACATAGAGAGGTATCGAATACTCACGGTAGAATTGAACAGGAATTGAAACAAAAAATATTTAAATTACAAGAGGATTTTTCATTGGAACGTGGCCAGTTAGTTCAGTCAGTGGATGAAAATGTTGAAAAGTTGAAGGAAGCAGAGGTAAAAATCAAGGAAATTGAAAATCAGGTAACTGTAACAAATAATCGTGTCAAAGATTTGGAATTAAACAGTGACAAGCTATTAGATGAAAACACGAACTTGAAACAAGAAATAGAGAACCTTAAACTTAAAGAACAAGAATTGAACACCGAATTTGATGATATACGCAAAAAGTTAGAGGTTGATATTGAGAGGTATAAAGAAGAAATAAATATTTTGAAGGCGGATGGCGCAACATCAGAAGTAAAATTGATGGAGAAAGTAGACCAACTAACTGAAGCTCAAAATGACTTAAATAACAAATTAGAAGAAGCTAGGAAACATGAAGATTCTTTACAAAAAGTTGTCGAAGACATGACTATTCAATTAAATAACCAAAAAGCGCAATATGAAAATGAAATCGCACAGGCTCAAAGTCAGTTAGTCACTTTGACTGAAGAATCAAGTAATCGAAAAGAAGAAGAAACTCGATTAAAGGACCTGTTGAATGAGAAACAAAATAGTGTCAAAGACCTCACATTAAAGTTAGAGATGCTTGAAGTAGATTTTAAATCTAATTTGGAGATAGTTAATGAAAAGGATCGCCAAATAATTCAAGCTACCGAAGAGCTCAACAAAGTAACCAACAGTAAAAAGCAATTAGAAGAAAAACTAAACAGTGCTATTCAGGAATCATCTTCGATAAAACAAAAATATGAAAACCTTATTGCAAATTCTTCTGCCGAAGAATCTCTATTAAAGGAACAGTTGGGACAAGTCGAACAAATGCGAAAGGAAATAACAGTATTAGTTCAAGACAAATCATCACTAGAAAGCAAATGTGCAGAAAGTCTAAACGAACTCAGTAAATTGAAAGAAGAGTATGCTGTTATTTCGACAAAGTTAAAAGAAAATACTGAGGTAAATAATGAATTGCAAAAGGCGTTAGATGAGAAAGAAATTACTTTAAAAACACATTATGATAAAAGTCAGTTGGATGCGAAGGAAATTCAAACACTAAAGGAAGAAACTAACACACTTAAGCAAGAGGTATTAAATAAAAACACGACTATAGCGGAAAAAGAACTATTATTACAAAGGACTACGGAATCATTACAATCTGGGACAAACGAAACGCAAGAAGTTATTACGCGATTACAAAATGAAAATAAGGAGTTAAGCCAAAAATATAAAACTGAAGTTGAATCTCTCAATAATGTCACGAAAACTTTAGAAAATCAACTTTTAGAAAAAAATATAGAACTGGAAGATTTACAGAAATTTAAAGAGAAAGTAATAGATTTAGAACAACAACTAGTGAAATCAGAAAAGGACATTAAGCAACTGACAAGTATTAATGATGGACAAAAGTCAAATTATGAAGATTTAAATAAACAACTACAGACACAATTTGACGAATATAGAAAAGAAAGCCGGCGTGTTAAACATGATTTGAAAGCTAAATTAAATGAATATGAGAAGGAATTGGAGACATCAAAAGAAAACATAAAATCAGAAACCACAAAACAAACGCAGCTTCATAATAAATTAAAAGACGCTGAAAAGCAAGTTCTGGAATTGTCACAGAAGTTAGAATTATTAGCAGTACACCAGACTTCTGATGTTGATAAAGAAAGTAAGTTAGAAAAGTTAACGTTAGAACTACAAGCAACGAGAAAATCAAGCGCAGAAGCGTTAGCTAATAGTGAAACCTTAGTTAATAGTTTGAAATCTGAAATAGATCACAAATTAAAAGAACTAAAAGAAAAGGAGGGTTTGTTAACGAAATTACAACAGGAAATAAAGGTATGTATTTTTATGAGTTATGTGTAATATAATATTGAAAAAAAAAAATGTTATCTCAACAAGTGTTTTCCTTAATTCAGAATTATAAAGCCAAAGTTGAAATTGCTGAAAGAGAGAAAGCTTTACTACAGAAGGAAATTGCTTCAAAGGGCAACGAGATCAGAGACAAGAATGATAACAACGCAATCGGGGTCCTTGGCCAAGGCGACAATGCACTACAACAGTAAGTAACCTATTACTTAATTGCAACAAATAAAATGTGATGAATTCGATTATTTGTTGTTTCATATATTATGATTCTTAAACACTTGTCTCTAATTAATCTGGGAATAATAATCGAGAATAATGAATTGTGTGAAAATAATCAATAATGATACAGCTAATTCAAATTGTGAATAATCTTAGGAGTGATAATAAATTTGCTAAACTTGTTAGAATCCTTACAAGAATATAATGTTCAATTTACAGGAACAAAGAAGATAAAGAGATGCTAGATGGTCAAGTTAGCTTCCTGAACTCTGTGATAGTGGACATGCAGCGAAAAAATGAGCAGCTCATGGCAAGGGTGCAGGCCCTTGAAGAAAACGGCCTCAATAATGAATCCCCTGTTTTGTAAGTCAAGTTTATATTTTATGGCAGCCCTGAACACAAATAAAGTAAAGGGCCCAAAGCTGCCAGACGACTTATTTTCTGAAAAACGAAATGTGTAGATAATAGCTTTGATATAAAGAATAAACATTAAGAAACAATAATGCGTTAGATTATTTTTGAGATATAGGTACGAGTATATTCAGTATCAATGTAAATCTCAGATGGCCGCCGCAATAAAATGGCGGATTGAATTTTTTTCCCACAACCCTCTCAAGTGATCGACGGCTCAAAATTTGATAGAAACCTTATATTTTGATGTTATACACGTAAGTTAAATTTGGTTGCAATAAGTTAAAGCATGCTCGAGTTATCGTGGTAACGCACAGACATAATTCCAAAAAAAATGTTTTTGAGGGAGGTCCAAAACATGTAAATCCGCCAAAATCTCGAGGTCGAATTTTTTGACGATTACAAGAGTTACTCTACTACGTATACGAGAAAGTAAAAATACACTAAGTAATATAAATAGAAAAGTGGATTCAGTAATTGCCAATGATTTCAGCAACGGGCGCAAGCCGCGAGCGGTGGCGCCTCGCTTGTTCTGCGACATCTGCGACGTATTCGACGCGCACGACACGGAGGAGTGTCCGCGGCAGGCGGCCGACGCTGACGCCGCGCCTGCGTCCAACCCCAACCCGCGCAAGCCCCCGCCACCGCCCAGGCCCTACTGCGATATTTGTGAAGGTAATTGTGTTTTCTCAAACATGCTCGGAAATGTAAGCATTGTAGCGGCTACGTCACAGCGCACAGACAGTTAATATCGAGTAACCGAGAAATAGTTGATCAGCGAAAAATACAAATGTAAACACGGAGCCAAGATACGACACAAGGACGTCACAATACGTAATGCAAGCCTAAATAGCGCTTACGAAGTTTCCGAGGTACATCAGTATATATACAACTTTCAACCTAGCAACCTAGCTCGGCGGAAGATCTTCCCTTTTCGCTGAAGATGTGGCGAACCCAGCCGCCACATCCTATAGCACTATTATAGTAAAAAGAAGACAAGAAGTTAGTAATTCTTGGCTCGTGCACTACTTTACCGGCCTAGGCCAAGGAAAGTAAGTATGAAAATTCATTCCTGGCCGCGCTGCTCAAAGCTTTTATAATTCGTTTAAGATGAATTTGTACTAATGATGAATTTGTAATCTTGTCATACATCCAATTGCTACCACATTATAAAAATATGCACTCTTCGAGCATGTTAAGTATATGAATATAACAATAATTTTACTGGTATAACCTTCATCGAGATTGCTGTGTTGGCCAAATACATGCTAGCAGCTGCCGGCAAAAGTTGTATGAAAATCCATATCTCTTGTGTTGTAGCGGCCAAATAAATTACTACGTAAACTCATATCTGCCGAAAATTAAATAATCCGATGGGGTTTATTTATTACTCTGTGTACTTATCTGCCGTGTAATTTTAAAATGGAACGATCTTTTCTCCAAAAAATGGTAACCAAACGTTTTATTTAAATTTCGAATTGGCTTGCAAATAGAAAGATATTTATTGAAAAAAAAAACAAATGGTACACTGGCGCGTAAAAATATTTTTGCCCGTCATTAGTTTTGAAAATGATTGTATTAAGTATCAAATAAAAATCTAATACAAGCCTAGGCCACAACTAGGCATTGATGAACTTACGTATGTGTGCCTTGGCATCGCTACTGCCCACATTTACACATTCGTCCATCAATGCCTCTTTTGCTGGCAGCTGCAGTAATGTACTATTGTAGGTGGATTGTTGTAGGTTGCAGGATGGCAACTTGTCTGTATTTTGGGGTACTGCCGACATATACTGCCGGATGTTTAATGAGCTCTACTCAATCCCTTTTGGGATGATGAGCGTGATTATACACGCTACTTTTTATCATTCTGTATAATTGAAGGGACGCTTCCTACATTCCATATAAGTAAACAACTCTTGCTATGGCGCCAACATCGAAATATCGAAAAAAATAACCGCCACCTTCACTAAAGGTTCCGTAACATTATCTATAAAAAAACGGCATAACCCGAGTATGCTGCATCAACTTTTGAGTCGTCGATCACGAAAGTTAAGCAACCAAGTGCGCGGTCTTTACTCGGATGGGTGACCAAAACTTAACATGCATGTATGACATTAAAATATAAGGTTTCTATCAACTTTTGAGTCGTTTCCGGTACATGAGAAAATCAAGGGGGGACCACTCCCGATTTTTTTTTTAATTCGAAATAATATTTCAACACCAAATTATTAAGTACATTAATACTAATTAGAAAATATTATAGTAGGTATTGATTTATTTTATATGTAACATTTAAAATCTGTTGTTTCAGTGTTCGGACATGCAACTGAGAACTGTGATGAAGAAGAAACTTTCTAGCTACAATAATTTATTTGACATGTTTTGTTACCATTGTTATTGTTTTACTTGGATATTATTTATTACATGTTCACCATGTTTGTAAGTTGATTAACTTAGGCAATGTTTGTAAATAAGAATGTTGAATGTCTTTTTTATAATAAATAAAATATTTGCATGTTTATTTTATAACGAACTGGTGAATGGTACTAGTTTTTCTTCTGCATTATCTGGTTATAATGCACTTTGAGAAACATATTTTTTTTCGTGGCACAAACTGATCAATTTCCATCACAATCATGTTTTAATGTAATGTACTTTATGTACTGCAAATTTTTACAATAATGCAAATAAAGAACACCAAAATATAATCTTTTATAAGTAAAAAATAAATCTAATTGTATTAAAGATGTGTTTTATTTTAACGAAATAGTTGATGGATTATATGAAATAAAAGACAAATATTTGACATACACCTATTTATTTTGAAGTTACAAAATATGTATAGCAATATTTTAATTCACATTTTTATTAGGTGTAAAATCTGAATGAAGCATATTTCTTATGTTTTAACTAACTTATACTATAAATACTTTATTATCCTTAGTCCAATCCCTCCTTTTTCTCTTTGATTGCTTCCTGTAACATAAACAAGGTATAAGTGACAAGTTCTCAATCTGCAATCTATTTTTGAAGGGCTAATTTAGAGAATTTCAATATTATCTTATACTATTGACCTCAATCTACTGAATTTCCTTTCATACATGAAAGGAAATTCAGACCTCGAGATTGACTGTCCCCTTGTCCCAAACAAGAGCAAAGATGCACACTTTAGCAAACAATGAGATAAAACAACTAACCAAATGAAAAAATAACACTATTAAACATTTAACAATAAGAAGTATAAGAAAGTTAACAGTTTCTAGATTTATGTAAACCATTGAATTGGGTGCATGCCAATCCCGGTTATCTATATATTTCTATTAATTTTATATTTCCTAATGCAGGTCTACTCAGTACTGTCCAATTAGCATGTACCATATTTAATAAAATGTTGATGCAATCTATAAAATACAGTAAGTAATAACAGAATCAATTTTCATATAAGTGTAAGCATTACTTATAATAGAAATATTATTATCTTATTACAATTAAATTGTGACAAATAATAATAACTTTTGAAAATCTTTAAAACCAAAATAATCTAACTTACCTTAAACCTCTCCTCAAACAATGACAATTCAGATGTTAGATCAGTAATAGCATTCATGAAAGCCTCCTGTGGTGTGTAGTCTGAGGTAGTTTGGATTCGCAGAACAAACTTATGTTCCAATGGATGTGGCACTTTATATCCAGCAAACAGAACCTTCGGGTCTTTTAAAAGTTGGCTGCAATAGAAAACCAATACTTCAGAACAAACAACTAAGTATGAACACATAGGTATATAACTTATATTTTGCAAAAACTATAGTATTCAAAGATTTTAATTCATTTTTCATACTGCCTGATCATGTTGCCAAGCGTGTGATCTTCTTTATTGACTGTGAATATTGCTGCATTTGTTACTTTAGTATCTTCCTCTTTCTGAACTCTGAAAATTCAACACAAATTAATTTTCTTAAATGCATCATACAGCCAAAAAGTAAATCCTTAAACTCACTTCTTTTCACCATCGTAAAGAAGAAACGATTCGAATGTTGGTGGTGCATTCATATTTGTTTTTGTAGAATTAACATTAAATGGGAAAGAAAATTAAAAGCGGAGAGAAAAGC
Organism: Elophila nymphaeata; assembly: GCA_955850985.1. Classification (NCBI taxonomy): domain Eukaryota; kingdom Metazoa; phylum Arthropoda; class Insecta; order Lepidoptera; family Crambidae; genus Elophila; species Elophila nymphaeata. The sequence continues at coordinate 11,605,793 of OY039070.1, forward strand.
TGAAGAATTTGCTTTTGCTTCTGGATTTCGTGAACACAACAATTGAATTATTGAATATGTCAACACACAGACTAAATAAAGCTAAGAAAGCTTAGACAAAGAATCCTGTAGACAAGGAGCTTATACTAAGAATGGAGTCATTACACAAATTAACAAAGTGAGGGCAAAAATTTTGACAATACTTGACATTTCAAATTTCACATTTCTCTTTCTAGAAATTGTCGTCATCTCTTTCTAAACACGACTACATAGAAACAAGATTTTCCCAGTATTTCGCCATCTTTCTAAAACAAAAGTAGAAAAGTAGCTAAAAACTTAACATATTGTATTCAATTATCAGTATTTATTATCAATGAAAGAAATAAATATAATATATTTACTTTTAATGTTTAGGTTTGTATTTTATTTTGAAAATCATCATTGTGATTCTTTCTATAACTTATGGGAAATGAAAGGATTTATGTAATGGCAGCACTATCTTCATGTGTCAATGTCCCGAAATCTCAACATGACATAAATTGTCGTAACTGACGTATTCATAAATATCGACTCGCGATTTTGGTACGGCTTTTTACTTTAAAATAAGGATAAATATTGCTAAATGTCGAAAGGATGGTTATTTCGTGCTGGTAGAAGTAAGTAGTATTGAGGATGCAGTGTGAATTTCACTTGTAAGTGTCATAATTGCATATAATATTATTCAATCTATAAATTTCATTTTTCACCCGTAATTCCAGATTATTAGCGTTATTTTGCAAAACTCCATAAAAAGGAGAAATTTCTGATACTCGCATTTAATCCTATCTTAGAATTTAATGAATTTTTGTACATAATTTACTTATTCAAATATTTGTAAACAAATGACTAGGGTGACTAGGATTTCCGGAATTATAAGGAAATAATATCCCTTTCTATCCATTCCTTTTATAAATGGCAATCAAAATTGATAGATTATTTTATTTAATTCTTTGAAATAACTGTTACATAGATAAAATACATAAATAGTTTTACCCATTTTTAGTTCGAAATGTTTATTTACAAATAAAATATGTAATTTGTGTAATGTAAATTATTTTATTTGAGAAAAAGATAATGAGAGTATTGATTGGATTGTACTAGTGTAATAATGTTTATCATTCACATTTGCATGTACTAACATGCAACGCAGATACATTGCACACAGACAGACAGTATTAATAAAATTGTGGCTGCGCTCTTCTGCACTTGTAATCAAATAGCATATTAAAATCTATCAAATGATAGATTTTAATATGCTATTTGATTACAAGTTAAAAGTGTACATAAATATTTATATACACTTTTAACTTGCATACATAAAATTTTCTTTTCTTTTTAGATTTCCGAAGCAACGGACCATATGGTTGTCTATTGTGCCTTTAAAAACAAAATTTTATGAAAGTTCGAAAATATGTAGCTTCCACTTTCAAGACACCGACACTTTCAAGGCAACTGCTTATGTCAAACTTCAAGCCCTTTTTTCAATAAAACCACTACTCAATCACTTTTCAAAGGCAACCCTTGAATTGGTTAGTAAAATTTTTCTTGATAATATACAGTTAATACAGAGAGCTAAAATGTTTGGGGAAATAATTTTAAGGGCATCAGGCATCATCAATTATTGAATATACAATGACTCAATTGAATTTTAACATTCTGCATAGTCACAAAAATGGCGTATGACGCAAAAATGAGAAACCAGGATTTCCGAAGTAATTAGTCTATTGTCGCCAACACTTCATTTATCGATGTTTAGAGTAGGTTAAATAAAGCGTAAGAAATATACATTCGAATTAAGTTAATATAGTATGAATAATCTATGAGTTGACGTGACATGAGATAAGCTATATAATAAACTGTAACGTGCCTCTTAAAATCAAGAGTCACAGAAGCGATAAATCCTCGTATTTCGGTTGCTGATTTTTTTCCTGGGAGCCGAAAATAGATAACATTACCGTGCTAAAAGGCACTCAGGAAAAAAAGTTTAAAGTATTTATTATGAATTTTAATTCTTTGCCATGGAAAACTCAAAACTCAAATTATTTTCAACTTGTGGTTTTATTAACGTAACGAAGTTCAAGTGTAACGTTTCACATACATATTTTACCGACCTACATACATATATTTTTTTAATTAAATCAGATTACACTATTTATAAATATTACATAAATTAAGATATAAAGGAAGCTCATCTAATTGAAATATTTCTTTAGAGTTCGCCTCCTAAATTTATCAACAGGTTTTAGCGCTTCATATCAACGTTAATAAGCTACATTTTAGTGACCGTACGACTGTTGCGGGCAATCTCCGATAGATTGCGCCTGCGTCGCCGGGCAGTCTCGATCTTGTCAGGAATCGCATACAAAGGCTTGGTGATTCGGTCTTGCGCTTGCGTGGTTCGCTAAGTAAATTGAGCACCGACAAGACCTACCTAATACTAATTAACTAATTTGATAATCGTGTGCAATAATAGTTATTTATTTAATGTGTTTAACCCCTAATTGGGGTCCAAGATTAGGCTATGGTAGCCGCTGTCGCCTCCGCTACTTCACTTCCGCCCAGGGCTGGACTTACAGTGAGCAGCAGTACAAGCCGCCCTAACTCGTCCCACCGAGCGACCCTCACCGAGACCATCTCCGGCTACCACCAGGGGAGTACACGCTATTGGGCATTATACCACCATTTAATAAATTGTTCTGCACGGATCTCTCGTGTCTCATTTAACTCCCTATATCTTAGGACCGTGGGAGCACGTGAGACCTTACCCGTGGCACAAGACTGTCCGTGATTAATTTGTGCTACAGGCACCCTACTAGAAAGAGACAGAGCCTCTCTAGAAATGTCAAGAAATGTCAAGTGTTGTCAAAACTTTTGCCCTCACTTTGTTCATTTGACTAATGACTCCATTCTATAGGTAAAATATAAGCTCCTTGCCTGTAGACTTGGCATGAGTTTTGACAGCTAAGTGTAAGAAGGATAGGTGTATACAGATACCCATAAGAGTGAAAGAGTACTCATTATAATTTTTGTCCTTGTCAGAGTTTCACTTTTCGCTTATTTGACACAAAATTTTGGTGTCAAAGAAACGAAACAACAAACTTTTTGTGATAGTAAATATTCAAAATATTTGTGTTTACAAAGTGTTGTTATCAGTGTGTAAAACGTACAAGTGTTGGAAACTATATCCTGCTTGTGATTGTTACAATGCATTGTTGTGTAATCGGCTGTAAAAGCCGTAGCTACCGGAATTGCGAGAAAATTAGTTATTACTCGTAAGTACGAAAACTACTTTAAATTAGTATTTTATTAGCATTATACAATAAAGTTTAGATTAAAATCGAATAATATAGGATCTCAAGCTTGATAGAAAACTACAAAAATCATGAAAATTTGCTTACGAAAATATTGTTATTGTCCAATAATTGTCATAGAAATCCGACCAAATTAAGTAGTTTAGTTGTAGTTGTCAATTGCTATATAATTTGACTGTCGGAGCGTCATTTTGTAGATTTCTTATTTTTCTGGATTATACTGCAGTTTAGGGATACCAGTAATATAATTTGAAGCTCTCCTTGTTGTTGGGTAAATACAAAGATTTAAGTTATCTTAATGTTTCAGATTTCTAGGACATAATATTCATGGATATTCAAGCACGTACTGCTGGTCAATCTGTAAATACCACGAAAAGGACATCGCCAAAAACGTATCACATTTACGTTTTACCGCGCTATAAAAACCAATAAATTCTTGGAATTATCGTTGTCGTTATTTATTTACATTCACGGATATTCAAGCACGTACTGCTGGTCGAGCTGTTAATACATACCATGAAAAGCAGTACCACCAAAATCGTATTATACTATGTATTTACGTTTTACCACGCTATAAACCAATAAATACTTTGAATTGAGTGTTAGGCGGGATACCATGGAGTCTCGACGTCGATCTTTTGGTTTTAAATTTTTTTAATATCTTTTTATGATTGTTTATTTCTTTGATTATACTCGTGGGCGCCACGAGGATAATCAAAATAATAAACTAAGTTTAAAAACTGAAATCTCACTACGGAAACAACTAATGTTAAACACCATGGGATAGGCAACATTACCTACCCCATGGTATTTAACATTTGATGTTGTTGCTATAAGCAACGAGGAAATATTAATCTAATTATTTTCTCGTTGCTTAGCAACCACAACATGAGTTTGTGTAAAAGCTTAAAAGGAATGAAATCGTCTAAAATCAATAATTTACAAGGAAAAATCGACTCCTTCTATTATTAAAGTCGGTTATAATGTAGCCTATATTGTCCGGACCATAATATGAGACATGCTAGAGAGATTGCTACTACCAGGGATTTGAACTCGGACTGCTTAATGTGCTAGCTAGCTTTACAGACCACTCCACCCACCACGACCACGACGCACGGCGCACTTCAAAAATCCTATTGTCGTCCATCCAGTCATGAGAAGGGAGATGAACTCGAGAGTACACACATTTTTCAAACATTTCAAAATAAGGCAAATCAAAATATTTTAAACATTTAATGGGGTAATATTTTAAAAACCTGGCCTCTTCTGTTGACGTCAGTCACTTCTGTCACTGTCATGTCAACTCTCAGTCTATCCCTTACAGGGTGTACGCGGATGCCCAGTCTACAGGATTCTTTGTCTAAGTAAGAAAGAGATATGATATGATGTCAATGTCATGATCATGAATGTCAATCACCGCGGTCCTAATTGCGCTTATCCTGCGCAAACTACGAACGTTACCAACAGTGCAAACGCCTTGAACTGAATTGAATACGGTGCTATGTCACAGACTACTAAGAGATACTACGTATGTGCTATGTGCACTATTTGCGTGCAATCAATTTCTTCCTTTTCTTTTTTAATTAAATGGCGTGCGCGATATGTAACGCATTTCGCCAATATCAAGTGAAAATGTGCTTTTAAGTAGCAGACAATTGTACGGTAGATTGAGATTAAAGTGGAGTCTCTCAACACGTGTTTTTACAGCAAGGACACAGGAGAAACTCCGTGATCAATTTGACCCACGCTTTGTGTGTAAATGACAAACGTCTAAGAAGAGGTTATGTTTAAATACCATTTAAACGTTAAAATAGCACTCTAGGATTATTAATAGAGTAAAATAAAGTAATTGTAGTAAATAAAGTACAACGAGTCTTTATTAATTCAAAACTCAAATGTTTACTCTAATAACTCACACACTTAAACGTCAAATTCGAGTTTGACATTTGCGTACACACTGCACTACCTCTTCTTCGTGTGCACCGTTAGCACTGCTTAATGATGTCGCATTATTTTCGTTGGTGCGAATACGTTCAATTTAATTCACTCCGTGTGCGAGCTATCGGTGCCGATAGCGCATGTAAACGCAATTTGGACCGCGGTGAGTGTGTGCGCAAATGTCAAACTCAAATTTGACAATTAAGTCTGTTATTTTTTAAGCGCCCTCCACACTCTCGCCGAGAACCCCGAGAAGCGTAAATGTGATTAGTTTCCCGCGTTCTCGTTCTCGGGCTCGCCTGTTCTACGCTCGGTGTCGGTTTTTTGGCCCGCTTCAAAGGGTTTCTCGGGCGAAAAAAGAGAACCGTATCACATTCTCGTTCGGCCTCACTGCGATGTAGGAAGTGATTTCCATCGCATGCATTTGCATTTATTATTTTATTAATCTGAGCTTTGAAACAGGGCCTGTCTAAATAATTAATTTTATCTACACGCATGCTTTAAATCTTCTATTTAAAACATTGATTTTGCTTCTAATTTTTTTTTTGCATTTAGTTAAGATCTAAATTCATAGCAATTCGTTCAGGTTTAAGTCCCGTCTCAGCACTTATCCATGACAGGTTTTTTTCTATTCTATTTAATTTGGTATCCTCTATAAAATATTCTAAAACAGCTCATTGCCAACATTTAAACAACCAATATCCTAGTAAACATTATATCATCCAAACGGATGATATAATTATAATGTTAAGTTGTTCTAATTTTTATAATATCACTCCTTCGCTTTTTCGATCCTACAAACTGCTGTGGTTTACTGTAAATACCAAAGACGCTGCGCTGTCAAAGTCATCCATTTCGTATGACGGTCGAGAACGCAAGTGAGAAGGTCGCGTGAGTGTAGATACCATCTCGTTTCTCGGGTCAAGTCTCGGCGAGACTTCTCGCGTGAGTCTGGAGGGCCTATTAAAGGCCATAGGCATGGCTGTACGGGCTGGATCCCTTTGCCTTCCCTAAATAGAAAGATTTTAAAAACAACACACTTTCATAGACAAATATTCCCTATATATGTTTTTCCCTACAAGGATGGCAAAGAGATCTCTCCAAAGAATTTTCCTTCATTTTTGTAAGATTATTTGTTGTTTTCTTATATCTGATCCCGCAGATTTTTCTGCGGAACTTTGTTTTATTTGCAATATGTAGTGCTCCCGCACTACACATGGCAAATAAAACAACTCGCGTGTAATTAGTTTTTACATTTTGTTGTTATTGCCCGATGTTTCATAACGGTCCTCTAGCCATTTGCATAAAAATTCAAACCGTAAAATATCTTGGCATATGGTAATGATACTTACTTACGCATAAAATATTTAGCATAATTGTTTTAATCATAAATACATAATTATTACAATTAAGTATGCCACAATACAATTACAAATACAAAAATCAAATATGCCAAAGTATTATTATGCAAAAAAATATGCCAAATTCGTTATGCCAACCTATTTTAGGAATAAATACATTATGTCAACGAAAGGGATCCCTTTCGTAACACTTTGGAGCGGTCGTGATCACAAGAGGACACCGTGGCCACGAACGAACGCTGCAGTGTTACGAAACGTCGGACAATAATAACGAAAAATAAAATCTATTTACACGTGAGTAAAATCCGTAAAAACTGTTTTATTTACAAGATTTTTTAGATATATACCAAGAAGCTTAAATTTTATCTATGTTCGTGATTTATAGTCTAATACAAGACCATAAACAAATTGAACAAGGGCGAAATTGTTCAAGGTCTTGTTTTTTTTTATAAAACGGCGCGGCGGATTGTAGTGCGAGTAATCAAGAAAATAGGTAAAACTGGAAGCCACACTATCAATAAAAATGTGAAAACAAAAATTTGTCCTTGAAACTTATTTCCTACTTGTCTCTGTCTAACCACTAGAGCACACGTATTAGACGATTTAGATCATTGGTCTGAGATTTAGACGGTCACGTGACCATCTAATACGTTATACTTACGTCGTCGTATTAGGCCCTTTTCACATGCACACGGTCACTTCACGGTCGCCGTGCCGTGTAAAGTAGATATGTATGAGCTACATAGACAGCTTTTACACGGCACGGCGACCGTGTGTCACCCGTGCTATCCACTATAAGCACGGTTTTGACGCGGCAACCGTCTTGTAGTCATGTATTGACTTGTATGGAATCGTTCAAACGGCACGGCGGCGAGCGCAGGGGGTCCGTTTTACGCCCGTGCATGTGAATGAGTCCATACAAGTCAATACATTACTACAAGACGGTTGCCGCGTCAAAACCGTGCTTATAGTGGATAGCACGGGTGGCACACGGTCGCCGTGCCGTGTAAAAGCTATGTAGCTCATACATTTCTACTTTACACGGCACGGTATTAGCCATGGCAAACATGATTTGCACTTCTTCCCGCTAGGGGCGCTATTCGCGTTTCCTATACAAATTGGGCTCTTAACGCAACTATACCAGTTACGTTTTTTTTACGAAAAACACACTACAGGTCGTAGTGAGCTTATCTAGTGGACATCGTGGTTAGTGGTAAATCGATAGGCATTTTTTTATAACTTACTGACCTACTTTATTGATACTGATACTGATCTAGATATTTTTTTTATATTAAAAAAAACTTACACTACGGGTACAGGTAGGTATTTTATTACGACTCCTAAATTTAATAAAACTATAGGTGAAAAAACCTACTACTAACATAATATACATAGGTAGTTGGTATATGTATTTATAAAATACTAGCTGTACCCTGCCACGCTTCGCAGTGGCACATTGTGATTGAATGGTTGAGAAATGAGAAACAAAACAAAGAATACATTTCATATAAGTTTAATTTTGCAATACTTGTGGATATACTTAAAAAAACTGTTTTCTCGCGGTCGCAGATATGTGACTGATGCAAAAAATAGATAAAAACAATCCTTGCTGCGGATTTTACATGTTGGCGATTGGCCACCACATTGTCTATACAGTAGAACTCCAATTATCCGAATTAATGGGGACCGGGACCCATTCGGATAATCAAATATTCGGATAATCGGATTTTTTAAAAAAAAATTGCCATTGGAGAGAATAAAAGCTACGTTTTGATATTGCACTATTTTTTTATTGAATTAAATGAAAGAAACATGAAATTTTCACATGTTTTAAATATAAATAAAATGTACTTATGTACAAGTTTAGAAATAAAAATCATTGTTTTTTAAACATCTCCGTCAATGTAAGCTGTTTTGCGGTCTTCAACCGTTGTGATTGTGATTCGGATAATCGGCGATTCGGATAGTCGGAGTTCGGATAATTGGAGTTCTACTGTAGTTTTTTGATTGACGTTGATGGCGGTTGCCTAGTTACGGTTGTTATTTTTTCATTACTATTGCGGTTGTCAGCGAGTGTTTTCCTCGCTTCTGGCAGATGGCGCAGTCACTGGTACACAGCTGATCATTAAAAAAACTGTTTTCTCGCGGTCGCAGATATGTGACTGATGCAAAAAATAGATAAAAACAATCCTTGATGCGGATTTTATATCATGTTAAAATTTCAACTCAATCGGTGCAGAACTTTTTGAGTTTTTGAAGCTTACACAAACCAACATAACATTTTTATATATATAGATCTGAGACATTGCTCAATAAAATAACATGTACAGCAGAAAACACCGTTTATTTTATAATTATGAGAGAATTTCAGATTGATAACCTACGTACAGAATATGACTATAAAACCAATCTAATTTGAATTTTACATGTTTGTGTCCAGAACCTCACTGTTAAAATTTTAATATAATACTTTAATGTTAATGATAGTTTAGTTGTCAGTGTTCCTTTACAAGAAGATTACAAGACAATTTATCATAAAGAGGGATACAATTTTTATATAAATTCTGAAATACTTATAGTACAAGAAACCTTCATAGAACCATACTAAACTATGTATTTCAACATTTTCGTCTAAACTAAACGAATATAAAAATAACATGATTTAAATAAAACAATAGACTCTAAATATTTTTAATGTTTCACATCATTCAACGCCAAGCAACATCAAATATTCCGAAAGAACAAAGCATAATTTGGGGATATATTGTTAAATTTACAAACATTTAACTACAAATCGAAGTCTAGCGACTCTACGATTAAATAATATAAGTAGGATTAGGAGAAAAGGCTAGTTTACAAATAACCGTATAATTATTTGTAACGGTTTATAATGGGGGAGTATGGAGCGTACCAACTTTTAGTCAATTCTTGCCGGTAACTTCCAACTTTGGGTACATAAAAAGGTTCAGTTGTAAAATATAATTACATTTTTTTTTTGGAAAATATAGTAAGTATATCAGTTTGAACACCACTTGGAATGAGGTATGTATGTATGATGTAAATATTTGTCTAAGCCCTTTTTTGAATTAGATAGGTTTTAAATGCAACTATGCCACACAAATCCAAACGAATAAGTACCTATGTTTTAAAATTCATGTAGGTACCTACGCTAAAAATATAAATAAATAATTATTGTGTGCTTGACTTAACAATTCTTTAGTCTGCCATGATGCTAAATGTAAGTACAGACGGCTGCAAGTGAGACTACCGTCAACCTCAACAGTTTCGAACTCTACTAATAGGGAATAGGATTGAAAAATTAGAGAAAATCGACAGTTTTCGATAGCCTGACCTGCAGCCATGTAGTACCAAAGGCCATGTTGGTTCTATGTTTCAATTACTAAGGCGTGTTATACATATACTCGAAGCCCTTTTATTATTGAATTTTCTCTTTGAGACTGAGGACACACAGAGAGGATTTGGTACTTATTTAGTTAGGTACCTACTCTTAAAATATGAGCAATTTATTTCATAGTCCTAACTCATGAGGAGAACAGAGCTTGTTGAATAGGAAATCTATTGATCTTTATAACGTTAGCATACCTACTATTAAAAACTCTCCTAAGGGTGTCCTCCGTTGCCCTTGTGAAAGAGAGGAGGGATAGGTACTGTGGGGTATAATATTCTAAATCGCCGCTAAGGAAAGGCAATAGCAGAAATGCAACTCGAGAAAAACGGTGATTTCGCTGACTTGCGGAACTTGAGTAGGTACAAGACAGTCGCTTTTGCGTTCATAAAGAATCTGGAACTTATCTATCTAAAGCAACATTTGGGTTACTGGTAACAATGTTCTCAAAAATCAAAATCAAAAATTCCTTTATTTAATGACAGTGACTACATTACAGGGGTTGGGTTTCTCCTTTTAAGTTTGATAAAAACCTATGTTAGGAGATTGTTCTATTATTAGGCAATGTTATTCTGTAAAGTACTCACTTCGACACGCTTACATTTGAACTCAACTGTCAAACAGTACATAAGTAGGTAGGTATTTTTTATGACCTTTGGTTGTATGTTTTTTAGTGTAAAAAACGTAACTTTTTTATGTTAAATGGTTGGCAGACAAGCATACGGTCTGCCTGATTGTGAACAGCCACCGTAACATATACTTAGATACACGCTTGCAACAATGACGTGACAATTGCGCGCGGCCAACTCTAGCCCCCTTCCCTAACCCTACTACGCTGTCAACCTTACTAACCAAAAGAAACATAACACCATAAAAATGTAGTGTTATATGGCTGTGGTCTTCTAGAAGGCTGAGGGAGGTATCCCAGTTCAGGCTAGTCCAAATTCGAGCGGCTAGCCCCTGTGCCCTATCTCGTCCGAGTAAAACTGTTTAAGTTGCATTATGACCACAATAATTTGTATGGAAAACGTGGTTTGCGCTTATTTCCGCTAGGGGCGCTAATCATGTTTCCCATACAACAAATTTATAGGTAAAATCGGAAGCCACACTACCAATAAAAGTGGTCAAAAATTTGTCCTTGAAACCGCTTACTTCCTATTTGTCCTTTTCTAACCTCTAGAGCATTCGTATTGGATTAGACGGTCACGTGACCGTCATCATATAGATAGATATAGATACGTACATACGTCATCATATTACTTGTGAGAAGAGTTAGAAAGAGACAGGTTGGAAGTAAGCTATTTCAAGGACAATTTTTTTGACTTCACTTCTTTATTGGTAGTGTGGCTTGTCCCCATACAAATTGAGCTCATCGCTTACGCGTCTCGCGCTACCTAAGGTCTAGAGTAATTAAATCATTATTTTCAAAACCAGTACTTTACAGGTGAAATCGAAATTAGCTTCAAGTGAAAAACGAGTTCTTTACATAAATAATATCTACCTACCAGCAGCAACTAATTTCAAAAATCCCGAATATATGTATAGCACGCCAACATAAGTTATCTAGGATAGGAAAAGATTCCAGTATCCGGCAGACACCGACCGTTCGAGAAGAGAGAGAAAGAAGATCTACCTACTTGACTTTATAACTTGCATATTATCACTGTTTTTAATACTACGTATCAATAAAGATAATTAACCATCCCTGTAACTATCCACGGACAACTGCCTGCCGAACACTATCACTACACACAGAAGAAATACAATATTGTAATAAAAATTTAGTAACATATTATATGCACATAATAGAGAACGATACAGTACTTTGACTCCATATATAGTGACGAATCGGCGCGCACGCACACATACAAACGCCGTTTACACGGCCGTTTTTGCCGTTCAGAGTGGTTAGTGTAAGTTTTTTATTATACAAAATGCACCGATTCTAGTTACGTTAAGAGCTCAATTTGTATGGGAAACATGATTTGCGCTTTTCTCCGCTAGGGGCGCTGTTCGCGTTTCCTATACAAATTGAGCTCTTAACGCAACTAGAATCAGTGCGTTTTGTATACTACAAAACTTACACTAACTATTGTATTTGCGTTAAGAGCTCGATTTGTAGAGGAAACGTGAAATCGTGAATAGCGCACCTTAGCGGGAAGAAGCGTGAATCGTGTTTCCCATACAAATTGGGCTCTAACACAACTACAATAGATACGTATTTCAAACGAAAATCTTACACTACGGGTAAAGAGCATGCTTAGCGGGCGTGTAAACGACGTTTGTATGTGTGCGTGCGCGCCGAACGTCATTATTATGGAGTCAAAGTACTGTATCGTTCTCTATATTGTGTTTATGTCTCGTAGTCTCTAAAAATAAAGTGACAAGGAACAACAGTCACACAAGAGCAAAATAACTATGGTTAGGTTTTCCGGTAGCTATGGTATGTATCATAGGTATTTGTTGAATAAGGTAATAATCTTACAAATACATTTGATTGTTCGTTGTTTTTTAAATTCACAAAGCCCAATTTTAATGCATTAGCTGTTTGGATTAGTAGGTAGTTTAATGTTTGCATTAAAAAGGGCTACGCACCGTGAACCGATTCATATAAGTTTACATTGGTAACTTTTATCATGAGAATATATTTGCTAACGCAATTAATTAAATATGCATTTATCAACCAGGGGTCGAACACAAAACCGTCGACTAAGCTTCAATAAACAGTTGTTATATTTGGGATTACGTTTAACACTTACTTACTATCATCTGGTAATGTAATAAAACACTATAAGAATTGACACATAAGTATATAAACTATACTAATTGTGTACTTATACAAAATTTGCAATCCAATCAACAATATGCAATACTATTGATTATGAAAATATCTATATTGTATTACAATAACATTGAGATTTGTTTGAATGCACGTGCGTACTATCGAGAGCACGGGCCGAACGTCGGCCGCCGCTTGAACACGAGGACCTCAATATGTACATTAGTAACAGAAGATTATAACTGCAATATTACGATTATCAGAATAAAGAGATCATTGAAAGCTGACTAGAAGTTTGTTATGCCTACTCTAATACTTTATTTTACAAATAACGGTTGCCTGGAGGTTCGTCGGCAACGCGAACAAACAGTAAATGTCAAATGCTGGGATGATTGCAATATAGAAATTTGTGATTTTAAGTTTTCGTCACCACGTAATATTTCGGTTACCTATACCTACCTGAATTGAGAATAAATAAATCCCTAATACTGACAACCTGTACCTACCCCTACTTAAAATGCTGTTTGATGATCATTTATAATCGTTATGGTGAAAAGTAGTAGGTTTTACAAAAGCTTTCAATCAACAACATATTAGAAAGGTGAATGTCAAAAGGCATAGTTTTCCGTTTAGAAATAGGGTTTATCCAAGATTAATAATAAGATTCTCCAAAAGCAAGTTTTTGGATAGGAGACTTCTGTTTTAATCATTATTCTCTTCATTCATCGGATGAGTTTAAACTTATACTTAGGTATTATTATACCTCACTAATTATCTGGCCCAATTAATAACCATAATTATTATGAACTTGTTTTATGAATACTAGAGATAGTAATCTTGTATTAAAAGAAAAGTCCTGAGTGACTGACTGATGAACGACCAGCTCTTACTCTTGGACCTAGATAGCGAAATTTCGCACAGAGGTTCTATTTATGATGTAGGATAAGGAAAAGGAATGGATTTTTCGAAATTAATCCCATAACGGGGTAAAATAGTGAAAGAAAGTTTTTTACGGGGAAACAAGATCAGTTAGATAATTTTATTCGAAACTTCGAAGGAGTGCTCCTATCGATACATGAGTAGGTAAACACGTGTTTCGGGACAAATGTCTGAACTGAAACACAGCATGTGTATTTTTTCGTCATTAGGTATTGAAGATAAAACCATGAAATTATAAATTTAGGCACTTGATAAGAAATAAATAAGTATTTTACTATTTGCATTTTTGGAATTTGGACCCATTTGGGGGTGAAATAGGAGATGAAAATTCATACAAAACTGTCTATGTTTACTATACGTATATTGGACATCATTGTAGCTATAGCTAGATGTACCTATGGTAATTTTGGACTGCGATAATAGGTACGTGACAAAACAGTAACAAACTAGCAATCGACCCAGCATTGACATTTGGAACAAACTCCTCAGACTTCCGAATGCGCGAGCGCGAGCGCCCCGCGAAATTTTTCGCAGTGTAGCCAACTCCAAAACTTTACAAATCCTCCCCTTAACACTATAACCCGTTGAGGTCTAAAATTAAATCTTATCCTACTGGTGTTTTGAAACGAACAAAATTCGCACCTAGCAAAACACCGGTCTGAAGGTGCTGCTTTCAATTAATATACGGCAAATGAAGCGCTATCTAGCTTTAGTCTGGTGCAAGTGTTACATTCGCTGTGTTTGGTATACAAGGCGGGCTGGCGGCAGCTTGGCTACACTGCGCGATTGTGCGAACGTGTGCCGGACGCGTTCGTCTGCGACGGCGCCGGCACTTTGGTGTCAGGTACGCGGCCTCGCATCGAGGCCATATTACACTTAACTCTAGAAATACGATGAAGTTAGATGCAACTAGCTAGTGTCAGCGCGATGTCGGAGCTGCGACGGAGGCGGGGACTAGCGCCTGCTCGGAAGACAAGCGACACAATTGACTGGCGAATGGTAACGCGACTGACCTCTTTCGTTATGAAGCTACCGAGAGAACAGGTATCACCTAATTTCTCTACTGTTACGAAGGCAACTAGATGAAATCCTACATTTAAGGATAAAAATCTAATTATGCTATAAATGTTAAAATTAACATTGCTTCATATTCATACACTCGCATCTGAGTAGGATGGTGAGTGCACGAGCGGAGATGGGGCACAGGACTTAGTGCCGTTATATCTCGCGCCTCACTCCATCTCCGTAACCACGATCCAACAACATGCCTTTATGACGACTACGTTTTAACCTTCGCAAATATCAATTAATTATCATATAATTTATCTTTATTCTCTTATAAGAAAATGCTAATATAATGTTGGTGCTTAAATTTTCGAGTGATTTCCTCTACGACAATGTAAGTAATATTACAAACGTAAAATACTGTTCGATAACTATTCTTATATTGCTGAAGACTTGTAGGTACTTCAAATTTATTAAAAAATTTATCCTAGCTAAAACGGCTATGTTATGTATCTTACTGTACAACGAAGAGCGTCTTAAGAGGTAAGAAATTAAACTTTAATAATTCACTCAACTATCAATCAGATCGAAAAGCGCCAATTTTGTATGATTGTAGATATCACTATTATATCGAAAAGTATTTAAAGTACTCTTACTGTTTATTAAAAGTTACACTCACAATAACAATTCATTATATTATAAAGTTAACTAAACAACAACTGCATCTACTATCACACATTCGAAAGTTAAAACAATTTTACAATTGTAATCGAACATTATTGCTACGGCGTCGGCGCGCCGGCGCGATATGCGTGCTGCCCTGCGGCCGCGGCTGGCCCCGCGCGCCACACACCCTCCGACCTACCACGTCCCCGAGTGGAACTTTACTCGTCTACCCGCAAGACCGCACCGTTACGACTCCTACGATCTCTACATCCGACGTTTATCGAATGGTGTGCAGAATGCGTACAATATCACCCGACAATACTACTTTCGTACTTTCTCACATTATTATTATTATTAGGAAAATGTAACTTATTGCTTGAACTCTGGTTATATTAATCCGTAGATTAAATATGCAAAATTTTAAGACAGCTACCTACTTCTATTTGAAAAGAAGTTTTCATATAGCTATTAATTAACGTTGTTTTCGAGCGCGATTTAGTTAAAGGTTTTCTGGAAAATCACGAATAACCTATTTAATAATCCAATAGGCTATTTCGTAATTTGAATACATATTTTAATTCGAAAAGTCGGATGATGCTTAAAAGCCAGTAGGATTAAATTTCACAAAGTCACCTAGGCTATTTTAATGAGAAATAAAATTAAACATAAATATTTCCCGTCCTTGCCGCGGCGCGACTCCTACAGCTGATGGCTAAACCACCCAAGTCAAAATCAATCATTCCGGTGAACACCACTCCTACTTTGGCGCAAGTAATAACTTGCAACATCAATGCATAGTTACTCGTATAAGGTGAGGTAGAACCTTTAACTGGCGAACCTTTACGATTCAAATACTGATTTCACTTTGACCGATATCGTCGTGCTGAGTTTAATATTTCAAAATTGTTATCCAAAGTTACGATTCCACTACGTAATAACATAATGCAATTTTATAAATATATTTTACTGTTTGCATAAATATGATTATGTATGGTGTACTTAGGCTGAATATTCGAAGCTTTTTGCTTACTCTAAAATACGATTACTAATTCCGTCGGCGAAATTGTCCGATATATGGAGTTTGTGAGATTTTCGTTTTAATAATAAGGTAGTAAAGTCACGAAACGGCCTAAGTATTGTAATTAATGTCTACGTATTGTACTTACTAATTACATCCATGGATTATTGCGTCTTATTAAATATTTGATTAAATGAACAGTATAAGCGAACGCTCATGAGTTTAACGGTTAAATTAGCGAGGCGTTTGCTCGTTCCGTGATTTGTATCACGATACAATAAAGGATATTATATAATTTCTATGTTGATTGTAGTAATAGATGTTATTACGACAAACTCTATGTGCGAGACTGATGATTTGCACGGCGGTTGTATGTTGTCTTAAGCCAGGCGAGTTGCAGGCACCAATGTATATGCGACGTTTCTGAATTCTCTTTGTTTCTCTGTCCTGTAAATTAAAAAAAAAGGATTAATTAACAAAAAGACATCTAGGTCTATTATACCTACTTCTACAAGTGGATAGATGTACCTACAGAACGACTTTCTACAAATTGAATTCCTAAGTACTTAATATTTCAACCAACAACGAATTCAACTTTCAAATATATGTCAGAAAGCTACTTAAGTGGATAGTAATTACGTACTAAGTACCTAATGGCCATAACCAGGGTTGGGCGTAATAAACCCTATGAATGTAATGAGGTATAAGAAATCAGGTGCCGCCACCCAGACAAGAGGTCTGGCGTCAAAACACTTACAAAATTACAGATCTAAACGCGTCACAAACGGGAATCTATGTATTAAAAACTTAAAGAGTAACGACAGCTGACTGGACCTCGCGCCTCAGTGCTGCCACCTGGCAAAGTATCTCCTTTTTAAGAAAATCCTCATTAGGGCTGCATTACATTGCTATGCCGGGCAACTTAGTGGTGCACATAGTAACTCATAGATCCAATAATAAGAATGTTTTACATACCACGACACAGTTAAACGATTGATCGATCTTATTCAAGCGCAACGTTTAGCTGCCTCCCGTGGCACTAGAATATTCTGATCTTCATATACAAATCGGGAGAGACATAATTGGTGCATGATAATATTAATTAAATTCTTGTCAGTAACTTTTAAGCTATAACGGGAATAAGTTCAAAAGGAAAGTTGTTTGGAAAAAGGAAAATTTCATCCATAACTAAATGTTCCACAACCCTGGTCAATGGAGACTGGTTTTATCTGTTACTGTTACTACAACATTTTTAGCTCACGAATACGGATGAGCAAAGACTGTTTCGATATAGGTATAAAATATATAGGCTGTAAAAATATCTAAGACAAAGCTATACATCAAAATAAGAAACATAAAAAAAATATTGCTAGGAAAAGATTTTTTTTTTGTTAAATAAAGCTCCAGAAAATACCGCGCAATGTATCTATATAGAGCGCAAGTCGCGCGGCGCTTAGCAATTTGGAGACGTGCGCGACGTTCAGTCGGCTGAGTTGAATAGCCCCGATATCGTGTGACTACATTGAGCCTCAGACCAATAAAATCAGACTTTTTTATTGGTCTGAGCATTGAGCAGAGAAGTTTTAAAGCCAATTTTAGGTATGAAATACTTAAAATTTTGATAATGTTTCTTTGGACAATAATTAAAAAATAATATTTTCAATTTATTTACATAAAAATCTTGATTTTTTATTTGACCCATAATTTCACAACTATTAATTTCACAAGTATAGTCTAGAAGACAAAAATGGTCCTAATGATGAGCGGAATACGTAGTTCTCGGCTTTGTCATAAGTCTTTTTACACCAGTTAGAACTACAAAATATATAGATACACGCACATTGTCTCCCGTACTAACGTACACAGTGACAAACATTGTGTACGTTAGTGCGGGAGACAATATGCATGTACATATCTACAAGGTGACTGGGAACACATTGGAATCCTTTAAAATAAGACTGCTTGCTTACCCCAAATATGACGCAAATCAATTGCCCTAAAAATAAGGTGTTTCATTCAAAAGTACACCTATGCAACCAAAATGTATGGAACAGATATTTATGGTAAGTTGGTAAGCACTATGAGTAGAATCTTTTTTTAAAAAAATGACTCAAGTACGCATGTTGCTGTAGGTATATCTACATGGCTCGCGAGTTCGTGAGATAAAAATGTTATACAAAAATATCTAAAGATATACCCTCCAATAGGTATCCATTCCAACCAATTATTGTTTTACTAAATAAATTGATTCTATACTTGAGAAACATGTAATTCCTATGACTCTATTTCTTTGTGGTGCCTATTCATGTAAAGTCAGACTTTATAGTTAAAAACTCAACCTATATCAAATGGCCGGGTGATTTGTTGAGTGATTAGTTGTTTAAGTTTTATTTTTAACGGTATTTATTAAGTAGATTAAGGTAAAAATAACCTCAAACAGTAAAAAAAACTTACAAAACTAAAGTGCAATAATATTAAAGTGTGTGGGAATAACAAAATATCCAATTGCAATTATTTAAATTGATATAATCAATTGGATAATCTACTGTTAAAATTATACTAACCTTAACAATAATTAGATGTTAAACCACTTTTGTACCTTATTACTTGCGAATAAAGTTGAAAAGGGTTCTGTACTTTTATATTAAAGGTCTAAATAATTAAAAGTATGTACATACATATCAATTAATTAAATCATATGGGAGCAAAATAAAAAATGCTAACTACTAGGGCATGCATAATAGTTTAAAAATATATTTAATTGTCGATTTAATGTACTGTTTTAATGATGTGTAAGTGTTGGCTTCTACATAATATTGTTAGCGACTGAAACAAAGAAATCTCATTTTGTATATCTGAGAGAGCATTTGACGCATGCAAATTTGATTTTCAATCGTGATTTTCGATTTCTGGGCCAAATGAAGGTTTTTGTTCGAATTCTGGTGTTGCATAGAAAGCGACTTAATGATCTAAGTTATGGTTATGATACTGGTTGTTTTATATAAAAAAAATGTCAGCAGCTACGCAATCAGTCGAGATCTAATGCCGTCTATAAGCCCAGATATGTAGACGCGTCAAACCTGCCCCCGGTTATTAGAAGAATGTGTTATACACGTAGCCGGTCGCGATCAGTCCGAGCACGAGTAGGCACACCATAATCATTATCTTCTTCTGCACAATGGACAAACACAACACATATTAGTAGCTAATAGTGGTAAGCGGGCGGCGGTCGATATCGGAAGCGGCATAGAACGGTGTCCGTTGGTAGATGCGATAATAAAACATTTTAACTCTGCCTCATACATTCAAACAGTCAGAACCAGTGGTATATTAGATGAAGTCTTTAGTACCATATCATAGCAGCGCTTGTGCAGCAGTAATTGTCACCAATAGTATCAATGGTTATTATGACAAGGTACTAAAGTGTTAATCTACTTCTGATGCTGACAGTACACCACGTGTTTCGTTGTGAAATAGGTAGGTAAGGTACGAAGATGAAATCCTCCTGTTGCTAATAGGCATGACTCATGTTAATGACTTCGCAATGATGTAATATCCAGCTGACGAGTCACGATGAAGTCATGCATGATTTATACGCGAGTTTTTGTCGACATCGAGTAGTCGATAAGAGTATTGTTTTTATTTCAAATAGGTGCCATAGCCAATACGCTTACATTTTCATACATTTCCACACCTATCATAACATAAGAACGTTAACGATTTGCCTTTGCATTTACGATCGTAAATAACACAATAAGGTCCTTGGTTTTTAAAAGTTTTAATGGATTTTTTCCTATACATTTGGTAGTTAAAATGTGCGACTAAGTTTAAAATGAGGCAAAGTTAAAAAGTGGCACCTACGTATTACATTTCAAAAAGCTCCGTTCTGAATCGCCCCGATCGCCACTCGCCCGCAGCAGAGGAGTTTACCTTTGAGCATTTTGCGGTGGTTGCGATTGCGCAGGCCGCTCACATGAACATACTGGACACGTAGCCCACCACCACCAGACTCAGTATGAGCAGGCACACTAGGATCATGATCTTCTTCTGTAGCCCCCAGGCGCGAGCATGCAACAGTACTTTTTAAACACGGCCACAGCTCGGCCGACCCTTCGGTCTCAAAATCATACCATGGTAATGCGAAAAAATAAAAAAAGATTCAATTTTTAGTCTATGCTCCGTTGACAACTCGGAACGGTGCGTGCGTCATTTGCCTTGCTGTGTTAAAATAAAATAAAAATGTAGGTGTTAAAATAAAAAGAAATTAAATCGAAATAAAATAAATAAATGTAATCTTCAAAATTATAAACATATTTACATCTTGAGTAGTTTTACTGATGCATTAATAATTATTAACAACTTTGTAATTCCCTCTGTAACGAGGGCTCTAAAACTTAAGGATTAAACTTTAGTGAATCGAAACATATTTCGGTTTTAACGTACATAATTAAGTCGGTAATAAACAATCAATATAAAGAGAATAATGTAATGGCGTATTATTACTCACAGTCTTTTGGTTAAATAAACAAACGCGATAAGCTAGGAGAGGATAACATTAATAGATATTTATGCCAACATCTTTGAGCTATGCGTATTACATAACATAAAAATATTTAATCACAGTTAATATTAAATTAAACAACATACTAACAGTATACATAATATACTATGTTTATGATTTTTGCAATATACATTTTATATTATTGGTAATAATAAAATGCTAGAATTAAATGCATTTATTGTGTTAAAATTAGAAAGTTGCTAGGTATTCAAGTCAAAACTATTCAGAACAAACATTGTGACTTAAATCATATTTAGAATTTGTCGCACTTAATCAAGTTTATATCGAGGTTACAATTGTAATGAGTTACTAGTTTTGAACAGAACCAAACCTTAAGAATATTGTAATAAATAACAATATTTACACAAAAAATAATAAGGAAAACATAATTTACATTTTTTCAGAAACATAATCTAGGCTACTTAAGATATTGTGCTTTTTGATATCACTTAAAATCGATGTAAGGGCGACATATCCTTCAATCTTAAATAAAAGGAGGATATATTAAAACTAAATTACTTCTAAATAAATGAAAACAGATCTTAACTAATAAACCTCGAGTGGCAAGGAAGGAAAACCATTGTCACATTGGTGTTCAAAAATATGTGCCTAAAATTATGACTAAGGATGGTATAGGAAAGCATTTTATCGCATTCGATGATCTTAAATGAAATAAATACTGATAGCGAATATTTAACACTAATCTGATTTGCACATCATAATTGAGAGGTTCTCTGAGGTTAGCATTCACTGCCAAAAGTTTTCTAGTTTATGAAAATAATATTTTCTACTAATTTTATTTTATTAATAATGTTTAAGGAGAGTTTAGGAAAAACAAAAACAAACGCGTACAAGCAGTTCTACTTAGAAAGTAAATTATTGAACTTAATGAGTTACGATGACAATAAAACCTTTAAATGAAAAGCAATAACAATGGTATCTAACAAAAGGTACAAATTGATGTGTACTTAATATTGTGGTGCCCTATTTGTGATATTTTCTAATTTATATACTTAATTTAAATTTAACCTTTAGTGTATATACAGATAGTCTATAAAGTAATTTATAGCGCGATATTTTCATCAAAGCCTTTAATAAACTTATAATAATTTAAAGCACAATCAATTTATTGCACTTTACATAATATTGTCGTAACAGTTTACCAGAGTCGTAAACATTTCACAATAAAAAGGAAAATACAAGTCTGCATTAATTGAACATAAATGGTTAACACAAGATGTGATCCGATAAATCTTTTAGTGGCTTGTGCAGCGTTAAATCGCTGCAGCAGGCCTTAGTGCCACATATTGTCACAATGCACATGTTATGGTCATGCATAGAGTATGCTGCCGATTACCGTATTCAGAACGCAAGCAACATCCATACATAATGTTAATAGTATACAGACGAATATCTATGTTGTATTGTAGTACAACATGTCCTGGGGGCGCAGCTCGACGCAGCAGATTATTTCAGCACGATCGCGAGTACTATTATTAATATAACCAGCGTTACAGACAGGCATATTATGATGAAGATTTTTTTCTGGAATGACAAAGGAAAATAATAACAAAATAAAATCATCGAAATGGTAACTTAGAAATGACTTTAGGTGTGTCGGAGTCTAAATTTATCAAGAAATAATCGTGTCTATTCAAAAAATATCAATTAGAATTACTTTATTTAAGTACATATAATTTTGAATTATTATTAATCAGAATAAAATAATCTTTACTACATATTAAATAATGGCCAGTTATTTAATATTCTCCGATTGCACCTTGTTATTTAATGGTACAATTAAGCAATTAATTTTAATAATTGTTTAATTAAACTCTGAGGCCTGTATGGGTAGATGATATGATCATGTGATTTACATGTGATTTACTAATGATGATAATGCTAATTTCATATTGCTTTAATTTTCAAGGAAAATATGTTTTGAAATAATAAAAAGTATGTATAATTAATAAAAAATTCTAAATTTATTTTGAAATACAATTAGCGACAAATGCATGTTATAGTTTATAGATTTTAATTTTTTTTGAGTCATGTTATGTCAACAGGATATTTGTTGCTAACTGTACCATGCAGTAAGTAACCACCACCACACCATCCACATTAAAAGCAGAAGCTTCAACCTCCATGTAATACAAATGATGACAATGAAAGTGACTTTGTGATTTTTGTGTTTTTTGTGATAATGTTATCATGAATATGTGTTTTATGTTAATTTTCGATAGTTTTAACTCCATAAACCTTTATTAAAGATATATGTACAACATTTATATTTTACAAAACATTTTTGTGTATTTACAATATAAAACTCTTATTTCATATTTAATAAATAAATATGTCGATTGCAAATGACTTTAGCACATCGATTATCAGAATTCGTGCTCATGCGCATCACTGAAAGCATGTGCAATTCATTTATCATGCAACAAAATGATTTCATACAATGTAAACATTTATTTTAGCGCGAATGAAATGATCGTCCACTGACGTCACGATGCTACTTCCAATTTAAATGCAATTCGGCATGCGTAAACTTCGTCAAATCATAAAGAAGAAGAAAGTTTGGAAGGCCTAATCCGATTAATTAAACAGACGTGGAAAGTTCAATTTCAAGCGGCGCCTTTTAATCCCCTGGAGTACATGACAGATGTGTCGTTAGCTTTGAGTCCGGCAAGAAAACTTGTTTTAGGGTCGGTCATAGTTGTTAGTGGCTGCGACCGGTGAAGTTGTCAGATGTGATTACCTTCCTCGCCTTTTGTAGCCACTTGCGGGCACTGATGAGCTCGGTGTGACCGGAGGCCACATAGTCCTCCGCCCCGGCGACATGGTGCTCGATGCGATCTACCAGTTCGCCCTGCTCGCCTAAACACACCGCGCTGGGATGGGGCGGGACGGTCGCTAGCGCACGGCCGATTGGTTCATACGGTTAACAAGATCCCACGGGAATGTTACAGGTACCGACCAAAGTGAAGCTGATCGAGAATGTTAATAGACAGTAAAGGATAGCATTAATCATAAAGTAAATCATAAAAAAAATACACATGAGACATAACGACACGACGAACAAGACTGTGTTACAATGACATTCAGTGTTAACCTAGTTGTTGAGCGGTTTGACAATTTGTAAGTAACATACGACCATCGAAGACTTGTTACACGATAACAATGTTGTGAAGCGTTAGTCACAGTATGATATAACATATATTATATAAACATATGCAAAAAGGCAAATTACGCACACACCAAATGAAGTCAAGTTTTTAGTGATACATAAATTTAAGATATATTAGGGAAGAAAGCCCATTTCCAACGAGTGTTAGTTGGAGCGACATGAACAATTAGAACAAACAGTTAAAGCGAGTTTTGTGATGCAAATAATTAATAAATAAAATAGTAGCATGGTGTGAACCAATCACCGGGTCATCGATAAAACGAAATGATGGAAGGTGGAAAGTTGAAAACATTCACCGTAACATAACAGGGGCGGGAGCGGGAGTAAGGTCGTATGGAGCGCGGACAGGGACGAACGAAACAAAAAACAAAATATTAGCAATGGATGACTCTGTTGGTACAAGACAACTTACCCGTCGAGCTTTGCTCTGATATTTTAGGGCCTTCTTTGTATCTTGTGTGGCAGTTTGGACATAGTCCACAGCGTGTTCTACATGATACTCAATGCGGTCGATCATTTCGCCCTGTATTCATAGGAATTTGTTTTATACACTACTACGAATTCTTCTAATTCAAACTACTCAAATAGAATTGGGTACTTTTTAGAGCAAGGCCGGCCAAGGCGTGCGGGCCACGAAATGGCCCGCCAAGACAATTTAATTTGCCCGCCAAAGTGACAGACCTATAGGTACCTAAAATAAAATTTCTACGAAAACACACAGATTTAAAACCATATATCGAGATATTAGTATCAGAAAAACTGTCCATAAATCACATAATGTGTTGACACTGCACAAGGGCTACCTGTCCACCGAAGCGCAGCGAGACAAAAATCACCAATAGAATTGCATAAAAATTCGGGAGCGGAAATTTTATGCAATTCTATTGGTGGATTTTCACCTCGCTCACCGCTCTGCTGCCTCGCTCGCTCCAATGGACAGGCAGCCTGAATTTGGTGTTTAGTAAATTACAAATAAATTAAATATGATTTTCTTTTCTGTGTATATTACTTCTTAAAAGTAGTGGCTCGGCGCTGCCTCAGATTAAAAATAATGCCCATCTATAAAATCTATTGGCCAGCCTTGTTTTAGTTAGAGCATTGCTTAATTCAATAGTAATATATTTGTGGTAGTAAAAGTGATATGTGACCTGGCTTTCGACGAGCATCGCCATGTCCATGAACATGTCGTGGAGCTCGCGGATGGAGGTCTCCAGCTTGATGATGTCGGCGTGCCGCGCCTCGATGTCTGCTAGCGTCTGCTTGGCTTGCTGAGTTTCCATTATTATCTGAAATTTTACAGGTTCATATTTAAAAACGTGTAGGTATTTATTGTAAAGTGATTTATAAATTTTATATCATGCATTGATGACCATATTTCGACAATTTGACCTATTATCCCAGCTGTGAAAAACAGTTTTCAATATGATAAATTTGAAAAATAATTATTATAATATTGGGTTAAAACAAAACCAAAAATGTGCTAAATGGTCTACAAACAATAGTCCCCCATCCACTAGGGTTTTTTTCCGTATGACTTGTCCTCATGGATAAACTGTAGAGAGAGAATCATCGTATGGATAAATAAAACCGTTGAGGCCATTAGCTAATGTCATCTCTACACGCTTTCCTGCGACTTTCTAACTAAGTCAAGGTTGTCACGACGTGCAGGCGCGACGGAAGAAACAAAATTGCGCATCCACTAGAATTCATTCCTTGTAGATTAGACATTCCAGCAGGAATAAACGCTAGTGGATGGAGAACTAATAAAAACTTAATAACTTATAACAATTACCTCTTTTTCGTGATTGTTAATTTATATGTAGGTATTGTAAGTTATAGTAAGATTCAAGCATTAAACAAAAAAATACAAGGTGTAAGTGTTTTTTGTTATGTCCTTTAGTGGCCAGTGTAACTGACAACTTGAGTAACTGATAAAGTTGAGTACATCTTTTCGAGGAACTAAAACATTGACTTTAATTAATGACTAATAACATTCAACAACAAATTTCAGTTTCTGTTAGTTCAGTCATAGTACTTATAAACAGATTCTACTATGGTTCACTCGTGTGCTCGTCCTTGAGGTAAAATCGCATGAAAATTATCCAGTTTTCCCACATATCACGGCTATGGAGGAATAAGCTACCAATCTCGTAAGAGTCTTTAGTGATCCTGGCAAAAACGTATAGGTATAGTTGTTACATCAAAAAAAAATGTAAAGATTCTTTAGAAAGGGTTATTTATTTTATATCATACCTACTTAATACGGTGATTATGAGGGCGATGTATTGGAATGTTGTAAATGAAATGAGGGATGGACAAGAATCGGAAGGCCGTCGAAGAAAAGGATAGGTTGGGTGAGTGGAAACGGAGTAAGTGATGAGGTGAGAGATGATATAGAAAAATAGAAGTAAACGTCATTTTTTTTTATAAAACGGCCTATCACATGACTTCACACCAACTTGCTGATGATAAGCAGAAGTGGAGTGCAATAATTGCAAAGATAGATAATGCGCCGCTCAACCGACCGTCTCCTTGCCGACTTACAAGGTGCTTCTTCACATCTCTTTTGAATGACTTAATATAGTAAGAGAGACGGGAACAAGTACGCTGGCAGAGAATTCCGCCTCAAATACCCTCAAATAAATTGGGACTTTAAAAAAATATGCCGATTTGGTAAACAAGCAAAAAGTTTAAAAATCTGTAACCCAACTACGAAAAAAAAGAAAGGGATGACATCAGTTAAAATCGGCTCCTCCTACTGTTAAAGTTGGTTAAATGTAGCCGATGTTCCCCGGACCACCGTAAAGAATCGATTGACACCTTATCATCAAAAATGTATATTTTAGGCGCTACGGAAGAACATACGTAAATACAAACATACATGCATAGACTGCTAAAATCATAACCCTTCGTTTTGGCTTCAAAGTAGACTGATAAAAAATACCAGGAGTCATAAGTATAAAAAAATATATATTCACCCCTTGAGTAAAGACGGCCGAGTTCCCCTGCTCCAGCATCTCCTCGAGCTCGTCGTCGGTGGTGGCGCGGCCGGTGATCTCCAGCTGCCGCTGTATCCGGCTCTTGCAGCGGTCTCGGTAGTCCGTCTGCGTCCTGTTGTACTCAGTCATCACCTCCACGAACTTGCGCGACAACGTCGAGTGTTGGGTCTTTCTTATCCTGAGATCCGCCGACGATTTGTTCGAGTGCTCCTCCTGTTCGATGTTCTGCTCTATGTCTGCGGATTTTTAAATAGAACCCATTAATACTGTCTTGTTTTTCCATTTCTCAACATAATTCTGTTATTTCTTAAACAAACTAACATTTTCCGTCGATGTATTTCGTTGTTAATCTAATTATTACCATTGATAACTTCGCGTAATATATTAGAAGCATTAAAGGCAAGATAATTCAACAATAATCTACTTTTACTTACGTTTTAATTTTCCCCGGACTTTATTGGCAGTTTTCTTTACATCAGCCATAAGATCTTCTAATTCGTGCTTTGTTTCTGAAAATGTAAACAAGTCACATAAGATTCCTGTGAATAAAAAAAAAAGAAAATTCATAACATTGATGTACTAAAATAGTAAACGATTATTACAACACCTACACAAAAACGATCACTTGACTAGCAACTAATATAGACAGTAGGTTTTATCGGGCTAAATTATATTTGTAGGATGATGTCATAATACATATTAATCTGAATAACTTCCAAAAATGTTAGCTTGAACTTATATTATGGCTAGTATAGACTATTTATTAATTCATAAAATAAGGGGCGGTATAAAGTAACATTTAATTAGTTGCTTGTTTCAACAACATAAAATTTTCAGATGTAGTTAATAATGGTAATTCCAGTAATTATAATCGTACACTAATATCCTTTACCTAAATTGGAGTTGGAACCTATCCAGAACCGAAAATACGACACAAATATAATAATATATTACTATGACGGCTTTGTAAACTGTCGTAAGTTATACTGGGTATATTTTATACACTAAACAAATTCGGTATAGGCCTGTGTCCACACATAAATCTCTTGTGATTATTAATGGCATCCTGAATTTCTCAACAATGACAATCAAGCAATCTATGAAGGAAACTTAAAGGGAACCAGTGCAAATGTAATGATAACAAACTTAAACCATTTCGAGTTGACCTGAGAACTACGGCCGAAGTTGCCGGCAAGTAATCGGCGGCGGCGTAACGGTCTGAATGTTGTACACCGCTTAATAGTCTAAGATCCGAACCTAAAACGACCTTCACCGAGCTGATAATAGAATGAAACATATTTTATTATTAATTTAGTATATTAGAAAATATATTAAAAATGGGTTGTCTAAAAAAATCCTGGACAGACTATTTTTAATTATTTTTTGAAAAATGATTTTTAATAAAATATTGCAACATCAAGATAATAAGAAAATTTTGTCCTGACTGATAGTAGAAACCGTATAGAATGTGCAGCCATTGGGTTGTCTATTATTTACCTGTGCGAACTACTGGGTTGTCAGGTATGAACAGGTATGTCGATATCAGTTACTTTCACTCGATTGGATAATAGAAAAAAAATTATATCATCATAAGCGCTGTATTATTGCGAATACGTTGATATAGGGTTGTCTGCCAAAAATTAGGTCCTAGTAAGGGTTTGCGAATTTTAAAGATTTAAATTTTAACGCGCGTGGACATGTGTGACAGAGAGATCCGAGGTAAGCATACTTTTAATTTTTTCCAAAAAGAGCAAAAAAACTGTCAAAGTAAGTAATGGATGTGTTATCATATTTTGAGTTACAAAAAATTTTGAGTTATATATATATTTATTTATTTATTTAATTGATAACATATTGTTTTATATTTTAGTATTATATAAAATATATTTCATTAGTATGCAATTAATTAATTATTTTTGTTGCAACTCAAATGTCAGTTGCTCCAAAATAACGGGTAGGGTTTACTAAATGGGTAGTAGCGGTACCTCTACCCTCCATAGTTGACATACTGAGCATGCGCATTTTCTAATATTCAAGGGTCCCATCACAGGCGACTATAATGTTGTGTCCTTTATTATTACACAGTATACTTACCTCGGATCTCTCTGTCACACATGTCCACGCGCGTTAAAATTTAAATCTTTAAAATTCGCAAACCCTTACTAGGACCAAATTTTTGGCAGACAACCCTATATCAACGTATTCGCAATAAAACAGCGCTTATGATGATATAAATTTTTTTCTATTATCCAATCGAGTGAAAGTAACTGATATCGACATACCTGTTCATACCTGACAACCCAGTAGTTCGCACAGGTAAATAATAGACAACCTAATGGCTGCACATTCTATACGGTTTCTACTATCAGTCAGGACAACATTTTCTTATTATCTTGATGTTGCAATATTTTATTAAAAATCATTTTTCAAAAAATAATTAAAAATAGTCTGTCCAGGATTTTTTTAGACAACCCATTTTTAATATATTTTCTAATATACTAAATTAATAATAAAATATGTTTCATTCTATTATCAGCTCGGTGAAGGTCGATTTAGGTTCGGATCTTCTACTATAACAAGCAGACACAATAAAACTTTTTATGTAACATTGCTATTTTATTTGTAGATTTCCTCCGCGGATCTATTATGTATATTAGGGACTTCTTCTCTCTAGATATTTCATGAAATTGTAGCCTGGTACCTCTGTATAAAAACTCTACCTATATTTCGAATATGACCTTACAGGAAATTGCATTTCCTTCAATAGCAAGCGAGACCCCTCGAACGGAATCGCGGTGATTCGATTGATTACTAAGCACGGATATTTAGAAACCTACCATAGTAAGTGCCGTGAAAGTCTTTTGGTTTTTGGATATTTTTCAACAGAAATATCTTTGGCATTCAAGCGGCCCGGTCCGCAATCTATAATAATAATAATAATAATAATTTATTGTTTCTCTCTCACATAGCCACAAAATACAATTAACAAAACAAACTTATTCTAATTCAGTATGTATTGATACTATGTGAGAGACTGGTATCTGTACTAGGAGACCTGTATGACAGATTACCAGCCTCCCGAGACATTGGATTCGTGCAGTACCAGTATGTTAGCTTATGAATGAGAGTGTGTTTGTCTGTGTGTGTGCGTGTGTGTGTGTGTGAGTGTGTGTGTGTGTGTGAGTGTGTGTGTGTGTTAATGTGTATATATATGTGTCTGTGAGTGTGTGTGCTGTCTCATTGGTGGGTGTGTGTGCGCGCAATAATTCAGTAAAAAGTGTGCAAAAGATTCTCTGTTTCGTCGTAGCTAAGTGATTTCAGCCAGCTTGTAACCATCTTTTTGCAATTGAAGCGTGTGTGTGAGTAAATGCATATCTCTTTATTAATTTTATTATATAAATAACCTCCCAGGAAACCAAAGAATCTCCCGGAAAACGCTGTATTCCACTGAACATTAGTTTTACAAATGTGATACTTCCGACGCTTGTTTGTGAGAGCAATGGGGTCAAAAGGGAGATTAGCATGCTGCTTCAGTACGATCCCTAAAACAAACAGTTGTCTAACTGTGAGGACGTCGGCAAGCTGGTACAGGTCTTTGGTAGGAAAAAGAAATGGCAAAGACCGAGAAACCTTTAGAACTGCCCTTTGTGCTCTCTCCAATTTAATCAAGCTGCTCTTACATGCTCCGCCCCACACAGTTATGCAGTAGCTTAGTACTGATTGGCAGAGGGCCAAGTAAATCATTTTGATGACCTGTGCATCCGCTATGTGACGCAAGTTCTTGAAGATGTACATTAGTTTGCGCGTTCTGGTAGAAAGTAGGTCTAGGTGATGGTTAAAATTCAGCAAGCTGTCTAATACCACTCCCAGATACTTAACGTTGGAGGCTTCGTTAAGATGTGTACACGAGCAGGAATGAGTGAGTGAGCATGTATGATATTTTATTATATGACTGTCTAGTATTGATGATGATTGGCTCCTGATTGTGAACGGCATATAATTTGTCTTACTAATGTTAAGAGTGAGTCCATTTCTTATAAGCCATGAGGTAACTTTGTTAAAGCCTAGCTGTGCGAACACAAAAGCATCATCCCAAGAATCACCATGAAAAACCAATGCGGTGTCGTCAGCATATGTTACTATCTTTCCGTTACCAAGAGGAAGGCTGCATAGGTCGTTTATGAAGGTGAGAAAAAGCGTAGGTCCAAGAACGCTGCCCTGGGGCACTCCGCAATCAACCGGTAGATCATTGCTGACGATATCACCAACCCTGACTCTTTGCTGCCTTCCAGTTAGGTAATCTCTAAATAGCTTTAGTTGAA
This sequence comes from Elophila nymphaeata, assembly GCA_955850985.1. Taxonomy (NCBI): domain Eukaryota; kingdom Metazoa; phylum Arthropoda; class Insecta; order Lepidoptera; family Crambidae; genus Elophila; species Elophila nymphaeata. The sequence goes on from OY039070.1 coordinate 11,637,306, forward strand.
TGCCACGAATACCCATTTTTTCGAGTTTAGCTAGTAGGAGTGGGACACGGACCGTATCAAAAGCCTTTGCCAAGTCCAGAAAGACTGCCACTACCTTTTTCTTCTCATCAAGTTTGCAAACAATGTGATCAGTCAGTTCATGTACGGCATCGTTTGTTGACCTGGCAGCCCTAAACCCAAACTGAGAACTGGACAGAAGATTTTTGGTCTCTAGGTAGTTTATAAGACGCTTATTCAAAAGTTTTTCAGCAATCTTGGAAATGGCAGTAAGTATGGAAATCGGTCTATAATTATTGACACAGCCCGTGTCTCCACTTTTATGGATGGGAATAACTTCGGCTAATTTAAACTCTTTCGGGAAGACTCCAGAACTGAACATTAGATTAAATATGTGTGTTAGGGGTGGGGCAAGTATTTGGTGATACCGATTTAAGAAAGCGCTGGATATGTTATCACGGCCCACGGAATTACTCCTTTTTAAGTTAACTATGGTGTTACGGACTTCAACTTCTTCTATCTTCATCTATCAGTTTGTGTTGTGTTCGACCCGCTTTCAATTTGCATAAACTATTTGGCAGTGTGCATATGCAAACGAGCGAATAAATCAATAACAATGAATTCTCTTTTTATTGTAGAACGCTGAGTAGAATATTTTGAAGAATAAATTCTATAAATATGCTATAATAACCTAATCACTACACAAATTTTCGATTTAACCTCCATCACTAGAGAGTAGAAAATTGCATGTCAGGACCGACCATCTAAGAGTAAATCTGCTTAGTACGCAATTTCGAAACGCTCATCTCTACTCAGTTAGGTATTGATTGGTAGGTTAAAATAGGACATGCTCATAATACTAAGGAAACTGTTAAGCTAGCAGTTGCAAGCGAGTTGAAAACTTGCAACTTGTTGAGCCTTTTAAGCCAACTAAGGTTACAAGCGGAGCGTCCTGGCTAATATCTCTTTTGTTTCACATTGTTATTTCAGAATGGCATCTCCGAAGACACATTAAGGGCGTTTGTGCACTACCAGGAATTTTACTGTTCGGCAGTGAGATTTTTTACGGTCCGATGTGGCATGAAAAAAACGGATGCACAAGCCGTGCACTTCTCCGTCTTTTTACTGTCGGGCAGTCCGATTTTTTACGGATTGCTGCTGCTATGATATAATACAAGGTGTTTGGTAAATGGGGTATGAAGCCGGCACCTACCCATGCTAACATAGTCATATAAATACTATGGTGATATCAAAAACTTTAAATTGTAAAAAAAAAATCTTCATACAAATAAAAAAACAAAATGTATGGAAAATTTAAAAATATTTTTACAACTTCAAATTTTTAATATCACCATAGTATTTATATGACTATGTTAGCATGGGTAGGTGCCGGCTTCATACCCCATTCACCAAACACCTTGTATAATATAACAATATTATTGTTTAGTTTTATTTTTCATTTTAATAATGTTTAATGTGTAACAATAATTTTTAATGATAATGTTAAATGTAAGTGTTAATATGAAGTGTTAAATAGCTACGATGGGTTTATGTAGCCCGATAATATTTTTTTTTTATTTTTTTTTTGTTTATTATACTGGGTGTAAAAGACATGAGCAGTCAAACGAAAACCACGTATTCTATACATCAAAATAAGACATATTTCAAAAAAAATATTGCTGGAAAATGATTTTTATTTTTTGGTGTTACAAAAAATTGCAAATTGTACCGCGCAATGTAAAGGGCTCAACTCGCACGCAACTCGCACAACCGCGATAATTTTGCTTGACGGCGGCCCCGTTCGTTAGTGTCCGTGCGCATCGAGTGAGCTAATTGAACGCTAACGTTTTGAAGCCATTTTTTGTTATGAAATACTAAAAAAAATGATAATGTTTCTTTGGACAATAATTAAGAAACAACGTATAGAATACGTTTTCATAAAAAAATTTAAAAAAAAAATTTGACTTTGACCTTCAATAAAATCGTAACTATCAATTTCCCAGGTATAGTCTAAAGGAAGAAAAATGTTATGACGGTGAGCAGAATACATGGTTCTCGTTTGACTGCTCATGTCTTTTACACCCTGTATAAGCCAAAATAAATAGAGGCAGGATGAAATAATTTTCTATAACTACTATTTTATCTAGTAGTGCACAAGCATAGTTTTTGATTGCTCGGAAAAAAATGGTCCGGAATGGGGATCAGTAAAATGTCGGACGGTAAAATTACGTGTAGTGCACAAGTTAGTATAAGTACCTATATTAAACATTTCTGGCGTGCCATATCGGACCGTAAAAAATCGGACTGCCGGACAGTTAAATTCCTGGTAGTGCACAAACATCATAACACAATTATGCCGGGAAACCATCTGGTAATAAGTGTAATAATTAGCTTATACCTCCACGTGTGTCTTCTTCTAATATTATAAGAACACAATGGCGACAGGAATAGGTAGTCTATTTGTCAAATTAGATTACAACGGAAGCAATTCGTAAAAAAAATATTATAATTATAAGTAGACAGTGTGTATTTATAATGTTCCAAATACTTTATTAAGTTTTATAGATCTGCTTATAATAACGATAATTCAAAGTATCAACATAAACATAACACTAAAACCTAGTAAAATGAATAATGACGTCGGTTACGCCCGTCGTGGTCAGTGGTCGGCGCTGCCTACCAAGGAGCTTATATTACCTATAGAATGGAGTCATTAGTCAAATGAAAAAAGTGAGGGCAAAAATTTTGACAAACCTTGACATTTCTAGAGAGGCTCTGTCTCTTTCTAGTAGGGTGCCTATAGCAGAAAAAATATTTACGGACAATCTTGGACTTCGTTAAGTTAATAAAATTAATTAGTACTCAAAGTTTAAAATATTTTTGAGTTTACCATGACAAAGAATTAACATTCATAATAATTAGTTTTAATCTTCGTACAACTGTCTGTTACTACAAGGTGGGCCAAAAGAAATCACCCTATTGGAAGATGCTCTCATTTTTGCAAATAGCCGCCAATGTCAAATCTGTTTTGACATTTGTAGTCTAGATAGATGCAGAATACAAGTGAACAAGCCATGGAGCGATACACTCCCCAAGAACGCGGAATAATCGTGTCTATTTTTTCCACCAAAATCATAATGAGCGATGAGGCTTATTTCCACCTCAGCGGGTACGTTAACAAGCAAAATTATCGCTTCTGGGGCACCGAAAATCCACGAGTGATGCACGAGGAGCCATTACACCCACACTTAATGCTGTGTCAATTTTACTAACCCAAATTCGAGTGAAGTTTGAGGTCACTGTGCATATTGCACTCTGCGTTACATGTTAGTAGATGCAAATGTGAAAGATAAAATACACTATTACACTGGTAAAATCCAATCAATCATTTTGAATATGTTTCTCAATTAAAATAATGTACACATTGCACAAATTACATGTTTTGTTTGTAAATAAACGTTCCCAACCAAAAATGGGTAGAACGATTTATGTATTATATATATATACATAATCTATAAACTATATATATAATCTATATATATCAATTTTGATTGCCATTTCTGAAAGGAAAAAGGTTATTATTTTATAATAATTCTGGAAATCCTAGTCACCCTAGTCAATTTGTTTACACATATTTGAATAAGTAATTTATGTATGAAAATTAATTAAATTCAGATAGTATTAAAGCCGAGTATCAGAAATTACTTTCCCCTATGGAGTTTCGCCCAATAACGATAATAATATGGAATTACATGTGAAAAACCAAATTTATTTAGGTGAACAATAATATGCAATTATAACACTTACAAGTGAAATTTCACACTGCATCCTGGATACCACTCACTTCTGCAACCACGAACTATACAGCGATGCACCATTTTGCACTATTTATAGTTATTAAAATGTAAAAAACCGTACCAAAATCGCGAGTCGATATTTATGAATACGTCAATTAGGACAATTTATGTCATGTTGAGATTTCGGGACATTGACACATGAAAAGAGTACTGCCATTACATAAATCCTTTCATTTCCCATAAGTTATAGAAAGAATCACAATGATGATTTTCAAAATAAAATACAAACCTAAACATTAAAAGTAAATATATTATATTTATTTCTTTCATTGATAATAAATACTGATAATTGAATACAATATGTTAAGTTTTTAGTTACTTTTCTACTTTTGTTTTAGAAAGATGGCGAAATACTGAGGAAATCTTGTTTCTATGTAGTCGTGTTTAGAAAGAGATGACGACAATTTCTAGAAAGAGAAATGTGAAATTTGAAATGTCAAGTATTGTCAAAATTTTTGCCTTCACTTTGTTACTTTGTCTAATGACTCCATTCTTTAGTATAAGCTCCTTGCTGCCTACACATCAATCGTTCCGCGTTCAAACGTCAAAATCATACAGCGTTTTCGGCATGGTTGAAATTTGCGATAGAATAGAATCAACAGTAACTTTGCAGATAATCAAGAACAGTTTATCATGGCTATCGATGCTGTTTACCGCATGCCGACGCCGCCACGCTCGCTGGTTTCGGTATCCTACCACTAAGAAGTCGATTCCGAAGGGTCACTGACAGTAAATATTGCACAGTATTGCCAATCAAATAGAAATCCGATTTAAATTGATTTTTCCTTCTTTCAGTGTTACTCGCTGTCAATATTCAATCTTGTTTGTAGGGCACTGAAAGTTCTTTTCTGGCTGCATATAAATATTTCAAACGAATGTATTTTTGAAAAATTAAAACGATGAAATATTTTTTGCCAAATACGTGCTTATAAATAAGTTGAAATAATAACACAGCTGTAAAGTATTCTATACATATAAAATGCTTTGTCCTGACTGACGGATCAACGCCCAGCCCATAATACCCTTGGACCTAGAAAGCTGAAATTTGTCACAGAGGTTCCTTTTACGATGTAGGCCGTACCGAACCTTACGGTCGGATTTTTGAAATTCAGCCCCTTAGGGGGTAAAATAGGGGATGAAAGTTTGTTACGGGGAAACAAGATTATTTAGACTATTTTATTCGAAACTTCACAGGAGTGCTCCTATTTGATAAATAATAAAACATAAACACGTGTTTTGGGTTTTTTAAAAATACTTCCCTTGAAATGGGGTGTCAAAGTCTGAAAATCAACATAGGTATTTTTTCGTGTCTATCGAAACTTTGAATTTAGGCACTTGATGAGAAACAAGTAGCGTATTGTAGCATTTTTGAAATTTTGACACACGTGGGGATGAATTAGGGAATGAATGTTTGTATGGAAATCAGTCATTTTAAAGTAAAATCCACAATAAACGATAAATGGCTGTTAGGTTAAAAAACCGGCCAAGTGCGAATCGAACTCGAACACGAAGGGTACGGAACCATTATCTATAAAAACACGGCAAAAAATATTGTCTGTTATATGGGAGCCCCCCTTAAATATGTGTTTTATTTTAGTTTAATTATATATTTTTAAAGTGAATTATAACAAAATATTCTGTGAATATTTCAAACGTCTCCCTGTTACCGTTATCAATATCGAGCAACAGCAAGCAAAAAAAAATTTTTTTCTTTTTAGTGTTTTCAGTATAGAAATTTTCAGGAAACAATCTCGATATCTTTTAGACAAACAAGTAATAAGATTACGATATCATCGATGTCAATTAAATACGCATTATTAGGGATAACTCAAAAAGTACTCGTCAGATGTCGATCAAATTCCAAACGTTAGATTAATCTTCAAAATCAGTACACCCACTAAAGAGTTATGAGGTAACACACATAATAAAATACAGTCGAATTGAGAACCTCCTCCTTTTTTGAAGTCGGTTGATAAAGAAAGATATTTTAGGATTTCTCGAAAGTTACCGAGATAAAGGATCTTGACATACTGCCGGACAGACGGACAAAAAATTGATCATATAAGGGTTCCGTTTTTTCCTTTTGAGGTACAGAACCTTAAAAATAAGTACCAAAAATTAAAATGGTGCTCAAAGTAACTATTCCACAGGGACTAGCTAGTATATGTATATAACGTAATATATATAATATGTGTAGATTTTACAGCAATGGTTTTATGATTTAAAAACTTAATATTCTTAATGAAACATGCGTTTGTTATTATTGTGTGGAATTTCGAAGGCGAGAGCACTACGAAATACAGGCAGACGATCAAACAAGTCACTTTTTTATGTATTCCTTCCTTCTCCCAGATGGTTATGGTGTCTTGTCAACGATTTTCCTATGTAAAATAAGATGGTCAATGTTGTTCACCTCCATTTGTTCAAATAAGGGAAAACGACCAATAAATCGAAGCCTTTAGCACAATGGAAATACTTCCCGCACACTACGAGTAACAATGAATGGCGAACAATTTTATTGATTAACTTGCGTAACTCGTCAACTTTCAGTAAGTGCCTTTTTAAAATTATTACCTTGTCAAATACGAGGGAGGAAAAGTGGCATAATAAATGTGAAACACACTGAGCAGCTTTCTTTGGTACGATATAAATCAACTGTGAAGCCAATTGAAGAAGTCTGAGCTAAGCGTAATTAACGTAGTCGAAGACAAGAGGTCAAGGAAAATTTAGCTTATGGAATAATTTCTGCGTTTACAAAAGCGGAAATATTTTTAAAATTAGAAAAAACACTGAAAAAATAATCGACGTGCTTCAGGCGGGAATCGAACCCAGCATCCTCCGCAATCCGGACGGGGCTGCTTTAACCGATGAAACAGTGTTTACCATAAAAACATATGCACCAAGCACTGTCAAATGTCGACGGCGAAAGCAGTGCTCCGGTAGCGTAGTGGTTAACGAAGCCGCCCGGATTGCGGAGGATGCTAGGTTCGATTCCCGCCTGAAGCACGTCGATATTTTTCAGTGTGTTTTTTTCTAGTTTTAATAATTTAGCTTATTTTTAATATAATTCATATCATTTAGACAGGTATCAAAAGCATATTGTTGCTCCAATTAAAATTTGCAATTAAGTAGCATTCTTAGTTATACAAGATTATTCCAATTTTACTAATTGGTAATGCCAATGTTATTGAAATTAGAAAATAGTTTCGCCATGCTACTTAAAAAAACAGTGAATTTACTACATCGTCGGTCGGCAGTTATAATCGAAATATTCAATCAAATTTTGTAACATGGTAATTTTTCTTTCGGCTTTTCACGCAACATTAAACTCTTTATCTGTTAAAGTATCTAAAGTAGGTACCTATACTTGGAAAGGTTCTCTAAACTAAAACAATTTGAATTGAGATCTAACCTATTATTTTTCTTTTATGCATCCACACACACTGAATATATATGTATATTCAGCAGTGGATGCATAAAATGCTAAAAAGAAAAATAATAGGTTAGATTAATATATATGTATATTCAGCAGTATATGTAGGTATGTTTACCTCTTGCTTGCATGGATGTCTATTCCAATCTTGATGCGTTCTTCCTCGCCCAAGTCTGCCCTATCATTTCTTTGATATCGTCCGACCACCAGGTCCTGATCTACATATTGTCTTCATATATTTTTTTAATTTGAACTGATGGCAAACAAGCTTGCGGCCCAACTGGTGTTAAGTGGGACCGTCGCCTATAGACACTTGCAATATTAAGGGTAAATCGATTAACACTGCAAGTGCGTTGCCATCCTGGGGACTAAGATGATATGCCTTCCATGCCCAGTAATTACACTGGCTACCTTTCCCTTCAATCCGAAACACAGCGAACTGCTTCACGGCAGAAATAAGAAAAGCGGTGGTACCTACCCAGGCGACCCTACATATGGGTCTACCACCTAGAGAAGATGGACAATTTCGGTCTCTGTGGCTCCAATTGTCATTATTTCTGCAGCAGATGTCTGGCTCATCCCGGCCATTTCCGTCGTTATGCCGATATCAGTGATTTTGGTATTGTCGTTCCGAAATCTATCCCTATGTGGTACCTAACATTTCTCTCTCTCTCTCTCTCTCTCTCTCTCTTCACGCTTATAGGTAAGTAATGTATCAAAGAGTCAATACCAGCTATTAGTCTTAGCCATGTGATGCCGGCAGAGTAGAATAGCATCACCCCATATCCTCCAATGGTGTCGTAGAAGGCGACTAATGGATCAGCAAAAGGGTTTTATCACCTTATACACCGTCCACCAATCCGCATTGGACAAGCGTGGTGGACTACTGCCTAAACCTCCTTCGATGACAAGGAGAGGCCTTGTGTCCCAGCAGTGGGTCGAAGTGTCTACATAAATTCGAAACGTGCGTCAACATTTAGATATTTATTAATTGTTGACTTTTTCATATCTACCTACCTAATTCACTCCCAATCACGTTTACGTAGGTAGATAGAGATTAGATAACCAAAAACATTTTACTGATTTAATATAGGTACAATACAAGTGACACATATAAGGCATGCTTCTACAACTTTTTTTGAATGTTTTCCTTTATAGTTTTAAATGTAGTCAAAAATAAGTTTGTGAACGAGTAACGCATGGTCAAGCAATGTGTGAACAAAGAAATATGAGTAATCAGTTCAAGGTAAACCTCGTAAATGACTCTAAATAAGAACGTGCAAAGTCATTGCTAAGAGATGACATCAAGAAACAATGTAAAATTTATCTCAATGGTGGTAACAAATTTGTTTAATAATCCCACATAATTATAAGCCATACTACCACCACGGTAATGAACCACTATTGCTTTATATCTATAAACATAGTTGGAAATTATTTATCAATGGAGAAAAAACTGTTGACTGTTGTAGTTAGATAGACCCACAGAGTAACAGATATCTGTGGATAGACCTAATGTATAGTATCTACAGTATATTATTGCTGTTTTAGTATCTAGATTTGCTGACAAAAATCAAAGTTACTTTTTATATAAAAATTTTACACGTGCATGATATATTATTGAAACCATTCAAACAGTAAGTACTCCAAAACTTTTCATGATGGCTGTCAAGAGTGACAGCTCACGAAAACTTTCGTCATTACGATTAATGCAAACTCATCCTACCTAGGGCATGGGGAGTGGTATTATCAAGAACCCGCCAAGTTCATAATATTTATTAAGTTATACGGCTGTGTAGTACGGTCACCATCAAAAGTAGAAGATCACTTTAGTACCTTGTCATAAAAGTAATTCATACATAATTGTCGTACCTATTACTGCACAAATGCTGGCGTTGCTATGACATGGTACTAAAGTGATCATCTACTTCTGAAGCTGACTGTACCTACATAGACATTCACATACTCAACGTCATACAGTGTCATTTAAGTTTTCGTAATTTAAGAACATGATCATTAAAATGAAAAAAAAAATACATGACGCTAACACCTACTTATCTAAATTTTACACAATCGGTTCAATCCAATTTATTATAATCCTTCGATTACAGTACAATAAACAATTTCTGCACACGATAACGCTGCTAATGATAACGTTAGAATAACATACATTCAGTATTTCCCACAGTCCAAATATTATACCTCTTTTTCAAGATATTTTTGTACAATTTAGGCTACAATGGAATATGCCTATTGCCTATCCTATGACCGATAACAACGGAGATAGGAAGAGCATTATATCATCAATATTAGTGTGAAGCGTTTTATTTATTAACGTTTTTGTATTGAGTTTGGGATATTACCACGGTTCAAATGGTGGGCTCGTGACAGCAGTAAGCAGATAATATAAAAATACTGTAGCAAAAAATCGGGAGTGGTCTACACTTGACTTTCTCGTATACCGGAAATGACTCAAAGGTTGATAGAAACCTTATATTTTGATGTCATACATGCATGTTAAATTTTGGTCACCCATCCGATTACCGACCACGCACTTGGTTGCTTAACTTTCGTGATCGACGGCTCAAAATTTGATAGAAACCTTATAAATTTTGATGTCATACACGTATGTTAAATTTGGTTGCAATAAGTTAAAGCACGTTCGAGTTATCGTGCTAACGCACAGACAAACACGGAGACATAATTCCAAAAAAATCAGGAGTGTTCTCCCCTTGACTTTCTCGTATACCGGAAACGACTCAAAGGTTGATAGAAACCTTATATTTTGATGACATACATGCATGTTAAATTTTGTTCACCCATCCGAGTACCGACCGCGCACTTGGTTGCTTAACTTTCGTGATCGACGGCTCAAAATTTTATAGAAACCTTATATGTATTTTGATGTTATACACGTATGTTAAATTTGGTTGCAATAAGTTAAAGCATGCTCGAGTTATCGTGCTAACGCACAGACACACACACAGACATAATTCAAAAAATAAAAATTTTGGACTTGGGGAGGTCCAAAACGTGTAAATCCGTCAAAATCTTGAGGTCGAATTTTTTGACGATTACAAGGCTTCCTCTACACTACGTATACGAGAAAGTAAAAAGAATATTCATATTTACTGAAAGAACAGTATTGAGTTGAAGATCACGTGGCTAAAGTGTATAATATGAACGAACCTCAGCAACGAACGCATTAGTTTCGTTGCAAACAAGTTTCGCTTTTGTGTCCCAAGCTGAGTGTCAAAAATTCCATCTCGAGTTTCAGTCCTTGCGGAAGGTGTGTTATGTTGTTAGTCTGATAGTTTTTGCAACTGTTTCTATTTAGCAAGCATCATCATCGTGGTGGTCACTCGAGTCGTACTTACTCATCAGTTAGCAGCCAAATGGACATTACATTAGACGTCCACTATTTTGTATGAACGAAACGGAATGAACTGTTAATCTACGTAGAACCGTTCGCTATTAATTTGTCTAAATAGATACTACTATATATATATAGCTATAGGTATAGCTTTAAGTTTTGTAAAAAAAAGACTATTTTCAATGAAAAATATTGGACTTGCAATTATATTATTCTCTTTCTTTAATGTCTCATTTCACGAGGCGAGTGATTTATAAGACACACACCCAAAGCAAAAGTAAATAAATTCTAAATATTTGTTGGATACTACTTTTAGTATAACGAAAATGTTTCCTGCACTACGATAATATAACAAAAGGAAAACACAACAAGAACACTGCCACTCGTCTTGCATTATTTAAATGTTTCGCATAGCCAGCGTTTACCTTGTACTGTTTACGAATTTTTAGTCAGTTCATTTGAGGTCGAACACTTTGAGGGAAATTGCCTGCGAGGCGCGAATAGAACGCTGAAATAAAAAGCCACAACCTAAATTCTCAATTACCTACTCGATTCACGTTCGAATTGATCCCTTCCGTTTCTGCTAAGAGAAATTTAATGGGTTTCCACTGAGTCCTAAGCCAAATAAATACCTAGCACATTTTTAATAGAGTTATATACATATACCTATTACAATTTTTCTTTCGGCTAACCGTTGGGCGGAAAATTTCAGCGTGGTGAAAAGTGGTGTCAAAATTTGGTGGATCTTAAAAGCTATAGGGCGAACATTCCCTAGAGCAAGGTTTCCTAAGCTGTGCGGCATTATCCCAGGGACGACGCGGCATATCCCAAGGACGTCGTCTCGTGAGGCAATCCACAAAGACTGGCTGTTTGTTTGATGCGAGAGAGATGAGCGAAAATAAATGTAGAGAAAGAGATGAGAGTCGCAATTTCCAAACTTGACCCCGTTTTGAGAAGCTATGCTCAGAAAAGGCACTTATTTAAATAAATACCCCTTTGCTTTGTAGGCAGGCACTATTTATAATAAGAAATGTTAGCTTTTCTGTTAACTTGGCTAGAAGGAAAGCGGAGGGGAGAAGAGTCTCCAAAAATTGGCAAATTACTAAGGATGTCACAGTAAAAATAAGTTTGGGAACCACTGCCCTTAGAGGATTTTATTTTCTAGTCGACGGGTCTCTCCTATATGGGATACTCTCTGTCGTCTGGTCTTTAGTGGATTCGGATGCCTGAGCTGTGCCTCTTGGTCTTGACGTAGGTTCAGGTAGGATTGAAATAAATATTATTATATTTTTTATATGTATAGGTAAATTTTTTAGTATTCGTATCGCATCCTTTCAGCTTTCCGCATCTCCATACAAAATCGTTGTTTTCTATGGGCAAAAGTTGAATAAGTGTGGTTATTCCCTAAATCAAACTGACTGTTATTGGCTTGACAAAGACAGCAAATAATAATAATGTTATTTCTTTTACTGTGACAAGGTTCTAGCCCCATGGTACGTACGTACGTGGTCACGATTATTTTTATTCGACAGTATAAACTTAGGAACGATTACAATGCCCCTTCTCTCTCATGGATTTGATAAATTATTTATGATACCTGTTATATTTTAATATTTACGTAGGTAGTATTTACGTACGTTAAGCCCTCGACAGCATATTGCGTATAGTTAATACCCAATCAAGTATAATTAGGCTCGTCGAAATATTGTTTTCGAATTTACGTTACTTTATTAATATCCACGTGTCGTAAACTAATTTACGCTTTCGTTTTTAAAAACAATACAGTTCTTACTGTAATGAAAACTGCAATACACAGATTGGGTCTATTTCATTATAATATAATAGACGCATAAAATGTTATCGTGAACTTGTTCGATATAACGACGGCAACTATGGCTTATTCCGGGCTATTTAGGTCGGGTCAATGGCTAATCGCGACTATTCGTGACGATCCCTTCGAGGGTCGCTTTACTACATTAATTGAGAGGAGCGCGTAAGTGAAAAAATCATAAGTATTAAGAATAAGTTGTTCAATCAAACCTTTTTTAAATAAGAAATCTTGCGTGTTACATGCGATCCCTATGTGCCACTTCACTGAACCTAATTGTCGAAATATATTTTTAATTCTAGTTCCATGAATGAAAGCTGATTTTAAGAATTAGAACTCGAACTTTTTTTTAGTTTAATGTTTATAAAAGTACCTACCTACTCACTTAGATTAAATGATTTGCAATACTATGTAGTCACGTTGAATTACAAATACAAAATTATTAACCTTTCGTCATCGTGGCGGTCGTAATTCAAACCAAACCAGCGGACTTTAAACGGATTTTTTTTTATATAAAGTTTATTAAATTCGAACTATTTCTTTATCTTCTATCCAGCGAAATTTAACAGTCAGCAATTTTAATCTTATGGGAATTATTATAAATTATGAATCATGTTATGATTTATGCTGATCTATGACTAAACACTAATTTCCAGTAAAAAAGACTAAGCGGAAAGGCCAATAAAATGATTATTCAGACCAAATTCAGACTCAATAAATGCCTTTTCACACGTTCCGACAAACGGGTAGCCGGTGCTATCCTAAAAATTTTTATTTTAAGTTTATTTTATTTTCTTCTTTTTAAAGCATTTAAATATAAGCTTGTTTTTAACAATGTTCTTTTTTATAAAGTTAATATTTTATCTTTTTAATACCCACGTGTAAATATAAAGAACTGAATTAATCATGACACAGAGAGACAGACATATACATAATATTTAGTTCCTGTGTCATGATTAATTCAGTTCTTATGAATGGATTTTTCAACTGGGCCTTCGGGGCCAAATCTTAAACTATATATAAGGAATATCGAAAAATGCTCAAAGGAGTCGCGAGCCCGATTTAGATGAAAACAAGAACTGCATTATTGGATTTTTGAAAAAAAGATCTTCGCTTTGATTATCGCTTCAACAAATGTGGTACAAGAAATCTATAATATAAAAATGAATTGCAAAATGTGTTGGTAAGCGCATAACTCAACAACGCCTAGACCAATTTGGCCAATTCTTTTTTTAAAATGTTCGTTGAAGTTCAAGGGTGGTTTTTACGGCGAGAAAAATTCGAATAATTGCCGGAAAAAAAACCATTAAAACAGCCCTTTTCTTTTTCTCATACAAATGTTTTCTAATAACGGACGAAGTCTGTCGGGTCCGCTAGTATTTTAATAAAATTTAACATTTTCCATTAGTTTCCCGTATATCATTACTTCCCAGAAATCTATCCTTATTAAAAACACTATCAAATGGTGTAATAGGCCGTGTTTTTTTTTCAAAATCATTGGGTTGGATTCCTGGCAGGATTATTGATTTTTCAAAAATTCAATGACAGTTTTTTTGTTTTCATCAAAGCCGAAACCAACCAAAGCGGCGCGCGTGAAAAGTGTATCTAAGCGGATGATTGCTTCTTTTTTTTAATAAAACTGGACACGTGGCTACTGTTGCCTTAGAAAATCGTCGTACCATGAATAGTTACTGGTACAGGACCATTTGTTGGCCGGAAATTATTGACAAACTCCGTAAAAATAACCGTAAACGCCGTATTATCTTGCACCACTTGGACCACGACAATGCTAGTTACCACACGGCCAGACAGACAAACGAATTTTTGAAGGTGAACAACGTAGAACTTATGAGCCATCCTGCATACAGTCCCGACCTGGCACTTTTCTCAACTTTTCCCAAAAATTAAGAACCAATTACGCGGTTAACGATTTTCATCACCAAAAGAGCATGAAAAATACGTTTCTGATGTCACCACGGAGGATTGGCACAAAAGTTTTCAAAATTGGTTTAATTGAATGAAAAAGTGCATTTACGCAAAGGGAGAATATTTTGAGAAACAATAAATTAGTTTTTGACCTTTAATAGTTTTTTTTTCTTAATTATTCCGGAAACTTTTAGTGCACCCCACGTATACATAATATAGACGACCCTACAAGGGCCGGCGCCCACCTACGGCGCGGGACGGCACGGCGGGCGGCGGGGCACGGCACGCTACGGGATGCCGCGGAACACCTCGACCTATTTTTGTCAAAATAAAAGAATGTCAGTGCTAAATTCACTTAAATAAGGTCCAAGATTATTAGTCTACTAAAAATTCCTATGACGTGCAAAGCCGTCACTTGTGGAATGTAAGAACTAGGTAGACTGTGGGGCTAGATTCAACCTTATTATAATTACTTAGCACTCACGTTCCTTTAACAACACAAAGTAGGTAATGTGTACGTATCAAGTGACTAAGGACGCCGCGGCGTGCGGCGGCACGCTTCGGGATATTTCGACCTATTCGTGTATAATAAAAGAATGTCAACTAACGTCATTTAAATAAGGTTGAAAATCATTTGTCACCAAAAAAATGCCTTTCCGTGCCACGCCTTTGTCGGTGGGCGCAGGCCCTAATTGTTTCGGTGGAAGTGTGGAAGACGTAATGTCCCTAGTATTAGTTAAGTAAATCAGAAAAAGTCATATTCTCATAGTGTTTACCCCTGCTTCGAAAACTATGTATAGATACGATAAGTTCCGCATTGCTATCACATCACAACTAAGTTACTAAATTAAACAAGCCTGGTCTGAGTTTGGGAGATGGCATCAAAAGTATGACAGAAAGATAAATTATAGCTGAACTAAACGAAAAGATAATTGGTGTGGGCGGTGTATTGAAGTTAATATAAATATTGGCGGCAAAAAATTACGGATCCAACGCAAAATATTCTCATGAAAGCAGACTATGGGACGCCCCCACGTCTGTGTAAATGCCACTACTTCGCCCTTCATTTAATGTGTGGGCATTCTTCAACTTACTCCAAACAACCTACGCTTCGCAGCATCAATATATCTTTACCGAATAAACAAGCGATATTTTTAGTGACAATTATATCGAAGTCATTAAAACTGTGGAGGCACGGGTATTATTGGGTTTGTAAACATAATATTACTACCAAGAATATAATTAGCATATAAATTTAACATGGTCGCTTCTTTTAATCGCTATATAATAAATATATCTTTTGCTTACTTTCATCTGATTGCGGTGCTGATAAGATGGCACTGTGCTTCTTCTTCACTTCTTCGACGTTCGCCTGTATCTTGTCTATCATCTCTCGTATCTCTTCCACCTGCATACAAAATAACCTTCGTCAGAGACAATGAACTACATTAATTGTCAACTATCAACAATAGCCAATTAAGAAGTTTCGAAAGGCAATCAATTTTGTTCGGATGATTCATCACCGTCACTTGTACAAAGTTTTCAACAAAGTACATAATTGTAAATCATTGGACGCTCCAAAGGACCACGTTTTGGTAACGATAATAATACATCATTGTGGGAACCCATTACTTTATCGCAATTTAAATTCAACGATTTTCATTTCCCATAAAACTATTCACAGATCTTTTCATACAATAAATAACAAATGAAATAGCTGATTCTAGATCAGGTTACATCGCTATTTCTTTTCTTATTTTTTATATTATATTTTATCGAAATGTTAAATCAATGTTTTGTTACCCAAGATTTAGTTTCCAGGAAGCTTAATTTTGCAAAATAGTTGAAAAATTAATTTTCATTACACTAAAGTCAGTGTACATCAAAATATGTTCATGTAATTACTCGTAATAATTTTTATTTCCCTGTAAAGAAAATAATGGGTTAGATTATGTTAGATTTTTGACCACAGGCAGGCGTAACCGAAGCTAACGGAGTTTGCATACTGTATTCTTGCTAGCTTACATGCATGCTTGCATTGCATGCTGTATGCACACTTGAATTGTATACTGTATGCCTGCTTGCATCGCATGCTGTATGCCTGCCTACAGGATGCTTGACGGAGGGAGCAGGGGGCAGGGGGCCTGGCCCCCCGCTATAAAGGAACCACGCATTGTTTTGCATGCTGCATGTTTGCTTGCATGCTGCATACTTGTTTGCATGCTGCATGTTGCGTAATTGCTTGCATGCTGCATGTTATTAAATAGAACTGACCTCAATAGTTTTGTCGTCAACACGCGAATGCATCGTTCGATGAAACGTTACTGCGATAGAAAGTTGTTAAACGAAACCTTATAATGTGTACCCACAGAACACAGACTTTCTGTGTTCTGTGTGTGTACCGATACCGACCGTCAGTTTTACCAAACAAAACAACTTTTAATTTTTTTATGAAAGTTCGATAGGATGAAACTGTGAACATTAGCTATTTGATTAATTAAGAAAAATAGATATTAAAAATCGTGCAATAGTTATCTGTGAAATGAAATTCGATATCAAACAAACCTGTATAATTGATAGTTTATTCATTGTAACACCGAAGTAGAGCAGACTTGGTGTTAAAAAAATATGTCTGTAAATTTGAGAAGAGGGTCATTTCATTAGCGTTTTGTCAGAAGATAATACCGAAAAATAAAAATAAATTTTCATGAATCCCACTACATACTAGCATAGCATAACAATCCATCAATAAATGATCGTATATCAAAGAATCTATATGTCCGATTTTATCAACATTAATATAGCACACGTGTGTTTTATTAAAAAAATCCGTATTTAGGAAATACTTGAAAAATTATTTTACTACTCTCTAAATCGCAACCACATCTACAAAGATTAAAGGTGAAGTGAACAAAATTATCTAGAAAATTACCTAATTGGGTTAATACCCACTATCACAAGGACTCCATTCGTGCCCTAAAGCTCATTACGGGTAGTTTGTGCCAAAGACTGGCAGACGTACGATGTATAGCTACGGTTTAAATCTAAAGTTAATTAAAGCGGCCATGGAGATTTTTTGCTGCTATGCAGTTCCGTTATCTCTAAATCGGGTATAGAGGGTGTTTCTGAGACTAGGCTAGACGACGTCGACGTGCTGGCAACGAGCCAGCTACAATCCTCGTGTCGTTTTATACAACTTTAGAATTAAAAAAGGACGACAAAATAACTTGTGGAATGAGCATAGCTCCTTTTATGAGTGCTCAAAGGAAATCTAAAAGAAAAGTTTAGAACGCACAGATTCCTTTTCAAACAATATTTGTAGAACCTTTTTGAGCCCGTTGAAGCATAGAATATTCAAAGACAAAGCTTTTAACTAGCACTCAACTATAGCTTCATCATTACTTATTTATATAATTTATATGTTACTAAAGCCATACTTGCACAATGTACATGCACAGCTAGCTCTATTGATTATTCTTCTTTACTATTCATGAAGAGCCAATAAAATAAACCACTGTTTTGCTATTATGCATATTATTATGACACTCTCTATTAAATTAAGAAACTGGCTCAAAATAACGAGTTTAATTATAATAGAAATTTTTCGAGTACTATGCTTAAGCGACATCACCTATAAAATTACGTCTGTAAAAAGTAATGTGAAAAGCATTGTTACGTTCTAAAAATCCAACATTAGCAAATGCACATAGAAAAGATATTAAACGAGGTAAGTCCAAAATTAATCTTCTTTTGTGCATCGTAGACGGAGGAAAGATTATTGTATTATATTAAGTTTATTCATGAAACTGTAAGTCCCTTATTCGATAAGACGTCCTGTTGCGGTGATAGGATAAAGAATATCCTTAAGCTACAACATTTTTAACAAGCTAAATCTAATTTCTATATTGAAAACAAAGCACCCAATGACCGGTACAAGATAGACCACCGAAAATTTTATAATCATAAGTTCCTTTAGTTCCTTGGTTCAGCAGGCATCCTAAGGCGACGATATGAGCTGGTGAACACAGAAAAAAAAAAAACATTTTTTTTTTAACAAGATGCTACTTTTTCTCATTTGAATATTTAAGTAATCAAATTATCTACAAGATCAAGAATAAAGTTTTATGAAAACAGCTCCAGTAGTTTCGAGCTATGTGTTACTGGTAAGACCTATTTTCAAGACATTTTAAGACTATTCGTTTTAATATGTACAATTTTTTAAACGTTCTCATACTATTTTGTTGCGTAAGGATCTAGTTTCTTTTACTGTCTCGTAATACGTAGTTTAAAGGAAGTCTTGTAATCGTAAAAAAAAATTGACGGATTTATACGTTTTGGACTTCCCTGAGTCTAAAAATTTTTTTTTTGGAACTATGTCTGTTTGTGTGTCTGTGCGTTAGCACGATTACTCGAGCATGCTTTAACTTATTGCAACCAAATTTAACATCCTCTGAGTCTTTTCCGGTTTACGAGAAGGTCAAGGGGAGACCACTCCCGATTTTTTCAAAATGTCTTATTCCTAACGCGTGATTGTTCGTAAATAGCATATTAGGTATAGGTACCCCTTATCGCCCCCATAACCCTAAGCCTACGGTCAAGATAGTTACAGCAACTGTCTTGCCATCAATCCGTATTAGGTGGTGCAATTACGAACCTACAATCTTATTTAGTTTCATCCATATAGGAGGGCCTGTACTCGCACAGAAGTGACGCAAAGCTGATAATGAAAGATGTTGCGAATTTAAAACGAATAGTTTACCATGCTTATATTCTATAATATAATGGTTTTGTGGGCAATAACAAAGATAATATCTTTGTAAAATATTCTATTATTTACCTTAGTAGCAACAGAACTATACGTCTGCTTCATATTAGCAAAATAAATTAAAACAGCTGATATGATTACGAACTACCTGACGTCAATCTGAACAATCATCATAAATATTTGGGATTTGGGGCGAACATCACGATTACGTATATAATTACTCTATTTTCTTTTGAAAATTGAGGTTCTGTAAATGGATACTATGCTAAAGTTTTTATGACAATCAACTAATTGAGAGACATCGCTCTCTAGACAACATTAACATGAGTTAATCGAGATCACTGGCAGGTCGCCAATCTGAAGTAGGTAAATGTTTATCTAAAACTGATAACAAGGGTAGGGTATGGTAGATCCTGGACAAGTTACCTCATTATAGACGACTTTTTTTTATTACGATGGAAAATACACTGATGGACCATACCGCACGCTGGCTAGGCGTACGGCGTGTGTGGGACTCACCGGCGCTGAAGATAGCCGGTCCTACCCACTAAAAACCACCGGTACCCTTCAAAGCGCTTCTGGAGGTGTTTTGAGGTCGGCGTACTTTACGTACGCCATTTCGCCCAAACGTCCCCGTGCTGGCCCGGCCCAACAGTGAGCCGGGCGAGGCGCCACTGGGGGATTGCACTAGGGTACTTAGGCAATCCCCAGACGGGGGGATCTGTGCACTGCACCAGGGCACACGGGGGCCAACCCGTGTGCAGGACACACCTTAGGATCGGACAAGAGCGGCGGTCATAGCTGCCTGCCTTCCCCGACCCGTTCGTCTACGCCGGGTGGGAGCGGATAGAGGATCGTTCTCCCGCTCTCTCTCCGCGGCCTCCTTCTGCGCCATCACTGATTCGCAAAAGAAGGCGACAGCCTTCCAGACTCTCTCATTACCAAGCATGGCTCTGACCATGCTTCTGATATTTGAGAGACTAATGCTGAATCAACTATGAAAAAATTTCAATAAATATAACACATTTCATCAAAAGCAATTTGGGTTCACTCGGAGTCGCTGCACTATCGACGCGGGAGTTGAGTTCTTAAAGGAAGTATTTGCTGCTTGGGAAGAATCACGTGAAGTTCTTGGTGTTTTCTGTGATTTATCTAAAGCTTTCGATTGTGTTAATCATGATACTTTTTTCAGGAAACTAAACGATTACGGCATTAGTAAAAAGGATCACAATCTTATGACTTCATACCCGAGCAATAGAATACAGAAAATTTATTTAAATGGTAAAAGACCTCCAGGTTCTCTAGTCACAATAGGTGGTTCCACAGGGTTCAATTCTAGGTCCATTTCTCTTTATAGTGTACATAAATGACTTGCTTTGCTAGATAAGGGATAATCATGATATTGTGTTGTTTGCTGATGACACTGCTATTATTTTCAAAGTAAATAGAAAATTAGATAATTATGACGAAGTTAACAATGCACTTGCAAAAGTAGTTTCAGGGTCAGTTATATTCACAGCATAATGTCGTATGGAATTCTTCTCTGGTGGGAGTGTTGCAGATATTAATACCATCTTTGTTCTGCAAAAACGGGCTGTTAGAGCAATCTATCAACTAAGTCCGCGTGACCCCCTCAGAGAAATGTTCAAGGAGATAAATATTCTGGCTGTGTTATCACAATATATATTGGAAAACTTACTGTATGTAAAGAAAAATATGCATTATCATGAGAAATGCCACACGCACTATGTAAATACTAGGAAGAAACACGATCTGGTTGTATATAAAACTCGTCCCCACAGACTAAACAATTTCTTTGTGGGCCAATGTATACGTTTCTACAATAAGCTTCCGAAGAATATTAGACATTTGCCTGTTATTAAATTAAAAAAAAAGATAAAATCTTAATTATATGATAAAGCTTACAAGATAAATTATTATTTAAATGATTCAAATGCGTGGGAGTAAAATCTGCCCAAAATTTACATATTTAAAATTGTAATTTATTCATATTGATATAAATATCTATTGACTGTAACGATGTTTTGAATTCATTACGAAATTGTAAGCTGTGGAGTTTCGTTCGCCATTTCTTCTCCATCTCAGCATAGTAATAATTGTTTAAGTAAAATAATTATTTCACCCTGAAGTGGTGGTAGGGCATTTGACGATTTAAAAGTACTTAGCAAAGTCCATTTTTCATTTCATTTTAATTTAATTACTGATTTGGATTGGAAACTGAAAACTGTGCTCAAAAACGAATGACCAAATATTTAATATCAACTTAATTTGGTAGCGCCGTGTACGAATACTCGTTACTAATTAGTTTGTTATTACTAACTGATTCCGTCACTTTTGAGCGCACTATAAAAAGGGCCGATGTTACAGATTGCTGCAGCGAACGTTCATGTCAGTAATAGAGCCGAGGTGCAAATCTTAACCCAAGAGACTACATCGTTGAGTATTTGAAAGTATGTTGTGAAATTGTTGCGTGTCTGACTGAAAAACCGTCATCTGGCTGTAACACGTAAAACTGATGTTGCATGCAATCCTTAAGTTTGACAAATAAGGTAGCAAGTTTTGTATCGCATAAGACAAAAAGTTACGGTTAAGCACGATGAAGACAATATCACAATGAAAATAGAATAGACTGTTTAAGTTAGCAAATAATCGGACAAATCACCAATTGAAGCTCAAGGTCGAGAGAGGATTGGATCGATAGAGGCGGTTCGACACTGACTCACCAATTAATCTGATTATGTCGATAACTGCTATCGGTCGCTCAATGCACCTCGATAGATCCCATTTTAATATAATCCACGAAATAAATGGTAATATAATCGTCATTTGTTTCCGCTTTTTGTCATATGTGTTTGGTTAAGATATTGCGAATGTGATGATATAAACGAATTTTGTAGTTATTAATATGAATTAATAAAGTCAACAAAACTTAGTAGGTAGATGATACCTTTTGTATTTAATGTTATCGTTGTTACTTTTTTTTCGCTATGATATATTTATGATATAGACTTTGTACATGGATACGAATGTAAGCACTGGGACTGACTACTCCACTGGAAAAAAGGTTCCCAATTTTTGACAATAACTTATAATTTTGTAACCAATTTCATTGTTATAAGTACCCTATTTTCCCGAGTCCCGATTAAACTGAGTCTAAAAAGAAGGTTTTTGTATATTTGTACATACTTCATATTTCGTGGTTAATCGTTGACGTAAACGTTTTCCTAATAGGGGATGACATAAAAAATATATTTGCGTTGCGACAGTCAAATTATATTTTATGTCACTGCGTGCTATTTTCAACGCAGACCCTTTTTAACGAAATGGGAAGATTTTTACAAAGAGACTCCTCACGGTGTAAATCGCCCCATTGGGATCTTTTATGGTTCCCCCTTGCTTACTCTTTGTACTCATTGAATAAGCCTTAATACATCCTTGGGCTTGAAAAGCCTAGTCTTAGATACCACAAGTAAATAAAATTAAGTCTCATCACCACATGTGTTACAGTTACAGGTTTTGTGTTGTAGGCATGTTAGTATCAAATTATCCTTAAAGCTCGATTATAATGAGAAGTGCCCGTTATTTCCATTAACAAAAGATTATCGCCCATCATATAGAAAATGAACGTTTTAACATTGTTAATGGGTTGAGGCTGCCGCTTCCTTCTGTGAAACAGTGAGGCCGCGGAGAGGAAGCGGGAGACGGATGCTCTAGCCGCTCTCCTCTGACGTAGAACGGACAGACAGAAGACAAGCGGCTAAGACGCGCCAGTCTTCCTTCTCCTTTCCTAAAGTGGACTGCACACGGACGGACAATGGACACAGAGTGGCCCCTGTGTCCATTGTCCGCTCCCTCCGTTTGGGGATTGCTTAGTACCCTAGAGTAGTCCCTCACCGGCGCGGCACTTCCGGCTCTCTGTTGGGCCGGGCCAGCGGGCCAGACAGAGTAAGTGCGCCGATCCCGAAACGACCCCACAAAGGGCTTAGGAGGGTACCGGGGTGGTTTTCTGTAGGTAGCAGGTAAAACCGGTGTCAATGGCAAGGCGTAGGAGAGTCCCAAACATTTGAAAAATTTACAAAATAAAACAATTTTCGAATGTGTATTTTTCAAATGATTATTTATAAAGTATTATGTGTGCGAAATGAAAGGTTTGTTAAATGATAAGTTTGTCTTTTGTTTTTTGTCAAACAATAGGCGGCATGCTGGCAACCTGTCACTATTTTGGGCTACTGTACGACCCACAGGTACGACCCATGATGCCAGATGTGGCTTTATGTGTAGCTGAATGTTATCTAAGGCTCTGCTCAACCCCTTTTGGGATTTTGATCGTGATTATATGTGTGTATACAAAAAGTACAATGTATAGGTAATTAAAGTGGTTACGAGATTGTTTTTATGTTAACAGAGATTGCTGGCGAAGTGTTTAATGCCAACACGTGTACGTATTACTTATAAACAATAATCTATGATTCGGTTGAATTAATTGCAATCATTCAACACAAAAACAGATATGTAATATGTATAAAGATAAGTTGGCATTAAAGTCTTTCAAACATTTTTATATTTAACTTTTATTGTTTGAAATCTGATGTTTTAAAGCTGATTTTCTATCAAGACGAATATGTGTAACTGGGAATATCTTGTTTGCTCCTTTATATTATTTCTTATCTAAGAACATTGAACTTTTTCACAAGAACGCAAACTTTTCCTGACGTGTACTTGCTAGCTGTCTCAATAAGAATGATACGAAATTTTGAGGGCCCGTGAATAGATTTTCTTATATTTTCTTTGCATTGGTATCCTTATTATATTCAATCTTCACGCGTCCTGAGAGCCAGCTCCACTTTGTTTGCTTCAACTTTAGAATAAAAATACTCACCTAATTTAACAAGTGAAAGTCAATGGAATGGTCAAAGTTAGAAACCACAAATTTCGTAGTTCGTATTAGTAATTACGATAGCAAGATTTTATTGTATTACGTGAGAATTAAGGTAATGGTTCAGAATAATTGAATTAATAATAATTTTATTATAACACTCACACTAATGGTAATGTCTAGGCTCAATTATGTAGTTGAACTTGTTATGTAGCTATGACAACAGACAATTACATTATTTAACAAATGAATTAATGTTTGTGTTGAACCAAACTTATTTGGTCTGGTTCATAAAAATTATTGATGGATAAATCACCAAAAACAAGGTTCTTAAATAGAATCAAGGATAGCCAATGTTATATAAGTCCATCAGAATTGATAACACTACAGTGTATTCATGTCACAGTAGATGAAGGGAATGACAGTATTGGAACCCCATAGAGTTTTAAGCCCCCGTGCGCAATGTGAACATTCTGTATATAAAATTATATACAAGTATAAAAATAGATACTTATATCAAAGTTCACTGTAACACACACAAGGAAACTATAATAAACATCAAAATATATAGGTACACACCTACCTGTCACTAACTATATAAACCTTATATGACAATAATTATAAAGACAAATACAAAATGACTTAAATTTTAACCTAATCCTAAACTGTTTGAACATTTGTTGTGTTTCACTTTCGGCAATGGTTTAGTGAGAATGTCTGAAATCATGTCATTTGTATGAATGTATTTGATGTGTAAGTTGTGGTGTGATAGTGATTCACGTATGAAGTGGTGTCTGATGTCTATATGTTTGGTGCGCGCATGATATGTGTTGTTTTGACTTAGTTTGATGGAACTTTGATTATCTGAATGAATGATGCGAGTATCAGTGATACCGAAGACTTGTTCGATGAGTGTTTTGAGATAAATGCCCTCCTTGCAAGCTTCGGCCAGTGCCATGTACTCGGCCTCGGTGGTCGACAATGCTACTGTGCGTTGCTTGCGGGCTTCCCAAGACACAGGTGCTCCGCTCATCTTAAAAGCAAATCCTGTATAGTATCGGCGATCGATTAAATTATTACCGTAATTGGCATCTGCACACCCACTTGGATAGAACTGGCCTGCCGAGGAGAACTGAAGCTTCATATCTTTAGTACCTTTGAGGTTCCGAAGTACACGCTTCGCGGCCTTCCAGTGTACCCCCCCGTAATGTGCATTAAATTGGGAAAGGAAAGAAACCACGTGAGCGATATTAGGCCTTGAACTGATGGAGATGTACATTAAAGACCCGATAAGCTCTTGATATGGAGCTTCAAACTTATCGTCATTCTTGTCAGGAAGTGTTAACTTCAGACCAATTTCCAATGGTGTAGTGACACTAATCGAATCACTCATGCCAAATTTTTCAATTAGTCGCTCGACATATTTTGTTTGGTCAAGGCTAATACAATTTTTAGATTGAATGACCCTCATACCAAGACAATCCTTAAGACAGCCTAGGTCCTTAACGATGAACTTTTTTATGACATTGGAATTGACGATGCGCAGCTTTGTTCTCCGGATATATTAAGAACACGTACCGAACTTAAGTACGAAGGTAGGTTTTGCACGGAGTTGAGAAGCTCACTTAGTCTGCTTTTACGACACCCATCACGGGATGAGAAGTGGTAGTCCTATTCATGACCGGGGTCTTCATCGTTTTGCAACTCTATGTAACACTTCAATCAATATTAATGTTACAGAGAGACTTCTACGATAGGCCCACCTAATGCTTCGGAGCATAGTTACGCTGCTTGAAAGCTTCAAAACAAAAGCGACAAAATTTCTTGGGCTGGATAAAACCCTACAACAATACGTCTCAGACAACACAAATAAAGCATGCGAGACAAAATTCACTTCCGAGTACTTAGTACTTATGTAATGAGAGAGTCGCAGCTAGGCCTCGTGTAGCCACGTAAGCACGCGTCTCTCACATACACATAATAACATGTAAATGAATTGCACGATTATGATGAATACCAAGCGCAGCCTGAATATTTATAGCCGAGCCGGGCTCTGCTGAGTGGGTTTTGTCGTGGATTAAATGAAAACGGACGACGCGACGTATTCACATCACGAAAGCAAACCGGGACGCATTATTTCATTGTACCGGGAAAAGGACAAGAAATACCAGCCCAAGGAGATTTGCTGTGGATGGTTTATTTTCCGTGGAAATCAGATAGTATCCAGTGCGACAACTGTTCAGAGATATTATAATAAAAAAATGGAAAGTCGTTATTCATACTTTTTATAAGCCTATATTGAATTGAATTGGAATGAAATTGGTTAAAATCGACTTAAAAGGTAAAATCAACTGCACTCGATTTCAATAGAAATCTATAGAAATCCTCAATCAAACATCATTTTGACATGACCTCAGACATGACAGTCGTAATTCTATTTTTGGCCATTTTACATTGCTTAGCAACCACAACAAGATTTTGTGTAAGTACAAAATTCAAATGAATTTAATTAAAATCGGTTACAACCATAGATATGGTAAATCTATGGTTGTAACCAGTGTAACCTCAGTGTAACGGTTACAAGGAAAAATTCTCAAACTCCTCCTCATAATAACGAATTGATTGACACCTCCATCATCAAAATCAGATCAATAGTTTAGGCGCTAGGATGGAACATACGTAAATACAAACATACGTATGTATGATTTGGATATAGGGTAATGATTTTAGCAGTATATTTATGTATATAAATATACTGCTAAAATCATTACCCTTCCTTTTGGCTTCGCCGTAATCGGGTAACAAAAACCAAGAAGATAACTGGGGATTTACTTAGATTACAAACTTTGGGAACTAAGGATTTATGTCTATTTTGAGAAAATATAAGTATACGAGATTCGACAATTATTTCGAATAAGTATCAATGTTACATTTTACATTATTGTATATGCTCTAAGTATATTATATTCAAAAGGACGCCGCAATCATACTAACTAACATATCACAGGCTAATTGGTTTAGGATTAGGTAGATATCCGTTGAACAATACAGCAAACATTTCCCACAATTAGCCGTGAGACTACATTACTTATATGCACTTTGCACTATATCGACTGTGTCTAAGTGCAATTTGCAGAGCTAATGTGGGACAATCGGTACCATTCGTTGACTGGTCGTGGATAGTTTTATTTTATATAATGTTTAAAGCATTTTATTAAAAGGTGTCCTATTTTATAGAGAATCCATGTAATATAATTCGGAAATCTGCATTTAATGTTATGAATAGCATGCATAAGAAGACTACTTTCAGACAATGTAGATATTGTCTGAAAGTAGTCTTCTTATGCATGAATAATGTAGTGGCACAATCCACGGGAAAAGGTAATAACTATTAAATTTACGCAGTTGGAACTTCAGAAAAATTTAAAATTATTTATGCATAGCATATCTAGTTGAAGGGAAGGGCCTTTATTTTACTATGAACGCTATGGAGCGGCGGGAGGGCGGCTACTAAACGACTAAGGACCATAGCGAAAAGAGGCGATATGGTTCGTAGCTGATAAGTGTGCTACGAGCTTTAAGGTGACACTATTAACAAAAACATTAAAAACTGGTCTTATAAAACTGCGTTCTAGGCAATAATGTTATTTTACTACATTACTCATGTGACGCAAGGCAAGAGGTGTGACAATGACAATAAACCCAATCACACCCCTGTGTAATTAAAACAGATGGAGAGAAAGATGCTGATGCGATCCCTTTCCTCACAAACCCAAGGTATTTTATAAGACAAAACAACTGTATGCGATGCCCATTATTAGTTGGATCTGATTATTAGTTGGAAATAGATTTATGCATGCAACTATTTGCCTGTAAACAACTCGTGTGGTCCGTGTGCGCTAAATATTATTTATTTTTATTTACATGTTTTGAGGATAGCTAACAGCTTATAAACACTCATATAATTAGAAATCATTTATACTTAAAGCTATTGATAACCTACCACATATAGATATTAATATTGATTCTTAACTTAGATCACAGGTGTATAATCTATGATTCTTAATTTAAAATACAAAAGTGCTAGTCTTGTTATCAATTAGTCAGCGCAAATAGTAACCTTTTTACAGTATTGATACTATTGTGAAAAATATATGTCCACATCAGATTTGTTAACAATCATACAGGCTCTAATGAGAAAACTATTGCGTCTGTAGTTTGTTTGTACAAAAGGAATGTTAAATGGTTTGTATGAATTGCCACGGGGAGTTCTTTTAGGTATATCAAGTGAAATTTTATTCAATAAATCGGGACAATCTACTAATTATATTATTCTAAATTGGTACTTACAAATTGTATCATTGTTAACTTATATCTATGGTCAAACTAATATCATACTATATCTAAATTGTTGCCTGTTACGAGTGTGAAATAGGTATAGGCTGAAGGCTTTGGTAAACTTATATATCACATCTATTCTTATGTAAAGCGGTCGCATTTGCATAAGACTACACGGGCTAATTACTGTAATATTAGAGAACATTCATAAACGCAGAAAATATTGTAATATTTAGGTACTGGGTACTTTTTGTTTGTTTTTTCAAAAAAATAATCGTTTTTTTGAAATATTTTTTTTAAATCAACTCAGAATCCGTTCCCAACCCACCTGTATTCAGTCAGGGTGTTGGTTATTTAATTTACATGTTGTATACTATCCTAATAATGTAAGGTTACCCTCGGCAATATCGGGATTACGAGCGGACAACAAAGGCAAAACAATAGAGCAGGTTGAAACTTTTATGAATGCAGGCACATATTCAATAGAATGTACTTTTGCTACTCCTTCCGGTGCCGTGTCCCACGCTAGACGCTTTTATTTCGTATCTATTTTAGCGTACAAACCTGTTGTTAAACTTTAGCTAGATTACGCAAGTTTTTTCACACCATTTACTCTGGTTTTCGTTTACGTTCCTGAAATAGATACTCCCTAAATGACGATGACGATAAAATGGTTAGGGAAAAGAAAATAGCACATTACATGTTTTACATTGCTATACAATTTTAAATATTGAATATTGTATCATGGGAATAAATAAGTATAAGTATAGTAAATTCCAGAGTGCAAAACATAAGTCGCAATTACGTGCATTACATGCTGCACATCCAATTTTTTCATACATATATATAGATACTATTATTATTATTCTCAAATTTATGGAGTAGGGAAGTAATGACAGCAAGTTGACTGTGAATGAATCAGTTATTGGAGAGAATCGTCACGTCATAAAAAATAGGCTTCCCCTTAGGTCAAGGTTCTGAAGAAGCTGAAGATATTGATGTGAACTACTTTGAATATAGGATAGCAACATTTTGGAAATCCTGAAAAGTCTGGTTCGAATTACAGTTACAAACTAATCGATAGCTAACATAATCGTTACCTATATGATGTTCATTACGAGTCTTTTTAAAGATTTCATTCTAAAAATAAAGATTTCATTCAAGCTGTGTTAAAAAATATTCGATAATGGCTCACGCAGACCCATTTGATTCAGTACACTGTAAGTGAATCTGTTGGCATGAATAGCTTGAATATGATAAAAGATTTATTTTGTACTGTTTTCAGCTTCACGGTGTACCTATTGAAAAACACTCAGCTCCATTAAAGCTGAATATAAATTTAACGTTGGCGCTAACCCCATTATTAAATTAACGCACAAAGCCTGCAGTTTGTGACGCACCAAATATATTAACAATACGCTAGCCACATACCGTCGTATTTAATAAACAGTTGATTGCTAAAACAAACTTACGTAACGTTGAAACTGGGAAAATATATTGCTGAATTTTTAGCACTAGGGTTTACGAACACACGATAGTCACGGTTGTATCTTACTATACTTTGTAGACGGTAACATTTCGTGGACTTTTGAAAAATATATACAGTGGGTAATAGAACCAATAAAACTCCCAGACTCCCAACTCATTCAACAATCAGTTGACCCGACCCGACGACCCAGAGTGTCCAAAATCTAATAAGCAGGGACAATGGCTTAATGTTATTGCATCTCTTCTTTTGCAACTCGAACTACAGAAAGATATATGGGTAAACGAACTTTATCAATCTAGCACAGTCTTTCTCAAAGTGGGCGATAACGCCCCCTTGTGGGCGTTGGAGACCTAGCGGGGGGCGTTAAGTGATCCAGATAAAAATGGGGGGCGTTGGCGTAGTTTAGGGGGGCGTTGGTTGATTTGTAATTTCATTTACTTTATATCGTAAAATTCACTGATATTAAAACTTACCTTACCTACTACTCAATATCGAATAATTAGTATATATTTCTGCCTGGTATGATATAAAAACTAAAAATACTTAACATAGATTTCATAGGATAGCCGTACGCAATCAAGTTGTAACAAGTTTTCGTTAAATAACGCTATTGGTGCAATCCGGTTGCAATTGGCGGGTTCATCGAAACTTGTCCTAAATTTCTCAGTACGATTGAGCGTCGAAAGAGATATACGAGTTTGTGCCTTACTCCTTCTTACTGACTAAACGCCCCCTTATTAGTAAGGCTATCGGAATCAGAAGCAGCCTCAGGAGGAAGGGAGGTGCAGAAGTTTGTGTAATTAAAGCAATGAAATCGTGGTTTTTAAGTTTTAGGTGTATAAAAAATTGGGGGCGGTGAGAAATAATTCATTTTCATAGGGGGCGGTAAAACAAATAAGTTTGATAATCTCTGATCTAGCATGAGTTTCGGAGCTCGATTTTTCAAATAGGCACACGGCCCTGTAACTTGTAACCCTGAAAACTTTGTAAAACTAAAATTGAGAGCATATTACTCGAATTTGAAGTTCGGGATTTCGTTCGAACTTTAATCCTACTAGTTTGATGGGTAGGGCAGGTCAGTCCAAGTACTTACACACTTACTTGCATATACTTGCTGGTTCTACCTTCAATTAAGTATTTAAATATTACATTAACTACCTCTACAAAATACTTTTTGAATAGCAATTTACAATTATTTTATGTCTTCTAAGCGTAACTTTAGTCAGCATTGTTTTGTGAATAAATTGGGTTGCCCTGACGGTAAGAAGTGCCTAACTGCCTATTATTGCTGGGGCAAACACCAGAGGCAACATTAGTTTGTTACAGACCTTGTAGACATAGTTTCGCTTTTGGAATTTCACTCCGAGAAATGTAATTTGCAGAATAACACCAATTTCGACAAATGTATTTTAATGTTATTTTTAGTTCAATTGAAAAGATACAACCTAAAATTAATTTTATTCACAAAAAAACATTCATCACTCATATTTATTTTACAAATCAAATCTACGCTAACTGTCGGAATATGCCGTTTCGACATTACGTTTCGTTTCGAGTAATCGTGTCAGTCAAGTGTATCTAAAAGTGAAGGATGTTATCACAACAAAGATATATTATTTATCTCGATTATCATTTCAATAGTTCGATTTTCGTCTCAAGACTCGTTATTTTATTCTAATAACAATTAAATTCTTATGGGTTGTTCTTTTGGGTATAGGGTTGTTTGTTATGCTAGTTACAAATTTTAGAATTTAAACAAATACTAAACTTATATATATAAGTACACACCTCACTGAAGAATTCATCCATGTAACCGCCTTCAACGGCGACGTTGACGTCGTCGGGACCGACGTCGTCATCGTCGCTTTGCGCCTGTAACAATACAAATATGATATAAATTATCACAAAGTCAATATACACCAATTGAGAATTTGATACGGACAGATGAGTGCTTTTAAAAGGTTGGACTCTTCTAGTTTTTATTGGTCCCCTGTTGAAAAGCGCACGTACCCCAGCAATATTGAATCCACTTAGGTGAGTCGGCCATTATTCAATTTCTACTGAAAGTCCTCACCCCTACAACGCCCGCCTTGAAATGGTCTCTTATACAAACGTGGTACAACCAAAAATAGCTGCGGCGAAGAGGTGATTTTAATTGTATGTAATCGGTTTGTTTTCACTATTTAATTTAGTTTTGTCCTGTATATAGTAGGAATTTAATCAAGGAAATTAGATCGCGTGTCGAATTGTATATTTATCTATCACGCGAATCATTAATAAGACAGAATTTAAAAAATTGTGTTTTTCTGAGAAATATAATGAATTTAGGCAATGGCGCTGGGAGTTTCTACCACAAAGCAGAAGGTCACTGCATCGTATGATCAACTTGTTCCAGCCACCGACTAAGAACGATATGGGTCATGGAGATTGGCAAGCCGTGATAATGCGTGCCTTATTTTCGTGTTGGACGGAGTAAGAACCATCAGGAATTATAGGCAATTTTCATTCTTATTAAAGGCAAATGACTATACTGGTTCGTCTCTAGAGTATGAATAGAGTGATAAATCATCATGCCAATGAAGTAATTAATGTAATAGGACACTTGCAATGCATTCGTCACCAATTAGATTACAACGGCTACGAGTATTGCTTATGTTCACGATTGATTAAATCAAAATCAGATAATGAATGAGATGAACAAATCACTTGTGTTTCTTACCCAATTAGTGCTATAAAAAGCAGTATTATAAATGCAATAGAGCTATAATCATTGGTGTATAAGAATAATAATAAAATAACTTATGTCAC
Source organism: Elophila nymphaeata (assembly GCA_955850985.1). Classification (NCBI taxonomy): domain Eukaryota; kingdom Metazoa; phylum Arthropoda; class Insecta; order Lepidoptera; family Crambidae; genus Elophila; species Elophila nymphaeata. Next base: position 11,670,017 of record OY039070.1, read on the forward strand.
GATTTAAGAGATTAGCAAAAACGCATTGTATGAAATTTCGCTTTCATCATTTAATCAACGTTAGGTATTATCAAATTATATATGAAAATAAATGTTCAATTTGCTAGCACTTAAATAAACCTTAAAAGGTATTTCTGAATTTGCGTTCGTATTAATATTTCTACTAAAAAAAGCTTTATTGCTAAGGGCTCGGACTGAAATAATTCAACAGCGCGGTATCGGTCAAGGTCATCGCCAGCCAGACCAGACAAAGGAGTTTTCGCCGATTACCATACCTCACTTCATTCTGACCGAGAGCGCCCTACAGATACTTGATCACTAATTAGATTCCCAAGAAAGGAAATAAAAGTTAGACAATGTTAGCGTAGTGGTTTGGAAAAAATAGCTCTATACAATTTACTGAACCAAATTACAAAAATCAGCAAGTGGAAAAAAGCTATGGTTAATTAAAGGTGTATGTATATATACAGGGTGTAAAAGACATGAACATTCAAACGAGAACCATGTATTCGGCTCACCATCATAACATTTTTTTCCCTTTAGACCAGTCTTTCTCAAAGTGGGCGATAACGCCCCCTTGTGGGCGTTGGAGACCTAGCGGGGGGCGTTAAGTGATCCAGATAAAAATGGGGGGCGTTGGCGTAGTTTAGGGGGGCGTTGGTTGATTTGTAATTTCATTTACTTTATATCGTAAAATTCACTGATATTAAAACTTACCTTACCTACTACTCAATATCGAATAATTAGTATATATTTCTGCCTGGTATGATATAAAAACTAAAAATACTTAACATAGATTTCATAGGATAGCCGTACGCAATCAAGTTGTAACAAGTTTTCGTTAAATAACGCTATTGGTGCAATCCGGTTGCAATTGGCGGGTTCATCGAAACTTGTCCTAAATTTCTCAGTACGATTGAGCGTCGAAAGAGATATACGAGTTTGTGCCTTACTCCTTCTTACTGACTAAACGCCCCCTTATTAGTAAGGCTATCGGAATCAGAAGCAGCCTCAGGAGGAAGGGAGGTGCAGAAGTTTGTGTAATTAAAGCAATGAAATCGTGGTTTTTAAGTTTTAGGTGTATAAAAAATTGGGGGCGGTGAGAAATAATTCATTTTCATAGGGGGCGGTAAAACAAATAAGTTTGATAATCTCTGCTTTAGACTATAGGTACCTGGGAAATTGATAGTTACGATTTTATTGAAGGTCAAAGTCATAACATTTTTTTTTTATTTTTTTATGAAAACGTATTCTATACGTTATTTCTTAATTATTGTCCAAAGAAACATTATCATTTTTTTTAGTATTTCATAACAAAAAATGGCTTCAAAACGTTAGCTTTCAATGTAGCTCACTCGATGCGCACGGACACTAACGATCGGGGCCGCCGTCTGTCAAAATTATCGCGGTTTTGCGAGTTGCGTGCGAGTTGAGCCTTTTACATTGCACGGTACAATTTGCAATTTTTTTTAACACCAAAAAATAAAAATCATTTCCCAGCAGAATTTTTTTTGAAATATGTCTTATTTTGATGTATAGAATACATGGTTCTCGTTTGACTGTTCATGTCTTTTACACCCAGTATACATAGGTAGCTCTCTGATGTTTGAATCACTATGTTCATAAGAATTTATTGCATTGGGCACTGTGAAACGAGCTACTGAATTGGGAGCAGTCACGTATTTCAATCGAACCACAGTGTGTGATGTTGCTGGCTCCGACCAACCAACTTATATTTCCACAATATTACGGGATATTACTGAATAAATCTTTGCATTTTCTTGTTACGTATCTAATGGAAAGTATATATTAGAATAAGACTGCAGCAAAACTCGAATTACGTCGTCGATTGCATGATCTTTTAATTAATCAAAAGTTAAGGTATAAACAAGTCGCAACTTTCCAACGAACCCAATTAACGAATTTTCCCTGATTAAAATGCGTAACTTTGCCTACAAATTTTATACAGTCGCATATTGCTTGCTTACTAATTTTCCAGGAGGATTGAACAAGCGTAAAGCTACAGAGGGAAACCGGCGTTGTACGGTAAGCTGGGTCAATAGATTACCTCCAACAGTTAAATCCGCACGTGTATTTCAATTAAGGAAGGAGTGATGCGTCGTTTTGCGCTTTCCATATTATGTACACGCGTCATATTTAATCAAGTTTTATTTCTTGTGTAAATTAACATTTTCACAATGATATACTTGTGCTGCTTAGCTGGGCAAAAAAGCTAAATGAGATTGCTCAATATGTTTTTGTATGACGAGCACGCTGATACACGCATAGTATGAAGCTCGGGAGACCATAATCCCTGTGAAAAGCTCCGTATGAAAAGGTCAGAAACTCAATTGTTGCGGTGAAAATTCAAATTTTTCAAATGAGCAGGTAACTTTCCTTTTCAGCTACAGTAAAATTGTCTATTTTTTATAAGAGTATTCGTAAATAAATTGAAACATTTGCTTTTTCACTTACCCTTCCTAAAAATAGACCATGTTAAGAAAATTCCATTAAAAAAATAGACCATGTTAAAAATATTTGTAGGTAGGTAGGTACTCGAAAGGGAAAAAAGAACATAACGAATCAAAATGCTAATGAACGATAAGTCAACACAGACGATAAAACCATTAGAAAGGCTTACGACCGTTTTACTTAGACGAAACAAACGATAGTCGATAAGTCATCAGCGAGCTCACTATGTTACGCAACACTGTTCGGCCTTCACCTTAGCTAGCACCCCCTTCACGAACGGACCCCTGGGAGTACGCGGTATTACACAAATTTATCTCCGGCCGTTCTAAATTTGTCTCTGCGTATTTTTATAGGCTCACTACGGTATTTCAAGGGTAATAATCATGATAACCACACAATCGGCATATTATGTTAATTTTAAGAAAAACATGGAAATATTCTGCTTGGATAAGTTCTGTTTTTCCTTCATTTACGAACGCCTTAATATTTTGCTGCTGCCAAAAAAGTTCTCTACGTTAGTTCATCTTGCATAAAGCGTAGCGTGCTTAGTTCCTTTTTTAAATAATGGAATAAAGGTCGTTGCACACTTATCAGCTCGGAAAGGGGTCAGGAGACGCATTTTTTAATTATTCGAAGTGAATCTTATAGTCATGCACGAAAGCAAAACTTACACGAAATTAGTTTAGATTGCTCTCAATTTTACGTATTTTTGAAACATTAGAAATGAGTGTTGCCGTAAAACTCAAATCTTATAGCATTTTTCATTTCATGAAGAGAAAATAAAAAACGGAAACCCATAACTGGTTGATTTAAAAAACCGGTAATGAGTTACGGGGGAACGGAACGTAAATTATAAAGTTATTTGTCAGTAATTTGATTTTCTACTGGTAGAATATCGGAAACGGGGTCGGACCACTCGTTGCAAAATTCACGAGTATGAATATTCAAAAATAGCGATTTTAGGGATTCGCATACGAATCTTGCGATTTCATACATGATTTGTAATTCTAATAACTCAAAAATGCGTCTACAGAACCGTATCACCTCTGTTTACTAAGAAAAAGAGGCGTTCCGTTTCCGAGTTCATACATGTGCTTCAACCTTAAAACTGAATATTGATCTAAAAACATTTTATTTCATAACCATTATTCATTTAAAAGAATTAAAATACGTAAATACATACCTACTTTAGCGGTCTTTTATACGAAAAGATACGCGTTACACTGCTTTGTTTTTATGAAACGGCACAATTTAACATTGCCGGCAATCGTTAAGGGTACGCCGCCGTAACAATGACGATACTGGGTACAGTTGTCAAGAGGATTTAACAGATCTGGGTCAGGCCAGAGAAATCTCAAAATCTCGGCACATAATTACAGACCGTGGACGCGTGGCTCGCCATCTAGATCGTCCGCAGCTTCCACAACTTTGAGCCGACCCACCCGCCCTATTTATTGGACCTTCAAACACTTACAGCTACGCGATACGTTAAAACATTTCCCAATCTTCTTTCGCTTTTTTGGGACAAAATTTAACAGCATAGGCAGATTATTGGTCCAGCGCTTGCCAGTCTGTTGATAAAAAATACCTTCACGGCTAAAAATTCACCACAGACCTAAAAGTTTATAATCAAAATTTTCAACCGCCGCCGTGGTCTAGGGGTTCATTAAATCCAAAGAGGTCTCGGTTTTGTTTGATCCCCAGGTGAGTACAAATTCGCGCTCGTTGTAATTAGAGGTTTAGTCGGGCTGCTGAGATGATTTTGATTGTAGCATCAGTCCCTGGTTGTTGACGTTTAATTGTTTGTTTATTGAAGGATTGTTATTTTTGGGTTTGGTCGCTTTTATGTTGGCAACAACCTGTCCTATTTGGAGGCACTGCATGCTCCATACTGCCAGATATGACTATATGTGTAACGAAGTCCTAAGGCTCTGCTAACCCCTCTTGGGACTACGAGCATGATCCTATATGTTGATTGGAGGTACAGCTGTCTGTAACCGGAGACAGAGATCGCATGAGCGTCATGAGATCACTTGAACTCGTTGCGTTCTACCGCAGGCAATGAAAGCATTAGGCATAGAAATGAATGCTACTTTTCATTCATTTTCATTTAATGAAATTATGTATCGTTCATATGATTTCACATGTGAAATTTCACAGGCACTGATTTTTATTTCGCAGTGGCCTAATGTCACAATTGCGAGTATTTGCTTTTAGTAATGAATTATGACGTATGAAATGAAATTTAACTTTTTAGTCGTTTAATTTTCGATCTACTTAATCTGATATGTGTTGTATACTTTTGTAAACAACGAACTATAACAATTGGAACGAAATGCAAATGATACCTATGCTATTTCACAGAGGGTGAATTATAGTAGTTAACGTGAAAAAAACCGGCCAAGTGCGAGTTGGACTCGCACACCGAGGGTTCCGCCGTACAAACGTAGCGGTTTACAATTTATGACGTATTAAATCAAATTCTGAGTTCACGGGAAGTACTTTGTAGGTTTTGATTCCCTAGCGTGTGACGGAAATTCGTCTAAGGTGTCGGTATAAACTGCTGTATCTTTTGATCGCGTTAACTTAGAAGTTTGATTTTTTTCACTGCTTAAAGGGACAATAGACCTAGGTATTTGGTATAAATTTCAATTTGATACCTTTATTCGTTCGTGAGAAATAAGGTAGTAAGTTTCATTATATTAAAATATTTTTATTATATTATATGACTAAAAAAAATGTGATTTTCGCAATTTTTCCTATATTTGCATTATATGACAATGCTTCATGCCAAATTTCAAGATTCTGAGTTTACGGGAAGTATCCTGTAGGTTTTGATTCCTTTGCGGGTGTCGGTTTGTCTAAGGTGTCGGTATAAACTGTTGTATCTTTTGATCGCGTTAACTTAGAAGTTTGATTTTTTCACAGCTTAAAGGGACAATAGACTTAGGTATTTGGTATAAATTTCAATTTGATACCTTTATTCGTTCGTGAGAAATAAGGTAGTAAGTTTCATTTTATTAAAATATTTTTATTATATTATATAACTAAAAAAATGTGATTTTCGCAATTTTACCTATATTTGCATTATATGACAATGCTTCATGCCAAATTTCAAGATTCTGAGTTTACGGGAAGTATCCTGTAGGTTTTGATTCCTTTGCGGGTGTCGGTTTGTCTAAGGTGTCGGTATAAACTGTTGTATCTTTTGATCGCGTTAACTTAGAAGTTTGATATTTTCACAGCTTAAAGGGACAATAGACTTAGGTATTTGGTATAAATTTTAATTTGATACCTTTATTCGTTCGTGAGAAATAAGGTAGTAAGTTTCATTTTATTAAAATATTTTTATTATATTATATGACTAAAAAAAATGTGATTTTCGCAATTTTTCCTATATTTGCATTATATGACAATGCTTCATGCCAAATTTCAAGATTCTGAGTTTACGGGAAGTATCCTTTAGGTTTTGATTCCTTTGCGAGTGTCGGAAATTTGTCTAAGGTGTCGGTATAAACTGCTGTATCTTTTGATCGCGTTAACTTAGAAGTTTGATTTTTTCACTGCATAAAGGGACAATAGATTTAGGTATTTGGTATAAATTTCAATTTGATACCTTTATTCGTTCGTGAGAAATAAGGTAGTAAGTTTCATTTTATTAAAATATTTTTATAACTAAAAAAATGTGATTTTCGCAATTTTTCCTATATTTGCATTATATGACAATGCTTCATGCAAAATTTCAAGATTCTGAGTTTACGGGAACTATCCTGTAGGTTTTGATTCCTTTGCGAGTGTCGGAAATTTGTCTAAGGTGTCGGTATAAACTACTTTATCTTTTGATCGCGTTAACTTAGAAGTTTGATTTTTTCACTGCTTAAAGGGACAATAGACCTAGGTATTTGGTATAAATTTCAATTTGATACCTTTATTCGTTCGTAAGAAATAAGGTAGTAAGTTTCATTTTATTAAAATATTTTTATTATATTATATAACTAAAAAAATGTGATTTTCGCAATTTTTCTTATATTAGCATTATATGACAATGCTTCATGCCAAATTTCAAGATTCTGAGTTTACGGGAAGTATCCTGTAGGTTTTGATTCCTTTGCGAGTGTCGGAAATTTGTTGAAAATATCGACATAATCGGCTGTATCTTTTGATTGGCTTGGCTTAGAAGTTTGATATTTTCACAGCTTAAAGGGACAATAGATCTGAGTATTTCATGTGAATTTCAGCTTGATACGTCCACGCGTTCTTGAGATAAAAGGTCTTGACAGACAGACAGACAGACGGACGACAAAGTGATCCTATAAGGGTTCCGTTTTTTCCTTTTGAGGTACGGAACCCTAAAAAGAAGCAGGTGTGACGATGAAAATAATTTCATATCTTGTTTTACATGCTATTCATGAAATGTTCCATGTCGTAAGAACGGATCGGTTGATCGGATCGTGGGCAGGCGTGAAGGCCTTTACAGAGAACGCATACGTTCAGATCACATCGTAAGAACGGATTGGTTGATCGTGGTACTGCCAAATATTTATAGATCTCAAAAGAAAATTCAAACTGGCTATTCATATATTTTGGACCTACTATCTGGACCCAGGACGTGAGTACCTTTGGTTTTATTTAGTTTAAGTGTCTCCCAGACGTTGCAGCACAAAACCTTTATTTCTCATCGTGTGTTGCCCCCAAATTGTATGAGATTTTACAATAACCATACAGTGAGTTTCATTTTTAGTAATTAAAATCACATTAGCCGCACGCAACTTAACAACATTATTTCATTTTGACCGGCTGGATATCCTTATTATCCCGAAAGTTCGGAGTAAGTAAACCGGGATTCTGTGAATATTTAGTGCCCAAGGGAGCCGTCCGTCATGCCTGACCACGTCGCCTGTTTTTATTAAAGATTTAGATAATTTCTCAACTCTGAGAGAAGATGAATAGTTTTCGTAATCAAAACACTGACACTTAGCGATTTCAGAATTATGAAAACACACAGTACATTTTATAAAGCAAGGTTAAAACTCTCTTGAGTGATTTTCTGGTTGTGTAAACGTTTACAAAATTCGATATAGGTACTGTGCTAAACACATGCATGCCATAAGACCTCACACTAGTTTATATATTGGTAAATGTTAGTGGTCCCATCATCATCATCATATCAGCTGAGAGAAGTCCACTGTTGGACATAAGCCTCCCCCAAGGATCTCCAACCCGAACCGTCTGTGGTTTGTGGTCCCGATTTTACAATAATAGTGAAATACAGTAGATATATGACAACTTATTTAACAAGCAAAAGTTTTACATAATGTAAACCGACTATGAAAAAAAATTAAAGTAATGAAATCGGTTAAAATCGGGGTTTACAAGCTAAAATCAACTCATTCTATTGTTAAAATAGGTTAAAATGTAGCCTATGTTACTCGAACCATAATAACTAATCTATTGACACCTTCTTCATCAAAGTTTAGGCGTTCGACAAGGTGTCTATAGATGTTGCGGTAATGGTTGAACCGTGCTTTGTGCATAGCAGCCCGCACACTGGGCAGGAAACCTTCACGATATGGTGGCTGTTGTAGGCTCAACGGGTGCGGGCTCACCTCCTTTGACCATACTAGGCAAAGTGTCGGGTTTGTGTCGGTTCTGAAAGGAGCTGGTCAGAATAGGAACGTACTTGAAAAATACACTGAAAAAAATCGACTTGCCTCAGGCGGGACTCGAACCCGCACCTTCCACAATCCGGGTAGACGCGTTGACCAATTTCGCCACCGAGGCACTGCTTTTCGCTGTCGAAATTTGTCAGTGCTTGGTGCTTATGTTTTTATGGTAAACATCGTTTCATCAAATCTTTGAAATTTGCACTTCCAAGACCCGAACGAAATATTTTTGCAAATATTTGACGCCCAGCTAAGATGAAATGGAACGTACTTCTCACCCAACCACCCACTCGCAGAATTTGAGTCCTTTGGTTGAAGTAGCAGCAGCCGGGAGGAGAGCATTGCCGCGACAAGTGCTCGTTAGAACTTCAACGCATAATCAACTCCGTGGGGTTCTCCCACTACTACCGCGCGTGGTACTATAATGACAGAGTGGGCCGCTGGCCTGATTATGATGCTCTTAAATAGCGACTTAGCAGGGTGTAGAGAACGACGACGGTTTTAAGTGGTTTTAGGTGGTGTTGGAGTCCTAGAGAGTCCCACATAACCCCAGTGCGGCCCCTTATCGCAACTAGGGTAGATATAAAATCTTTTCTGTCACAAAAAAAGGTAGTTTAGGCGCTACGTAGGAACATACGTATAAACAAACATACATACATAGACTGCCAAAATCATAACCCTTCCTTTTGGCTTCTCGTAATCGAGTTGTTAAAAATTAGCGAGTTGAGTCCTTTTGAGATTTTTTAAGTTTCCACTATATTTCATTGGGACGGCTACTGCGAGTATATATGTAGGTTAGGTACCTATTATAATATGTATTTACTTACAATTTAACGGCACGATCAAAAAAAGCGGACAGTTCAGCGCGGCTGTTTACAGATACAGGACAGTCGTAAAGACGTAGTACGGACTGTCAACGGGTGCCGCGTGAATGTTAACGTCATGTGCTCCCCAAGGATTATAGGATATCCGCATTGTGTGTGGCAGCAAGCTGTTCCGGTCATCAAACATTGAACATTGTAATTGTTAATAACTTCATCTTGATTTTTTTTCTTTCTCCTAACTCTAATTTCTTTACAAATCAAAACGTCGTTCATAAGATGATAGAGAATTAAAGGCTGAGCAAACACAACTTGTATATTTCTTATTAGCAGTCAGAATGTCATGTAGACATTCTAAGTTAATTTGGGGATTAACGTAAATAAGCCACGCAATTAAGTGTTTTCAAAACTATCTTTAAAAATATACATGAATAAATAAAAATCTTATCACGCAAGTCATCCGTCAAATACTTAAAACCGAAACGTGGCTACGTTACGCTACGTTTACTAAAATTTTATTTACCATATAGAACAGACCAATAAAAAGCTGTACCGTATACAACGCAAGCGTGTAAGCGTCGACAGTAGGTGGACCGTAATGTTATTGTGAAGGCTACGCTAGACGAAAAACAGCAGACCGTTCTACCGCGGCATTATATAACTTCTTTGCGGCTGCACCCGCCTTGACACTTCCGAAGTTCCAAGAAGAACGGCCTAGCTGACCGCATGCATTATAGTAGCTAGTATCGAACTGTATTTGGCGAAATTCTGGCGCCTTTACTTACAATTTATATGATTAAATTTTTTGTTTAAAAAGAGACTAAAGAAACATTTAACAGTCCCATTATTTTCAAAGTAACACCTCAGTCTCAATTCAAGGGTTTATTAAAGGTTGAATAAAGTAATAAATAATCGTAATATACAGGTTGATTTTTTTAAGTGGGCCTTCAGGGTTAAATCCTAAACTATGAGGAATATTGAAAAATGCTCAAACGAGTCGCGAGCCCGTTTTTGACGAAAACAAATACTGCATCATGGCTTTTTGAAAAATCAATAATACTGGCCAGGAGTCGTAACCAATAATTTTGAAAAAAAAAACAGCCTGTATTATTACACCATCCTATAGTGATAAGGATAAGGTAATAAGGATCGATTTCTGGGAAGTAATGATATAGGTACGAGAAACTAATGGAAAATGTTCTTCTTCTTTTATTTAATAGCAATTAGTCGTTTTATTAGGGAAACAACCATTACTGCCAATCTCAAGTTAGGAAAAACACTTGTTACGGTAGTGCGAGTGGATATTATTTAATTGGACGCGGTATGAAATTAATTTGGGTTAAATTTTAATAAAATATTTCTTGTTCCATCCTGGTCGAAGCGATAATCATTATTTTCTTTCAAAAATCCAATGATGCAGTTTTTGTTTTCATCAAAATTAGGATTTGGCCCTGAAGACCCACTTGAAAACACTGTACAGTTGATTTTTTTTTTCTTTTATGCAATTTAAAAATTTGGGTCGTTATAAGAAGTACCAGAAGAGTTAATGTCGGTTTGGAGCAGTTACCGCCAACATAAACCAACAATTGTAATATTTATTAGTACTAAAAGTGCCAGAATATGCTTATTGACACAGAGGGGTTCATCTGCACTGTCATGATGACATTAACAACACATAAGCCAAAAAGAGCTTGACTGTGATACCTTGATGGTAGCCTTGACTATTATGGCCACGCTGGCTATCCTATGCAGACAAGGGAATTTTTGTGCGCGGTTAAATAAAATCGGATAACGCGGACCAAAGCTGTGAAACACACACACTGCCAGCGTTTTCACGTAGGAAGTTTAGTGAAGCAGGGAAATTCTAAAATTACCATGTGTTGTAATTCACATCCGTCGATGTCTTCGGTTGTTTGGGGGACTTTTTGTACGCGGTACTTTAGTCATTCATATGCGTTACGCCATGCAAGTAAAGCGAGATATTTTGACGGACAAAAGTCCCTCTTCTGCGCAGGCCTTAAGAATGCAGTATGGCCTCTCGACTTCCATCTACTGTATTTGAAAATTAAAAATACTTACTTCTACATAGTTAGTAGTAGAAAGTATTGTATTATATCTAATTGTGAAATGTATTTACCTCGATTTTTTATAATTCAAAATCTGCCTAACGAACGTGTTGGGTATCCGTGCTCTTATTTCGTCCTAGTCATTATCATTAACAGAAACACTGTCCTGCGAGGCGAAATCTTCCGCTCGAATCAGTACCGTGCGGTACCCTGCCCGTCCGGGATGAAGACTACAGCTAAATACACTTCTCGTTAGTATTAGAGTGGTGTGCGAATACATCCAGTTCAAGTGGAATATGCTTTATAAGGGCTTGTTTCTCATCGCAATATTATATTTGGTCTAAAATAATCATAAATCATATGAAGCCCACCATAACCACATAGCCCCAAACTTAAGCATAGCTTGAACTATAGAAAGTATAAAACGCATTATTATAAATAGAAACACCCAGACCCAGACAAGGCAGAAAGACATGTTCTTATGCGACTTGTGTGGAGATCGAACCCACACTTGATGTTGTAGACCATAATTAGATCGCAATAACATATCTGTCAATATCTTTATGCGGCTATAGTCCTTGTACACAAAGGATTAGAGCTGTAGCCGTTTGATGACATCTTTTAAGTTCCGTTGTGCTTATTTACTTTGATATTAAACTCCCTCAACAAATATCTACATTTCCACATTAATTAAAATGGTTACTTAATAGTTGTTATCTAGAACCAACGACGAGAAATCATTATAAGGCACTTGTGTTGCATTGTGGGGTTAATTGACTACTACTCATAAGGTATTGTAGTTAAATATGCCCGCCATACGAATACCAAACCCTACCTTTTTTTTGCTCTGGCAACACTGTTAGCTGGATGTTTTTGAAACAGCTGATAAAAGTTTTATCGAAATAAAATATTTAAATGATGTCTTTTTATATATTAAACTACTAAATTCAAGTGCTAATGTGAATAACAAACAGTGGAAATATCTGGGAACCAGTGACAAGTCTTAATCAGTCAAAAATAGCTTATCACAAAAACTCGATGTTACTGGTCTATCTTTCAAACTGGAGAAAGTTGTAAATAAGTACAACGGCTGCAAGTTTTTACCGGGGGAGTATTATTTTCTTAAATATCAATCACTAATACTATCTATTATTATCTATTTCTCAAAGTTCCTATGCACTTAGCAATAAATTAAGTAAATTTTATTTCAAAGATACCTACATCCTACATTGGAAAGATTGTTGAAAATATTAAATGTTTTTTTTTATTGGCTTTAAGTAACTAATTGTTTTGCACACTACAGACACAGTATAGAAATGTAACAGTATGGAAACTAAGCCTAGTTGATAAAATAATTACCTACACTCCAATGAAGCAATAGGGTTGTCCCCTTTAATGTTTTTGATATTGTTTTTTTTATGAATAAAAAAAGTTTTCTGTTATGTAGTGGTCAATCAATCGTTTTGAAATAATTAGCTTACAAATAAAATTTAAATAGGTAATCTCATGGCGTCGGTTAATCTCAGCAAAAGACGATAGATCTTTAACTTGTCATCACGGCGTAACCTTTTACAAGTTTTGGCGGGAACGTACGCGAATTTCGGTTGGACGAAAACGTATCGTACGCTTTTCGGAGCAGTCGGGTTCATCAGCTGATGTTTTCGGGTGTTTGTCACGGATTTTCGGATTGAACCCGAAAATGTGTGTGGTACCTAGTAATTAAAAAACCATTAGGTACATAAAAAATTGTCTTGATAAAAAGTTGATAATTTCTTGCATCCGCCATCTCGGATTTACATTTCGACAGCACTATCGACTTTAAGTCCCTCGAAAAACATGAAAACGACACCCATGACGAAAAAGTTGATAATTTCTGGCAGCCGCCATCTTGGATTTACATTTTGACAGCATTATCGACTTTAACTCGCTCGAAAACCACGAAAACGACACCCATGACGAAAAAGTTGATAATTTTTTGCAGCCGCCATCTTGGATTTACATTTTGACAGCACTATCGGCTTTAACTCCCTCGAAAACCATGAAAACGACACCCATGACGAAAAAGTTTATAATTTCTGGCAGCCGCCATCTTGGATTTACATTTTGACAGCACTATCGGTTTCAACTCCCTCAAAAACCATGAAAATGCCACCCTTATCGAAAAAGTTACTAATTAATTGCAGCCGCTATCTTGGAATTTAATTTTGACAGCAATATCGACTTTGTTTTAACTCCCTCGAAAACCATGAAAACGACATCCATGACGAAAAAGTTGGTAATCTATTGCAGCCGCCATCTTAGATTCATGAATTTATTATGATCGATCACTCGAACAATTTTTTTCGAAAACATTAAATCATTTTTACCGTTCAAAATCAGCAGGAAAAAAAAATGATAACTCCGGTTTTGATGAAGCTGAGTTCAAGCAGCCGTATACTACGCAATACGCTCGAGACATTTTCAAAAAGATCGCGTAAATTAACTTAGACGTGAGCACTCGTCTTGACGTGGCACGCACTACTGACAGCACCGCGACAATCGCTTAGGGGGCTCGTCGATGCACACGTTTGTGTGAGTGTGCCGTTTCGAACATTTGTAGGTAGTTTCCTTACTGTTCCACATCTATATACTGTGCTACAGAGTACATTAGTATAATATTACAGACTCATTAATAGTGCTTCCAGGAACATATAAAGAATTGTTAAGATAGATAGTATTTGTCTTAAAAGATTTATTTGTTTCTGCAAATTACTATAATTCATATACAATCACTCCACAGAACTCACAGCTTCTGTGAGTAACGTCAAGTCACATACATTTGGGTTCATGTAATCTCTCTTTGCTTGACTAATAGTGGAAGTAAAGTTGACGGTGACTGTTGAAACCGCAGACACACACCTACTACTGACACTTTACATTTAAAATACTAAGTGTTGACTACAAGTATAACATTATTTTGTTGTTTTCTTTTATTTTATTCTGACACTGCTTTTTATACTTTTCAGTGTATTCATTAGCCAAACAGTAAGGCTCATACATCCACAATGATGACCCGTAAGGCCACTGCTAAGGACACAGATATGAAGCTCAAACAATGTCTTTTGGACTTGAAAACATCTAGAGACCTAAGTGAACGGCTAATGCAAGAACGGGAGGACAGTGAATTTGAAATTGTTAAAATATTGGAAAAAAACAAACAATTAAAGTGTGAACTATCCGAGCTGCATATTAAGTATGAGGTTGCCCTTGAACAATGCAACCACATGCAGGACACCATAAAATCCTTTACTGAGTGTAGTAATACTCATGAACAGGCATTGAGTAAAATCAATGAGTTAGAAATAAGCTTGTGTCTTGCAAATAATAATGTAAAACATTTGGAAATACAAAATAAAGAATTGTCCACAGACAAACATTCCCAAAGCCTGTTTGATGAGTTAACGGTATGTAGTCCCGGCTTCATCAAGGAACAGTCATTTATAGAAAATAGTTCCAACGTTAATAATTCAAAAACTTATTTTAGTAGTGCAAAGAAACTGAAGAAATACATACGTGTTAATAAGTTTATAAATAAGACAAAAAGAATTATAAATCAACATAATTCTTTTAAAAAACACAAATTGCAATATTTGAAAAACATTAAATTATCAAAAAAATTTAATAATATTAAAAGTACGGCTGTTACAACAACTACTCATTACATAGAATATAGTAAACAATTAGAATCAAAAATTGACAGTCTTGAGGAGTCATTAAAATGTATGTTAAAAAACATACAGACTATTTCTCAAAAACAACTAAGTTATCAAATACTTGCTTCAAATGACATGGAAGATTTTTGTAATTATAATGCAGAGAGATTTGAATCTTTGAGTAAAAAACGGATCAAGATAAGGATATTTACAACAACGAAGGGCACCCTTCTAGTATATTATATGATACACAAGATCAAGTAGTTTCACTCGTCGATAACGAAACTTGTTCACAGAAAAATCTTGATGAAGCTGGGACACAAGTGAACAATAGTAAACAACAAAACAATATCATTATGTTTAGTGATGAGTTAGGGAAAAACATGGGTCAAAGAATGTTTCAGTATATGGCACAGCCTGTTACTAATTTCTGTATGCCAGGTGCCAATTACATTCAAATATTGCAGAGGGTGATCTGTGGTACTTACAGTCCTGATAGTACAATACTTATTTTTATTGGTAGACGTGGAAATGCTAATTCCAAGATTATGGAAAAGTATTTTGAAGACCTCTCCAAATTAAATGTAAAAAAAATAATTCTATTTACCCTGCCTTACAGTAGGTCATTGACTCATGCAGAAAATTACTATAGATATAAATGCAATATGAAATTGCATTTAATGACAAATTATGATAAAAAATTTGACATTGTTGATTTTAATGGTTTTATTAAGAATTTTTTTTTGACAAAGGATAAATATTTTCTTTGTAATAATTACAAAAAACAAATAGCAAAATCGCTATGTTACTTTATTTTTAATCAAGCCAAAACATTGGCTATAACTTCTGCCTCTATTGGGCAGTCAAATTTGACATTAAGTAATGACAATTTGGAATATGCATTATATTCTTTAAATTAAATTTTGAGACAAAAGAGACTAACTCTGGCAGTACTAAATATAATGAAATATTAGACTCAAATTTTGAGGTTTTAGATAAATTATCCTCCCCACTTGTAATGAATAAAAATTTTAAAAATAATTTTATCAACCTTGTCCACCAAAATATTCAAGGGATGTCAGGCAAAAATTTAGAATTGGAGCTATTTATGAATTGTAATAATATTGATATATTGTGTGTTACAGAACACTGGCTAAAAAGCCATCAGCTCATGTTTAATTTTAGTAATCACCATGTTGTCAGCTCGTACAGCAGAAAAAACATATTACATGGTGGTTCATTAATAATTACTAAAAAGAATATTATATGTAAGGAAAGAAATGACCTCGTAAGTATGTCTGTTGAGCGAGTTACTGAAATAGCTTGTATAGAGTTTGAACAATTCATTGTTATTAGTGTATACAAACCACCATGTGCCCCTTTTGAACAATTTTTAAAAATTATGGAAGATGTCCTATTTAAAATCAGCAAATGTCGTAAAATAATTGTTATCTGTGGAGACTTTAATATTAACATATTAGAGACAAACTCAATCACTTGTAATTTTTTAAATTTATTTAAGTCGTATGATTTGGACTACGTTTTTTATGAACCCACAAGAATTACTGAAACAAGTGCAACTTGCATTGACAATATTTTTACTAACCGAAAACCTAGCCAAAAGTCAATTATTAATATGTTGCACTCTGATCATTGTGGTCAATTAGCATCGTTTCCTAGAAAAAAAGTTGAAGTGCAAAGAACGAAAATAAGTTTTATCCCTATAAATGCAAGCCGAATTGAAAAATTTAAATCGAAATTAATTGTGAAGCTACCATGTTTGCCTTATAATGATTGTCCGGATAAGCTATACAGTTCTTTATTTAATTTAATAAATGATGAATTTACCAACACTTTTGTGCCAAAAGTAAAGACGATCTGTGATCATCTAACCTTTAGTGAATGGGCAACGCCTGGTATCTACAATAGCAGGAATAAGTTGTACGATTTGTATGGTCAAAAATCATTTAATTTTGATCCAGTATTTGTTAATTATGTAAGAGACTACTCCAAAGTTTTCAAAAGAGCCTGTTCCACTGCCAAGTCAGTTTACTTAAAAAACAAAATTAAGAATTCTACAAATAAGATTAAAGAAACCTGGAATATTATTAACAGTGAAACTGGTAGGAGTCAAACACGCTTCCGTAATATTAACTTAAAGATTAATAATGTAAATGTTAAAGCTGATTTGGAAGTAGCGATGGAATTTGAAAGGTTTTTCTCAGATGTTCCCATACAGACTACTAAATCACTTCAGTCGTCTTCCACCTCAGCTGAACAGCTGCTTAAACAAAATGTATCATCATGTGATAGTAACTTTGAATTTACAGCTGTTAATTATAAAGATATTATAAATACGTTTAAAACTCTAGACCTGAAAAAATCTATGGATCTTTGGGGACTGTCAGTCAGGACAATCTCATCCATTATAACTATAATAGCTCCTTATTTAGTAGTCGTATTTAACAATTGTATTGACTCTGGTGTATTTCCTGACTTGATGAAACATAGTAAAATTATACCGTTATTTAAATCTGGCGAAACCTCAGATCCCACCAATTTTCGGCCTGTTTCTATTCTACCGACTTTAAGTAAGATCTTTGAAAGACTAATGCTCAATCAACTATTAAAGCATTTCAATAAATACAACATATTTCATCAAAAGCAATTCGGGTTCACTCGGGGTCGCTCCACCATTGATGCGGGAGTTGAGTTGTTAAAGGAGGTATTTGCTGCTTGGGAAGAATCACGCGACGCCCTTGGGGTTTTCTGTGATTTATCTAAAGCTTTCGACTGTGTTAATCATGATACTCTGGTCAGGAAATTACACCATTACGGCGTTAGGAACAAGGCTCTCAACCTTATGACTTCATACCTGAGCAATAGAATACAGAAAGTTGATATAAATGGTAAAAGATCTCCAGGTTCTCTAGTCACAATAGGTGTTCCGCAGGGCTCAATTCTTGGTCCATTTCTCTTTCTAGTGTACATAAATGACTTGCCTTACTACATAAGGGACAATCATGACATTGTGTTGTTTGCGGATGACACTTCTTTGATTTTCAAAATAAATAGAAAATTAGATAATTATGACGAAGTGAACAATGCACTTGCGAAAGTAGTTAATTGGTTTGATATTAATAACTTGTTGCTGAATGAAAAAAAAACCAAATTAGTTAAGTTTACTACACCGAATGTGAGATGTGTAGAAACTAATGTACAAATAAATGGAGTAGAATTGAAACCTGTAGAAACAACAACTTTCTTAGGAGTAATGTTAGACTCTAAATTGCAATGGGGTCCACATATTGTAAAACTTTCGGGTAAACTAAGTTCTGCGGCATATGCAGTTAAAACTATTAGGCGGCTAACTGATATAGATACTGCTAGAATGGTTTATTTCAGTTATTTTCACAGCATAATGTCTTATGGAATTCTTCTCTGGGGGAGTGCTGCAGATATTAATACCATCTTTGTTCTGCAAAAACGGGCTGTTAGAGCAATCTATCAACTAGGTCCGCGTGACTCCCTCAGAGAAAGGTTCAAGGAGATAAATATTCTAACTGTGTCATCACAATATATACTGGAAAACTTACTATATGTAAAGAAAAATATTATGAATTTTTCCGAGAAATGTCATACGCACAATGTAAATACTAGGAAGAAACACGATTTGGTTGTATATAAAACTCGTCTCCACAGAATAAGCAATTCCTTTATGGGCCAATGTATACGTTTTTACAATAAGCTTCCGAAGAATATTAGAGACTTGCCTATTAATAAATTTAAAAAAACTGTTAAATCTAAATTATATAAAAAAGCTTATTACAAGTTAAATGATTATTTAAATGATCCAAATGCGTGGGAGTAAAATCTGCCCAAATTTACGCATTTAAAATTGTAATTTATTCATATTGATATATCTATGGACATGTAATGATGTTTTGAAATCATTACGAAATTGTAAGCTGCGGAGTTTCTTTCGCCATTTCTTCTCCGTCTCAGCATAATAATAATTATTTAAGTAAAATAATTATTTCGTCGAAATGGTGGTAGGGCTTTTGACGATTTAAAAGTACTTAGCAAAGTCCATTTAAATAAAGAGCTTTTTCATTTTCATTTTCATTTTCGTTGCTAAATGAAAAAAAAACCAAATTAGTTAAGTTTACTACACCGAATGTGAGATGTGTAGAAACTAATGTACAAATAAATGGAGTAGAATTGAAACCTGTAGAAACAACAACTTTCTTAGGAGTAATGTTAGACTCTAAATTGCAATGGGGTCCACATATTGTAAAACTTTCGGGTAAACTAAGTTCTGCGGCATATGCAGTTAAAACTATTAGGCGGCTAACTGATATAGATACTGCTAGAATGGTTTATTTCAGTTATTTTCACAGCATAATGTCTTATGGAATTCTTCTCTGGGGGAGTGCTGCAGATATTAATACCATCTTTGTTCTGCAAAAACGGGCTGTTAGAGCAATCTATCAACTAGGTCCGCGTGACTCCCTCAGAGAAAGGTTCAAGGAGATAAATATTCTAACTGTGTCATCACAATATATACTGGAAAACTTACTATATGTAAAGAAAAATATTATGAATTTTTCCGAGAAATGTCATACGCACAATGTAAATACTAGGAAGAAACACGATTTAGTTGTATATAAAACTCGTCTCCACAGAATAAGCAATTCCTTTATGGGCCAATGTATACGTTTTTACAATAAGCTTCCGAAGAATATTAGAGACTTACCTATTAATAAATTTAAAAAAACTGTAAAATCTAAATTATATAAAAAAGCTTATTACAAGTTAAATGATTATTTAAATGATCCAAATGCGTGGGAGTAAAATCTGCCCAAATTTACGCATTTAAAATTGTAATTTATTCATATTGATATATCTATGGACATGTAATGATGTTTTGAAATCATTACGAAATTGTAAGCTGCGGAGTTTCTTTCGCCATTTCTTCTCCGTCTCAGCATAATAATAATTATTTAAGTAAAATAATTATTTCGTCGAAATGGTGGTAGGGCTTTTGACGATTTAAAAGTACTTAGCAAAGTCCATTTAAATAAAGAGCTTTTTCATTTCATTTCATTACCGAGGATTCGGCGGTGCAATCGGCGGCATCGAGGAGCTAATTTTATCGGCGTCCATTTTCAACGAGGAGCGCACAAAGCGTATTTGTGATACACGTTCATAGTTTATAACATGTCTAAAGTTTTATGAATAATTAATTCACCGAAATATTTGATATCTATACCAAATTAAATATAAAACGACAGACAAGAAAAAGTCCCGTCATATTAAATTCAAACATTTCAATAATGCCAAATAAAATAAGAAACAATATTCAATTAAACGATTCAGCGAAAGTTGTTAATTGTTTAGGGAAACTGCATTCTTATAACTAAGATACAGAAACTAAACATTGGACAAAATAATTTTTACTACTTCAATTTTAATCTTTCAGCTGAAGTTAAATTAGCATTTCCATTTTCGTAACAATGCACGTTTACAGTTATCAGCATAACACGATAATCACATCTTATGATTGCGAGCTGTTTTGATAACGACAAACGGATATTTGCATTGTCATGAAAAGCAAACACTTCACGTTCGCGGTGACTGACTACTAGATGGAAATACATAAGAAACGATTGCTTAGGTACTAAACACTTATTTAGCTCTATTCAGCTTAATTGTCCATAGAAAACAACGATTTTGTATGGAAATGCGTACACATCCTTGCAGCTGCGGAAAGCTGAACTGATGCAATAAGAAATTGTGTTTTCTATAGAATAAAACAGAGTTGAATAAGTCCCTTCATTAACTCATAAAACAATACCGCTTTGGCAACATCAATTTTATGGTAAGCTAATTTTGAAAATCTATGGTAGATATTTGACCAAAATATTAATTTCAAAATAGAAAAGGCTAGGTAATTTTGAAAGGGGACTATATTATTTGTCACCAAAATTTATATTTGTCATCAAGTTGTATCACCTAATAAATATATCTATCGCCACGAAATATTTCCGTTCTCAGATAAACAAAAAGTGTTTCCAGGTATGAATTGTCAACTTAATGTTAATATAAGTGTAAAATAAGAGATGGATTACCAATAAAATTGTAGTGCATTAGATGAATATAAACTTCGTTCTTATAATTTAGTACTTGAATAATAGATTTGTGCTTAGAATGTTAGATCTGTCACCAAATAAATCGATTATCGATCCCTGACTGCGACTCCTTTTCATTTGTTATTTTGTCACCAATACAATCGTTACATTTTAATTCGTTCAGTTATTAAAATAACTGTATTCGTTACCAATTTAATACAACAATTTATAATTTTAATGAAAATATGTTCAAAGAAGCGGAGACAAATAGGCGCGTTTTTAAAAATTGACCAATCCGGCCAGAAAAGTAAAAAAAGGCGGCCCTTCTAAATCCAAACCCTGATTATTCAGCGATTATAGTGTTTTATGCATCTACATGGCTGTGTGATGGGTAGGTTAGGGTTATTTTTAAGCTATTGCATAGCTTCTATCGCGGGCCTTGAGCGCGGGGACCGAATCCAGAAATTCCGTAACGAAAAAACCTCACGCTCCCCACTCCGATGGGCAAGGAGGTGTGGCTTGAAGGCCGTGCATCGTCTAACGTCGTTTCAGTTCGGCAGTCTTCGACACGGCGTTGTGTGCGTGCGATTAGACGTATTGTACGACTCTACGAAACTCGCACGAATCGAGACGAGCTGCTCCGAAATCGGACGAATACATAAGCAGCTGTTTATGAGAAAGTATATAGGTGTATAGGTATTTATGTACAACAGTGAATAGCTGTACTTGTAAAATTTGTGTATAAAGTGTTTTGAATATGAATGTTAATTATTTCAGTTAATTATTTCAATTATAAAATTAATATCAAAGAAAAAGAAATACTGCATGAATAAAATAAATAAATAAAATTATAATTGCATAAGTTGATACAAAATGCTATGCAATAGCTTTACCGCGGCAGTCCCCGAGTGCCACACGTCTATTTTTTTATGACCAGGCGGAGTGCAATGTTTTTGGGAGAGTACAGACACAACAACATGTCGAAGTATTGTACTGTCGAAATTTTCTAGTGGCATAATATATGATTTATTGACGATCTCTATAAATTAGTTTGCTTAAATACTTATAAGGACAAACCTATTATAATACATACAAAAACATTTATTTGATACTAGACCCTATATTTCCATGATTTTAGGTGATTTATTGTGAAATTGATTTATATTGTTTGGTCAATACAATCTACTATTTTGCGGGCAAACCCTATTATTTAAGAAACACAAAACGAATTAAATTGGCGATAGCTTAAATGATACCCATTTTGAAATGATGATGGATCGAATACGAGCGAATTCGACTTCACTCATTACTAGTACTAAGCACTCAGGTATTAAAAAAACAAAGCAAGTTGGACTGACCCTGTAGTTTAGCCTACTAGTTTTCCAATAAGCATAATTACCTATATAAGTATTTGCCTCAATTCCGTTTAATAATGAATAACATAACAAGCAAATCAAAACAGTGTAGGTAACACAATGCTTAACATTAGTCAACGTTCTAAAAACGTAAATTAAGAAACAAGATGAATTATTATTAAATTGATTTTGAATGACCGACTTGACTCAGTAAATTGATGGGGGTCTTAAAATGTAGAAAAATTTATTGCAAATAGGTCAATGAAACTATAACAAAATGAAATAATAACATTATTTGTAGACGATTTTAATAATGAATGAAGGTCATTGAAGGTCTTGTAAGAAAAATCTATTAATCTTCCGATAATTTTACTGCTATGATATTATTAGTATTTTTTATTTGTACTGTTAAAACTATCTACATACGTACAAATGTATTAGTAATGATTAAGGCATATAATATTATTGTTTATAATTCTTTCATTAAGCATTCTGTATTCATATTTGTCGTTTTAGCTTGAATTGTGCACTACAAGAACAGACCTTTCCCATTTTTTTATAGAAATAGGAGGTAGATTAAAGCTATCGGGTTTTGACCTAACCTGCGCTCAAATTTGTTAATGCTAATACAATATTAAATCAGAGCACGTAACCTTAGATTTTAGAGTTGGTTTTGATATCACTAGCAAGGGTTGTAATAGGCTAGATATCCAATAAAGAATTTGAAAGGAAGAGATCGTAATAATTCCAAGTTATTAGTAAGAATAAGAACTGATATAACTTCTATTGTTTTACCGGCTTATACTAGATTGGCCTAAGATCCTATCATAACTTATTAGTTATGATCTTATTATAACTTATTAGTTATGATAGGATCTTGGGTCAAATATAGTCTAACAAATACAGGCCACTACCATACATTTTGGTCCTTCTAGCTGGATATTCTAGTGGTGATGCACTCAAGCGTGCGACGGACCTCGTGTGAGATCTACCATTCGCAGTCTTAACTTCTACGGCACGTACATAACTATCTGTGCCAGGGAATATCTTGCTCACCCTTGCCATAGGCCAGTACATAGGTGGGGTCCACGTCCGGAAGCCTCCTCGTGGCGGGCCCTGGTAACGTGGTGGGAAACTTTCTCGGCGGGTGTGTGGCTTTAGATGTCAAGTGTGTCCACTTGGCATTTGAAGTCACATGCCATCGTCGAGTTGGTTTTGTTTTCCCACCACGGCTAGTTCTGGACGGCCCTTTTCAGGGCCACGACCACGCCCGGGGTCCCTAGACGGGCAGTGTTGGGACGGTCTCGGTGTAGTTGCGCTCACGTGCGTAGATCCCAAGCCGTCCCGGAATAGCGCACTGGAGGTCAGGCCGGGGAGGATGTTTAGTGGGTATGGAGGGAACGCCTTTACCTCGACGATGCCTAAATGCATTTGACCTCCCCGTCAAAAAAGAGGCTAGTATATAGGTGGTGTGTTATCATGTAATATTCCAAGCGAACCTACATCATTGTGTCGTGCGTTCTTC
This sequence comes from Elophila nymphaeata, assembly GCA_955850985.1. NCBI lineage: Eukaryota > Metazoa > Arthropoda > Insecta > Lepidoptera > Crambidae > Elophila > Elophila nymphaeata. The sequence goes on from OY039070.1 coordinate 11,693,742, forward strand.
GTAACGATCAATCGCCTAGTCATCTGGGTGAACAATTTTTTTTTTAATTTAATTTCCTCCGTGTTTCGGAAGGTACGTTAAGCTGGTGGTCCTTCCGAAGGAGGGTTGGTGTTAGGCAGGCGGCCGGCGTAAAAAATTATGCCTACAAAGCGTGTGGACAACAAAGTTAGCTGACTAGCATATGCAAGCAATAGCAATATGGGCATTTAGTTACCGTTCAACATAGCCAACACTAACCCAACCTATCCCACCCCGGAAACTCGAAGCCTTAATGATCAATAAAAACATACGACCAATATGAGGTACCGTGTTTTTTGACTGCTGACTTCGGGTGCTCGAATTTTAAAGAACTAACTGTCTTATTTGTTTCCGTGGAAGAAAATAGAGTGGACAACTAGTTACTTGAAGGCAATCTTTCATAAATAGCGTATAACATTTAATCTTCTTATAAGTATACATAATCTTATTATATTAGTATCATTTTACAACACTAACAAGACATAAACTTTAATACCCATCGCTGCTTAGTTAAATTGTCGTCATAAAGCTCATGTTACCTCGTACAAAAAAGCAAAAGGAACTGACATATCGAGCTTCAAGTGACCAGTAAATTGCGAAGCGTTTGAGTGTTCAACCTCAAAAATATTTCAATTGTTTAATTTCGTAGGCGAAATACTGCACAGTTCACCAAACAAATACTTTTCTAAACTGGAACTCCCGGAAATGCACATGTAGCCTGACATAGGTACATACTCGTAGACCTAACTAGTGGTAGACGCTTCCGAGTATTTCCGATATACCGTCTGTTGTGACAATGCCCTCGCTAAAATTAGATTCGGTTTGCAGACGATACAAACGAATAGCTGAGACAGATAATAAATTTTAATGGTAGTTTTTTATTTAGCGTATTGCAAATAAAGCATGTTGACTCTAGATATCAATAATACTAGCGTATAACAATTTGGCAAATACGGTGAGACGATGCGACCCCTACGTGACCCGAAGGCTCGATTTGGAATCCAGCCAGTAACATTAACACAAATATCTCTGACAGACTCGTGTTTTGTAGCAAGCAACTCCAGAGGTTTGAGCTGCCGACACATGACATGACAGTGCAACTTAACGCTCGCTTGTATATCGAATTTTAGGTTTGACGAAAGGCATATTCGCATATCGAAATTGAAGTAAGGAAAATATGTACGGAAAAGGAGAGAAATATAATAATGACAGTGAAAACCGCATACCAAGTTCATTTCTCAAAACATGGGTTACCTTATTGGGAAACTATCGAGAATAAATTGATTTTAACTAATAAAGCGTTATTGCCAATCTGTTTTGCGAGACTCAAAAGGGAAGAGTAGTAAGGAATCAGCCATGTTATTATTCTATAGCGAAAGCACATTAAATTTAAATTTCCTCCTCACCACACATTCTACAGATGGGGTCATCAGCTTTACCGGCTTTATGCTTTTGTACACAGGTGTCTATTAGTGGCAAAATGACCAATGAAAGCACCTACGAGGCAGCGGATTTGGGTCCAGCTGATACTTGACAACCATTCTATGAGGTGCCTCTTTTGACAATACTCCTTTAGTGCCATTTTTATGGTACTTCTAGATAATCCTAAAAAGGCTCTCGCCCATTGAGGTTTTGAGCCGATCTTTGACTCGCTGGTTTGTCAGCATTTTCATTACCTTCAATCCCTATATGTCCCGGTACACACACTAGTCTGACTAGGTTGTGTTTGCCTAGATTATTTAGTGCGTGTATCGCATTAAAACTAGTTTTGAATTGACTTTGTAGGTAGTTAAGGCTTTAAGTGCCGCTGTCAGTAAGAATGTAAGTGGTCATTCCTTTGTTGCCCATTTCTAGGTTCTTCTGAGCACAGGCAATTATTGCATATATCTCAGCCTGAAAGACCATTGCATATTTGCCTATGCTTTGTTGGTACTCATACCCGTTGGCATAAATGCCTGCCCCTGTACATGACTCTATGTCTGATATGAGGAACGAATTGCTAGTAATAAGAGTTTTCACATTTGCCGACTTGTAGAACATAGTAACAATTTTGGAAGGTTTCCTGTTACATGCGCTCTGAAGATTACTTGTTCTCACAACAGTGGCTTCATTCACCCCCAGACAACACTAGAGACTAGATCTAAAAATAGACACGACGCACAACATGAATCAGCTGTGCCATGTGCTTGTGACGTCAAGCCCACTACAATGTCAGTCTCATACCACCTCATACTTTGTAGTCCAGCATATTGGTAGTGTGTGCTGTTATAACTGAGATACTTAATACAGGACCAGATAGACTGTAAGTTTAAGAAATGGTGTCGCTTTTCAACATCAAAGCAAATCAAGCAAGACATTGTAGTAACATGAAGGGCCCTAGAATTTCACGCAACGATTTGCTCTAATATACAAAGTCTTTAAATTTCTATTCCTTGCGTTTCCGATGTCCATTAGTCTTCTTGTGTGTTTAAATAAAAGACTGTCAGATTTTTCAAACATAACCCACTCGTTTTTCCTATACGTAATTCCATAGCAAAGTTAATCAATATTAATATTGCATTGAAAAAAAAATGACAGTAATATTTCGCACATGTTTGGTGTTTAGCTTTAATTCAGTTCCAGCTAACCTAGCATTTAGAAAGATGTTACCTATTTGATGGGGTTTGTGTGAAACTCCTTATTCCAAGTAGAGTAATTGAGGAGACTATGAGAAGCAGCTCGGTTATTTACGTGATTATATGAAATTTAGAAAGATGATTCCCCGTTAGATACCTACCGCAGATTTCATCTCGAAAATAAACTTTAGATATTTTTTTCTTATTAGAAAATAATACGAAAAGTTCAATTCAGAGCAATTGCGATAAGTTCTACATTTTATATGACTGGGCATATTTTTTTATAATAAACGGAATGAAAATAATAAAAAAGCAGTATAATTTATTTTAGTAGTACCCGTTGGCAGATTCGTAATCATTATAAACAACACTCAAAGGTAAATTAATCAACTCCAGCAATGAATTTACCTTCATACAAAGCAAAAAGGGACAAAATACATAAAAAAATACGTATTTTCGTGTCAACGGAATCTGTGCACATTTTGGATTGGAAGGGTTGCATGTAAGAGTTATATTCTATGTTTTGATTCGGATTTACGCAGGACAACAATGTTCAGTTAATTAGCATTGTAACAAATTCCCGTATTTACTGTATTTCGACCACTAATACAGACAGATTTCCTAAAATCTTTACTCATATTAAGGAAATTTATCGCAAGCGGATTTTGGAAGATTGATGATGTTAGTGTGACAACGACCAAACCGTTGTTTTTATGAGTCAACTTTGTGCGAAGGTCGCGGGTCTCATGGGCCGGATGAAGCCCTCGTTGATAACAGCGCCTAATGTGTGGCAGTGAGAATATGAGAGGAAAAAACTTTACCAACTTAATCAACGCGTGAAAAATTGCCTCTATAGTATTACATTAGACACATACAAAACCCAAGCACACAGCTTATTTAAGCGCGCAGACACCCCGCGTGTCAAAAAGATGCCGATTGTTGCGTTTTTATACTATGCATCGATTCAAACGCCCGTAAAACGTTACTTGCATCCTGTGCTGAGGCTTTAGTTAGTTTTAATGGAACAAGAATTGATAACTTAGTTACTTTTTAAAAGGAAATCGATAGGGCGTAGTGTGTTAGCATACCTTCATGTATGAATAAGACCTGAGACTATCGCCTCCGTAGGTCCAAGATGAGACACCAAAAGTTATTGATTGATGATCTTGACCTCCACGTGCTTCGGCAGTTGGTGCGTACCGGTTCTTATTGCAACTGTATCTACGCAATGACGAATTATGGTGTTATGGTTTTAAATTCAAGTACATAGTTCATACCGTGAAGATATTATTATACATGTACCGACCGACCATTCGTACTATATAGGACATGATCTAATCCATAACCTCGATTGAAATAGAAGTATGTAGCTAGAATATACGGACGCATCGTGAAATGTACTATCATGGTATAATATAGGTAATCGTGGTGGATCGTAATTCGACGCCGTCGTGGTGGAGTGGTCAGTATAGCTGGCTTCACATCAAGCGGTCCGGGTTCGAATCCTGGTAGCGGCAAATGTTTGTGTGACGAACACGAATGTTTGTTTGCGAGTCATGGTTGTTTATATATTTATTTAAGTTTATTTATAAAAATATCTAAAATTATTATGTATATTAAAAAAAAAAAAAATGTCCGTTATCTAGTATCCGTAACACAAGTTCTTAATGATACTTACTTCGGGCTAGATAATTGGTGTGAGCGTGGAAATATATTAATCTCAAGTGGTAGGTATAGAGCTTATCCCACAGGCAGACGTAGTTACAAACGGAAGCTAATGTATTGTTTTAATTGGATAAATGGATTTATTGTCATTTTCGTTGTAATTATATGTTACTAGCGGCACGTCCCGACTTCGCACGGGCACGTAACATTGCCGTGGCAGGGGTGTACAATTTATTATTAAACATTTTGGGATAAACGTAGAGTAAATGTATCTTTATTCAGGCCATAAGTAGTTCATTTTTAAAATAACTATTTATATTTTTCTTATAAAATTTGATATTTTTATCCATAATTCTATATTACATCCGATCCGATCCGGAAACAGAGCAAGCCGCAGCCAAAGTTAATTTTGCCTGAGCTAAGTGAGACACATCATAAGTACTGACACTATAAAGTAAAATCCTATCAACTAAATTACTTGTTCTGTGAATAGAAGGCTGGAAGAGCAACACTTGAAAATTTCCTCAAACCTAAATCTACATTGCGAACAGGTAACTGACACCAAGAGCGATCACATAATAAGTGTTCAAGACAGAAGTAAGAGTTTCTTTTAATTTGTTGTCTAATTCCGAATGTAGACAGGGGGCTAAGTTCAAAGTCCAAAGTTGGCTAGATGTTGAATATATGTGAATTGTGGAACAAACAGACAAAAACGGTTAATATATTTTATAATACTATTAAGCCATGTGAGTGTTAATTTTGAGAAGCCTCTAAGTATCTGAAAATCTGGATTTTTTTTCTTGGACAAGGTCTGTAGGTAATAGAGTCGTCTAAGATAGATGCTCCAAGTAGACGAAGCTTTTATTTATTAATTATTAAAGTATAAATATAAATATCAACTCTAACTAGAAAAACATGTGAGACAGAAGTCATAAACTCATGATGATGACGAGTGACACACAAGCCACGAAGTCAGTCTCAGTCAGCTGAACGATACGATGATTCACGAAGACAGTTTCGGTGCGGCCGAAGGTTCGGCAGATTTTCCGAATACAAAACTGATGCCGAATCAGGTTTTTTTGCCGAAACCGGGCTTTCGGATGTTCACTAATTTTGAATAACTCGATTTTTAATTTCTCCTTACTTTCTCGTTATACGTAGTATAGCATAGAGGAAGTCTTGTAATCGTCAAAAAATTCGACCTCAGATTTTGACGGATTTACACGTTTTGGACCTCCCTGAGTCTAATTCCCTGAGTAGAATATAAGGTTTCTATCAAATTTTGAGCCGTCGATCACGAAAGTTAATGAACCAAGTGCGCGGTCGGTACTCGGATGGGTGACCAAAATTTAACATGCATGTATGACATCAAAATATAAGGTTTCTATCAACCTCAGAGTCGTTTCCGGTATACGAGAAAGTCAAGGGGAGGCCGCTTCCGATGATTTTAAAGAGTTACAGTGCCTATGTGACTTTCATCAAACTAATACCTACATACATATAATCACGCTCATAATCCCAAAAGGGGTTGAGCAGAGCTAGGCTAGGTAACATTTCGTTACACATAAAGCCACATCTGGCAGTATTGCAGTATACTATCATGCTCATAATTCCAATCCAATAGTGATTGAGCAGAGGTTTAGGTAACATTTGGTTACATATAAAGACGCATATTATATGGACCAGTACTCAAGACAATACTGGAAATACCACATAAGCATTCAGCCTGCTTTATACAATGGCAGTAACAGGACGTTCAACCAAACAAACAAAATTCTTCATCTATAATTTTTTTTTTTTTTTTTTACAATATTAGTGTAGATATAGATGGGATTGCCAGAAAGACAGTTTTCTGTGGATTACAGACACTGGCAGTCGTTACCATATGATATGTCAGCAACTGCCAGAACGCATTCAGACAATGTCAGTCGCACTGGATTGACTTGTATGGGGTGTGGTGATGGAAGCTACTGGACTCGAAAATAGGTGAGTGGGCAAGTCAACTGAACTGACTTGAAAGCACTGGACTGACTTAGAACCAGTGGTGATTTCTAGTGTGTAGTCCAAGCATGATTTGCCTGTGCCAACTTTGCCAACTTAGTGGAATCAAATACACTTTTAAACTAGTGGCTTTACAAGCCCAGCAGCATATCAGTTCTGGACTAGGTTATTGTATTGCCATGTTACTAACCCTGTATAAACCAGGCATTAGAGATTTGGTTTGTGTAGCTGTATCTGCATTTTTTATAAAGAACACACCTGACCCCAGAACAGCCAGGACTCATTAATAATAATAAACATTGACTTCTTTACCTAATTAATCTGATTGTAACTTAATTCCATCATGTTATAAACATATTTTGCAATCAACACTGACTTTGACTTTTATCAGAGTAGTTGAAATAATCTTAAAAAGAAATTATAATATAGATACCTAGTTGTGGCAGTGTGGTTTTATAAATGTGATTCTTTCTTGGTGTCTTTAGTGCTTTTCTTTAGTTTTTGAATACACAATCTGGGTTTCATTGCCCTATTTACTGCTCCTAACCAGCAAACCAAATCCAAAATGGTATCTGTTGTGAAGAACACTTTAGCTTTCTACTAGGAATATGTAGGGCCGTCTAGGTAGGTACCACCGCCTTTCCTATTTCAGCAGTGAACCAATTTTCGTGTTTCGGATTGAAGGGAAAGGTAGCCAGTGTAGTTACCGTAGGCATTCCATCTTAGGCCTCAGGATGCACCTGCAATACCAAGTGATTTTTTCCTTGTTAATGCAGGTGCTTATAGGCGACGGCATCCACTTACCACCATGTGGGCCGTCAGCTTATTGTCATCTAGTAGTATAAAAAAAGCTCCTAATAGGTACACCTATTGTATTAACTGTATGTAATATTTTTTTCTGTAGTTATAATTAAAAATGAAGACCATTTTTTAATTTATCATCCCTTTATAAAGAAAGTGTAAATAATTGTTAAATTTATGTTGGTAATTTTCTGAAATTACAATACAATATTACGGATTTTTTTCATTTTGTTTAAAGATAGACATTATCATCATTTTAATTCTCATTATTTCCAAACACCACTAGAGAGTTACTTTCAGAAAGAACTTATCCCAAACATAACATTGATAAACATAAAATCTTAATTTTCTTTGATTGTTACATGTAATCATTATAAACCAGTCAAAGAAAGTTTTAATTATTAAGAATTCAGAAATAATTAAATACAATCACACTTATAATCCCAAAAGTGGTTGGGCAGAGCTTTAGACATTTGGTTACCCATAAAGTCACACCTGGCAATATGCATGGGCCATGCAATAGGTAGGTACACCAAAATTGATGCTTATACTTTTCTTAGATAACACCTAAGAAATAAATGTTCCTCTTTATCAAGATTAATAAGAAAATATGATATTAAATAGAACAAAAGGTACTGAGAGATAAATAGTTTGTGGTAAGGTATGTTATCGCTTCGAACAGATAAAGTTGTCAAGCTGATATGCAAATAACTGATATCAAAGATTTGTATGCAAATGAAATTGTGTAGTTCCTTATGTCACAAGAATTTTGGATTTTTCTTCTGGCATTTAGGAAAATAAGGAATTTACATTAATGAAATCTGCTTTCTTTTAATAACTTAAAATTGAAGGTATGATTAAAACATTCTACTTAGGATAGCAATCAAATGAAGATATTGAGGAAACCTGATTCCATGGTAAGGTTAGCAGAGTGGGAAAAGTTCCTCTAGCATTTTATAAATAGGTTGGTAAGGAAACTATGGTGATTTAATGTGATTGTTTCGTAAAATAGCAGATAGAATGCAACAAATTGTCGCTCTTCAATGACAGATATCATTCAAGTGGTGTCAAGTCAGGGGTGGGGCGTGAAGCTAAACAGAATTTATGAGATCAAAATGCTGTCTATTTAAGAACCAATAAAAAGTCAATGAGAAAACTCGTACTACAAGGGTTTTTCCCAATTAGAACATGGTTTCAATGCTATTCCATTGAATTCGAGGTCACCAGTAAGACCTTTGGTTAGAGCAGCGTCAGTGGCAAATGAATATCAACTTACCGCCTGGAGCGCCGCTAACCTGTCCTTCGTCATCCTTTACCGAATATCACACACCAAATAAACGTTTTATCTTATTACACAATCCCATTCACAGATATTTTTTTATCAAACGTCACTAAACTAAAGGACACGAACACGAACACTACGTTCACTTCACTCAAAAAATCGATACACATGAAACGAACGAAACGTTGTTGCTTGCCATCTCATGTCATGTCTATAAAATTACAGAAAGTTATAGAGGACACCACTATCGAAACGTAGAATGACGTCAAAAACATGTCGATAAAACAGTCGTATTGCGGAAATAGTGATTTAAATCCTATTTATTACAGTTTTTGCTACGTCTTACTATTTATGCCCTATACAAATTTTATAAATCTTTTAATTTTATTTTATAAGAAAAACTGTTGTTATTCAAAAAAATCATCATTTAAAAGATTTAATAAAAATATAAAAAAACCTTGCTGCTGACTAATAACGTCTAGTACGCATGCCTGTGTCAAATATTCTTCCGTTTAGTAAGTGACGCCATTGTGAGCCATAACGACTATTCACTGCATCGAGTTAAATCTCGATTTTCTTAGTCAATCTTGGTAAATAGTGTTCTTATATAAAACCTTTTAATTCTAGAAGTGCTGTACTTTATTGCAAGTGCAATATTTAAAGTGATCTTTGTGTAATTTAGGTGCAAATTGTGTTAGAGTTCGGTACCATCGAGCTAAATTCCTGTGAGCTATTCTGAGCGCCATTCAATAGAAACTTAAACAATATTCTTGACAGTTTTTTTAAATAAATGGGTGAAGTTTAAAACAATGATTACCTACAAACGACCAACAATTTTAGTAAAGTTTCATTTGTCATTTGTAAACAATGCAAAGTAAAATAGGAGACTAATGTCAAGATATTTGAACTTGCTTTGTATTTTACATTTTATATTTTTGTTGCAGATTTTATATAGAAACAAACCAAACCAAAATGTCTGATGATATGCCCACATTCAAATGTGTCCTAGTTGGCGACGGTGGCACTGGAAAAACTACTTTTGTGAAGCGACATTTGACTGGAGAGTTCGAGAAAAGATACGTCGCCACACTCGGTGTCGAAGTGCATCCTTTAGTTTTTCACACAAACAGAGGCCCTATACGGTTTAATGTCTGGGATACTGCGGGCCAAGAAAAGTTCGGTGGTCTTCGAGACGGTTATTATATTCAAGGGCAATGCGCTATCATCATGTTCGACGTAACCTCTCGTGTCACCTACAAAAATGTACCAAACTGGCACAGAGATTTAGTCAGAGTTTGTGAAGGTATCCCAATTGTCCTATGCGGAAACAAAGTAGATATCAAGGACAGAAAAGTTAAAGCGAAAACAATTGTTTTCCACAGAAAGAAGAATCTTCAGGTTTGTATTTATTGCAGAATATTAGAATATTTTTATTTCAACAATATACTTAAGTATTTTATTTTCTATCTTTAGAACAGTATGAATCAATATTTAAATGTTATCTAATGTATATTTACTTTTGTTTTAGTATTATGATATTTCTGCCAAGTCAAATTACAACTTTGAGAAGCCTTTCCTTTGGTTAGCAAGAAAGTTGATTGGTGATGGAAACTTAGAATTTGTTGCTATGCCAGCGCTAGTTCCACCAGAAGTGACAATGGACCCACAATGGCAGAACCAAATAGAAAAGGATCTCCGGGATGCACAAGAAACTGCTTTACCAGAAGAGGATGAAGACTTGTAAATATAGACTTCTCGTAAAGAAATCTCAGTGCCCTCTCACTAACTCAAATGTTATAAGAAACATTGTAAGAGTTTTTCATTGACATTAGTTCTTTAGTAGTCTATGTATATTTAATGTAAAATGGTATTTTGTTACATGCCTATGTTGGCCACAAATCTAATCTCAATGAAAAATTCGATTGTCATGTGCAGCGTTTTAATTAACTGTCATTCCACTAGGTACCCAGAAAGTACATAATCATTTTATTTTATTAAGGCAAATGAATACAATTTCTATTATAGGGTTCTGTATTACAAGTATTAACGAATGCCAAAATAGTTTTGCACATAATGTTGTAAACCTGTGAGAAGTCATTTATTTATTTTTGACCAGTGAAAGCTAAATTCCATTGTTAAATGCAATTGTATTTTGAGTTGTTTTTTACTTCTTGTTTTAACATCCATCCAGCTTTTTTTTTTCAAATAAATTGTGTAATAAAAGTTCTTCATTTTTATTTCTATTAATTAGCATGTTCACTCCCAAAGAAAATGGTATTAGCAATTTAGGTAATTATATCTTACTGCTTAAAGGTTTATCACAGTTAAGGATTAATAATACTTTGGAATAACTTTTAAATAGTTGAAATTAACTTTATTCAGAACGTCAACTGTTTGTCGTAAACGCCAGTAACTTTAAATCTGGTTTTTTTCTCCCCTGACCAGCCCCGCTCCTTTCCCTCCCCTCAATCGAGGGAAAGACAGCAGCGAAAAGCCTAGTGCCAAAATGGCTATTGGAGCAGCCCAACCGCCTCAGGAGAGGAGGTGCAGACGCCTAAAGTAGAAGTACTTAGGTAGTATTATAATGTCTGGTGACGTTTATAGATAGGCAATAACATAGATATAGGAAAATAGATCGGCAATGTGAAAGAGAGAGCATACTAACGCGTATATTAGAGCGAGATAGTCAATTCACGTACCCGCAGGGGGCCTGTCACGTAGAAAAGACAGGAACTGTCACACTACATTACTATTTTTCATGCATTACGCACACATCTGTGTATTTTTTTGGTCTCACCCTAGTCGATTAATTGCCAATCTATAAACGTCAGTAATAATAAATCTATGGGCAATAACAACTAGGGAGAGAGCAAAAAAAAAATGCACCAATGTGCGGGTAATGCGCATGTGTGCACAAAAAATATTATTGCAGTCTGACAGTTGCTGTCTTTTCTACGTGACTGGAGGGCCGACTTAGGCCGCTTGGTTACTTACTTCTTTCACATTGCCGATCTACAGTTCTCATGACAGCCTCTAATCTCTTAAATGGGAAACTCACGATCGCTCCAAGCCACATCACGCCAAGCAATCACTCCAAAATAAGTCAAAATCACAGATATATCAATCTAAGGAGATCGGACGAATCGCCGAGTTCATAGGAAGACAGAGTGTCGCGATCAGCGGCCGTACCTACTACATAACATGGTTCTAGTTGAGCATGCCGTAATATACACTATTCATTACGCGCGTCATAAGGACTGCGAAGCGATGAAAGTTAAGCACAGCCGCAAAGAGATCGGTCGAATCGATGAGTTACGTAGGTATTCACTTGACTTTATCGGAAGGCGAAGTGGCGGAAATGTATGCCCACAGGGCATACACTTGTCGCAATTTAAACGCTGGCTTGGCCTATCTCATTGTATTATTAAATCTGTGGTCAAAATCGTTCCGTGTGTTCGGAATCTCGCGTGGCTTGAATGGGGTGAAGAAAAATTTTGGATATACAAATTCATCGCTCGAAACCGCTCGCTGGTGTGTTGCCGATCGTGCAAGTAGAATAAAAGTAAATTAGCGAGATTTCTCATCGTGTATTTGCTCAATTTTTGGATGACATCCACATCGCGCCGACTGATGGAAATGGAGGGATCGTGAGTTCCCCACTTTACAACATACAGTACAATCCATAGATTTATTATTACTGACGTTTATACATTGGCAGTGAAGCGACTAGGGTGAGCCCAAAAAAATACACTGTTGAATGCGTAAAAAATAGTAAATAGTACTGCAGCAGTCTGACAGTTGCCTCCTTAGGCCCCCTGCGTGTACGTGAAATGGTCTCGTCTATCTCGCTCTAATATAGGCGTTAGTATGATCTTTCTCTTTTACATTGCCGATCTACAGTTTCCCATATCTATGGTACAATTTTTTTTTTTTTTTTTTTTCTGTTATTCTGCATCATGGCAATCTGTTTCTAAATCAACAATAAGCCTTGCTTTTCTCTGATATAGCTATCTGTAATAGTCTAAGATCCGAACCTAAATCGACCTTCACCGAGCTGATAATAGAATGAAACATATTTTATTATTAATTTAGTATATTAGAAAATATATTAAAAATGGGTTGTCTAAAAAAATCCTGGACAGAATATTTTTAATTATTTTTTGAAAAATGATTTTTAATAAAATATTGCAACATCAAGATAATAAGAAAATTTTGTCGCGTGCTTATGATGATATAAATTTTTTTCTATTATCCAATCGAGTGAAAGTAACTGATATCGACATACCTGTTCATACCTGACAACCCAGTAGTTCGCGCAGGTAAATAATAGACAACCCAATGCCTGCACATTCTATACGGTTTCTACTATCAGTCAGGACAAAATTTTCTTATTATCTTGATGTTGCAATATTTTATTCATTTTTTTTTAAAAATCATTTTTAATAAAATAAAAAAAAATTGTCTGTCCAGGATTTTTTTAGACAACCCATTTTTAATATATTTTCTAATATACTAAATTAATAATAAAATATGTTTCATTCTATTATCAGCTCGGTGAAGGTCGATATAGGTTCGGATCTTCTACTATAATGATTTATTTTGCAGTGAGCCTTGACAATTCACTGGAAGGCTATCACTTTCTGTGGCAGAATCTATCTATGAGCGTAGGAACGCTATGTCTTTTTAGTCTCTTATGCTGGAGCGATCCGCACCCACTGAGTTTTGTAGCCAGTGCATTCCTATGGCCAGATAGTCTTTCTTGATATTTGATACTGTGGTTGGTGATCTCTTCTTTGATGGTGTTTATTTTTAAGTCATTGTAGATATATTTGTTGCTTATATAATGTGGAATATTGAAAATTGATCTTAACGTTTTTGCTTGAAATCGCTCCAGTATCTCTATGTTACTATTGCTGGCTGTACCCCACAGCTGGATACCGTAGGTCCATATAGGTTTCAAGATGGCTTTGTAGACAGTGATTTTACTGTCGGGGCTAAGACGCGAGTGTCGGCCTATTATCCAGTACAGGTTGCGTAGCTTTATGTCTAGTTGCTTTCGTTTTGTCTTTATGTGCTTTTGCCATGTTAGTCTTTTGTCCAGGTGCATGCCTAGGTATTTTGCATGTTCTTCCTGTGGTATCACTTCACCATTTAGTTTTACCGGGGGACAAAGCTCTCTTCTGAGAGTAAATGTAACATGGGATGACTTACTTTGGTTTGCTTTTACTCGCCAGATTTTTAGCCATTTCTCGACTTCTAGAAGGTGTAATTGTAGCTGTTTAGACGCTGTTACTGGATTGGAGTGTGTAGATAGAATTGCGGTGTCATCCGCGTATGTGGCAACCATGGTTTGGTCCATCGTTGGAAGGTCAGCTGTATATATGGTGTACAGTACTGGTCCCAGTATACTACCCTGGGGTACTCCAGATTTTATTTTATACAATGCTGAGAGGTCGGTATTTAGTTTTACTTCGAAGCATCTGTCTTGGAGGTACGACTTTATTATATGGTAGAATGAGTTAGGTATCATTTTTTTTATTTTATAAAGTAGTCCTTCATGCCACACTTTGTCAAAGGCTTGACTTATGTCCAGGAAGACGGCGGAACAGTATTGTTTGTTGTCCAGCGTTCTGCTAATAGTGTCAATAATACGGTGTATCTGTTCTATGGTGCCATGGTGCTCACGGAATCCAAATTGGTGGTTTGGAATAATACCATCAAGGTGAGCCTTTATTCTATTTAGTAAGATTCTCTCAAAGAGCTTTCCAATGACCGACAAAAGACTGATGGGTCTATATGAGGTAACATTTTGTGTTGGCTTACCGGGTTTTGGCACCATTACAACCTGTGCTATCTTCCAGTGTGCAGGGAAATACGAGAGTCTAAGACAAGCATTAAATATCTTAACTATTTGTGTAATTCCTTTTTTTGGAAGCCTTTTCAGGAGGGTTGCATCTATCAGATCATAGCCTGGAGATTTTCCTTCTTTCAGCACATGTATTTCTTTTAACACTTCTCGGGGACTTGTGGATTTTATTGGTAGACACATCTGCAGTGGACTTTCCAGATATTCTTTTATTTCAGTGCTATGTTCTGAAGTTGCTTCTGGAAATGGTTGAAATACGCTATGAAGGTGTTCCGCGAATGTTGTGACTTTTTCTGAATCTGTTCTGACCCAGTCTCCAGAGGCATTTTTGATTGGAGGTATCTGAATTTTAGGTCTATTCAGGTTTTTGGTAGCCTTCCATAGTGAGTAATTCGTGTCTATAGATGGGGTCAATCCCGAAAGGAATGTCTGTAGATTCTCGTTTTGGTGTGTTTTGATTAGCTTTTTTTAATGTCAGTTGGTTGGCAGACATCCATACGACCTGCCTGGTGTTCAGCAGTCAGCGTAGCCTATAGATATCGACGCTTGCAACACTGGTGTCAGAATCGTGCGCCTAACCCTAATCGCCTTCATTACCCCTTGGAGCTTTGGCAACCTTACTCACAAACACTGCTGGGGCAGAGTGTGAGTGGCTAGCCTATCACCTACTTATAAGGGGCATCAAACCCAAAAAAGTAACAAACCTGCAGTGAACCGACAAATAAAAGCGAACAACCTGAACAGAAGATGATATTTACGTATTGTATCACACGAACATGGGTGAGCAATCCTAAATAATAATTTATTTCTATGCTCACAAGAACTTGTGTTATGGATACTAGATAACGGACAATATGTATACTTAATAATGACCCATGAACAAATGATCGTGTTCATCACACTAACATTTGCCACTACCAGGACTCGAACCCGGACAGCCTGATGTGTAGGCAGCGTTACTGACTCCACTACTCACTCCACCACGGCGGCGTCATAATGTGTTCATACAATTATTAGGCTCTTAATTCCAAAAAAATTAACAAACCTTCAGTGAGCCGGACAGCTGTTTACACTAAATTCTCTGGTCTGTACTCCGAGTAATCGAATAAAATGAAAGACCCCCCATGGTGAACCAGTAGAGGACGGAGGTACATTTGAGTTCATTCTATGTTTCCTATATAATTCGGCATCTTACATATATAAATAAAACAAAAAAAAAATAGTTTTTTTTTTTCACTTTGTCATAGGTAGTTTGTGTCTAGGTTTCAATTGAGATAGTAAAATAGTTTCACATTTTATACATTTTTTATTTGGTTTTAAATGCATACAATAACGGAACTACCATTCTAAACTTAGTTTTAATCTATATTCATTTCTTAGCAGCAGCCTTTTCTCGCGCCTTCTTCCCTTCCAGAAGCTTGATCCTCTCTTCTTCTGTTAAGTTGTTGTTAATCTTAGTAATAACTCCCGTTCCCAATGTCAAATCACCAAGACGCAGTGTAAATCTCTGTCCTGGTTCACACACCATAGGTTTCAGAAGGCGCAAATGTAATCTGTAAAATGCAAAATATTATACTTTTAGTTTCATACAGTAGACATAAGTTTCGTTTATAATAATAATAACAACCATTCATTTGGATATCTTACAATATTGCTTAATATTAACTTATTTTACTTATTATGTATCAGTTTGCCCTAAATTGATAACGGCCTCATCCTACCTCTTCCATTCTGTCCTATCTCTTGCTGTTCTTGGCCATAGCTTTACAGCAATAACTTTAAATTCATCAGCCCATCTTTTAAAAACTGTACTCAGGGCTTCCTCTTGCTGTCTCTAGGAAAGCAGTTTATAAGGCGAAATACGCATACCATCTTATTAGTAAGAAAGAGCAAGACAGACACATAATGTTTTGGTAGGTATAGAATATAATAGAGGTACTTATTGCTCTCTGTCCCAGATTGTTTTTAAATAGTGAAATGAAAACATTCATCATCATCCTAATAGATCAGAAAACAGTTAACACTAACTGCAACAGTTAACACTAACTGCACACCTTATATCTGGAATAAATTTGAATGTCTTACTTGGCATCTTCACCAGGCATAACCATTTCCTTATCAGGAATAGTAACTTGTGTAGCAGAATCCCAAGTCATAGAGAACATTTGGAGCTGAATGAATGAAGTAAATGGTTTTGAGCGGCCACCTTCCTCTTTGCTTAGAATATACACTGCAGCTTCCACACTATCATGTGCTTTGACAGTCCCAGGCTTAGCCATCACCATTCCTCTTCTGATTTGTTCTCTTTTAATGGAACGAACAAGGGCACCCAATTGATCTCCGGCTTGGGCTTCTTCAAGAGTTTTATGGAACATCTCCACTCCAGTAACCGTAGTTTTCATAACTTTGCCATGCCCAACAATCTCACATTCAGTACCTTTCTTGAGGACTCCTATAGAGATAAAGAATCATTAAAGTATTTGCCTAATATATCTATCTAATTTTTAAGAACATTATAAAAAATTCAAAATACCTCTGTGTAAACGGCCAGTGATAACAGTTCCTCGACCAGGAATAGAATGGACAGACTCGACTGGCATTAAGAAGGGTTTGTCCAATTCGCGAATAGGTGTAGGAATGAAGCTGTCTACTTCCTGTAAGAGCTTTGTGATAGCATCTGATCCAATTTCTGGACTTTTGCCTTCTAATGCACACAATGCTGACCCTGCAAAATTATGATAAATAGCACTTATATTTCTAAATAATATGTAGTAACAAAGAGAAACAGGTCTTAATGACTCCTTCTATATCAATACCTTATATTAATTAACCTTTTTCCTCGCCTTTTAGCCTCGTAAAAAAAAGTGCTTATCTTATTTAAAACATTTCTATTTTACTTTCTTGTTTTAAGTTATACTTGTAAGCATTTGTGAAATAAAAATATTTGTATTTGTATTTTTTTTTAATAGTTTCAAATTTTATTATAATTATAAAGGCCTTTATTAAGAACTAGTGGTCGCCCCTGGCTTCGCTCACGTTAACATTGGTTATTATTATGGCTTTATATATCCCTCCTCAATAAATGGACTACCCAACACAAAAAGAATTTTTCAATTAGAATCAGTAGTTCCTGACATTAGCGCATTCAACCAACCAAACACTCTTCAGCTTTATAATATTAGAATATATAATATAGATATATTAGATAACTTCTTGCATTGCTATTGTAAATGAATAGTCTCAAAATGGATCCAAAATTATTATTATTATTAAACAATGTTTAATTTAAAAAGAGAAAAAGTCAACAAACCTTTAACAACAGGTATTTTATCACCATCATAGCCCATTTCTGTCATAAGTTCCCTGATTTCCATCTCAACAAGCTCAACCATTTCTTGATCTGCAGCATCTACTTTGTTGATGAATACTACAACATGTTGGATTCCAATTTGCTTTGCAAGAATCAAGTGTTCCCTTGTTTGTGGCATTACACCATCAGTTGCTGCTACAACGAGAATGGCACCATCCATCTGAGCTGTGCCTGTGATCATGTTCTGAAAGTAAACCATGATGTTTTCATTAATATATTCTAGTACAGTATACCCAAGACAGATTTTGAACATCTGTCCTGGTTGCTATCTTTGTTTGTTTGTTAATTTTACTTTTTGGGTTTGGTACCTATCACTAAGACCGAGAATCATCCTTCACAACAATCTCTCACCTGGTGTATCACTGGTAAATGCAAGAGGGGACGTCCCAAGGAGATCTGGCAATGCTCAGTTGAATCTGACCTACAAGCACTGGGGATGTCGTAGCACCAAGCATGTACAGCTGCACAGGATGGGAAAGCATGGAAAGCTGTCCTTCGAGCCCTATATCCCAACCGGGCATAAGAGAAATTTAAGAAGAAGAAGACCTACCACTATTTGGGAGGCTTTCCACAGCCCAACCAGGCAGGCCAGATGTGGCTTTATGCGTAACAAAATGTATCCTAAGTGACACTGTCCACGGAGGCATAACATCATAGACACATATTCATTATCATATGCTTGGTGTACACCTGGTTGCAGCTTACATATAAAACTATGAAAGACTGTCAACAGAACTGCAACATAGGCTTGCTTTTGTATATAAGTCAGTAACAGTCACACTTAGGCTCTGCTCAACCCCTCATGACAATACGAGTGTGATTGTATGTATGTTGTTCTAGTAAAGGTAGGGCAGAGAGAAAAGCTAGATGAGTTAATGTGAGTGTTGATGCATCATAAAACTACATTTGGTCACAAATCCCACGCACTGCCCCTAGCGCCCCTTCCTGCAACCAGGGCCCGATCTAGGGGGGGACAAGCCGGCCATTTGACCAGAGCGGCAAAATTGAGAATTGAGGCCACAGACAAGATTAATTGTTTTATGAAAATAGCTTCTTTGTTGTGTTAATAGTCTAGTTTCGAATTTATAGATTTAAATAAGTAGCACTAATACCTTAATATAATCTGCATGCCCTGGACAGTCTGTGTGACCGTAATGCCTCTGTTCAGTTTGATATTCAACATGAGCCACATTGATGGTGATACCTCTAGCTTTTTCTTCTGGAGCATTGTCTATATCTGCGTATCCCTTCTGCTGTGCTAAATTGAGATCTGCTAATACTGTAAATAAATGTAAAACGTTTTGTAGAGTTGTCAGAAAATTACAAATAAAAAATTGCTTAATTGGAATTTGTTGTTACCTTTAGTAATGGCTGCTGTTAATGTAGTTTTTCCATGGTCAACATGTCCAATAGTACCAACATTACAATGTGGCTTAGTGCGTTCAAACACCTGTTTTTCAGCATAGTTTCTCCTAAGCACAATACTTAGTGGACTTATAGTGGGGATGGCAGCACATTTCAAGTGTGAGCAATGATTTTGTTTTAACACCAATTTAAGTGCTGCAAAAGTATACAAATCAATAACATAACCTACAAATTCTTATCATTCATTTTTAAAAAGATTTCTACTAATCACTGAAAAAATAACATCAGTGTATATAAAAAAAGAGAAGATATCTTAAGCACTAAAACTTGTAACGTTTGTAAAGTAAGACTAAGGTACCTACTGTTGTCAGGTTTTACATAATACATACCAAGATTCAAATCCAAAAGAGAATATAATGAGAACATATACGTAGTTCTTACAATATATAAATAAGCGTACTCCTTTTTAATAGAATTTTAATGTAATTAATTTAAGTAAAAGGGAGAAAATAAATCATAGGATAAAATGGAAAAGCGACCTTACCGGGGTTAACTAAGCTTTTAGCGAACGATATCGTAGCCATTGGTGCAATTTATTACACCAACACTCCTGGAAAATAATATGTTGTGATAAATAGTGTAAGAATATTTACACTTATTTAATTGAGATATGGAAAATACCTACAAATATGATTGAATATGTCACAGAAGCCAAAGGAGACGATCAAAAAATGGCACCGTTCGCACCGTGCGTGCCGTGCTTTGACAGTTGACATTGACATTAACAGCTAAATTGACAATCTTGAACCAAAGACAAACTTCGATATTTTTCCCTATAGGGAACACCAAGACAATTAGGTAAAACTGAAATCCACACTACCTAGAAAAAGAAAAGTCAAAAAAATTGTCCTTGAAACCGCTTACTTCCTACCTATCTCTTTCTAACTCTCGCCACAAGTAAAAAAATGACTGTTTTTTAAAATTTTATACGTACGTATATTTTAAACGATCATTTGACCGTCTACTACGTATGCCTACGTGTGGTTTAAAGGTTAGAAAGGGACAAATAGTAACTAAGCGGTTTCAAGGACAAATTTTTTGACTTCACTTTTGTATTGGTAGTATGGCTTCTAGCTTTACCTATGGGGAAACAAACTTTAATTCAATTTTTGCTTATTTTGGAATGACTTGGCGTGATGTGGTTTAGAGCGATCGTGAGTTTGCCACTTTAGGAAGTCATTGATTCAATTCATACACAGTTTGTGTTACTATAGGTTTAGTATGGTTTTGTTATTACAGTGCCTCAAACTAATCAGCCGCCCTATTTGCTTTTTTTGACAAATGAAAGTGAAAATCACAGAGTGAATTATGGATCTATTGGTGTTTTTATACGACAAGTGCCTTTATAGCGTGTTGTGTAAGACAGCAATGGATATGTAATTCACCCTGTGATTATCACTAACTTTTTTTACATTTAAATTTATACATTAATCTTTTTATTTAAAAGGTAGTATTATTACCATTCCAATAGAAACGCACTGAGCCGGTGAGGAAAGCAGGCGCCGGAGTTTCTTCAGAGTTCTTATTGCAAGAACATGTGTTGAGAGCCTCCATTTTAAACTCAATCTACCGTACAATTGTCGGATAAATGTAATTAAAAAAAATGTAATTACATTTTCACTTGATATTGACGCAATGCGTAATCTTTATGTATCGCGATCGCCATTAATTTAAAATAAGAAGGAGAAAGCAGGCGCCAATGTTTGATTATTACTTCCCCGGGGAAGTATTTTCTTAGTTGAGAAGGTATCAATGTGTCCGGCACATTGATACCTTCTCAACTAAGAAAAAAACGTTATCGAAAGGTGCCACAGAAGTGGGGTTAGGAACATAGATAAAGGAAACTGCTGTAGACCGGCAATGTAAAAGAGAAAGAGAATACTAACGCGTATATTAGAACGAGATAGATAGACGAGACTATTTCACGTACACGCCAGGGGCCTAAGGAGGCCTGTCGGTCACGTAGAAAAGACAGCAACTGTCTGACTGCAACACTATTTTTCATGCACACATGCGCATTACGCACACATCGGTATATTTTTTTGGTCTCACCCTAGTTTAAGTCGTGTACGTGAATGGCCTCGTGATCTCGTCTATCTATCTCTCTCTAATATACACGCGTTAGCGCGTTAGTAAGAGATTTCTTTTAACGTTGCCGATCTATAGTTCCTATTTATTTAAGGATAACAACATCAGTGTCTTCGACTGTACATACAGTCAGTATCAGAAGTAGATTAATTGCCTTCGTTAAATTCATTGAAGAAAGCAATTAAGAAACTTATTTTAGAGTTGCAGTTAACTTAATTTGAAAAAGTCTTGATAGTATTGTATTTTCTTTAGAAGTACGAAAACGTACCTATATTGTTTGTATGTTGTCTTAGAAAATGTTGTTTGACCCAATTCGCAATGTTATTGGTTTTTTTTTTCGCTGTGTAGCAAGTCTTTTTTTTTTGTTTAATTGCATTGTGTAAATTTTATGTATACTGTTAGATGTATTATTTTTAGTCATTATGTGTGTATACTGTGTTTTAATTTATACATGTTTGTAGTAGGTTCCTATCTGCACACTAAAGTGTTGCTCGATGTCAGGGCCATTTAAACAACATCAACGGCTGCCACTGAAAATCAGCGTCTCAGCCTATTAACTGAGACATAAAGCTGAGTGGTAGTCCGATTCGGCGACATATAGTGCATGTGTTTTTTTTTTTCCTGTTTATTTTGTATATAATTTTATTATTTGCATTATTACGCCGAATAAAAGTTTTTTCTTTCTTTCTTTCTTTCTTTATTAACACTTTAGTAGGACCATGTCATACTAACACCAGCGCTTGTGTAGTAAATAGTTTGGTTGGCACCATTATGTATCAATGATTACTATGCATGACCAGTATAATAAATATATGACAATGTAGCTCAGAGTAAAATGTAGGTACTAAAGTGTTAATTGATGCTACACAATTATTTTCGTGCAAACTCTGCACGATGAGCTTGGATTTATTTATAGGATCATGGCGGGATGACAGGTAGGTATTAGATGGTACTAATGAGTAAATGTGAAGTCAAACGCCAGTTTTTTTTGACGTGACAACGTCTTATAATTCGATAGAGCCGGCTGCACGCACGAAAAAACATGACGCATGCGGCGTTACCTCGTGTAAGGCCGGCAAAACAAATGAAATTAAATTTTTCTTTTGAAAAATGCTACTATTCCATCAGTATTTTGTTAAGACGTTGTCACGTTCAACTATCGTCAGTAAACCGACTTTACAGACAACCAATTTTTTTTATAAAAGACACTTCATTATAGCAGAAGAAAGCAGTGATCTTGGATAAATTATGGGAGTTAAGTACTTTGAATAAAATAATTGTAATAGTGGGTAGGTAACTATTTATTATTTTGTAGTAAAAAAAAGCCTCCTACAATAAAAAAATCAAAGAAACAAAAACTTAACGCTTAACATTACATTTAAATAATTACCTAAACGTTTACGTAGCTAAAAACATTAACTAAAAATCAAAATCTCCGCTACTAGGCGTTGTTACTCTAGGAACATGAATATCTTCAGATTCAGACTGGAAATCGGACAAGCACGTAGACTGCGGTAGAGTTTCTGTTTCTGGTATGTAGGTTTTAGAAGAGTCTGAAATAAAATATTAAACAAGTTGTGGTACTATTAGGTAGGTATACAGAGTGAATTTTTCAAGTGGGCCTTCAGGGCCAAATCCTAAACTATAAGGAATATCGAAAAATTCTCAAAGGACTCGCGAGCCTGATTTTGATGAAAACAAAAACTACATAATTAGATTTTTGAAAAATCAATAATCCTAGCCGTGAATCGAACCCAATGATTTTTAAAAAGAACACAGCCACCACACACCAGTGTTGTTAACGATCAGTTTCTGGAAAGTAATGGCATATGGTAAACTAATGGAAAATGATAAATTTTAATAATATATTTCTTGTTCCATCTTGGTTCAAGCGATGATCATTATTTTTTTCATAAATCCAATGACGCACTTTTTGTTTTCATTAAAATCGGGCTCGCGACTCCTTTGAGCATTTTTCGATGTTCCTTATAGTTAAGGATTTGGCCCTGAAGGCCCACTTGAAAAATTCACCTGTATAAGTAATTATTAGTTTACTTTTCGACACTCTCTCTCGCAATCGCTAAATCAAAAAAGTTGATAGAAACCGTATATTTTGATGTCATACATGCATGTTAAATTTTGGTCACCCATCCACGCACTTGGTTGCTTTTCGTGATCGACTTTCGTGATCGACGACTCAAAAATTGATAGCAACCATAAATGAATACTAGAAAAATGCACTGACAAAAATCGACTTGCCTCAGGCAGGACTCGAACCCGCATCTTCCACAATCCGGGCGGACGCGTTGACCAATTACGCCACCGAGACACTGCTTTTAGACGCAAAAATAAAATTATTCCAGAAACTTTATATTTTGATGTTATACATGCATGTTAAATTTGGTTGCAATAAGTTAAAGTATACTCAAGTTATCGTGCTAACGCACAGACACACACATAGATAGACATAATTCCAAAAAAATATTTTTGGACTCAGGGAGGTCCAAAACGTGTGAATCCGTCAAAATCTCGAGGTCGATTTTTTACGATTACAAGACTTCCTCTATACTACGTATACGAGAAAGTAAAAATGTATGGGATTGACATAGGCAATCTACAAGGAGCTTATATTTTACATCTTCGTGGCAATCTAAAAGTCACTTCGATTGCATATGTCAGTCAATCCCATACATTTTTTGATTTAGCGAGAGCGAGTGTCGAAAACTCGCAATGCATGTTGTCTAATAGGTCCTCAGTGCTACAACATATTACAACAAATATGAGGCAAATCAATTTAACTAAACAGTCAGCTGTTCCATTCATTTTGGTTGCGTCACTTTTATATAGAACATTTGAGTTTTCAGGTCAATTGATTTACCTCATATTTTGTTCTATAAGCACTATGATTCATAGTAGTCTTATTTTAAAAGGATCCCAGTCACCTTTATCTATAGTTAAGTGGGGAACTCACGATCCCTCGATTTCCATCAGTCGGCGCGATGTGGATGTCATCCAAAAAATCGGGAGTGGTCTCCCCTTGACTTTCTCGTATACCGGAAACGACTCAAAAGTTGATAGGAACCTTATATTTTGATGTCATACAGGCATGGTAAATTTTGGTCACCCATCCGAGTACCGACCACGCACTTGGTTGCTTAACTTTCGTGATCGACGACTCAAAAGTTGATAGAAACCTTATATTTTGATGTTATACATGCATGTTAAATTTGGTTGCAATAAGTTAAAGCATACTCGAGTTATCGTGCTAACGCACAGACACACGGACACACATAATTAAAAAAAAAATATATTTGGACTTAGGGAGGTCCAAAACGTGTAAATCCGTCAAAATCTCGAGGTCCAATATTTTGAAGATTACAAGACTTCCTCTAAACCAGTCTTTCTCAAAGTGGGCGATAACGCCCCCTTGTGGGCGTTGGAGACCTAGCGGGGGGCGTTAAGTGATCCAGATAAAAATGGGGGGCGTTGGCGTAGTTTAGGGGGGCGTTGGTTGATTTGTAATTTCATTTACTTTATATCGTAAAATTCACTGATATTAAAACTTACCTTACCTACTACTCAATATCGAATAATTAGTATATATTTCTGCCTGGTATGATATAAAAACTAAAAATACTTAACATAGATTTCATAGGATAGCCGTACGCAATCAAGTTGTAACAAGTTTTCGTTAAATAACGCTATTGGTGCAATCCGGTTGCAATTGGCGGGTTCATCGAAACTTGTCCTAAATTTCTCAGTACGATTGAGCGTCGAAAGAGATATACGAGTTTGTGCCTTACTCCTTCTTACTGACTAAACGCCCCCTTATTAGTAAGGCTATCGGAATCAGAAGCAGCCTCAGGAGGAAGGGAGGTGCAGAAGTTTGTGTAATTAAAGCAATGAAATCGTGGTTTTTAAGTTTTAGGTGTATAAAAAATTGGGGGCGGTGAGAAATAATTCATTTTCATAGGGGGCGGTAAAACAAATAAGTTTGATAATCTCTGCTCTAAACGAGAAAGTAAAAATTGAGCAAACACACCATCGCTCCATTCGCGTCTCTCCAATTTACTTTAATTCTACGCTGCAACTTCACACGTCACAAAATGGACGTGGGATCGACAACACACGAGCGGTTTGGAACGATGGAGTGATGAATTTGGATATCCAAAATTTTTCATCACTCCATTCAATCCACGCGAGATTCCGAACACACGGAACGATTTTGGCTTATTTTGGAATGATGGCTTGGCGTGATTGTGAGTTTTCCACTTTAGAAAATTGATTTATTACCGTTGTCGAAATTAAGGGTGTCAACAGGCAAACTGCTCTCAATGTTTGGTACATTCGACGCTGCCAATGGTTGTCTAAAATAATCAGCCGGAATTTCAGTATTCGCAATCTTCTCTGTTTCACTATCTTCATTTACATCTCTGTCTCTCTCTTCTGCTTTTTCAGCTTGTCCGCCGATTAGGATCACGTTTTTGTTCTGTATCCTTCGTCGTTTAGAGTTTGCACTATCCTGACTGAGCTGAGTATTGCTATCGGAATCTGAATCCGAATCCACAACAAAGTGTACATCGAACTGCCTCTGGATTTTATTCTTTAATTTATTTATGATGTTTCTGTCCAACTTCTTTGGTTCAACTATGGGGCTTTTGTAACGTGCGATGAAGCTGTACTTAGATAGTCGGTTAGCTACAGGTAACATATCCGCGTCATCTGCCTGCGTCATCGCCACTTGTAGTCTCTTCTTGTATGTCGTGGATGCGTTGCCGAAAATTTTTTTGTAGGCGGTGTATGGCTTTAGTTGTCCTTTAGGAATCCACGCTCTTGTTACTTCGTTGGAATCGAAAAATACTACATTGTATGAAGTCTGGAATGTGATAAAAGATATAATTACCTACTTATTTAGGTACTTGTGGTGTGGGTATTATAATATAAATTATTTAATGAATTAGAATCTTTTATATGGACGGATATTGTTGATGGATTGATACCATGATGTTCGTAGAGGATATTTTTTAGGATTTTATCTGGGTTGATTCCCGGTTCAGGCAAGCAGGTTCAGCCAAGTGTAACACATACTGGCTGGTATAGCTTTGCTGTGCTCGACCCCCTTTGGGATTCTAGGTACATACCTATTGACCCTATTGTGATGATGTATCAGTTTGAGTGAATATAACTTTTATGTTGTATATCTAATCGCCCTGTGATGCCGACAGAGTACAATAGCATCGTCCAACCGGTGTCGTAGAAGGCGACTAATGGATCAGCAAGGTGGAGGATTACCTTATACTTCGTCTACCAATACGCATTGGGCAAGCATGGTGGACTATTAACTAAGCCTTCCGTTGATGTGACAAGGAGCCCTTGTGTCCAAGCAGTAGTCGATTATAAAGGCTGTTATGATTATAATAATGAATGTAACTTACAGGTATATCAGAGAATCCGTCGAGCCAATAAAACTGTTCAGTGTCGACGCAATCATCGACCATAGCGGGCCACCAGGGCCAGCCTTGCAGCCGCGCCCATACCACTGACCCCGCGGAGTACTCGCTGTGAATGAGGTCTTCCTCATCTCGAGGATTTAGAGGCTCTTCTGCTACCGAGCAGCTTGCTACTCTTCGGTCTAGAATTTTATTTATTTTCTAAATGTGGGTATAAAGTGACGGTGAAATTAGGCGCATTATAAGGAACTTTTCTACTATTAAAACATTGAAAAAGAGCCGTATACCGTACGGCTACGGAACGGAAGGTTTTTTCATAATAACAAGATACGGTTACGCCTTTTCAGAGCCGATAAGTGTGCTGTGACCTTAATTCGTAAAAGATCGTAGGGTTCGAACCCAAGGGAGTACTAAAGTGCAAAGTGTGTTTGGTTGGTGGTAGTTGATACTGGCCTGGCTAGCTAACTACCTTTAAAAGAAAGCCTTAGGTAATGATTTGGCATAAGGCTGCGAACTTGAAGTCACGACGAGCGGGGCGACGGCGCGGGCGTGGCGACAACGGGGCGGCGGGCGGTCACCGACCCGGCCTCGAAGCCAGCGGGCAGATCGTGCGGCGCTAGAACGTTATTAGTGTCTTAAATCCTATCAAAAATAATTGAAATCCTCTTCGACGTCGTCGGCGGGCATTTTGAAACGTCTCGGTTGATAAAAAGCTTTAAATGAAATTGCACTGCTTCACTCATAGACATAGAATATATACCACGCTAGTAATATATTCTATGTCTACGGCTTGACTGGAGCGCATCGCTCGTGTGTCGCTCGTCGCGCCGCTCGCTGCCTTCGAGGCCATATTAAATCCACGGTAATGGTTAAATCTATGCATTGAATCGCGCCGCTCTCGCGCCGTCGCTGACTTCGAGTTGGCAGCCTTAATATGTATTATGTTGTGCTCCAACAGTTAAACAAAGAAATCCTCACCTCCTACCAGATCCGAGAGAATCTCGCTTCCACTTCGGCTAATCATCGCTTAATTATTACCTATAGGTACCATGAAGGTGAAATGAAGACCAAGAGCTTCAACTTCAAACATAAAACATATTGGTGTGTGAATTAAGACACAGCTTTTTTACATATTAAGTACATAGAAATATTTTTTCTAACTCTGCCAATCCACTGCCAATAGATAGGTTACTATCGGATCCCATTACGCCGCCATTGACGCGGGCTTCGGGCGGTCCGGGTTCGAGTCCAGGTAGTGGCAAATGTTTGTGTGATGAACACGAATATTTTTTCACGATTAATGGTTGTTTATATATTTATTTAAGCTAAGGTTTTTATGAAATATCTAGATTATTATTAAATATACTTGTCCGTTATATCTAGTAGGTATACTTATTCATAACTTAATTGGGGCTAGATAATTGGTGGGCGTGGAAATATATATTATTGTTACCTGTTTTTATCGTGGTTTACGCCTCATTCGTTCTTCATTAGGTACCTATGCAATTTTGCACTTTTTTATTACAATACCAACTATAAAATAAACAATTAAGTTTTCTCAAATTACGTCTCCATAGCGGTTATGTTCGGAGTTTCTCAGCGCGGTCATAATAGTAAGAAATAAGTATAAGATCTGCAGAACTAAGGTAACCGACACAGCACATTGCTAGGAGAACCGACGGCCTTTGGGGCGGAAAGGTCCTCGAATAAAAGCCACGTACTGAGAGACATAGCATATTGGTAGGCCTCTCTATACTTAATTGATCTGAGGTAGGCCCCACAAACTGGACCGAGCCGATCTGATAAAGGTAGCGAGAAACCGTTGGATGCGGTGGGACAGCGCAAGACCGATCGGGTTGGAGATCATTGGGGGAGGCCTATGTCCAACAGTGGGCATCTCTTGACATGGTGATGATGATCTTATTACGGTTTATCAAAAACGTAGGTTTATAGGTAATACCTTCTGCATGAAAAACTACATACATAAGTAGGTACTTATAATTAAAGGCAAACTAACCAGGGTTTAATTCACAAAACCATTGTTTTGGTAATTCATGCTTGTCTAATATATGTGGCATGTATCTCCATTTTAGGCATTTATCACAGGATACCCACAGACCTGTTCCCCGCCTCTTCTGAAGCCATAGGAGCTTCTCTCGTTGCGATAGTTTTGGGGCAGGCTGACTGAGTATGTCTTTGTACGAACTGGGAAAAAATGAAATATACATTATTATCAGTTTGGTTCACTGGCGGCTTCTTCGGCGAGGTTTTGACATTATCAAGTGAGAGCAATGAATTTTCAGTTATGTATACCATGTATACCTACCTATTTTCAATTGGCAGTGTGACAATTTGTTCAATTTCTAGACAGATTTGAGTGACTTAATCTTCTCATTTACAATGGGTATCTAGATCTAGATTAATTTAGTTATTAAATGTAGCAGTTTACAGGGATGCTATAAAGAACTTACCAAGAACTCTCAAGATTTTTTCCACTACGACCATCAGTTGCCATTGTGTTTTCCTCCTGTAATAACAAAATACAAATTTGTTAGGTACTTTTGATAGGATAGCACTACTTATGACGGTACCTATAAGCTAGATTTTTAATAAAAAAAATAGTGGGTATGATGATAAAAATTACGTTAGTATTACATTCGAATATCAATATTTAGCTGGCAGGTAGATATCAATTTCGTTGTGAATTAACGTGAAATTGAAAATTAAGATGATGGGAAACCCAGAATACAATTTTTACCTGTGAATTTCGAGCCCCTTCACTTGGTTCTTGAGCGTTTTCCGTTGGTATATTGACTTTTTCCATATTATTTAAATTTTATTCCTTTGATATAATGATTGGCGGCATGCGATTCTCGAAAAATCGACTCCACGACAAACAAAATTCCCGCCAAATAGCATAGTGTTTATGTTATTTTTTATTTCAAGAATAAGACTAACAGAAATATAAACCATACAGCCAGCCATGCTCAGGAAATTGTGATTACATAGTATAATCTGTGATAATATTAAGAATAAAAGCTACGAAAAGTTAGTTAAAAAGTGTAAATAAAGTATAACGCGAAATAATATAATTATGTAAAATATAAGCTTCTTGATAAAATAGTTTTATATTTTGGAAAGCTTCGAAAACTTTTTGCTAACATAATTATTTCATCATCATCAGAACATAGACAAATTATCTTTTCATCGGAAGTAGTCATAAAAAAAAACAAAAATCTGAGTCAAATTTGGTGCTGTTTCTTAATCATGTCACTTACTTTTATTAATTATTTAAACAATATGAATGGTTTTCTTTTTCATTAAATATTGTATTATAATTTCTGTTAGAAATAAGAAATAAACAAGATTTCTTTTAGCATATATTGACGATTTTTAAATTGTACACATTTAAAACGGAAGTGCGCATCGGAATCTTCAGGCTGGCTGCCGGCTGGTCGCCATATTACTGGCGAGTAAAGTTTTCTTTCTATCTTTGCTAAATTTCGTCGTTAAGCGACGAAAGGGAGTATAAAATACTCCCTTTTTAATCAAGTGTGTTGTATTTTTATATTTACCGCCAGGTAAAAGTTGTTATACTAAGAAAGTGTGTATTTTTACTTTATTTCGCATTATAAACATGGCTTTCTAAAATGTCGTCCTTGCATGTAATATTGTTATCTCCTTGCGGAGTGTCCCGCTCAGCTATTTTGGTGAATGTTGGAAGAATCCAGGATGGACAAGAAATCTTTAAATCGATCTATTCAACCACAGTCGAGGGCATCGGCCATCGACTGTAAAAAGAACTCAGGTGAGCAGATAAAGGTCATGTCTTGTTACGGAAAGAGCACACCCTATCTTTTTAAACAAGCACCTTACTCATTTGCAATATGGGCTATTTTACAACTAAATCGAACGCTTGATGAGATTTGTAAGGCCTACCTTTGAGACAAATTTGTTTTTTGTTTGCTAAACATGGTAAAAAGATATCACCGTACACCGTTCATGCAATATGTACATTCTTTTCATAACAATTACCTATCTACTTAATTTAAAATAATATGAAAAACATGTTTCTATACTTAACTACACCTTAATTAAATCCAAAATGAAAATTAAGAATGTGTCATCATGATACCAGTGAAATAAATGAACTTTAGTACCTACTTGTACTTTGTGTAAACATGCATACATTGTTCTTAACACAAACATTGGTAACAAACTAGGATTTGAATCCATACTTTTTGTAGTGTAGACAACATTATTCACCACTTATCCAAGATAGTGTCAAATAAGCAATATTTTTTTAATATGATTATAAAATATTTTTCTTTTTAACATTTTGTTTACATTGGTCATTTTAGAGTTAACACATAAACCCTGGCCTCGAAACAATAAAAAGCGTGAAGGTCTGGGAACGCTTACTAAAAATGAACCATCCCGCAAGAATGGTCTTCCACAAAGGGGTAGAGGTCCTGTTGACAAACGGCCTCGAGCTCGTGGTGCCTCCGGTTTCAATGTGGGTGGAACGCAGAACACCGGGTGAGTAACATTATTTATTGATTTAATTTTGATAATAGATTCTAATTATTTGAGATGAAACAGATAGTTGTTGGCCGGATAACGGACACCGGATATCCGGCGAGCTGCAAGGCCGGATAGCTGGATATTCGGCCTTTGTCGTACGCACTGTCTCTGCAACTCGACGACTGTGCGCCTGTTTTGCGTCGGAGGGTGAGAGGCCGGTCCCTCCAGCCAGCCCAACTCTTCCAGGAAGTCTCCTAGCGCCTTGACATCTCTGAAGACATCCTGGAGTCTACCCGGATGGCCCAGGTAGTGAGCCCGGTGTATTGCCACTGCGTTGCATTCCATCAGGACGTGAGCGGCTGTTTCTTCTGCCTCCATGCAACCTCTACATAGAGGGCTGTCAGTTATACCTAGGGTGAAAAGGTGTTTGTTAAAATTGCCATGACCAGTTAAAGCGCCTACTAGAAGACGTAGATGCGATCTACTTAGCTGTAGGAGGATTTTAGATAGCCTTGTGTTTATTGTAGGCAGTGCTACCCTGGCTTGTCGACAGTCTTCCAGGTTCCGCCAGTGTCGATTGTGCATGATGTTCGTTTGTTGATATATTTTGCCTTTATACCAACTGGCGGGGATCAGGCCGATCGGATCAGCTCCGATGACGGTGATTCCTGCGCCTCTCCTCGCTAGTTCATCTGCGGCTTCGTTATCTCTGTCGCCGCTGTGTCCTTCGGCTGATATTCGGCCTATTGTTTTGTTGTATACCGTGACGAGTTTACAATCAGCTCAATTTTTGGTTTGCTCAAGGTTTCACTCAGGTTTTACTAAAAGTTTTAAGCTAACATAATATTTACTATTTATGTATTTTTTGTAACTTTTTCGACTTAAGATAAAAGCCAAACTAATTATAAGTTGTTTGATTGATATTTACCTCACAAAGATTATTGTATTGCATTTTATTATAGGAAAACGTTGTAGTTTTTGAATATCCGGTATCTGGCCAGATATTGAGTTACTATCAGGTATCCAGTCAGATAGTAAATTTAGGATTTTGGAAGGAAATTGGTCATTATTTGTCAAGATTTATCATCAGCAGCTCATATAATGTCTCCACCTCGGCAAAGGGCTCAATACTACCACCCATTAGGGGCCATTAGACCTTAGTCAACCACAATGGCCAAGTGTGGGTTTGTTGACTTCACACACAACCAAGAATTTCTTTATAGATGTGTGCAGGTTTCCTCACAATGTTTTTCCTTCACCTCAAAAGAGTCGAATAAACAGACATATGAATAAAAAATTTGAAAACACATTAAGATTAGGTACATGTATAAATTATTTAATTTTTTAATCTATACATAGTATACTCTCTTTCTGTATTTACGATTTGAATTTTTATACTATGAAACTGATTTAAATGTGGTTTTCATCAATAGATAGGGGGATTCAAGAGGAAGGTTAATATGTAATTCATTAAGGTTAAAGAAGTACTCTAAAGTACTGTATGTGCCGGAGCTAGTTGCAAATTTTCATATTATTTGTAGTTTGAATGATTTCATTGCACTCAATGGCAACATAGCTTCGATAAAGATATTACACTGTACTACCAATAAAATTGAATAAAATTACAAATAACTTTAAAAGTAAGCTTTATAGTGATCTACTTAAAGTAACTACTACTAATAAGGCCGCCCATTGTGCATTGTAATGGAAATTATTGTCATGTATGTAATCTTTAATATTTGTGTCGATGTGCAATAAAGTTTAATTCTATTCTATTCTATTCTATTCTACTTCCTATGTAAGATATGTTGAGTAAAAGTTAAAGAATTATTTTACAAAATTAATGCATATCATTCAAAAATGGTGTCTTTCCTTTTTATTATAATGTCATTTGAAATAATTTAATATGATCTGCAGGATAGAGGATGAGGAAGAGCCAGAGATCGGCTCTGTGTTTGTTCCTGGAAGTAAAAAGCAAAACTTGAATCATTTGCTGAACTTTATGTACCCCTCCCGTGCAACAGAGCGCAGGGGACATCAACCACAAGGCCGGCGTCCTGCGCAACAGCGCGTGCCTGTCCGTTTTGAACATGACCTCTATTTACGAGCATAGTAAGTTACTTGAACCTGTGTAAGAAATAGTAGGTAGAAATAACTGGGACAAGACATGCTTATAATTAAAACGAAACAGTTGATTTCTTTGTTTATTTTAGAATGTGACTAAAAATCTCGGCAATAACGATTTCATAATGATAAGTAATGTTAGAAAACTCAATATAATGAAAATATTAATATTATAATGTAACAAAAATATTAATATTATAATAATTATCAAGTCTTTGAAATGTGGTGCATAGAACAAAACTATCTCTATATATTTTTTTCAGTTGCCAGTTTATAGTGAAAGAAAATGGGGATTATAGTGCCAATTTACTGGATCCAGACATACCAGTCAAATGGGAAGATATTGAAGAGATTGTAAGTATTTAGATTAATTAAAAAAAATACTAATTTGTGAGTCATATTGAACAACAAAATATTCTAGCTTGTAAATTATGTTAGATCAGCTGTGCAATCATCACAACTGACATCAGACGGTAAATTATGAAAAGAAAGACACACACATGTGACCTAAAAATAGAATAATAGAAGTTTCAATTTAAAGTAAAATATATGGCTGTTTCTCTATATCTTAAATGTTTTGATGCTGTTGAACTTGGTAATGGTTACTCGTAATGAATGTACACATGCTTTGTGTTTGATGTGTTTGGATACACTGATTTTTTTATGAATTTGCGCCTGAGCAGACGCTCATATGACGAACGGCAGCTCTTGATGTAATTTGATGCATAGAAATTAATACAATGTTATATTAGAGCGTATTGGGCCTTGTCATTTGTTATAAGTAGTCCATAATTGAGTTAAAATATAAGATAATATAGCTATTGATCATGCATAGTAGAATGCACATTCTGGGAAGTGTGCTCATTGCATTTATCATTGGTAAATAATGCTTTAAAAAAATTACTGTATATTTCATATTTTTCTTTTATATTTAGGTGGTGCGAAGTACAGGAAACTCAGAATGTCCCATTTGCCTGGGGAAGCCGGTGGCAGGCCGTGTGGGTCTTTGTGGCCATGTGTATTGCTGGCCGTGTGTACTTCACTATGGTGAGACTCATGAGAAGCAACCACCTCCATGTCCAGTGTGCACATCACCTCTTCATGTCAAGGATATGAAACCAACAAGATTGGTGCAATGGGAAGCCCCCACTGAAGAGGTATTTTTATTTTTGATAAATCGTAAAATATATAATCTAAAGAAGGTATATATGCTTATTTAGGATTTCTTCATAAGCTGGATAAAGGTATCATGTGCATGAAATATATTTAACAGATCACAATGCGTTTGGTGCGCCGTCTAAGAGGTTCAACTACAGTAGAAATTGTGCCACCTTGTGGACAATTACTTGATGTAAACCAATCACCTATTTTGAGACTTGATAATGTCAACAATGCACCACACTCAAAGCTGTTTACTGCAACAACTAAACAGGTAAATTATTTTTAATAATGTTGCCATGGCATTCCTTATCATTATATTAATATAATTTAATATACCCTTTACTCAAAGCAATAATTTGGTTCAAATCATATATGATAATTTCATATATGATTTGAACCAAATTATATGTTATGGACTGACTTCTGTAACACAGGTGTGTACACCTAGCACAAGAGTCAGGGGTTTCACCATTATGTTTTGTACATATTTTATGTCAATAAAGTTTATTATTATTTGTGGTCTTGGGATTTGCTCAGCGTGACAAGTGTAAACCGTCTCAAACATTGGCAAATTACTGAACTCAACACAATAAACTAAGTTTGTGTGCAATTATAGTTATTTGTGGTACTCTCGCGTGAGATTCCTACATAAAAGTCACATGAGCATTCAAAACATCTGATTACGGCCTAGGAGCTGATGGCACATAATGAAAGGGAAAAAAAAAATGTTTATGGTCATAACACAAATGTTTGCTACCAGGAATCGAACAGTCTTGTCTGCAAGCTAATATTTATGGGTTTGAATCCTGTGTCACTCGAAAACTGCTTTACTGACCATTTCACCAAGATAGTATAATTGAGACAATACTTTCGTTTTAGCAATCAACTGTGTGATAAAATTTCTAATTATCAAAGTTGATTACATTAGATGACTTATTGACAGGTACAAGAAATCCTGGATAGAGAACGACAAGAAATACTAAGCCAGATATTGTCGGAAATTGATACTACTGAGATTGTTTTTATGGAGCAAGCATTGGAAATGCTGAATAAGAAGGAGCACATGATAAACATGACATGTAAAGAGCCAATTATTACTGAAACTCCAGAGGAAACTGTTCCTATAGTTTATGAAAAACCAGTGGTAAATGAGAAAAAGATTGACTGGTTCGATATGAGTGATGAAGGTGCCACTGGTGTGGATACAATTCAAGAACAAATGGCTGAACTTGATGTTAATGTTATTGGGTCTAACTTAAATCCTAATGCGCCAAGTTTTATGCACGACTACGTGAATGATAATCAGCCTGATGACTGTGAAATTCCTCCGGAAGAGGAGCCAACTTTTGATGATGGTCCTTCTGAGACTAATATTGACAAAGAAAACCATGCTAAATATTTCTACTTTTACCAAGGTAATTTAAGTTTCCAGTCTAATAAACGCTATATTTATGAGATGTTTTTATGTCTTGTAAACAATAAAGAAATATGCCCATTTGTCATACAACTTTGGGCCCAAAAAGTGGACAGGAAATATCGCTCAATTATTTATTGTTTTTGTTAGTTAAATGTATGTTGAAATGACAATAATGTTGCGGCCGCACACATCGCGAAGTCGCGACTATTCGCATTATCGCGATGTGTCTAGCCAAGTATTCGCGAATACTTCGGCACTTCGTGCGAAGTCGCACGGACATCGCGCCGTTGTCGGTAAACTGGCGCACATCAAAGCGTTTTTATGGCGATGTCCTTCGCTTGCGTGGCCACACTTCGCGGTCTTCAGTCGGCGCACAGACATCGTGCGCAGCGGACGTGGGTTTAATTAGTTTTCTATCATAGATTGGAATAACGACAAGATTTTAGAACTTAGTAATTATTAGTGTGAGTCGATATTGTTTAGCCTTGCTATTTTTCTTAGACAACTCCTGACACAGTAAAAAATAGTTATTTCCTGCTATAAAATTTTCGGCGTCCATTTTGTTTCTTGCGCAACATCGCGATCACATCGCGACAGACTTTACAGCGCACAATGTGTGGCCATGCACATTCGCGGTAGGCCGAAGACTAAGATTATCGCACGAATGTTATCGCGATGTGTGCGGCCGTAGCATTAGGAACAAAAAGTCCGCCACATGATTGGTTCCTTCTATGTTTACAATATAAACTGTGAACAATTAATACACAATCTAGTTGAAAACATAAAATTAAAACAGCTCACACACTCTTAATAATTGTTAAAAATAATATTAGTTTAATGCACAAAT
The DNA here is from genome assembly GCA_955850985.1 of Elophila nymphaeata. Classification (NCBI taxonomy): domain Eukaryota; kingdom Metazoa; phylum Arthropoda; class Insecta; order Lepidoptera; family Crambidae; genus Elophila; species Elophila nymphaeata. Next base: position 11,730,396 of record OY039070.1, read on the forward strand.
CATTTAAGTTTTATTCTATTGAAAATGGGCAATCTGTCTTTAAATAAAGAATATTTATTATTAAAATTTTGTGTACAGCGGAGGATGGACAACAGGTGTTCCTCAATAGCTTGAATGTTCGTATCTTGATTGCATCCTGGGGATCTCTTTCTGCCGCGCCGCTTGTGATAAGAGGCCGTATTTTACATCGTGAAGCTTTTCCGTTGACAGAACAGGTAATTTGCACCTCATTTTTACTTTCTCGTAATAGTAGAAGATCCGAACCTAAATCGACCTTCACCGAGCTGATAATAGAATGAAACATATTTTATTATTAATTTAGTATATTAGAAAATATATTAAAAATGGGTTGTCTAAAAGAATCCTGGACAGACTATTTTTAATTATTTTTTGAAAAATTATTTTTAATAAAATATTGCAACATCAAGATAATAAGAAAATTTTGTCCTGACTGATAGTAGAAACCGTATAGAATGTGCAGCCATTGGGTTGTCTATTATTTACCTGCGCGAACTACTGGGTTGTCAGGTATGAACAGGTATGTCGATATCAGTTACTTTCACTCGATTGGATAATAGAAAAAAATTTATATCATCATAAGCGCTGTTTTATTGCGAATACGTTGATATAGGGTTGTCTGCCAAAAATTTGGTCCTAGTAAGGGTTTGCGAATTTTAAAGATTTAAATTTTAACGCGCGTGGACATGTGTGACAGAGAGATCCGAGGTAAGTATACTGTGTAATAATAAAGGACACAACATTATAGTCGCCTGTGATGGGACCCTTGAATATGGGGTAGAGGTACCGCTACTACCCATTTAGTAAACCCTACCCGTTATTTTGGAGCAACTGACATTTGAGTTGCAACAAAAATAATTAATTAATTGCATACTAATGAAATATATTTTATATAATACTAAAATATAAAACAATATGTTATCAATTAAATAAATAAATAAATATATAAAAAAAAAAAATAGGTGTAAAAGACATGAGCAGTCAAACGAAAACCATGTATTCTGCTCACCGTCATAACATTTTTCTTCCTTTAAACTATACCTGGGAAATTGATAGTTACGATTTTATTGAAGGTCAAAGTCATAATTTTTTTTTTTCATTTTTTTATAAAAACGTATTCTATACGTTATTTCTTAATTATTGTCCAAAAAAACATTATAATTTTTTTTAGTATTTCATAACAAAAAATGGCTTCAAAACGTTAGCGTTCAATGTAGCTCACTCGATGCGCACGGACACTAACGAACGGGGCCGCCGTCAAGCAAAATTATCGCGGTATTGCGAGTTGCGTGCGAGTTGAGCCCTTTACATTGCGCGGTATAATTTGCAATTTTTTGTAACACCAAAAAATAAAAATCATTTCCCAGCAATATTTTTTTTGAAATATGTCTTATTTTGATGTATAGAATACGTGGTTTTCGTTTGACTGTTCATGTCTTTTACACCCAGTATATATAACTCAAAATTTTTTGTAACTCAAAATATGATAACACATCCATTACTTACTTTGACAGTTTTTTGCTCTTTTTGGAAAAAATTAAAAAGAAACAAAGTGGACAGCCGAAAATTCAAATTAAAAAATAACAAAAAAGATAGCCTAAACATTTTGTATTACGTTTAAAAATTTATTACAGAACAGCATAAATACAAAAATAATATTAATGGAAAATAAATTCTAACAAATATTTTTTATTCAATATATGATTCGTCAGAAGTATTATTCTGATTCTCGAATTCTTCTAATTCATTAGATTCCTTTTCATTTTCTTCCATTTCAACAACGTCCTGGATTTTCAAAGGAGTTTGATCTCCGATAAAACCTGTTGGTTTTAAAAAATCATCCAAATGCCAACCATAGTTTTCAGGGTTTGACTTTGCACATATAGAATTAGTTGCATTAAGCCACATAGAATTTACATATATTGTTCTTAAATTTTTTTGTAGTAGGGAAATCCAACATGGCGGTATAAAGTTGGAGTCAAAACTTTTAATCTTCTTTAAAAATTGTTCGCTATCTTCTTTTGCGCCGTACTTCTTCATAAAAATACGAATTCTCGCATCATTAACTGATTGGCAGTGATTCACGCCATACATTTTTGCTGTAAACTCATCACAGGCGACTATAATGTTGTGTCCTTTATTATTACACAGTATGCTTACCTCGGATCTCTCTGTCACACATGTCCACGCGCGTTAAAATTTAAATCTTTAAAATTCGCAAACCCTTACTAGGACCAAATTTTTGGCAGACAACCCTATATCAACGTATTCGCAATAATACAGCGCTTATGATGATATAATTTTTTTTCTATTATCCAATCGAGTGAAAGTAACTGATATCGACATACCTGTTCATACCTGACAACCCAGTAATTCGCGCAGGTAAATAATAGACAACCCAATGGCTGCACATTCTATACGGTTTCTACTATCAGTCAGGACAAAATTTTCTTATTATCTTGATGTTGCAATATTTTATTAAAAATCATTTTTCAAAAAATAATTAAAAATAGTCTGTCCAGGATTTTTTTAGACAACCCATTTTTAATATATTTTCTAATATACCAAATTAATAATAAAATATGTTTCATTCTATTATCAGCTCGGTGAAGGTCGTTTTAGGTTCGGATCTTAGACTATAATATAGAGGAAGTCTTGTAATCATCAAAAATTTCTACCTCGAGATTTTGACGGATTTACACGTTTTGGACCTCCCTGAGTCCAAAAATACCGTTTTAGGAATTATGTCTGTGTGTGTGTGTGTCTGTGCGTTAGCACGATAACTCGAGTATGCTTTGACTTATTGTAACCAAATTTAACATGCATTTATGACATCAAAATATAAGGTTTCTATCAACTTTTGAGTGGTTGATCACGAAAGTTGAGCAACCAAGTGTGCGGTCGGTACTCGGATGGGTGACCAAAATTTAGCATGCATGTATGACATCAAAGTAAGGGTTTCTATAAACTTTTGAGTCGTTTCCGATATACGAGAAAGTCAAGGGTAGACCACTCCCGATTTTTACTTTTATTGTAGTTATAAATTCCATAGCAATTATGAATATAAGTGCACTGGCAGCTAAAATGTCTTAGAATATACTAATGTCTAAGTATAATCACGTAATCCCAAAAGGGTTTGAGCAGAACTTTAGGTGACATTTAGTTACACATAAAGCCACAATTGGCAGTATGGGCATGCAGTGCCTACAATAGTGACAGGTTGCCAGCCTTTCGCCATAAAATAGCAATCCTCCAGTAATCCTACAAACGAAAAGCCACCAACCAGGATGGATATTTCACTCGGAATATCTGTCCTGGTGTAAGAGTTCACTGGAACAAAATGAGTTGGCTTCTTAGTTCAGGACAAGATTTTTTTTATAGATTTTCATTTCATAAATTAAAAGTATTAAAAGGACTAATGAAATTATGAAATAAATAAAAAATCACTTTTGAAACCTTTGTAAAAACAACAAACCCCTCAAAACCCAAGCAACACCCAGGTGTGACGAATAACGATTTGGTAAATCACCTATTTTATATAATTACTTAGTTGTTGTTTTTTGAATAAACTTTCTAAACCAAACATGGAGATTGATATATTCGGTTATCGGTCGAGATTTATAAAATGTAAAATAAATTGTCGTTTTTATTACATAATCCACAAAAAATGGGGTTGCCGCGCGGATTTGTGCAGGTGCTTGCTGAGAAATGTGGAGTGTGTATTAACTAATATTTTTTTTATATTTTCAGACCAGAAAACACTTGCCATTTACAGCTCACTTGCCACTGTACTGTTCTTTTGATATTGTGGAAATGGATCTCCAGCCTCCTTATGTAACAAATGAAGCACTGATGCGATTTTACGGTATGTAAAGTGCCAGTTATTTAAAACATAATTATTAGGAATCTATAGCCATGTGATGCCAGCAGAGTAGAATAGCATCACCTCATATCCTCCAATGTACTCGGTAATGTTACTCGGATGGGTGACCGAAAATTTTTCAAGTCGTTTTCCTCCGTGCTTCGGGAGGTACGATAGTAGAGGTTCCGGTCGGCCGTAAAATTATAATGCCAAAACATATAGCAGTATCCTCGATATCAAAACATACTTCATCGACCGGAAATAAATTAGAGTATGGTAGGAGAAAGAAGATTGCATCATCATAATAACAGCCTTTATAATTCGACCCACTGCTGGGACACAAGGCTTCTACTTGTCATCGAAGGAGGTTTAGGCAATAGTTCACCACGCTTGCCCAATGCAGATTGGTGGAAGGAGTATAAGGTGATCAATACCCCTTTGCTGATCCGTAGTCGCCTTCTACGACACTATTTGGGCTGCCGGCATCACACGACCAAGAAGAAGAAGAAAAGTAAGTATAATATTAATAAATCGGACCAAATAGTGTCTTTGGTTAAGTTAAGCCTGCCTGGATAACTACTATCTTCTTACCTAATGACGGGTTTCAATAACACAACTAATGACAGTTTCCCTTGATAATGGTAGCATCTTGACATATTTTGTACAGGATATCTGTAAAAATCTTATGCCTAAAGTCCGGTCGCGGAGCAGGAAGAATTTCGTACATTGACCTGTCATTATCCTTATTGCTCCTGTTGAAATGTAATGCGTCTCGCTTGCACTGTGACGTTCACGGCCGTCTGAAACGTGAGCCTGCCAGTCCTATATTAGTTCAGGGTTCAGGATTACTTTATCTTCTGCCTTATCGTCAATAACAATAGCCATCCAGTATGCGATTAAAAAGACCTTCATTGGTGACTTACAAGTAAACTAAAAAAGAAAAAGTCACCAGATACATTATTTGTAGTGTTATTTTGAATAATAATTTATCTTAGTCTTGTTATCGATCACATATACAGCATGTAAATTAAATAACCAACACCCTGAATACAGTGGTTTGGGATCGGCTTCTGAGTTGATTTCAATATTATTATTTTTTTAAATAGGTTTTTTTTTTTGAAAAATAAGAAGTACCCAGAAAATATTCTACAACATTTTCTGAGTACTTTTTGTTATTTTATTCAAAAAAAAATAGTTTTTTTTTTTAAAAATTGAAATCAACTCGGAAGCCGATCCCAAACCACCTGTATTCAGCATCTTAGTTATTTAATTTACATGTTGTATAAACTATAAAAAAAAATTAAAAACAAACTTTTATTTATATGCTCTAAAAAGATAAAACAGCGATAGAATAGACAAAGACAAATAGTAATAACCGACGATCGATGTAAATCTCGCGAGTTAAAATAAAAACTTGTTTTGTTATAGAAAAAATTGATGTAAAATCATAGTTTTTTTCCATTTCCTAACTCTTTATTTGCAGATGATTTAGACAAGCGCGCACGAGTACGAGCGCGCGCCGAACGCGACGAGCGGCGCCGCGAGCGTGCGCTCCGTCGCGCCACGGAGGGCCCGCCGCGGCCGGACTTCTCCTCCGAGATACTGTTCCCTCCCGCAGCTCTCTGCAGCCCGGTCGACCCTCCACTGCTGTCCACCTCGGTAGAAGACGCGAGTCCTTCTACTGCCGTGTCACCCCCGTCGTCTGGACCTTCTTTTGCTAAGGTAATTTATTTAGCTTTGACTTCATTTTTTTTTTTGTTAAATTTTCCCTCTTACGGCACGGCAAAGGGATCTAGCCCATACAGCTAAGTCATCAGTTTCATCTTTTTTCTTGATTTTTGCATTAAAATGTGGGTGCCACACTTTTTAATGCATCTAGGGAGTGCTTGGCGAGAAATGCATGGTACAGACCTCATGATCGTGACTGATGAGAACTGTATAGTGGGATTTCCAACCACTATACAATTCTCAACGCCACATACACAAAACCTTTATTTCAATGATTCCTCATAACTGTTTTTCAACACGGATGCTTACGCAACAAAACGACACCACTTTCACTGCACAAAATCCACTCCGAAGCAATTTTGAATTAGCGAAATAAAGATCGACATCCAGACGCCATGATTTCCCGCCAAACACTCTTTTTTTTCTTTAATTTTCCCTGTTACGGGACGGCAAAGGGATCTAGCCCATACAGCCAAGTCTTCAGTTTCATATCTTCTTACTTAATTTTTGCAATAAAATGTGGGTGCCACATATTTTAATGCATCTAGGGAGTGCTTGGTGAGAAATGCATGGTACAGACCTCATGATGGTGACTGATGAGAGGGAAATCCCACTGTAAAATTCTCAATGTCGTACACCAGAAAACTTTTATTTCAATGATTTCTCATAACTGATCGTCAACACGGATGCTTATGCAACGAAACAACATCACCTTCACTGCACAAAATTTCAATGTTATTGAAACAAAGATCGACATCCAGACGCCTTGGTTTCCCGCCAAACACTCCTTTTGACTTCATTTCTTTGACTGATAGTATCAATTGTTTTGTTATCTATGCTTCTATACTCCATACTAATATTATAAAGAGGATATATTTGTGTTTGTAACGAATAAACTCAAAAAACTACTGAACCGTTTTTGATGAAATTTGGTACATACTATGATTAAATGTTATGAAACCACATGGCTACCTTTCATCCCCACACAGATTTCCACACAGGCCAAAATTTGAAAAATGCTAGAACAAATATTTATTTATTTCTTATCAAGTGCCTAAATTCTAAGTTTTATGGTTTTGTCTTCACAAATGACGAACTTCCATACAAACTTTCATTTCTTATTTCAACCACTTGGTCTTTTTTTTTTTCAAGATAAAAGATAACTTATATCCTTTCCCAATGTCTAATCAATATTTGTTACCTTTGGTGTGTCGAGCGAGTGCGCCATTACATGCCGTCCAGTAAAATAAATAGAAAAAAAATCTATAAAAAATGCAAAATAAATAAAAATAAAGAGGTAAGAGGTCCTCTTATTTACCGAGACAGGGGATATACGTAAAGTTTTCAAATTTGTTTGTATTTATGACCACGGCATCTAAAGGTGCCCTCAGTACTTAAGAGGTTCATCCCCACATAGGTCAAAATTCCAAAAACCCTAGAACAAATATTAATTTATTTGTTACCTACCAAGTGCCTAAATTCTAAGTTTCATGGTTTATCTTCACAAATGACGAACTTCCTTATATACTAACATAAATATTATTAAAAGTTTAAACCTATCTATTTAAATAAAAAGTATTAAAACTATTGATAATTTTTGCGTTTACAAACGCGAAAAAAAATGTCTAATGCAGCCGCCCGGATTGCGGAGAATGCTGGGTTCGATTCCCGCCTGGAGCAGGTAGATTTTTATCAGTGTTTTTTTTTTAAAGTGTATACTTTTAATTTTGTAGATGGCGAGTACAAGCGGCACTTGGCGTGTCCGCAAAGTGGCCGAGCCTGTCCCTCCTCCGCCCGTGGACGACGACGAGCCCAGCGCGCGTACGCTGAGTACGCCGCGTACGCTGAGCCTGAGCGACGCCATCGAGGCAGCTCTCCACGCTACTCCCTCTCCATCCACCAAGAAAAACAAGAAGTCCAAACAGAAGGTGTTGTTCGCCACAGGCATGCAGCGTACTAACTAATCTTCAGGTTTCTCATACAATATTAAATATATGCTGTTTAAAAATAAATAGAAATCTGTGTCGGTTAGATTACAAAATGCTTTTTTTATTTCTCAATTCTATTTTATTAGCATTTAAAAATATATATGTAATGGATGTTATATTTCTTGTTATTCTAATTCTAGATTGATTTAGTGAAAGGACAGGATTTCTCGTTGTAATCATGTTGTATTTGGAAAAATGTTTATGTTTCAACTCACTCCATTACATTTTTTCATGATTATTCCAGTTTAATAAGATATTTTGTGTTTTGTCATGGGACAATAACTCTGAAATATAATTTGTTTCTACCTATTGAATTTGAAGGTTATCATTTTGCTTGAACATTTTATTTGAACTTATTTTTAACTTTGACTCCATATATTATGTATCTTAATTTTAGGCTTTTATAAAACCTGAAGCCGTGATAAAGCGAACATCTGTGATTATAGATGAAATCAATGTCAGTTTATTTTACTGGTTCATAGTCAATTTTGTTGCTTTGCATTAATAAATATTGATGTGAATATAAAAATTGGAAAAATAAAGATTTCATGGTGTAAAATTTTCTTTTTTTTGTTTACCTTCCTGAATACGACTCAATTATTTTTATACTTTGTGGTGGCTAACAGAGGCTGTTCCACTTACCACTTGGACTTTGGTAGCGTTATAGAACAGGAGAAAATCAGCAAGAAAGTTAAGTCTTGCCAGTTTAGTTTAGTCATTTGTAATTTGAATTAATACCTGCAGAAAATGTACTCCATTCTTATGTATTACCAATGTATAACCTCCTGACACCTGGCGTAATTTGCAAAGATCTAAATAAACCGTACTTTAGAGGCCGAATATTTTTGAACTTCTTATTTCGACAACGGACGAACCAGGACGAACGTCCTTCATGTAGCAACAAAGAATCTTTGTCTAAGTTTCCGAGGGTTTGTTATTACGCGCTAAAAATGTATTGGTCACGTTATTGCTTGTAGCCAATGAAATTTAACCAATGGCGATAGTTTGTCCTTTGAGTTCAAGAAGCTTGAGAAGAAGCTTATATTTTACCTTAGATTAGATACCTAAAATATATCTTCGTGTTTGAGTTCGATAGAAATGTCATATCTAGTGGCTGTCATTCTTGCGACGAGAGCTCCCTAGCTATGAGGAGAGCTCCGGATTTCATAACGATGGCGGCACGTGGCCGACGAAGTAAGTAAAACTTAAAATGTTTAAGTTAAATTCACTTGTTTTAGTGCAGATTTTTTATAGAAAAGTAAATAAACCGTCGTAAATAAATTAAACCTATAGAAAGTCACTTCGTTCGTAATTCATGTTTTAAGTATATGGAATTGATCTTATGTATATCACTTTCGGTGTTAATACTTAGGCCCTGTCCGCACAGCGATATTTTACCGCGCGTTTTTTTCTCGCAAAATTCTGTGACACATAGGATCTTATGGGACTATCCGCACATGCAGTAAAAAAATCGCTCGAAAAATCTGTGGTTTGATGCAAATTGAACGCGATACGTTGCGGGATTATTTCCGCGCGAATATTTTATCGCTGTGCGGACAGGGCCTTAAAGTAGCGTAATATTATTTTCAGCTTGTAAAAGCTCAGTCAAGTTGAAGCTGGCTCGTACCAGCGATATTACGGATTTTTTAAATAACGCCGAGTACGAAGACTCGAGTGAGAATGAAGATTTCGTTAACTCTTTTACCAATAAATCCCGATCATCGGCAGATGAAGACAGTTACGACGGCGATGATTGCAATTTGTCAAGAGGTCGACGTCGTTCTCTAGCCTCGGCAGAACTACTGGTCGTCGAGGTCGGGGCAGACGACGTGCTGGCTGTCGGGTTCGTACATGTGGTGGCACACGCAGTCAAGGTCCGAGTCGGCCACAAGATGGTGCTTCGTGGGAACGAGATAAATTCGACGTTGATTTGCCAGGTTTATCCTCTCCCTCTTACTTGCCATACATTCAGGATCCATCAAATATCAACGAGTATTGATAAAAATAAAAAAAAGGTTGCGAAAGATGCTGGGTTCGATAACGCTATTGAAAGTAGCGACGAAAGCATTTCGGAAGAACCACTTTTGGGCGATTGCGTACTGGATTACAACGATGAAGTTTCGCGAGGCCTTTTAAGAATATTAGGTGAAGATCCTGAGTTGGAGACGAGAGGATTAGAGAATTTTCAAGACCCTGCCGGGCCACGTGTTTTGGTAGAATATCTAGAAAGCGTTGAACCAGTGAAGGAAGTAAGTGCGCGAAACGAACATGATTCGGTTCGGACGTCTTTTATGGCGCACTTTTTGAACCTAGCCACTCGACTCCAGCTCAGTCTGTCTTAGCGTAGCCTAATGAAGCGGCGAGCACAAACATAGTACCTAAGTAGGCCTATTCGTGTGGTACAAAACTGGTCACAGAAGGTTCCAAAGCATAGCATACTAAAGTTTGATAAGCGGCTGACTGTAAACATGCACGTCATTCATAAAACATCTCCTATTGAATTTTTCGACAGTTATTTTCCTCGTGCTCTCGTAGAGTTGCTGGTAGAACAAACACACATTTATGCAGCACAAAAGAAAACGCTTCACTGGAGTCCAACATTGGTAGCTGAAATGCGTGCATATATTGGTACCTGGATAATGATGGGTCTTCACCCCTTACCTGATGTCAAATTGTATTGGTCTTATACTTTTTATTAAACTTAACTGATACTTTTTATAGAAATCCTGATATTGCCGGATCATGATAGGCTTTGTAAAATACGTCCTATGAAAACAAAACAAAATGAAGTATTCCAGACTCACCATGATTTTCAGGAACAAACAACGTGGAAAATTCGGGGTACACGCTGAAATCAGACGTTTTTCTATGCCACAATACCCAGAAGACCAAGGGATATTTATTAGATGCCGATTTTGCAGCACGAAAACTACCCAAAACGATCAAATATGCAAAGTAGCTTTATGTGCCACACCATGCTTCAAAAGGTTTCATATTGCTCCAGAAGAAGGAGAAGCTATGGACTGTAGCAGCTTTTTTCCTAGTACCTTAAGGGGCTAAGGTCAAATAATTACCACCAACATCTAAACGTAAACGGGCGATGGTAAAATGATTACCACCGAATTTTCGCGTATTTGTGATTATATATTTTTATTTTTTTATCAATAATATTAAAAAGGGTCCTAATAAACGAATAAATAATAACCGAAAACCGGGTTTTTGGCCGTAAAAGTATTGCTATTGTAAATAAATATTTTTCTTTTTTTTCTATTTAAATGTAATATGCGATGATTTAAAATTGTTCAGAGTGGATTTTGTAATTTAAGTGGTGTTATTTCGGTGCATCGGTGTTGGAGGAATATTATTGAACTAAATGTTTTGTGGTGTAAATAATTGTGTGTATGACGTTGAGAATTTTATAGAAGGATTTCCAGCTTGCCATCATAGTCTGTTGCCATGCATTTCTCGCCTAGCACTCCCTAGTCCCTAGCGGACAAACACCGAGCAAGAAGATATAAAACCATCAGAAAGTTGAATACATGGTTGTATGCCTTAGATTATGTTGTATGCATATATTTATTATTACTGTCGTTTAGAGATTGGCGATGAATCGACTAGGGCGAGACCAAAAAAATACAACGATGTGTGCGTAATGCGCACGTGTGCATGAAAATACGTAGATTTACTACTACGGTCTGACAGTTGCTGTCTTTTCTTGACTTAGACCAAGAATCCTGTTTCTTGGTCTTTTCTACGTGACTGACAGGCCTCCTTAGGCCCCCTGCGTGTACGTGAAATTATCTCTCGTCTATCTATTTTACTCTAATATACGCTTTAGTATCATAGATTTATTATTACTGACGTTTATAGATTGGCAATGAATCGACTAGGGTGAGACCAAATAAATACACCGATGTGTGCGTAATGCGCATGTGTGCATGAAAAATAGTACTGCAGTCTGACAGTTGCTGTCTTTTCTACGTGACTGACAGGCCTCCTTAGGCCCCCTGCGTGTACGTGAAATGGTCTCGCCTCTCTATCTCGCTCTAATATACTCGTTAGTATCCTCTTTCTACAGTTCTGATTACATTGCCGATCTACAGTTTCCTATATTTATGGTTAGTATGCTCTTTCTCTTTTACATTGCCGATCTATAGTTTCCTAAATCTATGGTTGTATGGGTTAGATCCCTTTGCTGTCCCGTAACAGGGAGAATTTACAAAAATAAATGTCACTGTCATATTGGATGAATGAATGAACAAATCGAATCGAATTTCTAATCGAATCGAAATGCATTTTAGGTAGAAAGAAACCCGAAACTAAATAAATCATCCATCAGCTCATGCCAGTGTGGTAGGCAAAGAAAAAATAAAAAGAAGTGTGTTTACTTTTAGGTTTTGTAAGTTACACAGAAATTAATATTTTGTGCAGTGCGTGCACCAGGCACTATGTCGAAGAAGGAATATGTTTTCGAACCATTTAAGGTTACCGAAGTGAAATATCGCGGTTCAGATTGGCCGAGGCCTCGAAGTGGTCATAGAATAGCCTGTGATGATTCTTACATATATTGCTTTGGTGGTTACAATCCTACCTTGCCGTTATCGCCTGCACAGGGGGATAATTCCACTTGGAGTCCAGTACGACCTCTCTTCAAAGAACTATGGAGCTTTTCAATAGCCAGTAGAAAGTGGAAGTTGCATAGAGTTACAGAGAACATGCCAGAAGAATTAGCTTCAAATGCTATGTGTATGAATGGCAGATATTTGATGGTTAGTCTTTATTTTAATATTTCTATATGATTTTATAGTTATAATCAGTGCATGCTCTGATCATCATCTGTTTTATTCTTAGATCTTTGGTGGTACAGGAGCTCCTTTTGGACACAAGTGTAGTAATGATGTTATAGTGTGGCGCACTTGTCAAGGGGATGCCAAACTAAAAATTTTAAATGTGACAGGGACTACACCTCCAGGCTTATATGGTCAAGCTATATTATGTCATGATGGTTATTTCTATACAATAGGAGGCACAGATGGCTTTGTGTACAACTGTGATATCTACAGGTGATACTTATTTATTATAACTTTTATAACATTTTGTTAGTATGTTAAGTACAATAAATAGCATATGTTCTGATATTCAATTTTAAATATGTTTTGCAGATTGGACCTACGGAAATTAGTTTGGGAACCTGTGTTTGTGGGAACTGGACAAGAGGGAGAACCATTTGGGAGATACAGGCATGAACTAGCTCGAGTAGACAAAAAATTGTATATCATTGGTGGTGGAACTGGTGAATGGGCTTTTGAACTAATGGAAATACCTATGTATGACCTGGAGAAAAACACATGGACTACATTACTACCAAAGGGTGATGATACCATGAAAGAGACTGTAGGCCCACTACCTAGGAAGTGTCATAGTGCTGTGCAGATAGACACTCCGAGTGGTGTCCAAGTATTTGTAGCTGGGGGATCAGATGGACAATCAGTGTTTGAGGATGTATGGCGGCTAAATATGTCAGATTTACAGTGGCATTTGATGCAGAAAACAGTATTACCAAACCCATTATACTTCCATTCTTCTGCAGTCACTTCAGATGGCTGTATGTATGTGTTTGGTGGTATAGAACCCAAAGAGGATGCAACTAGCAGAAATAACATTCTGTATAAAGTGTGGTTGTGTATACCAAAGCTCAGTGAGATATGTTGGGAAGCTCTGCTCAATTTCTATCCAGCTTTAGATCAAGTAGATAGGAATTCCCTATTGAATGTTGGTATTCCTGTTCATTATGTTAATAGATTGAATTCAGAGCCAAGTTAAATATAATATAACACAACAATAATATTAATTATAATACTTATATAATTTATTTTTAATAAATTTATAATTAAAAAAATGTATGTACATGCAAAACATAAGTTTTGCACAAAAATACTGCAATTATGTATAAACATAACTTTGACTAAAGTACGGTCACCAAACAGAGATAATTTTGGATAAAGTAATACAGTGTTTACCTGATCGATAAAATTTGCGAGTTAGAATTTTAAAAAATGTTATATATATTGTCTATTAATCACAATTCAAATTAATTTGGAGAATTTGAAATTAATCACTAAGTAAAGTAGGTATGTTATGCCTTAATTATCAGCAAATAGGACACCAAATGCCTCTTTGCATTGGTAGTAGCTACGGCTAGGTTTATCACAAGCCTAAGTTCCGCATAACGCTAATAATACAGAATGTAATTAAACACATTAAGTTTGACAGAATTTTAACTGCACTAACATAACTGCCAGTTGGCTAAAAGGTCATCGTACGAAATTATCTCTGCTCCACATCCATGCTTTAACTAGTTGACTGGACAGCCAGTTAGTTGCTAAAAACAAAATAATTTTTTATACTTTTATAATTATCATTTTTATGTTTTATTCAGAGATGTTCTTGTTGCAATAAAATAATTTTATTGAGAATTTTATGTAGTAGAGAAACGTTAGATGTTGACAGTAGCGGCGTTAGGGTAGGGCAAGGTTGGTTGACCGCCCAGGGATATGGCGCCCTGGGCGGTTGTAGTGCTGAAACCAGCACTGGATGTTGGTTGATGCGAACTAGTTGACTTACCTACAAGTCTGAGAAAACTCTATCATTGTTTAAGTTGTGCAAACAAAGGTGATTTTTCGTGATGCTTTTACAATCAAATACTTAAATTAGTGATTTCTTGTATTTTATATACATTATTATTACTGGCTTTTATATTGGTAGCCGTGTGGAATTAAAACAAGTTCTACCACCAACCAAACCGATACATACTCTTATTTCGTTATGGAAACACACAGAAGAAAACCGTGGAACAGAGTTGCACAGTTGTATGCAGTATTTTTATGCAAAAATATAAATGTAAGGCTCCGCGCAAAAGGGCCACTGACAATCGCCGCCGGTGGCGGCCACGAGTAATGTCACGTTTTTCATACATTTTAGTGTCTACGGCCGTTCCGCACACGTGTAGCCGGTGACGACCACACGCTTCACAGTGTACGCGGAGGTGGCGGCCACTGACTACTTTCGTTTGCACGGTACTAAACGACTATGCTCGCGGCATCCACCAGTGGCGGCCACCAGCCACTGACTACTTTCGTTTGCACGGTACTAAACGACTAGGCTCGCGGCAGCCACCAGTGGCGGCCACCGGCCACCATCGCTTGCGCGGTATGAAAGGACGTGGCGCATGGCCGCCACCGGTGGCTCATTTGCGCGGAGCCTAATATATTTTGTAGCTTTATTCTTTTTGGGGGTTTTACTCTGAATTGAATGTTTGGCGTACCAGGCAAGGCAACATTTGGCTTAGGGGGCAACTCGGACACAAAATATATGATCCACGGCCGAGTTGCCTACTTTAAAATTTTGATGTAGGCTTTTCGGCCAAACTTTATATTTCAGTGTCCGAGATTACTTCGTTCATAATTTCGAGTAGTAAATTCGGACAATTCTTTATTTTTTTACACAAGTAACTTAAAAGACATACTGACAAGAAACAAAAGCATTTTTTGTTTCGATCGTATTAAAAAAACATAATTAATATAAAAAAAAACAATAAAAACTTCAAAACAAACGAAAAAATAACTAACTTAGTTGATTTCATCTATAATAATTTTATATCATAATTAGTTAATTATATTTACTAATTAATAAAAATAAAAGTTTGTATTATCGGAAATCCTTAAAAAACGAGGAAATAATTAGGATTTGGACAGTGCTTTATTTTTTTAGACAAGTAACTTAAAAAAACTCAGATTAACAATAAAGCATTATTCATTTTCATTTCATTTTTCATTTTCAATTTCACGGATAAAAATCAGGAGTTGTCTCCGCTTGACTTTCTCGTTATACCGGAAACGACTCAAAAGTTGATAGAAACCTTATATTTTGATGTCATACATGCATGTTAAATTTGGTTGCAATAAGTTAAATCACACTTGAGTTATCGTGCTAACGTACAGACACACACACACACGCAGACATAATTCCAAAACGGTATTTTTGAACTCGGGGAGGTCCAAAACGTGTAAATCCGTCAAAATCTTGAGGTCGACTTTTTTGACAAATAAAAGACTTCCTCTACAACATGTAAACTAAATACAAAAAAAAAAACAAAGTACCCAGAAAAAAATACAAAAAAAACAAATAGTACCCAGAAAAA
Source organism: Elophila nymphaeata (assembly GCA_955850985.1). Taxonomy (NCBI): domain Eukaryota; kingdom Metazoa; phylum Arthropoda; class Insecta; order Lepidoptera; family Crambidae; genus Elophila; species Elophila nymphaeata. The sequence continues at coordinate 11,746,192 of OY039070.1, forward strand.
AATACAAAAAAAAAACAAAAAGTACCCAGAAAAAATACAAAAAAAAACAAAAAGTACCCAGAAAATGTTGTACAATAGTTTTTTTTTAAAAAAAATATCATTGAAATCAACTCAGAAGCCGATCCCAAACCACCTGTATTCAGGGTGTTGGTTATTTAGTGTACATGTTGTATACTATGGCCTAAGATCAGAGAAAAAAAAAAAAATATATATATATATATAAAAACCATAGCAGATTCAATCAACTAAGTTAATTATATCTTGTTTTTTTGACGTTTTTATTGTTTTTTTTATATTAATTATGTTTTTTTTAATATGATCGAATCAAAAAATACTTTTATTTATTGTTAGTATGTGTTTTAAGTTACTTGTATGCAAAAATAAAGAATTGTCCGAATTTACCACTCGAAATTATGAACGAAGTAATCTCGGACACTGAAATATAAAGTTTGGCCGAAAAGCCTACATCAAAATTTTAAAGTAGGCAACTCGGCCGTGGATCAGATATTTTGAGTCCGAGTTGCCCCCTAAGCCAACATTTATGTTGTAGTAGCCAAAAGGTTTTTTGGTTATTTTCCTTATGTTGATGAAAAGAGATCACTTATGTACCCTACTTTAAATTTAATGTGGTCATGATTAATTTATTACTTCTTCATTGAATTAATAAATTTCTGAAATTGATCAGCTGAGAGTAATATCCACACTAGTAAGAAATGTAACAAAACCTACTAAGTCGTAACCTAGTAAGTCGTCACATGAATATTATTTGAATATTACAACATTAAAAGATTACAATAATGACAAAAAAACAAATAAATACAATAATGATAAGTGTGAATATTTTGAGATGATGGAAATATTTTGACCAATATACTTTAAAATAATCCCCTTTGTGGAAAACAGTATGTTTTTTATTACTCACCTATACACCAACTGCTCAAATAATGTACAGACAACAGCACGTTGGGTTACCACAAACTGTCAAATTTTCCCAATCGATTATGCACTTTATATTGAATATTCTTAGGTTGAAAATTGTTTGGAGAATTTGACAGTTTTGTATAGCCCGACGTGCTGTTGACTGTACCTATTTACCTTTACAAAAATAATATGAGGCCTATTTTTCTGGAAAGTGTTTGAAGATTTCTCATTCTTACTCGCATCTTATGATACAGTAAGAATTATGGCTCCTACACGTTGGTCCATTGCAATGGTCCACTATATATGTTGGGTCAGCATGTAGAGGGCGTAGTGGTATCGGATGGCTTATGGAGCGTAGGTACGATGGTCGTGCGATGGCGTCGGTGTCGGTTTTTCAGCCGCACATCAACAATGGTAATGGGCCAGCGATGGTGGTACGCATCTACACGTGGCCTATTGCACAGTGCTCAAACGCGGTGTTTAATAAAAGGCTAAAATAAATATAGGCCTTATAGGCCGCCTCCTCACCGACGGCTGCTCGACCTGGCGCGTCCTCCTGACGAGGACACCGGGAGCAGCCATCGGACCGCCCCTGGGGGACTTCGGGCGCGGTCGTGGCCCCGAAAACCAAAACAACTCGAAGATTGCATGTGACTTCGAATGCCAAGCGGACACACTTGACATCAAAAGCCACACACTTGCCGAGAAAGTTTCCCCACCACGTTACTACCAGGGTCCGCCACGAGGAGGCTTCCGGTAGTGGACCCCAGCAACTTTAGACCTAATTGTCTCCTTACAATTTTTGGTTGGGATAGTGATATACAATCCAAATACCATTTTTTTTTTAAATCGGATATCTCCAAATTTATTATGATTTAAAAAAATATTTAAATACCATTTTTATTTTATCTAAAATTAAGATCACGGTTCTTAAGAGAGTTTATCTCTTATAGTTAAGAATTTCCCCATACTGACCTGAAAAAAAAACTCACCGTGTATAATAAGAATATCTACAAAACAAGACTCCTCTATGTTACGTTCGAGAAAGTAATAAATAAAAATCGCTCCCCTTGAGTTTCTCGTATATCGGAAACGACTCTATTCTATTCTATTCTTAATTAATGGCATCGCGTCGCATTAAGCGTACGCATTTTGCCAATGTCAAGTGGAAATATAAAATTGGAAGGTTGATTGAGGTTATTAAAAATGGAGTCTCTCAACACGTGTTTTTACGACAAGAACTCGGGAGAAACTCCGGAAACGACTCAAAAGTTGATAGAAACCTTATATTTTTATGTCATCATGCATGTTAAATTTGGTTGCAATAAAGTTAAAGCATACTCGAGTTATCTTGCTAGTGGTGCTAACGCACAGACACACACACATTCATAATTCCAAAAACCTTTTTTTTGGACTCAAGGAACGTGTAAATCCGTCAAAATATTGAGGTCGTTTTTTTTCGATTACACGACTTTTTCTATACTACGTATAGGTACTGTGACGACCGCCGGGATCGTCTGGGGCGTAGCTCAAATAAAATACTTGGTTTCCTAATATACTTATATTCTTTTATAGCAAACTCAAATATTAACAACAATGGTACAGCGCGGCGGTCGTGCATCTAATGTTAAACTGTCAACTCCTATTCTCTGACGTCACCCCGCGGATCGCGTTCCCAAAACAAATATCTACGATTTATTAATTATAAATCGGCTAACAACGTGCCAGTGGCGAAGGAGTGTCGACTCCGCCACAGTACCTTGTGCCGGTCCCCGTACAAAACTGACATCATTATACTTCTAACCTCTTATATCTATGTTCTGTGGTACCTGACGTATACGAGAAAGTATTAAACTCTATACCCCATAAAAATATACCTAGCACAAAAAAAATCAAAATGTTTGCGTATGTCTATGCGACAAACGGCGTGCGGGGAGCTCAATAGACTGATGTGAAGACACGTGCAAGAAGATTGAGATACTGCGCCTTTTGGTCCAACGTTCTTTCAAATATATTAATTTTACTGTCGCGAACAGACACCGTGGGTAGATGTATGACGGCGATTTTAATCCCACTTATAAAACCAACGAGATATGGACATAATTATCCATTCAAAATGTTACTCGGCATATCTCAGTGGACTTTATGTTGTGATTGTGACCTCTTTGTTGAATTTTAACAGACAACGTTTCAGTATATAAACTTAGTTTCTAAATATAGGATTTCATGAATCAGGAGTAAGATATTTGATCCCTACTTTAATTAACCGTCTTCGTTGTGTGATGGTTCACCAATCGACAAAATTTAAACTACATAAATTAATATCTGGATCGAGAGAACTATTCGTGCTCCATATGATTACTACGCACGTCGATACGATGTAGTGTAGTGTAATGTGTGTAATATTAAACATTCAACAAAAAATATTCTATTACACAGGAGGTTAAGCGTTGAAGCGTTCAAGCCTGTGGTTCAAGCGGTCAGTTTTGCGGGTTAATCTATGTCAATACCCCTTTGCTGATCCAATAGTCGCCATCTATGACACTCTGCCGACATCACATGGTTAATATCACATCGCTAATACTATGACATGCCCAGACAGACCGCGTCAGTCAACCTATAGAAACAGACAGAACGCAGAACGTGACCGCTCTTGACCGCTTGAACGCTTGACCGCGTGACCGCCGTGTCTGATAGATCCCTTATGGTCATCAGTACTCTTAGTACGAGTTTTGATAGTTTTCGAGCTCGATCAAACATCGTCTCTTTTCATACATTGTCCACTGTTTCTGATAGTTTACGCTAGAGGCGCTAGTGAGCAATATGAAAAGAGACGATAGGTAAGTTTGATCGAGCTCTAAAACTAAAAATCTCATACTAGGGGTAGGTACAGTTATTTTTTGATCATCTAATTATGGTATTGACAGCCTTAAATTAATCTGAAGCTTTAGATGTTTGAATGTTTGTCTAGAACTAGCGATCACGCGACAAAGGTTCAACGGATTTGGATGTTTAGTACTTAGGTACACAGGTTGTTCGGGCGGGATTGAAACATAAACATAACTTTTTATCGGAGACGTATAAGCGGGAGGTAATAATATGTCCTCGGTGTCACGGGGTTCACTTGATGTGAAGAATGAATTGCGTGCATGATTTTTTAAATTACTTATAGGAATACACAAATTAGCCATTCCAATTCGGATCGCTCCGAACTGGGGTATTACCTGTACCAAGAGATCTCTTCCAGCCAACTCAGAATGTGCGTGAGAATGCGACTGTAGGTGACACAAATTGCTCTTTTTATAAGAAAATCATTATTGATCCTAAAATTAGGGCTTTCAATTCTTAGACCAAATTATAATAGTGGCAAAACAATTTTATTGTTAGGCGAGACAATAATTGTCCGTTTTAAGTTTAGGCCAGGAGGGCTATTCGCTACCTTTTTTTGACAGTAGAAAGTGATGATCACTGAGTGAATTACCTAACCATTGCTGTTTTTACACGAGAAGTGCTTTAACAGCGTGTCATGTAAAAACAGCAATGGATATGTAATTCACTCGGTGATCATCACTTTCAACTGTCAAAAAAAGTTACCAAACTGACTTGAATTGATAAATTTCTATGGCATACCTTAAATATTTTTCGCGATATCAGAGTTGCTTTTACAGTAAAAGTTATACACACATATTCGAAGTCAAAAAGACATTCAAATTGTGATCAAACTTTGCTCACACTGATTGCCATGTTTGACGGCAGCTTTATTATAATATCAATTAATTAGTACATAGGTAGGTAACTGTTAAGACTGGAGTTTTGCCCGCGACTTTGATTGCGTGGGCTTTTTTTTAAATCAAATATAGCCATAGATTACCTCTACCTACCCTCCTAGGTAATTTATGAATACTTATAGCCTATGTCATTCACGATTATCTTAGCATTCTAATTGTTCTAGCAGGTATTCAAATTTTTCTAGCATTGTAATTGTGACTTGCTATATGAAGGAATGACATGTCCGTCTTCAAAACCAGAACTCAAAACCCATACAGCTCCAGCGTGGGGTGAGACAGGGTGACGTTATATCGTCAGAACTGTTCACAGCAGCGTTGGAGGACGCGTTTAAGTTTCTGGACTGGAGAAGATTTAGCATCAACATAAATGGCGAGTATATAACCCACCTTCTGGCTGAGACCTTGGGCTCAATGTTCGACGATCTCTGTAGTCTCTCAACAAGTGGTTCTTAAAATGAACATGGACAAGACGAAAATCATGTCGAATTCCCATGTCGTACTCACTGCTGTACAGGTTGGGAGCTCTACACTGGAAGTTGTCTACCATTACGTTTACCTAGGACAAGCATTCCAAATTGGTAAGTCCAATTTTCAGAAAGAGGTCAAGGCTCGCTCAAAGAGCAATGGAGAGGGCTATGCTCGGAGTTGCTCTGCGTGATCATACCAGAAATGATGAGATCTGCAGGAGAACCAAGGTCACCGACATAGCCCAAAGAATTGCGAACCTAAGTGGCAATGGGCAGGGCATATTGCGGCCGTTGGAGCGGAAAAGTCCTCGAGTGGAGACCGCGTATCGGGAGACGCAGCGTTGGTAGACCCCCCACAAGGTGGACCGACGATATGGTGTGGGTCGCTGGAAGCCGCTGGATGCGGGCAGTGCAAGACCGATTGGGTTGCAGATCCTCCCTCAAGGCCTATGTCCAACAGTGGGCGTCTTTCGGCTGCAATGATGATGACGAAGACATAGCAAAGCGATAGTCGTGTCGCGAATGAGACTGCGAAGAAATCTTTTATTTTAAATCCGCTTTTTAACAGAAATAGTGTTAAGTAAGTCGGTAACTGATACATGTTACTTAATTCTTAAGTAGGTATACTTACTGAACTTTCCCTAATGCTAGTGTAGTCTGGCGCGCTTATCTCTAACTTCGAGTTAGTATTGGGAAAGTAAGATTTAAGAAACGTTATTAAAGCCTACTTTAACAAAAGTTTGATACTTGTAGCAGTTGTTAACTTCTCGTCTACTAAGCTATTATGTATTTCCACCACAAAGCGATATCTGTGATTTCCACACTCGCACCAGTTGAGTAGGTACCTAGTTAGATAATCATTCAGAACTTGCGTTTTGGATAATAGATAACTAAACTCACAGAAATATTAATTATGTGACTTAACTACAAATCGACTCACCGGTACGCTTTGGTTCAGAACTCCCTAATCAAAGTCTACAATTAGTAATCAGTAAGTGTAGATAAATAATCTTAACAATACTAATAGGGTAACAAATGTTTAGATTTATCCCACTTATTACAGATTACAGACCGGCTGGAAAGCAGGCAGGATGCGTTTTACCTGTAGCCGCCTAGCTCACACGGAGTCTTCTGTCAATGCATAGCGCTAGCCGGTCCGGGTTCGAATTCTGATAGGAACAAATATTTGTGAGACACCTCGTGCGGTTTGCCAACCGGAATTAAATCCGGAGGTTCCGGGTTCTATGAATCTGGAAGGGATTTTTAAAAAGCATCAGCTGATCTTAAAAGGAAGTATTAATAAAAAATCAAAAACCGCCTTCCAAACTAAAAACGGAGGAATAAAAATTTTGTTTATAGAAATCTAAATGATTTTTTGATTGTTTTAGCTATCGGATTATCCAATCCTTATATTCCTACTTGAGAGATCTTGATAAGTACCTCGTCCTCATACTTTTTACTGCAAATTCATTATTATATGACAGCAGTATGAAATTGACACAGCAACGCGTGGTCGGTCCTTTTCAACAGACTTCAAAAAGGAGGAGGTTATCAATTCGACTGTATGTTTTTTTTTATGTTTGTTTCCTCATAACTCTTTACTGGGTGTACCGATTTTGAAGATTCTTTCGACCTTTGGAAGCAGGTGCTTGTCATTTGGTCCCATTCAAATTTAATCGACATCTGACGAGTAGTTATAAAATTATCCCTAATAATGCCTATTTAATTGACATCGATGATATCGTAATCTTATCACTTGTGTGTCTAAAAGATCTCGAGATCGTGTCCTGACAATTTACATACTTATAACACTAAAAAGAAAAAAAGAAAATTAGTTTTAAATAAAAAAAAACCGCCTTCAAAACTAAAAACGAAGAAATAAAAATTATTTTTACAAAAAAATCTAAATGTTATTTTGAGGTCGGTAGGTATACCTCAATATTTGGATTAAACGTTGTTAGGTACTTGTATTTGGAACCGACCTCAAAAAAACATTTAGATTTTTGTAAAAAGAATTTTTATTTCTTCGTTTTTAGTTTTGAAGGCGGTTTTTTTTTATTTAAAAATAAGTTTTTGAGTTTAAGATTTTCATGAGACAATATTTATTTCACGTAGGCCCATTAATACATACAAATAGGAGAGAGTCATAACGTGATCTATAATCAAAGGTAAAGGGATTGAGTGCTGTCCTAATAATAATTCTATAACAGTCCTCAATACTATAATCCTGTATAATGACAGGTAGGTATATTTATTTAACTTATCATTATGTAAGGAATTGATTTATTTATTTATGATAGGTAATGTAATATTTTTATTTTGTTATGCAAATATTTATTTAGCACACAGTTCATTGTAGCAATGAATTATTTTTACCTCATAATACGAAGACTAATAAGCCTTGATAAGTGAATCTTCCGTTAAAAATAATGAGGTATTTATAGCATAGGCGAGTATTTGCAGCATATGGTTACCGTTTAGATTCTAATTTTATTTACACTAGTTACAGGCATGCCGCGAACTCGACTCTTCATTCAAGGGTAAGGTGTCTTTTCGCAGCCGCAACAAGTGCGGCCTGCGTCGGCGTAGGGCGGCGGGATCCAGAGGCGAGTCAGATGGATTTCGCGCCAATGTAACGCAGTGGCGGGAAACTCGCGCCGCGGGCGGGACATGCAACTGACCGGTTCGCTCGTCCCGAACACGCGAAACGAACTACGCTACGAACACTGAAAACTTTCGCACTTTTCTGCTTCGTAGTGCTTTCAAAAAATATTGGCTAAGTGTTTAAAGAATTGGTGTTAACATGGAAGGTTTTAAGCTTAAAAATGGCAGGAAGAGACCGAAATCTGAAATTTTGAATCGTGATTTACTATAAAGTTCATCTAAAAAGTATGGGTTAAATGTGTGGTGGTAGTAATGGCTGAAGAAACGACCACTGACGTGTCATCGACGGTGCCTGCTCCTCACAGGACGCCAACACCTGAGTTGCATGCCGTGTACACAAGTCTAGAAATATTAGTGGCGTTGGTGGCTATAGTTGGTAACGCTATGGTGATTTACGTGTTCAGGAGTAACCGGCGGTTGCGACGGCGAACGAACTACTACATAGTGTCGCTGGCAATAGCTGATTTCTTGGTCGGACTGCTTGGCATACCTTTTGCCATATTGGCGTCGGTGGGGCTTCCGAAGAATCTGCACGCTTGCCTCTTCACCGTCTCCTTGCTGGTTATGCTCTGCACTATCAGCATTTTCTGCCTGGTAGCAGTTTCTGTGGACCGCTACTGGGCGATTCTTCACCCCATGGCGTACTCCAGGAATGTTCGGACGAAAACAGCGATAGGTAAGTTTATAATTAAACGTATAGTTTTATTATTAAAGATTTTCTTGTACTACATGTAGCGTTTACATCGTCACCGGGAATTTTCTAGAAGGCGAAGATTTTGGTGGGTCCTCAAACTTGTAAGAGAAACCTACATAGAGCATTTCTAGACAACTAGTCTCACCCCGCGAGGGAGTATCATTGTCACCTAGAGTCTGTAGGCAGTTCTATCCCGGAATTTTCAATCCTTTTGTGCCATGACCATGACTACATTCATCAGTTTGTTAACCACTAAAGCAATTTGCTCACAGCGTTTGCTACCGCCGCTTCAAATATAATTAAATAGATAATACTTTCGATAAAGATGATAATTTCAGATTCTTGATTCGCAATTTTTTTTATCGCTACCCGGAGGTGACTAATTAAAAGATAACGTAAAAAAATGGTAATACGTTTGATTTTTGCATGAAAAGTACCTATAGGGAAGGAATATTTATAGAGATAGATTGACACCGTATCATTTTATTCTTATTTTATTCTAATCTAAAATTTTATTACTAATTGACATTGATGATTTGAATACAATGGTACAAATGTATTAATCCTTTAAGGTATTCCAGATAACTATGAGCAATAAATCTTGCCTATATTAAGAGGGTTAATGAAATAAATATTATCTCATATAATGTTCTAATAAACTCTGAAGTTCTGCAACGACATTAAATCGTTACACTTTTGATACCTATCTATCCGTTTCATATAGATACTAACAAAGTTATCGTGATGAAGTATTCTTGTGTTTTTGACCGTCAATCTTAATTTTTAAATCTAGATATGTCCGTTGTATACCTTGACTCCTATTTTGATGACTATAACCTAATAAAAATCATCTATGCATGTTTTTAGGTTGCTATCAAGTAGATTATGATGCACTGCAGTTTTTCATTTAATTGTAATAGGTATACAAACAAGGCTCTCGGCTGACATGATACAAACAAGGAATGTTTTATAAAGTAAATATATAACCATAATTAGTATGGGTTTTATTCTAAAATTAGCGCTCCGACTGTAACATTGTTCGCCTATATTTTTTTGCAATAATATAGGTATGCACTATATTACTCAATGAAAAAGTAGCATTATAACGGTGACAGGTATTTTCAATATTGGTTCATGGTTCAGTAGTTTTTGACACCCGTATTCACAAACATTACTATGAGATCACTCGACACTTGGTTCGTTTCTTATCCAAGTGTCAAGTGATCTCATAGCAATGTTTGTGAATACGGATGTGAGTCTTGTTCATTACAAACATACATACAAATGTTATCTCTTTAGGTACATACCTGTATTAGTATAAAGATTAAATGTTCCTTGTATTTGAAAAATGAAAATGAAAAAGGTCTTTTTTTAAATGGACTTTACTAAGTACTTTTAAATCGTCAAAACCCTACCACCATTTCGGGACGAATAATTATTATTATGCTGAGATGGAGAAGAAATGGCGAAAGAAACTCCACAGCTTACAATTTCGTAATGATTTCAAAACATCAATACAAGTCAATAAATAATTATCAATATAATTTAAGTTACATTTTAACATGCGTAAAGTTTGGGTAGTTATTACTCCCACGCATTTGGATTATTTATCTTGTGAAAAGCTTTTCTATATAATTTAATTAATCATATTATTGAACTAAGCAATTTAAATTTTGATACCCACCACCATTTTATGTTATTGTTAGATAGGTACTTACAGATATTCCTTTCAATATAAGTGGTAAGCATACATTTAAGATCTTCCGGTTAACAATGTTATAAGAATACAATGTGTGGTATACAAAAAAAAAAACAATTATTACATATTATTATTGCATGTGTCATACAATTGTCCATCTAAAGATAACAACTAATTATAAGACCTACGTTTACATCAATCAAGAAAACATTTACTACAATACTAATGTATTTAATAAAATAGGTATCCAAAAAATTTCAAGATATTAGTGCATTTTGAAAATCTAGTACCTATTCACTATTTAATTTGTTGTTGAGTGAGTGTACAACTACTTGGTAGAGGTCTCTAAATTATGAATATCAGATTTTTTTATCCACTTTTATCATATTTTTTCAATTTCCAAATCTTAAAAATCATACCTTCCATATCTTAAAAAAAACATAGGTATTGATTAAAAACTAGTGCTAGTTCCTCTGCACAATGCTTAAGCTTAAACATGAAAGTCGGTGACCGAAATAAGATTGATTGAATAATTATTTTATAATTTTAAGAACTTGTTTCCTAATAGTAGTATAATAAAAAATGCTGTTTTTATTACATGCTGTATACCTATACTTATGTAGATATACATGACCAATGACCATTATGTAGATATTTAAAAATTATCATTATTTCTGTGCGCACACAGAGGCGACGTGGGTGCGTATTATTTACACAAACAATCATGCCTCACCCGAGTTCGTGAGATAAAAAAAATGATTCTGAACACCTATATCACACCATTTAATTTGTTATGGTACATACCTCTGCATATTTTATTCAATGATAATAATTATTGAAAATAAATAAGGTAGAACGTAGATATACTATTCTCTTCTATGCTATTACCTTTCGACGGAATGCGATACAAAGTCCGCTAACCGCAGACAAATTACGTCGATTCAGAATCTTGGGTGAGCTAATGTGGTGACTAAAATTAATTATAATGGAGCGTGTACTGGGTCACTTTCCTATCAAACTAAATAAACATAGTATAGTAGCTAAGGCTGACGGTTAGACTACTAAAATAGGTAGTGGGTTGATGTAACGGATTTTCTTTAGCCGGATACTGTTCGAAATTTAATAGTAGTTCTGTCACATAATAGGAGTTATGAAAAAACGAGACTTGGCCAGTTTTTTAATAGTATCCACGAATGTTTTAATACCAATTTATGTGCGATAGTACACTACTGCACTCATACATAAATTGAAATAAAATAAAAAGGCTAATTTTCCATTTTCCAAAACAAGTACTTTTTTCTCAATTTTCCATTTTTATGCTTGTTCGTGTCGTATAGCAAACACGGATCCGTGCATTTATACCATTTTAACAAAGGGGCGCTACAGGATACAAAGGGCGTCATATCGCTTTTTACCTTACCATAATTTTTGAAATCGGGGGGAGTGAATGTTTGCACATGTTTGCAATTATCTGTCGAAGAAAAATTCTGTTTTAAAAAGTAAGTGTCTATGTCATTTTATGTTCACCTTTGAGATTTTAGATTCAGGTACAGACAAAAGCACGTTGGGTTACCACAAACTGTCAAATTTTCCCAATCGATTATGCACTTTATATTGAATAGGCTTAGGTTGAAAATCGTTTGGAGAAATTTGACAGTTTTGTATAGTCCTACGTGCTGTTGACTGTACATAATCTAAATTTGAGATGGTATTCTAATTTGATTATTTTGACATGAGTTAAAAAAACATACAGGGTGTAAAAGACATGAACAGTCAAACGAGAACCATGTATTCTGCTCACCATCATAACATTTTTCTTCCTTTAGATTATACCTGGGAAATTGATAGTTACGATTTTATTGAAGGTCGAAGTTATAATTTTTTACATTTTTTTATGAAAACGTATTCTACACGTTATTTCTTAATTATCGTCCAAAGAAACATTATCATTTTTTTTAGTATTTCATAACAAAAAATGGCTTCAAAACGTTAGCGTTCAATGTAGCTCACTCGATGTGCACGGACAATAACGAACGGGGCCGCCGTCTGGCAAAATTATCGCGGTTTTGCGAGTTGCGTGCGAGTTGAGCCCTTTACATTTGCAAAATTTTTTTAACACCAAAAAATAAAAATCATTTCCCAGTAATATTTTTTTTGAAATATGTCTTATTTTGATGTATAGAATACATGGTTCTCGTTTGACTGTTCATGTCTTTTACACCCAGTATTTTAGATTTGGCGCAGATAAACCAGTTAATCCTTATCCTTACTAATATTATAAATGCGAAAGTAACTCTGTCTGTCTGTCTGTCTGTTAAGCTTTCACGTCTAAAACACTGAACCGATTTTGATGAAATTTGGTATATATATAGATTAGATCTCGGGGAAGGACATAGGCTACTTTTTATCGCGAAAAAAAGGTTGTATGGGTTGAAATAGGGGATGAAAGTTTGTATGGAAGTTCGTCATTTTTGAAGATAGAACCATGAAACTTTGAATTTAGGCACTTAATAAGACAGAAAGAAATATTTGTTCTAAGATTTTTGAAATTTTGACCTGTATGGGGGTGAAATAGTGGATGAAAGTTTGTATGGGACTTCGTCATTGTTAAAGATAAAACCATGATACTTTGAAATTAGGGACTTAATAAGAAAGAAAGAAATATTAGTTCTAGGATTCTTGACATTTAGACCCGTGTGGGGATGAAATTGGGGATGAAAATTTGTATGGAAGTTCGTCATGGTTAAAGATAAAACCATGAAACTTTGAATTTAGACACTTGATAAGATATAAAAATCCAATCCAAGATAGCGGTTGTGACTTTTTAATATAATATCGATATGGGTATCATTTTCGTGGTTATTGGAGGTCCCGATTCCTAATACACCATCCATTTTGAGATCCAAGATGGCGGACGCGACTTTTTAACATAATGTCAATATGGGTAACATTTTCGTGGTTTTTGAGGGTCCCGATTCCGAATACGACATCTATTTCGAGATCCAACATGGCGGTCGCGACTTTTTAATATAAAATCGATATGGGTGTCATTTTTGTGGTTTTCTGAGGTCCCGATTCCGAATACACCATCCATTTTGAGATCCAAGATGGCGGACGCGAATTTTTAACATAATGTCAATATGGGTATCGTTTTCGTGGTTTTTGGGGGTCCGGATTACGAATAAAACATCTATATCGAGATCCAAGATGGCGGATGCGACTTTTTGACAAAATGTCAATATGGGTGTCATTTTCGTGGTTTTCGGGGGTCCCGATTCTGAATACGACATCCATTTCGAGATCCAAGATGGCGGTCGCGACTTTTTAATATAAAATCGATATGGGTGTCATTTTTGTGGTTTTCTGAGGTCCCGATTCCTAATACACCATCCATTTTGAGATCCAAGATGGCGGACGCGAATTTTTAACATAGTGTCAATATGGGTATCGTTTTCGTGGTTTTTGGGGGTCCGGATTACGAATAAAACATCTATTTCGAGATCCAAGATGGTGGATGCGACTTTTTGACAAAATATCAATATGGGTGTCATTTTCGTGGTTTTCGGGGGTCCCGATTCTGAATACGACATCTATTTCGAGATCCAAGATGGCGGTCGCGACTTTTTAATATAAAATCGATATGGGTGTCATTTTTGTGGTTTTCTGAGGTCCCGATTCCTAATACACCATCCATTTTGAGATCCAAGATGGCGGACGCGAATTTTTAACATAATGTCAATATGGGTATCGTTTTCGTGGGTTTTGGGGGTCCGGATTACGAATAAAACATCTATTTCAAGATCCAAGATGGCGGACGCGACTTTTTCACAAAATGTCAATATGGGTGTCATTTTCGTGGTTTTCGGGGGTCCCGATTCTGAATACGACCTCTATTTCGAGATCCAAGATGGCGGTTGCGACATTTAATGTAAAATCGATATGGGTATCATTTTCGAGATTTTTGGGGGTTCTGACTCCGAATAAAACATCGATTTTGAGATCCAAGATGGTGGACGTGACTTTTTAACTTAATAGGAATATGGGTATCATTTTCGAGGTTTTCGGGGGTCCTGATTCCAAATAAATCATCTACGTCGGGATCCAAGATGGCAGATGAGACTTTTTATCATCTACGTCAAGATCCAAGATGGCAGATGGGACTTTTTAACATAAAAGCGATTTGGGTATCAATTTCGTAGTTTTCGGAGGTCGCGATTCCAATTACGTCATGAATTTCTAGATCCAAGATGGTGGACGCTACTTAACTTATTATTAATATGGATATCATTTTCGTGGTTTACAGGGTTCCATTTTGAGGTCCAAGATGGCGGACGCGAATTTTAAACTTGATATGGAATCATATGGGTATCAGTTTTGTAGTTTTCGGAGGTCTCAAAATGGATGCTGTATTCGGAGTCAGGATTCAGAATACAGCATCCATTTTGAGATCCAAGATGGTGGACGTGACTTTTTAGCTTAATCACTTTCACGCCTAACACTGAATTTATTGAAATTTGGTACAAAAATAGACCAAACCTCGAAATGGAATAAAAGCTACCTTTTTGTGAAGGGGCTGAAATATGAGATGAAAATTTTTATGCGATTCCTCATTACCGAAGATAAAACCATGAAGCGCAAATATTGTTCAAGCGTTTTTGAAATATTGACTATGAAAGGTTGCGTGTAAGTAGCAAAGGATGGAAAAACTTAAAATGGTAGATTGTAAAAATGCAATTTACTGTAGTGCACTGCAGTTTGTATGTGTGTTTTTTGCATAATAAGTACCTACACAAAAAATGCTGCCTAAAGTAAGTATTCCACGCGGACGAAGTCGCGGGCAAAAGCTAGTTATTTCAATAATTTAAAAAAACTTATTTTGAAGTGATAGTGTATATTTTGTTGAAAAATTTACACCACTGCAAGTAGCCGTGATCAACAATGAGGAATCATTAAAATAAAGGTTTGATCCAGTTTGATGGCATAAGTATAAAGTGTCGATGTTCAGAATTTTTAAGTAATTTACACTACCTCGTCAGTTGCTATATTGAAGTCTATCAATGTGTCATAGGTAGGTACATTTCTCGCTAAGCAAACTTAAAAAATCGGGAGTGGTCTCCCCTTGACTTTCTCGTATACCGGAAACGACTCAAAAGTTGATAGAAACCTTATATTTTGATGTCATACATGCATATTAATTTGGTTGCAATAAGTTAAAGCATACTCGAGTTATCGTGCGAGGAGTGAGAGAAGGTCAAAAACGTGTAAATCCGTCAAAATCTCGAGTTCGAATTTTTTGACGATTACATGACTTTCTCTATTCTACGTACCTATATGAGAAAGTAAAAACAAGGTACACCTACCTCAACAAGGTATCTGTAAAAATATTTGCTCTACAAAACAGTCCTTATTCACCCTTTGCCTTCCTGATGGTAGATGCGCGGTCACCGCTTGCAAAACGACATCGTCAAAACAAGGCATAAATCAGTCTATATGCTTTGTTTTGCCCTTATTCTTCTTTTAACACACACTTTTACAGAGTCAAAAGTGGCGTAACTCGCTTATACTATATACTGTACGTATTTAGGTAAATTCCACAATATAAGTACTCTTTTTTGCATAATCTTGTTTTATCCGGACATTGTATTTAGTTCCCCGTTCCATCATTAGACGCGAAAGCTCATAAGAATAATTTTTTTTGATTTTTTTTTGAATTGAACATGTAATAGTACATTATGTTATGATACAAGTGAGCTAAATTGCTCATTACATACGAGGCTGTGGGTTACAGCATGAGTCGAAGGCGAGTGCGTATCTCAGCTGAGTATGTATTGAGCAGAGCGCACGAGTGTCATACGAATGTTTTCAACACACTTGAAGGAAGTAAACTAAACTTATTTTTTTTGTAGGCAGTATTACAATTTCATTAAAGTACCTTTGGGCTCCAAGATTAGACTCTCATTGGCAAGTTTGGCCTTACAGAGGATGTCGGGCGGTGCCAAATTATTATTTTGTTCGTCTTCTCTCCTTGAAGTCATTATTACTTTATAAAATTGGGATAAACTACAACATTTCTTGCAAATACGCGCGCCATTCCGCGCGTAAATAAAGTGAATACGGCTGTTTGGCCATACAGCCAGGTTTCAAAAATATTTAAGTATCATATGTATGTACTATGATATATAGGTATTGTAAAATGTTGTAAAAAGTTAATTGAATATAATGGTATTGATATGCAAATAACAAACAAGTTGTTTTTTTTCAAAATATAAGAATTTAGTCCATAGACATGATTTCTTCTTGCTAAAAATTAAAAAAAGTGTTTAGTGCGCTGTAATGGCATCAGGATTGTGTTTTGTTGTGGAGAATGTGTGAGAATCACATTTAAATGCAAAATTAAAGAAGAAAATACTGAAGATATTATATATAATACTAGAAAACTGTGTGGGCTAGTTCCTTTTGCCTCCATTTAATAAGCGTAACATAATTTAAAAAAATATATATTAAAAAAAATGTTCATAACCGCACTAGTGCGTAATGGACCCTATTGCGATACTGAAAACCGTGTAGAAATGGCGGTTTTATAAGCGTCTTGAAAACAAATTTGTCTACTGTGAATCCTATCGTTTTATTTTATTATACAGTTACCATATATAGCGATGTTACGCAACTTCCCATTTTACAGTACTAATATTTGCATATACATTATGTTCCAGTCGAATCAATCAGTGCTTACAGGCGTTTGTTTGACTTATTTTAGAGCGACTTTTACGATAAATATTCCTTAAAACACAAGTTTTCTTTATATGGGGTAGAGTAAAAAATATTGGACTAAGTATAGACTTCCTATAACTTCTAAATCACGCTAGTTTTGTAGATAATAACCAAAATACAACATAATTTTTTGTTGGCTATTCGTATAAAGCTAGTCAATTACGGAGCTACTAACACTGCTCTATCATATAACTATTTTGATGCTACCAGCCCGCCTAGCATGACCACCGAAACACGATATGATATAGCCATTTATTGCTTTGAACTGTCAAAAATCATTGGATATAATCGCCAATTTGAAATTTTATCAAAACTGCCAACATCGCAATCTCGAAATTGCGGTTATATCCAATGATTTTTGACAGTTCAAAGCAATAAATGGCTATATCATATCGTGTTTCGGTGGTATCGACAGTTCAAAGCGATAAATAGCTATATCATATCGTGTTTCGGTGGTCATGCTAAGCGGGCTGGTTCTAAACATACCTACGTACGACTGTTATAGTATTTTGTAAAGTTACCAAGCTAGTATAATTTAGGGCCCAGTCTAATATTGGCTATTACTTCCCCTACACTTTACTACAATTTTGTTAGAAATAAATAATAACTACACAACCCATTCTTGCTGTATTTCATTTTGTTAAGTACTAATCAATCTCTGCTGAGAGAGTTGGTCGAACTCGCTATTTGCTTTCGTTACTTAGTAAGAAGAAACAAACAATTTGTAAATTTAAATAATGTATAGCAATCAAGGTAATTCATTTTAGTTTTTCTTGCTTTCAATAAATTTTATTCCGTTTACAGCTTGCAACAAAATTAAATAGTACCCCAACCACAATCCTGCACACATCAAACAGGTTTTCCTTCAATCGGGAAACCAGAGGATTAATGTTTTTTACTTCATTTTAATTGCATATTTAGCATGTTTTTATTTATCTTTATTTGCATTTATTAATATAATTGTTTATTTTTAAACAAATAAAAAACCGTGTTAAGTCGTTCATTCCCCATATCACCACCCAGGAGTTTCAGTCCATTTATTAAGCATTGCGTGTTTAGTTTTGAAAATACAAGAACTAGCTGCAGTGATGGGAAAGAGTCAAATGTACTAACTTTTCCAGAAGTTGGGTTTTTTGGTGAGTTAGGTAACACATGGTAGGGGCACGGTAATGTTAAAAAAAATATGTTATATACCATGACAGGGGGACAGAAATAGTTTTCGCTGCCTGAGAAATGCCCCTTTCCAAGTTTTGGCTGCTTAGGTCGGCCGTAAGCTTAAAATAATACCAAAGTACGCCACTTTTCATATTATCACTGTCAGTTATTAGTACTTATTAGTCGATGAGTGCAATAAAGCTATAATTATATCTTATCTATTTATCTACTGGTTGTAAATTAGAAAATTAGAAAAAAATAAAGTATTTTCTATGAAACCGTTAAATCGCAATAAAGTTTTATAACCGTTACTCTGCTATCTCGGTGATTAACTTTTGTTTCTTAATCACATAGACAATAAAATTTTGTGCGAAGATCGACAGGGATGCAAATAGCAGTGCAAATAATATAACGAGCATTAAACTGACTACAGTGCATTTATTACATATAAGTGTAAAGTTACTAATATAAGATATTTATTGAATTCCAGTGGCGCTAACGCTGGCAGCTCGTGAATGTCGGTTACCGCGGCAAAAAGTGTCCCCTTATCTTGCCCTTATCCTTCTCAGTTACTTAAACAATTTTAATACCAAATTTCATCTAAATTGATTCAGCGGCTTAATCATGAAAAGGAAATAGACTTACTTTTGCATTTGTATTAGGTCCGTTTTGTAGAAAGGTTTTTAAAGAAAATGCATTTTCCATACCACAATTTTGCAAAATCCTTTCTTAGTGCACCTTTAGACCTCATAAGGAACCTACGTGCCAAATTTGGAATCTCTAGAACCAGAGGTTTGGGCTGTGCGTTAATAAGTCAGTCAGTCAGTTTCTTCTTTTATATATTTAGATTATTATATTATATAAGATACTAGCTGTCCCGGCCACGCGTCTCTGTGGTAATTTCACACTATGGTCCTATAACATTGAATTTGCAGTAAAAAAATGAGGACTAATTGTCAAGATAAAAACTATCCTATCTTTCAAGTTGGATCAAACTACATACGGTGTACAAATTTAATTAAAATCGGTTAAGTAGTTTGGGAGTCCATTGCGGACAAACAACGTGACACGTAATTTATATATATTAAGATATAAAATTCATTCAGGACCAGCTTGCGTAATTCCGTCGTAATCTTAAACTTTTCTAATCGACCTCGCCTGCTATATCCCTACTTATGTCTTATAAATTTAAAACTTTTTAACGATCATTTAACTCGTTTCGAAGTAATTCAGACTCCGTGGACAGCGATCTCTTCGTATTTTCTTATAAATATAACTTTATTATTTTTATGTGTATGTAAGAGCCAAATTAATATACTTTTGTAATGTAGATTACATTATACATACATAGAAAAAGTATATATATAGAAATAATGGCGGGAAGTCGAGTACCCTCGGCACTGCACGTATATTATCGAGCGAGAGTAGCGAGACGGATGTTTCACCCTTTATGGACAAGTTCTTTCAATATGAGATGGGATGGGCTATCTAAAAAGCAATCCTAAAAGACTGCGGAGCTCCAGCGCCACAATAGTGCAAAATAAAATTTTCCTATGGAATAATATTTGAAAAAAAAAATATTAAAAAAGAAATCCAGCTGCCTTCGATTCCTGCCTGGGGCAGCTCAATTTTTTCAGTGTATATTTTTTAGTTTTAATATTTTCCTTATTGTTACAACTTGATACGCGTAACATCAATCGGAAGGAACTAATTGACACTGACGGTGTGTCCATAGCTCATTCCGAGCCGTAAATTCGACCGGTGCATCAGTTAGGGTAGTAGCACACTAATCAACTCGGAAAGGGATCGTAACCGTAGCGCCTTTCGCCTTTCACCGTTCTCCAGGCGTCAATTTAATAAAAGTAACTAAATCGGGTCAGGAGCGACTCTGCTACGCGCCGCTCTTACGGCGAGCTGTAAGCGCGTCGTAGCGTTTCAATCATCTTCAAACCTACAAATTCAATAATACATGCGCGCAACACGACTGTAAGTTACCTTGTGAATGAAAGCACGTTCGGCAACTGTAGTGTGTTGTAGGCAGGCCATGGGAGGGGTTACCGACGGGGTCGTGGAAGTATCCGCAAGGGTTCCCATGGTCCCGTCCAGCAGCGACACATCCGCGGCCGATGCATTCTCCTCGTCCGATGACGGGGAGGAAGTGTCGGTTATTGATGTTTTCGCGCCAAGGTGCATGTGAGGGACATCGTTGGGTTTAGTGGGTAGGCCCTACCTTTAGTAGGGAGAGTCCCACATAACGTTCATGCCACCCCTGGTATGACGTATGCGTAATGCATTTCCCAACGTAAAAAAAAAAAAAAAAAAAGGCCATGGGAGGGGTTAGAGGGGCAAGCGTGGACGAAGAGACGTAGACTCGCGTACGGAGAGACGACAGCGTGGCTACGGATAGACGCAATATCAAAGACGTAAACGCGTGGATGACGACCCGCAAGCGCGGGAACTGCCCGTTGACGAACCACATCGCCGTTCGTGAGCTCGTGCCGAGGCGAGGCGATGTCGTTACGTTTCTGTGCGTTACAGTATGGAGTTTCATACAAGTAATTCTAAAAGTTTCGAGTTGAGGCGATGCTGACCCGTTTACTCGTAACAGTTCTACGTATTGTATATAGGTAGATGTAAGAGTGAGGCCCCATAACTCAGAACTTAGCAGATGGCACCAGATAGCTACTTTACAATATTTGTAGTAACTATTATTGCATAATACTTGTTAGTCTTTGAGTTTGGTGGTTTATTGGCAATTTCTTTTAGGACAGCATTGATGTCTCTCATATTAATTCTGAAACTTACTGTACTCTGGGTTTGGAGACATGAATGTGAAAAAGACCAAAAATTTTCTAATGTACTTTTTCTAATGGAAGAATAAAATTGTTTTATTTTTAAATGTACTTACATTCATTATTCAAAACTCTACCACCTCTTGGAACCATTCATTTATTATGTAAGACGCGTAAGACGATTTTTGCTAGTTTTTGACTTCTCTCCCCACCCCCCGCCCCAATATAATAAGAAAAGTGGCCCCTTTCGAGATAGAAATAATTTCTTTCTAGGAGAAAATGTTCTTTTATAGTATTTTTTTTTTATATTTACTGTACAGTCACGAGCAATAATATGTATCCACTTTTGCCATTTTAGCATCTTTATTTCCTATGCAATAAGAGTCAAATGTGGATACTTGTTAGTGCTCGTGACTGTACCTGTACCTAAAGCCGTTATGGCTAAAATTTTCAATTGTTTCATATATCTAAATTTAGATAAACAGCTGTGAGCGACATTAACTTTCACTGTCAATCAAATGTATTAGGATTCATGAGTATTTGTGTTATTATGTGGTGCGCGCGGCATATTGATTCATGTTTTGTTCAAAGAAAGTGCCCTGTGTAGTATGAACAAAACAAAAGAATTGTTTTGCAACAAAAATGAAATTAACTTTTTTGTGGGGATACGATTTAATAAACAGTTTTTTCTCGAAGTCAGAATTTATAAGGCCTCTGACTAGGGTTGCCAACTTTTTTTTATAAGAAAAATAGTATAATAAAGTCTTAGAAGGGAAATGAACAGTAAGTATTTTAGAAACTGAACGGTACCTATTTGTTTAGTTTTAAAAATCTTTACGCGTTTCTAAACGCAAAAAATATTCCATTGTATTTTATTTTTACTTTCTTATATTTTCTCTAGGTACTTAATCTGCGGATTTTCGTAGCAATGCAAAAGTAAAATATCAACAATAATAATTGTGTCATTGTTGTTTTTTCACGAGTCCAAAGCATAAGTACGTAGTTTTTAATTTAAATTATTGCAGCTTGTGCTAAAAATCAAAGTAATAATTACTAGTCATGGAAACTTGTGTTTGAATGCTTACAAAAATCCGAATATATTCGAAACAATAGTAAAATAAAGGAAGCGTATTCTGTGAAATATCGACAGTGACGTTGATGTGACGAAGCGAGATCTAATTTAGTTACACGATACAATGGCGTTTGTCCGCTCTCTAAACAACGTTACGTATGACTTATAAGGGAGTATCCTCACGTACGGTTAGCCTTAGAAGTAGATTAACACTTAAGTGCCATATCAGAAAAGTCATTCACTCACCATGATTATGTTAAGCATGGTGACTATTATTGTACTGGCGTAGATAGACATGGTAATAAATTTATAATTTAATTTTGATGCTGACCTTATCACAGCCACATTACATCGCCGCAATAAAAGTACCTAGTCGAGCAGTGGTGTTATTTTTATGTTAAACTAGCTTTCGCGCACGACTTCGCCCCCGTATATTTTGTAGTTGCTTTGGGCAGCATTTTAATTTTTTTGGGCTCCTACTTAATTTTTTAGTAATCATACCAGCTGTTTCATAAGTACATGTACGTACAGTAAACATTGACAGATTTGTTTGGATTTCCATACGAACTTTCATATTCTATTTCATCCCCATTTAGGTCGAAATTTCAAAAACGTTGAATTCTGAAAAAGCCTGAAACACGTGTTTACTTATTTATCGATAGCCTGTACTCCTATGAAGTTTCGACTGAAATAGTCTAACTAATCTTATTTTCCCATACAAACTTATGTCCCCTACTTTACTCCATTAAGTGTTGAATTTCAAAAAATCATTATCCTTTGTCTACATCATAAAAGGAACCTTGTGCAAAATTTCAGCTATTTTGAAACTAGCAAGGGTATGGGCTGGGCGTAGATCAGTCTGTCAGTCAAGACTTTTCTTTTTATATACTACTCTGTCAAGAAAGTACCGGGTAAAGATCAATAATACAGAAAATGTTAGTTACTCATCCAAATTTATTTTATTACCTTCAAAGTATGCTCCTTCAGAAAAGATGTACATACGCCAACGAATAATCCAATTATCAAAACATTTTTTAAACGCTGTTTCCGGAATTGAGTTCTATTCTCGCCGCGAATTCTCTTTTATGTCTTCTACCGATTGAAAACGGGTGCCACGAAGTGGTAATTTGAGTTTAGGAAAGTCGGCTGGAGCCATATCTGGTGAATATGGTGGTTGTTCGATGGTATTTGTTGAGTGTTTGGTCAAAAATTCATTCACAACGATGGCCTTGTGCGAAACCGCATTATCGTGGTGCAAAATCCAAGAACTAAAAACAGCACTGTATTTAATATAAATAACAGATGCAACTAAAACTCCGCGCCAAAATGGAAAACAGTTGTGCCAATCCAAGAAGCTTATATTTTACCGTGTGCCAACAACAACAAAAAAACAATAAATTGAATTTGGAACCATAAACAAATCATCCATTCCCGATACTTTTTTTTTACTTTCTCGTATACGTAGTCTATAGAGGAAGTCTTGTAATCGTAAAAAAAATCGACCTCGAGATTTTGACGGATTTACCGTACCGTTTTTGGAATTATGTCTGTGTGTCTGTATGTTTGTTGTCTGTGCGTTAGCATGATAACTCGAGTATGCTATAACTTATTGCAACCAAATTTAACATGCATGTATAACATCAAAATATAAGGTTTCTATGAACTATTGAGCCGTCGATCACCAAAGTTAAGCAACCAAGTGCGCGGTCCGTACTCGGATGGGTGACTAAAATTTAACATGTATATATGATATCAAAATATAAGGTTTCTATCAACTTTTGAGTCCTTTCCGGTATAAGAGAAAGTCAAGGGGAGACCACTCGCGATTTTTACTGAATGTATATAGATGATTACAAGTATACGGCCTGGCTGTTGGTAAGCAGCCACCGTAGCATATTGATGCTTGGAATACTGACGTGATATTCGCGTGCTGCCAACCCTAATCCCCTTCCCTACCACGTGAAGCTCTGGTGACCTTTCTCACCAATAGAAACTCATCACAAAAATGTAGTGTTATTTGCCTGTGGACTTCTGTATGAGGTATATTGAGGTAGTATACCGTAGGTAGATGTCGTGTGAATAGCGTGCAGTTACGTTGTGTTGCGGTAGCTTCAAAATGACGATTTGTGTTGTCGCAAGCGGTTGCAGGGCAACATGACGCTGATGGTGTGGAAACCACGAGTTTCACAACATGTGGATGTGAGCTAATTTATATGAAAATTAATAGTATAATTGATCACTATTTGATGACAAATTTGACTATGTCGTCCGTGTAGACCGATAAATTTTACGTCAAATTGTGATCAATTATACTATTAATTTTCATATAAATTAGCTTACATTCACATATTGTTGTGCTACGTGTGAAACAAGTCTAAGAGCTCGTGTAAAGTAGTATACCTTATGTTATTACGCAAACTTGATCCTAGATAGTGGCTCCCTTCATTCACACCTTCAATAACAACTTTTATGACGCCAATACCAATTAACTTAGTTGGCCGACCAATACCGTGATCAATTGTTGACGTATCATATTTGTAAGTATGTTTTAAGGTATCTACTTCGGAGAACCAATTTGGGCCTTCTAATTTATTAACAAATTGGTTACTAGACAAAATGCCATTTTCTTTTATTGCCAGGGGAAGTAATTGCTTCTAAGCTATACAATCATAACCAAGAATGGCCATTCCATTTCAAATATTTAAACATTTCAATCACAAAAGACTAAGAAAACGTTTAGAAACTTGAAGAGTATTCTCACCTCAATAATAAATTGTAGCTAGTTAGTTATAATGCGTTAAAAATATATTTAATACTAGCTTCTGTCCGCGACCTCGTCTGCGCAGTATCAATAATAAATTATAGCCTATATGTTATTATAATGTATGAGCTATGTTATTGTGAAGTTTCGTTAAAATTCATTCAGTAGTTTTTGCGATAATGAGTGACAAACACATCCAGACATCCATCCATACATCTATACATACTTTCGCGTTTATAATAATAATATAATATAATATAATAAATCATTTAATTCAGATATTTAAATCCATAGCTATATATATAATATTAGTAGGGTTCTCTAATTCCTTGGTGAGAATTTATTGGTTTATTGAATTCTATGTTGCGAAACTTAAGTCTTAAGTAGTACTAGCCACTGCTACTATAGTTGCGCATTGCGAGGAGGTCAACACTACTTGCAATCGATATTTTTTTAGATTTTTGTAGCAATACGAAAGTAATGTGATGGCGGCAGAGTAGAACAGCATCAGCCCATATCCTCCAATGGGTGTCGTCGAAGGCGACTAATGGATCAGCAAAGGGGTATTGATCACTTTATATTCCGTCTACCAATCCGCATTGGGCAAGCGTGGTGGACTACCGAAGGAGGTCTAAACCTCCTTCGATGACAAGGAGAGGTCTTGTGTCCCAGCAGTCGGTAGAATTTTATGTAATTTACTAACATAAGTTTTCAGTGTTATTTACTAACAAAAATGATATAACAATATGTATGTTAGTTTATAAGGTATTTATAGTATGGCCTTAGTAGCCTGAAATAAAAGTTTATTATTATTATTTATTATTATAAAGGCTGTTATGATGATATGATGACGAAAGTAAAATAGTAATAGTCGACGGCCGTTGGGGCGGAAAGATCTTCGAGTGCCGGCCGCGTACCGGGGGACGCAGCGTTGGTCCACAAGGTTTCTGATCCTTTGGAAGAAAGGCGTAAGTTTATTGCTTTCTCTTATATGTGTGCTAATACTGAACCATTGATTGATGACATGTAGATAACATTTAAAGCACACACGCATAATTATCGTATCCATTATGCATGTCTTTTATTTCATTTAGAATCAAACCACAATTTTCTTGCGGTTTGAGGGATGCCATACAATGAACACATTCTTGTATATAATTAACAACATTGGTCGATACTATTCGTGACTGGACACTATAGATAAAATTTAGCTAAAGAGTTTGACACAATTTTATAATAATGAATGGAAAACAATGAACAATAATGGCGTATAACCATTATTACTCATTTATTTACATTCATTCAACAAAATAGATTATTTTTGTGAGTTGAATTTAATTAAATCTGATTAGAATGTTGTTAGAGTGTGACATCGGTTCACTGAAGGTTTGGTTGCTTATTGGGACTACAAAAAGAAAAATTAAAAATGCACAGCAATATATGAAACTTATCAAACTCCTACTACAACTTTATTTGGAAGTATTCCGTCTCAAGACTAGTATAAGCCTTATTTACGTAAACAAAGATCAAATCTCCGCACTAATCGTAGATTTTGACATGATTGTCGTTCTGTAATAAGCTATTACTCAGCTGATCTCCGATCAATGTATTTCGTTTCAAGACAGCTTCTATAATTAGATCTAGTATAACCTAGCAAAGTCCATTTACATTAGGATCTCTCTATAATTGCTTGTTCGAGGGGTTGTTTATTTGTTTGTCATCCTTGTTCCACAAAAACATTTTTTAACATACTTGTCACTCCTTAATTAATAACCTTTATTAATTTGTAAAATATTTTTTGTTCAGGTTTAATGACGAATATATTTTTTTACCTCTTTTTTGATTTTACAAATTAAAGTGGAACTTTGCTCGATAATTCTTTCTCGCACCTTTTTTAGGCTAGGTAGATATTACTATTGTGTCTATGCGTTTTAGGTAACCATAGTTATAGAAATAACAGAGCTGTCTGTAAATCGTTTTTTACCAATGTCCTGTATCTTTTTATATCCATATTAAATTCTTATATGTTTTATCCCGTGTTTCCCTACTGGACCTTCCACTCACACACTAACCCTCACAATTACTTCATAGGTTTGTCTTTGTTAGCCCTTGAACCGAAAACGGTTTTGGGATTACAGAGGTATTTTCTTTGTCATCTAACTAATAGTAGGTACCTATTTTCACTTCTATGCCTAAGAAATGAAAATAGGTACCTGCTATTAGCTAATCTTTTTATTTTAGTCAAATTAAAAAAAAATGGCACAATTCACATGATATATAATATATAAGCCTTTTGCTAGATTTACTTGTGTAGTAAGTGCAATTGTATTGCAAACGCAAATCTCGAGACAAATTTTTATATCATACTAGCTTTTGCAATGCCATGTTATACATACAAATTTATTAAATATTTTGGGCTAGAAGCCCTCTTGGTCGTCCCCAGAACATCCTTCCCAGGTTTCATCACAATCTCATCAACGGTTTCCGAATGCATAGAGAACAAACATTGATTTTTATTTATAAGAAGAAGATAAATTATGTAATGTAATAAAAAGATGGGTTTGTTTCATATTAAAATAAATTTTCTTGTTTTAGACTATTTGTTTAAAAGCTTGTTTTTTAGAACGTTTATTTACTATATTTTTTTTGTAGGTGTAATGTAATATTATTCGTACGTTTCTTAGTATCAGGAACATTTATAAACAGTGTCTGTTTTGAATTTTGTTCTAAACGGACCGAGAAATGGCAAGTCCGGCAGCTGCCGACCGACTGTTTATACTTGTATTTTGATAGCACAACTTTGATCGCATTGAAAATAATGCTTTGAAGCGTACTACGTGAGCTCGACAATTATTACTGTTGTGTACAAAACTGTTTTACCAGTGATTATAATTTAGCAGCAGCAATTTAGCAGTGATTATAATAGCCCTCATCGTAGAGTTTAGGTTTACCTATAATTTTTAAGGCTTCGCCAAACATACCGCGTACTTGGTGCACGTCAAAGCGTTCTACTGTCGCATCCGCATCAGAGTGTTGCATTCTTCTAGCGGTGATGTTTAGTGACGCTTTATGGCTGTATAATATAGCCATAATATAACGTAATTCAGCGCTATAGCAACGCTCGCTAAACATGGGTTTTGTTTGGCGAAGCCTGATCGCTTTTGAGATTTGTGAGCCTTATACACAGTTATTTTCTTATCACCCCGGAAATTTTAAGGTATACCTGCAAAAAACTATTGCTATGGGAGCAACATCGAAATCACGAAAAAAATCACCTGTTACATACGTGCAACAGCGGTAACAGAGAGCTCATTTTTAAGTGCAACACCTACGCAACTAAAATGTATGGTAAGTATCTAAGGGTCGACCGAGACAGGTTTTTCGTTCTCGGCGGAGACCGAGACCGAGACCGAGAATAAATTAAAATCTCGGCCGAGACCGAGAGCCGAGACCGAGAATAGATAAATTGAGAAAAAAAATTAAAATGCGCTATATTTGCATAATAAAGTATATTTAAGAATGCAATAAAAATTTTGCCGTTTTGGCAGTTTATTTTATTATCAACTAAGTTCTAAGAAAAACAGTAACAAATATACAAATCGGCGAATCCATGAATGTGGCCACTGAATCTAAAAAATCTTCGTACACTCACCAGCTTTCCAACATACGTGTAAAATAATACGTAATGATTTTGATATTTCACTTATCTAGTTTATGTAGTTATTCTGGTTAGTAACTTGAAATGACTTATTAACACATAAAATAACTTATTTTTCTACTACGAACAAAATTAAAACAAACTTCGTTTAACTACAAATTGTTTGTTTACAAAAGTAAGTAGTGAAATGAATGAACCAGAATGAACGAAAGGAGCGGCGCTGCGGCGGCAGTAGCGATAGGTAAGTAAAACCCGCCACACTGCCAGCCGACCAATCACAATCGACAGCTCTCTCACGCACTGACACCACGTGACGAATAAGCATGCGCGCGGAAGATGTGGATCCCATTTTTAACCTACACCGTACCTACTTACAACAGTCTCGGTTTCGGCCAAGAATCTCGGCGATTTTTCGCCGAGAGCCGAGACAGAGTTCTCGGTAGAATTTGTAGCCGAGAATGCCGAGACCGAGACCGAGACCGAGATCTCGGTCGACCCTTAAGTATAGCTGATTTTGTCTCTTTGCAAAAGTCATTTGTATTTAATGAGCGAAGCGTCCCTTAAATTATCCGCCCTATTTAATAAATGTACTATTATTGTTGCACTTTGGATTATTATTACAAGCTTTTATTTAACTTGCACTGTTCGTATTTAAGTTCAAATTATGACGGCATAATTTGAACACCATTTTTCGACCATTTGTTGGTGTTCGATTGAGCCGAAATTTTGCATCTTACACCAATGATATTATATTTTACACGCTTAGTTTGGATGAAAATTCATGCTTAGCTAAGTGACGTCATTCTTTATTTTTGTGTTGTTGTCGGGGAGGTCAAATGCATTTACGCATCGTCCCTGCGGGGTGGTGCCAACGCCGAAGACCGCCTCCTCACCGACGGCTGCTCGACCTGGCGCGTCCTCCTGACGAGGACACCGGGAGCAGCCATCGAACCGCCCGGATGCGGTACGATGGACTTCGGGCGCGGTCATGGCCCTGAAAAGGGCCGTCCGGAACTAGCCGTGGTGGAAAAAGAAAACAACTCGACGATGGCATGTGACTTCGAATGCCAAGGGACACTTCACATTGCAGGGACATCAAAAGTCACACACCCGCCGAGAAAGTTTCCCCACCACGTTACCAGGGTCCGCTACGAGGAGGCTTCCGGACGTGGACCGAGTGACGTCATCCTAAATACGATATGCACTCGCATCATATGGGTATCAAATGAAAGGGTTTGCTGAGAAGAATACAAAAATTAAGTTTACTTTACCCTAAATCCAAAATGGCGGATCGCCCAAGATGGCAGACTACTTACTTTTTAGCACTAGGTACCCTATAATGGGTATCAAATGAAAGAGTTTGCTGAGAAGAATACGAACATACTGACTAAAAAATAAAACAAATAAACTTCTATAAAAAATATTTACAAAAACAAGCTTTTACCCGTAAATTTCACGTAACGATTAAAAACGAGATGATCAAACCAAGCAAAAATGAGTAATGAGAAGGCAGTGTAAATTTTTTATACACCATTTTATTTTATTTTTTCTTTGCACCATTTTACTATCGCGACGCGTGACCCGTGTGCGCGTGCGATGCTCCAAATTGTTGCAGACTGTACATATTTTCTTGTTTCTCTCTGTTGGAGTAAACATTTGTGAATTCTGCTTGCGTGGCAGAAATGGCTGAACATATACGTGGCAGGAAATAAGGCAAAAGAATATTACATAACATTACACACGCACGTACCGACATCATAGACAAAAAGTTGGACCACAGATTAGAAAGAATATGTCTAAACTATAGTTTTTTAATTGGTTCGATTGTCAATGACATCTGGCTCATACAGCCCTAATTCTTTATATTATTTTTATTAAATGTTACTTAGTTTAAAAATATTATTATTTATTTGTTTGTTTATTATTATAAACAAGTATTATTACTGTTATACGTTCTTACATAGTATACATTTTAAATTATTTGATATTTTATCCTCATTATCTGTATTATTAGTAAAAATTCGTAGGATTTTATTTATTTCATTAGTATTTTATTATATTTGTTGGACACCGTACGTCACAGCAATGAAGGCCCTGCCAGAAAAACAGCGCTCCTGCGGCACTGTCGTAGGAGCAGATGCTGAGGTAGGAACCTTTTGGCCTCGCACAGAACTATATGTGTACATACCTATTAGTTAAGTTGTATGTAAGTATTTTGTTATTTTAGTAGTTATAATTGTTATTTTATTTTTCTTTTGTTTTTGTTCTGGCCAGGCCAATAAATGTTTTTCTTTCTTTCTTTCTTTCTTTCTTTTAAATGCGCCAAAAAATTAACTTTAAATTTCAATGTTCTAAAAGCTTGTCGCTAGATATACTTGTGTAGATAAACAGCGATAGAATCGGCAAAGAGATAGATAGTAAATAAACGATGATCGAAATAAATTTCTAAGTAAGCTTTTAAACATTTTAATTTAAAGTTTATTTTATTTTCTTCTTTTAAGAGCATTTAAATAAAAGCTTGTTTTTAAAAATGATTTTTTAAAGAAGTTTATTTTTAATAGAGATGATCCAGTCTGGTGACTAGCATTACAGTTTTGTCGACTAGTGTATTTGACCATGATTTTACCTTAGGAGAACTTAGATGAGTAGCAGATCAATTTTGTCGCACATCTTTTCTTTCAAACTATGGTGAGTCGCAGTGACTTTTGTTCATTGAGATATTTTATGAAGGAGCGGTATCTGTAATTATGTATGACTGTCTCTTATTTATTACAAAGCGATGAGAATGATCTATGATATTCTATGTTGTATGAGAATATAATATGTTGTGGGATACGATTTTATGAATTAGGTACTTTCTCTAGTTTATTTTTGCTAAATTATGAATTTTGTGAGCTTCATAATAATAGTTTCTTTTTACATAAAATTTGACAAAGGCCATAAACTGGAAATGGAAATATTATCATTCTACGGTATGTTTCGTTTGTTAAATCAATTCCAAAATTTGCAAAACCATGATAGATATTCTGGAAGACGAGAACTAGGAAATTGACTTAATAATTACTATAATTACATTAGACCGTCTGTAAAGTGGCCGGAGGAGAATCCGTTCCATTTAATTACGGCATTTATGTTTCGGTAATAGAATTTATAAAAGGTAATATCTACCTATATAATACTACCTACTCCGCATCTGAAATATAATTTACTTCCACTGTTCATACAGCAGTTGAAAATATTCTATATGATGAATCTAATGATCTAGAAATCTGCATGCAGACAAAGACTAGGACATTATCAAGTCAGTTACGATCGTAGAAATCAAAAATCAAATCGTCCTCAGGCTGCACTATGCATAAGAGATTTGACGTGTTTTCAAGGTTCTGGGAACCTTTTCGCGCCATTTAGTATGTCCCGAGTTCTTGTTGTAAAAACACGCGTTGAGTAACTTCATTTTTAACTCAAATCTACCGTACAATTTTTTGTTACTTAATTAAATTTTCACTTGACATTGGCAAAATGCGTAACGTAAATGTATCGCGACGCCATTAATTAAGAATAGAATAGAGTAAATTGGAAAATGCTTCCTTAGCGGATTGCTACGTCATAATAACTATCTGCGAGCCAAATACAGCTCAATCCGTTCGGTGATTTGAGTTGTGTGTTTATAGATCAGTAATTGTAGCGGTTGCCTAAAAACCAAGAACAAAGGTAAGTACCCCCATCTTACAGAAGACCACAATCAAATAACACTACATTTTTGTGGTGTTGTGTTTCTGTTCACGAGTTCACTGAGTTCCACGCGGTAGGGAAGGGAACTATGGTTGGGAGCGCGCGAATTCACGTCTGTTCTGTGTAACAGGCGTCTAAAGGCAATGGTGACTGCTTACTACCAGGCAGGCTTATCTGCAAACTATATAACATAAGAAACCATCGCTTTTAAAGAAAAAAATATCATTACCAGCTTTGGGAATCTGGAAAATCGTAGGATTTACCAAAGTTCGAGCTTTTACAGTAACATAATAAAAAATGTCCTTGGAAAAGCAATTTTCTTAATCGAAATCGCTTATGGTGTTTTAATAACGCGCACATTGTTAGGAAAAAAGCTAACGGAAAAAGCTTGTACCATTTAAGTATGCAATTCAGAAAGAATTCTACAATCACTTGAAGCTGGAGAAACTTGTTGTTAGAAAAGTGTAGAATGCAATTTATATCGTTAAGTTACGTTCGCTTTTGCAATGGGGCTGATGTTACACGTGCCTTGTTTCGAAACAGCTTTGTATATAGGATTTTATGGGCTACTATGATGGTAACCATTCGTATTGGACACTATAGCCAGAAGAATACCTACAAACTCGATTTCCACTCTAGACGGAAACTAGTACGTACATAGGTACTAGTTTAGTAGCGTAAGGATACAGACCCTTAATGTTTTTCTGTAAGGTTTATAGACTTTGTGGTTTTTAGTATGTAAAACAAAAATATTTTAGTTGCTTTTGGGCTTAATTTGGATGGGAAAGGTGATTTGCGCTTCTTTCCGCTAGAGGGGGTAGTTTAGTTTCATTTATTTATTTATTAAGAAACAAACGGTCATACAGCTATAACATAAAATTCAAAGTATACAAGGAATAGACCTGTAGTTCCCTTAAATTAATAACTTTATACAATATTTAGATTCACTGATATCTCTAACAGAAACACATGACAGAAAGTTTTAGTAAAAATCTTGTGGTTGTCTATTATTATTATTAATCACCAATTACAAAATGCTTGCTTTATGTTATTTATAGTACAACTGAATATATCCACATCTGACAAATTTATATTTTTATTGTACAGTAAACATGCTCGCCTTGTGAAAGTGTTCTTGCAATAACATGTCCTGCTGAAAGGTATGTAAAACAGTTCTTTTCTACGACATTGACGTTCATTCCCGCGAGGTACTTTAAGGAATACGTTATGTAGTATTGAGGGGACATCTAGAATGTTATTAATAACTTTATAAAGTAAGATAGAATCTATGCAGTCACGGCGCAATTCCAAAGGTTTGATTTTATGATATTTTAAAGATTCTTCATAATCTACACAATCATGCCCAGTTCTATAATTAAGAGCCTTAATAAATTTTTTCTGAATTTTTTCAATTCTTAGAATATGTATTTTATAATAAGGCTTCCAAACAGCGCAGGCAAACTCCAGACGACTAAGGACGAAACTGTTATATAAAATTTTATATGTCAAAGGATTTCTAAAGGGTTTCCCAACTCGCAATATAAAACCCAGTTGTTTGTAAGCCTTTTCTGTGATATAATCAATATGTGGAACGAATGTTAATTTTAAGTCTAGGATAACGCCAAGGTCTCGAATAGTTGTTACTCTATTTATTTTTTTATTATTAAGTTTGTAATTATAAATTAACTTATTACGTTTTTTCGAGAAGGTTATTACGCTACATTTGTCAAGATTTAATTGTAGATTGTTGTCAGTACAAAATTTTGAAAAATTAATCAGGTCTTGTTGCAGTAACTCACAGTCAACAACATCTCGAATCACCCTAAAAATTTTTGTGTCGTCAGCATACAGCAGCATATTTGAATGTAATATTGATTTTTGAATATCATTTATATATAAGTTAAATAACAGAGGGCCAAGATGCGACCCTTGAGGCACCCCTGAGCTGACAGATTTCTTTTGAGACTTAAATCCGGACAGAACCACACACTGATTTCTATTTTCTATGTAAGATTTGATCCAGCGAAATAAGTCACCATGAATACCAAATTGCCAAAGCTTAATTAATAGCGTTTTATGACAAATTTTATCAAAAGCCTTGGCAAAGTCAGTATATACGGCGTCCAGGCTATATCCACTGTCAAGTGCATTGAGAATTTCAGAGGTAAATACCAATAAATTGCTATCAACCGAGCGTCCTTTGTGGAATCCGTGCTGATTGGGTATAATATGACGTTGTATTACATTAAAAAGTTGTTCTGTTACGATTTTCTCAAAAACTTTGCTAAGTTGTGAAAGTTTGGAAATAGGTCGATATTTTTCGACGTTAGTGCTGACCACTCCCTTTGGTATAGGAGTGATCCAAGCTTCCTTCCAAATCGTAGGAAAACAGCCCTCCTTCATTGATTTTGTAAACAAGATAGTAATTGGTGTGGTTAAAGATGAGGAGCAGTTTCTTATCAACAAAGGATGTACACCATCAGGACCAGGTTTTTTGTTTATGTTGACTGATTTTAAATATTGTTGAACTATGTTTTGGTTAATTTCAATAGAACCTATATCGATTATAGGGTTGACTGGCGAGGATAAGTTGTCAACCGTGAATGAATGGAGTGATGATTCTTCAAAAACAGAATGAAAATAATTATTAAATAGATTGCATATTTGGTCACCCTCACTAGCTTCCTCGTCCTGATATTGCATTACCGTTGGTATATTATTACCAGAGAAAATAGTTTTGATATAAGACCAAAAAAAAGTAGGCTGGTTTTTTATTTTCTCTTCTGAGTAGGATATATAACTGTTATAGCATTCAGATTCCATTTTTTGAGAACGCTTGCGAAGGATTTTGAAACTCTCGTAGTCCAGTGGGTTTTTATATCGTTTCCATAACATGTGGTACTTACGCTTCTCATTTAGGACCTTTCTCAAGGGACCACTATACCAAGCCGGCACCTTGCTGCAAGAACGTAACTTTCTACGTGGAACGTATAAATTTATTAGTTTGATTAGGAATTTATAAAATTTATCACTACTGTCTTCCGTATTTAAATTTAGAAAGAAATCACTCCAATCAACGCTGGACAATTCGGTATTAATACTTTTATAGTCTGCTGAGTGAAAGTTATACGCTATGTTTGTAAGCTGTTTAAGTGAGGGTTGGTAACGCAAGCCTAAGTTAATAGATAAGGATTTGTGGTGTGCGTCTTCATCCACTAATGGGAAATCACATCCGGTGACCTGACAGTCTGAAGTAGTACTCATAACCAAATCAAGAATACGATTGTTTGAGTTACGTTGAAAATTATATTGTTTCATTCCGGTGAAAGAAAGGAACTCGCCCATTGATTGTATCACATAATTGCTACTGGGGTTGATTTGTGAGTTAGTTGAATCAGACTCTGACCACTCTGCATCAGAAACATTGAAATCACCAAGTATTAGGAATATGTCATTTGGGTGATCGCATATTAGTGCACCTGTGATATCAATAAAAGAACCCAATGTCTCCTTATAGCCCGGGCCATGCGGTATGTATACACAACCTATGTTTAAATAGTGTGTTTCCGATTTACGACAAGGTGTTACAAAATGATGGTGAGAGGTGTCAGTGTTCAGCGGAAGAGATACCCAGACGCATTCGGAGTGCGCGCGCGGTGGTACAGTCAACGTCAAAAGTAGATGATCAAAATCAGACATTCAATACTAATGATTGTAGTTTGCGTCAAAATAGGGTGACGGCGAAGTGTTTCTAAAGTACGTGATTGTTAAGTGTACCAAATATTAGCTGATGGTACTGCCGCCCAATATACATGATCATTCATAAACCCAAAAACACTAAATGTATTTAGCGTCAGAACTAAGAAGTGAGAAATTGTTTCTAAATGAGATGAATGTCAAATGTACCAAAATTGCTAATAATATTGGTGGCATAATTATGAAAAAAAGTACCTACTTTAGCTGTAGGTATATAAATCAACATCATAATTCGAAGATATTTTTTTAAATGTTAATTGGTTGTTTGACAACCATAAGGCCTGCCTGGTAGCAGCTACCGTAGCCTATAGCCGCTCGCATCACTGACTTGACACTTGCGCGCTTCCAACCAGAGTCCCCTTCCCCACCCCCGTGGAGCTCTGGCAACCTTACTCACCAACAGAAACACAACTATCTGATTGAGGTCTTCTGTAAGATGGAGGTACTACCCCAGTTCGGACTGCTCCAAATTAGAACGGGTAGTCCGCTGTGCCCTACCTCGACTAAATATTACGACGAATATCACATTCTTTGCATCTTTGCTAAAAGAGTGTCAAATGTCCAAAAGTAACTGATGTTAATCAAAATCATAAGTTGATGAAAATTACATGCTTTTCATTTTGGAAGAGGGACATCCTTTTCCAAATGTATGTACAAAAGTAACTGAGATGTAACACCAAATCAAAATTCCACTCGTTTGGTAAAAACTGGTCCAGGGTGTCACGTAATATATGGTTATATTAAACGCGTATTTAATTATGTTAGTATTGCTACAACAATAGTATAAACTACATTATGATGTGCCTAAGACACTGCATGTCATCACCTAGTATTTAGGAGTCCAAGATGGCGGACGCGACTTTTTATTATTATAAATCAACATGAGTATCATTATCGTGGTTTTTAGGGGTCTCAATGTTGAATAAAACATCTACTTCGAGATCAAAAATGGTGGACGTGACTTTTTAATACAAGTGTATGGCAGTATTTATATAACACATACATATTGATACATATTGATCTTGAATATCAGAATTTTGATTTGGTGTTACATCAGTTACTTTTGGACATTTGACACCCTTTTCCCAAAAATGCACAGAATATTACGCCCTCCAGACTCACGCGAGAAGTCTCGGCGAGACTTGACCCGAGAAACGAGATGGTTTCTACACTCACGCAAACTTCTCACTTGCATTCTCAACCGTTATGCGAAATGGATGACTTTGACAATGCAGCGGCTTTGGTATTTACAGTGAACGAGAATGTGATACGGTTCTCTTTTCTCGCCCAAGAAACCCTTTGAAACGGGCCAAAAAACCGACACCGAGCGGAGAACAGGCGAGCCCGAGAACGAGAACGCTAGAAACTAATCATACTCACGCTTCTCGGGAGTTCTCGGAGATGCAAAGAATGTGATTTTCATCAAATTATGATTTTGATTAACATCAGTTACTTTTGGACATTTGACACCCTTCTCCAAAAAATGCAAAGAATGTGATTTTCACCGAATTATGATTTTGATTAACATCAGTTACTTTTGGACATTTGACACCCTTCTCCAAAAAATGCAAAGAATATGATTTTCATCGAATTATGACTTTGATTAACATCAGTTACTTTTGGACATTTGACACCCTTCTCTAAAAAATGCAAAGAATGTGATTTTCATCAAATTATGATTTTGATTAACATCAGTTACTTTTGGATATTCGACACCCTTTTAGCAAAGATGCAAAGAATGTGATATTCGTCGTAATACTTAGTCGAGGTAGGGCACAGCGGACTGGGGTCCACGTCCGGAAGCCTCCTCGTGGCGGACCCTGGTAACGTGGTGGGGAAACTTTCTCGGCGGGTGTGTGGCTTTTGATGTCAAGTTGGCATTCGAAGTCACATGCCATCTTCGAGTTGTTTTTGTGTTCTCACCACGGCTAGTTTCGGACGGCCCCTTTCAGGGTCACGACCGCGCTCGAAGTCCCCCGGATGCGGTCCGATGGCTGCTCCCGGTGTCCTCGCCAGGAGGACGTGCCACGTCGAGCAGCCGTCGGTGAGGAGGCCGCCTATAAGGCCGGCGACTTTGGTTGGCAGCGCGCAAGTGTCACGTCAGTGATGCGAGCCGCTATAGGCTACGGTGGCTGCTACCAGGCAGGCCTTATGGTTGTCAATTCGAAGATTTTTTTTAAATGTTAAGTAGTTAACCTAATATTTAAAAAAATCTTCGAATTATGATTTTGGTTTACATACTTACAGGTATGTAGGTACTTTTTTCATAATTATGCCACCAATATTATTAGCGATTTTGGTATATTTGACATTCTTCTCATTTAGAAACAATTTCTCACTTCTTAGTTCTGACGCTAAATACATTTAGTGTTTTTGGGTTTATGAATGATCATGTATATTGGGCGACAGTACCATCAGCTAATATTTGGTACACTTAACAATCACGTACTTCAGAAACACTTCGCTGTCACCCTATTTTGACGCAAACTACAATCATTAGTATTGAATGTCTGATTTTGATCATCTACTTTTGACGTTGACTGTACAGGCCAATCGCGCGGTTGAGGCAAATATTGCGATTGCACTGCCACGGCAACCCCACCCCCCCTGATTGCGCCACTTTCTGTAGCTGAGCGATCGCTTCTATAAACGTTAAATATCTTATCAAAATATTCGCGGTCATGGAAATTCGAAGTCAACCAGGTCTCAGTAATACATATAAAGTCGAGGTCTGATTGAGAAACCCTTGAGAAAAATTCGTGTGACTTTGTGCGTAGTCCCCTTACATTCTGATAATAACCAGTGATATTAAAGTACGCCATTTCTTACAATGAAACAACAAAAATTTTTGTCTTTGTATTGCACGCGGGGGGCAAAATACAGAAATATAAGAATAAATAATTTAATAGTAGAAAGAACTGTTTTACTCCCAACATTAAAATAAATTACAATGACTGTAACACTCAGAAACCAACAATTACTTACCCAAAGGCATAAGTATTTATGAGATGCAGAAGTAATGATAAATGTATCAATAGAAATATTTTTTTTAAGCATTATTATTATGAGCGCAGTTTTTATTTCGTCAAGATTCAGAGATAAATGTAAACAATAAAGTACATCCATAGTTAAGAAGCACACAAGATATCTTATATAATTAGCAGGACATATGGTTAAGAACGGTAAATATTCGATTATTTTTGATACGGTTTCCGTTATGTTATTATAACAATTGACAAAAAAATGTGTATAAGATACTCCACCTGACAGAACAATACATCCGCAATACATTGTCTCACTTACAAGGCCAGCATGAATACCTTTTGAAAACGCCAAACTTTTACTTACAATGTTTATCTTACGTATATTAATTGAAACACATATTAATTTTATCATAAAAAAATATAAAAGTAGGTAACCGGTGCAAACAAGTCACTTTAATTTATTTAGGTCGCTATCACTCGTAATACACAATGCTTGATGTTTTTCACTTTTTCGCATGTATATTTTACAGTCGCGAATCCATAAAAAGGAGTATTGAAGATCTACCTTTAGTTGTCGAGCACGTTTCAAAAGCAGTTTATTGGCTGGCGTCAGATGGTCTCCAATGAATATGTTGAGGGCAGGACCTGGCAAACCAATGTCTACAGTAGTTAGGCCACGCCGGGCTCGTACAGCGGCTAACAGTTCATTTTTTCGACAGCGCTGGGTGAAGCGTACTATTATAGCCGGTGGCCGGGTGCCACTCTGACCAGGGAAACGTCTCACCCGGTGTATAGTATCGATATCGGTTGCCTGTGGCGTAAATCCAATCCGTGTAGAAATCTCACGAAGGATGTTTAATAAGTTTTCACCTTTTA
The DNA here is from genome assembly GCA_955850985.1 of Elophila nymphaeata. Lineage (NCBI taxonomy): Eukaryota > Metazoa > Arthropoda > Insecta > Lepidoptera > Crambidae > Elophila > Elophila nymphaeata. Next base: position 11,785,982 of record OY039070.1, read on the forward strand.
TGACGGGTACCCCGGAAATCTCAAGGTTATTCAGCATAGAAAACTGTCTGCTAGAATTACATTCAGCGACCAAAGATTGAATGGTTTCATTAGCCTCGCTGAGGGTTTTTGGTATCGGGGCCAAAGACGTCATTCCTTTTTCAACAGTTGACATTTTGTTTTGGAGAAAAGTTATGTCGGCTTTCATTACATTTTGTTCTACGATAATACTTTCCGTTACGGACGTAATCTTGCCAATTTGTTCTTTAATGTCTGAAGCGATTTCATTGCGCATGATCATTAAGTTTTCATTTTGTTTTTCGCCAATAGATGTTAAAGCTGCCAAAATATCCTTTTTAAAATCAGATAATTGTTGTCCGAAATCGCAGTCATGTAAGAATTTTCGTTTTCGTAGGGTTGTTTGCGATTCTGTATCTAACATGGTAGAAAGATCAGGTTGAGATCCACCTCCAAGGAATAAGCCTCCTGGCGGAGAACGCAGTATGCTCATTTTGCAACTTTTTTATCGGAAAACTCCGTAGATATTATCAGGGTGTAGGTAACCCAAGACAAAATCGCACGGTCTCGGTAGATGTTTATACCGCTGAGACAACGCTGATAATGTTAGATATGCACCACACTCACAAATGAAAATATATCTTATGTCACGGCAATAAGTCACTATTTTGCTTGCACTTTGTCAGCAATATCAGTAAAGTAAATCAATACACAAGTGATCGGGACGACTACCCGACCCGGAATGACGAATTGAAAAAATGTTTCCTATACAAAATGAGTTCATAACGCAAAACTAATTTTATTATTTTTTATGTTATCTTATGCTCACGATAGCAACACTGGCGTATCAAAGACGCACTGCCAACCCGAATTTGTTCCCTACCCCGTGGAGCTCTGGCAATCTTACACACCGAAACACGACGATGACTACAAAAATATAGGTAATGTTATTTGGTCTTTTGTAAGTAGGTACTAGCCCAGTTAGGCGCGAAGCACACCGATCTGGCGTCGGGCAAGGACGCGGCGCGGACATCATTCAAATACCGTACAAAACACACGGCAATAAGGTCATTAATTGAACAAATTCAACGGCCCTCGTAGGACGCGCTATAGCACGCCATTTCGGCGTTGAATTTGTTTTGGGACCTTATTGCCGTGTCTTTGGTACGGTATTTAAATGAAACAGAATGAAGTCCGCGCCTGACGCCTGATCGGTGTGCTTTGCTAAACTCGAGGGGACTCCGCTAGGCCTACCTCTTTTTCAACATACTTACACATATTGATGAGCTAGAGGTTAAAATGTAAGTATTTTGTAAATGTAACCCGGGGCAGCCGATGTCAATTTGTTTTTATTTGCATTTAATTTTCATTTATTAAAAAATAACTTTATGTTCAAATAATAATTTATTATGTAGGTATATGTATAAGTACCTATTTTAACAAATTGGCTATGACGAAATCGAACCAATTATACTTAGGTGCTTATGTTATGACGAAATTCGTCATATCGCAGTGGCTGTGACCAACACTAACTAAATTTTTTATAATCTAATAAAATGAACTAATAACATTTCACTAACATTTAGAGAAACGTCTAGTGAAAAACTAAGGACCCGATGGTATCTCTTGGGATATCACTGAAGAAGTATATTTAAAACTTTTAGCGTTTGCACTATTTTGAAATTTTTATTTTGTTAGAAATTTAAGTAAGTGTCAGTTATTAAATGACTTGTTTTTTAATTGTATCTTACTTAGTAAAGTATTGATTTGTCCAGAAAAAGAAAATCATTTGAAAGTTGGTAGGTTTTCATGTTAATTTTAGTATTATCACTTCGCAGCTACCTACTTCATCGCCAAAGAAATCATGCTAGTATTGTTACTACATGTGTTACATGTAGTAGGTAACAATACTAGCATGATTTCAAAACGCAGGAAATAAAATTATGAAATGAAAAAGCAAATGTCCTGTTTTGTTCAAGACGTGTGCTTGAACAAAAGATAGTATTACCTATATGCTGCCTGAGCTGAATAACATAATTACGACAGGGTTAATTTTATATGGGTATCCAACTAGAAAAAAACTAGTTATTATACTTTTTAACTAATATACTTTATATTCTGATTCTATGTAGCTGTAAACAAAGCATTGCCTTGAAAAAAATTGACAACGTTTTTTCCTAAACCTCTGACCGGCAACGGTTTTGTATCACATTTTTTTTTGTAGTGATCCAATCCCAGTGGATTTGTGAGGGCTTTGTCAATAGAACCATTGAAATTACTTCAGCCCGTATCCTGAATTTAATATAAAAATCGGCTCCCAATTGGCGGAGTAGTTTCGGAGTAAGATACATTAGAATTCATTTCTCTTTATACAGGCAAAATTAACTTTTGATATTTTATTTTCTATACTTAAGTGATTGGAGACTAGTAATTGTAACTTAATTATGGAACCATTAAAATTACATTACCTAATATGTATAGTCCTTATGTAGGATTTAAGCTATAGTAGCAACCTCAAGCTAACGGAAATGATCTTCCAACTGAATTATTCAGGGCTTGGTGGAACCCAATGATGTTTACTAGATGGAAAATAGCTCATCATTTGCTGGAAACCAGCAGACCAGGACCAATTAAGATGGAGATCCTTGGGGAAGGTATATGTCCAACAGTGAGTGTGACTCGGCTGAAATAATGATGATAATGAGTCGTTGAAGATGTAATTATCTTCGACAATGTAAATGACGAGAAGAAATTATTACAACGAATATGTCTGGTTTTCCCTTGAAATGTTCAGAAATAGTAGAGGCATGGATGGCGATAGGTTACATTTCAAGACAGTATAATTTTAAATTTTAGTCTTTAAAAACAACAAAATTTTATTTAAATATGCTGTAAAAATAAATTTAAAATGTTATAAAATCATCTAAGTAATCTCTTTGCGGATTCTATCGCTGTTTATCTACAGTGTAGATTCTAAACAAATAAATCTCGCATCAAGCTTTTATAGCATTTTAAATTTAAAAAATACTTTATTTTCTTCTTTTTAGAGCAAATTCAAATAAAAGCTTCTTTTAAAAATAGTTTTGTATACATTTTTTTTTACTTTTAGTCAGTTTATTAGTTTGCAAATCCTTTCATTTGATACCCATATTATGGTAGTGATAAACAATAAGTAGTCTGCCATCTTGGGCGGTCGCCATGTTGGATTTAGAGTACAGTTAATTTAATTTTCGTATTCTTCTCAGCAAATCCTTTTATCCGATACTTATATCATTCGAGTGCATAAAACATAACTAGTTCGCCATATTGGATTTAGAATGACGTCACTTGACTTGGAATGCATTGATATCCAATTCCAAACTAAACGCGTATGCAAAATTTCAGCTCAATCGGATATCAAGAAGTGATGGAAAAATGGTTTGCTAATTTTGACGGACAACTTATATACTTCCATACATACGACAAGTGCAAGTTAAATAAAAGCTTATAAAAATAATAAATAATAACATTTAAAGTTTTACCGACTAGCTACATTTATTCAGCTCCTTTGGCGTTTCTCTGGACAATTTAAAAAAGATCCATCAGTTGCGTACACAATCGTGAGATTCTTAAGGATCGTCATAGTCTTAAGTCCGATATTTATAATTGGGAAATCTTTAATGTATCTATATTTCATAAAACGAAATTGAAATCATATTTAGATTAGATAACGTGGAGTTAATGTAATCTTTATTTATTGGTTCAGTATTTTTTTGGCATCTCGAGAGATGTTTATAATTAAGACATACAAAATTTTAATTAGCCCTGTCATGACTCCATTAATTGGTCTTAATTTCGTTGTTCACGTGTATTTATCACAGTTTTGTTGCCAAGATTTTCTTTACTTTGTCACGTAAGTTTTGTAAATTGCGACAAAATTGTGTTCTATCAAATGATTATAAAATAGGTCATTTGATGGTATTATATGTATGTAGCTAGATTATATTTAATACAGAACAGATAGCTTTTGATACGAGACAAAAATTCAATCATAAATAAAATAAAATGTTATCAAATCAAACAATTTTAAATAAATATAAATAAATTTGACAGAGTTGCTGTTGAGAGAAAGATAGTGAAAACATTAGAGACGACGTAACGACGCGACTGCATTAAGAATCGAATCTGATCCGAATCCGAGAAAATAAGATCCAACCAAATGGTTCTATGACTGCACCGGATCCAAGCCGGATATCATGTTTTCGAATTCGGGTCGGATTCGGATCGGATCCGAGTTACGGACTGGACTTACACACGAGTTGTTGTAATAAATAATCCATTTTTAACTCAATCTACCGTACAATTTATTGTTATAGTTAAATACTACTTTTACCTCACATTGGCAATATGGGTAACTATCGAAGCCAGAAAAAGATAATTGTTATGGTTGTATAAGGTTAGAGCGCGTGTGATACACCTTACCACTTAAGCGTCATAGATACTTACTGCTACTATTAGACGAGACGTGAAATGCTTTTTCCATTTGCTTGCAATAAGTGCTTTCTACGCACAGACTAAACTCAGAGCTTATTTATGTATTTATTGTCGAGATAAAGTAAGCAACTAATTAAAGTAATAAAATCTATTTTCATTTTCAAACATTAGGCATTGATAATGTAAATTGTACTATCTATTATTTAAACTTAATCACTAAATATGTTTAAGTAAATTGGATTTCAAATCGTGTCTGTGTCTGAGTAGAAAATACTTATTAAAGGATCGAAGGGCGCGTTCACAGCAACGTCCTTGAAAAGATTTACTCGCTTAATCTGGTCAGTTCCAAAGTTAATAAACCTAAGTTATCCCAACTGTAATCCTATGAATTTAATTCCAAACTTAATTAATGTCACGTCAAGTGTAAAGTCGGCCTAAATATGAGTTTTGTTTTTATGAGAGTCCTAGTCGGTTTGATATCGTAAGTTTGCGAGACTTCGCAATGAAAAATCAACACTGAGCTGGCTTGAGAATTGTTTTTTACTCGATAAGAAATTTAGATGTTTATAAAGTTTAATTTTGCATAGTTATTTTTAGTTTCCGTTCTTCGAGGAAAAGTGAAAAAGTTTTGTGTTATATTTATTATCAATCGACTGCTACGGTTGGTATGTTACGCTATAAAAGTCTGGCGTAGTACAAAAAATAATACGTTGACCACAGTCTTCATACAAAATAATAACACAAATGGAGAAAAAGTTTTTCTACCTCTAATTTTTATTTAATCTTTATAATATTTAAGAATATTGAGAACACACTAAAAACTATGCCTGTACGTTTTCCCAAGTTCAAAGTAACTTTAAATGTTTGGCGACTTATAAAAAAAGAAAAACGTACAGCCATTGATTTTTTTAAATTAAAATAATGATATATGATGTATTTTATGATGATGATAGATTGGATAAACTCCACTCCGATGTTCCTAAACCTTAATAATTGAATATAATATAATCTCCGTCTTCTGTAAAAGTAGTAGAATCCGGAAAAGTAGTTTTATTTAATACGTGTGTGCTGATGCAAATCTAAGACCATAGCAGACTAAAGACTTTTGTGTAATACTAATGTCGTTTATTTTTTCAAAGAGAAAAGTTCAACGAATAACTTTACGGCTCAAATTATTGTCGCATGTCGCAGTTCGACGTTTTTTCTATCATTTACCGTGTGCAGATCAACGAAATCAGGCAAGGGAGATTAAAATAGATATATACGCATTTACTATCGCTAGCTGAGAAATTGGGGGAGGTAAGAGTGGAAATGAATAATTCCTCTTATACCTCCAGGTTGGAAACAGTGGCCACAAAAGATTACTAGTTCGGTTCTAATTCTAATATTAATTGTTTAGGGTAGATCTGCGAACACATATACACAGGGTAGATCTACGTTAGTGTGCGGCTCGCGTCGGTTAAAATCGAGCAGATGAAAATCAATCGGGTCGACGGCGCTTTACTGTTTCTTTGAGAGAATACGAGTTTCCAATTCGGTCAGCCGGAAGAATACGAGTTTCCAATTCGGTAGGATAATTAGTATCCACATCTAGTGCATTAGGAGATATTTATTATATTATGTACAATAAAGAATCGCCGATAAAAGTTATTAAAATTATTCTAGTTTATTTTTTATTTGACAGGAAACTTTAACTACAATGTTTATAAAATTAAGAGTTCAGCGCTAGTTTTCATAAATATCGCATTTTGCTACTATTTTTACTACTTCCACTCACATTATCATTGCAATAAATCGTATTGAAATAAAAAACAAACTAAAAGGAATTAGTTCAAAATACCGAAAGAAATGATATAGTTTAATAGAAATAGTAACTTTTCACAATCGTTTAAAAAAAATAAAGGCATCTCTTAACACAATGCTTTCAATTTCATGATATGGGATGAAAAGTTTATTATCTTTTTAAAGAGCAATAATTTAAACATCAACACACATCTAATTCCGCCATTGGTGTAAGACTCAGAGTGTAAGATATCTTTAGTGATTGACAGCGCACAGAAAAGCAAGAGATTGATCGAATGAACGACTGAGTTCCGATACAATCAATCAGCATGTGACGGCGATGATAGCTGCCATTATGTTCTGAATGAATAATCACGTAATGGGTTAAGAAACTTGATACTATCGTTTTTGTTTGATTTTCCTCCTTATATAAAGATCATTTTATTATAGGGCTGATGGCATTAAGTAATTAAGATAATGTGTCTTTGTTGCGTATATCATTAATAATGATAACTGACTAAGATAGTTTCCGGCCACCATTAAAGCCCGGACTCCACCAAAGCGGAGACGAGACAAGCGGAGCAGAGAGGAGATGTGTCTTTAAACAACCAATAGAATTTCGTTATTCATACATGTCGTCCCACTCCGCTAGAGTGGATACTACTGATCTGACATGTATCATATACAGGTTGATCAATCTCAATGGGTCAGTACGGACAAGTCAGAAACTATGAGAGATAGCGAAATCTGTTCTTAGGAACCATGGCGTAGATTTTAGATTTAAGAGCGTACACTCGATTTACGTCAAAATTTTCACATTTTATGCTTTTTCCTAGCTTGTTTTAACCTAATTTTGAAGCGATGTAAACAGAAATTTATAAAGAAATAATGTATAATGTAGGTGGACTGACGATCTGGTAAAGGTTCTCCCCCCAAGGTTCCTGGTTTCCAATTAAAAAAGACCAGGGTAATAATAAGAGTTAATATGGTACTTTTAACGTACATCGTTAATATTACGTTAAATTTTTAATAAATCTCTCTCTATGTAATAAATTCGATGAAACGAGATAACCCGATGAGCACGTCACGCTTAGAAATTTATTGCAGCGCACGTCTTCAAGTGGCAGTCGTAAGTATCATGCACGAGCAGCTGTGACAATAGTCAGGAAATTGTCCATCTCGATATCTCGCAGGAAGCGGCCGCTTGCGGAGGCGAGCGCCGGCTATTGTGTGCGGGATTTGCGTACTTCTACACAGGTGGAGCTAAATATCTGCGTATGTGTTACAGTCAAAACTCTTTTTTTCTTTTTCGTTTCAGCAACAGACGGCCAGTGCACCTATTTTGCGTAGGCAGATATGGGCTAGATTACTCCAGCTGATCCAACTCCACTAAGAAGTCATCCAGCGCCTTGATGTTGCCAAGCGACTCCTGGCCGCTTCCCCGTGACCTGAGGATGTGAGTCCGGTACTCTACACTCCATCAGAACGTGAGCAACTGCGGTGCGCAGTCAGAACTCATTATCCCTTAAAATCACTTATTAATTGTGGATAATGGGTACTTGACCTATATACTGCCAGATGTGGCTTTAACCAACATTGAATATAATAACTGAATGATAGCCGAAGTTCAGCCTAACCTTTTTATGGATTTTAGGCGTGAAAGTGTCTTATGTACTTCGAGAATTTGGAACAAGGCTTATGTAGCCCACGTAGCCTATACAAAAATATGTTTACCATTGTCTATATGGAGATGTAAGGGTTTCCTTTTATTCTTTGTAACTATCAACAACAAATGTGATTAACGAAGTCAACATCAGACTGATCTTGAAATCCTGAGTTGTTATTTAATTTACGGGATAATGGCAAGCCCAAGGTTCTTTAAGATGTTAAAGGATTAGTGACGTTACACCTGTTCTAAACTGTTTACCGAATTTATTTCCTTTAAAATTAGAATTGATTACATGGATGCACACCCGTACTAGCCAGACGATAATAAATATTGCTTTATTTAGCTACAGACTTTGTAAATTAATTACTTGTTTGGATCAGCTGGAGTTTCATAACTCACAGTAGATTAAATTATAACTTCTGATGAAGAAAAATATTATGCATTTTTCTCAGAAATGCCATACGCATAATGTAAATACTAGGAAGAAACACGATCTGGTTGTATATAAAACTCGTCTCCACAGAATAAACAATTCCTTTGTGGGCCAATGTATACGTTTTTACAATAAACTTCCGATGAATATTAGAGATTTACCTATTCACAAATTTAAAAAAATTGTTAAATCTAAATTATATAAAAAAGCATATTACAAGATAAATGATTATTTAAATGATCCAAATGCGTGGGAGTAAAATCTGCCCAAAATTTACGCATTCAAAATTGTAATTTATTCATTGATATATCTATTGACTGTAATGATGTTTTGAATTCATTACGAAATTGTAAGCTGTGGAGTTTCTTTCGCAATTTCTTCTCCATGTCAGCATAATAATAATAATTTAAGTAAAATAATTATTTCGTCGAAATGGTGGTAGCAAAGTCCATTTAAATAAAGAGCTTTTTCATTTAATTTCATTTCACATAACCGACGCTCTCTACTATAATCTGTCGTAGAAAAATGTAAACTGGGAATACAATTACTAAAAGAAAGATCCTAAGCAATTCTTTTTAATTTAAAATAATAATTAATTTTACAATATTCACAAAATTCCAAGTGTTATAAAAGTATTCAAACAGTTGAACGAAAGGGAGTCATCGTCGTCGGTTAAAATTTTTGCTTTTATTTTGTAAAGTTTTTGTATTTATTGGGGAAGCGTCTCTATAATAAATGTATAGGTATATCTCTAGTGCTCTTAAGCTGACATAATAACATGTCTAATATTGTCGAATATAATTGCACCTTAAAAATCAATGAATAAATCAAATCAAATATCTTTATTGCGTATCACATAACAATAAGGCTCTTAAACATAGGTTGTTCCTGTGATACCCCGTAGGGGAAGAAAGAAAGGCATTGCTTTTATAGAAAATTGAAATTATTTATTTGATAATAAACTAGTTTTTGCCCGCGACTTCGTCTGTGTGGAATAGTTACTTGGGGTAGCATTTTTATTTTTTAGGGTACTTATTTTTCAAATAACACACATATAAATTGCTGTAGATTACTGTAAACAGCTTATTTTAATCATTTAAATAATCTAAGCTTTTTGTTTTTCCATCCTTTGCTAACTTCCATACGACCTCTCATTCCATATTACATCCCCACATGAATGTCAAAATTTCAAAAACGCTACAGTTTTTTCCTTCTTATCACGTGCTTAAATACAAAGGTTCATGGTTTTTCTTTGATAATGAGGAATCCCATATTTCAACACCTTCATGCCTATTTTTCGCGATAAAAAGTAGCATATGTCCTTCCTCGAGCTCTATTATATAATTGAACCAAATTTCATCTTAATCGGTTCAGTGGTTTAGACGTGAAAGCACAACAGACAGACAGACACTTTCGCATTTATTATATATGTAGGGATTTTATTTTGGGTAGTAGGCTAGTAGCCTTGATCTCATCACAACACTCTAAAATCACGAATAATGAGTTCATCACACGTATGTGACTGTAGATATGAAAATAATATTTTAATGTGAAAAAATAAGGAGGAGGCAGTTATAGTCTTCATAAATCAACTAAATATATCCATTTAACAGCATAACTCGTAACTATTAAATATTTATTTTAAATATCAGACATAAATTCCTAATAATAAATTATAAAGAGTTGTAGTTACAATTTTCTCGGCATTATTACGCATGCTACTAAAATCTAATCTAATAATACTTACAGGTGAATGCTCTGTCATTAATTATTTAAAGTAAAAAGTTCATGGTTTAGACTGAATTGATTCGCATCTTGGAAACATCATTGTTTACCGCGAGTACTAATGTAAACAGTGCAATAAATTCCTAATATAAACATACAAAATGGGAAGAATATACAGCCTGAAAGAAAAGCTGAATTTAAATGTATTTGGTTTAATTTCGACTTTATTTATAGAATAATAGAGCTTGTATTTTATCGTTCATGATGTATAGGTGAACCAGAAAGCAAGTTGCTGAAAATAAACAGAACAACAAGAACCAGACAGATATCAGATAATTAGTAAGATTGAGTATGAAAGGCAGTAATAATTTGGGCTGTATTTTAAAAGTATTGAAATCTTGACTGGTTGAATAACTAGTATATTTGCTTTATTAGTTGGAGTTGTACCTGTAGTGTAGGTATGTTTTCTAGTATAAAAACGAACTATGTATTTTGGTTGCGTTAAGAGCTCTATTTGTATAGGAAACGGGAATAGTAGAATAGTAAATATAATAAAATATAAAGTATCTGCATAGTGTGTAACTCGCTTAACTCGTACATAATCTTAGATACATGTCATATTATTATCAAAAAATTTTGCTGAACTGAGAATCTGAGAATCTTGTATAAAATAATAATAATATATTTTCACGCTCACACCAATTATCTAGCCCAAAGTAAGTATCACTAAGAACTTGTGTTATGGATACTAGATAACGGACAATTTTAATATACTGTCACACTGCACCCTGACCCGGCTATACACAGGGGCAGGTGATCCGATTCCGATTTTTTTTTCCGCAAAAAAGAAATAATAAAAACCTACCTAATATGTACAGTTATAGAAATAAAACAAATGACACACAGAGCATTTAAAACTATTACATTTATTTATGATTGATTAGGAAATAAAAAAATATTTCAAAAAGATTATTTACAAGCACGATAACAATAAAAGAAATATTTACAAAAGGTATGGGTCACTATTTCTTTGCTCTTTTATATGGAAATGCCTTAAATAAAAATATAACGGAACTTTCTTACTTCATCCACCCAGGACGAAAAAAATAGAGAAATAAACCTCAGTCGGCTTCCAGCCTGGTTGCACCAACGCCAGTACCCGTACAACGTACAATGTTTTTTCAAATATGTATATCCGTAGTCGATAAGTATTTGCCTTATTCACAGTGCAGAATTAAATTATCAAGTATCGATAATGTAGCTGTGAATGGAGCCCTCCACAGCGCTCCTAAAATAATTATTATAAATACTGGGTAAATAAAAGGAAACAACAATTAAAACAATGTAACAAACAAATGATTTTCACAGTACGTACCCTTCGTAAAATATGATGATACCTTATCTATTTACAGTGATGATGGTAAGATGATGGTAGTTTAAAGTATAAACAAAATGTTGTAGCTGTACATAAACTGTAATAATAAAAAAACAATGATAAATAATTTAAATAAATACTTTTGAAGTGGATATATGGGTATAATATATGTTACAAAGTTACCAAAATAGTGAAATATTTTATTCTTTAATAAAAATGGCAATCGTCAAATATCTTTTAAAATCAACTTGAGCTTGTAAAACTAAAAAAATAGTTCCCGCCAGATAGAAAATTTTCAACTTCCCGATCTACGCATGCGCGGGAAACTCACGCACGCGCGGTCCCGCGTTTTTTCCGCGGGAAGATGAAAAATATGGGCGCGAAGTAGAAAAAAAGAGAGATATATAAAATATGCATATGAATGAATGAAATAGATTAATTTATTTTTTATTTATGGGTGTGGATTTATATACAGATTATAAATATATTAACAAATTAAAGATGAATGAATAAAAGAATTTGAGTATGGATTATAAAATAAGCTTACATAGATCAGAATACATTAATAAATATAATAAGTATAGAGTACGCATTGTGAAAACATAACGTTACAATACATAACAATTATATCAAGATATTATTTGTAAATAAACTTTAATAAATATACATATAAACAACCATGACTCGCAAACAAGTATTATATAGTGTTCGTCACACAAATATTTGCCGCTACCAGGATTCGAACCTGGACCGCTTGATGTGTAGGCAGCTATTACTGACCAGTACACCACGACGGCGTCAAAAGTAAACAACAGATTTTATCACAGGAATAATGAGCATGTATATATACATACAGTCATTGCTCAACCGCGTTGGTGATATACTGTAATGGAGTGTAAATGTCAGTCATTATTGTATTCCGTAGAATATCTTACCTTTACCTTTTTACCTTTTTTTTTGTATAAGTGCAATTTATCCTATAACAACAATGGATTAAATTATGTTAGGTCGATAAATGTTGGGTGTGAAACTCTAAAAACTAATATTATTAGATACTTATAATTACTTACCTATATTGATTAGATACATAAATAACAAAGTGAGGGATTTCATCTCAAAGAGCTCAGTGATACATAGAGATGATAATACAAGATATTCTCTTTATGTTAACCGAAAAGGCTTGGAGTTTGTGCGGCGGGGGTTGGCGCCAGCAAGTCTGCAGTTCGGGCGCCGCCCGTCGCCGCTTCAGCCGACGCCAGTCGATCGTCGGGAACCGCGCGTCTCACTCACAATGGCGTCTTTATATCAGTATCTCACACTCAGTTGCCTCTTAATCAGTTTACAAACAATCGGTGCGAAATTCAGCGGAGGACGAGGCGGTCGATTTGGTGGACACTCGTTTAGAGGTCACGGTGACTATCGCTCACACGTTAGCGCCCATCACGCGTACTACACGTATCATCCCCCGAGCCACATTCAATTTATGTGTCGCTACTGTACACATAAAACTTTATACCCAGTCTACCATAGTACCCCACCCACCTACGTTACCAAATTCAGAGAATCAAACAGCCGGTTTTCCGTTTTACTGACGGGGTTATCCCTATACAATTTGGGGAGATGCTGTGGACACCAGTCTTCGCATGGGAGCAGTTACACAGTTAGACAAGACGAACAGTGTTCACTACAAGTTTTTGACAAGCACAGTTTCGAAGAGACGCGTTTCCCTTGCTTCATGATGTCGTCGTTTATGGAAAAGTCGAATCAGACGTCGGAGTCGAATCTATTCGCTGCGTCGACGGAGGTGCCAATTTCCGTGGATATATCGTCGGCGAATATTGACGTAAAACCTTATTTGAGCAGCAATGAATCTGAGCTTGTTTTGACTAATGATCACGAATGCGTGATCTGGCACAATGTAACGTTTAGCAACAAGAGACACAATGTTCCTTGCGTGTTGCTGGAGAAATATGCCGACACGATGAAAGCAAGTGGCGTACCTGTTTACATTTGGATGCCGATCTTGCTCTCCGTAATTACTGGGATATATGTATGCTGCTACTGCTGCTGCAAGAAGAAGAAGGACAAAAAGGAGGATATGCCTATAAATCAGAATGCTGTATACAAATATTGTTCGAATGAGTATTAGATGGAAATACTTATTAAAGTATACCTATCCAATTAGGCTGTGACGTAATGTGTATTATTACTGAGTGTCAAACGCCTAATACTAATTTTTAATGAATGCCAAAGTCCTATCGGCGTCCAAAGGGAAAATGATGTCGTAAAGTATAACTTTTGTTTAAAATCTCATTGTAACTAAAGGTAAAGGATTAAACAGTGCACATTCGACTAAAAAAGCTTTATGCGTCTCTAGAAAACTGCTTGACTTGAAATTGCACATAGTTTTAAATAATATGTGATATTCTCTAATATTATTAATTTAACGAAATGCGCGAAAGGCTTTTTTACTTATTATGTGCTCAACTCAATGTAACTGCATTTTTTAATAAGGTAAAAATCGTGTAATAGTTATCATTATTTTTAACATGCAAGTGAAAAAAAATCTCAAGTAGGCACTGCGAATTTTCCTTAGGCGATGAACTTTTCTGTACCTATATACAATTTCGTAGTTCATTATTTCGACGTATCTCGTTAGGTCTTGTCATTAGGTCAAAATATTTTTTGTGTTTTCTATGAACACTTTAGGTGTAATGTATTCTAGATATTCTTCTCACTTGTGGAAGAAATGTTATCTAAATTGTAGTGAAGTATCAAAACGTATTTGATTGTTAGTATGTAGAACGCACACAAAAACATAAATACCGTAATGAACAAATGTTTGTGTTCATAGTTTGCTGGTGTACAGGCAGTAACAGACCACTTCACCACGGTGTTAAATGTAACTAGATAAATAAAGAATAGTAACATTAAAATGGAGTTGTATTATCTACAAAAATAGGTATACTCGATTAGGTGTACAAGTTTTAAGCATGGTGTTGATAACGTGTTTCACTGCCGAAGCTTTTGTAACGATAAAGCTTATTTTACTATGGTTTTACCTACTAATGGAATAAGGATCAAATTGAAGTGTACAGTGGTTGTAAATTATCGTAACTAGATGTTAGTATTATATTAATAGATGCGATCACTTGCCTAGTCATGATTAATATGTTTTGCGTCATTATCGGGTCAATATACTGTCGGATAACAACTATTATCTTCCTAAAACGTATCTATGTAGCAGGCACTATTTTGGTTTTGTCTGGTGGATAAGCTAGTTAAGAATTTGTGAAATATAAAGTTAGTATTATGGAGGACCTTAATAAATAAATATAATACCTCAAAGAATAAATTCTCTTAAAGCAATATTTCTTTTATTTGGTATACCAACGATTTATTTATTAATACATTATATAAAACAAAATATTCAAGAGCAGATTGCTTAAATCCCTTCCTAGTATAGGTACAGCCACCATTCTGTATGATTAAATATGTTAAGATTCGAATATGTTAAGTGTTCAACTCAGTGGCGTAGCGTGGGTATCGGCCGCCCGGGGCGGAAGATAATTTTGCCGCCCTCTTATTTAGGTATTTCAATTTAATGTATACTATGCATTGCACACTAAGAAGTTCAAAAAGTATAGATGCGTTGCACTCGCTCGAAAATGGCAACGAAAAAGTCGGGCAATTGCCGGATTTGCATACAGTTTGGAACTAATGAAAAAAGAATCTGGAACCTCTCGCATTTCGGCTGGTCTCGCACTTCATTGCAACGCTTTAAGTAGGTAATCGTTTGAAAAATGCCTTCCTGTGTTGTTAAAAGTGTACAAATTAGGTACATACATTACTTAGATACATTATCACTGTTAGAGACATGAAAAGGTGTCATTTCATTTGACAAATACATTTTACTTATCAAAACAATTTCATGTAGAGCCTTTTTTTGGGTTTACAAACGTGTAAATATTTTTAACACTAGAAACACCTCCGCCTGTCCGAAAAAAAGGGCAGGTCGATTTTTTTCAGTGTATTTTTCCAGTCTCAAAAATATTATATTTACGCGTTTGTAAACGCAGAAAAATATTCTACACTATAAGGTAGTTTCATCTTAACTGGACGTCAAATATTTACAAAAATATTTCGTTCGGATCTTAGAAGTGCAAATTTCAATGATTTGATGAAAAAATGTTTACCATAAAAACATAAGCACCAAGCACTGACAAATTTCGACGACGAAAGCAGTGCCCTGGTAGCGTACCTGGTGGTTGACGCAGCCGCCTGGATTGCGGAGGATGCTGGGTTCGATTCCCGCCTGGGACAGGTCGATTTTTTCAGTGTATTTTTTCTTGTCTTAAAAACAATTTCAATTTTTCATCTTGTTATTCAATTTGATTATCATTGACAAAAAGTGCGCGTATGTATATCCTCTCTGTTATCGGTATCGGTGCGCGCTCTCGCCAATGAGCGCTAAGCAACAATCAATACGTAACTCATGGGGTATATAAATTTATCTCTTTCTAATAACGGGTTTGCCTAATCATTATGTGATCTATGCATAAAACTTTCTTTGAATAGTCAAAGTCATTATCGCTGATTATTAGTCATAAACAATTAAAGCACAAAATATTCCTCGTGAACACAAAATAAACTACGGGGAATCGCCGCAAGTCAGAATAGACGGTGTTGCCAGCAGTTGCTACAAAATATCATTCAAAGAAAGGGAATTCGTCACAGAATAAGTAATGAAAAATTCCATACCCTTTTAATTGGTCCGAATTTGTAGTTGCAATAAAAATATGAAATAGTTTCATTTTTTTTTAATTATTGTTAAATTTTGCCGCCCCTTCAAATGTGCCGCCCGGGGCGGGCCGCCCCCCCTGACCCCCCTACGCTACGCCACTGGTTCAACTGAGATTCTCCCGAGTTTTGTTGTAAAAAACACGTGTTGAGAGACTCCATTTATAACCCAAATCAACCGTACAAATTTTGTTACTTTAGTTACATTTTCACTTGACATGGGGAAAATTCGTACGTTTAATGCGACGCGACGCCATTAATTAAGAATAGAATAGAAGTGTTGAACTATGTAAGTCTTTATGTAAGTACTTATTATGCTTATTGTATAGTTTACAAATTGTGGAGACTAGAAAGTAAGCACTCGATACAGTTCCGCATAAAGAGAAGAGAACAATTGGTTTATCAAGGAATTGTGACGGACTTTGTGTAGTTCAACAAATTCTGTATAGGTACTATAGGTAGATATATATCATAATTTTGTAAATGAAGGAAAGCGCTTCGGCCCTGGTGTGCCTTTTAGTGGACATAGTTTTAATATTATGAAGCACTCTTAACAGCTGAAATACAAACTGTTCATGACATTCGCAAAGAAGTTGTATCTAACAACAACTATGAAAATGTGAAGGTTGGAAATTATTAAAAAATTTAAAATATGTTTGTTCAAACGATATAAATAGCCTTATCCTATTCAAAAACTTATTAAGAATATTTTTAACTAACGAAACACTAATTATTCAAGTCTGAAGAGATATAGAGATATTTAGAAGTGTGACATGTATAGTCCTTTAACCGGGCACTGTCTAAAAATAATAAGATATACAGATAGAATTTTTCAATTGGGCCTTCAGGGCCAAATCCTAAATTATAAGGAAGTCGCGAGCCTGATTTTGATGAAAACAAAAACTACACCATTGGATTGATTAGAATAGAATAGAAGAATAGAATAGAATAAATATTTATTCAGCACACAAATATACGAGTAAATACAATTATAACAATGAGAATTAATTAATATATAATCTATTGTAATGCTGAATGGAAGTCCAACTCAGCATATGCCGGGCGTCATGAACGCCACGACGCTGGTCTTCCGTGGACACCATATGCGTGGGAGAACGACTGTACGCTACGCCGCACCGTATTTACACAAAAAAAAATAATTATAATAATAGCACTTTGAAAATTAAATAAAATAGTAAATAAAAAGAAATGGCTACTTTTATATTAAAGAAAACAAAAAAAAAAAATACCTTTCATTCAATCGGAAAAGTACTGAACAAGATAGCTTGCAATCTCCTTAACCACAAGCTTACAAATGTTTAACTTTTTGCAGATTGAGTAAAAAACTTCTATAATTATGCCTAAAAGACCAAATTGTTTCACACTTTCTCATAGGTGGAGGTATGTTATTCCAGCATTTCGTGGCAGCATACCGAAAGCTTCCACGAAACGCAGCTGTGTGGTGCTTAGGACATAAAAGTCGCGATGCTATCCTGACTGATCTACTAGAGAAAGACAACTTATCAAACAAGTAAGAAGGTGTTTGCGTCCTCACAATGCCAAACAACAAACAAGCAAAATGCAGTACTCGTCTGGATTCCATATTCAAAAGGTTTTCTCGGTTAAGATATGGTGTTATATGAGCTCTACGTGGTATATGGAAACAAAAACGAGCACAAGCATTCTGGACACGCTGTATTAACTTCTTAGTATTATGATTGATAAAATAATGATCATCGCTTTGATTACCGCTTCAACTAAGGTGGAACAAGAAATATTTTATTAAAATTTAACATTTTCCATTAGTTTCCCGTACATCATTGCTTCCCAGAAATCGATGCTTATTAACAACACTATCGAATGGTGTAATAATACATGCTGTTTTTTTTTCAAAATCATTGGGTTCGATTCCTGGCTAGGATTACTGATTAAAAAAAAATCCAATAATGTAATTTTTGTTTTCATGAAAATCGGGCTTACGACTCTTTTGACAATTTTTCGATATTCCTTATAGTTTAAGATTTGGTCCTGAAGGCTCACTTGAAAAATTCAGCCTGTATATTTTAGGTATACGTACTGTATACACCATGTAAACTAAATAACCAACACCCTGAATACAGGTGGTTTGGGATCGGCTTCCGAGTTGATTTCAATATTTTTTTTTTGAAAAAAATCGTATTAAAAAAAAAAAAAAAACAAAAAGTACCCAGAAAATGTTGTACAATATTTTCAGGGTACATTATGTTTTTTTTTTCAAAAAAAAATATTGAAATCAACTCGGAAGCCGATCCCAAACCACCTGTATTCAGGGTGTTGGTTATTTAGTTTACATGTTGTATATGTACTGTACTTACATACATAGTGGTCCTCAATTAACACCAAATAGCCTTAAAGTCCTTGACTTTAACAAGTCTCCAATGACGTACTGCTTTTATGGCCCTAAATCCCGTAACTCGAATGCGGTGTTTTAATTAACTCCTCCTAATTGGAATAATTCTACAAACAAACGACACTTACGCAAGCTTTTGTCGTTATCTTCCTTGATTATGGCTCTAAAGGTATTTTATGCTCGTGAAAGTAAATTATGAAAGAAGAGATAGTGTCAGGTGTAGAGCGTAGTTTGCATTTTATAAGAATTTGTTGGTCACGCAGCGAAAAAAGGATATAATAAAAACGTGGATTTAAACATTTTAACGAGCGATAATAGCTTTTATTTTGAGTTAGAATGCAAAGAATAAAATTAGCACAAGGCAGGGTGCCATTACAAAGTTTTTGCTTTCAGTTGTTAGCCAGTCACGTACTCATGGCTTTGTTAAGTTCGCATTATTCTCAAGTTGAAATTAATTTCTCGTTCTATTGTGTTCTAGGTAGGCACCTCTAATTTTTTCTACATAAACGCATATACACACACACACACACACACACATTATCGATGTGAAATGTGCATTCTTTGTATTTATAGTTACATTTGTTACTTTCAAAAAAAATATATATTTTAGTATATCATATAATCTATCAACATTACCCAATAAGTTTTGTCATATGTATTTAACTGGCTTCTGTACCACAAGTTTACTTTTTTCATAAGTCAGGGCTACACTAAACATGTACATTGGTGATTGTTGCAATAAAAACATTTTCATTTTCTAAAGGTGTGCTAAACATTTAACAGCTCGGAACCGTATCGCCTCCTTTTACTATGAAGAAGAGGCGATGCGCTACGATAGCTTTTGTATCTGCCATTACGTAGCGTTCATATTAAAAAGAGATATTTGACTATTATATACCACATAGAACAATTCCATGCTTCGGAAGACAAGTTGGTGGTCCCGTCTGCTGTCGAAAGTCATCAGTCGTTCCCAAGGCGCGTGCTGGATGTCAACCAAGTGTAAGAAAGGCAGCCGGCCGTAAAAATCTACTGCCAAATCAGATGGCTGTATTTTCTGTAGTTGGCTGCACTTTTATTGCTTTATTGACGTATACTGACCCTAAGGAAGCAGGGTATAAGAGAAAGAAAGAAGACCATATAGAATAATCTGCACTTAGTAATAACGGGAGGATAACATTAGTAGTTATTCAAACAAAAAACTTTTTTTATACAACTATTTTAGCTGACAAACAAAATGACGCCCACCTGGTGGTAAAAGGATACCGTCGCGTATAAACACCTTTTTTATGACGATGGAAAATCCAATACGGGCCAAACGGCAGGCTGGCACCTTTTGGGACTCTCCCGGCGCGGAACAACGCCGGTCCTACCCACTAAAAACCACCGGTACACTCCTAAGCCCTTATGGGCGGGGGAGCTTTGGGATCGGCGCACTATACGTGCACCTTAAACAATTCGTCCCCGGGCTGGCTCGGCTCAATGAGTGAGCCGGGCGGTGCCACTGGGGGATTGCGCTAGGGTACTAGGTAATCCCCAGATGGGATTACCTGTGCTAAAGCTCCAAGGGCAAATGAAATGAAATGAAAAAGCTCTTTATTTAAATGGACTTTGCTAAGTACTTTTAAATCGTCAAAAGCCCTACCACCATTTCGACGAAATAATTATTTTACTTAAATAATTATTATTATGCTGACATGGAGAAGAAATGGCGAAACAAACTCCACAACTTACAATTTCGTAATGAATTCAAAACATCATTACAGTCAATAGATATATCAATGAATAAATTACAATTTTAAATGCGTAAATTTTGGGCAGATTTTACTCCCACGCATTTGGATCATTTAAATAATCATTTATCTTGTAATATGCTTTTTTATATAATTTAGATTTAACAATTTTTTTAAATTTGTGAATAGGCAAATCTCTAATATTCATCGGAAGTTTATTGTAAAAACGTATACATTGGCCCACAAAGGAATTGTTTATTCTGTGGAGACGAGTTTTATATACAACCAGATCGTGTTTCTTCCTAGTATTTACATTATGCGTATGGCATTTCTGAGAAAAATGCATAATATTTTTCTTTACATACAGTAAGTTTTCCAGTATATATTGTGATGACACAGTTAGAATATTTATCTCCTTGAACCTTTCTCTGAGGGAGTCACGCGGACCTAGTTGATAGATTGCTCTAACAGCCCGTTTTTGCAGAACAAAGATGGTATTAATATCTGCAGCACTCCCCCAGAGAAGAATTCCATACGACATTATGCTGTGAAAATAACTGAAATAAACCATTCTAGCAGTATCTACATCAGTTAGCCGCCTAATAGTTTTAACTGCATATGCCGCAGAACTTAGTTTACCCGAAAGTTTTACAATATGTGGACCCCATTGCAATTTAGAGTCTAACATTACTCCTATGAAAGTTGTTGTTTCTACAGGTTTTAATTCTACTCCATTTATTTGTACATTAGTTTCTACACATCTCACATTCGGTGTAGTAAACATAACTAATTTGGTTTTTTTTTTCATTCAGCAACAAGTTATTAATATCAAACCAATAAACTACTTTTGCAAGTGCATTGTTCACTTCGTCATAATTATCTAATTTTCTATTTATTTTGAAAATCAAAGAAGTGTCATCCGCAAACAACACAATGTCATGATTGTCCTTTATGTAGTAAGGCAAGTCATTTATGTACACTAGAAAGAGAAATGGACCAAGAATTGAGCCCTGCGGAACACCTATTGTGACTAGAGAACCTGGAGATCTTTTACCATTTATATCAACTTTCTGTATTCTATTGCTCAGGTATGAAGTCATAAAAAAAAAACAAAGGGAGGCCAACCCGTGTCCAGATTACCTTAGTGCCTGCCTTCTCCGACCCACTCGTCTACGCCGGAGGGGAGCGGCTAGAGCATCCTCCTCCCGCTACCTCTCCGCGGCCTCCTGCGCCATCACTGATTGGCAGAAGGAGGCGGCAGCCTTCCAGACTCTCTCATTACCAACCATGGCTCTAACCGTGCTTGGCAATGAGAGGTTTCCCCAGCCTAGCGCTCGTCTATAAACACCTGCAAAAACAAGGAAAAATCACTTGGTATAGCAGGCGCGTTGTCCACAACTAAGATGAAATGCCTTCCATACCCGGTAATTAAGCAAACTGTTTCACGGCTGAAATAGGAAAGGCGGTTGATAATGAATGCATTCTTACATAAAACCGAATCCCAGAAGCGTAATGTCCTCAGTGTTTGATCTGCTTTAATGTAATTTATGATAGAAATGTTGGCAGACGTCCCACCGCATAAATCGCTCGCTGTCATATGTGGCAGGACCTCGTTAATTGCAAGGGAAATGGATAATGTAGAGATATATACCGATCCACATACGAGTATATGTAACAGTTCTCTTGATTTCGGCAAATTTTATACTCATTGTAAGGAGTTGGGGATTAAAACTGTGTTAATCCGTCCACAAAATTTCACAAAACGGCAAAAAAAGTAATATTCTAAATGTAGAGTTGATGACGACTGACTCATCAGCGGTGATCGATTTCTAACAGGCGGTGAAAATATGTAGGATAAATAAATTAAATGCACTTTTTAGGCAATTTTACTTCCAATTTTAGAATTAACTTATCAAAATGTGTTCGAATTATTGAGGAATAATTCGTTTTTGTTCCCCACTCTTCTAGCTCCACACAATTCTTTCAAGTTTTGACATTGCAAAACTTTTAGCACAAAACCTTAGTGATTGATCTGAGACAAAACCTATACTGTCACCTTTTACAGACTGAAAAAAAATAACATAAAATCAAAATCATGACGTTCATCATGTGGGGTGTTTCTTCAAAAAGGACGTTGCTGTCTCCAAGCCAATTTCATCCCAGTAATGCAATAACAAAAGTAATATGTAGAGTTTCCCTCTTCGCTTCTGAGTTATATTAAGCTACTAATCTCAAACTCAAACATTTATTGCAATCATGTGGTATTATGGGTATACATTTAAGGCACCGCAACCTTAGATTAAAGCAAAAAGGGAAGATACGTTACCTGAGTAACGCGCGTGTGCCTACAAAACTGAGACCAATGGCCCTACTACGTCTCAGCAACATTGTTAGGTGAGCGAGATAAAAAATGCAAGTCGTGCGAGAGCGACACGTTCAGCATAGTTTTTAGTTGACGGGGCCTGCTTTTTGAAAGATGCAACAAGTAGGATGCCGTAATTTCCCTTTTGCTTTAGTCTAAGACCTCAACACAATAAATAATATTGATAATATCACTACAAATAAATAAATCTCAAAGTTGTTACCATTATTATATGTTTATTATAACAAATGTCCTGTTGGTATTTCCAGCAAGAATTCTTGTTTGTGTTGGAAGCTCTATATAATATAGAGGACGTACCATGCGTTAACTATTCAAATGCCTATAAAATATAAGATATTTATTTATTTATTTATTGATATAGATTTACCAACAACATATCATTTCACAATTACAATGACATACAAAATTACAGAGTTAAAAGATATGCCTCGACAGGTAAATACAGCTTATACATAAAACTTATCGACATATAAAACAAAAATATATATTTTTAAACTAATACTGATAATTAAATGGAGTAAGTTAAGTTTTTGGCTAATTTTCTACTTTAACATAACTTCACAAAAAGAAAACAAAAAAACTAGCTGTGGGCTGAGTCCAGCAAAGCCAAACACTTCCCTTTAAATGAGTGGACTGAATCTAGAAAGATGTCAATGTCCAACGCACAGAACATAGATATATCTATACAGAACATAGAACATAGATATATCTATGTTCTGTGGTCCAATGTCACCATCTTTTAAATTATTGTAAGTACGCATACATCGATGGAATATATATGGTAAGGATATAATAGTGTGATCTAGAGATATTTAGATATATATGTTGCTTGTTGCTGTTGCCGATACTGTTTCGTAGCACGACACGACAACTCGTCGTAATGTTTTTATGTAGCTGTGTTTTACTTTTTGCTTTAGAGATTTCGGTCAATATAATAAAGTAAAATAATAAGTAATAGCACATTCTCTTCATTAAGTATATCGTTAAAATGACTATTTTTATAAATGGGTAAGAAGTAGCGCCAATAATAGGCTCTACATTATGGCACAGATTAAGTGACATCATTATGGTGTCTGATACTTTAACAGCTTTTTAACACACGAACGCTGTCAAAGTTACGTTTCTGTTAAGCCCTGTCCGCACAGCGATAAAATATTCGCGCGGAAATAAGAGCAGCGATAAATAATATCGCGTTCAAATTGAACGCGATAGCGTTCAATTTGAACGCGATATTATTTATCGCTGTGCGGACAGGGCTTAACAGAAACGTAACTTTGACAGCGTTCGTGTTTCATCTGCGTTCGACTTGAAATGATTTACCGCGATCGGGCCCCTGGTAGTGGCAAATATTAGTGTGATGAACACGAATATTTGTTCATGAGTCATGGTTGTTTATATATTTATTTCAGTTTATTTATAAAATATCTAGATTATTATGTATACTTGTCCGTTATCTAGTATCCATAACAAAAGTTCTAAATGATACATAATTTGGGCTAGACAATTGGTGTGAGCGAAGAAATATATTATTATATTATACTAAGCATAAAAGTTATTGTCACTAAAAATGATAGATAGAAATAACTCAAAGTAACACACTACTTTTAATTACTTCTATCTATCATTTATATTTATTTTATTAAACAGCATTTACGAGTATCTGAAGTCTCAAAACAGACTTAAGAAGTTATTTACAACTTCTTAAGTCTGTTTTGAGACTTCAATTAGTTTTGTATTTTATTATTGTACTTATTAATAAAAAAACTAAAACAATTTCAAAAACAAATCAATGCTTTTCATAAAATAAAATATTGTGAGCGATTGAAAACTTGGAAACGGCATTATCACCTTTTCCGTTACTGTAAGGGCCTGCGCACACATATATATGCTTGAAATTCCCTAATTTTACTTGAATATTAGCATCGGCCATTACTGTTGTTACTTCTTATGATTTCGTACATCTCTTCAAATATAAATATCACTTAGACATGCCGCAATACAACATTACAACGACATACATGTAGCATCCCGGCGGATGTCGAAGGAATTTGACATAGCCAATAAAACTATTTTATTAAACTTTCATCATCATCACGTAGTGTAAACGTAAGTAATAAAAGTCTCACAGCTCAAAATAACGTCTCTGTTGTACTGTACTAATGATATCGTAAAATACTAAAAAATAATTGTACCTAAGAACGAACAAGAAAGAGTTATGTCGTGGGTCGATCGTTATCATGTAATGCTACTGCACCATAAAAATCTCGACCTCTGGTCGAGTATCCCGTTATCTAAAAATGGTAGTGGTCAGGAGTGATCAGTAGGTTCAATGTAATTTTTTCCTCTCCCATAAACAGACTATGGGAGAGTCTAATCTACATATCTGTGTGATCGGTAGACGATATGCCCAAGCATTTCATGATCGGGCCACGACCTATACATTGGATCAGTACCAGTAGTGTAGCTAAGTTTTTTTAGTATTTAAAACGTTACTATTGTAGTTGCGTTAAGAGCTCAATTTCTATGGGAAACATGATTTACGTTTCTTTCCGCTAGGGGCGCTTTTCACGTTTCCTACACAAATTGAGCTCTTAGCGCAACTATAGTAACGCAATAACGTTTTTTATACCAAAAAGACGTACACGACGGGTACTGATCTAAATTGTACCAGTTTGTGTTTTCTACCAATTGATACTATTATTTTTCACTTACATGGTACATAAAACGAGTCGACTCACGGCCATTTTAGGTCGGAGCACATTTGGCGAAACGCCGCGATGCGTATTTCATCAAACCAATATTAACATACATTGTGTTATTTGCTGAGTATATTGCCGCATCCGCGAGCAAGAATGAGCGCGGAGAAAATACGCTTCGTCAAACGTGGGCTGACTTAACTGTAACCATTTTTTTTATTACAAAGGTAGTATTTAGAAGCCAGTCCAATATTGAATTTTCATAGATATTTGATGATAAAAGTAATTTATAATCTATTCCAAATCATGATTATGGTTTTATATGTATCCCGGAGGAATGCGTGGACAGTGGTTAAGGCGAGACGCACACGCAATCGGCGGGATGACGGAATTATTTCCGTCGAGAACGTTAATAAAACTGTTCTATTTGCAGAATAAACACACTAGTTCCTTTGTAGGATTTTAATTATATAATGATAACTGGTTGATGTTACGCGAATTTTGTATGAAAGACGTGTATAGCATTCCGAATACCTACACAAATAGGTGTTCAATTCGAACTTTTTCAAATATTCTCGTCATGCATTAAAACCTCATTAAAACAGACAGACAGATCCTTCGAACACCTTGGCTTCCGATGTAGCTCTGTCTTATAATAATAAGATTAGCCCGGTTAGCAAGAGGGCACAAGTTCTTAGGTATCCAAATTAAGATAAGATATACATTTTTATAATTTGTTGGTTAATAATTTAAAACACTCATTTCTCAGTTTAAATATAATTTATATATCATCTATCATTGTTTATTTGTGGTATACACTACACCCCCGCGTTTAAATGTTGCAACTAATGCTAGGGTTGGCTGGAAGAGATCTCTTTCAGAGATAAGCTCACCTTTGTACACGTCCTTTTGTTTTATGTTATGACTATTTTTGTGTGTACAATAAAGAATATATATATATACATTTTTCGAATACTTGGATACCACGATATGCCTATTAAATGGGGTTAAATACGCATGTTGGCACATCACGGCATCTAACCAATTATAAAATCTGAACCTTGAAATTAAATATACTACTCTGTTAAGAAGTACCGGGAAAAGATCAATAACACACAAAATGTTAGTTATTCATCCAAATTTATTTTATCACCCTCAAAATATGGTCCTTCAGAAACGATACACATACGCCAACGAATTTTTTAAATGCTGTTCCCGGAATTGAATTCAGATCTCGCCGAGAATTCTCCTTTGTCTTCTACCGAAGCCACTCCGAAGCTTGTTGACTAGTTTGCATGTCAAACTCATAAACCCACATCTCGTCACTAGTAACAATGAGTTTCATGAATCTTGGGTAGGCATTGACTCGAGCAACTCTCATGCGATTGAGGTTTTGGAGAAAATTCAGGTCTTTTGGGACTAGCCTAGCGGCAACATTTTTCATACCCAAGTGATTATTTAAACTAGTACGGATCGACTCGTAAGATACATAAAGTTCGGCGGTTATCTCTCTCAAAGTTGAATGAGGATTTTCAGTCACTATTTCCTTCACTTTTGATATGTTAACTTCAGTTGCAGACGTTGATGGCCTACCAGAGCGAGGCAAATCTTCCATCACATCTCGACCGCTTTTGAACGCTTTGTACCACTCATAAGCACGTGTTTTTGATAAAGGTGATTGACAGTAAGCCTTCTGTAACATTTTCAGTGACTCCGAACACGAAATTCCATTGGCGATGCAAAATTTAAGACAAACTTTTTGTTCAATGTTTTTGTCCATTATGAAATTCGCAATACATACTAGATAATAATATGATAAATCTACAAACAGCACTGCATTTAATATAAATAACAGATGCAACTCAAACTCCGCGCCAAAATGGAAAACAGTTTTGCCAATCTAACAACATCAAAAAAAAACAAAAAAATAATTTGAACCATAAAAAAATCATCCATTACCGATACTTTTTACACTGAATGTATATCCAATACATATATTTGTACCACATTTCTGTGATTTGAACCATTGGTACGTTCATGATTATTCATTTTTTGTAACCAAACGCCTGCCCTAGAGATGACTAATATAGGTAAATCAATTAACTCAATTATCGATATGCCCAAATCTCGTTAATCAAATCATCAAACGGTGAGTGTTGAAGGACATTGACCAAACCATGATATACCGAGGATATGACGACACATATTATAGATATAACTATTATAAAGTAATAACTATAAAAATATTTATCTACAATAGTTTTCTGTACGTGCATAACGAAATCCCGGAACGGAAGAGGTATAGAACATAATATAGGCTTAAGTTCCGAAGTACATTTGGAAAATGACCATTCGTTTATCGCTTTCACAACTTTTTTCATCTACTCGTCATGTTGTGAAAGTGGGTTGAACTTTTGTTGCTCACTGGACTGTGGTATGTTATCGGCGATTGTCATGTACTTTGGTTCGTAGGAAGTAATAATAATATAAAATAAAAGTACTTAAAATATGTAATAAATACGATCCTGTCTGTCTGTGACTTATTCACGCTTTAATCGATACAGTTTGAGAACCGGAGAAGGACAAAAGATACTTTTTGGCACGATAACAGGCAACCACGCGGGGGCGGTCACTGATATCATATTACTAGCTTTTGCTCGCGACTTCGTCCCCGTGGAATAGTTACTTTGAGCAGCATTTGAATTTTTGGTGCTTTCTTATTTTTTTAATAATCATACACATATTTCCAATATACGATAGTAAACTTGGATAGATTTGTTTGGACTTTTATTCCCTTTTATCCCCTATTTTAAAACCCTAAATGCTCTAATGGCAGGATTTCGAGAAATTCTATAAATATCTTTCCTTATATTGAACTGAAAGTTATATCTTAACAGGTTTTGTGGGTTTTACTTTAAAAATGGCGGACTTCCATACAAAGCTTTATATCCTAAAATACCTCATTCTTATTAAAAAGAACTAAAAAGCTAATTTGTATGGAATTTACTATAAAAATGACGGATTTCCCATACAAACTTTCATTTCCTATTTTACCTCCTTAGGGGTTGAATTTCTAAAACTCCAGCCTTATTCCTTGCTTACATCATAAAAGGAACCTCTGTACAAAATTTCACCTATCTAGGTCCAATGGTACGGGCTGGGCGTTGATCAGTCTGTCAGTCAGGACCTTTCTATGTTCTGTGGTCAGGACTCTGCCTTTTTTAGATACCTATAGATTATAATATTAATCTTTAAATTAAAAATAAATTTAATGTTGGTAAAGAAAAATTTTCAAAATCAGTAGATAATACGACATTAAATTACCTGATAAACTACTTTTAGAAACCAACACAGTCACGTGGTTCGAAGTTTGCTTGGCCGCCTGTCCAAAAAAAATCGAACTCCAATCATAACCGCTGTTAAACAATGTTGACTATGCTAAGATGGCAACTTACAATATATACTCTTTTATATTCTCTATTGTTTTTCTATGGTTTTATCGAGTGTATTTTGTTACTTTTTCTTATTACATGTCACTGAGAGCAAAGAAGTAGAAAGTTTTATTTTTCAGCTTTTCACAATTTCCAACAAACAACTATTGTCAAACAGTAACCAAGGGCCAAGTAACCAATCGATTTAGTCGAACGTTTAACGAAACGAATATAACGTATGAAACTGACGTACTACTGAGAAAGCTCCATGGCGACCGTCATCGTATCAAATGTATGAGTAGTAGTTAAAAATTATCACTCATATGCATAGATTAGTATAAGTACTTACGTACTCATACGATAAAAGCGTTGCATCGTTTGCCACTCATTTAGGCCCAGGGCGTCATTTCATTGGGCTTTTACGTAAATCTAATATTCTTAACGGTTGCTCTTGAAAAGAAATGAATCTGCAAAGATCCTTTGCTACGATAAATCCATCATTAGTACGAGATTGCAATCCAATAGGGCTTCAATTTGCATTTCGGCTAACTGGGGGAGTTCCTTGTGAGGTATATTCTTCGCAGCAGATCGATGAAGTAGATAGTTTTTAATGTTCCCTAATTTCGGACGTCAGAAGTCTTTAGAAGAATGTTAAGAAATGGAAATGTAACATAAAATGTCATTTTGCTGTTCGGCCAACCGGTTTTCCTAATAAGCTACACGTCTAGGTTTTAAAAGAATAAGTACAGTCATGACATAAGATGGAACTTAATCCGCAAGCTTCCGGATTAAGGCCCATCTCACGAGAGGATGTTTTCTAGTGGTATTCATTATCTTTGGGTAAATTTTTCAAACATCCAAGATAAAGTTAAACATGAAATGCAGACATTAAGTGGTGTAGGGTATTTGGAAAAATATCTCTCAAAATGTTAACGATGTTCACCTGTGATGGCTAGCATTAGGGACGTTATAAGCTGCATAACAATGTGAACTTTAATGCAGCTTATGCGGTCCCTAATGCCAGCTCTAGATTCGCAGTCACGAACCTGCGGAAACACGATTTATTTAGTAAATAAGTCGTGTTTACGCAGCCAAAAAAAAGATTGGAACATTATTAGTCGATGTAACATTTCACCGAATTTTAGGTGTAGGTTAAAAACTCAACTAAAAAAAAAATATTGTATTTATTTTTGTTTGGATTTTATTCAATAACCTTAACAAAGTAGCACACTTTATCTGATAATTCTGTAGTACCTTAATATAAACACAAGGCGACACTCTTTAAGTGAGAGTCTCGGTTAGAAAGCTATTTTCCTGCAACTAAATAACAAGAAAGAGAGCTTTATGAAAGTTTTTCCTTGAACAAAAAGGACAGTAAAGGAAGTCATTTAAAGCGGCTGTGTGGTGCCGAAGTATATTGTCTTATTCCCTTTTATTACGTTTTTGTGGAGAATTCATCCTTTGAATTTAGCTTATTAGCGGTGTCCTTCTGTTATTGCGTGGTTTGGAAGATACACACTTGTATCTTCGCAAATCACTACTTTTGTGTTTATAGGTTTACGTTATACATTTTTGTAGAAAAAGAACAACATACTCGTATTTTTTCTCCATTTGTTGGATGTTTGAACAAAATTTAAGACAATAGGTACGCTATTTATGAAATGCAATCAAATTATATTTACTTGCAAATAGTTATAACAATATGATGCCGATGATGTCCGATCAGCGAGTAGCACTAGAAACTAAAAAAGAGTTGATGAGCAACGACAAGTTTATGGAGGTACAGTTTCGTTATTTTTGTTGCTGTAAGCGAGTGTGTGATTGCGACGGGAGATTACTACATCGACTTGGTCTACTTAATTTTCAAAAGTTTTTAAACGTAATGGGTAGGCCGGGAGCGCCGCGAAAAAAAGTCAGCTCTTTCATACATTGGTTGCAATGGGTACCTATTGTCAACTTTTCTGTGGAACAGCTGTTTTTTTGGCGATTTCTATGTTGGTCTCAAGAGACGTTTATATGTAATGTAGGAAGCGCCCTTTAAATTATCGTTTGGTGATAAAAAAGCAACGGTGTATATCTATGTTCCTGGAGGGACAATTCGAGCGAAAACTAGAAATTCTACACTTAATTTCTAGCTAACTGTCCCTGTTCCTTGAGCGACAGTAAGTCAATAGCCCATTAATTAATAAAGGCTAAAGCATTCGCGTGCGGCAGGATAAGACCCTCTAATATTACTGATCCCCTCAACTAATATTTTTGAATACCCTTACAAATTGTCGAATTATTATTTTTATTTTTAACTAGATATTGATTCGATCACTCTACGCTTATTCAGCCATGCGTAATTATAATTAAGTAAAACAATTAAACGTTTTGTCAACATTAAAGCGAATAATGAAAAGAAAATATTGCTTTTGTAGCTGCTCCGATCTCAAGGAAAATATGTACTTTGAAACTTCGTATTCTCTTGCCATTATGAGTAATTGAATAAAAATCTCTGTAACGTTTGGACATAAAGCCTGTATAAGACGCAGTATAAACAAAAGCAAAGTCACGCCTCCAAAGTTGGGACACAAAAGAAACCTTATGCTTGAACGAAAATTTAATATTCTGTTGTTTAATTAGGTTTTGGTCAACTTTGATGTAATTTTGTGGCGTAGTTCTTTGTCAATACAATCTTCTTTGAAATGGTTTTGTGTGACTTTATTTCTTTACCTTGATGGCATTGGAAGAAACTACTACGTATTATAAAACCAACTTTTTTCCGGGGCTTCGCTCACGTGGATGTCGTTTTCCTATAAAACAGATAATTCATCCTACTGGCACATATTACCGGAATAAAAAGTGATTACCTGATTGATTTAGTAAATCATCTATAATATTAGAGAATAAGAGAGGGTATTAATTCTAGTTTTGATTAATACAACTTTTCAATGCTGTAATTATTAATCTTTGAATTTCTAATGTATTAGCAAAGGAAATGATTTATGTATCCACAAGAAGAAAAGGGATTATTTATTATATACGAAATATTTCTAAAATGTCTATAATTTATGAGAAAGGGACCATGGAATATTATTAAAAAATTAACCCGTGATTGTATTGAAATATACATATACTAGCTAAAATGATTCGTAATATGTCACAAGTAATTTCATATTTTAGTACGTCTTGGATCTTATTAATAATCAAATTCCGATAATATTTGAGAAATAGAAATAAAGAGCAAACAAAATAGTTGCGTTATATTTCTTGAAGTCACAAATAGATAAACAGATATAAATGTATCAGACCTGTATGTGTATGTAGGAGATTTCAAAATATGAGTATGTAATGTACCTATGTTTTTTGCAATAATTGCATAGGGAACGTGGAACACAAATCGTACCTGTTTATTAATAGCATCACTGTGATTAAAAATACATAAAGATTATACATTTTTAGCATAAACCGCGTATTTTGAAAATCCTTACCAAACCAAAAAAGTTATAGTTAGGTATGTTTATGTTATAATCCTTTTTTTGTGCTGACGGTTTTACCAATAATAAACTGATCGTCTTTTAAAATAAAGTTCAACATAGCATAACACCAACCCAAACGACTAAATTAGCAACAGACGTTCATTTATTTCTTATGTCGGAGCCCAATATCACTGAAAGGACTTGAAATATTACGTTTAGGAATATTGTCTGCGCGAAGAGGTTTGGCGGAGGGCGTTCAGTTTTTACAGCGAAACGATTTTTCATTGTGTTATAAGACGCTGGCAGCTGATATTTTGGTGTATCGATATAAAATATACACGTGTAGAGAACATGATACTATGTAATGGACGATATGTAACGATATTAGATCGGCTACACGATACTTTTTTACCGATAACGTAAAATAATAATGTTTATAATGCATGTGTGTCTGTATATTAATACTTTTAGTCTCAATGATTTTAATTTTCGTTTTCTATGTTCTAAAGGAGTGGTTAAGGATAACTTTTTCGTACTAACATTTTTTCAAATTTCCAAAGCAGAAAATTCTGATTGCTAATATTTCGGGGTAAAGCAATAGACATGTAGAAAAAAGTTGTTCTGCAGATTGCCAGTATTTTTTAAAGTTTGAGGTATAAAATATTTTTTAGAGATGAAACGGATAGTTGTTTGGCCGGATACCGGATACTGGATATCCGGTGAGCAGCGAGACCCGATGGCCGGATATTCGACCCATTGTCTCTTTGTATATCGTGACGAGTTTAGAGCGCCGCACAAGTGTGGCGAACGCGATCAGCTCAATTCGGGCGGTTTCGCTAAGTTTTTACTAAAAGTTTTTAGCTAAGATATACTATTTAGTAACTTTTTCGACATTAAATAAAAGCCGAACTAATTATAAGTCGTTTTATTGATATTTACCTCACAAATATTAATGTATTGCATTTTATTATAGGAAATTGTCGTAGTTTTTGAATATCCGGTAATCGGCCGGATATAAAGTTACTATACGGTATCCGGCCGGATAGTAAATTTAGGCTGGATAGGCCGGATACCAGAACGTTACCTTATATCCGTTTAATTTCTAATATTTATAAGTTTGAGATCTATATTATTATCTAAATACATAAGTATAGGCATATTTGATAGAATTGCAATAGTTGGAAGAAGTTCAAGAATAAGTCGACAATTTCTAGATATGCTTTCTAAGCACACGTTATTTACAATTTGTAAGAACAATAAATTTTATGATTTGTTTTAAAGATAAAATAATATTTCTATTTGTTCTGGAAAAAAACAGTAACTCGTATTTTCTCACAAAGTTGCGATAGGTAATTGCACGTTTAGCATATAATGAAAATATAACACGTAGGCCCGGGAAAATCAGGGTTATGTTTTTGACGTTTTATGCCGTATATCATTATGCTATATCGCGAAATAATGTTAGAATTTAGAAATTTACGCAGTTACCGCTATCTTTTGCAAGTATTAAGCGCGCGGTTTTTATGCGGCAAACGCTGCGGAAGACGCATTGCTTTTGACGCACACTATTTTAAATACATATACAGCAATTAACGTTGATTGTTTTTTATGTTTGACGCAGCGGCAATCGTTTGCTAAAATTAACGGAAAAAAGAATGGCGCTTGCCGGACGCCTCTTCCGCAGCGTTTGCCGCACAAAACAACCGCGCAATCAGTCTTCGTCTGCACTTTTTTACTTGAACTGAGGTAACAACATTAATTTTGCATTCGTTCATAATTCAACTAGAATAACTCACTAAGCATGAAAATAAATGTTAAAATATTTATTTTTTATTTTATTTTTACCATCCTGGGGTCACGCATTTTAATCCTTATTTTTATTAGGGGTTTTAGCTTGGTATCTAAGACCTTTGAGTCATATCTTCATTTCGCAATTTCTTCTTTCTTGGTGGTTGCATTTAAATAGGCAGGGGTGTCACACATTGTAATCCCTATCAATGTCACCATATTTAGGCCATTATCTTCATTTGGCAATTTCTTCTTTCTTAGTGTTTGCCTTAAAATATGGGTGTCACGCATTTTAATGCATCTATGGAGAGCTTGTCGAGAAATTCATGGCATCAGACATCATGATGGCGATTGAAGAGGTGGCTTTTTGCATGCGCATACACACCACGAAACCTTTATTTCAATGATTCCTCATAACTGCTCATCAACACGGATGCTTTTGTATCAAAATAACACCACTTTCACTGCACAAAATCCAGTCCGAAACAGTTTTGAATTACCGAAACGAAAATCTTCATCCCGATGCCATGGTTCGCATCAAACACTCCAACTTTCCTTATAATACCTACTGTAATCTTCCCAAATCGTAAATAGATTTACACGAATACCATGTGTTTCAGATTTTAACAAGTTCTTATCGAGCTTCTTCGTAGTTGCGATGGAAATAAATATGTTTTTTTTATAATCGCGGAACTGTATTTACTCTAAATATTTTTGAAACGTATCAATGTCGTTTTCAAGGGCAGTGGTGAAATTCTGTTTATGTAACTTTTCAGGCAATTCTGGAGTTACAAAATATCATTCTAACGCAAGCGACAGCACAAGTAGATGAATAGAATAAATGGAAAATACTAAAGTAAAATTAATAATCAACCAGCTGCCTACGGAGAGTTCTTGAGTACCTCGGTTATATTGGCTAAAAGAGCGGACATAACTTCAAGAAATTCATGGTTATTATCAAAATGGAAGAGAAGAAGCGTCGCAGCCTGATACATATCAGAGACCAGGTTCGTAGCCTCTCAAAAAGGGATTGACAGAGCCTTATGCTTACAAT
This sequence comes from Elophila nymphaeata, assembly GCA_955850985.1. Classification (NCBI taxonomy): domain Eukaryota; kingdom Metazoa; phylum Arthropoda; class Insecta; order Lepidoptera; family Crambidae; genus Elophila; species Elophila nymphaeata. The sequence goes on from OY039070.1 coordinate 11,821,168, forward strand.
TGGTTACACCACGGGTTCCAAATAAACTCACATTTGGAGGTGTAGGCCAATGCAGAGGCTTAAAATAGTGTCAGAGTAACCGTCGCCTACATAAAAGGGACTCCCTCCCAATACAGATACAACGTAAACCAACAAAATAACAACCAGGACAGGTGTTACAGCCAAATCATCTCAGTAGTCTGGGCACCTGTTCTTGTTAAAAGGTGTGCGTAATCCTACAATTTTAACATTTCTTAAAATAGTTTTATTTAGAAATTCTCTTATTGAACATCAATTTCTGTTATTGGCTGTAGGTACTCGATGAAATAATATAGTTACCCCAGTTTCTAGGTGGGATTGAAATAAACATATTTTAATTTACGACAGGAAGTTGTGAATTAGTTTAATGTTCAACTTTATAGATTATATTTAATATCACACATCTTTATTTCACTCAAAATACGATGGCATTCTGTTAATTACTAGCTTTTGCCCGCAACTTCGTCTGCGTGGAATAGTTACATTGGGTAGCTTTAATTTTTTTTTGGTTATAAATAACTTTTTACATAGACAGATTTGTTTGGACTTCTACACGAACTTTCATCTCCTATTTTTTCCCAATGTGAGTTGAAATTTTCAAAACGCTGGAGTAAATACATATTAAGTTTTTAAAATTTACAGATCAAAAATTACAATTTCAAAGTATCATTGATTTGATTTTCATACTTTAACTTTCATCCCCTATTTTATACCCCTAAGGGTAGAATTTCGAGAAACCCTATAATACGTTTTCCTTAGTGTTTAACCGAAAGGCCACATACCTATTTTTATAGACTGTACTTATGTAATGACGGATTTCCATACAAACTTTCATCTCTGATTTTACCCCTTTAGAGGTTGAATGTCAAAAAAATCCTTTTCCATTGCCTATATCTTATGGAACGGAAGGAACCTCTGTGCAAAATTTCAGCTATCTAGGCCCAAGGGTACGGGCTGGGCATTTTTATTTTAGAAACAAAACTCGACTATCGATATAATTTTAAAGTTGTAACTTTCACACCTCTAGTTCTTGTTCGTGATTAGTATTAATAACTTCTAAAGTAACAAACATATTCGACACGTGTCTTTAAAACAAAATCTGATATATTTTTAAACAAAGCGTTAAGTACGTGTACATAATTGCTTCTTTATTTTTAATAAATACTAATTTCACACTACAATGAAACATGAAATTGCTCTTCAGCTTATTTCGATTATAGGAGATCTAGATAAGTATGAGGTGATTCGACTCGTTCATAGTTGGAGCACCAACGAAATTTAAAAAAAAATTCGGGCAGAATATATTCCAATTTCCACTGAACATAAGTGAAGAGGAAACGTGCTTAGTAAATAGCACAGATTTCAATCTCAACGACATTAATGAAACTCAATCTTATTTTTGCAATTCTAAGTGGTGTGCATATATACAGGTCTAACATGCCACTGTCCAGCTATAATAAGATCAATTTAACTCGTGTCGGCTGCGGTGAGCTGTCTTCGAGTCATCACGATGTAGCGTTCAGTTATTCTTGTATATTTATAACAAACGAGGAAATGACCTACCAGCTTGACATTGACACTCGTATGAGGGTATATTTTTGGCTAATTCACGGCTACACCGTTTGGTATTTTGACGCCGTCGTGGTGGAGTGGTCAGTAACGCTGCCTACACATCAATCGGTCCGGGTTTGAGTCCTGGTTGTTTATGTATTTATTTAAGTTTATTTATAAAAATATCTATACTACTATGTATGTTAAATTTATCAGTTGTCTAGCATCCATAACACAAGTTCTTAATGAAACTTAATTTGGGCTAGATAATTGGTGTGAGCGTGGTGTTCAAAATGGTTATTTCGCCTTGCAACACTATGGCTCGTTAGTTTAAAAAAAAAAAAAAAAGTTTTTGTTCTCTCGATTTCGCTCGATCGGAACTTGAGGTGATATCGTGTCGTGTCGTTATAATTTTGTCATAATTTGAAAATTAGCATTAACTATCTCGTCGCGCTTGTGGAGGACAATTGTGGTGAGTGCTCTCGGAATTACTGGGTAATAGCAGCGAAGTGGTGTCGATATTTGGTTACTCATACTTGAGGTAAGTCGACGAACTGAGGGTTGAGGAGCCTTTTGGAGGCATCACATAGCTGTTTTTCTTCACCAGAGGGTCAGCACAGAAGGTGAGCATTGTGTTACAATTGATTTTCTTCAAGCGCAAAGTCGTTTCGTCATAAACTCACTTTATTATTATTTTCATAGACATTTCATTACAACATTAAAATACAGTCCGCTTAAAACCCTTAACATTTATGGTACTTCGGCCAGATCGTTTTGTAAGGCGATCTATTGGATCTTTTCGGTAAATTTCGACGTTATTTTTCGGTAAATTTCGTGTATTTACATATTTTTTCTCGTCACCCACGATCATTTTATAATAGTGTGTGGGTAAACTTGAATTTTATTTGAACACCGTACTACCGGTTACGCCAGTGACTTTGGTTTTCTTATTTGGTAGGAATAAATAGTAGTTTAGTAGATTGTGGTAGTTTGGTAATTAATGTGGTAGAATAATACGTTCCGTTTCAGTAAACGTCAACGTCAAATAAACGTCACATCTGTCAGTGTCGTAAATAACCTTGCTTTGTATCATTTCTTATTTCGTTGTTTTGTTTATAACATAATAATATGTCGAAAAAGAAAGAGGAAACTTGTGATAAAAATAGAATCGCGCGTGACTATGCGTTTGCTCGCATAGAAATGATGCAGAGTTCGGATTTACTGGGTTATTGTATGCAGGATGTGAATGAAATTGTTGACGATTTTCACAAGGCTCAAATAGAGTTATTATCAACGCTTTCTCCCCATGACCGCCAAGCTGAGCTATCTACAACAGTTAAATTTGAGGATCAAGTTCGTAGTATTAAGAGTCGTTTGTTAGATCAAAGTAATGATCAAAAATCTGCCATGAACCGTAGTAGTACAAGTGTCAAGCTCCCAAAAATAAATATTAAACCTTTTGATGGGAAAATTGAAAATTGGGTGTCCTTTATCCAACTTTTTGATTCATTGATTCATAGTAGGGACATTCCGGGTGTTGAAAAACTTCATTACTTGATAACTAATGTGCAGGGCAAGGCCTATGATTTAATAAAAAATTATCCAATTTCCGAGGCAAATTATTTGTTGGCGTATAAAACCCTAAAAGATTATTTTGATAAGAAAAGGGTGATTGCTTCTACGTTCTATGAAAAGTTATTGAAGTGTGAATCAATGAGTTCAAGGAGTGGATCAGAATTAAATAGAATATTTTTCACCTTTAAAGAAAATTTGGAAATTCTTTCAAAGTATGGTTTACCTGACAAAAATTTTATGCTGTTCCATCTGTTGTGGTCCAAACTAGATACAGCAACTAAGGAAGCTTTTGAGTTACAGTTATCGTCCAGTGTTGATATTCCCAAGTATGACGACTTGAGTAGTTTTGTTGAAAAAAGAAGTCGTGCTTTGGAGAATTCAAGCCAAGTCAAAACAACTCACAAACAACCAGTTAAAAATAAATCTTCTTTTATTGTGCCATCTGTGAATTGCTGTACAGTATGCTCATTGACCGGTCATAGTGTGGATAAGTGCCCTACTTTTTTGAAACTTAGTCCTCTCGAGCGTTTTGATAAAGTTAAAGAAAAGAGACTTTGTATTGTTTGTTTTAATTCTTCTCACACTATGAAGAATTGTAGATCAAATATTTCTTGTAGTTTATGTAAAAATAAACATAACACATTGCTTCATTTCGGTAAAACAGATAATAAACAGACATGCAATACAGAGCATTCTACAGAGCAGTTGCTTTCTCCAACATCTTTAACTGTTCCGGGTTGTGATTCACAGGTTTTATTTTCGACTGCTATTGTATTGGTTAAAAACAAATTTAATAGACTGGTTCCCATTCGTATATTGTTGGACAGTGCTAGTGCCTGCAATTTTATAACCTTGACTTGTGCAAGACGACTGGGGCTTTCGATCAAGGACAATGGACCAAAGGTTAATGGTATCGGTCAGGTGTCAGCCGACACTCTCGGTTCTGTCGTTTGTGAGATAGTGCCATCTAGTGGTGATTTATCTTTAAATTTTTCGTTAGAAGCTTTAGTTTTGTCGCAGATTTGCTCTGATATGCCATATGGGCAAATAGACGTCTCCTCATGGAGACATATTAATGATTTAGATCTCGCTGACCCATCCTATTACAAACCTGGGCCAATCGATATGTTGGTCAATGTCAATTTTCTCGCTTCGGCGCTTGAACCTGGTCTCGTCAAGGGTGAGGCAGGTCAGCCTATTGCTATTCGCACTATTTTTGGCTGGATAGTTATGGGTGAATGCGCAACTGACATTGGCAATTCTCGTTCTCGTTTTCGTTTTGGTTCCAATGTTGTAACCACGGACTGCCTTCTTGTGTCGAGTTTGTCTTTAGACAACAGTATTAAGCGGTTCTGGGAAGTGGAAAGTGTAGATCCTCCAAAACATGTTGTACTTTCGAATTCGGAATTGTCGTGTGAAAACCACATGGAAGCTTCACATTATCGTAATCCTGAAGGTAGAATGGTAGTACCATTAACTTTGGTAGGTCCACAGAAGCCTCGGTTTTCACAGTCTCGTGAGATTGCCCTCAAGCGTCTCAACACTTTGGAGAGGAAATTTAAAATTAATTCTCAATTTCATAGTGCGTATGTCCAATTTATGGATGAATATTTGAAATGCGGTCATATGGAAGAAGTCGATCCTCCTTTGTCGTCGAGTGGATGCTTCTACTATATCCCCCATTTTGGGATTTTACGCCCTGATTCTGTCACTACCCCTTTGCGTACTGTGTTTGACGCCAGTGCCAAGGATGCAGGTGGAGTTTCTTTAAATGATTCGTTGCTGCCAGGCCCTAAACTACAGACAAATATATTCGAAATCTTGGTTAGGTTTCGCTGGCATGCCATTGTGTTTACGGGTGACATTAAACAAATGTATCGTCAGTTTCTCGTTGACTTACAAGACTGCGATTATCAACGCATCTTGTGGCGACCATCGTTTGATGAACCTGTAAAGGACTTCCGCTTACTCACGGTTACGTATGGTGTCTCCTGTGCTCCCTATCAGGCGCTTTGGTGCATTTCGAAATTGGCCAAAGAATTTTCATCTCGTGCTCCTCATGGTGCTGCAGTCTTAGCTAGAGATACATATGTCGATGATGTAGTTTCAGGGGCAGATTCTGTAGAGAATGCATTATTAATACGCAAGGAATTGTTAGATATTTTGTCGTCGGCTCGTCTCCATTTGCGAAAATGGACATCTAGTAGCTCAGAGTTCCTTGGAAGTATATCGGACTCCGACTTATATTCGGAACAGCTTCGATGTTTTGAAGACTTTAACGATCTTTCTTTAAAAATCTTGGGCCTGTCGTGGCTTCCTAAACAGGATAAGTTCTTTTTCAAAGCATCCTCAAATGATTATCGTTGTACCAAGCGGTCGATTCTTTCGGATATAGCAAGGATTTTTGATCCGTTGGGTTTGTTATCACCTGTCGTCTTTTTCGCTAAATATTTAATACAGCGTTTGTGGTTGTCGGGCGTAGATTGGGACAGTGAGGTTCCTTCTTTTATTGGTCAGGAGTGGCATATGTTCAAGTTTCAACTACCTTCCTTGAGTTCACTGTCTATTCCTCGCAGAATGATTGAATCCTTCGAGTCGTTACAGCTTCACGGATTCTGTGACGCCTCAGAGAAGGGTTACTGTGCCGTTATTTATTTTCGGGTAGTCCAGCATGACGGTACTGTTTTCGTGCGCCTTTGTTGCGCTAAATCAAAGGTGGCTCCTTTACGGCGATGTTCAATACCACGATTGGAGTTGCTAGCTGCTGTCTTGTTAGCCGATTTACTTATTTCGTTTACTGAAGCCTTGAAAGAGTTGTACACAATAGATAATATCTTTGCCTGGTCAGACTCTACCGTAGCCCTGACATGGATTCGCTCATGTCCATCGAAGTGGAAAACTTTCGTGGCCAATAGGGTTGCTCATATTCAGGAAAAAATCCCTCCGCAACACTGGCATCATGTGTCGGGTGTCGACAATCCTGCTGACTGTGGCTCTCGTGGGCTACTACCTAATGACCTAATCCAACATGTCTTATGGTGGACGGGGCCTCACTGGTTGCCCAACCTTAGGGAGACATGGCCACATTCAGAGATACGATTTGATAATATTGCATCAGATGAGCAAAAGATTTACAGTCTTTTTACTGCTTCAAACTTGTCGTTCGTCAATGAGATTTTAAACAAATACTCTTCTTTGAAACGCATTTTGAACGTTTTGGCATATTGTTTTCGTTTGGTTCATAACTTAAGAAAATCTTCGTCGAAAAATGTGAATCCTACTTTAACCAATGAGGAAATTAGAAAGGTTTTACATTTTCTTGTCAAACATGTTCAAGAATGTGCCTTCGCTTCTGAAATTCGTTGTTTATCGAAAGACAATTCACCACGTTTGCTCCCCAAAGCCCTCAGGAAACTGTCGCTTTTTCTTGATGAGCATGGTTTATTGAGGGTGGGCGGTCGTCTTTCGAAAGGTGAATTGTCATACGATGTTAAACATCCATTGTTGCTACCTCGAGATCATAGGTTGACTGCGTTGATTATCGAAGATTATCATCAACGCTTTGCACATCCTGGTCCACAAACTTTGCAAAATTTATTAGCACAAGAGTTCTGGATATTGTCGTCGAAAAGAGCTGTTTCGTCTGTGATTTCGTCTTGCATGAAATGCTTTCGTGCCCATCCGAAGGTTGCTTCACCTCCTCTTATGGGTAACCTACCAGCTTTTCGAATAAACCAGATCAAACCTTTTTCGTCTTGTGCTGTTGACTATGCTGGTCCTTTCGATACTAGCATGGGTCGAGGTCGAGGTTTACGAACCTTCAAATCATATATTTGTGTTTTCGTGTGTACTGCTACAAAAGCCGTACATTTTGAACTTGTTTCAGAATTGACTTCTGAAGCGTATATCGCTGCGCTTAGGCGATTTATCGCACGTCGGGGTCGCTGTTCAAGATTAGTATCCGATCAGGGTCGGAATTTCGTTGGTGCTCGTAACTTATTATATAATTTGATGGCTGATGCTTCTCGTTCTGAGCAAATTGAATTCGTATTCAATCCGCCTGGAAGTCCACATTTTTCTGGCTTAGCAGAAGCCAATGTGAAGTCGGTGAAGACTCATTTGTCGCGTGTGATAGGCTCCCAGCGATTGACGTTCGAAGAATTCTACACAGTGTTAACCCAGATAGAGGCCATGTTAAATTCGAGACCTTTATCACCCATGAGTTCGGATCCTAATGATTTTTCGGTACTAACCCCAGGCCATTTTTTGACTATGGAACCTCTTAGTATTCTACCAGAGAATAATCTAGAAAATGTAAAGATCGGAGTAATGCAGAGGTGGAGTCTTTTACAAAAGATTCACCAAGATTTTTGGCGTAAGTGGAATGTAGAGTACTTACACACACTACAGCAGCGTCACAAATGGTTTACTAACCAGAAGGAAATTTCTTTAGGCACGCTTGTCTTGATTGTTAATGAACAAAGTAGTCCTATGAAATGGAAAATTGGTCGTGTGACTCAACTACACCCCGGCACGGACGGAGTTTGTAGAGTAGTGACTGTACGTACTGATGGTGGTGAATACAGGAGGCCAGTTGTTAAACTGTGCCCTCTACCTATGGCAAATTAGCTGCAGTTAAGTTGTAAGTTAGCAGTTAAGTAGCTTATATTAGTATAGTTGTTAGTGTATAAGAAAACCAAAGTCAGAGGAGCCAGTGTTATGGTTTTAGAGTAATTTTAGTTTGTTTAAATATCGTTTTTTTTTCTAAAATACGTTGTATTTTGGTGGGCGGAAATGTTCAAAATGGTTATTTCGCCTTGCAACACTATGGCTCGTTAGTTTAAAAAAAAAAAAAAGTTTTTGTTCTCTCGATTTCGCTCGATCGGAACTTGAGGTGATATCGTGTCGTGTCGTTATAATTTTGTCATAATTTGAAAATTAGCATTAACTATCTCGTCGCGCTTGTGGAGGACAATTGTGGTGAGTGCTCTCGGAATTACTGGGTAATAGCAGCGAAGTGGTGTCGATATTTGGTTACTCATACTTGAGGTAAGTCGACGAACTGAGGGTTGAGGAGCCTTTTGGAGGCATCACATAGCTGTTTTTCTTCACCAGAGGGTCAGCACAGAAGGTGAGCATTGTGTTACAATTGATTTTCTTCAAGCGCAAAGTCGTTTCGTCATAAACTCACTTTATTATTATTTTCATAGACATTTCATTACAACATTAAAATACAGTCCGCTTAAAACCCTTAACACGTGGATATACATTATTATTATACTTAATTTGGGAGTCACTATGATTTACGTAAAGTGTCCACCCTTTTAACAAGTTCTAGACGTATTTTAATGTATTGCTTTTTTGACTTGTGTTGTAAGAATATTATATTCAACTGTTTAATGGCGAAGGGATTGTTATTCGAAGGCTGAGTTTTACATATCCGCAAAAGAGTCTCGATGACTCTACATTTCGTTAAAAATTTATTATCTGTAAATCCAACCTGTTTTACGTGTGTAGGTATATAAAATATTAAGAACAATTTCTGCTGAAGAAATTAATATAGAGTTACAGGATTAAATACTTTCAATTTGCCCGAAAAAAGTTGCACGAACATATTATTTTAAAAATGTTATTAACAAATTTTTATATCAAAAGATATTTCACGGGGAATGCAAGAAATTCAGACACGATATTGCACTTTATGTTTAGTTAGGGGCTTTGCAGTCTAGACTTAGAGCAATAGAGTAAAGAAGATTTTATTAAAAGAACCCTCATAGTTGGTTTTTATTTTTACCCCTAATGTATTGTGTAAAATAAGTTTCGACGTTAGTTTTCACTCCCAAGAAGTTATATATTTGATGTGTTTGCTTGTAAGCCATTTGATTTATTTTTATCGGTTCTAATATAGATAAAGATTTCGTGTTATTTTTGCTTGGAAGTTGCGAAAGTAGGATGTGCTGTAAATGAGTTAATTTTATCATGTTAATCTACATTGATAGCGCGAAAATGTAATAAATTATACATAATGGCATTTTTTATTTATTACACTATCATGTCTAGTGAGTCTGTTTATTAATTTGTTTTTGTTTTTCAACGAAATACTACTTTACTAGGTGGTAGACCCATATGTAGGGTCATCTGGGTAGGTACCACCGCCTTTCTTATTTCTGCCGTGAAGCAGTACGCTGTGTTTCGGATTGAAGGAAAAGGCATATCATCTTAGTCCCCAGGATGGCAACGCACTTGAAGTGTTAAGTGATTTACCCTTAATATTCCAAGTGTCTATAGGCGACGGTAAGCACTTAATACCAGGTGGGCCGCAAGCTTGTTTGCCATCTTATAGTATAAAAAAAATACCACTAATACACCTCACATTAATTTTCTACCGTACGTTTCGTTTTGAAATCTATTAAAAGACTGATATTTAATATAGTTCCACTATTTTGATATTAGTATCTAACTTTTTGATTATTTATTTTATTATCTATTTGTACGTTTACTCCCGTCGTCGTCGTTAAAATGTTCACATGCCACAAGTATTGCTTGAGTAGAGAGAACGCGAAGGAAAGGTTTAAACATTATTTAGATGACCATAATTCAGTGTAGGTACCCTTAAAAGTATTTATGGCTTACGATGTAGTATCTCCTTCAATAGAATCTGCAATACGTTTTATATTTTAATACAGTCGAACATTGCGTGATTAGAATATTTGTCAGACGTTATCGTCGACTAGACACATGATGCGAGAGTATTTCATCGGATAGTACTTAGAATTCATGGCTACAGTGCCGATGTCATCCTTTATCAAAAGATCTTTGCGCCTCTACCTAATATTAACTCAAGGGCTCTTTGAAGCGTAGCAACTTGGCGCGTTTTTTGATAACATCCATCTTTTAATATCTAACACTAGCTTTTGCCCGCGACTTCGATGAATAGTTACTTCGGGCAGCATTTAAATTTTCTTATTATTTCTTCTAACCCAAGCGCCATATACCTACAAATTTTTATAGATTTTACTTAAAAAATGACGGATTTCCATACAAACTTTCATCCCCTATTTTACCCCCTTAGGGATTGAATTTCCAAAAATCTTAAAATACATCTTTCTTAATTTGTAACTGAAAGGCCATGTACCAATTTTTATGAATTTTACTTTAAAACTGACGGATTTCCATACTTACTTTTCACCCCCTTACAGGGTGAATTTCCAAAAATCCTTTCTTAATGCACCCCTGGACCTTATAAGGAACCTACGTACCAAATTTGAAATCTCTAGACCCAGCAGCTTGGGCTGTGCATTGATATGTCAGTCAGTCAGTCAGTATTCGTAAACGTGTTTTTCACATAGGGGTAGGCAGTATGACTTATTTGCTAGGCAACTTACAATTTTCCTTCGCTTCATCTACTGTCATCACCTATGTGACTGAAAAGACAGCTGAGGACATTGACCTAGCAAGCCGAGTCCGGTAATCATTATCGTTAAAGGTCCACAGAGGAAATATACCCACATGAGGAAAGCGAAAGGATTGTCCACTGGTTGTTCAATCGACGAGCACTATGAGGACTTTGATGAAATGATTTATCTTTAGATGAGCAAGCGGAAAAAGTTTATCAAATTGTAACCCGACTACAGAAGAAAAAGAAAGCAATGTTACCGGTTAAAATCGGGGTTTACAAGGAAAAATCGACACCTCCTATTATTAAAGTCAGTTAAAATGTATCCTATGTTACCAACTACAATAACAAATCGATTGACATATTTTTCATCAAAATGAATGAATACCTTAGGCGCTACGGAAGAACATACATACATAGGATATAGACTACTTAAATCATAACCCTACTTTTTTGCTTCGCCGTAGTCGGGTATAAAGTGGACTCTGCCTACTCTTTACGTATGAGTCTCAACCATTTACACATAGTTTCAATAAAATATAATAGCGAGTGACGTTATAATACATCGTTTACAATCCAATGATCCACGAATAATGAAATTATTTGAAATGGGCAGGAGTTGTCGAATAGAACACTTTCATTAGAATTGCCCACCCACGACCTTACATACCAGATTGATCGAAAGGTCCGTAATGAATGTTGATCAAAGGACATCGTTGAATAGAGGAAGGAATTTTCTATCCTTAGTCTTTATAGTATGTAGCAAATTTGTTATCATGCAAAATTGGAAGATTACGTGGTTCTGTTTTGCTTATGTGTGAAAGAAAAAAAAAATGCTAGTGTGTCTTCAAACCGTCTTTATCCTACACTGCTCTCAATTATTTTTGGACTATATATCAAGACAAGAGATAGGTACTATAGTCTGCTTTTTTAACAAACGAGTACTGAGTATATCTCTAGCATATTTCCGATATTGACAAGTGAGATGGGATATGGATTAGGGGCGGGGCTAACGCCTTTGTTCAAAACAATTTTGTATATAGTATATTTTATGCACTAGAACTTACAAATCAAATAATTATTATATAATTCTTGTAGGTAATCTTATGTCGTCGTCAATTCCTCTGGTACTTTCAACTTTCTGCAGACACGTGAATAATAAACTGCTCTAACAATAATTGTTCATGGCACATATATCATCAGTTCTTTTGTGGCGTTTGTATGAAACGGACTTTATTTTGATTACGTGGACCAATAGCAACTCAGTCAAAGGTTTCGGTACTCGCAGTCGGGACCATCAGCTTAAGGTGTCTTCTGAAGCACGGAGGAGAATTGAGTTTTAAAAAAAATCGGTGACTGTTATTGAGAGGTCTTCTTTGTTGTCAATGTTGTAAATATAAAAATGTATGTAAATGTTTAAAAAAATATAAAATATGTATTTTTAATGCAAACTGCTTGTTAAAGTTATTTATACGAAAAGTAATTTGTTCGCTTTGGCGCAAAAGATCGTAGCTCTGTCTTGTGTTTTTTACTCTGCGCGCACCGTAAGGTCCGCCGTCAGTGTTGCTTTGCATAAATATTTACACTGAACTTTGGAACGGGACTTGGATAAGACAGTCATTCACATAAGTCAGTCACAGGTGGCTGTGGTTACTAGTGTTGCAATCTACTTCTTCAAGTTTCTTTTGAACGGCCCAGGGTTGCCATAATTCTTATTTCGCGTTGGAATAGTAAAATAAAAATGAAAAAGCTCTTTATTTAAATGGACTTTACTAAGTACTTTTAAATCGTCCAACCACCACCATTTCGAGACGAAATAATTATTTTACTTAAATAATTATTAATATGCTGAGATGGATAAGAAATGGCGAAAGAAACTCCACAGCTTACAATTTCGTAATGATTTCAAAACATCATTACAGTCAATACATATATCAATATGAATAAATTACCTACAATTTTAAATGCGTAAATGTTGGGCATATTTTACTCCCACGCATTTGGATCATTTAAATAATCATTTATATTGTAATAAGCTTTTTTTATATAATTTAGATTTTACAATCTTTTCCATACGACATTATGCTGTGAAAATAACTATAATAAACCATTCTAGCGGTATCTACATCAGTTAGCCGCCTAATAGTTTTAGTTGCATATGTCCCAGTGGTCTTGAGAGGGAAAGGGTTTAATTAGGGAAAAAGTTTCTCAAACACTCGACGTGGTATAAACGATACAATGACACAAAATAGCGACGTAATTGTAGAGAGATAGCTCGTCTAAATAATAAAAGTTTATTGAGTCTGAGGCAATGGAAACGCATATTAATAACATTTTTGCTCGGACTTATGAAACTTTCTCGATTCTCTAGCACATATGGCACACTTTATTAGTCCATATCACCAATAAAAGTTTTAGTATTAACGCGGAACCAATAAGAAGTTATAACGTACAATACGTGTCTGGTCGTTGTGGCGACTCTCGAAATTGGTAGGTTGTTACATCGAATGTCACGTCACTCCGGACTAGATTGGAAAACAAAGACGAAATAAATCGAACAAAATGCTAGCATACGGATTTAATTTTTTTTTCAAAATCTTTGTCACAAAACTGCAGAACCATAAACCGTGTTGTGTTTGGAGGCGAAATGGTAAAAGTTTCAGGCTTTAACCGTATCAAAAATGTATGAATTGTTTGGTACTTACTTGGGGAAATTAATACTCAATTACTTCCATTGACGTCAACCACCCTATGAGTGATACATAGCACAATTTAATGACAACGTCGGGTATCGTAAACGTATATTGTGTTACAAACGCCCACTCAAATTGCGTATCAATGATACAATAACAAAAAGTGATTTTTTGATAAAGTTCTTTGCTCAATTACAGCTGTTTCGTTGACATACTTTTAGGGGGCTGGCACAAGCTAACTAGAACCTCCAACAGATAAATTTTATAACTTTTAAATTATATTACGAGCGCGATAAAGTTTCGAACGATCATCACTCGTTAACAATATGACCGCAAATAAAAAAAAAAATTAAACTAGATTACTTATATTTACACAACAAACTACCAATAACATTTCAAATTTTTATATTTTTGTGTGAAAAAAAAATCTTGTATGCAAGTCTTACCAAAATAAAAAGAAACGTATCTCGAAAACTACTGGAGCTATTTTCATAAAACATTAAAGTAGCACACTTATCAGTTCCGAAAGGGAACGCCCCTTGTTACTTTCTCGTATACGAAGTATAGAGGAAGTTTTGTAATCGCTCAAAAATTCGAAAAAAATATATAAATAAAAGTTATTATCATTATGCAGGCGCGGGATGCTCCACTCAGCATGGCCAAGGTCACCAGCCCTTATCATCGCCTCAAGGGGCTTACCAGCGGCGCCACAATTACATTTAATTTTATGGCTTCTAAACCAGATCAATTTTGGAAAATGTTAAACGGCCACGATCACATAATACACGTCTAATATTTACTGTACTACTGTACACCCATTTACATTCTTCCATTTAGTAATAAAATAGGTTTATGTCGAAAGTTACACGCAAGGTCACTTAAAAAAACCCATTTAAAAAATAAACGGAACAATGACAATTTATGGTATGTCATTTAGGTAATAAATTTAGTTCGCTTAAAGAAGATCGTGGCCGATTCAGATTTTTCACAATTGATTTGCAATTGATCTGATTTAGGAGTTATAAAATTGGTGATACTAGTTGGCTCGTGTAAGCTTCTTAACTTAAAAAATCTAAATCTGCAATAATCACATAGAACTTGTCTAATATTTATTGAATGTCTGTTCAGTCGTTTTCGGTCTTTCGTTGCGAATTAAAACGGACAAATAAAATATGTTGTTTAAAAAAATCTAAATGTTATTTTTGAGGTCGGTCCCAAATAGAAATTACTGAGTTTATTCCAAATAGGTATTAAGGTTCGCACCGACCTAAAAAAATGGTTTTTTTTTTAAACAAAATTCTTATTTTTTTTTAGTTTTGAAGATGGTATTTTATTTAAAAATAATTTATATTTTGCTTTTTAGTGTTTTAAGTATACCTAGAAATTTTCAGGAAACTATTTCGAGGTATTTTAGACAAACAAGTAATAACAAGATTACGATATCCTTGACGTCAATTAACTATGTATTATTATGGATAACTCAAACTACCCATCAGATGTCGATCAAATTTAAATGGGACCACATGACAAGCACCAGCTTCCAAACGTTATAAGAATCTTCAAAATTGGTACACCCAGTATGTCATACGACGTTTTATAACATATTTGCGAGGAAATAATTAATAAATTCATCACAACTTGACGACATTTTCAAATAAAAACAATAGGTACAGCGAAAAGAAAAAGCGCGAGGAATTTTTTTTTCTCAAACATGCATGGAAATATTGTCATTATTTCGAAAAAAGAACACGCGAATTATCGAATTTACGGATCAAAAAACCAAATCCATTGCTGGAGCGTTTTTTTGAATTTGGAACATTACAACGCTCCAGCAATGTTGTATGAAACGGCGTGCTGGAGTTATTAAAACTCTTTGATTGGACCTCTTTTATCAATCTTGACATACTAAAGTCTCTTTGTTTAGTACAAATTGCGTTCACGTGGCTGTATAGCCTACATGCATTTGCCTTGGTGATAAAAGAGAATTGGCGGCAAAGCTGAAAATTCGTATTGATTAGTTATACATAATAATATATTTATAAATTTAATAATTAAAATCAGTTCCGACGGTTCAGAGAGTGAAATGGAGATTGATTTTACTCCACCAGATTTAAACGACAATCGACCGGATTCAAAGGCAATTTTTAATTAAAGCCCCAGATGATATATATTTAGTGACAAAGGTAAAGTATGTTTTATTTCCCTGCATTCTTTGAGAAAAGCACTATATAGGCCTCGGCCGAAATGGCAATTGCCTATCTCGTATTAGTGAAGTCCTCGCCTGCGGCTCGGCCTTCAAACTCATACTCAACCTGCAATTGCCTATTTCGCGGCCTTTTCAATAATGTACTATTACTTATTCATAAATTAGCGATGCGCGCGCATCAGCGCTTATTTAGGCACGAAAAACAGCCAGTATTACTAATAAAGTAAATTAATATTTTTGTTACAGATAAATGGTTGTAATTTATTGTCAAAATTTATTATATTAAAGAATTAAATGTTTATTTATTATATTTTATCTCCCAAAGTTAATTTATTCATAAAATGTTGACCACACAAAACTGTTGACAAATGTTTTCGCCATAAAAACTCTTTGCTAAGATTTAGAAAAGTACCGTTCGTTTTTAGACGGAGTTTCCTGATAAATCGTGTGTTACATTACAATAACGCACAAGTACGTAATGAGATACACTACGATATTGAAGTTGGTGAAATAAGAGACCCTTTACGAGCAAATGTGTTAAAAAAAACTTTATAGACGTGGTAGTGTGAAGACTCAGGTAACATTTCGTCACACATGAAGAAACGTCTGGCAATATGCGCCATGTAGTGACTCAACAGAGATAGGTAGCCAGCTTGTCACCTACATAAGACAGGCATCATATCCAAAAAGTTAGAGACCTTCAGTGAACTAATCTACAAAAGCCAATAACCAGGACAGATGTTACTCTAATGGCCGGCCGGTTTCAATATTCAATTCATAGTGTACTGACATCTGTAGATCGTCCTACCAGGCTTTGTTTGCTAAGCGAACTGCCGTGTATTTTTAATAATTTTAACAATAATTGCTAGGCAACCAAATTTCAGTAAGCATATTTTTACTAGAGGTTAGAACATTGAAACCGATCGTAAATCATTTCAGCAGTCCGAGTAACCGTTCTAGACTTCTATACTATGTATTAAAAAATCGGGAGTGGTCTCCCCTTGACTTTCCCGTATACCAGAAATGACTCAAAGGTTGATAAAAACCTTATATTTTGATTTGTAAGACATACATGCATGTTAAATTTTGGTCACCCATCCGTGTACCGACCGCGCCTTGGTTGCTTAACTATCGTGATCGACGGCTCAAAAGTTGATAGAAACCTAATATTTTGATGTCACACATGCATGTTAAATTTGGTTGCAGTACGTTAAAGCATGCTCGAGTTATCGTGCTAACGCACAGACACACACACAGACATAATTCCAAAAAAAATATTTTTGGACTAAGGGAGGTCCAAAACTTGTAAATCCGTCAAAATCTCGAGGTCGATTTTTTTGACGATTACAAGACTTCCTCTATAATACGTAAAAGAGAAAGTAAAAATAAGTTTCGATTCAGGGAGGTCCAAAAGGTGTAAATCCGTCAAAATCTCGAGGTCGAATTTTTTGATGATTACAAGACATCCTCTATAGGCTACGTATTTACGAGAAAGTAAAAATGATATTTAGAAATTGTGTAATATTAAATGTATTGGTGTCGCTACCGCTTGTTAGTGACTCAATACCAAAGACTATATCAATACCTACCAATCCTGTCACATTTATTTAAACTAAAAGGTAATACTTTGGGTAACACGGTGCCTTTCCTTCATTATGATTCAATAAGAAAAGGAAGGCGTTTTCATTTTAAGTTTGGAGACGAGAAGCGAAATTAATTCGTTCCAATTTTAAAATAATTTGACAGCCTTTTTTCGACTTTCTTTGAAGACAATTTATAATTAATGGTTTCTTTTATGGAATTGAGTGGTAGACGCCGTACTGCCATAATATTGTTACATTTGCGGAGGATGTTATCCTGTAGGTGGGTATAGAGGGAGTGATGAAAAATGTCTCAATGCAGGAAAGATATATATTTTTATGAAATTATGCAATTAGGAATAACGATACGAAACTAAACAGATTCTTAAATCTTCCGAAATCGAATAGAATGGTTAGGTGTAAATCAACCCGATGCGGTAAGCACCTTCTGCGTCGAGTGATGATGCAGAAGAAAGCGGCTGAGCGGGCCAGGGAAGTTGACCCTCAGGTGGATCCGTGGCTCCACAGAGGCTCCTGTCGGTGACCAGCGGGGCGCGGGCTGGGGAAGCCCAAACCTCGCATTGCACAGGTCACCGCCAGTCGTCGATGTCCATGATGTCACGGGGCATCGTCGTCCACCTTTTGGGGAAGTGAGAGGGGCTTGCCACACGCGAGCAAGTACCGACGGGGCCGTGGAAGTTTCCGCAAGGGTTCCCTTGGCCCCCTCCGGCAGTGACACATCCGCGGCCGATGCGTTCTCGTCCAATGACGGGGAGGAAGTGGCGGCCGTTGATGTTTTCGCGCCAAGGTGCATGTGAGGGATATCGTTGGGTTTTAGTGGGTAGTCCCTGGTTTCATAGGGAGAGTCCCATATAACGTTTACGCCTCCCCAGGCGTGACGTATGCGTAACGCATTTCCCAACGTTAAAAAAAAGGTGTAAATCAACCTTATGTAGTTACTTATTAAATAGCAAAGCGCATGCACTATTTAGTTTTGAGTCCTCATTCCGCAACATAAAGTAGAATAAATCTGTGTTCTGAAGGTAACTGGGCTTTGGTATTTACCGGAATGGGCGATTACTGTCATGTTTGTATTATTTATCTTTTTAAATAAATTCCGACAAAAGTCACATCCTATTGTTGTATTGGATGAGTTCGTAAGCTACGGAAACTTTCTTTTTTCTTTTTTTTTATATAAAAAGAACTATTGTTTTCTTAGATTTGCGCAAACACTACACATTATAAATAAAACAACTTTCACGGATTCGAATCGCGTGATTTTACATGTTGTTTTTACTTGTCAGCGTTCGTGGTCACGGGATGACAGTCATCCCGTGAACATGAACGCTGAAAAGTGTTACGAAACGTCGGGCAGTAATAACAACATGTAAAATCTAATTACTCGCGAGTTAAATCCGTAAAAGTTGTTTTATTTATAATAAAAAGACCTGTTAAGGTAGTGAGGATATACTTAGCTAGTGCAGTAGAAAATATACGTCATTAGCCTTCCTTATCGTCCAGGTTGCTACGTTACACCTTATTCAAAAGGACTGCAGTAAAAATTAGTTCAAGATACGAATCATGCGTCATATTCATATGTATTCTTTTTTTTCGCGTAGGCATGGCACTTACAGTAAGTAGGCGGATGCAAAGGTACTAAGATGGAAAAGCAAATCTCTTTTCGATGAAATAAAGTAAACAAGCGCATAAAAACACCGTCATGCGTGATAAAGACTCAATTTAGAATTGGTTTGAGGATGTTCGTTATCTCTACATTGCTAATGCACATCAGTTTATAGACATCCAGGTTAGAGCAATATTCTACGCAGGACTGCAAGTGCAATGACTTAACAAAACATTTTTCACGAACATAATCTTATATATAAAATTCTCGTGTCACAATTTTTTTTTAATTTATAAGGCAAAACAACGTTTGCGGGGTCAGCTAGTAAAGACATAATAATACCTATAAATTATTGTTCCACTCATAAGTTTTCTCTCCTTCCCTTCTCTTAACTAATGACTAGTAATTAGACATTTAACTAATGTCAAGTGAAAGTGGTGTTTAACTATACACATTAAATTGGTTTTTTTTTCTCAATTTCAGTTTTAAGTCCATCGCACCTTAAATTGGGTTACATATAATAAGTGAAAGTAAAGATTTTTCTATGTTTGTTTGGCATTCACAACGACAACCAGAGCCTGGATTGAAATATCGGACTTTTGGTGTGATGGAGTTCTTGTGTTATTGAATTCATTGCTTGGGAAAACGATTATCTCTGTAGAAATCCATAATTATAATATCAATTTTCTATTGTGCTTTAATAATTTTAGCTTACATTAGAATGAATTCGTAACTCTAGCTTTCATAAAATTACAGTACTTTTCTTTGTGTAAAAACGTTTATGTTCCACAATCAAGCACTTTGTCTTCATGGGTCATTTAAATTAAATGCTCAGCATAGTTAAGGAAGAGAAATCGTTAATAGTATTTTTACTACGGGTACGTTATACGTATAATGCAGTGATTTTCAACTTTTATAAAAACATTTAAAGAAGAAAAACACTTTGTTATTTCTTAAAATGCATTATATTTTATTTGTATTGTAATATAATTCGCTTGTTTACACGTAGGTACATGCGAGTAACAGTTTTTGTCACGAAATTCATTCACGGTTTTTTTTTATAAAATTGTTAAAGTTTATTTATAAAAATATCTACATTGTTACGTAGAGCGAATGATTTGTTAAGTACATACATCAACAGCTCATATAATGTCCACACCGAGGGGCTCGAGCCTACCCCACATCAGGGGCGATTAGGCATAGTCAACCACGCTGGCCAAGTGCGGGTTGGTCGACTTCACACACAACCTAAGAATTTCTTCATAGGTCTGTGCAGGTTTCCTCACGATGTTTTCCTTCACCGTAGAAGCGTCGATTAAACGTACGTATGATTTAAAAATTTGAAAAACATTGGTACGTGGCGGGGATTGAACCAGTGCCTCCCGGGTGGGAGACGACGCTCTTACGCACTACGCCACCGACGCTTATATGATGAAAGATTTGTTTGAGTGAGGTTTATTAATACGGACCCTAGTTTCCAAGTTTATACATATTAATAAGCTGCACTGCCACACTCATCATTCGCTATCTCAACAACGCGGGAGCGAGACAAATAGGTACCTATTATACCGAAACAGTAGTAGTACTAGTAGTCTTAAGCCAAATTTACACAAGGTAAGTAACTGACTCCCAAATTCGAGAAAAGTCACTGTGCTTAACTCTTTTTCGTTTAAATGTTTTGTATGTCATAGAAGCTTAGAAATGTCAATTTTTTCTTTTTTTTATGTTACGAGATGGCAAACAAGCTTGCGGCCCACCTGATGTTAAGTGGTCCCCGCCGCCTATAGACACTTGCAATAATAAGTGTAAATCACTTAATACCGCAAGCGCGTTTGCCATCCTGGGGACTAAGATGATATGCCTTCCATGCCCAGTAATTACACTGGCTACCTTTCCCTTCAATCCGAAACACAGTGAACTGCTTCACGGTAGAAATAAGAAAGGCGGTGGTACCTACCCAGACGACCCTACATATGGGTCTACCACCTAGTATTACTTCAAAATATGGATTACAATTTTCATTGAAAAGATTATCAGTTTATTATTTAACTGCTTGCAATAGTCACTGTTGACTGACCTAGTGTAAATTGATTTGCAGTCAGTACAGCCATGTACTGACTCCAAATCAATTTACACTAGACTCATTGCTGTCGCGTGAGCACCGACTTCAATATTCCCGAGTTAGATTTATAATTACTGACGTTTAATAGATTGACAATAGACCAAAAAATTCACCAATGTAACACGCATTTGTGCGTGAAAAGTATTACCGCAGTCTGACAGTTGCTGTCTTTTCTACGTGACTGACAGGGCGACATAGGGCGCCTGCGTGTACTTGAAATGGTCTTGTCTATCTATCTCGTTCTAATATACGTGTTAATATGCTTTTTCTCTTTAACATTGCCCATCTACAGTTTCCTATATCTATGCCGCATACTGACTGCATGTAAACGGTGTGGTCATATCTCGGCGCCAGCACTAACACCTGTTCAGCCGGGTCCAGTTAAAATCATTTGCCCGATCCGATCAGTGTATCCGTATCAGCGTATCATGTAGCAAGCCCCGTATCAAGTTGTGGACGACTCGATTTGCTCCGTATAACAATCGTATGAAACCGACATGGCATGGGACGGCCCGTATCATAACGGCGTATCAAGATCGCGTATCATGATACGTGTATCATCACCCGTCCACATATGCGATCATGATACGCGTCGGCGATACGAATACGCTGATCGGATCGGGCAAATGCTACATATCTGGACCCGGCTTTACTCACCCTTTACTTACAGTGTGTAAAATCTGCTTGTTATTCTTTCCACTCTCAAGATGGCGCCTAATTTTATTACTATTGCTTCGCTAATACATCGTTAAAAAGTAGATACGCCTGGATGCCATGATATTATTATCCTGTGCTATTTTTATTTAGAGCCTTAAAACTGTAGTAGACTATAAAAAATGAAGTAAAGATTTGTTTGCGAAGTATCCGAGCATAAACAAGGGGCTTAATTTATTGTAAACTTTGCTCAGGGCCGACGGAAAATTAAATTAGCTTTATTATAAGGAAAAACAAATACATCAAGGGAAACCTATATAATGCCCTTACAGTATTAGGAAATGGCGATAAGCTTCTAAAGTTCAAGTAAAGAAGGGGCTAAATTGTTTCTGTTGACTCGGTGACGACCGTAGATTAATAATTACTGACGTTTATAGATTGGTAATGAATCGACTAGGGCAAGACCATAAATGCACAAATGCGTGAGTGTGTGCAAAATATTACGGGGACTGTATTTTTTGTCACAAAAATTTATATTTGTCATCAAGTTGTATCACCTAATAAATAGATCTATCGCCACGAAATATTTTCGTTCTCAGATAAACAAAAAGTGTTCCCAGGTATGAATTATCAAATTAATATTAATATATGTGTAAAATAAGAGATGGATTACCAATAAAATTGTAGTGCATTAGATGAATATAAATTTCGTTCTTATAATAATAGTTTTATTACTTAAATAGCAGCATTGTACTCAGAATGGTAGATCTGTCACCAAATAAATCGATCCCTGACTGCGACTCCTTTTCATTTGTTATTTTGCCACCAATACAGTAGTTACATTTTATTTCGTTCAGTTTGTATTCGTTACCAATTTAATACATGAATTTATAATTTTAATGAAAATATGTTCAAAGAGGCGGAGACAAATTGGCGCGCTTTTAAAAATTGACCAATCCGGCCAGAAAAGAAGAAAAGGCGCCCTTCAAAATCCAAACCAGCGCTGATTATTCAGAGATTATAGTGTTTTATGCACCTACAGGGCTGAGTGAGCGGTAGGTTAGGGTTAATTTTTTTATGACCAGGCGGAGTGCAATGTTTTTGTGAGAGTACAGACACAACAACATGTCGAAGTATTGTATGGTCGAAAATTTCTAGTGACATAATATTATAATATATGATTTATTGGCGATCTCTTTAAATTAGGTTCCATAAATACTTTTTAGGACAAACCTATTATAATACATACAAAAACATTTATTAGATACTAGACCCTATATCTCCATGATTTTAGGTGATTTATTGTGGAATTGATTTTATATTGTTTGGTCACTACATTTTGGGTGTCAAATCTACTATTTTGCGGACAAACCCTATTATTTAAGAAACACAAAACGAATTAAATTGGCGATAGCTTAAATGATACCCAAACATTACTGCAGCTGCAGTCTAACATTTGCTGTCTATTCTATATGACTGACAGGCCAACCTAGGCTGCCTGAGTATACGTGAAATGGTCTCTTCTATCTATCTCCGTCTAATATATGTGTTAGTATGCTCTTTCTCTTTTACATTCCCAACCACAGTTTCCTTTAACTATGGTGGCGACTTGGACACAACACAATATAGTGTGGCTGTGGGTACCTACCAATAACAAGCGACCTTCAATCGTGTACAGACTAATATTGATAGAATCTACTACGGATTTATCAACAGACGCCGCGACTACGTTTTGTAATACGGGCTGTTATACGATAGGGCTGTGACATGAACACCGTGTACAAAATCCGATAATGATGATCCTCGGTAGCGAGTTGTAGCTTTTGTTTTAAAATTGCATCTTATCGAAATCTGTCGCAATAATTACACACGCGATAAGATCTTCCTCTTAAAGCTAGAAAAGAGTTTACTGTTTTTGGTTTCGATTTCGCAAACAAACCAACGCAAACAAACAAAGCTTATAATTATCATTTATCTTTATCGTATTTCATAATAGAAGGCATGGCACCATGCAATTAACTTTGTACACTTCCTACGTCATCCAGGCTCTTGTAATTTAACCTTGTTGTTGGGTAAACAAACGCATTCTCGGTTCATTCGGATCGGATGAGCAGTAGCTTTTATGCGAATAGAGGCTAAGCTCGTAGTAAATGTGATAATTTTAATTAAGAAGTCAATGGCACCGTGCTGTCGTGCGTACTTCATAACGATCGCAGAAGTTGTAGCTTAACTAACGCGGCTGCTATTCGTATGAGTGGATAAAAATGTTTCAACTCGATTTTTCTCCATTCTTCTAAAATCACGCTAAACTTGTGATCGCGGCTGCTGTCGAAGGGTTATTCCCAGCCCTCACCGCTGGCTTTGTTTCCACTGGTGACGAGTGGGAAAAATTAGAGACATGGCCATTCCCAGTCGTCACCAGCGATGACAAATGGGACCGTTAAGTATTAGGATGTTTCCCATTCGTCATCAGTGGGAACTAAGCTCGTGGTGAGGATTGGGAGGGAATGGGAAGGAGGGTGACGATTGGGAACATATACGAATGCGAGAGTCTGGTAACCTGTCAGCATTGCCCATATTGTCAGTTTTTTTTATACTACGAGATGGCAAACAACCTCACCTGGTGTTAAAGTGGTTACCGTCGCACATAGACACTTGGAGTAATGAGGGTAAATCACTTAACACTGCAAGTGCGTTGCCATCCTGGGGCTAACATGATATGCCTTCCATGCCCAGTAATTACACTGGCTTCCTTTGCCTTCAATCCGAAACACAGCGAACTGCTTCACGGCAGAAATAAGAAAGGCGATGTTACCTACAAGACATTAATTAGTACCTAGTAAAATGTGGCTATAATGTAATCTAAAATGTTACCTAAGGCTTTGATCAACCCTAGGATTATAAGCTTGATTGTATGTTTGTATCGCCTAATATTTTTTTCTTAGTTCCCTAGTCAGAAATACACAATTATTTACGTTATAAAAAGAAAAATCGGCAATTTCATACTAAGCAACTGAGAGAGAGAGAAAAATTGTTAATTTTAATGTGTCCTTTTTTTCTATTCATACTTATCTGAGTACTGATATCATAAACTCTGCCCATCTGTTGCCTTTCGTGCTTAAATCGCTGAACCGATTTGGATGAAATTTGCTGTGGAGATGGTTTGATAGCCTGGAAAGGACATAGGCTGTTTTTTGCTGCCATAACCGACATTTAGCTATCAGTTTAGTCTTTTATAAAATTGTCCTTAATTTTTTCCTTATATGCAATAGGAATGTTGTATAGTAACTTATCTTATTGTAAAAGTTAATACCTTTATCTTTATTATCTTATAACGTCCTTACTGATTTATAGCAGGTCGTAAACTATAAAACAGTAAACTCATTATCCTTAGCAGTGCTTATCAAGTGTTTTAAGCTAATAAGCTTGCTCCTCTTTACATAACAATTTTGTTAGGTCCATAATTTGGCGGTGATTATTTACTGTTAATGAATTAATCTTTACCCGGACTGCTGATATGATTTTCAGGGTAATTTCTGTCCTGGTAGGCTCAGTTGGTTTTCGTTTGTTTGTTTACTGAAGGATTGTTACTTTTTGGAGGTTTGGCATTGACCACACTGACAAACGTGGATTTAGGTGTAGTGAAATGTTACCAAAGGCTCTGCTCAACCCCTGTTTGGACTACTAGCGTCATTTTACTTACATTTTCACATGACATTGGCTAAAGGGTAAAAAATGGAGTTACATGTTCTGATGTGTTTAACTCTCATCTTATTCTTAAACACATTTGATTTCGCATGTCAAGTGAAAATTATAATTCTACACTAAAATTGTACGATAGATTGAATTAAAAATGGAGTCTCTCAACACGGGTTATCACAATAAGAACTCGGGAGAAACTGCGACATTTTTACAACAAGAACTTCTGTGAAATTCCTTTGACAAATCTATACAAAAAACTGTCAAGATAACTGGAACTACCCTGGAAGTTTTCCCTTTAGGGTGAAGCTAACTTCGTTGGATTCAATCCCTCCAAAACACAGGCTTTTCTTTTCTCGGCGGAATGGAGTCCGCTCCATCTGACTCCGACTTTCCGAAATGTTTCCGTGTCGATTAAAGACCATCTCTAGCTCTTGGGTATAGATATCTCCGCCAACCTCAATTTCGGTCGCTACATCGAGTCCATTGCTAAAACCGCTGCCAAAAAACTTGGCATACTTTTTAAGGTCAGACGATATTTCACTTCTTAAGCCTTTATCGAGCGCAAGTTCGCTCCTGCTAGGAGTACTGTTGTCTGGAGATGCATTGGACTCGGTAGAGCACCGTGCGAAAAGACTCGTCAGTAATGACACACTCGTTGAGGTTAAATCCAGAGCCTTGACTATCGATGGCATGTGGCTAGCCTATCGGTCTTTTAACGGTTACATTTCGGATAGTGTGCGGAAGTTGTATATAATTTGATCCCCCTGCCCCTTTCCACCACCGGACGACCAGGCGCGGCGAGGGCTTTCGCCCTTATGTTGTTGACATTCCTCCAATTCGCACGTAGCCATTTGCTTCCGCTGTCACTATGCGAACAGCTAAGCCTCTTCATCGCTTTCCATAATTAATTGTTTCCAGCGTAATTGTGGTCAAAGTGTCAAACGCCCAGCCTATTCAACATAAAAACTGACAGGTATGTCCTACTCAGAATCCGTTAAACTGGCTCTAATTAATTAATTAACATTATACCTACAACTTTGATTTCAGGTTACGAAATCGGTCTGTATGGTCCTAAATAATAAATGCGGTACTTGACCAAACGCCCTAATGAGAAACAGTAGGGCTTACACATCTTAGGTTCAGCTTACATTATTAAAAAGGCTCTTGGTCTAAGGTTGTTTATCCACTGTTTTAGATATGGAGGAAACAAAGATTATTTAAGAAACATAACTAATTATTATTTAACTAATATTTATTTAACAAATATTAACACGTTTAGCTATTAAATTTTCAGCACATTGAATAGTGTGTGTCGTAAAGTCCCGATTGTAAATTACATTTGACTTCACTACATACCTACAGCCCACACGTTATAAATACAAAATCCTCCGCCACGTCTGTCTGCTTGTCTGTTCGCGATAAACTCTAAAACTATTGAACTGATATTTACCAATAGGTAGAGTGATTCATGAAAAAGGTTTATCCTATATATATATTTGTTAAGGTTTCGTGTTACTACCCGTGCGAAGACGGGGCGGGTCGCTAGTAATACAAATTATTCAGATGTGGTTTAGATAAAAAAATAATAAACATAAACATAGAAAAGTATGTAGATAGTAATTTCAACTTGAAATTATTACACTTCGAAGTGTGTAAGATTAATTTACTTATACCAGAAAAATACTATTGAAAGGTACAAGAAACACTATCATAATAAGATTTCAATAATTTATACGGATATTTGAATAAAACACTTGGTCAGCCGCTTTTTCAATTTGCAGACAGTCTTATCCAATAAATCAGTCAAAGGAACCCACGCAGTCCTTGCTCACGTCTGTCACTGAAGTGTGAAAGTTCTTATTTTTCAGGGTTCAAACTGTCTTGAAATACATGAAATCTAAAATATCAGTATACTAGCTTTTGCCCGCGACTTCGTCCGCGTGGAATAGTTACTTTAGGCAGCATTTTTTGTGTAGGTACTTATTATGCAAAAAACACACATACAAACTGCAGTGCACTACGGTAAATGGCATTTTTACAATCTTCCATTTTAAGTTTTTCCATCCTTTGATACTTACACGCAACTTTTCACCCCCACATGGGTCAATATTTTTTGGGTGGGTCATCATGGGTCACTTTTTCACAAAAAGGTAGCTTTTATTCCATTTCGAGGCTTAGTCTATTTTTGTTCCAAATTTCAATAAATTCGGTTCAGGTGTTAGGCGTGAAAGCGATTAAGCTAAAAAGTCACGTCCACCATCTTGGATCTCAAAATGGATGCTGTATTCTGAATCCTGACTCCGAATACAGCATCCATTTTGAGACCTCCGAAAACTACAAAACTGATACCCATATCAATTTTGAAATTCGCGTCCGCCATCTTGGATCTCAAAATGGAGCCCTGTAAACCACGAAAATGATACCCACATTAATAATAAATTAAGTAGCGTCCACCATCTTGGATCTAGAAATTGATGACGTACTTGGAATCGCGACCCCCGAAAACTACGAAACTGATACCCAAATCGCTTTTATGTTAAAAAGTCCCATCTGCCATCTTGGATCTCGACGTAGATGATAAAAAGTCCCCCGAAAAATCAGGACCCCCGAAAACCTCGAAAATGATACCCATATTCCTATTAAGTTAAAAAGTCACGTCCGCCATCTTGGATCTCAAAATCGATGTTTTATTCGGAGTCGGAACCCCCAAAAATCTCGAAAATGATACCCATGTCGGTTTTACATTAAATAGTCGCAACCGCCATCTTGGATCTCGAAATAGATGTCGTATTCGGAATCGGGACTCCCGAAAACCACGAAAGTGACACACATATTGACATTTTGTCAAAAAGTCGCGTCCGCCATATTGGATCTCGAAATAGATGTTTTATTCGTAATCCGGACCCCCAAAAACCACGAAAACGATACCCATATTGACATTATGTTAAAAATTCGCCTCCGCCATCTTGGATCTCAAAATGGATGGTGTATTAGGAATCGGGACCTCAGAAAACAACAAAAATGACACCCATATCGATTTTATATTAAAAAGTCGCGTCCGCCATCTTGGATCTCGAAATAGATATTTTATTCGTAATCCGGACCCCCAAAAACCACGAAAACGATACCCATATTGACATTATGTTAAAAATTCGCGACCGCCATCTTGGATCCCAAAATGGATGGTGTATTAGCAATCGGGACCTCAGAAAACCACAAAAATGACACCCATATCGATTTTATATTAGAAAGTCGCGACCGCCATCTTGGATCTCGAAATAGATGTCGTATTCGGAATCGGGACCCTCAAAAACCAGGAAAATGATACCCATATTGACATTTTGTCAAAAAGTCGCGTCCGCCATCTTGGATCTCGAAATAGATATTTTATTCGTAATCCGGACCCCCAAAAACCACGAAAACAATACCCATATTGACATTATGTTAAAAATTCGTGTCCGCCATCTTGGATCTCAAAATGGATGGTGTATTAGCAATCGGGACCTCAGAAAACCACAAAAATGACACCCATATCGATTTTATATTAAAAAGTCGCGACCGCCATCTTGGATCTCGAAATAGATGTCGTATTCGGAATCGGGACCCTCAAAAACCACGAAAATGATACCCATATTGACATTTTGTCAAAAAGTCGCGTCCGCCATCTTGGATCTCAAAATGGATGGTGTATTAGGAATCGGGACCATCGAAAACCACGAAAATGATACCCATAACGATATTATATTAAAAAGTCACAACCGCCATCTTGGATTGGATGTTTATTTCTTATCAAGTGTCTAAATTCAAAGTTTCATGGTTTTATCTTTAACCATGACGAACTTCCATACAAATTTTCATCCCCAATTTCATCCCCACATGGGTCTAAATTTCAAAAATCCTAGAACTAATATTTCTTTCTTTCTTATTAAGTCCCTAATTTCAAAGTATCATGGTTTTATCTTTAATAATGACGAAGTCCCATACAAACTTTCATCCACTATTTCACCCCCATACAGGTCAAAATTCCAAAAATCTTAGAACAAATATTTCTTTCTGTCTTATTAAGTGCCTAAATTCAAAGTTTCATGGTTCTATCTTCAAAAATGACGAACTTCCATACAAACTTTCATCCCCTATTTCAACCCATACAACCTTTTTTTCGCGATAAAAAGTAGCCTATGTCCTTCCCCGAGATCTAATCTATAGTTGTACCAATTTTCATCAAAATCGGTTCAGTGGTTTAGACGTGAAAGCTTAACAGACAGACAGACAGACAGACAGACAGACAGACAGACAGACAGACAGACAGACAGAGTTACTTTCGCATTTATAATATTATAGTAAGGAAGTAAGGATAAGGATATACTACGAGTTATTGATATTGTATTGATTCGTACATTGAAATTTTATAGTAAGTTGTCATTAGATTGTGAACAAACAACTAAAAATAACTAAAAGAAGTGTAAAAAGTAGAGTATAATTTTAACACTTAATGCTTCGGGCTTGAAGTATATATTTTCATTTTCAGTTCTCATGTAAGTAAAAATTTCATATCGTAAAACAAGGTCGTCTGCAAAACTATCTCCAGTTTGCAGTGCGTTATTACTTAGTAATTTTAATTTCAATGTTATTGGTCACTCAACAATGTTACGGGTTGCTTTCGAACTGAAATAGCCCAATAAAAAATTACTACACTCTTCTTTGACCATTTTATTTACTGCTTTACGCCAAAATGGGGCAGTGTGACATAAAAATAAAAACGAAAACCGTGTCCCAGCTGTCATAACGAACGCAACGTGATGGTTGGGAGTGTGTCAAAACTAAATAACCTCCACAATCCTGCCCAATAACAGCCTTAAACAAAACTGTATTGCAGCTTATCCCCGACTTTATCTCCGAGACCTTGTGGAGTCAGGGCCGAAACGCGTTCTTTATAAATTTATAAGGCGAATTGTCATTTTTCTTCTTTTATGTTGCTTAATAAACTTTTACTTACCTGCTTGCATTAAACGTGTTCAAGGCCCAGTCTCAGAGACATTTACATACTGTTCTTCGGTTATTAGAATTTTGTTTCTGTTTATTTTCGGGTTTTTTTACGAGACAGAAGTGTCAATGAATAAGAAAACGTGAAGCATAAAAGAAACATAAAGTTTTCAACCTTTTTTGTGGTTGGAGCAGTAATTTGTCAACTTTATTGCAGCAATTTCAGCCTTTCCCATTATGTGACGTATTTGCTTTTCAGTTAGAACAGTCTTTGCGATGGCACAGTTCCAAGCATATCGTTCTTCCAAAAAATCTTAGCTAGAGACATTTAATAGCGTTATATTATTTCGCTTTTCCCTTGAGCTTAGAGATGCCCTTGGCTAAGTAGGGTTACAGTGGCATAATCTTGAGGCATTTGTTACAACGGGTGTCAGTTTTTCTGTGGGATTTATGATACACTAGGTTTTCATGATTCTCTCCTCCAGACCTGCATACGTTACTCGTAAATGACGCAGTTTTACTAACTTGCCTGGGTACTTTATTTAGATACCTTGCAAAGTGTCGTTAGTACCTATCTGAAGCAACTTCATAGCTGATGTTTGCGAGAGTAGGTCATACCTACGTGTGTAAGATTTTAATTATCATCTTTAAGTCGTCCATAAACTTTTACCATATTTTCAGTTATGCCCTCAGTTATGGCCATCGCACCATGTAATCTTACTGCCTGTAAGTAGGGTCGTCTAGTAGGTACCACTGCCCTATTTCAGCCGTGAAACAGTTTGCTGTGTTTCGGATTGAATGGAAAGGTAGCCAGTGTAATTACCGGGCATGGAAGGCATTTAATCTTAGGCCTCAGGATGACAACGCACCCGCAATATCAAGTTTTCCTTGTTATTGCAGGTGACTATAGGCGATGGTATCCACTTACCACTAGGTTAGGTGGGCCGTTTGTCATCTAGTGGTATAAAAAAATTGTAAACTATGAAAATATAGCTTCTAAAGCTGTATTGCAAGGAAAGGCTTTGGTATTTTTAAACGCTTTATTTATTTCTACTTTCAAATTTACAATATGCCTACCATTGTCCTCATATATTCCTGTCGCAGGACTAATAACCGCAGAGATTTCATTAGAACTAAGAAAAGGGTGCCCTTCGGCTCGCCTAAAATTTATAGGCTTAATTTTATATGGCCAAACCGACCGAAAATACCGAAAAACACCAGCGGCAAGGTGCCGTAACGGAAATCAGATTATTTGCATGCATGCATATTTGCTTGTTTGAAGTTTGCACGTATGCTTGCTTGCCTGTTTGCATGCATGCAAGTTATGCCTGATTGTTTGCTTGCGAAATATTGATTAGCCGGAAAATTAAACACAATATCACGTATCAAGTTTGTGAAGTTATATTGCGTTATGAAAATGAGGGTTATGCCACATTCAACCAGCGATTTTTCTACCAGTGAAATAATTTTCCACATTCCACCGGTTTCTATTCCATATTCTACTTGCAAATTTGTTCCATCCAGTTTCAACTGGCATTTTTCAACCTTGATAATGAAACTGTGACCCGATGAAACGTTTGGGCAATGTTCAACTATGTAAATTCAACATTCAACATATGAAGTTCCAAATTTATCATTTGTAAGGCGGTACCTAATGGGTTTAGGTACCTTCACAGGTGGCAAAGCTATTATAATGCTAAAGATATTTACCATTCTGCACTCCCAACTCGTCAAAAAGTTGCTCACATGATGTTGACATGTTATTAATGTATGCTCTCGTGATGGACACTACCGCGTCACAATATAAATAACCGCGTTTAGGCACGGCTTACAAAATATTTCATATTGTAACTTTGTAACCGTAGCATGAAAAATACTGTCAGTGTTGTGTTACGCAATAACAAACGTTATTTACATTAATTTCGAAACTTCGAGGGGTGAAAAAGGAATCTTAAGTCCTAATTAGAAATAGATTAACACTTTAGTACCTTACCATGCCATAAAAGTTTTTCTGCACATAATGGTGGCGACATTAGGTGCTGCACAAGCGCTGTAGTTGCTATGAAGTGTACTAAACTTCTGATGCTGGCTGTATGTACCTACATACAAAAAAAATGTATTTAAAGTCGCAAAATTAGTGATAATAAAAATAATAACAGATGTGATGCTGGGATAGTCAAAAAGCAATTGATTGATTGACGCATATATTTTTTGGCTAATTTCAATATTGACATTACGCAATCTTGATTTGAGTTCAATGTATTAAATATTAAAATAAATAACTTAATATTAGTTAAAAATAACGAGCTTAGTATGCTTTACCAAATTATTTTTCGCCAACTAACGTTTCTCAGAAATGGTTATAGTTACTACTCAGACCAATAACTTTTTTATTGGTCTGAGCGTTACTATTGCAAATAGGTATCTATTATAAAACCCCCATTCCACGTGGTCGTTAAAAATATTACCGAACCCACTAATAAGGGTTGTTCCATTATGTACACCAATATTGTTAGAACAGACTGTGGATTTTGGCGAAACTTTTTTTGTGAATTCATTAGATGCGCATAGTCATTCTACGCTGGGTTTCAAAAAAGTTCTAACCCGAACGAGTTAGTATTCAAAAATAATATGTAGGTAGGTATGTAATAGTGGTCCAGAAACAACGCACTAGTATTAAACTCGGAAAAATCTAAATTTTTAATCATGGGTAGTAGAAAGCAAGTCAATACTATAATAAGTGCGAAACCAGACATAAAAATTGCGGGAAAATCTTTACAGAGGGTTGAAACAGCCAACAACCTAGGTCTAATCACAGATCAGGATCTCCGATTTGAAAGTCACATCAATAATGTAGTAAAAAACTGCTTTTATAGGTTGAAAATTCTGTACAGGATAAGAAACTTTCTAAGTGTGCCCATGAGGCAAAAGTTAGTAGATTCGTTAATTTTATCGAAATTTAACTACTGCGACGTTGTATATGGACCGTGTTTGTTATCCCGTACAGAGAGACTGATCCAGCGCGTGCAGAATGCGTGTGCCCGCTTTTGTTTCAACATACCCCGAAGAAGTCACATTACACCTTTCTTAAATAAACATAACATACTCAAAATGTCTGCGCGAAGGAAACTACACTTTGCCTGCTTATTGTTTGGCGTCATAAACACGGAAAAACCTGAGTACCTCTTCAATAAATTCAATTGGAGACAGCATAACTACGGCTCCTCGTTACGCTCAGCGATGGCACCACTCCGTGTGCCCAAGTTCAAAACCGTGGCCTTTAGAGGATGTTTCAAATACGCCGCCACCCGCTGCTGGAACGACTTGCCTCCTCCATTAAGATCTCTGAAAACAGTCACAAACTTTAAATCGCACCTAAAAAAACAATTAATAGAAAGTCAAAAAACTATTATTTAATCCCAATGTCTAGTTGCGTAGTTAATCACTCTTTACTCATATAAAAAATTAAGGTCAAGTGACCTATGAATATCTATTGCGCCCAATAAGTTTTATTTAACATATTCTAATAAACATTTATAATTTTTATCTAATTTACAATTTACTTATAAACCTTTAAAAAACATGAACATAAAAATAAACTTTTACACTATAATTACCTTATGTCTGCGATCCATGTACAGGGAAAGGCAGTGGTCACATAATTGGGTCCAGCTGAAGCGGACACCTTCCTGGTACCTGGTGGTTATATGCATAATTATATATAGGTATGATAATGGTGAATGATATTTATATTGCGTTAAGTTTAAAAGCAATGCTTATCTAAACAAAACAGCGTATATGTATAAATTACTTACATGTGTTGGTGTGATATTAGATTTGTTCACAGTACCTATCATTATTGCTCGATATAATCTGTCTCACTCACATAATAGTACGCAGGCGACCCGCGTGGCTGCGGGAGGCAGACTGACTGACTGTCGGTCGTTCGTTTAGCTCATATTTACGGTCGCATCAACGCGGTGTGGCCTCGCGTCCGCACGTCACCTGGGGTCCACACTGAAAACCAGCGCTGTGTTGCGATTGTGTCGTAGCATAGCAACAAGCTGAGTGTGGACCTCGTTGTCACAGCCTACGACGTGCGATCACAATGTTCCTGCACTATTAATTTCTAAGTGTATTGTTCTTTTTCATTTTTTTACTTTAAGTTATTTATTTGTTTTATTGTTTATGTAGCACGTCGTTTGTGTTGTGATAATAAAATTATTTCTATTCTATTCTATTCTATACTTACTTCTTACAAACTTAACTAACCAATGTTTTCCTTTATAATCGTTGTCAGGGTAATCACATTATCAATCAGGTATATCACGCATAACGTTTACTCAACGATGGTACTCAAATTCCATTCCGTCATAATAATGTTAATGTTAAAAAAAAATTTTAAATAAAAAAAAACAAAATTTTTATTTCTCCCGTTTTTTGAAGGCGGTTCAAAAAACGGGAGAAATAAAAATTTTGTTTATAAAAATCTAAATTGTTTTTTGAGGTCGGTCCCAAATACAAGTGACAACGTTTATTACAAATATTGAGGTTGGGACCGACCTCAAAAAACATTTAGATTTTTATAAACAAAATTTTTATTTCTCCCGTTTTTTGAAGGCGGTTTTAATTTTATTTAAATTTTTTTTTTCTGCTTTTTAGTGTTTTAAGTAATGATATTTACCGGAAACTACCTCAAGATCTTTTAGACTTTTAGAAGTGACAAAATTACGATATCATCAATGTGAATTAATAGGCATTATTAGGGATAACTCAAAAACTACTTGTCAGATGTCGATAAAATTTAAATGGGACCCCATGACAAGCAGTAGCTTCCAAAGGCCAAAAGAATTTTAAAAATCGGTCTACCCAGTAACGAGTTATGAGGTAACAAACATTAAAAAAAAAAAAAAAAACATACAGTCGAATTGATAACCTCCTCCTTTTTGAAGTCGGTTAAAAACTTACATGCATTCAGATTGACACAAACTTATACTGAGTTACACAATAACAGGAAATCAGGCGTAAGCTGTTTACATCGGTTGGATCACTCCGTGGGGTTCGTAATTTCCTTCCCACTGCTACTAAAATTGCGCTAGCTCAATCCCTGCTCTTACCTATCCTGGATTATGCTGACTCCGGCAGCAACTAAATAAACTTGATCATATTTGGTTTACGTAAATATGACCATGTTTCAGAATTTCGCACTTAGCTCAATTGGTTGACTATTCGCCGTCGCCGGAATGCTCATACTCTTTCTCTCCTTTATACTGTTTTGTTCCACCCGAATACTCCATTTTACTTCAAAGACAGCTTTAAATATCTGTATGACAATCGTTCACGTGTACTGAGGTTGTCGGAGATTCTGTTTATCCACCCCAATGCATTTAAAAAAAAAATTACAACAAATCGTTCACTGCGTCTAATGTCTATTAATTATGGAATGAGTTGACGGTAGAAATTAGACATGCGCAATCGTTGGGTACATGCAAGGAAAATGGTTAAGGAATTCTATTTGTCTTCATATATAGCTATTAATTTCCATTTTTTAGACATACCTATATTATGTAGTTTTTGTATAGATATATCTATATTGTATTTATGTATTGTATTATAATTTAATATGATATGTATTGATTTGTATCTCTGGGTGTATTTTATGATTATGGAATAAGATGCCGGTAGAAGACATGAAATATTTTCTTTTCGTAATAATAATAGTTTGTTTATACTTTGTGTACCTATATATTGTATGTAATAATTGCTACATCGCCATCTTCCCTCAATTTTTCTTTCTGTTCTTTAATTCCTGTCCATCCAAAGGTTGCCTGGAAGAGATCGCTCTCAGCGATAAGGCCGCCCATGGTATAATGTAAACATGTTCTTATACATACCTGTTATGTTGTGACTATTTGTAAAATAAAGTTTATTTCTATTCTGTCACTATGGCTAATCTAAGCTTGTGAATATAAAAGTAATCGTGTGGAAGATCTATTTTTTCTTTTTAGAATTACCTACATTCTAACTAAAATATTTGAATAATCTGCGAAGGAAGACGTCAATCAGCGTCAATTCATATCAGCATCAAATCAAAGCAAATAAAGCGTCACTTGATTTTTTAAAATAATTGTGTCAAATAAATACTGATATTTCGGTTTCCACGACCTTCACAATAATTAGTCTCATTTGAACCGTTTGGTCGTGAACATGCTACTATTTGGAGTTAATTAAACAATATTATTGTATGTCGAAACAAAATGGTTACCAGGTAGACAACACTAAAAGTTATCAGGCTTAACTCCGGCCCGGGACCTATTTAGACAATTTACTTTTAAGAGATATTCTATTTTGATAAGTCTACCACTAAAAGGGAGGATAATTCTCGTTTCATTTAATTTGGTACCGAAATTGGGATGTTGACTGAAAAGTTATGTTTAGTCGTATTTTTTTCTTTTATCGCGTAACCAAATAATGACGTCGATACAGTGCGTTGAAATGTCGTGTGACGTTTTTACGAAAGCGCGATGTCACAACAAGCCCCACGCCTGAATTTAAATGCTCTATATCTTTTTAAATATTCACTGATTCGATTAAGTAAAATACTATACTTGTGTTTTTTTGGTGATCTATCTGCCGGACTTAATAGGAATTATTATATTTTTGTCAAATTGTGACGTGATAAGAAACGGATTGGCACAAACATGGCACATTCTCACCGTGTAAGTCGTATAACTTCTGTAACTCTCGTAATGTGTAACTTTGAAGAGGACCGCGAAAGATCGCGAGTTTTTTATAGTTTTTTTATTCCATTTAATTTGGTCTTCATGCTTTCCTTAAATCAAGGAGATGGCTGATTATTCTCAGTTGCTCCCACCATTCCTACCACCACTGGTGACAAATGGGTTTATTTTTACACTATATCACCCATATGCCACGCCAGTATGACTACCAGGGTATACTTGTGGTCATTCTTTAACTTCATACTAGAAGCACAGAAGTATGAAGGATTTACTTCCTTTTAATTAATCCTAACTATGTAAGTACACAGGATACACATTTTTTTGTATGCAGGTAATTCGCTATATCTCACTCACATTTATGGGTTGGCAGAAATAAATTTCTTATAGAAATAAGTTCGCCATTGCAAATTTATTTTTGTGTTATTTTCTTTTATTGTTAAATTTCTAGAATTCTAGAGGGTGTATAAAAATAAGGTTACCTATATATCATGATTACGTGGACTCAAGGAGCTTATATTACCTATAGAATGGAGTCATTAGTCAAATGAAAAAAGTGAGGGCAAAAATTTTGACAACCCTTGACATTTCTTGACAATTCTAGAGAGGCTCTGTCTCTTTCTAGTAGGGTGCCTATAGCAGAAAAAATAATTACGGAC
Source organism: Elophila nymphaeata (assembly GCA_955850985.1). Taxonomy (NCBI): domain Eukaryota; kingdom Metazoa; phylum Arthropoda; class Insecta; order Lepidoptera; family Crambidae; genus Elophila; species Elophila nymphaeata. The sequence goes on from OY039070.1 coordinate 11,858,668, forward strand.
AATCTTGGACTTCGTTAAGTTAATAAAATTAATTAGTACTCAAAGTTTAAAATATTTTTGAGTTTACCATGACAAAGAATTAACATTCATAATAATGAGTTTTAATCTTCCGTACAACTGTCTGTTACTATAAGTAAATTTACACTTAACATTGGCGAAATATAAAAATGAAAAAGCTCTTTATTAAATGGACTTTGCTAAGTACTTTTAAATCGTCAAAAGCCCTACCACCATTTCGGGACGAAATAATAATTATTATGCTGAGATGGAGCAGAAATGGCGAAAGACTCCGGCGAAGAACTCCACAGCTTACAATTTTGTAATGATTTCAAAACATCAATACAAGTCAATAAATAATTATCAATTTAATTTAAGTTACAGTTTTACATGCGTATATTTTGGGTAATTATTAAAAATAAATAAAGTAGTAGTAGTGGTAGTTTTATAAATTCTGTAACACACTAAGTTTATTCCTTAATAAAAACTTGATCACAAGAACTGTTTTAAATCTAAACATAAATAACAATCTAAACATTCATATATTACATATGTGACTCAAGAATTTATGTAAAACAAAGTTATATATACACATAATATTGATACTTAAAAGAACAAAATCCTTTATTATTATATGATACAGTGATATCCGCAGAATATAGTTACATATTCACATAGATACTTCTAAATTACAAAATATTGACCTAAAATATATTACTTTCATATCAATCGATGTTTCATAATACTTTATAATGATTGGCAAAATAATCGATTCTGTAAAACAACTAAGAAAAAAGTTACAGCTAATTTTGTACAAGACAAACTTAAAATCGCTCTGCTATAAAGAAAGAATTATGCAGATGTGACTTTATTCTATCATGAGACCAACAATTAAAAATATGAATACCGGTAAAAGATGTAAAAGAATCATTTGTACTCGTAACTCGATTAATACTGGTTAACGTATGAGAAGGTATATAACTTTGTCATGTGTTAACCAGTAATAAAAAAATATGCATAAAACGATAAGGATTTCCTTTGTAAAGTTGGTCGGTACGCAACGTATCACACCATGTATTTGGAATAGCCCGTATTAACTTTTTTCGGTTTCAAAGAGTTTGTACCTCATTCTTACTTTAAATTGAACGCCCTACGTATATATATATATATATTCCTTCCGTACCTTCTGTACCTGTTACTCAGTTACGAAGTCAGAAGGATAAGAGCCTTGTTCCTAAAGCCGTAATAGTCTAATTTCCGCCTAGGGTCTTTCGGAAATCTAAAAAGAAAAGAAAATTTTATGTATACAGGCACTTTTAACTTGTAATTAGCATATTAAAAACTATCATTTGATAGGCTTGAATAGCACAGTCACAATTTTATTAATGCTGTGTCAATTTTACTAACCCAAATTCGAGTGAAGTTTGAGGTCACTGTGCATATTGCACTCTGCAATGTTAGTAGATGCAAATGTGAATGATAAAATACACTATTACACTGGTAAAATCCAATCAATAATTTTGAATATGTTTCTCAATTAAAATACATTGCACAAATTACATGTTTTGTTTGTAAATAAACGTTCCCAACCAAAAATGGGTAGAACGATTTATGTATTATATATAAACATAATCTATAAACTATATATATATAATCTATATATATCTATATAACAGCTATTTCAAAGACTTAAAAATATATATATATCAATTTTGATTGCCATTTCTGAAAGGAAAAAGGTTATTATTTTATAATAATTCTGGAAATCCTAGTCACCCTAGTCAATTTGTTTACACATATTTGAATAAGTAATTTATGTATGAAAATTAATTAAATTCAGATAGTATTAAAGCCGAGTATCAGAAATTACTTTCCCCTATGGAGTTTCGCCCAATAACGATAATCATATGGAATTACATGTGAAAAACGAATTTTACTTAGGTGAACAATAATATGCAATTATAACACTTACAAGTGAAATTTCAGACTGCATCCTGGATACCACTCACTTCTGCAACCACGAACTATACAGCGATGCACCATTTTGCACTATTTATAGTTATTAAAATGTAAAAAGCCGTACCAAAATCGCGAGTCGATATTTATGAATACGTCAATTACGACAATTTATGTCATGTTGAGATTTCGGGACATTGACACATGAAGAGAGTGCTGCCATTACATAAATCCTTTCATTTCCCATAAGTTATAGAAAGAATCACAATGATGATTTTCAAAATAAAATACAAACCTAAACATTAAAAGTAAATATATTATATTTATTTCTTTCATTGATAATAAATACTGATAATTGAATACAATATGTTAAGTTTTTAGCTACTTTTCTACTTTTGTTTTAGAAAGATGGCGAAATACTGGGGAAATCTTGTTTCTATGTAGTCGTGTTTAGAAAGAGATGACGACAATTTCTAGAAAGAGAAATGTGAAATTTGAAATGTCAAGTATTGTCAAAATTTTTGCCTTCACTTTGTTACTTTGTCTAATGATTCCATTCTTTAGTATAAGCTCCTTGCGTGGACTATACGTATCCTGGCAGTTTGTCATACCAAATACGAGGTTACGAGGAAACACAGATTTGCGATCCTAGGGTGAAATTGGAATTGAAAACAAACCAAGTGGTATTCACTTGGTTCGTTTCCAATATTTAGAAGGGTCAATAAATGTTTTCGCCCGGATAGTCTAGTGGTTCTACTGAATGCCTTACCAATTTTAGTCAATGGAGATGAATAACGCGAATTAAAGCTTTCCACGTGCCTAGATCCAATTATGTGATATGTTTCCCTACATTGTTCAGAGAGATCCCTTTTCAAAATCACTGGTAAAAGCCACGTCAATGATTGGTTACTAATAATGTAATTCATTTGTGCGTAGATACGTAACATGCTCGACTCGTTTAAAAGCTCCCGGGCCCCGATCGCGGTAAATCATTTCAAGTCGAACGCAGATGAAACACGAACGCTGTCAAAGTTACGTTTCTGTTAAGCCCTGTCCGCACAGCGATAACGCGATATTGTTTATCGCTGTGCGGACAGGGCTTAACAGAAACGTAACTTTGACAGCGTTCGTGTTTCATCTGCGTTCGACTTGAAATCATTTACCGCGATCGGGCCCCTGATAAGATCAAATGCACTTGCGAAGTAATTAGTTCGGTGTATTCGCGACCTCGACTTTGCATGCAATACATTAATATTGTTGGTGATTACAATGTAGGTGCGAGTAATTATCGATTTGATATTCAATTGGTTGCTTAGCATTCGTGATCGACGATTCAAAAGTTGACAGAAACCTTATATTTTGATGTCAAACATGCATGTTAAATTTGGTTGCAATATACTTATAAGTAAAAATGTATGCGATTGACAGCAATCGAAAAGTCACTTCGATTGCTTTTGCAATCCCATACATTTTTTGATAAAGCAATAGCGAAAGCGAGCGTTGAAATGCTTTTTTTTCTTTTGATCCAAATGCGTGGGAGTAAAAGCTGCTCAAAATTTACGCATTTAAAATTGTAATTTATTCATATTGATATACGTATTGACTGTAATGATGTTTTGAAATCATTACGAAATTATGCGCTTTCTTTCGCCATTTTTTCTCCATCTCTGCATAATAATAATTATTTAAGTAGAATAATTATTTCGTCCCGAAATGGTGGTAGGGCTTTTAAGATTATAAGTACTTAGCAAAGTCCATTTAAATAAAGAATGTGATATGTTAATGAAATGAAATGATCATTTAATATAAACCAAATAATATAATACATTATAGGTGTCCCAAAAATAGTGTTACCCCTTGGGGTATGCGAATCACCCCCATGTATTTTCCGTGATTTTTCATAGTTTTCGAGTTATGATTTTCTTACTGAAATTTTGAGAATTTACGACCTGAACAACTTAAAACAATTCTACAGCAAAAGTAGATGACTTTTCCGAATTTTTTTTTTGCAACTGAATCTTCACGAGTTGTACTATTGTGCTTAAAATAATGAGCTTCGTAACTTTAATGATTTTTTTTTTAAAGTTCATCATCATCGTCACGATGAAGTCCTTTTTTTAGATAAACTAGTGCATTAAGTACTACTTTTTAAAATTATTATTTAAGCTGAGAGTCTGCTAATTTTCAAAAGACTTACTTAGGAACCATGAGGTCACCTATATATACATATAATAAAAATATAAAATAAAGTTAAAATTTTAAAATATAATTCACCGAACCTACTTTGTTTAAAACAACTTTTTTTGAAATTTTCATCAAAGTTACGACGCCGATTATTTAAAGCATTACAGTATTCTCATTAACTCATGAAGATTCAGCTGCAAAAGAACATCTCGAAAAAGTCGTTTACTTTTTGTTATTCGGTCGGTCGAAAATTCTCAAAAATTCAGTTCAAAATTTCATAACTCGAAAACTATGAATCTTTGCTCTATGTGGTCTTCCGCTCGACACTATTTTTGGGACACCTTTACATAGAGTACACAATGTCCATACCAATCCACACCAATAACACATATTATCTAACTATGTTTTATAACATATTTTGTTATGTAGCCTGGACTCACCTTTATACATAAGTTTTGGAATCTTGTAGGTTGTGCGTCTATGTAATATCTTACTTTATTTTTTATTTAAGCGCATTTGCCTGGAGGGTTAGGAATCGCTAGTTAATTTTCTGCCTGAGCCCCAACATAGTACTTTTTTATAGCATTTTTTCTGTCGTAATTTTGAATTGTTAATTGAATTCGAAATTAAATTCATTCGGACTAATTTTTTTTATTATCTATTGAGAGCATCGCAGTAATTGTTATAGTGAGGTGTTCAGGAGGTGGATTCGCGCAGTGCGAGCACACGTACAGATATCAATAAAAGTTTATAATTACATTAAAGAATTTTAATACCGACTTCTTTATTTTACGTAACAGTCAACAACATTGGTAACAACCATTGACGTAGTACTCTATTACACTCCCCCTCACGAGGGACGAGTGACTCCTACGAGCGTTAACAGCTTTGAGAGCCTTGGTTGAGGCAGTGCCTTAGTCAAAAAATCTGCTTCCATATTTTTAGTCTCCATATACTGCACCCTCACAGTTTTATTTTGTTCTTTGATACTAATATGCTTGGAACGCTTGCCAGTTATCGAATTATTAGCAATTTTTTTGTGCTGCCAAATTATCATTGAAGATGGTGACGTTGGCTTGTGGCACTCCTATGTCTTCTAGAAGCTGTTTCAGATGAAGTGCCTCTTTCGCTGCCTCTGTCATCGACATATATTCAGCTTCCGCTGTGGAGAGGGCAACGACTCTCTGCTTCTTGGTCTCGAAACTGACAAGTCCTCCGCAATACTTAACCGGTGTACGACCTGCGATCAATGGTACAGGCCGCCCAGTCAGCGTCAGCACTTCCAATCAGGCCCGTTCCTGTTTTTCTGTACCTGATATTAAAGTCTTTGGTCCCCTTCAAATATCTTATGACCCTCTTTGCCGCTTGCCAGTGTTCGTGTCCGTAACATGTGTTGTACTGGCTTAGGTAACTGACCGCAAACAATATATCGGGACGTGTGGCTACAGCTAGATACATCAATGTACCAATTAGTTTTTGGTAGGGGTACGCCTTTTCCTCCATATTCTCATTATTCAGCAATTTAAGGCCTGGTTCCATGGGTGTACTCACTGACTTACATTCTCCCATGTTAAATTTTTCTATCATGTTTTCTATGTATAATTTTTGTGATAGGGTAATATCTCCCCCTACATGGGTGAATTCTATTCCTAAACAGTGGTGAAGTTTCCCCATATCCCGTAAGTCAAAGGCTTCCTTTAATTTCGATTTAACTTCCTCTAAAAAAAAATTCAGAATTATATGCTATGATCAGGTCATCAACATATATGTTAAGGAGTAGTTTTTGTCCCCCTTTCTCCAGCACATATAGGCAAGGATCTGCTGTGGAATTCCTAAAGTTTATTTCTACCAATCGCTCGTGTAGTTTTAGGTACCACTGTCTGCCAGCTTGTTTTAATCCATAAATGGCTTTGTTCAACTCACAAATTCCATTGCCATCATGTTTCTTTAAGTCTTCCAGCATTCGTTTTGCTTTATCCACTATTCTTTTTTCTTTGCTTTCTGACATGATCAGCTTAAGGTATTTTTCAAGATTCTTTGGTTTTTGCATATAAATTTTCTCGTCTATATCGCCATTTAAAAATGCTGTGCAAACATCCAGTTGACAAAGTTTCATGTCATTTTCTATGGCGTGAGCGACTAGCAATCTTATCGTACTCATCTTTACTACTGGTGCAAATGTTTCACTATAGTCGATCCCTTCTTTTTGACTAAATCCTCGTGCTACCAGTCGCGCCTTTCGTCTATCTATTTCTCCAGCTGCATTTTATTTATATTTTAGGATCATTTTGCTGTCTATTAAGTTCTTACTTTCCTTTTTGTTTACAATTTTCCAGGTACTATTTTTAAGATGGGATTCAATTTCACTTATTATAGCATCTTTCCATTCATCACTGTTTTCATCGAAATCACAGAGGAGTGTATGCTCGGCATTCATTACATAATCTTTGTGCCAGGCTGGTAGGTTTCTTTGACGTTTTTCTGTGTTTTCTGAATTATTTTCGTTTCCAGATGTATTTGCATTGGAGGGGTTTTCTCTAGGTTCATCTGTAACGATGTCATTATCAACATTTTCAAGAGTTTCAATGTGAATTGAGTCAACGCTTTGTTCATTTATTCTTTCACTACCCACCAATAATTCATCATTTACATTATGGTCAATTATCTCTTCATTTTTGTCATCTAAGACCTTTTTTTCGGTAAATAATATGTCGATTTCTCCATTTCTTATTTCAGTTTTTGTTTCATGCATCATTTAATTTTCATAAAACATCTTATCTAATACTCTCACATCTCTACTGATAATCACTTTTCCCGTTTTTGGGTTGTAAATTCGATAAGCCTTTGAATTTTCGGAGTAGCCTAAAAATATTCCGACAGTCGCTCTAGCTTGAAATTTACTATATCTTTTTCCTTTATTCAGGACAAAAGCCTTACTACCAAGTGGAAGCGTGCTGGGCCCATAACCTGTTATAGTAGGGTGTTCAGGAGGTGGATCCGCGCAGTGCGAGCACACGTACAGATACCAATAAAAGTTTATAATTACATTAAAGAATTTTAATACCGACTTCTTTATTTTACTTAACAGTCAACAAGGCGGTTGCCTGGGTAACAACCATTGACGTAGTACTCTATTACAGTAATCAGGCTTCGACATAGGTTGGCATTCTGACCCTATTTAGAGGCACGGCTGGCCCATACTGCCAGATAAGGCTTTGAACCCTAAAGCTCTGCTCAACCCTTTTAGAATTACGAGCGTGATTGTATGTATGTCTGTGTGTTTTGGTTAATTTTGGTTTTCGGTTAAATGTAAAACATATCTTAGAAAACATTAGTTCCACAAAATTCATATTATATTTTAATGCGAACATTCAACTTTTTTTCAAAGCACAGGTGACACGGCATTTATACAAAGTCCTATTTTCAGATTAAGCAATAACGATTTTGTATTTTAAGATGATCCATTCAAAGGAAGCAATTTTAAAATAATGATTGGTGGTTTGTGTTATACAGAGAGTAAATAGAACTGTTTGTGAGTATTCAATGAGAATTGGATTGAGGATAGTCAATACAATCATGGGGCTTGTTTGCCGTTGCTTATTTACAACTTTCCCCATTGTAAGAATGTTATTCCAATTACCTCCGGATACCACGATATACCATGAATTATATACTTTTGCGTTTGTAATTGGTTATCCTACTAAAATTATAAACTTGAATGTTTGTAAGGATGGATATGTGTTTGTTACTCTTTCACGCAAAAACTACTGAACAGATTTTAATGAAACTACAATAATATAGCACATACATCAGAATAACACATAAGTTTTAATTTGTACTAATCCTACGCCGTCGTAGTCACGGGCAGAAGATAATCTAAAAAGTGATATTTTTATTTATTTATTCACAGAAAACAACTCAAATGATACAAAAAGATTACATCTGCAAAACTGCGCAGTAGTTTGTCGGCAGTGGTTCTCGCCCTTATGCTACTTACTTTCTAATATCTTAATTATGTAACTAATAATAATAAAAATACATCTCCATGCTTACACCAATTATCAAGCCTAAATTAACAGTTAAGCATCAATAAGAGCTTGCTGTGATTTCCAGATAACAAACCAATGTCAATCACAATCACGTGATGTCTTTATTGATAAAGTGTGTTGCGGCGTCCAACCTCCATAGTGAAGGTCTATGGCCGGTGACAGGACTATACGACAATATACTGACAGGAGGATAAGACAAGTGACGACAACTAAAGAGACTTGGAAAATATAGTGAAAAACAGTGGTTTTATTTACTAGAATCGACTCTCGCCGACGACAAGACCAAACAAAGTGAAAAAGTTCTATCTTGCAATGTGACATTTTGCCTTATGTTTATGATATATGTATATATTTTATTGTATGTAAATAAGTGTGTGTGTATTTAGTTATTATCTTAGGTGTTAGAGGTATTTATTCTGCTTCCCTTATCTTTCCATATACAGTTATTTACTTGAGTCTAGGAATTGTGTTTTTTATATAAGTGAATACCAAAAGTTTTCTTCATTAATTTTGATCTTTCCTGTCCATCCTAAGGTTGTCTTGAAGAGATCGCTCATATAGCGATAAGACCGCCCATTGTACATCAAAAAAATTAATATTATTTTACTATTTTAAACTTTTTTGCTCGTTTACGCTTACAATAATACAACAGCAATTTTACATATCAGCCACGTTGATGGTTGAGCTTAGGTAGGCGTTGGTTCTTGTGCAATTGCAGCGATGAGGAGAGTGTGTTCAAGGATTTACTCAACCCCTCTTGGAGTAAATAAGCTTGTTTGTATGTATGTATGTTTTTAATACAACTAGATGTAAGTAGTGAGTGTATGCCATCGCCTTTAAACACCTGCAATAACAATGAAAAATCACATGGTATTGCAGGTGCATTGTCATGCTGTGGCCTACGATGGAATGCCTTCCATGCCCAGTAATTAGACGTAGGGTTGTTGCGAAACTTAGTAGCCATAGGGCGGCACAAGCATTGACCCACCGAACTGCAGCAGCCTATACCTAGATAGACAATGGCACTCGCACGCTGCGAACCTCATCCGCTAAACTGTAGAGGTTTGGAAACCTTACTTACCGTCAGAAACATAACTTGACTGTTTATTTCGTAAGTTGGATGTATTCCTTAAGACAGGTGCTCCCATTTTCAGCGGCTACTTATTCGCTGTGGCCTAGTTCCTTTAAAAATATAGATACTATACGATGTAAGCCGAATATACTTGCTGACTTTATAACTTTACGAAGTGTACTTACCCATTGCTAAAACTTAGTGTTATACCCATATATTACATAAGCATGTTAAATGAGAGGGAACGGGTCGACTTTACAAATAAACTTCGCGATCAACCGCCTGTATCAGACGAGGACTTTCGTAGGTTAGCTAAGTATAATTCTTTATAATATTGAGACTGATTGTTACAAAAATGCTCAGTAGATACCTTAACATCGCATGATACTTTAGGACTTTATAAATTTTTAGGTTCGACCGCCTCAGACTCTTGCAGTCCTTTTTTATTCATTTTATTTATATCAGCCTTAGGTATGTCCATAAACGGATTATTTACTATGTCGAATGTTCCGTTGTCAAATATTTATTATTAATTAGTAAGTATCTAAACATACGCTGGAAGTGTGTATTTGTATCTGCTGTAAATATCATCTGTATTTAGACAGTAGCCAGCAAATCCGTTATTAGATAGCTCAATATGGTTTGGTATATATAAACAATGGTACGTGACCAATACTCACCGCTGGGGATTATTTTCTTATTCGGAAGCAATATTTATAATGATAATAATAGTGAACTATATTGTACCGTACCTCGTGGTGGGTGCGTTAAGGTTCCGACACTTATCAACTCGGGAAGGAAACGTAACCTCTTTTTCCTATAAAAAAGAGGCGAAACGCTCCGTAGGCGTTCCGTGTAACGTACCTATCCATATTCCGTTGCCATCCAGCTGATAAGTGTGTTGTAACCTTTTTATGCTCCACAGTGTATTAGAAAGATCATTTTTCCGACATTACATTTTTCGTAAAAAAAAGCTGACAGAAATAATCATTTGAATGCAAGATGCATCTCCTATTAGCTATCATGCATAGTTTTGGATGAAAAAATTTGAACTTCGTCCAAATATTGCCCGGTTATTTAGAAAAAAAATATTACTCTTAAACTAAGCATGATACGCAATAAATCTTAGAAGTATCGATGGCGTCTCTGAAGCTGAATATTTTAGAGCACAGTGAACCTCTTAACTTTGTTAGAACTATTAACCGCCTTATTACAAATTAGTCATGGAATTCATGGACTCGTGGGTTTAAACTGAAGCTAACTCTGTCTTTCATCCAGCGAATAAAAGTGACAGCATCAATTTTAAACCATGACTGACTTTAGTCGCTTTAGTCCCTCTTTTATAAAAAGGGGGTACGAGTATTTTTGGTTTTTATTCTTTAGAATACCGAAATATGGGGAGAAGTTATTTATACTGAAAATTATACTCTATACTTCATCTATACACCACACAAATTTCACATGTAGAACCTACAATCTATATAATTTACGTATCTATTTAATGAGAAGCATTTTTTCTGTATGCAGGCATTGTGTTAAAATCTGCCTAAATCATAAATCATAATCTTGTAGTTAAAGAAAAATCTCGCCCCGGCGCGGCGGCGACAAAGAACGCTGACCTTAGCAAATCTACCAATCAAATACATTGTGAGTGCTTTCGAAAGAAATCGCTTATTCTTTGACCTTTCGTATAAATAAGTGTTACTTACGTTTGAGGTTTCAGAAAATTACGGATTTCTTTTACATCTTTTGGCAATTTATCGTTATACGTATGTATAACGAGGGTAATGGAAAGCAAAGTGAATTGGGGGTGATAATCAAATGTCATTGCATTATAATGAACTATCAAACCCGAAAGCAGAAAATGAATTTCCCACCTTAGCTCGTGGTGACTTGGCAAACTTATTCACCAGCAGAAACATACAAATTATGAAGGGGTTACGTTTGACTTGCACGATATTCAAACACGATTATGTATGATATTAACTCTCCGGGGCAACACCTATTATATAACAGATTCTCAAAACACCAGGTTCATGAAATACTAGATTTAGGTACTTACTAACAAATTCCCAAATTAATTTGTCATAAATTAAGTAGTTACTGTTAATTTATGGGTCTATTTCTTCGACAAATTAAATGAGATCATCGAAATAGTACTCTTACTTACTTACTATATTGATCTTATTCTTCTTCATCTTCTTCGAGTAAGTTCAACCTGGTATCTACAGGTTAGTCTGATGTCAGGATTTTGCAAGTCGCCATATATGTCCTCTGACATGACTTGTTTACGATTTTTATCTCTCGACAGCAACCCGGGTGCTAAGCGTGCTTTCCGAAACACGGAGAAAAATAGAGTTGAAAAATTTCGGTCACCCATCCGAGTACCGACCACGCACTTTACAGCTTAACTTTTATGATCGTACCGCATATCGCACGACCTACCATAGACTATTTCGATATTACACTTTTGCAGATGACACTTGACGACTTTTGTTCATAATTTAAGTCATTACGGTTTAGGTTGGCACTATTCTTTTTGTAGAGCCTTTGTTTCTAACAAAAAATCATTGCCGTGAGGATTCATATACAGTGTGTATGTATATGTATAGCGTTCTTTGAAATTTGTCTTGTAAAAGTAGGTAGGTATACCTACAATTGCTATTAAATGGCGCCCCTCAGTTAGAGAGATCAAAGTAATTTACGAAGATAGGTACTTACAATATTATTTGCCTATGATCTCTGATAAAATGTGGTATAAGATTCTATCTTAGCGATTTATATCATAAATTTTATAACAACTGAAGATTTTTTAATACAAGAAAAAAAAGCGGTTGGCCTGCATTTACAGAAGTTAAGTTGGAAATATATACATATTTGTCAATAGAAATAAATGCTCATCTATTTTAATATTCCAACCAATAAAAAAAAATACTTGAAAATGGTTAATGAAAATATAATTTATTCATCATCATCATCATCATCATCATCAACAGCTCATATAATGTCCCCACCGAGGGGCTCGAGCCTACCCCACATTAGAAGCGATTAGGCCTTAGTCAACCACGCTGGTCAAGTGCGGGTTGGTCGACTTCACATACTCAACCTAAGAATTTCTTAAGTGTGTGCAGTTTTCCTCACGATGTATTCCTTCACCGTAAAAGCGTCGATTAAACGTACGTTTAAAGTACATATGAATTCAAAATTTGAAAACACATTGGTACGTGGCGGGGATCGAACCAGTGCCTCCCGGGTGGGAGACGACGCTCTTCCGCACTACGCCACCGACGCTTATTACCTACGATCGAAGTGTACATGTCTTATTTTCAATTACTTAATATGTCGGTCAAAACGATCATCTATAGATCTTTGCATACGCTTTATCATTATAGGAAACAGGTAGGTAGTTGTATTCCTTACTTATAAACAATAGATTGAATTCTTTTTATTATAGCATTCTATAACGTGTCACAATAGGTGATAGATTACAAATATGAGGTCGTAATTAAGACCTGCATGCTTGGTCTTGCAAAACAATTGCATAAGTACAGACTTTTGTAAAAAAATAGCCTCTTTTATGATCTTAAAAGATAGTCAATTAAAATATGTATTTTAATACGTGAAATATAGTTTTATGCCACACCTGACCAGAAAGTGGAATTTTTCGCCCGCTAAGCCTACAGAAAAACCCACTTCCCTGATCAGAGTGTGACATAAAATTTTGTACTTACCTCGGGTAGTAAAAAAGAAAGCCTCAGATCGCATATTAATTCCTTGTTTTACCGCCCTAGTTAATAATTGTACTATTTTATGCTATGTGATACTGTTGGTTCAGTTCAGTTCTTGTTTTTCTTTAACCACAGACTTCAGTTTTTATGTTACATCTAATAGTCCACATAAAGGGCATTTAAAACGCTCTGCACAATCAAAATAGAAAACGTTTTATGTAACCTAGTTTTTTTTTAAATAAAGTTAAGCAGAAGTGGAGTCCAGTAAGCTAGTGCGAAAGATAATGGTCGTAGTACACTTATAGGAACGGGAACGCCTGTTTTTTTTTTGCTATGAACGCTACCGAACAGTAGCTAAGCTACGATACCGTAGCTACTGTAACGCATCGCCTCTTTTGTGTGAAAAAAAAGTAAATGTCATGTAATGTAATTTTATGTTAAGTTTTGTGTGTACCTACCTAATGTTGTTTTTAATTTGTACTAAGTAAAGATCAATTCTATTCTATTCTTTTTCATAGTAAAAAGAGGCAATACGGTGCGAGTTGATAGGTGTGTTACGACTTTAACCCACCGCCCTAGTCACCCTCACCTTGCCGACCTGCAAGGTACTTCTTCGCGCCTCTTTTGAATGACCCAGCATTGTAGAAAGGAGCGAAAACGTCTGCTGGCAGTGAAGTTAATTTCTTGATTAACAGACAAAGAAACTAGTTGCCGTAGATTTGAATAATAGGCCCTGCCAGGGTTATGTGGGCAGGCATACCCCACTAAAACTCTCGAATGTCATCAATCCGAATATCGATGGTTGCCTGGGAACATGATGTTATTCATCGGCACGAGCCATCGGCGGTTGGCTTCATTAGGCGGAGGAGCGATGGAGTAGCCTCCGCTGTGCACATCATGCACCATATGCTAAGCTTTATTTTTATTTTATTTGACGGGGAGGTCAAATGCATTTACGCATCGTCCCTGTGGGGTGGGGCCAACCGCAGGGGATATGTGGGACTCGAGGTCAAGGCGTTTCCTCCATACCCACTAAACTCCCCGGCCTGACCTTCAGTGTGCTATTACGGGACGGCTCGGGATCTGCACACGTGAGCGCAACTACACCTAGACCGTCCCAACGCTGCCCGTCTAGGCACTTCTTGCACCAACTGGTGGCCAGCAGCCACTCCTCCAATGACGGCTGCTCGAACTGGCGCGTCCTCCTGACGAGGACACCAGGAGCAGCCATCGGACCGCAACCGGGGGACTGCGGGTGGCATTGAAAAGGGGCGTCCGAAACTAGACGTGGTGGCAAAACAAAAACAACTCAACGATGGCATGGGACTTGATCATAAAGTTGAGGTATGTATCCATAAAGAGGACGAGATTAATGAGTGGTCAACTAGCAGTCCCCACGCCGATAGCTCGCCGTCCACCCGCTGACGGCTCGTCGTTCACCCACTGACGGCTCGTCGTCCACGCGCTTGCTTGTTTGCGTAGCCTGGCCTGCGGTGTAACTAAAGTATGGAGCCAGGTCTTAAAATATTTTTGGGTGTTTTTTATATGGAACTTCAACTTCACGTTCTGATACCAACTGATTGAACTCGTACCACCTTTTTTGCGACTGAAAAGATTGAGCGTCCGCGAACCGTCAATATTCTCTATATTGGCGGTTTTTAATAGGTATGCTAGAGTCGTACTTACTCTAGGTATGCTAGAGTCGTACTATGCTAGACTCGTACCAGCTAGCCGTCGACGAGCGATCGTCGATTTATTCATATTTGTTTGCTATGTTAAAACATTCTTAATATCATAAAGATCGGATAAAAAGTTTTCTTCGTTGGTATGTAAACGGTGCTCGCCGTACTAATCTCGTAAGTACTTGTGTTTCGTCAGCTTCGTACCGAGTCGTGTGAATGCTTGATTTACCAAACTACAAGTTTCTGAAAGCATTATACTTTTCTGAATAAATTCAATGGATAAAACGGTCAATACTTCGTTATGTAAATCGTTACGCCATGAAATAAGTATCAAAGTCCATTGTGAAACTTAGTTTGAGTTCATGTATCTTCACGTCACTATTTATTGTTAAAAATGTACAGAAGACAGGAGATTATGCGAGACTATAGTAATAGAAATAAGCTCTTAATTACATATGAATAGGGTGGGGCAAAAGAAGCAAGTGTTAAGATCTCTCGCATTTTTTGCACGTTTGCTGAAATAACTCAGGGATCCTTTGTAATTTGTGACAAAAGTATTGTTATGATAAGAGTTGGATTTAATAGAAATTTATTCCGTTTGATGTTGCTGGAGAAACCAGAATCTATGTACGACACAGTCTTATCACGTTTATGTACCTATTTCCATTGAAAAATCAATGGAAGCATTGATTGGAACATTTCACCTTCCTTTTCACGGCAGGTTGGCAAGGCCCAGTAATTTGTTCCACGCTGCCTTTTACATTTTCCTTGATGTCAGTTTTAAAGTGCGCAATTAGTGTTCTTGTAGGCATAGCCTTCGAGCCTAGTATACCGAATTACCGTTCACCTGTCAACAATAGTCATCTTAATTAAATTATTCTAACTTTGTTTGAACTAAGAACTTGAATGGTAACAGCCTCCCGCTTGCCAAGACTTACATTTCTAAGCCCAGAAATTAAAATGAAAAATTAATCGTTCGTTACCATTTGTACATAGTACAGTTATGTCAAACTAACTCCTTGCGTTTGCAAATAGAAAAAAAGGTGGCAGTAAAGTTACGACACATAAGCTGTTTTGAAAAAACAAATTTTGTTAATGAATGCCTTTAAAATGAATTACAGTTAGTCTAATTATTAATGAAACATAACTATTTGATTGATTTTAGATTTTCTAGTAAGATAGGGATAGCCTTTTTTTGCATCCAATGTGCAAAAAAAGTATTTTAGATAATAATGACATAGAAGTAACAACTGGATTCGTGGTTCTATTCTAGTATACTTAACTGAATCGTTACACTGACTGAACGCACAACTGCGACGCTATTGACCTCATGCTCAGCCGCGTGAAAAGTAATCAGGCTTATTAAGCACTTTTTAAAATAGCTAAGGAACTCTTTATAAGTACGTAATTCATACCAACCCGTACTTGGCCAGCGTGATTGACTAAGGCCTGATCGCCTCTAATGTGGGGACATGAGCTGTTGATGATGAAGTAATTCTTTATAAGTAGGTAATTCATGCTGTCAAAAGCGCGTTCAAGGATTTAACAGCATTTCAATAACTTACCTTTTTAAGTCATAAAATACTTTCTGAATACTTACCCCGGACGTGGGCATGCATGGACTGCTATGTGGAAGTCTGTCCCGTTAGTCAGGGGCTCACAAACAAAAATTGATCCTTCTGCATATGATGCCGTGTTGGGAGCGGAAAAGGTCTGAAGAGTAAATCAACTGGCCCTGCGGTTGCACTATGACCCCACTCCCTTGGAGGGATGGCGTACCTACTGGTAATGCCACCTTCCACACCGTCCTGTGGACGTTGTTCAAGTCGGTAAAGTGTCCACACCTCGCCGATCGCCACTTAAGAAACCTGCTTTCTTACGTCTGCAAGCTACCTAAGCACAATACACTGACTCTGAAACGGGTCCAAAATGTTCTGAATGATTTATCACAAAACATGGACTAAAGTTATTCGTGGCCTAAAACTGATGCTAACTTTGTCTTTCATTCAGCGAATAAAATTTGCAGCATTAAAAACCATGTTTTATAATAGGGAGTGTAAGGGTCCTCACCTCAGATCATCCTCACTAACTGCGCAAGGCTCGCAGACACAACCGGCAAGTCTCCGTGACCAGAGGCCTCTCTTAATCTCCTCTGCCCCAAACAAAAACCAAAGTGCGGATTAGTTAAAAATTAATTTTAAACAATGATAAAATGTTGTCTATTGTGTTCAAACTATTAATTTTTGAAAACTTTCCTATTTTTCATGAATCAGCTTTTTAATCCTAAAAATTAGAAGTGACCCTATTCAGTTGTAAAGGAATGTACTTATATCAAGCCATCTTATGCTCCGTACAAGAAACGCGGCCAGATTTTACCAAAATCTTCTTCCAAATGTAAACATTTAAATAATTCTTTGGATTATATCTTAATCCAAGACGTTTACCTAAGTACTTATCCTTGAACAAAACAGAGGGACATCTCGTGGCTTGAGACATTTATGAATTATAAATTAAAACATCTATGTAAAACATAGAAGTTTTTCTCTGATCTATGTAAAACTAGATAAGTTATAAAATTCAAAAGTTATAACTATATTTATTTTTAATATTAATAAAATTATAAAATCGTGTTACGAGGCGAGAATAACGTAAGGCTTTTCTTATGGCATACACAAAATAAAATTTATTAAAAGAAAGAAGGGACATTTGGCAATAGGTGTATCTATCACCTTTGTACGTACCTACATGTGTTTCTTTATGTATTGTTATTACTGTTTTATGTGTGCAATAAAGGATTTATATATTTATAGAGTTCTCGAGTGGTTTTTACAAATTAAAAATTCGCACAAGGAATTTGAATAAAGCCTTACTTCCTCGTAACTGTTCCTCAATGTCTAGAGCCGGGCAAAATCCAACCGTATGCGTAAGTGCTTTAAATATTCTCGTTTTCCTTTTTGGTATCGGTATGCTGTACACGCTGCCGTTGTTGTCCTAATATGATAATAAGCATCCGAACAGTGAGAGTTTTAGGTCATACGTAACGACAAATTGAACATTACGTAATGTGAAATGTTTTGCTTCAACACATTTTATCATCAGCACATTTTACGTCCCACTGTAAGGGCTTTCTTCCTTTCCTAATAGGGCATCTTCATCTGCTCAGTAACTACTTAATTGATTTTATAATCTTGGTTATTATAATACTTAGCACGAACTGTTTGGGAGTTTATGGTGATTTTCTAAGGGTCGAGTGTCTTTGGAAACGACCAGACAGACCAGATAAAATGAGTCATCTCTACAGGAATGATTGCAACGGCGTCGGGTAGCAAGGAGTTGCAGCAAAGTAGGTACCCTTTGTATGCGAGGGTTCACATACGTATATCCTGCTCACTCCTATAAAAACCATCTTTTTGCTCATCATACTCGCTGTAGTTCGCATTAGCTTAGGCTGTAGATTTGCTTTTGGTTTGCCCACCGGTCGCGTGATCGATAATACTCATAGTACGAGAGCCCACGACCAAAATTTTTGTCTCATAGCAATACGGCCAAAACCGCATCAAATCGATAGATACGATTATCCTGAACTCGAAAATACCAATATCAGACATTTTCCGCGTAGCGTTTGATCTGACCGAATTTTCAAAATTGTCAAAGAATTTTACCGAACTGCATCATAGCAATATGTCTGATTTGCAGACTGTAGTTGAATGATAGTTTTGAGATACCGGAAACATATTTTTCAGACGTTAGTGGTGTAGCGCAAACCCGTAAAATCACTTAAAAAAATAAAAAATGAGACAAAAAAAATGTCTCATAGCAATATGTCTGAAAATCTTTTTTATTAGTAAATTTTAGTTATTTGATGCGAACAAAACAATTTTCAGAC
Organism: Elophila nymphaeata; assembly: GCA_955850985.1. Lineage (NCBI taxonomy): Eukaryota > Metazoa > Arthropoda > Insecta > Lepidoptera > Crambidae > Elophila > Elophila nymphaeata. Next base: position 11,877,222 of record OY039070.1, read on the forward strand.
GGAAATGTGAACGCATTAAATATTGAGACTGTTTTGAAAATGTTAACAAATTTTACCGATCGGTATCATAGCAATATGTCTGAAAATTGTTGGACATGATAAAATAAGTTGTCCACATGTGCAAAAAATTTATATCAGACAAATTAAGTGTAGCACCTTCTCTATCAGACAACTTTTCGATACTCAGATATCATTTAAAAATCGTATTGAGGCATCTTGAATTTTCTGTTACAAACCAATGAATACGTTGCGACCCTGAATTTATTAGATGATAATTAACAAAGAATTTACCCGAAACCGTAACATTGAAGTTGAAGGACTGAAATAAATCGCACAAAAGGAAACTGGGATGAAGTTGAAAAAAAAAAAACGGTTTACCGCCACAACCGCACAAAGTATGACAACTAAGTGAGCGTCGTTCCAACGTTTGGAGCAGCTGGCGAGTGAGCTGTATAATAGTAAGAAAGGGGCAGGAGCGTAACAAGCGCTGAGGATGTTGAAATTAAATACTGATTGATTTAATAGTTTTGGTTTTATTTAAAGCACACTTGAGTAACTTTTACAAAAGAAATAAGTAATGACATCTGTCATCTGTCAAAGTACATATAATAGACAAGGGAGATTCTTGAATATCTATGAAGGCTGTAAATTTAAAATAACATTTAACAGAGGCGTCGGCCAGGCGACTCCGAAACGTTATTTTCGTTTTTGGGAGTATATGCTACACTTAAAGTGTCTGAAAACAGGTTTTTGGTAATCATGGCAGCAATACGAAAAGTTGAAAAAAGAAATTATCCGTATTGCTATGATACAGGTCGGCTAAATTTGTTGACATTTTCAAAAATGCGCTCAGGCTATATGCTACGCGCAAAATGTCTGAAAACAAACTTTTTCGTAATACAATTATAAAATCTATGTACATTTTCACTATCAGACGTATTGCTATAATACCGACTGTCTTTTTTTTTTGACACAGCAGAAATGGCCTCCCACGCAGTTGCTACACTTTCGACCGTTCATACACACCTAGTCGGGTTCAGAATCATACAATCTAACGATTTTATAGGGTTTTTGCCGTATTGCTATGAGACATGGTTTTGGTCGTGGGCTCTCGTACTATCAAGATAATACAAGTTTTTTTTCTCTCTTATTTTTAGTGAGGCTTTGACCGTCATTATTCAGTCATGTCAGCCTCATAGTATATGGCATACTGGAGCTCTTGTGATGTTTGATCTCGCTATGGCTTCATTAATCTAAAAGAAGCACGGGCAAAGTCATATGTCCTAATAGCTCCCGTAGAGAGAGGATCTGACAAAAAAACATTAAATTTCCCCCTATATAGATTAGAATAAAACATTCTTTTTATTAACACATTATTTAGAGAACATTCCAGTAAGAAATGAACGTAATCATCTACCACTCCACATAATACAAGTTTATGGTCGGTTTGGTTGGTGAATGACTTTTTTAAGTCTGCGTGTGTAGCTACCGCTTTCTTATGAATGCCTCTCGCCATAACAATATCATTGTGTTCCGACCACGTTTCAGTAATAAAATAGCCAGACACTCAGTAGTTGAGGGTTGCGACTGAAATTCGCTACCACCTGCGCCCTTCTCATTACTTACCATCAGGTAAGAAGAAAGCCAACTTAAGCCAAGAGCTTTTACTGTACTACATGTAATATTTATATTTATTTATAAAATAACTTGCTTTAAATAATAGACATGAGATAACTAAAATTGAATTGATATCAAATACTTTATTAAGAGTTGACTTTTTTTTTTGCAAAGAATGACTAATTGGTGTAAAATTAAGTTTGCGAACCCCTGTGCTAACATAGACAATACCATGGTGTTATCAAATATTGAAATTTGTAAAATGAATTTTATATCTCCATCTAAATAGTTCGGCTAGTCCAAAATGTTTGGAAAATTTAAAAATCAATTTTACAATTTTAAATTTTTGATAACACCTTGAAAGCCCGAATTGTTCACCATTTATTTTTTTGCACTCTCGTGACTCCAGCGACGTTAACAATGAGTTTCATGTGCGGTTTATTGTTATTGCTTTATCTTTCTTTCTTTGTAACCTAATGTTCTTTAGGACCTGGGCATTGTTGTTATGATCGTCTTAATTCACTTTTCAATAATATAGTACCTAACTAATATTGCCTTAATAAATCAAAGCCATTTCGTTGCGATTAATAAGTCGCGATGATACTGATTGCAACTTTAAAATAATCTCTATCTCTGTCACTCGCGCATTGACAACCATTTCTACTACCTCGTAGGTACTACTCTGCAAATCGAGTGTATCACTGAATCTTGCTTGATGCACCAAAGGTCGATGAATGCGAGTGTAGCGTGCATCGAAGTGAAGATTTTTCGCGTTAACGTGCATCGAAGTGACGATATTTTACGGCAAAGTGCATCGCAGTTTTGTACCATCGCATTAGCATAGCATTCATCGACATTTTGTGCATCGAGATTCCGTGATACACCCCTGCAAAGCTATTGAGGTTTGCAGAGTAGAACGGGGTAGTAGAGTCTAGTGGTGTATTGACACCATAATGAAATTACATACATACATGAAGTCATGCCTTTCCTCTATATTTCTTTCGCTTCATTTACTTTTATCACAGTCCTTGTACTCGCATCCTCAGCGGATTTCGAGTTCTTTTAATCTGGCCCTTCTTTTACTCATCCTTCCGACAAGGTCAAACCATTTGAGCATCCTTTCTAAATTATTCTCACAATACAATACTAGAAAAAATATATATCTATATTCTCACAATGTTTTCTTTCGAGACACGCTTCTCTCTTACCACGTCAATGTATAAGCTGTCACACAACGAATACAAATAAAATGAAAATGATAAATATTGCGTATTTCAGTATTACTATTACTTGTGATTATGAAATAAGGTAGGCCATACTGAGCGGGCATCCTCGCCTTTATAACACACTAAAAAAACATAG